>CAWUFW010005278.1:0-1367042 GCA_963921515.1 Calotriton arnoldi | reverse complement strand
GGCGTGTTTTGGTGCTGCTATTCCATGGATTGGCCAGATTCAGAAGATGCAAACGACTTGGACCTATCACTTTGGACACAAGGGACAGTATCTGCCTCTCCAGCACATATATATTGCTGCATGTTCCCCTGAGAGCCCACTTGCCTGCACTACATGCTCCAGGACGACATCTGCCACTGCACTGCTGCTGTCTCTGCCCCTCTGGACCCTGCAATGGCACGTACTGTGGAGAGAGCCCCAGCCTTCAGCCTTGAAGAGAACCAGGCCCTGCTGGACAGCCTACTTCCACAGTACAGCAAGCTGTATGGGACACCAGGGGAGCAGGTGAGTGTTCTGTGCACTGCCTTTCTGAATGTGCATTTTGTCTGACTAGCAAGGCTGAGAGTCAGCACACCACTGGCTAGCAGGCTCACTGAGTAGTTGTCACCCCCATAGTGTGTAGTGACTTGCACTGGACAGGTATGGTGCAGTGACAGTGCTTCTGAACAGGGTTTTACTCCCCATGCTATGATACCATGTAGTGACTTCTGGAAAACTGTCCATGGGCAGCCGTGCACTGCCTGGGTACACCATGTGCCCCTGTGATTGCGACATGTATATGCAACTGTGTCATGCACGGATATGTTGCATGTGTAGTAATGTCCTTATCACTTTGTCATCCTGACAGGCTTCTGCCCATCGGAAGCATGAGATCTGGAAGGACATCGTCCGGGCTGTCCGGTCCGTGGGGGTCTACAAGCGCCGGATCCGCAACTGCCAAAAGAGGTGGCAGGACCTTCGGGGCTGGACCCGGAGGATTGCACGGGTCCAGCTGAAGCTGTCGCCTCCTCGCAGGAGGGGCGGAACACGGACCCTGACCCCCACATGCTCAGGATCCTGGCGGTGGTCTTTCCAGACCTGGATGGGCAGCTGAAGGCCAGAGAGCAGCAAGGAGGGGTGAGTCAAAGACTGCACTGTGTACTCTGTCTAACATGTTATGTGCCCTCCTCGGGCCAGGTTGAACTGCCACAGTACAGCAGTCATGTTGTCCAGGAGCCATGTCCCTCTATTGTGCACTGCCCACTCCTCATCTGATACCCAGGTGTGGCCCTTACATGCAGGGAATTCTGTCACTTAGGACTGTGTCCTTGCAGTTTGCTTGACTCAAGGTGGGAGACAGCATCTGTTTCCCTGACTCTGTGGTGGGCATCATGGGTGGGTCCATTGCTTACACAATGCCTGTATTCTGACATGTATTCAGCGTGTTACTTTGATCTGTGGTCCAATTGCTGAGCTGATCCACCACATGTGGCTGGGGTACCTGGCACACACCCATGCTGCGGGTGGGAACAATGTTTGGGCCCCAGGAGTATGTATATGACGTGTGTCACACATACTTAGCCAGCTGCCTACAGTCCAGGGCTCATCCCTCATTCATGTGGGGCTGGACAGTCATGCCTACTCCAGGCCATACAATACACTCTGTACTCCCACTCCCGTGTATCAGAGGACACATTGTGCACAGTGATTTGACCCCTCAGGTGTCTGCCTCTGTGTCAGTGTGCTGTGGATTAGTCGCCAGGACTGCTGTGGAGTTTCTTGGTAGGGGCTCAGCATGCCACTGGAGATGTGACCATAGGAGACGATACTTGTGTGACACATAGGTGTCTGATCAGCTGCCCATGCAGACTGGGGCATGTAAATGTGAAGTTCAGGCAGCTGTTCCCCATGCACAGCAGAGTGTGAGGGGCTCAGGTTCAGAGGGTAGTGTCACAGGTCTCCCATATGTCCAATAGGTATGACCTGGACAGATGAGGGTTAAGAGGATGTGTTGTGGGGGGATGTACATGTGCACTTGTGCAGCTCCAGGACTTGCATTCCCCATGACCTACTATTGTGACACAGTGCAGAGTGTTGTTGATCTGGCTGCAAAGTCATACATCACTGAGACAGTGATGTATGACTTTGCAGTCATGCCTCCGCCATGGCATGTGTCTACTGATTGGTGATCCTGCAGGGGAGTGACATGTGCTACATGCACACCATAGTGGCGCTGGCTATCAGGACATGGGTGCATCATGGTGTCTGTCGCTGGTATGCATCACATGCATTTCCTATTTGACTCTGGGCATCCCTTACATCCGTAAACCTGTACTGACTCAGTGGCAAGAGCTGTGATGTGTCCACACCGTGTCCTCTGCACTGTCCAACTACTGTGTACTTGGTGCATGTGTCAACACTGGGGTGTTGCAATCCAACAGACACCAGACAGATGGGTGCAAGGCCATGTGGGATGTGAGTGCCATGCTTGGCATCAGACTGACAATTGACTTCTCCTGTTCAATTAGGGCACTTTTAGCAATGTACAACTAATGATGCCAGGGCTTGCTCTGTAATGTGCTGTGCTCACAGTGGTGTGTGCGTTTGGTGCAGGTGACTGATGTCTGTCTGTTTCCCCATTGTTTGCAGATACATCCACGGCCACGGAAGGGGACAGCTCCACGGACCAGGAGGAGCCGGAGAGCCAGACTGGGTCAGCAGCCGAGGAGTGGTCGGAGGGACCCAGTGGCACGGAGGGCGAGGGGAGCCACACCGAGGAGTCCTCAGCACCATCCACCTCAGCTGAGGACCAGAGCAACTCGGAGGATGACTCCCTTGTGGAGGCGGGTGTCAGCAGCCACCACACCCCAGCTAGTGTTGCTGTCCCCGCCACCACCAGCACCACCACCGCCCTCCCATCGGCTCCCATTCCCCAGGTCCGTGGAGGCTCCCATGTCCGGGAGCGTGTCTCCTTTGGGCCAGGCACCGCACCCCCTGCCCCTGTGTCCCCTGCTGCCCTGAGTGAGGAGTCTGTGTACCTCCTTCGCCAGCTCCATGTAGGGCAGACAGCCATGCTGAGTGTCCTCCATGCGCACACCGCGCTGTTGACTCAGCTGGTGTCGTTCATGGAGGGCATCTCATCGGGCATGTCTGACCTACAGAGGGGCAATAGGTCCATGGACTCCTCCCTGACGGCAGCAGTGTCCCTCCTCAAACGGTCCCTCACCCCTCCTGCCTCTGCTCCATCCACACTCCCCAGCACCTTACCCATCCCAGGCACACACACACTGGCACAGGCACACACCAGCACACACACATCCAGCACACTGACACACACGCCAATGACAAAACGCACACGCACGCACATTCAGGGGACTGAAGCCAGACTCACAGGGGATGGGGCCCTGGAACACACACACGCATCCACATGCACTGCGCAGTCCTCAGTTCCCTCTCCCTCCAAAGCACCCTCCCTTGCCTCACCTGCAACCCCAAAGTCACAGCAGCTCTTCCTCTGTGACCTCGGCCTCTTCCCCACCGATGAAGCTGCTCCAGCATCCCGGGGGAAGAGGAAGCCCACCCACACGGAGCAGAGTGCCCCTCGCCCCCGGACACCCTCCCCCAGGCGCAGACGGACTGAGGCCCCCACCCGCAAGTCCCCCGGAGTGCTAAGAGCAAGACCCCGCCACCGCCCTGCAGCTCAGGCACAAGGTCTCCGTCCTCCATCCCTCAGGCCCCCACTGCACAGGTGCCCCCACCACACCCTGCCCCAGGTTCCCCCACCCACAGATATACCATCCCCAAGATGCTCCGGCCTTCTCCCCTGCCACTTGCTCTCCCAGCACCACACCCCCGCTGCGCTTGTCTGTGCCACTGATGTGGTGAGGGTGTCCCCCCCTCTGTCCAACCCACCTTGCCTGTTCCCCATTCTCCTCCCCTGGAGGTAGGCACTGCAGTGGAGTCCACTACCGCCCTGTCTGACTTGGGCACTGCAGTGGCGGACCTGTCCACCCCATCTGCAGGGTCCACTGCAGTTGTGCCGGCACCCACGACATCTGTGTCATGCCCCCAGTTGTGCCGGCACACACCATGTCAGACACCTCCACTGCAGTTGTCAGTGGCTCTCCTGCACCCACCACCCCTTCCCTGACTCCCCCTGGTGAGCCCTGATCCTGTCCCTGCGGTGCCTGGCCTGCCCCCCGGTTGCCCCTCCTAGTGGATTGTCCCTGGTATTGTGCAGGCATGCGTAGGGTGACATCTGCCAGTGTCACCCTGTTTGAACTTTGACAATGGACTGGCCATTGGCCTTTGCTCTTTTTTCAGGACTTCGTTTGGCCTCAACACATATGCTGAATAAAGCAACTTTCTTTTCTCTAGTGCTCATGCTTCAGATGTACATGTTGTTGGTGCAGCTAACCATGCCCTTGCTGCAGTGATGGTGATATCTGGTCTCATGATTATGAAGTGTTACTGTGCAGGAACCCATGTGGTCCAGGGGAATGTGTCCTATCATGTGGTGTATCCATGTCATCAATAGCAGCATCTGAGGGTGTCATGTGTTCAGTATTTGGCAATGGGTTTCCTACTTACATTGGCAATTTCATATCTGTGGCTTCCACCCCTGCACATCTGTTGTGCCTGCCATCGTTGCATTTGTCTACTTCCCTGACCGTGTTGCCATCTCCAGTGGACATGCAGGTTTGGGCATCAATGGGGAGGGACTCATCCGTGTAGTCAGTGCAACATTGCTATACAAGTGTGTTGGATCTGTGCTGATGATTCCGTTGGCACATCCATGACCAGGCTGATGTGATGGGAGCCCTCATTTGGTGCTAATTGTTGATTGTGTGACCAAGTGCTCAGCTGACATGATGGGGCCCTACTGAGGCAACATATGGCACAGCTTTCCTCACACAGGAGTGGAGTCCCCTCATGGCAGTGTGTACACGTGTGACATTGCCTGCGCCCAAGGTGTGTGTTGTATGTGCATGTCTGTGTGTTCACTTCCATTCATCTGCGCATGCTGTGATCCCTAGTGTTGTACCTGTTTGTGATGCTTGCTGACTTGAGCTATGTTCCCCCAAAGTCTTCTCCCTGTGTTCTCTGTGATGTGGGTGCATGGCACATTACTGGTCATCAGGGTGTCACCCATAGGTGTGTTTGCTGTCAGGGCAGAGTTTGTGTGCTGACGCAGATGGGTCACAGTCAGGTTTCCCTTTGGCACTTGTTGTTTGCCCCTGTCATGTGATTTCCAGTTTGTGTTATCTTTCAGTGATTGTGACACGTTGTGTGTGTGACTGCTGGCACTCCTTAGGGTCCGGGCTGCAATGTTGGTTGTTGTCTATGTGTGTTCTTTGTGGGTGACCTTGGCTTCTTCATTGGTGTGTGACTGTGGCTGGGATCCCATTGGTCGGTGTGGTATTGCCGTCATGTCCATGTACAGAGTAGTGTGCAGTGTGTCAGACATTCAGGAGTCTTGTTGAGTGTCCATGTGTGATGTGTTTCTACACCTTGGTTCCCACCCACCACCCTGGAATAGTCATGGGTGCATGTGCAATGTCACCAGTGCATGTGTACTTCACTGCTGCACATTGTTGGAGGTCGAGGGTGTGGTCTTGAGTGTGTGCAGATGAGAGTTGTTGCCCGGCTAGTCCCCTGCCTCCATGTTGGCCTTGGCTTACTGGCCATGCTGATTGATTTGTGCTTGTGTAGGTGTGATGGTAGTTAGTTGCTCAGGACACCTGACTGTGGTTCACAGTGTGAACGACATTTAGCTTTGTCATCACAGTGGTATTTTTCTTCAGCCCAGGGTCACCACATTGTGGGGGCCCTGGGGGTGGTGCTGTAGTGTGTCTGTGTCTTGGTGTGTCAGTTGCTGTCCCTACGTGCCTGTGTGACATGTGTGATTTGTGCTCCCTCTCATCTGACAATGCCTGCTTGCCCACATAGGGGATTTGGATCCATGAGTTACCTTTGTGTGGCACTGTATGCACATCTGTATGATTGGTATTCAGGTCTCCTCATGTGTTGTGTGGTTGCCTGGGGACACTGGCACCCCCCCTCACCTGTTGTGTATGATGTGCAGTGTGGGTCTGCCTGTTTGTGTTTGTGCATCTGCACCACTGCATTGGCATATCTTGGGTGTGCCATTGGCTGTATGTAGTTTGGTGTGTTTCCCCTGCTGTCCCTGGGACTCCTAGGTCATCGGTCAGCACAATGATCATGGTTTGTGTGTCCCATTGCTGCCATGGTATGGTATCTGTTCACCTCACATCTGCTGTCTCCACAGGGTATCTGCATTTGTGTGCCCATTGGTGCAAATATGTGGTTCTGCATTCTGATGGTCACTTCTGTCATTGTGTCATTGATGACTGTTGACGGTCTCAGCCCCCATGGGTGTTGTTTGTCTGCACATGGCCAAAGGAATGTTTCATTTGCACTGCAGTATTTGGCTCCCCCAATTTATGTTGCAATGGGACACATACACTACTTTGCCACAGATGAGTTTTTGGTTCTGTGACCAGGAATGATCCATGCAGTTTGGCAGTTGCAGCTCTTTCTTTGTTAACAATTACCTTTTGGTCACTGTGATGATGAGGGTGTAGACCCCATTGCCACAATGGTCAAAATGTGCTTCAGCTATGGACCCCACACTTACCTTTTGGTCACTGTGATGATGGGGGTTTAGACCCCATTGCCACAATGGTCAAAATGTGCTTCAGCTATGGACCCCACACTTGCCTTTTGGTCACTGTGATGATGGGGGTTTAGACCCCATTGCCACAATGGTCAAAATGTGCTTCAGCTATGGACCCCACACTTGCCTTTTGGTCACTGTGATGATGGGGGTTTAGGCCCCATTGCCACAATGGTCATGGGCTGCTTGCATTGTGGGTGCCACACACATATATGTGTGGCACATGTGCTAGGGGGTCACATTGTATGTTCAATGTCATGTTCGGTGTTGTAGGCATTTGACACAGCCTGCTCACACGCTTGTCATGGTGGTGGGGGGATGTCTTAATCTTGCATTCCCTAGGTTGTGGTGTGCTTGTTGTGTCATGCATTGTCCATCCTATGAGTGGGGGTGGTAGTAGTGGTAGGCATCCAGCCCCCTGGCTAAGGGTGGTAGTAGTGGTAGGCTTCCTGCCCCCTGGCTAAGGGTGGTAGTAGTGGTGGGCATCCTGCCCCCCTGGGTGAGGGTGGTAGTAGTGGTAGGCATCCTGCCCCCTGGCTAAGGGTGGTAGTAGTGGTAGGCATCCAGCCCCCTGGCTAAGGGTGGTAGTAGTGGTGGGCATCCTGCCCCCTGGCTAAGGGTGGTAGTAGTGGTGGGCATCCTGCCCCCCTGGGTGAGGGTGGTAGTAGTGGTGGGCATCCTGCCCCCTGGCTAAGGGTGGTAGTAGTGGTAGGCATCCAGCCCCCCTGGCTAAGGGTGGTAGTAGTGGTGGGCATCCTGCCCCCTGGGTGAGGGTGGTAGTAGTGGTGGGCATCCTGCCCCCTGGCTAAGGGTGGTAGTAGTGGTAGGCATCCTGCCCCCTGGCTAAGGGTGGTAGTAGTGGTAGGCATCCTGCCACCCTGGCTAAGGGTGGTAGTAGTGGTAGGCATCCTGCCACCCTGGCTAAGGGTGGTAGTAGTGGTAGGCATCCTGCCCCCTGGCTAAGGGTGGTAGTAGTGGTAGGCATCCTGCCACCCTGGCTAAGGGTGGTAGTAGTGGTGGGCATCCTGCCCCCCTGGGTGAGGGTGGTAGTAGTGGTAGGCATCCTGCCCCCTGGCTAAGGGTGGTAGTAGTGGTAGGCATCCAGCCCCCTGGCTAAGGGTGGTAGTAGTGGTGGGCATCCTGCCCCCCTGGGTGAGGGTGGTAGTAGTGGTAGGCATCCTGCCCCCTGGCTAAGGGTGGTAGTGGTGGTGGGCATTTGGCACCCCCTGGCTAAGGGTGGTTGTGGTGGTTGGCATCCTGCCCCCTGGGTGAGGGTGGTAGTAGTGGTGGGCATCCTGCCCCCTGGCTAAGGGTGGTAGTAGTGGTGGGCATCCTGCCCCCCTGGGTGAGGGTGGTAGTAGTGGTAGGCATCCTGCCCCCTGGCTAAGGGTGGTAGTAGTGGTAGGCATCCAGCCCCCTGGCTAAGGGTGGTAGTAGTGGTGGGCATCCTGCCCCCTGGCTAAGGGTGGTAGTAGTGGTGGGCATCCTGCCCCCTGGGTGAGGGTGGTAGTAGTGGTGGGCATCCTGCCCCCTGGCTAAGGGTGGTAGTAGTGGTAGGCATCCAGCCCCCTGGCTAAGGGTGGTAGTAGTGGTGGGCATCCTGCCCCCTGGGTGAGGGTGGTAGTAGTGGTGGGCATCCTGCCCCCTGGCTAAGGGTGGTAGTAGTGGTGGGCATCCTGCCCCCCTGGGTGAGGGTGGTAGTAGTGGTGGGCATCCTGCCCCCCTGGGTGAGGGTGGTAGTAGTGGTGGGCATCCTGCCCCCTGGCTAAGGGTGGTAGTAGTGGTGGGCATCCTGCCCCCCTGGGTGAGGGTGGTAGTAGTGGTGGGCATCCTGCCCCCCTGGGTGAGGGTGGTAGTAGTGGTGGGCATCCAGCCCCCTGGGTTGGGGTGGTGGCGCGCATTCAGGCCCCTGTGTGCATATGTGGCATTGGTGATGGGCATCCCGCCCCTATGGTGCTGCTGGTGTAAGTATATTCAGATTCCCAGTGTATGTGTGTGATGTGTCGTGTACGTGTTGTATGTGTTTTGTGGTTGGTGTCTGACTTACCTTCTGCGCCGTACGCGTCCGTGCCTGTTCCGGTAGTAGATGTAGAATATTGGTATGATCGGGACGAAGGGATTCATGGTTGGTTCGTGTCGTTCGTCCTTCTCGTTGCTTCGCGTCGTCCTCGTCGCTTCGCCTCGTCCTCGTCGCTTCGCGTCGTCCTCGTCTGTGCTGTGTTCGTCTCGTAGCCGTGGATCGTGTTGTGGCGCGATTCGGAGCTTATGTGCGCCTCTCCCGGATGCTTTGACGTGCCGTGCGTAGCGACGGGTTCGGCGCGTACGGAGAGCGCATCGTACTTGTCCGGCCGGACGGGGCTGCATTTTCCCTTCCGTGCGACTCGATTCGGCGTTTCCGGATTCGCCTCGGTCGGAGAACAGGACCTGGTTTGGGTGAGTACGGCTCGGCCGGAATTTTTGCTGTTGTGCGCATCGTACTTGCTCGTTCGGTGTGCTGTACGGATCGGTCGGGAAACTGGCTTTCGCATGGCTTTTTCCCGACCGAATAGTATTGGGTGCGCCTCCGACCGAGATCGGAATCGGCCCCTCAGTGTGAGGAGCTTGCCCTCTTTTTTATTCAAAATTTGGAAATATTCCTTCCCAACTGTCTGATGACCATCCACAGGGAATACAATTGAATGGTGCTGAGGTACTGTTTGACACTCAAAATCTCTCTCCTGTTGATGGTTTTCAATTCCCAGCCTGCTTTTAGCAAATCCCTTAAACTTAATACTTGGTCCCGTTCATGTTGCATTTTACGGGGGGTCAGGCAAGGTTGTGTCCTTGTAAGGATCTCACCTATGTTTCCGCAGGAACGTCACGGATTTGAAGTAAGGTCCACGACTTCTCTAAGTCACCTAACCCGGGGAAGAAGGGAAACAAAACAAGGAAAAAAGGGGAAGAACTCCGCTTCGGAACTCAGGCCACCACAGGATTCGTCAGGACAAGGCAAGATGCTGTGTGTGTAGGAGAGAGTCAGTACACAAGTTAGAAAGCAGAAACATATGCTGGCTCTTCTGTATTTCTTGTTATGTCTCTCTTCCCTACCTTAGGATATCCCTTCTTCTTCAATAAACTGGTAGTGAGAATATAACGGAGTTTAAAGCTTGCATCTGGTGCTAGAAGAAATAATAAAGAGAAGTAAATGAAAGGGGCCCCTTTTAGAAATGATGTGACACAATAGGTAAGAGAGACTAAGTATGTGCCTACCTATACTTCAAGTATAGCTCGTGGAAACAATCCCCCTGTAATGGTCTTGAACAGTTGCATTTCTTAACTGATATAAACCTTACACTCAGGTAAATAACTGTCTTCACTTTTCTTTTTCAGTAGATCCTATTAGATGGAGCGGATCCCCACAGCGCCAAGACCACAGGATCTGGTAAGCGATATAAACAATAAATACTAAAGTAACATGTCAGCGCGAGGGCGCTGTTACCGTGATAAATATTAATGCTGCCTTGTCTTGTCTGTAGCTCTTTTATCCTTGCAGGAAACTGGGATGATGTCCTGAAACTCGCCAAGGAAAGACGACCCGACAGGAGAAACGCCGCACCACGCCGAGACCCACACGAGGAGCACGACGACCCGGAAGAAAACAGGTAAGACGGAAATCGGAACACCACAAACACTAGAACGCGAAGCGCTGCTGCTTGAGGGAGGCCGGGCTTTAACTTGCCTGACCTGTCCCCACGCCTGCGTGTTCGAAGCCGGCGGCCATCCTTGTAGTTCGTTGCTCCCGGTCCGTCCTCGCGCAATCGTGACAGTACACTCTCCCCACGGACCCCCCTACTGGCTTGGGTTTCTCAGGATGTCTTCTGTGGAATAAGCGCAACAACCGAGGGGCATGTACTTGACTGGCCGGCTCCCAGGTCCGTTCCTCAACACCGTAACCCTTCCAGTGTACCAGATACTGGAGCCTGCGTCACACCCTACGCGAATCTATGATCGCCTCCACCTCATATTCCTGCTCATCATCCACCATTACAGGTGAAGGGACAGTAGGGAGACGCGTGCCTGGCTCTACTGGCTTCAGGAGAGAGGCATGAAATACCGGATGGATTTTCATTGAGGCGGGAAGGTCCAGCTTCATAGCGACAGGGTTCACCACCTTACATATCTCCTAAGGGCCTATGTACTTAGGTTTGAATTTGCAAGTACCTCTCAATGTCAGATTCTTAGAGGATAACCAGACCTTGTCCCCCTGTTTGTATCCAGGCTCTGTGCGTCTGTGAGCATCCGCTCCCTTTTTATAACTAGCCTTAGCCCTTTCCAGGTTCACCTGTGTTGTCTTGTGTACATCTTGTAGTTCCTTTATAAAGTCTATGGCTGCAGGAGTAGAGCAAGAGGAGGAAAGGGGAGATAGCATAGTTCGGGGATGAAAACCGTAAGTGCAATAGAAGGGAGAGTAAGCAGTGGAAGTGTGGTAGCTATTGTTATAAGAAAACTCAGCTATCCATAGCATCTCATCCCAATCTGCAAGAGTGTGTAAGACCTGGAAACGGATGTATTGCTCAAAACATTGGTTCACCCTCTCAGTTTGACCATCTGTCTGAGGGTGGTGACTCGAGGATAGCCGTACGTCTATCTGCAATAGGTTTCCCATCCCTCTCCAGAACCTAGAGATAAACTGGGGCCCCCTGTCGGACACCAACACAGAAGGGAGGCCATGTAAGCGTACCACCTGCTGAACGAATACAGAAGCTAATAATCGAGAGGTGGGGAGGCCTGCCATTGGGAGGAAATGGGCCATTTTGGTTAATAGATCTACTACCACGAGAAGGGTAGTGTTCCCTTTCACAGTCCTCGGTAAGTCTGCCCTGCCAGTTTCTAGTGAGATGCCTTTCCCTGGGCACATACGTGACAAGTCTGAATATAGAGCTTCGTGTCCCTTCCCATAGCAGGCCACCAAAAGTGTCTCTGTAGTAAGTCAAGTGTTTTCTTGTACCCTGGATGCCCTGCAAGGGGATGAGAGTGACACCATTCTAAGGCCTGCAATATCAGCTCTTGAGTGGGGAGTACCAAGCCTCCCTGTACGTAGGACATTTCTTGTTCTACAGTGACGTCCTGTGTACCTGTTATCTCTTCCAAGTCTGTGGATGTTTGTGCCTCCTTAACTGACTCTAAAAAGTCTCCTTCAGAACACATGACCCCAACTATTCGCTCTCTGGCTATTATCAGGGGGGGCTCACCGTCTGAATCAATGAATTCATAACCTAGGCATGACAAGGCATCTGCTTTCCCACTATTTTTTCCTGCTTGGAATTGTATAACAAAATTGTAATCACTAAAAAATTGAGTCCAACGTAGTTGTCGCATGGATAGAGCCCTTGCAGATTGTAAGAATTGTAAATTACGGTGGTCTGTTAGGATTGTTATCTTGTGATTGGCCCCCAATAAATACTGCCTCCATTCCTCAAGTACTCTTTTGATGGCTAATAACTCCTTGTCTCCTATAGAGTAGTTTACTTCAGCTGGAGCCAGTTTACGTGAGTAATAAGCCACTGGACCAAGAATCCCTGTACTGGGATCCGTCTGAGAAAGTACCCCCCCAACTGCCACTTGGGATGCATCAGCCTCAACCACAAAGGGACGTGACGGATCTGGATGCCTTAGTATGGGTGCCTGTGTAAATGCTTCTTTTAGTGTGCAAAAAGCTGCCTCTGCCTCGGGAGTCCACTGAAATTTCATACCCTTTTTCAACAGTCTAGTTATCGGGGAGGCTAAGTTAGAAAAACCACCAATAAAGTGTCTGTAGAAATTGGCAAAGCCAAGAAAACTCTGCGTCTCTTTAACCGTTTGTGGTGCTTGCCAACGGTGAATGGCCTCCACCTTCTGTGGATCCATACTAAGTCCCTGAGGGGAGATTATGAATGCCAGGAAACTTACTTGCTGAGTATGGAAATGGAATTTCTCTAGCTTACAATACAGATGGTTATCTCGCAGCCGTTCTAGCACCCTTTTTACGTGGATTACGTGTTCCTGCATGGAGGGAGAATAAATCAGGAGGTCATCGATATAAGCAATGACACATAAATCCAACATGTCCTTTAGTACCTCATTGATAAAAAATTGAAAAGCCGAAGGGGCATTACATAGCCCAAAGGGCATCACTAGGTATTCATATAACCCATACTTGGTACAAAAAGCCGTCTTCCATTCGTCTCCCTCCTTGATCCTCACAAGATGGTATGCCCCATGCAGGTCTAACTTGGTAAACACTTGGGCGTCTTTTATCTGATCAAGGAGGGAGGATATCAGCGGCAAGGGATACCTGTTTTTGATGGTAATGGTATTCAGTGCCCTATAGTCTATGCAGCATCTGAGACCCCCTTCTCTCTTCGGTATAAAAAAAAGAGAAGATGAAGCAGGCGATCTCAAAGGACGGATAAACCCTATTCTCAACATTTCGTCCAGGTATTCTCGCAAATACACATTCTCTTTTTCCGTTAAGGAGTACACTCTACTGCAAGGTATGCGAGCCCCCGGCTGCAAATCAATTCTGCAGTCATAGACCCTATGTGGTGGGAGACTAGAGGCCTGTTCTACATCAAATATTTCCCTGAGATCCTGATAAGTGGAGGGTAAAACACAGTCATCAGTACTAGTGAATGAAACATTCTTCTCAGGATCACCCGGATCGGGAAGAATATGCTCTCTACAAAGGTCGTGGTTAAAGGTTAATGTCATCGTCTTCCAATCAATAAAGGGGCTGTGTTGACATAACCAGGGTAGCCCTACAATAGCTGGAAACTGAGGAGACTGTATTAGATCAAACGCAATAAGCTCTTGGTGTTTCTTCTCAATAACTAGCGTCAAACCAATCGTAGTGTGCTCAATGGGACCAGACTTCAGAGTGCTACCATCAATTGTTGTGACTTCTTCCCAAGAAGACTTAGACACCCAAGGGATTTTCTTGTTCTGAGCCCACTGTGCATCCATAAAATTACCTGAAGCACCAGAATCAACCATTATGTGCACATCTACCACTTGATATTCCCATTTTAGACGTGAGGAGAGAAGGAAGTGACGTGGCTGTGATGCCGCTACCTCCACAGATGAGACAATCAAGCCTGAATTACCCGAAGTCCTTGTCTCCTGAGACTTCGGGCTCACTAGTTTTCCGAACGCCTTGTCTGTCTTGGTTTGACAGGACACTCTCTGAGAAAATGGCCCTGCTTTCCACAGTACAAGCAGAATTTCTTGTCGCGCCTTCTCTGTCTTTCTTCTTCACTGAGGGGCCCTCTTATGCTCCCTATCTGCATGGGTTCTGATTCCTCTACTATTCTCTCCGGATCAGGTTTTTTCTTTCTATACGCAAAAACTCTCCCCTCTGACCTGCCTCTTTCTCTCTTACGCTCACTGATTCTATGATCCAACTTGACCACCAAGTCTACAAGAGCAGTGCATGACTCAGGAGGGTCTACCACTTGCGCCAATGCATCCTTTAAGTCTTCTCTCAGCCCCTTGTAAAACAAAGCGCTACGCTTTTCCTCAGGCCACCCAGCTTCGGCTACTAATCTATAGAATGTGGAAATATAAGAGGCTAAATGTGTGAAGGTATGTCTATCAAACAGTTTTCTGAGTTCTCCTTTGAAGGCACTATAGTCCTGTAACAATGGATCGTTTCTTTCTATCAGGGGTATGGTCCAATTGGCAGCAGACCCCCCTAGATAGGAAATAACAAACGCCACCTTAGCTTGGTCTGTAGGAAAACAGGAGGCTTCAAAATGGCAATGGTAACCCGGGGAAGAAGGGAAACAAAACAAGGAAAAAAGGGGAAGAACTCCGCTTCGGAACTCAGGCCACCACAGGATTCGTCAGCACAAGGCAAGATGCTGTGTGTGTAGGAGAGAGTCAGTACACAAGTTAGAAAGCAGAAACATATGCTGGCTCTTCTGTATTTCTTGTTATGTCTCTCTTCCCTACCTTAGGATATCCCTTCTTCTTCAATAAACTGGTAGTGAGAATATAACGGAGTTTAAAGCTTGCATCTGGTGCTAGAAGAAATAATAAAGAGAAGTAAATGAAAGGGGCCCCTTTTAGAAATGATGGGACACAATAGGTAAGAGAGACTAAGTATGTGCCTACCTATACTTCAAGTATAGCTCGTGGAAACAATCCCCCTGTAATGGTCTTGAACAGTTGCATTTCTTAACTGATATAAACCTTACACTCAGGTAAATAACTGTCTTCACTTTTCTTTTTCAGTAGATCCTGCTATACGGAGCGGATCCCCACAGCGCCAAGAGCACAGGATCTGGTAAGCGATATAAACAATAAATACTAAAGTAACATGTCAGCACGAGGGCGCTGTTACCGTGATAAATATTAATGCTGCCTTGTCTCGTCTGTAGCTCTTTTATCCTTGCAGGAAACTGGCATGATGTCCTGAAACTCGCCAAGGAAAGACGACCCGACAGGAGATACGCCGCACCACGCCGATACCCACACGAGGAGCGCGACGACCCAGAAGAAAACAGGTAAGACGGAAATCGGAACACCACAAACACTAGAACACGAAGCGCTGCTGCTTGAGGGAGGCCGGGCTTTAACTTGCCTGACCTGTCCCCGCGCCTGCGTGTTCGAAGCCGGCAGCCATCCTTGTAGTTCGTTGCTCCCGGTCCGTCCTCGCGCAATCGTGACAGTCCTCGCCCAATTCCTGTTCTCATTATATACAAATGGGGTTGAGGCAGCACTGGCGGGCATGACACCGGACGTCCCGAAGTTTGGCTCCCTAACTCTTCCACTGCTCGCCTATGCAGATGATACTGTCCTAGTTGCCAGAACAGGTAGGGCTTTGCAACGTATGATAACGGTCTATGCCTCTTTTATGACTTCCCTTGATCTAAGGGTTAATGAATCGAAATCCTTTATCTTAATAGCAGATCCCATGGGGCGCGGGAAAGTACCATCTTTCCACCTAGGGACCCGCAAATTAGAGGTAGTAGATGCTTTCCCTTATCTGGGAGTCATGTTTGACAAGGGCCACACCTGGACTAACATGGTCAAAAACAGGGCGGTAGTGATGGAGAGCAGTACGGCAGCCATCACTAAATTTGTCAAGAAATTGGGAACAAAACACATTAAAGTCATAAAGAATATATATAAAGCTAAGACAGTCTCAGCAACAATTTATGGAGCGGGGGTCTGGGGGATGTCCTCAACTGAGCCGTTACAGATTCTTGAGGATAAAGTCCTGAAGCGGCTGGTCTCTCTCCCGGTGTCATGCTCTAATTTTAATTGTCATGTGGAATTGGATTTCCCCTATATTACCGACCTGGTAAGGTTTGCCCCTTTAGCTTTGTGGCATTCAACTTGGAGGAAGAACACGTTATTACGAACACAACACATTATAAAGGATTGCCTCAAATTAGACAATGTGCAAAAAATGGGATGGTTGCATTATATAAGGTCTACTCTGAGCACTTTGGGTCTGGAGGATCTGTTTAGAAACCCTAGTGATTGCCTTCAAATATCTAAGAAGGATTTAAAAGAAAAATTCCTGGCCAAGGTTGCGCGGGAAAGAATGGAAGCAAACAAAGACAAACCATCAGTTAGGATATATTGAAATCTCCCGGTTATAGCAGAGGGTGATTATTGCTACCTAGAGGAAATTCAGAATCTACAGCATAGATATATCTTAGCAAGATTCCGTATGGATCTGTTTCCTCTGATGGTGGGTTACCCGGTGGGAACATTTAAACACTGTGATCTAACTGTTTGCCCATGTGATGGAGTGTCGGAACAATCAGACCTCCATATTATTCTATTTTGCAATTTGAATAAAGTGGAAAGAGAACGATTCATACTACCGGCTCTGAGATATTATAATTTTAGACAATGTAGAGTGGCTTTTGGATTTCTTAAAAAACTTAGCAATCCTTTTATTAGTTTTGTAGTAGCTAATTTCCTTTGGGCCTGTATAAAGAAAAGGAAAATTACTAGCCATTTTTAGCAATATTAACACTTACCCGAAATTTCTTGGATTTTATGCTGGAAAGTTAATGAAATTTTATGTTTTTACCATTGCGCTTTTATGATCTGTATCTTTCAAGAACGAATAAAGTTTTATGAGTGAATGAATACTTGGTCCCCTTTGAACACCACATCTTTCAATCTTACTCTCCAGTCCATTAAGACTGGTTCCCCGCAAGATCCTCTACCCCACTTATTTGCTGCACCAGCTGGAACCCAGTCTACTTTCTATGATTATTGACCTTCCTTTTTATTTTTTTATATATTTTTAAATGTCAAACTGATCAGAAAAACAAACAAAGAAAAAGGGGTTTCCAAAATACAAATAAGTTAAGTATAGTACATACATGTATCACCAAGCTATACAATCATAAGAGCACTTATCCTATCAAAAGAAAAATATATACGCCATTACAAAAACCATTAGATAATTGGCAATGACAGTTATAACTCAAGATATCTCAAAATACATCATTATAGTCCTTATTTCGTTATAGGGTAAGTGAAATAAATCAATCAAGCTACTTCATATAGAGACCCCTCAGTTGCATCCCAATTAAGCCTACCCCATGTTTGGTCAAATTTTTTCATAGAGCGTAATCCCCTGGCTCTAGCTAAAGCAGATTCCCTCTCATATACTCCCCGAAAGATTACCCACCATTCTGCTGCTCTGGGAGGTGTTGTCGAGATCCAGGCTCTAGCTATGCACAGCCTGGCTGAAGCAGTTATAATACACAGAAGACTTTTTAGCCCTAAATCTCCCACACCATTATATCCCAACATAATCATTTTATTTGTTAATTGCAGCTCTAAGCCAAGGTCAAACCTGATATAATTACTCACATCCTCCCAATACTTCCTCAGTTCTGAGCAAGTAACAAACATATGTAGCAAATTAGCAGCCTTCAGTCCGCATTTAGGGCACTTGCTTTTCTCCCCTCTATCGCCCTCATTATTGCCTGCCCATTTAGCTATTCTATCAGGAGTGTAGTATAACATACAGACTGTTCTAAATTGTTGTAGTTTTAAGTTCACGGAGTGAGCTGATCTCTCCATCGTATCTAATGCCGCAGTTATTTCTAAAGGGGTAATGTTTTCTGATAGGAGATTACTCCATTTCAATGCAAGCTTCAGGCTGTCACTAACTCTTTTATGGCAAAAATTCTGGTAAAAAGTTTGTATTAGTGATTTCTTGGGTGCTTGATAAAAATCTCCTATCAGATCAGAATGCTCCAACATTTTTATACCCCGGCATACCAGGAAAAAATCCCTAATTTGCAAATATTTTAAAAAAAGCCAATGAGGGAGAGCATAAGAGCTTTGCAGATTTTCAAATGTACAGAACCCATTAACACTGTATAGCTGTCCCAGGCGCTTAATGCCATAGTTTGACCAAATTTTTCAAGTAGAATCGTGAAACACATCAGGAAGCATCGGATTTTCCCACATAGGGAGATAATCATGGAAAAGTGGTAGAGAATATTTAACGGAGATTTCTCGCCAAATATAAACTATATCTTTTATAGTCTTAAATCTTACTCTTTTAAAGTAATTGGGATCATTAATCCGATGTAGAAAAAATCTACTATCTGAGCCAAGCGCAAACCTATAAAAGAAATTATAGTTGTCTCCGGCCAATAGTTTACTGAGACGACCGGCAAATGCTGCCCAATAGTATATCTTGAAATCCGGGAGCTGTAGCCCACCCTGAGTATATGGAAACTTAATGTACCGGATTGCACACCGTGCTGTCTTGTACCCCCAAATAAAGCTCCCGAGAGCCCCATCAAGTTTCTTAAAGAAAAGATTTGGCACCCGAAGAGGTATTGTACGGAAAAGATATAGAAATTTGGGTAGGATATTCATTTTAATTATGTTGCACCTACCTATGATGCTGATAGGTAGCTTATGCCAGCTTCTAAAGTTTTGAACCACGCGCTGTAATAGAGTCTCATAATTCAAGGCAACGATCTGTTCAATTTGAGAGGATATCTGCACCCCCAGATATAAGACTGATGAACAGACACCCAAGACTGGTCTAGTGGATGGAAAATTAAGAAGAACCTGAGTTTTCCTGGCATTTAATTTATATCCTGAGAAAGTGCCAAATCTATTAGCTTCATCTTTAATATATTCAAGTGCAAATACTGGATCAGACGAATATACGGCCACATCATCAGCATATGCAGTAACTTTCAGCTTGCGTGCTCCTACTCTGACTGGTAAGATATTATTATTCTTGCATAGCGAACGTAAAAAGGGCTCAAAATATAAGGCAAATAAAAGAGGGGACAACGGGCACCCCTGCCGAGTTCCACGCTGTATCCTAAAAGGAGAGGATACCAGCCCCCCGTATGTCAGCTGGGCCCAAGGATTTTTATATAAAGCCTTTACCCAATTACAGTAACGATCACTCAGTCCATAAGCCGCGAGAGTGGACCAGAGACACTCCCAGACTACCCGATCAAAGGCCTTTTCGGCGTCCAATAGTATCATCCCCATATTCATATTTAATTTTTTTGCCACATCGAAAGCCACAATTGCCGTATTAACGTGGGCTGCAGTATCCCTACCCAGTATAAAGCCATGCTGCTGGCTTGATACAAATCCTGACATAAGAGGAGCCAATCGGGCAGCCAAAATCTTAGCAAAGATTTTGGCATCCGCGTTTATAAGGGAGATAGGTCGATAGGACCCACATTCCTCTGGGGCTTTTCCCTTTTTTAAGAAAAACACCATATTTGTCAAGTTCCATGTGCTAGGGAGATCCCCACTATCCCCTATAGCTCGTACAACATCTTTTAATAGAGGTACAATGTAATCCTTAAAAACTTTATAAAATTCTACGGGTATTGAATCATCGCCTGCTGCTTTACCACTGGGCAATGCAGCCAATGCCTCTAATATTTCTTCGCTGTTAATTTCATTTTGAAGAATTTCCCCTTGTTCAATGCTAATCCTTGGTAGGTTGCACGCAGACAAGTATTGGCTAAACCCCGGTGTATCAAACCCATTACCTTGGCAGTATAATTTCTGGTAAAATCCACCGAATTGTTCCAATATTGCCTGTGTCTGTGTAGGGCACCATCCTCCCCTTTAATCGCCTTAATCGGACTCTTTGCCCTTTTGTCAGCTAGTTGGTGCGCGAGTACTTTCCCTACCTGCTCACCATATTCATATTGAAGAGAGCGATATTTATAGTAGCTGGCCGCTACCTTCTCCCTCAATATGTTTCCCAACTGTAGTCGCTTCTCGGTCAAGGAGAAATATAACTCCTGTTGATCTCGTCTCCTCTGTTTGATTGCACCGGCATGTGAGATTTCTAATTGTATTACAGCCTGTCGAGTTGCCCTCATATAGAGTTCCTTTTTATTGTTTTGCTGATATATATACTGCTGGGTAATACCTCTTATAAAAGCCTTCATAGTGTCCCATACAATCTGGGGAGATGCGGATCCTACATTATTCTCCATGAACGCCGCTAGTTCTTTTTGCACCCTGCTTAAATATTCCTTTTCTATGAGTAGATGACGAGGGAAAGAAAAGGAACGTCTCTGGCTTTTTACAACCTGGCTACAAAAAGATACTAGAATAGGGTTGTGATCCGATGTTACTCTAGGGCAGACTTCCATCTCTGCAGACTCTAGAATCGTGTTGTTAGCAAAAGCCAAATCAATCCTAGAGTACTGCTTGTGGGGTGAAGAGTAGTACGTATAACCAGGTGACATTGGGTATAATGACCTCCATACATCCCAGAGACAATGTAAGCGAGCTAATTCAAGAATGGAAGTCTTAACCTTCCTCATTCTTAAAGAGGTACGCTGATTAGTTGAATCCTTAACATAATCCATGGTACAATTAAAATCACCAACAACTAAAAGTTCCCCCTGCCATTCTAATAATTCTAAAGTTAGCATGTCAAAAATAGCGGGCTCATCTAAGTTGGGCCCATATAATACACACAGAACATATTTAATACCATCCATTACTAGTTGCACAATTGCCCATCTCCCCCTTGGATCAGCTGATGCCCTCAGAAGATTATATTATGTTCTTCTATCTACTAGAATAGCGACCCCCCTAATAGAAACCATCTGAGATGTACAAACAATAGTATGAAAGCCCAGCTGTTTCAATAAAAACCTGTCCTTATGAGCCAAGTGAGTTTCAGTGAGACATACTATATGGGGTTTATACATTTTCAGTTCTTCACGCACTAACTGGCGTTTACTGGAGCTGTTTAACCCGGAGACATTCCAACATATACAGCACGTTAACCCCATTTCAAATCAGTTTTTACTTGGCTTAGCCTGGTCCCTATCATAAACATAGAAGGATAAATACACCTCACACCACAAATTGAGTTCTTCACCATAAAAAAGCTTTTATCCTTAGTTATCCCAAAAAATATCCTTGACCAGTTTGACTTTTGACCCCATTTACACCCACCTCCTACCTCTGAGACCCCCCCCCCATGATGCCAGCCACCCCCTCCCTTACTCTAGCTAGAGGAGTCACCCCAATCCCTGGACTGTCTACTCGAAAGCCCGAGAGCTCCAACCCACCGTGTTCCCTACCTCCCGCGCCATCCGACCATGACCTGCCCATTCCACAAAAGTAAAAGCGAGGGACAAAGAAAAATAGAAAAAAAGAAAATAATTCACACCCTAAGAAGGAAAGAAAAGATAGGAAAGGGACAGACCAAAAGCCCGCCATAGAGAGTTAATATTCAAGTCAGAAAGAGAAAAAGAAAAGGGAAGTTCATAGAGAATATGTACCACAGCCCCGTCTTATTTTAGACACAATCTGTGCTGCCTCCTGTTCCATATTACAGAACCATCTTTGACCCTCTTTGATAATTTTAAGTCTTGCCGGCTCCTGTAAGAAAGCCTGTGCTCCAGTCCATTAAGTCTGGTTCCCCACAAGATCCTCTACCCCCCTTATTTGCTGCACCAGCTGGAACCCAGTCTGCTATCTATGATTATTGACTTTCCTAATGCATCTTTGAATGAAGGGGTAATTTCCCAAAAGTGGAAACATGCGATGGTCCTACCTCTCTTAAAAAAGCTAATTTAGACCCTACCAATCTGTCCAACTTCGCCCTATATCTTTGCTGCCATCTTTTTCCAAAATTTTGGAGAAACATGTTAACGGGTAGCTAACCTCTTTTGTGAAAGCTCAGAATTTTCTGCATCCCACCCAGTCTGGCTTCAGGACTGGATATTCAACGGAATCTACCCTTCTGGGGGTAACCATGTTGCTAAGGCAGCGCTTCGATGAGGGAGAAGCAGCTGCACTCATCTTACTAGATCTCAGTGCTGCCTTTGACACCGTATCTCATTCCATCCTAATGGACAGACTGATGACTCTTGGTCTTGATGGCGTAGCCTTGGAGTGGCTCCAGTCCTTCCTTAAAGACTGATCTTTTCAGGTTTTTTCATCCACTGCTAGGTGCGAACCCCAAGTTCTCTCTCCTGGAGATCCGCAGGGCTCTGTGCTGAGTCAATACTATTTAACATTTATATTCGTCCACTAGTGGATGCGGCAGAAAGCAGTAGGTTGTCCCTTTTTTCCTATGATGATGACACCCAGATTATCTTTTCCTTATCATCTGCTCAGGGCCATAGGCCCTCGGACCTCAGTTTGGGCTTGAGTCAGATCTCCTCCTGGATGCATAATAATCTACTCAAGCTCAACGGGGATAAAACAGAGGTCATGATTCTGGGCAAAAACCCCACTCTTCGGGGCCCTCAACACTGGCCGACTTCTTTAGGTACCCCATCCACACCTGCTGACAAGGTAAAGAACCTGGGCTTTCTCGTGGATGAAACGCTATCCATGAAGCCACAAGTGGCTAAGGTGACAGCCACCTGCTTTGCATTGCTTAAATAGCTTAAAAGATACTCTGGCTGACCCCAATCTCTGCACAAAGGACAGTGATTCAAGCTCTTATTATCTTGAGATTGGATTACGGTAACGTGCTGTATTCGGGAGCTGACAAAACTACCATCCACCGACTGCAGCTAGTGCAGACTTCTGCTGCTAGGCTTCTCTACCTGCTACCCAGATCTGCATCAGTTTCGAATCTTCTTTGTGACCTGTTCAAATCACATTAAGTTTAAAGCCTTATGTTAAATGTTTAAGGCAGAAGCCGGAGGTGGCCCTAAATACGTTCTGGATCTGGTTCATCTATACCATCCTTCTCGATCTCTGAGATCTTCGCAACAGACCTTGCTCACTGTACTCAGGTTTCCTTTGTCCCGTATGAAAGGCTGTTCTTTTGCTTATTTAGGCCCAAAACTTTGGAATTCCCTTCCAGATTCTTTGAGGAACTGTGCATCCTTTCCTGTCTTCCACAGGGGCCTGAAAGGCTTGGCTCTTCTGATTTGTTTCACTTGGTTCTTTGCATCCTCTCCTCCTGCCATGCGCTGGGAAATTTATTATAATAATACTAATAATAATAATACTAATAATCACCCCCCTGGACAACATTTTGGAAACTTCCTCCTCAATGCTGGCCCTTATTTTGTCTGACAACCTGTTTATTTTGTTTTTGACAGGTAAGCTATCACCATTATCAATGTCATAAGCACACCACTAGGTCAGTCCAAGTATCAGGGAGAACAGTCCAGCACACTGCCCCAACAATGGGTGACAGACTGTGGGAGAGTGGCAAAAGAAGAATTCCTGGACAGAATGCAGAACAATGTCTTACATTCACCCCAGTACAGAGATCTGGGCCTAAATCTATCATTTTTTTGCTCCCCATACCATTCCAGTTTGAACCCAGCCATATGCAAATCAGTCTTGACCCTGCACCCAATGGGAACAGTCCAGCCCGAACTGCCAGGCCAGATCCTCCCTGGACTGGAAACAAGCATCCTAGGACAGGTTTGGGGGCACTACTCCCTCCACTGAGATATCCTTGGCATTGTGGGATAGGGAGTCTGAGAGACGCTCACTCTTCTCTTCCTTTTCTCCATCAGGGACCATGGGCATGGTCATGTCTGTACTGTCAAAGTGGGACTTCAGACGTTTGACATGGATCACCTTGTGGTGGTGTCTTGGGGTACCAAGGTCCATCAGGTAGGTGATGTCACCAAATTTCTCCAGTAGTGTGTAGGTTCCAACCCATTTGTCCTGGAGTTCCCTGGGAGCCAAAGGCTTCACAACCAACACTTTCTGACTGGTATTCCTCCAAGGCTGCCTTATAGTCATACCAATGCTTAATAAACTCCTGACTGGCTCCCAAGATTTTGTTATTCCTTTTAATGTACTCAGCCATGCGGGAACGTAGGCCCAGCACATAGAACACAATTTCCTGTTTGGGTTCCTTGAGAGGTTTCTTCCACCCTTCTTGGGCAAGACTTAGAGAACTCTGGCAAGGCCCCCATACAGAAGTTCAAAGGGCCCTTTGTGCTACCTCACTGTAGGCAAAGAGAAGGCAAAGGAGTAGGACATTCCACTTCCTATAGAGTATCTAAGACAACCCCATAATCATACCTTTTAGGGTCTTGTTGAATCTCTTCACAAGCACATTGGTTTTGTTATGTGTTTCCTGCCTGGCCCATTGTAGCTTTCTCTATGCTAATCTAATTGTGCACATTGTAGGACGCATTTTCCTTTGCACACGATACTATATAAACATACTTGCTTTGTGCCACACTGCACTTTCACATCGAACCTGAACATGTTTTTGCATTCTGTTTTTTTCCTGGGATTTAGTCTGTACACCATAGACAAGGTCAAACAACTATGCCCCTTGTTATTCTCTCTGGTTGGGCACTAGCACCTAGACATAACACGAGAACACCGCTGCTGTTTATGAGCACACATGTCTTGTCATATAGCTGAGTATAAGAGAGTGGGACAACACATGGAGCGAGAATTATGAGACAAGATCATTGTGGCAGTTGAGATGTAGAATGTCCACCTGTGTATGCTAAGGTACGGGGTCCGCTACTAATCCAAGAGATCTTTGATATATAATCATTTAGCTTTAGTAGAAACAGATTGGTGGGTTTGTCAGGCTAATCTGTCTTATACCATGACAGGGCTTTTTATAGTATATGGTTCAATAGTCATGCTCTTATCACATATAAGCAACTGCTGTTGCTTGAATTTCCTACAGGATGTCAAGCCTTTCCCGGAGGAGAAAAAAAGGCAGTAAGCCTGGTCCCTAAGTAGTATATAGATGTCCGTTGTCTGAACATCGGGTGGTGGGGTATCCAGAGATATTGGAATAGGCGCCTCACTCACTTATCATTACATGCTTCATCATAGGCGTCTATCCACACCCAGGTAAGATGGCACTACCTGGGCGGACTCAACCAAAGATGTGATGGGAGTTCTTATACAAAGTAGAAGCTGGTCATGCAGGGAACCAGATGAGTGATCATAAAAATACCTCCAGGTATAACCAAACGATATGTTTATTAGGAGGGTACCTGGGGTATAGATAAAAACGTGCAAAATTCGGGATTATATTGAATGTAATCGTTCAGTTGTATTCCTTTCAAGGTGCCAACATGTTTCGGCCCGCGCTCTGAGCCCACGTGGGTCTGAGGCCTTCTTCAAGGCTAGTTGTCTATTATTTAGTGTCCCTGCTTATGAGAGGTGCACAGATTTCATGCACTAGAGTGAGGCCTAATGCGCTCACCTGTCTTCACTGTGTCAAATAAGATTTTCTAGGTAAAGGAACAGAAACAAAATAGGGTCATCAAACCTAAGCAAGTAATGAAGGCAGGCTGATTCCACTGTGTTTCTTCCCTTACTATATACTGGACTGTGTTGTCTTGGTTCTAACAATTATTCAATGTGATGTGTTCCAGTGCACATTCATCCCTTTCAAAAGTACATTCAGCTCATGATTAATCATGCAATATTGCAATTCTCTATAGGTAGTGATTTAATAAAAAGGATCATGATGATCTGGGTGCATTTTATTAACTCTACCTGCTATACTGTGTGTGGGCTACACTAGGTCCAGTTATAAGGACTAGGTGTTGTGGTACTGGATACTATTCATACCTAAAACCTGTGCAAATCAGTTTTTTCGCCAATATGAATCTCTCATGCTTACCTACTAGATATTTATTACTAGGAAACATGCGGATCAAGTGGTTGGTGCTGTCTTGTAGTCACACTCGATGCAGAAAAAAAGAGTGTGTCAGAAGCATTTCAGATCAGGGATAAGGAGCGTTTATCTTAACGCACTCATCGCTCTCATCGTCTTTTTCACACAGTATTCTAGGTGGTATAAAATATGAGTGAACGCAAGCATTCATCTCCTGTATCGTTTATCTGTTGATGTGTAATAAAACCAGGTCTGTCTGATGGTAATATCGGTTAAAAGAGCGGTACAGTATGTGTGAATACCAATATTAGTCTCCTTTATCATATTCTGTTTATATGCAACAGAACCAGGTGTTCATGGTGGTACTATGAATTACCAAGGGTTAAAGCTCTCTAACTGTCCATATTCGTTATGTTGTCGTTCCCACTTCGGGAGTGATTTAATTAGTGAGTTTCCGCTGTTTATGAGAACCGGGTGATTTTGTATCTTGGTTCCCGTGATGGAATTAAAAAACCCTTACAAAAACAATCTCAATTGTGTGCGGGGAGGTGAAGCCATCACCGCGGTATTAGCAATATAAGTTAGAATAAGTCCCTTCTTCCCGGGGGATCGTGGTAACTCTTTATGCCACCTACGTGAATATTAGTATCCCCCCATGAGCCCCCACTTACTTTGTCCGCCGCCGAGTGCCGGAACCAGAAAGGCGGGGATGTAAGTACCCGCTCGTCTGTTTCTCCTGCGCGCGTCATCCCAAGGCACGAGCGCCATCGGGAAGCGGCAAGCTGGAAAACAAAGTCTTTTTAGACGATATGTAAGTGTTACCGTTTTATACAAGCATTGTGCGCTTCTACGTGACTGATCTTGAGGTAAAGGGCTCCGGTCCCCTTATCGCATCTGTGGCAAATGATCAATGCATCGATTTAGCTCTATTACCCTCTTCACATTGACGACAAATAGTCATCCTAGGGTGTTATTGGAGATTATATGCATGGTTCGTTCCAACATGGTTAGATAATAAAATATGCTAGTGAGTCGTGGATACAGTTGGGGCAATTTTTTCGGATAGTGTTCCATGTGTCACGCCCAACCACTATGCTGTCTGACACATAGAATTTGCGTATTTCACAATTTCTATTGTAACCCTTCTCTATCTTCTTTTTGTTTTGGATTTTATGGGTATATAATGGAGTTGGTGTATCACATTAGATTCACAGAGTGCTCTACCCGTGTTTTGGCATCTTCGCATGTTGATATTGTAGTCGTCTGAAGGCGCTTGTGTCGAGGTGGGTTTTTCTGGGTGGCTTCTCTCGTTACTACCCCTAATTATCATGTTTTTTCATTTGATATTGTTATGTGTATCCCCTAGATGGAGGATGAACGTTCGAAACCCCATTGGACAGTTGATACTCTCTCGCATACTCGCTGATGCTGCATTAGGGTTAAATGCCCTACTTTATTCGATGTTAATCATAGTTACGACAACATTGTCCATGGTATGTCCTTATTTAACCCCTGTGATGAGCTTGAGAGACGGTATATCCACCTTTATTGCAATTTCAATAACTATCTGTCACCCACTGTATTCAGAAGTTTCTCTATCACCGTCCAGGTGAAGTCATTTTCATTGTGGCCTGCTGTTTGGAAATGGCGCATCATTTTCGTAATCGTTTTTCCGCATCGGAATGTGCTGCGGTGTTCATTAATTCATACCTTAATCTTCCGAGTCGTCATGCCAATATACTTCAACTGGCATTTGCACGTGATGATGTATACCACATTATTGCTACTGCAATTGGAAAATGTCTTCTGTACCCATGGTGTTTTAAGCCCCAGGTCAATCTCCTTTGTGGCCTTTGTGAGTGGGCATGTGTTGCGATTCCCACACGGGAAATGGCCTACGACCTCTGGGAGGTTCCACAGTGTGTTTATTGTTCGGTTATTCTCCTCAGTTTTCTTTGGACGTTTGTGGACCACTGCATCCCTCAGCGATTTTCCTCTCCTAAAGGCAAACATTGGCCTCTCTAACCTCAATGGTCCCGAGTTTAGAATTTTCCAATGGTGCAGAATAATCCTTTTCATCACATTGGATTCTGTGCCATATGTGGTAAAACACACTAACCTGGTCCTAGAAAGGCTCTGGTGAAAATCCTATACAGAGGACATGTTTGGAGTAATGTCTCCTGGGGTTATTCTTAGCTCTCTTAAAAGCCTGTAGGGCCTGTCATTAGTTGTGTAATTGTTCATTCAGTTATGGGCAAACCACCCACGAATCAAAAAGAAATACCCTTTAGGTTCGCCCAAAATATTGATCAACTTGAAGCTTTGTTTCCCCTTACGGGACCACAAGACAAGCACATAATTTAACTATGTGCTTACACACTGGACTGATTCCCACTCTAGCTGACTGCAACACCTGGGGACTATAAACGTTCTTTATCCCTGATCTGAAATGCTTCTGACACACTCTTTTTTCTGCATAGAGTGTGACTACAAGACAGCACCAACCACTTGATCCGCATGTTGCCTTGTAATAAATATCTAGTAGGTAAGCATGAGAGATTCATATTGGAGAAAAAACAGATTTGCACAGGTTTTAGGTACGAATAGTATCCAGTACCACAACACCTAGTCCTTATACGGGCCGAAACATGTTGGCACCTTGAAAGGGATACAACTGAACGATTACATTCAGTATAATCCCGAATTTTGCACGTTTTTATCTATACCCCAGGTACCCTCCTAATAAACATATTGTTTGGGTATAACTGGAGGTATTTTTATGATCACTCATCTGGTTCCCTGCATGACCAGTTTCTGCTTTATATAAGAACTCCCATCACATCTTTGGTTGAGTCCGCCCAGGTAGTACCATCTTACCTGGGTGCGGATAGACGCCTATGATGAAGCATGTCACGATAAGTGAGCGAGGCGTCTATTCCAATATCTTTGGATACCCCACCACCCGAAGTTCAGACAAGGGACATCTATATACTACTTAGGGACCAGGCTTACTGCCCTTTTATCTCCTCCGGGAAAGGCTTGACATCCTGTAGGAAATTCAAGCGACAGCAGTTGCTTATATGCGATAAGATTTTATCAGGGAGATTGCAACTGATCTGCTTTTCTCTCACTCTCTATTGTGATAAATAGTTGAGGGGGGCCTCCACAGCCCTGAGAGTTCAAATCATTGAAACAGAATAACCTAATTGGTCACTGAATCTTCTATCAAATTTGATTATAGAAGAAGGGTCCGACCGACCGTTACCTGGGATCAGGAATGGCGGAGGGCCTGGCATTCAGCGATGACGTAATATCGTCCATCCTATCAGCACCTTCCCTTATTTTCGAAACTACATTAGCTCAAACCACTCAAAACAATGGGGATTGGGAATCATTGTCAGAATTGAAACGGACTCAACTCAAGACACTTTTACACGGGGCCATAATGACGGAATATCTTCGGGGAACATAGCCCCCAATGGTCTCCTAGTCTCCAATGCACCACGCATTTTCTTGAATGACCCAGAATTCAGACGCAGCTGGTCTCTCATTGCATGGAAATGCACGAGAGACTGGCTGGTCTTAATTATACAAACAGCAAAGAGACTCTCCGATGCTATATTGATTATAATTAAAACCATGGAGAATGGTCTGAAATTACAAGTTACTATCGCCACTTTTAAAAAGAAATTGGAAGAAAACAACAAGATCATCAATGAGCATAAAGAATATCTTACACAGGCGAAAATAAACAAGTTTCAGAAAGACCTGAAACGGTTTAATTTTGAAAACACGTTTCCGTACTCCAAAGAGGACTATAGACCAAGTGAGACGGACAAATCTGATTTCTCAGATACAGATAGTACGGGTTCAGGAAGATATTCCAGTGACTCCTCGGGAGATAGTAATCAGCAGAAATGGAACATGAAGAGGAGAGGAGGACGCCCGCGAAGAAACAGGGGCAATTATCAACCAACGGGCCCCTTCCATCAACAACCATTCGGTTGGGGACCGTATGTCCAACCACCATTTCAACCCCCACAATATGGGTACCAATGGCAACCGTTCCAGTCTCCTTTTTTAGGGAGAGGCCTGACTCAAGGAAGGGGCAGGGGAGAGGCCCAAGAGTACAATGGCAATCCGATCAAGAGGAATCGATGGCGCAGGAATCACGACCGAGCACCAGCAGAAACCATCAAGAATAATCAACCTGAGCGAGAGAATTTTCACCCAAACACAGGAAGCAGTACTTAACAGAGGACTGGGTTCTGTGCCAACTGCCAAGTCCAACCTTTTCAACCTGAGAATTGAATTGGCAGAGTTCTTCCGGAAACCAAAGCTGTCGGTCTTCTTTGCAGACCAAACTTTATTACCACAGGATGAGGAAGATAAGAACACGGGCCTAAGGAAGAAATCCAATTTTACCCCACCGAATCATACCATGCCACCAGCGTTATTAGCATTTGAGAAAGCGGTAACTCTAGAAATAGACAAAATGAAGGACAATGAGAAGCAGGTTTTTAACAACCTGACAAGACCTGAACGCAGCGCAATAACAGAAATTGACAGCATGAAGGACATCATAATAAAGCCGGCCGACAAGGGTGGGGCAACAGTGGTAATGCCACTGGAGATGTACCAGAGCGAGTGCAGAAAACTCTTGGATGACCCCAGGAACTACAAGCGACTACGTAGGGATCCTACCAAGGAAACCATGGAGTCTATACTCAGAATGGTCGAGGAGGCAAGAGATGAAGGATGGATTACAGTCCAGGAAGCAGGATTCCTCAAAGAAGAGAACCCACGAACACCATATTTCTATGTCCTGCCTAAAGTTCACAAAAACAAGAACCCACCGCCTGGCAGACCCATTGTGTCTGGTATCGGATCAGTACTAGAACCTCTATCCAAGTTTGCTGACAATTTTCTGAGACCAATGATACAAAGAATGCCATCTTACCTTAAGGATACGAGGGATATCCTGATTAAGTTTCAAACAGTATCATTCAATGAAACCATCGACATCTTCATTACACTAGACGTGGAGGCGCTGTATACCAGCATACCCCAAGAGACATCACTTGAGGTTATCAAAGCTCTACTTGGGAATGAAAATTGGACATCCATCACACCCAAAGAATTTGTACTGAACTGTGCCAGATTAGCACTGACAAAAAATGTCTTTGAATTTGAAGGGGAATATTACCTGCAGACCCACGGAACATCAATGGGCAGTACATTTGCCCCCAGTATTGCCTGCCTGTATGTCCATGATTTTGAGACCAAGTACATCTATGACAATAACAACCCCTTTGGTACCCAGGTGCTGGTCTGGAAAAGGTTCATAGATGATATCTTACTGATTTGGAGAGGCTCAGAAACAGAGGCCACAGAATTCCTCACCTGGCTCAATAGCAGAGATGAATAACTCAGATTTACTATGACAACAAGCAGGGAGTCCATCACCTTTTTGGACTTAAAAATCTGGTCAGAGAAGGGGGTACGCAAAACGGAAGTATATTACAAACCAACGGATGCTAATAACTTGCTCCGCTATGATAGCTTTCACCCCAAGGCCCTCAGGGACAATCTGCCGGTAGGCCAATTTTTAAGACTGCGAAGGAATTGTTCCGAAAAAACAACATATGAAGGTCCCACAGCATTACTAACCAAAAAACTTCAAGAAAAATCATATCCTAACAGATTGGTTAAAAGGGCTTTTAAGAGAGTTAAGAATAACCCTAGGGAGACATTACTCCAAACATACCCAAAACCAAAAAACACCAGGTTAGTGTGTGTTACCACATATGGCACAGAATCCAATGTGATGAAAAGGATTATTCTGCGCCATTGGAAAACTCTAAACTCGGGACCATTGAGGTTAGAGAGGCCAATGTTTGCCTTTAAGAGAGGAAAATCGCTGAGGGATGCAGTGGTCCAAACACGTCCAAAGAAAACTGACGAGAATAATCGCACGATAAACACACTGTGGAACCTCCCAGAGGTCGTAGGCCATTTCCCATGTGGGAATTGCAACACATGCCCACTCACAAAGGCCACAAAGGAGATTGACCTGGGGCTTAAAACACCATGGGTACAGAAGAAATTTTCCAATTGCAATAGCAATAATGTGGTATACATCATCACGTGCAAATGCCAGTTGAAGTATATTGTCATGACGACTCGGAAGATAAAGGTACGAATTAATTAACACAGCAGCACATTCCGATGCAGAAAAACAATTACGAAAATGATGCGCCATTTCCAAACAGCAGGCCACAATGAAAATGACTTCACCTGGACGGTGATAGAGAAACCTCCAAATACAGTGGGTGACAGACAGTTATTGAAATTGGAACAAAGGTGGATTTACCGTCTCTCAAGCTCATCACAGGGGTTAAATGAGGACATACCATGGACAATGTTGTCCTAACTATGATTAACATCGAATAAAGTAGGGTATATAACCCTAATGCAGCAGCAGCGAGTATGCGAGAGAGTATTAACTGTCCAATGGGGTTTCGAACGTTCATCCTCCATCTAGGGGATACAGATAACAATATCAAATGAAAAAACATGATAATTAGGGGTAGTAACGAGAGAAGCCACCCAGAAAAACCCACCTCGACACAAGCGCCTTGAGACGACTACAATATCAACATGCGAAGATGCCAAAACACGGGTAGAGCACTCTGTGAATCTAGCCTGATACATCAACTTCATTATATACCCATAAAATCCTAAACAACGAGAAGATAGAGAAGGGTTACAATAGAAGTTGTGAAATACGTGAATTCTATGTGTCAGACAGCATAGTGGTTGGGCGTGACACATGGAACACTATCCGAAACAATTGCCCCAACTGTATCCACAGCTCACTAACAAATTTTATTATATAACCATGTTGGAACGAACCATGTATATAAACTCCAATAACACCCTGGGATGACTATTTGTCGTCAATGTGAAGAGGGTAACAGAGCTAATTCGATGCATTGTTCGTTTGCCACAGATGCGATAAGGGGACCGGAGCCCTTTACCTCAAGATCAGCCACGTAGGAGCGCACAATGCCTGTATAAAACGGTAACACTTACAGATCGTCTAAAAAGACTTTGTTTCCCAGCATGCCTCTTCCCAATGGCGCTCGCGCCTTGGGATGACGCGCGTGGGAGAAACAGACGCCCGGGTACTTACAGCCCCGCCTTTCTGGTTCCGGCACTCGGCGGCGGACACAGTGAGATACAGAGGTACTCAGGTGGTGCTTGATCTTTGAAAAAGTAAGTGGGGGCACATGGGGGGATACTAAGATTCACGAAGGTGGCGTAAAGAGTTACCACGATCCCCCGGGAAGAAGAGACTTATTCTAACTTATATTGCTAATACCGCGGTGATGGCTTCACCTTCCCGCACACAATTGAGATTGTTTTCGTAAGGTTTTTTTAATTCCATCACGGAAACCGGGATACAAAATCACCCGGTTTTCATACACAGCGGAAACTCACTAATTAAATCACTCCCGAAGTGGGAACGACAACATAACGAATATGGACACTCAGAGAGTTTTAACCCTTGGTAATTCATAGTACCACCATGAACACCTGAATCTGTTGCATATAAACAGAATATGATAAAGGAGACTAATGTTGGTATTCACACATACTGTACCGCTCTTTTAACCGATATTACCATCAGACAGACATGGTTTTATTACACATCAACAGATAAACGATACAGGAGATGAATGCTTGCGTTCACGCATATTTTATACCACCTAGAATACTGTGTGAAAAAGACGATGAGAGCGATGAGCGCGTTAAGATAAAAGCTCTTTATCCCTGATCTGAAATGCTTCTGACACACTCTTTTTTCTGCATAGAGTGTGACTACAAGACAGCACCAACCACTTGATCCGCATGTTGCCTAGTAATAAATATCTAGTAGGTAAGCATGAGAGATTCATATTGTAGAAAAAACAGATTTGCACAGGTTTTAGGTATGAATAGTATCCAGTACCACAACACCTAGTCCTTATAACTGGACCTAGTGTAGCCCACACACAGTATGGCAGGTAGAGTTAATAAAATGCACCCAGATCATTATGATCCTTTTTATTAAATCACTACCTATAGAGAATTGCAATATTGCATGATTAATCACGAGCTGAATGTACTTTTGAAAGGGATGAATGTGCACTGGAACACATCACATTGAATAATTGTTAGAACCAAGACAACACGGTCCAGTATATAGTAAGGGAAGAAACATGGTGGAATCAGCCTGCCTTCATTACTTGCTTAGGTTTGATAACCCTATTTTGTTTCTGTTCCTTTATCTAGAAAATCTACTCTATGACACAGTGAAGACAGGTGAGCGCATTAGGCCTCACTCTAGTGCATGAAATCTGTGCACCTCTCACAAGCAGGGACACTAAATAATAGATAACTAGCCCTGAAGAAGGCCCTAGACCCACGTGGGCTCAGAGCGCGGGCCGAAACATTTTGGCACCTTGAAAGGGATACAACTGAATGATTACATTCAGTATAATCCCGAATGTTGCACGTTTTTATCTATACCCCAGGTACCCTCCTAATAAACATATCGTTTGGGTATACCTGGAGGTATTTTTATGATCACTCATCTGGTTCCATGCATGACCAGCTTCTGCTTTAAATAAGAACTCCCATCGCATCTTTGGTTGAGTCCGCCCAGGTAGTGCCATCTTACCTGGGTGTGGATAGACGCCGATGATGAAGCATGTCACAATAAGTGAGTGAGGCGTCTATTCCAATATCTTTGGATACCTGGAAACTTGAGATGTGGACAGCGGACCAAAGAGCAATACACGCTGCACCTGTACCGTAAATTACCAAGATATTTAAATGCAAAACAATCTTGTGTGCAACTTTCCAAATGTGCCCCCTGTCCAGAAGCACCCAACAACAAAACTGAATTGGAACTGACCCACTACTGGTCAAAAATACCCAATTGAACCTGCACGCTCAACTCCGGTTTATGGCTATCATACCACGTGTTCCTTTCACTTGCATTTAATTGAGCATTGGACCACGCCAACCAATTTGAAAAGCTCGACTTGAATTAACAGTTCGAGGCATTGAACAGATGCCAGGCAACAGCTTCTGTTCAAGATAATTCTCACAACTAGGCCACAACCCAGCGGTATGGTTGTTGCCTTATAATGATAGCGCCCTGAAGAAGTCCTATGTAAAAAAGACGAAACGCGTTGGCTGATGGTTTTTTATGAACTGAATAATAAAGAAGAAAACACCATACATCTTGCATCTGTAGCCATTTTCTTCATTGAACTATCATTCCTCAATACCCATGGATAATCTCCTATGGTCATTTTTGACCAGTAGTGGTGCAGTTCCAATTCAGTTTTGTTGATCTTTGGATTCCCCACCACCCGAAGTTCAGACAAGGGACATCTATATACTACTAAGGGACCAGGCGTACTGCCCTTTTTTCTCCTCCGGGAAAGGCTTGACATCCTGTAGGAAATTCAAGCGACAGCAGTTGCTTATATGTGATAAGACTTCATCAGGGAGATTGCAACTGATCTGCTTTTCTCTCACTCTCTATTGTGATAAATAATTATTCAATAGTCATGCTAACAGTATTTTTGATATGCATTTGTTTTCTAATTGTGGCACGAGTACTGAATTTCAGAACACGATAATTTGAATAAATATTCTAAACTTTCTTTGTGTCTTTCATTTATTCTATTGTGGACGAGTAAAAGTGAGAGAACGAAAGAGTGTGTCCTGTTACTGCGTTCCCTGAGAGGGTCAAGACTGTTGTGTTCTAGGGTGCCAATTCACTTGTTTCTCTGGTAAGGTTAGGAGGATACGTGAGGCACTATAGCTAGTCCGACTCGGGCTCATATGTAATGAGGTGGAATGGTGACTCAGTGCCTACATACCGATGTTCTATAGTCCCAAGCATAGATCTGTTCCTGAGCAGAATCCCAGAATCCCTGCTACATGGCGCCACCAACGTTTTGGTCAGGTACTTACTTGCAGGAACCCTGGGTAGTGCTTGTGCTTGTCCACAATAGCCTCACACCTTTTCCAGGAGATGTCCGTGGTGTTAGAGATTTGGCCTTCACAGTTTTTAGGGATTACCTAGTTCTGTTGGTTTTTCATGCTTGAATATTAAAAGGTTTATACCCTGGTTGTGCTATGCTTTGAATCATTTATTAATTAGTTATTTCGCAGCCCAATGCTATTCCGGTCAACTGCCGTCCGGCAGTAACTCCAGCTAGCATTGGTCTGCAGGGACAGGCCCAACAGCCTGTAGGTCCTGTCATTAGTCCTGTAATTGTTCATTCAGTTATGGGCAAACCACCCACAAATCAAAAAGAAATACTCTTTTGGTTCGCCCAAAATATTGATCAACTTGAAGCTTTGTTTCCCCTTACGGGACCACAAGACAAGCACATAATTTTAACTATGTGCTTACACACTGGACTGATTCCCACTCTAGCTGACTGCAACACCTGGGGGACTATATTCGCCACGGTCTACACACTTTGTCATGGCACTCCCTCAATGGCAGTTCTACCAAATGCCCTCAAACAAATACAGAATGAACATGGGGCAGGTCCTGCCCTTGATTTGGGGATGAAATTGTGGGTAATTTTCCCGTTGTCTCTGAAACGATTCTTTCTAATGTTAAGGGTGAAGCAGTGTCTTTGGCTATATGCCAGAGACTTGCTGCTGTGGCAGTAGCCGACCGCGAACGTGAGTTGCCTGTCATTATTGCTAATGTATACACGTCTGTAAGATGTAATAGTTTGAGAACCGGACCTCCCGTACCACATCTTGGCAAACCTAGTTATGACAAGGATGCCAGACCAGCCCATGAGTTTCCTAAAAAACCATGGGATAAATCTAAACAATAACAAAAAACTGAACAACGTGGAGGTTCTCTGCCCCCGAAGTCCTCTGAAAGACGATACGATATTCGTGATCGCACTAAAATTAGGACTCCAGACAGGTATCAGTCTTCTGATATGCGTTCTCCTCTTACCTTTCAGGAATCGTCTGACCAACAGTATGACAGAGGAGCGTGATCGGACCTCAGACAAGAAGAGTACGTGAAACTGAAACGAAAGACACAACGCTCGTCTGACGTGAAGATAAAGAAGGAGGATAGACATTCTCTATATAAAACCACTTTTCAGAAAAGTTGCAGCCTTGACTGCAAAATATGCCACAGATAGTGAGATCCCTCCTCCTGAACAGGAGTTAGGTGACTCTCCTCGACAGTGCGGCAGAAGTCACCATAGTTCGCCAGAATCTCCATGAATTTCTGGTAACTAAATCAACTGAAACCTTTATTACAGTTGAAACTGCGGATACCCGCGTAGCCCCTCCAGATAGACAATTGCACTTAGATATTCAAATTGAAGGTTATGCTTAACGCACCATTAAAGCATTATTCTGGGACAACTTGACTGAATCTTATGACATTATCTTGGCAGAGGTCAATTGGCCCCCACCTTTTATTCTTGCATGTCCCCAGGGTGAGGATGTCATTCTCCCTTCTTTCTCGCACCTTGTCCCTGATGAGGTCAAACACTCTTATGCGTCTGAATGGGCCCTTGCTTTGGCCCCTGCGCTTTATCATAATCATACTGTTTGGGATAAGGAATCCCCTTAGCATGTTATTCCTATACTCTCCACTTCTCAGGGTCAACCACAGTATCCAATTAAACGGAATGCAACAGCACCCGTTAAAGAAATTCTTACCCAGTAGTAGTACCAGGGAGTATTTGAACCCTGTGTGTCTCCGTTGAATAATCCTCTTTTTCCTGTTTTGAAACTAGATCATTCATGTAGCATAGTCTTAGATTATAGACATTTAAATGGTCATAAACGCACATTTGCAGTGCAAAATACCCACAGTATGGCACTCATAAATAATGTGGTCTGTAAAAAATATAAAACCACTTTGGATATTTCCAATGGGTTTTTCAGTCACAATTTGGATCCTGAGAGCCGAGAATGGTCTGCCTTTAGTGCATTGGGATTCCAAATTCGCTACGCCCGACTTCCTATTGGCTATAAGAACAGCCCAGGTGTTTTTGCAGCACGCATTGTCTCAATTCTTCATGAAATTTAACCTGATGCTTGTCTTATGTAGATGATATCTACCTGATGGATGATGAATTAAACCCCCATTTAGCGAGAGTCGATCGTATAATATTGCAGTTTGTAGACCTTTGTTACAAGTTTAACTTTAAAAAATCAAATATAGCTTTCTTGAGTGTCCTTTTCTTGGGATATGAACTTACAAATGAAGGAAAACGTCTTGCCCCTCACTTTCTAGAGAAGTGTGCACCATTGCAGCTTTCAAGTACTCTTAAAAAATTACAATCCCTGATAGGATTTTTGAATTTTGGCAGAACATATATACCTGATTATGCACACCGTATTAAACCACATGCCTTAATACGTCCTGATTTGTCCACTTCCTCTTGGACGCCGGAACACTGACACACTTAGATCTTTACAATCTGACTTACTGAAAACACCCCACTTACATACACATGTTATTACCACGAATTTGGTCATCCGCGTTCTGCCGGGTGCAATTGGAGTTACATGTATCACCTTCAATGAAGGTGAAACTGTACCTATTGCATATAAATTGCATTTATATTCCCCTGCATACATGTGTTTTACTTCTACTGAGAAAATACTGACTGCTGGGCAGATAGCCATCCTTAAGGAACGGCCACTTGCTCAAGGTAAATGCATCATTGTCGTTTCTCCTGTGCCAGCCTTAAAGGCTGTCACAAAAGCTAGCATCCTTAACACTAAAGCCCTCCATCCTTGATTAATACAATGGGCTACGTCCTTAACAGCCGTGGATGTAGACTTTGTCTTTGACCCTTCCTTGAAAACGCAAGAAGTTTTGCCATATGAGCATGCTTATCTTTTACCTTCTTCAGTTCTGCCTCTAGATCAATATCAATATATTATTTATACTGATACACTCTGCACAACCTGCTATAAGTTCTAAGTAGCAGTATTCTACTGCATGCACCATCATTATTGGTGTTATGTTCGATGGCGTTTTTCACCCCAAAACAACTCGCACTCAGTCTCTAGGAGACTGCACTGCATAGTTGGCCGAACTGACAGCAAGGCTTCTTGCACTTGAAAATACGGATCCTAAATTCCTCACACTTATTGTTTGTGGTTCGTATTATTGCATACAATCTTTCAATAATAATTTACATTTTGGAAAACAAAATGAGTTTCGCGATTCCAAGGGTAACACAATCAAGCACAAGCTGCTTTGGGTTAAAGTGGAAGATCTTAAGGATAGCTTTACACAAACTCATGTAATACATACATTGAGTCATTAACGTGTGGGAGCACACCCTGTAGGGAATTCTCTAGCTGATGAAGCAGCCAAATCTCCTGTAGCCACAGCTAAAATAGCAGCAGTAACAAAATCTAAAACTTGTATCAATAATGATATTTTTGCTGCAGTGAATGCACTTAAAAGCGGCACTTCTTTTCCGAAGGGCTTTCCTTCTAACTATTCTTATCATTTAAATGTCCAGAATGTTCCTTTAGCAACTATTCCTGGTGTTGGTGATCGTATGATTCCCAACGCCAACCATAGACATGATCTGATTGGAGCCTCACATGAAGGTTTAACTTCTGCTCATGCAGGAGTGGCTGCCACTATTTCCCTCTTACAGCAACGCTATTGGTGGCAAGGTTTATACCAACAAACCCGAAAATATATTTTGTGCTGTGACATAATATCAGCAGATTAAAAGTTCTACTGTGTCTCATCTACCGCAGATGCAGCTCTTACTCTATAACAAGCCTTTTGGATGTATTTGCTTGGATCATTGTGGTCCACTAGTTTCCAATACTGCGCTCAAATTTATTTTGGTTGCAGTTGATTCTTGTTCTAGATTCCTCTGGGTTTGGCCACAGCGCTCGGCTGATGCTCGAACTGTCATTAAAGACTTGCAAGTATTCATCTGGACTTATGCCTGCTGCGTATTCCGCTCGGACCAAGGTCTGGCTTTCGCTTCTGAAGCATACCATGATTTGATGAAGTCCATAGATGTGCAAGTGCATTTTTCTTCTCCATATAGGCCCGAGGGCAATTCTGTTGTTGATCGAATAAACCGTGACTTAAAGCAGTCCTTGACAGCTAGAGTATTAGGTACAGGGTGTAGTTGGTTGAACCAGCTCTTTGGGGTCCAACAAGCTTTAAATAACCTCCCTAAAAGATCTCTGGGTGGGCAGACCCCATACGAAGTGCTTTTTGGCATCCAAATGTATGTTCCAGACCTTAATGGTCCAGACAATGTGGCAACGGCCTCAACCTTTGACGTAGATAACCACTATGCTGCCTTATAGAATCTACTAAAGTTCTCTGATGTGCAATCTCACCAACACTTGCCAGACTCTCCATCCATCAGTGCTTAGGATCTGATACCGGTTTCCAGCTGGCTTCCAAAGATTGGAGGTCTCGTTCGAATGTAGGTGGCAATCAAGAAGGAATTTGGCCCTACGTACCATGCTCCTGTTCCAGTCCTTGGGGGCCAAGGTACACGCAGTGGGATTTTGTCACCATCCTGGGCTATAAAGACAAGTGCTCTGTCTCCATTGAACATGTCAAATTACACCATGTGGCCGATTCTACCTTGTATGCCACGGAACAGTTGTTCCTTTCCATAAGACTTTCCTTTGCAGCCCGTGAGCTCCAGTGGGGGCTGCCTTGGAACAGGGGTGGTGGGGTGGGCAGGGGGGATGGAAATGGGGAGTCTGGGCATGTTCTCCACGGGGCGGTGCAACACATGACGGGGCCAGACAAACTGTCATGTGCATTTAGAGGAGTGCAAAACCACTCCTCACTTTACTTGGTGTCACGGAGCCCAGCCCCACCCCCTCCTAGCTCTGGGTGCCACAGAAAAATAAAATGATAATAATGTCCTGTTATTATCATTTTCTTTTTCTTTTGTGCACTGCTTAAATAGCAGTGGGGTGGCCCTCCTCTGCCTTAGTGGAGGAGCCGCCACTGGTGAGCACCACCGATGCTGATACTCCCCGACTGGGGGGGGAGGCTGTGTCCTCCATTGATAACTTAACTGATACACTTTATGTTTCCTCTAATACGTTTTCTACAATGGATGTCATTTATACAGATCCACCATTGGTGAATCCTTCTGAATTGGATTTTTCTAGCTCAACTGCTGAGTCACAGCCTCCTGTTTTTCAGCTGAGTACCTCCGGGTACTACATGGATCAAGATGATTTTTCTTCCTACAGTTCTGCTTTGTACACACCCCAGCACGGATTTGTGTTTTTATTTCATGGTAAAAACGCACATGTCTAGTCCCACCTTGGATTTATGTCTGTATTATACTTTCCTTGGTTTTCCTGTTCATTTGGATTTGATTTGTGACAGTTTTTTCTTGTTAATCAATGGGCATTACTTCGTGGAATGTTCTGCTACAGAATGGTTGATGCGGTGTTGGCCCCTCATTCTTCATCACATAGATTGAAAAGAGACTTGTCCCTCATTAGCACTTCAGGTCTTCTAGTGACTGATGGAATTGTTTGTGATAAGGTTCCTTTTGACGTATTCGGGCCTATGGAGATCCTACAGATACCATATCAGTTCCAAGTCTCTATGGGTGATGTAATAGTACTAGGGTTACATTTGAATGACTGGGACATTGAAACTGTAAATTCTATGCTTTCCGAACTAGAGTATTATACTGTTTTTGAATCAGAGGACCTATATCTTAATTCTGCTAATCACTCCAATATGTTCTGTTATCATCACTATGGACATCATTTTCTGCACAGAGCAAGTGGGCAACGTCCCCAATTCAGTTATACACAGTGGGAACATTGCCCAACTCCCCCTCAAGGGAGTTCCAGACAGCAAAAAGACAAATATACTTATTTTACAGGATATGACACTTCAGACCCCATGGCATACTATTTCAAATTATTTCAAACCGCACAAGTAAATATATGCTTACTCAGACTAAACTCATTTATACTGCCTCATTTGTCGACCAGTTGGCCCTCACGGTTATGACTACTGGAACGACAACATCGATTTGAAATCGCTTTGGGGTACGAAGTCCTGGCAGGTTCAGGGCACAGAGATCCTATTTCGTGCCTGTTTGATTCCCGCACAAATCATTTTTTTGAATGAAACGGCCCGCCAGACTACCTGTCTGGGTTTGGCAAAAATGAAATAAATAAATGCCCCGACCATTCCCTCTGTTGCCCGCTTTGATAACTGGCAGAGTCTGACGAACTATACTGAAGACCAAATAAATAGTATGGTGCAGAATGGAACATGTAATTCCTCATTTTCAGGTCCTGGTGGGAGGTTATTGCCTCCAATAGACACACAGGATTGTCATTCCTGTGTTCTTAATTCCATGCCTGAGTTTAAATCAAACAGACCTGATCCCTGATACTCTCAGTCAACACATTCTGGTATTGTTACCACCTATTTGGTGGGAAAGTTATGTCAACAATGGTTGGAACCTTCCATATTGTCTGCATTGAAACATCTTTCTCTCCTGTCCGAAGGCATGAATTTATCAGATTTTCTTTTAGGTCCAAAATACTTATAATGACATTTGGAAATTATCCCAAATGGAAACTGCACGTTTAAGATAAAATGGACCAAGATAATTTGGAAAACATCTTAGCTGTTATTGATAATAGTATTAATACATTGTCATCTTGTATTTACAATTTAAACAACATTGTATAGTCTGTTATTGATATTGTACAGAGTGATATGTCAACATTGTATCATGGGCAGAATCAGCTTAGATCGATTATGTAACTTAGCTGGACGCTTCAAACACTCAAAAATGGGCACTTTCCATGGAATTACTTGAATTGCAGCGATTTGTTTCTGCCATTTAATTTAACACACAAACAACAACCAATGTCCATAAGAGACAATACTTACACAATGTTGCATTTAGAAAAATGATATCAACTCCCATTCACTATATCTGAAACGCCTTTGGACGTGTGGCTAATACATGGTGTTATTTCATTGCCTATCTCCACATTTCAATTTACAGCATGCATGAAAATTGTTCCTGTAGGTAGATATGAACCCCTTGGAAGCAGCTTCATTCATAAGTTATGGTCACTTCCCTTTACATATCATTGTGAACATTCTAATAAGGACGTTTTTATTACTGGAGAAGCATGCGACTCTCCAGTTGGACATTCACTTGTTTGTAAACAAGTTAAAATTCACGGCACCTGTAATACTTCAGGGCTCAATTTGGTTTGTTTTCAAAAAGGAATCCGGGTTCCTGCAATTCGCCCTTTTATTACGGTACTCTCTAATGGGAGTTATTTCATGCTTACTGATCAAAACTGTTGCGGAATGCGGGCTGGAGTCCCGTATGTTTTGTCCGTTTCCCAGTTAGTCACTTGTTGCAACAATGTCTTGCTTCCCCCTCTGCATGGGATAATAGATAGCTCACTGTGGCCTTCCATTCCAACTTTGAAGACAGATTTCAACAAGCTAAGCAGACTCAAAGCAGTATTGTTCCAACAAAAAATAGCTCTTACATCTGCTCGCAAGACCTTCGAATTGCAGGTGGCCAGGACTTCTAGTGCAATACAGTCATTGTTAAATACAAATCTTCCCCTACACTTCGGAGAATCAGTGCATCAAACATTTAATGCTTCTAATACAGCCAGCCTTGCCCACTATTTTAAGATTGTGGGCTCCGGCCTCGTTCTTTTTTTTCAAACCATCTCTGGAGTAATACCGGCTTTCATCCATTCCATTTTTCGTTCGAGGCTCTACAGCGCTTGCACAGTCAGGCGATCTGTTGTCTGTACTTTGTTGGGTCTGACTCCTCCCAAGCTTTGGATTGGCTGTGGTGTGTGTCATTTAAAAATCGTAGCCTGCAAATGGCTAATGGTGGGTGCATTCCCACCTTTTCTGCGAAGTTCAATCCCATGGAGTATTGCCTCAGGAGCGAGCAGCGATGCACAAACTACTTCTGTGCCTTTATCTTGTCTTTTTGGCTTGCATCGGCTTGCGCTCAGCTGATGGCTTTCTTTGTTCACTCTGGCCAGAAACCACATTTACTCCAGCCTGGCCGGAGGAGCCATCTGCCGCATACAAACACGCTCTGCAGGGCGTCTCGCCGGCCGCTGCGCTTCATTTTCAAACAATGTTTTTTCTGGCGGAAATTCTGAATGTGCATTTCACACTCAGTGTGCCTCATGGCCGCCGTGCTCCATTCTAAACTAGCACTTCCCTTTAAACAATGCCTTTTCTAGTGGAAATTCTGAACGAGCACTTCACACTCAACGCGCCTCACGGCCGCTGTGCTCCATTCTGAACTAGTACTTCCCTCAATTGTTTCTGTTTGAATTATATTTTAATCACGGACTACCACGGTTTCTTTCAGGATTTGACCTATTCCAACATGGCTGCCTCATCCTCATCTCTGTTAGATTACGCCCATGACTTATACTGCAGTGACGGCTAACAGTGTCACACATCCAGGTCTTGTCTGCAGTGTCCTGGCCTGCATTGAGCAACACACGAAGGCCAGAAGCCCTGGTTTCGCTTTGTGGCGGCTAAAGGTGCTAGAAAGGTAAGGCAGCAGGGGTTCACCAGTGGGGTGTCCAGGCTTGGTACTCAGCTGCACCCCCACCATTCTAGCTGTTCGGCTGTGCTGCCTATTCTTTATCACCAGCCCTACTGCCTTCCTCCACTCTATCTACCCTCCTCACCTGTAGTTCTCTAGTCCAGTGCTCCCACAGCCCGCGCCCACTCATATCTCTTCCAGTCCCACTGCATGCAGAAAAACCCTTATCTGCTGTTTAAAAAAAACCTCTTTTAACATATACCGATATTGGAGAGGGAACGGCAAAGCTCTTATTGAAACAGCAAACTGTATTTTTGAAATACATCATTTGAGAGAATTCCTCTTTTACGTTCTTTGAAATGGCCATAAAATATGATGACATGGATGTTTAAAACGTGGAACAAAATTTTGCTACCCCACCGCCTCACTCTTTCATAAAGGGGTGTGGCTGAGATCAAAACTAAGGGCCTATGGAGGCCTAGCTTTGGCAGACAGTCACAGCGCCTAACCGAAGACCAAGATGTTAGGCCTTGCCTGTGTTCTTGAGGCGCCCCACCTTAAAGCAGCCCCTGTGAAGACGTCCCTTAGAATTCAACTGCATCCATGTGGGTTTCATGGTTGTAGAGGGTGATTAATTCTTTCTGCTGTAAAACGCAGTTTAAGCATTTTTTTCCTTAGCTATTTTCGATATTTGTAAGGACTCATTTTACATGTTTGTGTATTTTTTTTTTTTTTACCTCCTATAGTTCGCACCTATCGGGATTGTCTAATTTGGGTCTGTGCACTTTAGCTCCATACGTCCGCCAGGCCCTGTCCTCACATGCCTGCCCTGAAAACGCTGTGCGCTGCGATGGCGGGAAGGCATATGTAGTTAAGGGTGTGGCTTAAAAGCACCTAAGCTAAAAACCTGTGCTTAGCATAGTATGCCATCCAACTGGTATTTTGCTGTTTCTGTCATTGCATCCACATATATAATACAGCAAGTAACACTATACCTACAACAAGCCAGGACTATTGGCTTTGTCAATGGTTGCTAGCTGCATAAGACAAATAAGCAACAACTATTGCTTCGTTGTTTATAATGTTGAAAATGCTCCAGTTCTGAAATGCTGAGACTATGAAAGAACTAAAACTCGTCTCTTCGAAGTTGCATCAAATGCTGTGAAGGGTGGTACTGTTGCAGAAGATTTGTTTTCATCCTGAGGGTGAGGGCAGAAATGGAGAGCCCGATAGGGACCCGTCTCAGCACCTGCTTTTTAGAACTGCTGGTGCTGAGCACTGGAAGGACCCGGCCCACTTGAAGCCCTAGTCATCCTCTAAAAAAGTAAAAAGATGACTTCCACATGTTCACCCACTCTGGAACCCCTCCTCGCCCTCAGATTTGTTATGATCCCATTGATTTCATTGGGGCTCACCACCTAAAACCTTGATCTCACCCACCTTTGACACTGAAACAGTTGAGAGCTATAACAATAGAATCGCTCCCCTCGCCTCCTCGCCGCTCTTCCCTTTCCATCCTCTTCCCTTCGCCTCACCTCACCTACCAGCTTCCCACCCTTCCTCATTGGTTCAGCCATCTGTCATCTTCCCTTTGCCATGTCTGTCTCTTGTTCTTTAATCCCTCCCTCCCCTTCCGTCTTATCACAATTTTATTTTATTTTTTCTATACTCTTTTACACTCTTTTTCAGTGTGCCTCCGTTTCCTTGAATTGTTCCATCTCCAAGCCTCTTCTTGAACACTAGCTCAGGGGTAAGTGGAGCAAGCCAGGGATGTAAAGCTGTCCCCCAGCTGCCTCTGAGGTGCAGGGGGTGGGGGGGAGGCTTTACAACGCTTCAGAGTCCCCTCAAACCTTTAGGATGCCCCATTTAGACCAATTATTATACCTGTGAGATGTGGTAGACTAAGGGGCCCCTCTTCACATTCTGCAGTAGGTTCCCATCATTTTGCGTTGCACCACTGGAGCCAGAGTTGCAATCAGGAGTGCAACTCCCATAGGGCTAAAAGGGCTTCAGCCCCACCCCCCGTTGTGTGTCTCATCCCGGGCTGCTACAGCTCGAGCTGCTGTGGGCTCGACTGGGCATTTTTTGGAGTCTTATCTCATGCACGCCCAAGCTTTTCACAGGTCTTTAAAGACCATTTGCATATTTACATACCTTTGTAAACTGGTTACCGAGGCTTAGTTTTTTTTCTGGTTCCAGTACCCCCTAGGCCCCCACTCTGCCTATTCCTCACATTTGTATTTTACATTTACTGCCGTAGTGTGAGAATGCATTTTATGAAAAGGAATATAAAGTAGGGCTGCCAAAAGAAAAATGCCAGCCATGTGTTGTTTAAAGAGCCTGCAAAGACCTCCTCTTGACACTAAGGGGTCGATTCCGATCTCGGCCGGTAGTGCTCCGAATCGGATTCGGATTTACCGGATCCGATTCGGAGCCCTGTTTCCCGACCGAATCGTACGCGGGTCCGGCCGAGCGGAGTACGATGCGAGCGCACGCGAAATCTCCGACCGACTCGTTCGCAGGACCCGACCGCTCCGACCGACTTCGCACGGGGACGTCTCGCACCGCGCAATGGAGACGTTCCCCGGCCGGGTAAGTACGATGCGCATCGCGACCGCTCCGATCGACTCGCACAGTCCGGCTCCAAGGAGCTGTCGGAGCCGCACTTTGGGGGTCCGTGTCGGACCCCCCTGGAAGCGTAGGCACGCGAGTCGCACACAGGGGGGACACACGGGTCCCCCCTACACGTGCATGTACGGTGCGACCCGCACCGACGCGAACACGCTGTAGGGGGCGCCCTTGTTCGCGTCGTGCCCATTGAGTCAATGGGAGCCCGTGTACGCGACGTACGACAGGCTCCCATTGACTTCAATGGGAGTCCGACCGAATCGAGTCCGATGGCATACGTGCGCATCGTACTCGTTCGGTCGGACTGCACGGGTCCGATTCGGTCGGAAATCTCTCCGGGTCCGGCTCGGTCGGAGAAATTTCCGGCCCGAATCGGAATCGGCCCCTAAATAGGGTTATAAATAAAAAAGTGTGTATTCATTTGTAATGTGACTTTTCTGTCTTTGTTCTCTTTAATTATCAGTCATGGATCTTTCAGGCAGCCCTAGAACACAATTAAAAGTGCTTTCTATTTATATTTACTGTTCGAAGTATGGACAGATAAGTGCTGAAAATACGGCTTTAGGTGACTGCTTATTTTTGTACCGTCTGGGACATCAAAATAATGAGCTGACAACCGTAATCATAAGACTGGAAGTTTGTTGCAGGATCAGCACATTATTTATTTCCTCCACCCTTGATCCCTGATTAATGTTATAATAGGAATAATTTAACTTATATCTGAAACCCTACGCCGCTGTCAATAACATGCTGAGTTACTTCAAGTGTCTGGGAATGCACCCTGCATTCAGATAACTCACTCCTCATTCTTGCCCTTCCCTTTCATGCTCACCCTGCACACACAGCGATCACAATGCACTCACACTAATCACCATGCACTCACAATGCACTTGCACTGTTCACCCTGTACCTCACCCTGCAGTCACACGAGCACACTACTCACCCTGCACTCATGTGACACTTCACTCACCAGTCCCCCTCACTGCTCAATCTGCAATCTCACTCAAACAAGCCCATCACTAACCATGCATTTATTCGTCCCACTCTGCACTTACATCCGCACCCAAATTCATATGATCACATCACTCACCCTGCACTCACTCCTCTTATCCTACTCTCAAACTGTCACATTGCTCACAGTGCACTCACATGGGCACTCCTGCCACCTACACAGTGCAGAGGGTTAATGTACCTGCTACAAAGAGCGTCTGCCATGCAGATCACAGAACTGAGTGTGAGCAATCTATGAGTAGCGCTATAAAAAAATGAAATTTTTGTCTGAAAGGTGCTATAGAGAGATGAGGTGCACTGTTGGTGAGTGGTACTGAGGGAATTCATGGAGAAGGAGGAAATAGGGGAGGGTCGCCAAAAAAGACTGTTGCACCGTGTGCGACCAGTGCTAGGGCCAGCCCTGGCTGGGAGTGTTAGTTCCCTCCCCCCCTCCCCCCGAAGTTCGGGTCTAGTTGCGCCCCTGGTTCCAATATGATAAAAGGATGATACAGTGAATAAACACTCACCGCTGACATCTGCTTTGATCTGCAGGTCACAAGCACCAATCAGAGAGAGGCCAACTAAGGCTTCTATCCTTTCAGGTTCAGTTTAATAGGTAAAATTAAAATGGGTTTTAACAATGCATTTTATGTACACCACTTAGCAACATGAGCCGCAGCAGAAGGCACTACAAAAGAATGTTATTATTTTGCTGCTAAAATAAGATGGCAGTTAACAGGCGGTGGGAGGGTCAAGAATGGCGACAGTCTGGTAATAAGCGTGGCCAAAGAGGCGACTGCACATAACCTTATCTGTAAAACAAAATGCCTAAACTCCTGTCATTAAACAGAGACTGCTGGGAAATCTATTGCTTCTACGAATTCCTCTTATCTTAAAATCTGGCCATCCATTTTCTTTTAAAATCGCTGAGAGCCTTCCAGGATATTTCAAATGGGAAACATAGTTTACAACGCTGTCTCCACAATGCAATGCCATTACAACGCGGTCGTTACAACGACTGCGTTATTAGTACGCAATACCATTACATCGCAAGTCATTACAACGACTTGCTGTAGGGGGCGCACTGGTATTGGATTTAAAATCCAACACCTTCTCTGCTGTTGCGCAAACTGGAGTAGGAATAGTAAATAATACTATTCCTAAGTCCAGCGCGCCCCCTACAGCAAGTCGTTGTAATGACTTGCGATGTAATGGTATTGAGTACTAACAACGCGGTCATTGTAAAAACCGCGTTGTAATGGCATGCGATCAAATCGCATGCGTTGTAAGGAGCTATATTAATTTCAAATTCGGTTTAATGATTAAAATGAATTGCGCACCTTTACTCCTGGATACAACCACCCTTTATTAAAAGCCTTATCGACATTCATACATAAATGATTAAGGATCATTTTTAGCATACAGTCTGTTGGTGTATATCATGTGTTTGTTATTGATTATGAAAGGTTTGTGTCTCTTTGGCCTGCCTGATTTCTGTTTTTGAAAATCTGGTCAGCCAACTTGCAGCTTAGTGCATAGCCACTCCCTGACCTTTATGAGCAGTGCAGGCTAGAGAGGTGAGGAGCTGCACTGGAGCTGGCGAAACAAGCATTTGCAATGCAATAGATCTCGCATTTTAGAAACTTTGACCTATTGGTAAATTACAATCCCTTTTATTTATGTGTTTTGTAAACACATAAATAAAAGGCATTGTCATTTACAATGGCAATAGCTCAAAATCTCGCAATTGCGAGACCTATTGCATTGCAAATGCTTGTTCTTAGATAGTCTACTGTCCATTGGGTTCACTGTACCACCCCTAGAATTGCAGTTAACACCGCACTGGACCAGCACAATTATGTTCATGCCTTTATGTCCTTGAGCACTTTGCATTTAATCTCTTAGGTAGAGGTTTTTTTTGCAATCTTCTTTTTACTGTTTTTTTAACAGACTGCATGTAGGAAAGTAGGATCTGTTTCTTATGGTTACCCACAGGTTTTGCTAAATTTAATACTGTTTTTGACTAGTCTGACTGGGACCCTGCTAATCAGGATCCCAGTCTATCTGCTTTCTCCTTAAACTCTTATGCCATGTACTTAGGTACACTCCAGATTGGATACTGGGGTACCCTTGTCAGTCCCTACTGTAGGGTACACATGTACCCAGGGCATAGGTACCCCAGATGCCTCCCATGGGCTGAAGCATGTATTATGCCACCCATGAGAGGCCATGCAAAATGGAACTACAGGCCTGCCATTGCAGCCTGTGTAAGTTGGTGCATGCACCACTTACTTAAGATATAGGTTTACTATATCTAAGGGTCACTGCACTTAAAACCTATAAGTCACCCCTATTGCAGGCCTTTACAATCCTGAAGGCAGGGTGCTTGGCTCTAAGTGAGAGGGCGCCACTGCATGAGCAGGACACCCCTGCAGCCTACGGAGTCCATTCTTCCGGGTTGTCTGTGATGCAGCCATGTACGACATGTAGAGGGGCATTACGTGACCACGTGATGACCAACTCTAAAACGGCTGAAACAAACCCTATTGTGTTTGGTGTCAAACATGTTGGAATCATACCACCACACCGGTAACTGGTGTGGGAGGTATGATTCCACCCCTCAGAGGCGAGCTTCGTGGGGTCCCTGATGTTCCCAGTACCAGCCTTCTAGTCCCAGGCAGCACAAAATGGTTGCTGCTGACCAGAGACACATTTCTGCCCTCCTGCTGCTGAGCCAAGCTCGAGCAGGGGAAGGCAGAACAATAGGCATCCTGTCACAGGGAGGTGTGACCACCTCCCAGACAGGATTTAGTGTATTAGGGCTGGGTGGGTGCGCTTGCCAGCAACTGAAAGTCTGCATGAGGGGCACATTTGGTGTCCCTGTGCATAGTCCAGTTCAAACCAGTCCTGGGAGCCATTGGCTCCCGCTCTGGCGTGAAACTGGACAAAGGACATGGGAGTAACCTCCCCCCTGTCCAGACCCTCCCCTGGGATGGTCCTCTGAATCTTTCCAACCCTCTCCTGTGGGTACATAAGGGCTTACCTGGCTGTAGGTCCTTAGATTTGACGTGGACAAGATTCTGAACAAAAAAAACGCTGCACTTTGACCGTCTGGACACTCTGGACTTTGCTGGACTACGTTTGGGCCAGACTTCGTCTCCCTCTCAGTCTGTTGCATCGTCTGTGCCCATGCACCATACAGGATCCGTGTAGGACCTGTGGAGCATCAAGGACAACCAAAGATAATCTCCTTTGGAGTGAAGGAGTTACTCCCCTGCATTCGCAGGCACCTCAACACTGTTGAACGGTCTGCTGATCCCGAGCTCCTACGGACTCCGAAGGGTCCAGCAACACAGGAGGTGGGTTTCTACGTCCCTCGAGGCCCGAGCTGCCCTCTTACTAAGTTTGAGGCCAGTGTCCCTCATGGGGCTGCAATACCCGAACCCCTGTGCACCGTGTGTATTTGCAAGTGCATGTGCTTGTTGGAAATTCCTGAAGAAGTGCATTGGGCTTGGGATTGATATCATTGGTCCCATGAAACCTCCTACAGCATCTGGACACAGTTACATACTAGTGGTGTTGGACCATGCCACTAGGTATCCAGAAGCAAAACCCCTTAGAACCACCACAGTCCCTGTGGTGGCCAGGGCCCTCCTGGGAATCTTTTCCAGAGTGGGTTTCCCTAAGGAGGTTCTAACTGACAGAGGTACAAACTTCATGTCAAGTTATATAACTGCAATGTGGAAGGAGTATGGAGTGAACTATAAGTTCACCACACCCTATCACCCACAATGCAATGGGTTAGTTGAAAGGTTCAACAAAACCCTAAAGGGCATGATCTCATGGGCCTCCCAGAAAAGCTTAGGCGAAAATGGGATGTTCTGTTGCCCTGCCTTCTCTTTGCCTACAGAGAGGTCCCACAGAAGGGGGTTGGCTACAGCCCTTTTGAACTTCTGTTTGGGCATCCAGTTAGGGGTCCCCTGTGTTTGGTGAAGGAGGGATGGGAGTTAACTCTCAAACCTCCTAAACAAGACATTGTGGACTATGTACTTGGTCTCCACTCCAGGATGGCTGAGTACATGAAGAAGGCCAGCAAAACCTTGAGGCAAGTCAAGAATTACAGAAAGCTTGGCATGACCAAAAGGCTGTTCTGACTGTTTACCAGCCAGGGCAGAAGGTATGGGTGTTGGAGCCTGTGACCCCAGCAGCCCTCCAAGACACATGGAGTGGACCCCATACGATAATTGAGCAGAAAGGTGAGATCACCTATCTGGTGGACCTTGGCACTCCCAGGAGCCCCCACAGGGTGCTCCATGTGAACAGGCTCAAACCTTTAGTAGACAGGGCTCACATAGGCTTGCTCATGGCAACTAATGAGGGACAGGAAGAAGAGAGTGACCCTCTCCCTGATCTCATCTCTCAGAACCCTGATGATGGGTCAGTTGATGGTGTAGCCTTGGCAGGCAGCCTTACTACCCAACAGCAGATTGATTGCAGGAAGGTCCTCAGTCAATATAGGCGTATGTTCTCTCTCTGACTCCTAGTAAACCACCTGGTGTACCCATGAAGTGGACACAGGTGAGAGTCTACCTGTTAAAAATAAGATTTACAGGCAGCCTGACCATGTCAGAGATTGCATCAGGACAGAGGTCCAAAAGATGCTGGAATTGGGAGCGATTGAATCCTCAGATAGCCCTTGGGCTAGTCCGGTGGTCCTGGTACCCAAGCCTCACACCCAGGGTGGTAAGAGAGAGATGAGGTTTTGTGTGGACTGCAGGGGGCTCAATGCAGTCGCAAGAACTGATGCTCATCCAATTCACAGGGCAGGTGAGCTTATTGATACTTTGGCCTCAGCCAAATTCTTGAGCACATTTGACCTCACTGCTGGCTATTGGCAAATCAGACTAGCTGAGGATGCCAAACCAAAAACAGAATTTCAATCTCTAGTGGGCATTATCAATTCATTGTAATGTCTTTTGGTTTGAGGAATGCCCCTGCCACATTACAAAAGTTGGTGAACAAAGTCCTTACAGGTCTGGAAGCCTATAGTGCAGCATATCTTTATGATATAGCTGTCTTTAGCTCCACCTGGGAGGATCACCTGGTCCACCTGAAGAATGTTTTGGAGGCCCTGCAAAGGACAGGCCTCACTTTCAAGGCTACTAAGTGCCAGATAGGGCAGAGCAAGGTTGTGTACCTGGGCCACCTTGGGAGTGGAGGCTAGGTTCAACCACTACAGAGCAAAATCCAGACCATAATGGACTGGGTTGCTACCACTACCCAGACTCAGGTCAGAGCTTTCTTGGGCCTGACTGGGTACTACAGGAGATTTTTAAAAGGATATGGGTCTATAGTGACTCCCTTGAATGATCTCACATCTAAGAAAATGCCAAAGAAAGTTCAGTGGACAGTTAGCTGTCAGAAGGCATTTGATGATCTCAAGCAGGCCATGTGCACTGCTCCCATTCTGAAGAGTCCTGACTACTCCAAGCAATGTATTGTCCAAACAGATGCATCTGAGTTGGGGGTAGGGGCTGTGTTGTCACAACTTAATGCAGAAGGTCAGGATCAACCAGTAGCTTTTATCAGCAGAAGGTAGACCCCCAGAGAGAAATGTTGCTCAGCTATAGAGAGGGAAGCCTTTGCTGTGGTCTGGGCCCTGAAGAAGCTGAGGCCATACCTGTTTGGGACTCACTTCATTGTTCAGACAGACCATAAGCCCCTCCTATGGCTAAAACAGATGAAGGGTGAAAACCCCAAACTTTTTAGGTGGTCCATTTCCCTACACGGGATGGACAATACAGTGGAACATAGACCTGAGAGTAACCATGCCAATGCAGATGGCCTCTCTAGATATTTCCACTTAGAAAATGAAGACTCAACTGGGCAAGGTTAGTCTCATCTCCTTATGTTTGGGGGGGTTTGTGTAGGAAAGTAGGATCTGCTTCTTATGGTTACCCACACTTTTTGCTAAATGTAATACTGTTTTTGACTAGTCTGACTGGGAGCCTGCTAAACAGGACCCCAGTCTAACTGCTTTCTCCTTAAACTGTTATGCCATGTACTTAGGTAGACTCCAGATTGGATACTGCGGTACCTTTGTCAGTCCCTAGTATATGGTACACATGTACCCAGGGCATATGTACGCCAGAGGCCTCCCATGGGCTGAAGCATGTATTATGCCACCCATGAAAGGTCATGCAAAATGGAACTACAGGCCTGCCATTGCAGCCTGCGTAAGTTGGTGCATGCACCACTTACTTAAGATATAGGTTTACAATATCTAAGGGGCACTGCACTTAAAACATATAAGTCACCCCTATAGCAGGCCTTTACAATCCTGAAGGAAGGGTGCTTGGTTCTAAGTGAGAGGGTGCCATTGCATGAGCAGGACACCCCTGCAGCCTACAGAGTCCATTCTCCTGGGTTGTCAGTGAAGCAGCCATATACGACATATAGAGGGGCATTACGCGACTGGGGGATGACCAACTCTAAAACAGCTGAAACAAACCCTATCGTGTTTGGTGTCAAACATGTTGGAATCATACCCCCACACCGGTAACCGGTATGGGAGGTATGATTCCACCCCTCAGAAGCGAGCTTCGTGGGGTCCCTGGTGTTCCCGGTACCAGCCTTCTAGTCCCGGACAGCACAAAATGGTTGCTGCCGACCAGAGGCACATTTCTGCCCTCCTGCTACTGAGCCAAGCTCGAGCAGGGGAAGGCAGAACAATAGGCATCCTGTCACAGGGAGGTGTGACCACCTCCCAGACAGGATATAGTGTATTAGGGCTGGGTGGGTGCGCTTGCCAGCGACTGAAAGTCTGCATGAGGTTCACATTTGATGTCCCTGTGCATCGCCCAGTTCAAACCAGTCCTGGGAGCCGTTGGCTCCCGCTCTGGAGTGAAACTGGACAAAGGACATGGGAGTAACCTCCCCCCTGTCCAGACCCTCTCATGGGAGGGTCCCCTGAATCTTTCCAACCCTCTCCTGTGGGTACATAAGGGTTTACCTGGCTGTAGGCACTTAGATTTGACGTGGACAAGATTCTGAACAAGAAACCACTGCACTTCGACCGTCTGGACACTCTGGACTTTGCTGTACTTCGTTTGAGCCCGACTTTGTCTCCCTCTCAGTCTGTTGCATCGTCTGTGCCCATGCACCATACAGGATCCATGTAGGACCTGTGGAGCATCAAGGACAATGGAAGATAATCTCCCTTGGAGTGAAGGAGTCACTCCCCTGCATTCGCAGGCACCTCAACACTGCTGACCAGTCTGCTCATCCCAAGCTCCTACGGACTCCGAAGGGTCCAGCAACACAGGAGGTGGGTTTATACGTCCCTTGAGGCCCGAGCTGCCCTCTTACTAAGTTTGAGGCCAGTGTCCCTCGTGGGGGAGGCAATACCCGAACCCCTGTGCACCGCATGTACTTGCAAGTGCATGTGCTTGTTGGTACTCCCTGAACAAGTGCATTGGGCTCCAAGTAGCCCCAACCTCTGGCATCATTTCCTACCAAAAACTTCGACCTTCTTGTACTGAGTGCTCCGTGGGCTGTTGTTTAGTGAAATCGCTCGAGGTCCTCTCGTGACTCCTTTGCCTCCGACCTGTGGGTCCAATTGAGGGTGAACTTTGCTTTTCTTGGGCTCCCCTGGTTGCTCCAGGCGTGCCCTGACTCCCCTGTGTGTGGTGAGTCTCCTGGGCCTTGCTGGTCCAAATCGTTCACTGCCTTGACCTTCTGCGTGGGTTGCCGTTGCCAAGTCTTGTTGGTGCTCCCGCCGGACACCGACCCCTCAGCACTCGACATCCTTCATGGGACAGCTCGCATAGGGCTCCTGGTCATCCTCGACATCTCCTGATCCCCGCAGCTGCAGAGTCAAGGACTCCATCAACCAACCTGAAGCACCCAACATCGGTGGGCATTCGTCTACCGAGCCCCTGGTCAGCCCCAAGTGACCCAGACTCTGTCCCCTCTGCTTTCAGGTACTCCTCGACAAAAATCCACCTTTGGATTCCAGCAGACATTTTTCTCCCTTCCAGCAGCGGCTCTTCTTCGAAGTCCTCCATTGAGTTCGACTGTGGTTTCCGACGCCACTTCAGACCTATGCACCTGGCTTCCCTGGGATAGGTAACTTGGGTACCTCAGTATCCACGGATGGGGTGGCTCTCCAACCTTCTGTCTTCCACGGGGTTTCTTTGAAGTCCACTGGGAAGGGTCCTTAAACTCTAAAACTTCAACCGCGACTTGCCCATAGACTTGTACGGAGTACGCGGTCGTGTTCCCACACTGCACACGCACTCCGTGGGGTCCCTATCAACTTACCTGGGGTGGTTCCTTGGTGTCCCAGCAATTCTACGTCCTCTCGACACTGTCTTGACTTGAGTCGTGGTTCTTATACCACTTACTTAGTATATGGTTTGGTCCCCCCTGGGGCCAACTGTGTATTAGTGCTATTCACTGTCATTTCTGTGCTAAAGTATTGTGTGCTTTGTGATTATCTCCGTGTAGGAGATACTGTGTTGTACTAGATAGTGTTATACTAATAAAGACATATTTTTATAACTACTGTGTGGTTCTCCTTTCATTTAGTCAATACTATAAGGTTGCAATCCGGTAAAACAAGCTGCTTTACATTCCTTCAAGACTAAGCCTGAAGGCTGCTCTCCACAGCTACCACTTGGATAGCTTTCTAAGGTTATCTTTGACCTCTTAAAATCATCATAAGGGTTGTTTGGACTGGTGCAGGGTGCCCACTTACAATAGTGGACAGCATATACCAGGCCAACTTCTCACACTGCAGTTATCAAACATATGCACCTAATTGAATTATTTGGCAGACAAAAACAGCATACACACCAGTTCCTCAATCCCTCCTGCTCAATCGCTCTATCCTATCTTCTACCTCACCTCCTATTAAACACATGACTTCACTGTGGTAACTTTTAAAAACCTTTATATCACTATGGATGTAAGTGTTTGCCTTAGTAAGGCTGAGGACCCCCCAATGTTTTCATAAAGTTCATTTTTATTACAAGAGAACCCTTTGATTAAATCAAGATTCCCCACTACCACGGAAGATGTCTCAGAGTAAAGACACAATCTGCAACAGAGGAGGGCCTAAAATACTTACCTAATAAGCACAATTGCACTGTGAACAAACAGTGGCATTGGTGGGAACAGTGTGTTTGGGGGGGGGGGTGGCACACAGAGGGCAAGTAGCTGGAACTTACTGGTAACGTGGAGAAAACTTGCTACTTAGTGATATGGACACTACGTACGAAAGAGGGAACTCTCAGAGGGGATGGAGAGACAGCCTGCTGCCACCCAGACATAGAGTCTATTGACTGGGAGATGGGCTGCCCGCCAGAGCAGCACAGTGAATGTAACAACTGCAAATTAAGCTTAATATAAAATAGTCATGCATAGATGTCTATTTATTTTCTCTGGGCACCAAAGAACTTCCTCGGAATGCCAGTTCTGAACAAAAATTTACATTTTCAAAAACAAAAACTAATAGTGTCACTGCCAATGATTTCAAGTGCATTGAATAATCACTGTTTGTGCTACTGACTTCCATGATAGGAGAGTGAAATCCTGTAACAACTGTCCTTTAGATCAGCAATCAAATTTTGCTTAGTGTGCATGTTTGCAAAAATGTTCTTTTTTAAATATACGTTTGTTTGTACAATACTATTATGTATTATACAAATCAAAGTACATACATCTATTTTGATTTGTACTTGTGTCAGCCATCTATTTATTTACTTTAATAATATTGAGTGGCCTCCTCAGATGTGTCCGTAAAACTGAACTTTCTAACTGAATTTGTCACTACCCAGAATTTGCCTCCATGCCAGGTCGTCACACTCTCGCTTATCCATACCAAAGTCCTTCAACCGCCCTCGAACAACACAGCCTCTCAACTCATACACCATATCCACTTTCCTCTAGTCATCTTCAACGTCCCCTAGCTTCCCGTCACTTTCCTCTTCGCTATGTTGTAACGCCTTCCGCAACTCCCGCAGAGCTCTGAAGGACACTATACCGGGACGGTCACCTCTCAGCGCTTCCTCTAACTCACTCCGTAGCTCCGGGAACAGCTGGCCGGGGTCCATTTGCGCCTAGCAAGTCCCTTGCTTCCTGCTGCAACCAATTTCCGATGTGACAGCAGGTAACCATTTTGCAACGGGGCACGCTGAGAGTCGTAGCATTGCAGAGAGAGGGGCTTGCTGGGAGTTGCAGTCCTCACAAAACCTAGGTCGTGCCGGAAGCTAAGAAAATCTTGGAAGCAGTTTGAGTACATGATAAACTAGGTAGATGTAATGAAAGTAAAGAATCTTGAGAAGGTTCCATGTGTATTTCTTACGCTATAGAGACACTACCGAAACTCAATCGCAGTAAAATTAAAAAATAAAAGACTGCTAAAGTTTCTTTTGACTATTTATTTTTAATCAGGACGTCTAAACCTTTGTGCGTAAACTTTTTGTTTAGCTTAGAGTGTCCACCGTCCGGAGATACCAGTCAAGATTGTGAAAATCCCAGAAGGGACGCTATAGATGGGAGCCCATTGTCAGTGTGGGGATGTGTGGGAGGACTTCCACTCCCAGCAGTTTTGTGGCAGTGTGCCGCCAGCGTGACTTCTATCCCACGCCCGGAGGCGCAGAAAAGGAGTGCGCGGGACGTGCGCGGACGTGCCCGGGCCACGCCTGGGCCAAGGGCGGGCCCGTCCACGCCCGGAGTCTGGAGGAAGCTGGGCTGGGCCCCCCTCTAACGTTTTCTCGCAGACTTTTCCAGGGTCCTAGTTGACGAACATGGTGAAGAGAAAGGCTACACCGCGAGACCAAGGAGCTGAGGTCGTTAACACGCTCGACTCCTTCCTCTCGAGAGCAGCGGATGTGCTGTCGAAAGAGATAGAGAGAGCAGAGGGGAGGCTGTCTGGAGGTGAGGCGAACTTATTACCCCTTCATGCCCTTCTTTCTAACGACGATTTGTTACCCGGGGCTGCTATTGATCTACCCACCCAAAACGAGGTTATAACAATGGTCCCCGAACCCCCGCCTAATGGTACGGGCAGCCAAGAGCCTCCTGACTCCCCTTATGAACGACCGGTCAAGAAAAAGAGGGGTGGTAGACCCCAAAGAGATTAAAACGAACACTGGACCCGGGGGGGCAAGGGGTCTCCTCTGAAGACTGGAAGTGAGTCAGGGAGGTCCACTCAAGACTTGGAACGTATTGTGGCCCGACTTTTGCAGCCTGTAATGAAGAGTCTTGAACCTATCGAGGCCAATCTAGCAAAGATCAGTGATAGGGGGGGAAGTGTACACGAAAGTATTACTAGGCATGCTGAACATGTGAAGAAGGCTAACTGTGCTTATCAGTGTAAATGTAAAGACCCTTCTCCCACTAACACGCAGCTTGCAGTTAGAGCCGAGTGCTCACGGGCTACTCCCCATATCCAGGGTAATAGGGAGATAGTCGCGGGGGGGCTAAGCACTGATAACATCACTCGTGTGGCTGATCCGTTGGTTAATTCGACGGCGATGAGTAACTTAAATATTCAGCCAATTACTGGGAATGATCATCTGTGTAGTGGCCCTCGCAATACAGTGACATCTAATCAGGCTACCGCTTACAATGACTTAGCCCCTCAGACTCTACAGGTTGCACAGTCATACAGCACCACAGATATCACCATTCCAAGCCAGGTTATTCAAGGGGATGGACAGGGAGTTCATCAACACCAGCACAAGTTTAACTTGAATCTCCCCCCGGCTGCATGGCTGTCTAAGTTTATTCCGCCCTACAAATGCCTTAATATTGCCAATCACATCATCATGGCCAGAAGAGTTCACTGGGTGGGCAACTCCCCAAAATCAATTGGGGGGGATTGCATAGTAATTAATTTTAAAAACCAACACCTCGTGAAACATCTTTTGGATATGCTACCCAATTCCCCCATAGCAACAACACACATTTTTGCATTACCATTGGGGTTCTTTTATATACCAATGTGTGTCAAACCCCTGGATAGAAGGATAATTAACAATCTTGGCCCCTTTGCCCCTCCTCTCCCCCCGCTCCTGTAGTCATCCCTGACAGATGGAATGATATAGCAGGTATATCACTGGCTAATAAATTTGCGCCCCTGGAGGGCCTAGAAACCTGTGATTGACATAAGGATAGCAGCGCGACCCAGCACTTACAGAGCCAACAGGAGGTAGTCTCGCCAATAGTTAATCAGCCCCTGGACCAGAGAAGAGATATGGTCAACGCATTAACCTCGAATATAGCGGGCTTAGATCTAAGCGGAGCAATGAAGACTGGACTAGGATCATTGAACGTTATGACCTAGTGTGCCTCCAAGAAACATGGGAAGTTGATGCGGTCTATATTGATGGGTTTCGCGTAATACAAACTCCTGCTATTCCTTCACCGTCAGGTAGAGCTAGAGGCGGCTTACTAACCTTGATAAGAAACACCTTGTGTGTAAACACATTTGAGATAGATGTCCAGTCCTCCTACTCCCACCTTATAGTATGTAGTGGCCCTGGTGCAGAGGATATGCTCCTAATTAATTTTTATAATACCAACTTTGAGGGCAACATGTCTCAGGTAATTCACTCATTCGAACAAGCAATTGATAGAGCAATAACCACTCATCGTTATCCCCAACAGGTAGTCTGGGTGGGAGATTTTAACGCTCATAGTTGCTCATGAACAACAACGCCGCTCTGTGGGTTGGTAGACGAAGAAGGGGTTGTTCCTTACCATTTTTTACATACTCAGTACGGGGACGAATTGAACAGGCTCCTAATCACGAGAAATGTGGTAATACTCAATCCAACTGATGAGCATACTGGCAACTTGGCAAAAACATTTGGGGATATTATACATGGCTCCATGCTAGATTATCTAGTTGTGGCGCTTCCTTTTAAGATGTTTTTTAACCAGATAGGAACCTTTTCAGTTTTTAGCAACCATGTTGCACTGATCTTTCAAATTCACTGGAAGGGTTGTTTTAATAGCGTGATTATGAAACTTCCAGCACCAATAATAGCAAGAAGGAATGGAATAGTGCGAAAGTGGGTAAAAATAAATAAAGATGTATCATTACCTACCATAATTGGGTGCACCCAGAAAGAAATATCAACCTGTCTCGATCTGCATAGTGACCCGCAAAGTATAGTGCAGGCCTTTGTTTCACTGCTGAGTGTGGTGGAAAGCAATTTACAACCCCGGAAAAGACACTGTCTATCAAAGACCCTGCGTTGGTTTAACACTGCTTGTACCAAGACACTCAGTAGTTTACACAAAGTGCTAAAGGAAAAGCCAAGGAACAATGCCTTGGTCACCTCCCTCTGCTCGCAATATAAGAAATGTAGGTGGACAGACTTATAGTCCTAGAGGAGGATACCTGGGACAAATTACAACTTGCCTCAGCTTTAAAAAGCTCTAAAGAATTTTGGGCTATAGTCAATTCGCCATTCCTGAACCAAGAGACAGGACCCTCCCTAAGTGTCAACGTGGGAGAGGATGCTTGGGTGGACCTCTATTTAGCTATATTTGGGCTAGTGCCAGATAGGGAAAACCTGACTGAAGACCATCCAAATTGTGATATGGGCTCTCCCATTACCTTCTCATTGGCAGCGGTGAAAACTGGCCTTATGCAATGGAGTAGCGCGAAGGCTCCAGGTCCGAATGGGGCCCCTATTGACTTCTTTTTTGATTATCTGGAACTCTGGATTCCATTCTTGACGAATGTTTTCAATGCAATTGCTATAGTGGGCCCCCCTGCTTCCTGGAAAACGACAGTTATCGTGCCAATACACAAGAAAGGGGATAAAGCATTGCCCAAAAACTATAGGCCAATCTCACTCCTGGATGGAACAGTTAAACTAATGGGCCGTTTGTTGTTAAACAGACTTGAGGAATGGGCTGCTGATAAAAATATTTTAATCCCGGCGCAATATGGTTTTAAAAAAGAGATGGGGACACTGGATTAGTGCCTAAACTTAAACCTAATTGCAGCATAGTATACCAATATCAAAGGAGGGAATGTTTTTATGGCGTTCATGGATCTCTCCGCTGCTTTTGATTCTGTTTCACATAATAAATTATGGAATATCTTGCAAGACATGGGTGTGGATGATAATATTATACTTTTCATTCGTCAACTATGCTCCCAGTCCTCTGCATGTGTTAGGTACGGCAGCCAGGGTGAATTTACAAGATCTTTCCCCATTCTCCGGGGTGTTAGGCAGGGATGCGTCATAGCCCCCTTCCTGTTTTCACTGTACACCAATGGCGTGGAATCAGCAGTGAATCATGAGGTGATTGACGTCCCCATAGTAAACAAGAAATGGATTCCTATCCTGTTATATGCTGACGACGCCGTATTGGTTGCTAGGACCGGCTTAGCCCTGCAAAAACTAATAAATAATTATGTGTCCTATATGGCTGCATTAGATCTCCAGGTTAACGAATCAAAAACCTATGTCCTAATAGTGGGGAAACAGCCTAAAAATGTACCGTTGTTTTTTATTGCTACTTGGAGAATTGAAATAACTAAGACCTTTTTATATTTGGGTGTACTTTTTAATAGTTCAGGGTCTTGGACAAACATGATAGAGAACAGATGTAATGCATTAGAGAAGAGCGCTATGGCTATATGTTCGTTCACGAAAAAGCTGGGCACAAAGCCTTTGGAACCAATCAAAAAGATTTACTGTGCTAAAGCTATCGCTTCAGCTACATATGGAGCAGGGATCTGGGGTATAACCAAAGCTGAGGTATTACAACAGAAAGAAGATGGTTTCTTTAAAAATTATTATCTCTCCCAAAAGGTTGTTCAAATTATGTTATGCACCAAGAGCTGAGCGTCCCATTTATATCTGATTTAATATTTATAACCCCGGTCCTACTTTAGCACCCAATCTGGACCAGGGATACAGTGGGACTTACTCAAAATATTATTAGAGACTGTCTATCCCTTGAGCAGGCGCACCAGGTTCCATGGCTGCGATATGTAAAGGATACCCTGTCAATATTGGGCTTCGAATCTTTATTTTATGACCCTCTCGCCTGTTTGAATACCACAAAAGCCGAAATCAAATCTCGCTCGAAAGAGTATTGGGATAATGAAAGGTACGCACTAAATTGTAATAAAACTATGGTGGCATTATATTTGGGCCTTCCACCTGCCCTTGGGGAAGCAAACTCATATCTGGTTTCCGTAACAAATGCCCAACACCGGTATGTATTGTTGAGAATCAGATTAAATCTTATCCCTTGCATGCTGGGTTTTCCATCAGGGATGTAGTCACTCAACGAACTCCCAGTTTGTCCCTGTGACGGCACCTCCACCCAATCTAATCTTCATTTTATATTTTTCTGTACATTTTATTCCTGTGTATGGAAAAAGTATATTCGCCCATTGTTTTTGAAATATAATTTAGCACAATGTCTCCCAGCTCTGTCCTTTCGCCAAATGCTTCCTGACCCTTATGCAAATTTCTCTGTCGCATCCTATATAGATGCCTCGCTTTATCGAAAAGGAGATTGTTCAGCTCATAACTTGCACTTTAATTGATTGTGGCACTGTTCTGCACTTTATATTATCTATAGTATGAATTGAGTATGCTTTTAATGGGTGCCCCTTTACCTTGAGTTCTTTTTTATCTGGTATTATTTGCATTTAGTCAGTTTCAGCAGATGGTAGATGAATTGGCCCGTTGTTTGCAACCCAACCTGTTTTTGTACTGCCTTGCATATTTTACTATATATTGAATGAACTCAGTATGTTTTAACCTAGTGTTTTATCTAAAGTTTTAATATGGTTCCTATCTGTGTTTTACTTTGTGTTTTACTCAAATGTGATGGGAATGTAAGGCAACTCTAAATATGTATTTTATGAATTATTGCACTTTTATGATCTTAATGATTATGATCGAATAAAGTTATTTTGATTGATTGATTGATAGACGATGGTCCGTATCCTTTTAAATGCCCTTGAGTGGCAGTTTAAATCACAGGGTTTGCACCCGTTTATTTATATAATGCATTAAATTGTTTATATCAATCAAGATTAAACTTCATTGCTTAATGTGTCCATCACACAGAGCTGTCGACCATGGAAAGGTAATAGTCCTTCTCCCACAGTAACCTATTTGAATATGTTAACGCACACTTGCACACATACTCATGCAGCACTCATCGCTCACTAAAATCATTTCTAGAGAAGACCAGGCAACATACACGAGTTTAGGTGGTTTTAATTGAATTGAGGTTCACAAACCATAAGTTGTGAATTAAGATTCCCATTTGCTGCGTTTCAAGCCTCGTTGCGAACCTGAGGCATGCAAGTATAGAAACAGAAGAAGGGTTGTACGGTTGCATGCTACAGAGAGTGGACAAGGTTTCACACCAGTTTACAAATGTAATGGTTCGTTCAGTGCTTGTAACCATTACGTAAGACAACGCTCTTTAAAAAACAAGCATTTACAATAGTAAAAAAAAAAAAGAAGGAGCGCGGTGTCCCTGAAGCGGGCGCCGCGCTCAGTATTAAAGTTTAAAAAAAATAAAACAAACAGAGCACGGTGTCCCTGAAGCGGGCGCCGCGCTCAACATCAAACTTAAAACAAAATTACATTTAAACTGAGCGTGGTGTCCCTAAAACGGGCGCTGCGCTCAGCATGCAAATACAACAAAAAAAGCAGCCGCCATTGTCCCCATCAGTGTCAATACCAAAAATAGTGCTCACCCAGTAGATAAAGCAGTCCGTGTAACGAGCCAAGTAAAAGGTCCAGTCATTATGGGCGGTAACAAATGGAGACAAGACGGTACCAAGGAGGGACTAACAAGCCTCATAATGAATCGGAAGCCAGCATTTATGAAGGACAATGACAGAAGTCAATTAAAAATATGGGCGGGGCTTCCACTGCATACTCTATTACAGCATGCCTCGCAGAGCGAGCAGTGCATGCGCGCTACCGCTAGGCTCGACCTAAAAAACATACATTCCATGGCAACACTCAGAAGTGCTTAGCAATTCGCAATTACAATTCCAAACTGTAAAGCACGTTCTGCCACCCTTTGAAAAGCACAAGGGAAAATGGGAGGCAAAGCTGCCCACCTCTCATTGCATTTTGCACAGGAATGGTCTAATGCTTTGGGACCGCTTTTGTGCTTGCAAACCAAGATATGGGGTTGATGCTTGTCAGGGACCGATCATTTGCATAGTGTAAACTGTTCAAATTAGACTGCTTATATTCTGCATATGCATGCTACATACACCAGGAAATGCAGTGATCAGGGCATATACTTCAATATGTAAGAATCACAGAGTGTGTGCCTTATATGGTCCTGCAACCATTAAAGACAGATGGGATACAAGCGCTAACCGGGCACACTCCAATTATGAATGCTGGGATGGAGATGTGCTGTCACAAGCAGGCCTCAACCCCAGCATTGGCAATAGCTCACAAGGAGTCCTATTCCGATTCCTGCCCCATTAATGTTAATGAGGTGGGTGGTTCGCAAGTTTTACAAACCGCCACTTTGTGGTGCGAGGGCTTTGAGCACACCGGGCACCTCAAAGGGATAGGCAGGTTGCAATGTAATCCAACAATTGTGCTGCGACCAGCCTCTTTTGAGCATCATGCCCATATCTGTTTACTGTGACTCTGAAGAGGGATAGGGACCGCAGCTGACACACCAGTGGTAGTCTCATACAGTACTACAATGATCATGCTTTTGACGTCCAACGTAAGGACGCAACCTGCAAGATTGTCCTTGTGGACATGGTGGAGGTTCCTGTGGCCACCCTGATATTGGCAGGGTGGCAGCCAGGCTGCACTTTGGAGCGAACCCTGGGGCCATTATTGCACCTCTTCGCATCACGATATTGGCAGCCATCGCCACCATTAGAAAGAGTGTGCAAGGCTCAATGCATTGAGCGTTCATTTTGAAATATCTGCACGGGACATGGATTTGCGTTAAGATATTAATAAGAAGAAACATTTGCCCATCTAGTGTTAACGTGTAAAAATTACAAAATAATAAAGTAATACTGCTTCAAAATGTGCTGCATTATTGCACATAATTTGCTTTTTCTTATCTTATAATTTAGTTAACCGTGCTACATAATTTGGTCCTATCTTGCTGCATAATTCCAGTGGCCCTGCCTATACATATCCACCATTAGCACCATAACATGATCAATTTTTGATTGCGATCAGATAGATTCTAATAATGTGCGAGAATTTCGACATGTCAGAAGGGACCGACCAATCAAGTGCTTTGTTACAGGAACGCATTTTATAAGCTTTTCTATCTAATCCTTTGAGCAAACAATCATCATTATTATTATCTGTACAGTGAAAGATCACCAAAAAGGCATCCTGATACTAGAAACCAACAAGAGAAAAGGCAGAAATAGCACAAGGTGCTACAGGACAAAAAGAACAGGAAAACAATTCAGGCAAACTCAATCAGCTAACGGGTAGATTTTTAGGTTCTGCCCGTAATATGACAAGGGCAGCATACAAGTCGAAAAGGAGTGCCGTAATTGAAGCCTAGAACTGAAAAGGCTCGGCCTCCAAACTTGCATGTTTAAAATATAAAAAAAAATTTTGCTTCATTAACATAGTTTTTGCAATATGAATCTGAAAGTTTGGAGTCTTTCCACGTGGTCCACTCCGTTGGTGTTCAAGTGTCCAAACCCATTCTCTGTTGTATGTTACTCTCAAATCTGCTTAGATCCGATTGTGATGGTGGGAAAACAATCTAATCTTGAGTTAGCAGGCATTTTGGGTTTTGTGTCGATTTCCTAGTGTGTCATTTGCAATTTGCCTTTAGGTGAATCTCACTTTTAAAAAATAAGAAAAGCAAGATGCTCTTTCTAAGCAAATCGCTAGATTGTGCAATTGGTGGGAAGTCTCTGTACCTGTAAAGATACAAGCTACAAAACTATTGTTACAAGTACAAATGTTTTTCATCCCCCTTAGTTTACGTTCAAATCACATTTTATTATAATGTTAGAATCAGCGTCGGATTGGTAACGCGGGCACTCGGGCAATGCCCGAGGGGCCGGTGTCCGAGTTGCAGTGTGGGCTGCTTTTTTTAGCAGCCTGGGGGGCCAATTTGGGCGGTTTCTGCGTTGTTTGATGCCGCCAGCGGCCCAGTGGGTGCCTGAGTGGCCTTTCTGGAGGCAGATGGGCGTCCATTACCTCCCTTTTATCAACAGCAGAGGTGTCACCCCCTTTCTCTCGCTGGGCCGGCCCATTAATGTATGCATATTGAGCGGGGGCAGGGGCCTGAGCAAAAGTGGCCTCACTTGTTTTCAGGTGTGTATCACCATTGTAAACTAATCCGTGCATTTTTTTTAAACCCCCCCCCCCCTTAACCACACTTTTTTAAATAAAATTTCGCCAAAGCAGTGTTTTGCGGAAAGGCAATATGGGCTACTTTTTTTTTAGCGTGCCCGGGCCGCTTTTTAATCCCAATCCAACCCTGGTTAGAATGTACTGTCCTCCCCATATTCCTGTTTTATTGTTTGTGAATTTCACAAGACCACAAACCTAATCCTTTGATTGACAGCAAAAAAGTTTATTTGTGAGACACAAATTTTCCCCTACCGGCTCCATTGTTAAGATATTGTGATGAATGTCCATCACACCTAATTTGAACTGATTGCGTTGCAGATTTATATGACTAGCCCCTGGCTTTAATTTGAAATGGCACTTTTTTAGACAGAGGGCTTATAATAAAAGCAATTTCGGTGAGTACTAGTTTAATCTCGTAGATCAAAGGAAGCAGGTCTTGAGATTCAAACGAAGAAATCGGTACTGTAAATGGCCTGGTTAAAAAGTTCCCATCTAAATTTCATGCATGTCCTGCTGTAATTACCAACCTACTGGAAAACTGTGTATACATAAAAATTACAAGTCCGATTCTTTATGTTCGACAGCTTCATTTTCTCAGTATGAGTTCCCTTCTAATGGCTTTCATAAGGTTTTACAGTTAGACCTAACCCCCAGAGCATCTGCTGTTCCAGAGAATCAACAGAATACGGAAGACTGCAGCCTTTCATTCGAGATTTTGCATGTCCTATTAATGATAACATCTTTGAGTTGGAGCTAAATTAAGACCACTACAGGAGGTTGCCTTTGAACGCCTCAGCAAGTGTCCACAATAGGGCACCAAATTTCAACAAAAGGACTAGAAATGATCTTGTTACAAAAAAAGACGCACCCAAACGGATCCAAGAGCTGAAAATAAGTACCTAAATATTCACTACACATGACTGTACACATAGAGAGGGAAGAGAGTTCATGTCTAACAGCCGATTGCCGAGTACAAACCGATCAAATGCACTGAAGATGTTTATTCCCACAGAAAGAAACAGAGGCAGTAGATATGGTAATTACTGGTCGACAATGGCCATTTTTAAGAGTCGGCTAGGCAGCACTTGAGCTATCTCTGCGAAACATGCTGTATTCAGGATATGGACTTCAGAAGCTCCGCCCATTTTTAAGGACTGCCCCTGTTACCGCAGGTAAGAGCGGTGAGGCGGTGGGGCTGGGTGGGGGAATTTCGACGGATGATGCCAAGGGAAAATTAAATAAATATTTAATTTTCCCTTCTAATCGTCCGCCGAAATCCCCCTCCTCCACTCAGCCTCACCGCTATTACCTGCACGGGCCGCAGCTGCCTGTTACATGTGTTGTTACTCAGAGCTTGCAAGCACTATTTCTTTCTTTAACCCCTTCGGTGCGCCAGACGGCCGGGAGCCGACCGACACAACAGTGCTCATGTGCGTCAGACAGTTCCCAGCCGTCCGTGCTCTTGGCACAGGAAATCCCTCTGGTGTGGGCAGCAGAGGGATTTCCTTTGCACCAAAACAGCCTCAGGAGCTGCAGCTCCCGAGGCTGTTTTGATGTTTCACTGAAATGGCGATCAGGGTGTACCTCGCGCTGCTGTCATTTCAGTGAAACGGAAACTGAAATGAGCTGATCGGCTAGCTTCAGTTTCTCTGCCTCAATGCTCAGGGCGCTATCTCAGCCCCCTGAGCACCGAGGCAGACGGGAGACGGACCATTGGAAAGGGGAGGATCTCCCCTTTCCAATGGTATCCCTTCCTAGTGGATTACTGCTTGAGGATCGCCGCAGGAGGGCGATCCCCAAGCAGGGATCCGTCCACTAGGCATGGGGGGGGCAGCCCCTTGGGCAAGGGCTTTTGCTCCCCCCAAACTTTTGTACAAAATTCAGTCTTTCTGGCCCCCCCTGGGGGGCAGATGGGGGCAATAGCCCCCGATATGCCCCCCTGAGGGGGCAGAAAGCACACTAGACACCAGGGATTTTTTTATATGCAAATGTAGGGGTGGGGGCTGCCCAAAATGGGCATCCCTATGCCCCCCACCCTCCCCAGAAATACTGGACAGTCTTTCTGACCCCCCTTGGGGGGCAGATGGGGGATATTACCCCTGATCCGCCCCCGGGGGGCAGAAAGCCCACTAGACACCAAGGTTTTTTTATATATAAATGAGGGGTGGGGCTGCCCACAATGGGCAAGACCATGCCCCCACCCAACCCTAATTGCAAACAGTCTTTCTGCCCCCCCGGGGGACATATGGGGACAATAGCCCCCATTTACCCCCCGCGGGGGGCAGACAGCACACTGGCCACCAGGGATTTTTTTAAGGTAAATTTAGGGGTGGGGGCTGCCCCCCCAAAAAATGGCACAGTCTGTCTGCCTCCCCAGAAGGCAAATGGGGCAATGGCCCCTGATCTGCCCCCTGGGGGAGCAGAAGCCCACTAGGCACCAGGGATTATGCTTTTTATACATAGGGGTGGGGGCTGCCGAGAAGGGAATGCCAATGCTCCCTCCCCCCAAACACAAATGGGATCGTCTTTCTGCCCCCCCTGGGGGCAGAAAGCCCATTAAACAATAGGGATTTTTTTTTTAAATAAAAGAGGTAGGGTAGAGTAGGGGCTGCCCACAATGGGCTTGGCCATTCCCCCACCCCACATAAATGGGTACCGAAGTCTTTCTGCCTCCCCTAGGGGGTAAGTGAGGCAATAGCCCCGGATCTACCCCCTTGGGGTGCAGAAAGCCTACTAGGCACCAGGGACTATTTTTTTCTTTGTTAAGGGGTGGGGTCTGCCCAGAATGGGCATGCCAATGCCTCCACCTCTCATAAACAGAACCTGGTGAGAGCCATACAGTCACCCCATCCTAGATTCCCCATGATGTCTAGCTCTCAAAAATGTGTAGGTTTGCTAGGTTTCCCTAGGTGCCGGAAGAGCTAGGGTCCAAAATCCACAGCTAGGCACATTGTGAAAAAAGGGTCAGTTTTCACTGGAAAAATGTGATGTGTCCATGTTGCATTTTGGGCTGTTTCCTGTAGCGGGTACTAGGTCGACCCACACAAGTGAGGTACCATTTTTATCGGGAGACTTTGTTGAATGCTGAGTGGCTGCAAGTTTGTGGCCCCCCGCAGATTACAGAACTTTCCATCACAGAAATGTGAGGAAAATGTGTTTTCTTTGACAAAGTTTGAGGTTTGGAAGGTATACTGAGTAACATAACCTAGTGAGAGCCACACAAGTCACCTCATCCTGGATTCCCCTAGGTGTCTAGTTTTCAAAAATGTATAGGTTTGCTAGGTTTCCCTTTGTACCGGCTGAGCTAGGGTCCAAAATTCACAGCTAGGCACATTGCATAAAAAGGGTCAGTTTTCATTGGAAAAATGTGATATGTCCACGTTGCGTGTTGGGCCGCTTCCTGTCGCAGGCACTAGGCTTACCAACACAAGTGAGGTACAATTTTTATCGGGAGACTTTGTTGAATGCTGAGTGGCTGCAAGTTTGTGGCTCCCCGCAGAATACAGAACTTTCCATCATAGAAATGTAAGGGAAATGTGTTTTGTTTGACAAAGTTTGTGGTTTGCAAGGTATAATGAGTAACATAACCTAGTGAGAGTCACACAAGTCACCTCATCTTGGATTCCCCTGGGTGACTAGTTTTAAAAACTGTATAGGTTGGTAGGTTTCCCTAGCTGCCGGCTGAGCTATGGTCCAAAATTCACAGCTAGGCACATTGCAAAAAAAGGGTCAGTTTTCATTGGAAAAATGTGATGTGTCCATGTTGCGTGTTGGGTCGTTTCCTGTCGCAGGCACTAGGCTTACCAACACATGTGAGGTACAACGTTTATCGGGAGACTTAGGGGAACACAGAATAGTAGAGCAAGTGTTATTACCAATTGACTTTCTTTGCATTTCTGCCTTCCAAATGTAAGACAATGTGTAAAAAAGACGTCATTTTGAAAAAATGTCCTCTAATTCACATGTTTGTACGGGTACCCACAATTTTGGAGATGTGCAAATAACCACTGCTTCTAAACTCTATATTTTGTTCCCATTTCGGAAATCTATATGTTTCCTTGGTACCTATTTTTCACTCTCTATATTTTACCAAATGAACTGCTATATACCCGGTACACAATGAAAAGCCATTGCAAGACACAGCTCAGTTATTGGCTCTGGGTACCTCAGGTTCTTGGTGAACCTACAAGTCCTATATATCCCCGCAACCAGAAGGGTCCAGCGGATATAAGGGTATATTGCGTTCTAAAATCTGCCATGCTTATAAGAAGTTACAGGTGAAAATGTTGGCACAAATGGCTGTTTTTTCCAACTCAATTTCAATATTTTTTTATTTCAATTGCTAGTTTCTATAGAAAACATTGAAGGATCTACACAAATGACCCCTTGCTGAATTAAGACCTTTATCTACTTTTCATAAATGTATAGGTCCCCAGGATCCATTATTGCTTTCACACCCATTTTTACCACTAACTGGAAGGAGGTTGAAAGCACAAAAAATAGGAAAAATAGGCTATGACCCAGTAAAATTCCAAAACTGTGTAGAAAAGTTTGGTTTTATGACAAAAGTCTGCATGTTCCTGATAGCTGGGAAGATGGTGATTTTAGCACCACAAACCCTTTGTTGATTCCTATAGCAGGGGAAAAACTCGACACTTTCTTCTGCAGCACTTGTTTTCCCATTTCTTCCCAAAAAACCAAAATCAGCTGTATTTTGGCCAATTGATTGGTCCCCTCCACGGGAATCCACCTACCCTGGAAGAAAAAGACGCAAATTTGGTGTGGATACCTTATGTGGACAAAACGTTACAAGGGCCTAAGCGCAAACTACCTCAAATAGCCCAAAAAAGGCTTAGTACAGGGGGGGGGGAGACCTAGCAGTGAAGGGGTTAAGCTGAAGCACTGGAGACCAGTGCTTGTGGTTTACAGAGCTCTGTTGTAAACCGGACTGTAAATCTTGCTCTTATCTTGACACATTTGCTGTGCATTCGAAGACAGAGGTCTGTTTTGGCTGCAGCTGCCTCCTCCTCCCTCCTGCTTTTAAAACGCACAGCCTGGCGTCATGATCCCTGCCTTCCCATGGCTGCTGCTGCCTCCACCTCATGGCTCAACAAGCATTTGTAATGCAATAGGTATCCCATTTACAAGAGTTTGAGCTATTGGCATTGTGAATAACAATGCCTTTTCTTTAATCTGAAAACCTGCAAGCAGTGCGTTAACAAGCACTTTGTACTTCTAGTCGTTGCTTACGAGAAGCAAGGCTGGCAGTAACTGCGCCTCTTTTACTGCCAGCCTTAAGGACTATAAGTACAAAGTGCATGTTTACGCACTGCTTGCAGGTTTTCAAAACACATAAATCAAAGGCATTGTGATTTACAATGCCAATAGCTCAAGCTCTCGCAAATGTGAGACCTATTGCATTCCAAATGCTTGTTTCTAGTGTTTTCGGAGGATTACTGTTGTGCCTCATTTGTGGCATTCTGATCCAGTTTGTGCTTCTCCGCAATGGATGCTCCTCCTGTGGGTGCTCCAGAGCTGGCAATGCTCCAACACTACAGTGAGCATGTGCTTCAGATCGTTAGAATGTTTCTGCTACAGGAACTCGATCTTGTCCCTAACATTTCGACCTGCCTGATTTACCTGCATGCAACCTGTGTTCCACTGTATCTGGTGCCCTTTTGAATGGGCACTGGACATTTGCCTGACTTCGCAGACACCCGCTACCTTGAACATTGGACTGCTAGTGAGTCCCTTAGCGACTCATTTTCAGAACTGTTTCCTGGGTTTGCGACTTCTACACAAGGCAAGGTTTGAGCCACTATCCTATGAGGAAACTTGTGCATCGGCACATGGCTCATTGGATACAGGCTTTGCCAACACAGATGCGGGTTGCCCGCAAACTGTCTCGGCATCGGCTGAGACCGGAGATCATGTCTGTTCTTTGGAACTTGTGACTTTGGCAGTTGACTATTCATCATGTGAATATTCAGACTCCTTTATGGAGTCTCTAGCCTTTGAGATGGCGAGTAACGCAATGGATTCCTCCAAAGCACCCTGATTTTTCTTTTTTCCCAAATTGATATTTTCTTCTATTCATTTTCAGTAACTCCTCCGAAGCACCCTGATTTGACTTTTTTCCCAAATTGATATTTTCTTCTATTCATTTTCAGTAACTCCTGTTTTTAACCTATGCTTTAAGTATGTTTACCTTCTGATTAAATTGATTACATTTAGCATTCTCTTTAGTGCTACTATCTTGACCAAAGTGAGGGTGGTACGTGTTTCCCGCATGGCCCATTGTAGTTTTCCCTATGATAGCCACATTATAGGCCACATTTTCATTTGCCCACGTTACTATATAAACATATTTGCTTTGTGCCACACTGTTCTTTCACACGGAACCTGCATATGTTTTCACGTTCTGTTCTTTTCCTGGGATTTAGTCTGTCCCTTGTTATTCTCTCTGGTCAAGCACTAGCACCTAGACATAACACGAGAACGCAGCTGCTGTTTATGAGCACACATGTCTTGTCATACAGCTGAGGACAAGAGAGTGGTACAACACACAGAGCGAGAGTTCTGAGACAAGATCATTGCGGTAGTTGTGATGTAGAACATCCATCTGTGTATGCTAAGGTACGGGGTCCGCTACTAATCCAAAAGATCTTTGATATATAATCATTTAGCTTCAGTAGAAATGGGAAGGGGGTGTTGTCAGGCTAATCTGTCTTATACAACGATAGGGATTTTTATAGTATATGGTTCAATAGCCATGCTAACTGTATTTTTGATATGCATTTGCTTTTTAATTGTGGCACGAGTACTGCATTTTATGACTTGATAGTTTGAATAAATATTCTAAACTTTCTTTGTGTCTTTTGTTTATTCTATTGTGGACGAGTACGCGTGAGAGAGCGAAAGGGAGTGCCCTGTGAACTCGATCCCAGAGAGGGTTGAGACGGTTGTGTTCTGGGGTGCAATTCACTTGTTTATCTGGTAAGGTTAGGAGGACAAGTAAGGCACTATAGCTAGTCAGACTCAGGCTCATATGTACTGAGGTGGTATGGTGACTCAGTCCCTACATAGTGATGTTCAATGCTCTCAAGCATAGTTCTGTTCCTGAGCAGAATCCCTGCAACAGTTTGGGTGGTAAATTTGTAAGCCACCCCACACTCATTCCACATACCCTTCAAGTATGCAGACATGAAGTTTGACCCCCTATCTGAGATTACCTCCTTGGGAATCCTACTCTAGTAAAGATACCAAAAAGGCCCTGGATACCACGGATGCAGTCACCGTGCTCAGAGGTATGGCATCTGGGTACCTAATGACATGGTCCACCACCACACAGATGAACCTGTTCACTGAAGTGGTTTTAGGGTCTAGGGGCCCAACAATGTCAACCCCCCTCCTCTCAAAAGCATTCCCACCACAGGTAGTGGGATTAGGGGAGCCTTGGGTTGCCCTGTGTCTTCAATCAATTATCAATGAATTAGCATCTGTTAAGCACGCAGCTGCTTTGGCAGAAGCGTCCTTGCTCTCAAATCAGAAATCCCACCACATTATCTAGTTCACTAGGCTGCATCAAACATCCAGGCTTTTAACTTTCTTTTGAAAATAGCCAATGACTCAGCCCAGCGCAGCTTAGGTGGCAGACTGTTCCAAAGCTTGGCTGTAAGAACCATGAAGAAGCTTCCCCCTCTGTGGACCTTAGAGAATTTAGGAATCCGCATCAAGCGAAGGTTATTAGACCTTAGCACTCTCTCTTGGTCTCTGTGTTAAGCCCTCAGGCAGGCTGAGATAGAGACTGTTACCATAGTCCAATCAAGACGTTACCGTAGAGTGGACTATCGTTTTTTGGGTCTCTTCTGGGACCAAATGAAGAAACGTCCTTATGGTTTTCACTTTCAGGAAGCGGACCAAGGAGATATGTCCGATTTGAGCAGAGAAGGAGAGGGCAGAGTCAAGATTCCTGGCAGAGGGACTAGGCATCAGGGGGGGATTTAGTTCTTTAGGCCACCAAAAGCTTGACGGTGATGGCTGATGGCTGAAGACCAAAATCTCTGTTTTGTCGGAATTTAATTGAAGATGAATTGACTACATTCAAGCAGCAAGTTCTTTGAGGCACTCCTTAAAGTTATGTAAAGCTGTCTCCGAGCCATCCTGAAAAACAAATAGCAGTTGGGTGCAAGGCCGGCTTTATTACTGGTGGCGCCCTGTGCGACAATATTTGTTGGCGCCCCCCAATGACCACCTTGCCACAGATTCCCTCACTACCACCATTTGATAATGCCCCCCAAGTCTCCATAACCACTGTCTCTTAGATTCATACTAGTTTAAGGTGTCAGAGACCTTTACCTCACACATACGTTGCACGGAGAAAATCATACGTGTGTAAATCAGTGTATACGAAATGTTACATATGACAGAGGCCTACAAGGTGTAGGAGTCACATGTCATCCATACTGGGAGGCAGTATAGTTTAAGAGTCCTTGGTCGTGAAAAGCACAAATTCTGAATTTAAAATTTAACAACATTGTTAGGGGTTTTCTTTAATAATAAGAATTGATTTCTACCCAAATGAACCCTTTTTGCAATATTAGGATAAGGAAAGACTGGGCAAAAAAACATGTAGCTGTAATATATTCCTTGCAGCTTGCATGCAGCTCTTTGAGGACAGTTAATAGATCACTGCTCTATATTAGGAATTTAACTTTTAAACTGCAAGTAACAAAAGGATCTCTCTGACAAAAGGAATAACCCATTGGCCTATTTATAGTATATGCACTTTGTGATCTGAATGGGACATGTTCTTTGCAGCAGGCATATTAACCCTCTGCGCTACGATGAGTCAAAACTTCCACTAACAGAAAAAGCTCCAGTCTCTCTTCAGGAAGAACATTAATCACCGGAGTTATCTTGACATTTTTATTGATGCTTGAAAATTGCTGTGAGAAGGAACGTGGCATCAGGTGCTTTTAAAACTATAAACATGGCGCCCCCACCCCAAGTCAGCGCCCGGTGCGGTGGCACCGATTGCACCGCACTAGAGCCGGCCCTGGTTGGGTGTCATCGGCGTAGAGGACCACCTTCACACCCCAGGTTTCAAGCAAATCAGCTAGAGGGGCGAAGTAAAGGTTAAACAAGAGCGGGCTCAGGGCTGATCCCTGTGGTACCCCACAAACCAAGGGTTTGGATGCTGTAGAAAAAAGGTGGAGATACCCTTCAAAAAAGATTTGAGCTAGGAGAGAGCCTTGCCCCAAATTCCCATCTGACTTAGCCTACTCAGAATGACAGAATGGGACACCGTGTCGAACCCTGCAGACAGGTCAAGTAGCAGCGTCATAATAGGTGTGCTATTATCAAGGTTCTCCCTAACAAATTCAACCACCTCCAGAAGAGCTGTCTCAGTGCTATAGCCAGCTCAGAAACTGGATTGGCAGTCGTGGAGAAGGCCATTTGCCTCCACAAACCAGAATTATTGCAGGGGCAGGAAGAAGTGAGATGGGTATAAAATTGCTCAAGACACAAGGGTCTGTATTTGGCTTCTTAAGAAGCAGCAAAGAGACTCATGTTTCCAAGAAGAAGGGAACAAACCAGAAGTCAAAGGAGAATTCCTGATTTTATTGATGAAAGGATTGAGATGCTGGGCCATCATCCTGAAGATATGGGGAGGACAGAAATCGTCTAGGGAACCTGGCTTTCATTATTGAGCTCATTTAGTGAGTACTCTTCAGAAATGGAGCGGAACTCGGAAAGAGACGGCTTGTGATTGAGGGACGAGATGGGGGTCGTGCGTCCATTGGAAGGTGGGATGGGTGTCATTTCCCCCTTAGATGCCACCAGAAAGGTGGAATATAGAATCTGAATTTTCTCATCAAAGTAAACAGAACGTTTATCAAAGAGTTAGGCGGAAGGAATAATGGCAGTTGTAGCTGCCTCAGGGGAAATGTAGAACTTCAGAATTTTGGACACTTCTCTAGAACAATTAGAGGCGTCGTCAATATGAAGCGCAAAATACTCTCTCATCGTATTATGTGTGCTTTTGCAAAATCTACTGTGTGCCGCTTTATAAAAAGCTTAGCATTGTGGTCATACAGTATCCTCCAATTTCGTTCCAATTTTTTGCATAAGCTTTTCTCGGCCCTTAGGGCAGGGGAAAATCAGGGACAGCAGGCTTGGAGCTTTTTGCCACATTAATTTTTATAGGGGCTAAAAGGTATAAGGAATTGGTGACCCATTGATTGAACAAAGTAACATCCGAGTCAGCTGTTCTTGAATGGTTCAGAGAGGAGGACCTGAGGGAATGAGCACAGGATTCTTCCAAGAGATTCTGCCATCTTTTTTTCATATCCGGGGTGAGCGGGCATCCTATTTAGATGGTGCGCTCCATGAAATCTGAAAGAAACACCAAAATGAGCAGACCAAACCAAATGCTAAGTGGAGCTAATCTGCATGTGGCAATATTTGAAAAAATCACATCCAGTATGTGTCCTGCCCTATGAGTAGTGGACTGGGTATATTGGATAAGGTTCATGCCAGCCAGAGTCTGAATACGCTGGGCGGCCTGGACACAATTAGGGTCAGCTGCATGGGTGTCAAAACCCCCCAAAACTGTAAAAGTGGAGTATTGCAAGGAAAGTTGTGCAATGCTGTCAAACAATGGAGCATAACAACTACTGGGGTCAGTCTGGCTACCTATATTACCAACAACCCAGAGAAAGAGAAGTGGGGGCAAATTTGATACTGAAAATAAGACCCTCTAGATTTACAAATTGGCCTAAAGGTCTTGCCACTTGCTTGACAGGAGGTGCAAGAGTAACAGAACTCCTTCACCTCCTCAGACATCTGGGGCCAGTAAAAGTGGTTGACCAATCTGTCCCAGGTTTTGGTATGCCCCAAATGCCCAGCCAAGGGGATATCATGGGTAAGTTTAAGAGGAATGCCTTATACTGCTGAGGGACCACCAATCTCCTGGTTGCTCCAGGGTTTGGGTGCCTAGCCTCACTGTATAATATACCCTCTTCCTGTTAGATCCTGTGGGTTCCACTGGTATCCCCCTGATCCTGGACTTCAGCCTGACTCAGAAGGCCTTCAAAGATGGACGCTCTTTCTGCACTTGGCAGAATTCCTCCCTGGAAGGTTCTCCTGCCGCATGCAACTCAGAGATTTCTGGCAGATTTCTCAGAGTTAGGCTCCACATCCTCCACCGGGGGGGCAGATTCCTTCTGGGCCAAGGGAAGTATTGAGTCTGGTTCGCCTTTCACCCTTCCTTTTGGTTTTGTGGACCTGAAACATTGTTCTGGACTCCAGGCTCCTTTGACTTCCCTTGAGGGACTGTCTGGGCCCTTGTGGCCAAACACACCCACTCAGGCAGACCCAACATTTCTGCATAAGTTTTCCTTTCCACCTCAGCCCATGCAGAGGGCCATTTCCCAAAAGACAGTCCACTGGAATGAAAAGGCTCACAGCTACCTTCTTCAGGCCAGTAACCCCTCCCCACTAAAAGGTGACCATTGTTATGGGATGAAATTTAAGTTAATTGTCAATGTTAACTACTCTATGGAAAACATCTGGGATAATCTGCTCTGGGGAAACCAGTCGGTCTACTCTCACGTCCATGCTTACTCCTGTATCACTCAGAGCCTCTAACTTAGTCCTGATGATGATTGGCAATTGCCTGTACTTCACCATGCTGGTAGGTAAGGCAGCCACGGTTTCAACATCCAGCAAGGTGGCTTCAGTCCCACTCCTGGTTTCCCCTGGGCAAATGCCCCTCTCCCAATTCCTGCACTTGCAAGCCCTTCAGACTACCCACCTTTGGGGGTCTTGTTGGAACAGACATAGGGCCTTTTTACGAGTTAGTGGTCCAACGCAGTTGGACCGCATCCGCCCCTGCCAGCAGCCCACAGTGCTGGTGGCCCAAAGACAGCTGTATTATGAGTTGACCTTGGGGCTGGCGGTGTGCAGGCGGGGATCTTGCAGTGGTGGTGAGTACTTTTCACTAATATTGATGCCTGTGTGTGCATTTCGACTGCAGATGTGTCGGATGCATACATATGCATGATATATGTGGAAAAATACCATATACTGATTACCGCGGTTCAGTCCATATGTGGACAGTCCTGGCAATGGGTTTACGGTTTGAAAAAGACTCGCTTGAAGTTCACTGCAAACAAGGTTGTAATCCTCTGCGTGAAATTCCTGCTGTGAAGGGGGGACCTGGAGAAAGGGATCCATGTCAGAATCTGCCTGGAAGAAGAAGAAAGGGGTGGTAATACGGACGGCGCTGCAGCTCCCCTCTACCACCCTATGGCAGCTGCCTTTTCTAAACTGCGAACCTGGCGGTCAATAGTCTGCTGGCGGTCTCAGCAGTCCAGCGGTGGTCTTCGCAAAGCCGATCCGCCCAACTCGTCGACCACTAAGCTCACTGCGCTCGGACTGCCACCGCCAATACAGCGGTTGACAGGACGGCCAAACTCGTGATAAGGCCCTGAGTCTCCCTTTGTATGGCCTGGCTTGTGACAGTCCAGGCACACACCAGCCTTCACAGGGTCAAAAGGTTTCCTCCCTTTCTACCCTGCCCATTTTGGTTTGGAAAAGACATAGGACTCCCCTCTTGAGTAGACGTTTGAGGCCCTTATGAGAACTCCTTCTTTTTATACTTGTTGCTTCCCTCTTTCTCCTGAGAGGGGCTGAACTCTCTTTCTTGAGATCACACCCCCAAGAGTTTTTAGACACCATAGTACGCACCCACACATCAGCCTTACCGAACTACCTGGGGTCAGACAATTTGGAATCCACTAGATGCTGGTGTAACTCTGAATGACAATTACTCAAGATGTGATCATTCAAGATAGATTATATACCCCATCATAAGTAGTGAGAGTATAGCCTTTTACCCAGCCCTCTAGTGCTTTTACTGAGACATTTACAAAGTCAATCTAGGATTGTTATGTGTTTTTGTGTTTGTCCTGGAACTTCTGGTACTCTTCAGGTATGAGGTCCAACTTCTGCACAAGAGCAACCTTCATGTGAGGGCACTTCCCTGCTACCACCTCTCTACAAGAGAGAGTAGCACCACTGTTAGTACTAACTCCCACAGTAAGGCTCCCCAGTGCTTTTGACCCACCCTGTGCATTCTCAATGCTCTTTCATATGAGGCAAAACATTTGTCAATGTTGTGCCCCACTACAAAGCTACGCACAATACAATTTGGCAAGCAAGGGGTGTGCTGCCTCTCCTCAGACCTCAGGAGTCCTAAGCTGTTCTTCTTCTCCTCCAATGGCCAGTCTCATTTCCTCCAGTGCAAGTTTCTTCTCCTCCGGTGCTATGGCTGTCAGTTTGGTCTGCAGCTCTCTTGCTTATTGCTTGTCACTGAGCTCCAACTGGTGGATGGACTGTTCAGAAGGGCTTATGCTGGCAGAGCCTGCTTTGCTCCCAGCCCTGCATGGTACATGTGAAAATCTATTCATATTCTTCATCCTCTGAGGCTGCCTCTACTGCCCAATCCTCAGATGGGATCTGTGCTTGCCGGGATTCTAAACCAAGAAGTAGGGTCACTGTTCCTGATAGATGTAAGGAGAAAGAATCTAGGTTTTGTACAGAGTATAAGGAACAGGCAACAAGACTGTTTCTTGTTGCCCTCACACATCCCTGGGGATGTCATGCTTCATCATCGGGCAAGTGCTCCTCATCGGGCCGGTGCTGCAATGCCTTACGGGTCCCCCAAAAGGACACTTTGGTGGAGATCTTTTGATTTTGTCACCATTTGATGAGTGTGAGAGTGTCCATGTGGGGTGGTAAGTGGTGTGTGTGATGGAGTGAATTTAAAACTGACTAGGGGATATTAAATCAGCCTTTAATGTATAGATTCCCTGTCAGATTAAAAAACCTGATAGATTGATACTACTATAGGAGTTGCAATGTCCCCTTGTAGCTTAGTGTATTTTCTTTAATGAAAGTAAAACACGGGTCAACATTTCTGCGCCTCTATTGGTCTAAAAAGATCCCTGGCACTTCTTCAGGACCTAGAAAAAGGGTGAGTAGCCTACCCCACACTTAATTCAGTAGTTGGTGGTCCACCTCTAATAGAGTGGTAGCTACTTGTGATTAATTTCACTTGTTGTCCGACCTAGAGAAAGAAATGAAAAGGATATAAAACAAACAAACAGTAACCACAACAGTGTTAGAATGTTTATGGCATAAGAAGTTCTTATTGACCAGAAGGTCCCTTATTGTGGACCACAGTGTTCGTCTGGAAATGAAGTAGTCACCAGACATAGAGACAGTTACATAAACACAACAACATAACAAACAGTAGGTGATCAATGCTGTGCCAGTGTTAGGTAGCACATTTAACCCTGTTAAGTGATTACATTCTGAGCCAATCTGTACATTACATTTGTGCCCCGGGATGCAGTGTCAAAGACATGATGCATTCACCCCATGCCCCGTGGACTGTAATCCATGTATTCAGTGCAATATGGCATGCTGTAACTGCTGAATCAATCATTTCTGTTTATTTTTTAACAGAATTAAATAGGATAATTTTGCCTTACCTAATCAGACATTCGTGGAGTAAGATACGGTGAGAGGAAGACACAGGCTAGATGCGATGTTACCTCAGATGCGGGCGGGGCCGAATGTCGGTTTCCCACCCGAACGTAATCGGTTAGATTAGACAGAATGTTACTCACTGTTTCGATGTGTGCACCAATCGCAGCACCAGGGCCGGACTGGCTACCAGGCGTTTTGGAATGCTGCCGAGCTGGGGGCTGATTTCGTTGATGGGACCTGCGTGTGCTGAACGAAATTCGTTTTGCTTTGTTAATTTCGAAGCACACGCAGGTCTCCATCAACGAAATTAGCCCCCACCGCAGTGACATCAGCCCCCAGCTCGGCAGCATTCCAAAACGCCTGGTAGCCAGTCCGGCCCTGCGCAGCACCTACCCTCAGCTCTGGTTGCCTGGATTGTGGCAGAGCGAGGGGCCAGCGCTGAATATGTAGCATTCTGGCTTATCGGCGTGCAGCCGTTCTTCCGGTTAGTTCCCGGGAGAGGACTATTGCACATGTATTGCCGCCATCTTGGAGTGGTGAGACAAATGTTCATACTCCATGAGCACTCATTTAGTTGTACTGGCAAGGGCTCAGGATTGATTGTGGCGGTCTAGCTTGTATCTTCATATTATTCAGGTATATGATGAATATTGGCGTGGTATATGATGTGTGCATATTCCATGTATCATCACTTGATTGCAAAATACCGTATTTCAGGATGGAATGGTGTGGCCAAGTCAACAAAAACAATATTATTTTTAATATGTATCTCAATTATATCGATGTGTATAGCTCAAGTATTGAGGAAGAGCATGTTATCTATGAGATTTATGAGTTCTCCTATCAGTAGCTGTAATGTAGTTCCATTTCATCACCCTCCATATATGCAGGGAAATATGAGTTTCTCAGAAGTCAGGGGAGTTATAAAATTTGTGACAATGATCAGACCACTCTGCCAGGCCCTGAGAGCCCTTTCATAATCTGCCTTCCTGGCATTCTGGCCCTACTTCAATTTCCTTTTTATGTACAGGGCCTTCATCACCACCACCGTGAGAGTTGTCAGCATAGCTATATTTAAATCCATGTTCCCTTAGACTTTTAAAAAGTGCAAATATTAGAATAAAAAAGAGTTTGGGAATGTGGCCTCACGGCTAGAACGGTTGACCTCGTAGCTGGGGAACCGAGTTCTATTCTCGGCAGGGACGCTCAATATCCTGCGATTCTGGGCAAATCACTTTATCTCCCTGTACCTAACAAAATGAATGTGTCTGTCTGTAATGCAACTGGTGCTCATGTAAAGCGCTCTGATACCTTTGGGTCGAGTTTGCGCTGAATAAGACTCCAAAAAAAAAAAAGACCCAATCAAAGACCAGATGCCAATTAAAAATCAAAAATCAATCTTTGCTTTCAATTCTATTTAGGTATTTATAATTTCCAACATAATAGCTGAGTGGTACTGCTAAACATAAGTTCTGGATCCCACTGCTAAGCACCAATGTGAGAAAATGGATTATTAGTTGGGGTGGATGGTAGTCCACCACAATTAATAATGCCACTATTAGTGTTAAGTTCAGTAAAGGTTTCAGTAACTTAAACCCAAGCTCAACACCTGGTACCCATTGCACAGACCAGACGGGCTTAACTTAAGAAAATGTGTAAAGCAGAAGTACCAAAACAGTTAAAAGTTCAAAAACACAACACATTAAAAATCACACTCTTTGTTTCTCCCCACCTCTCATCTCTATCTCCAAGTTTTTTCTTTTACTTTCCCCCTTCTCCCTGTCTCCTGTAACCGCCTCACTTCTCTTGTTACACCCCTGTCTTCTTTTCTCTCATCTACTCTCTTCTAGTGCGTTCTCTCTCATCTGCTGTTCCTCTCTTCTGGTTTTCTTCCCTCTGGACTTTCTCCTTTTTATGTTTTGTTTCCTCTCTTCTGTCTTCCACTTCCCTGCCAATACATTTTGGTATTATTAACCTCATTGTGTGTATTATACAATATGCACCTTGCCTATCCAGCACTTAGTACTTGGTAGAACCTTTTTGGAGCATTTTCCCTCACTATTTCACCCACCTGGGTAATACGAATAATCACATTGTTAGCATGAATACAATTACACACCAATAAGACTCTCCCAAAAAGTAAATTAAAGTTTCCACACACGGAGAGAAGGGTGCCCTCTCTTTACCTCACTTTTTGATTGTCATTGTTCTTCATTTTTTTCCTCACAGCATTGAGAAAGCCCCAGGCTTGTCAGCGGCAGGGGGTGAAACATGTGTCGGCTGCCCAGCTGTTTACCTAGGAGTATACTAAGTGGAATATTGTTATCCGTCCTAGAAATTGAAGTCAGTGTGTAATAAAGGAACAAATGAAGAAAAAGTGAAATGATATAATCCTATTTCTATACAAGGGAAAGCACCCCAAATCTTTTTCAATCATGTTGCTAACTTGTGTAGGTTGCTGGGAATGCCGGGCCTGTGGGATAGTCCAGAGAGAGCTAGTAAAGAAGAACTGGTTAGAGTAAAAATCAAGTACTGGGCACGTGTGGGAGAACGGTACACTATGAGCACGGCCAGAGGTTGCCTAACTACCCAGTTCCTATGCTTTAAGCTTTGCCCAAAGTTCAAGTCCTTTCTGGATCTGATCTCACCACCACTAGCAAAAAGTTTGTTTGTGAGGTTTCGTTTGTGATGTTTACCAATGAGGACTTTTAGCTACTGGGCCATTGACCTAGTTTCTGTAACATTCCCTGCATGTGGCTTAGCACAGGAATCCAAGGAGCATATCCAGTTTTTTGTACTAAATATCATACAATTCACAGGAACTGGATTCAACCAATATGCCTGAGCTTAGCAGTCAGACAGTATCAGGTTGCTTACAGAATCTTGAAGACTAAACTTCTGATTCCATCGTTTTTGCTGTAATCTGTTTTCTACTAAGCATTTGGCTTAGGCGCCAGAAGTTTGTGACCCAGGAAGATAAGGGAGATAACACACCTGGTATGCTAACAAGTGATTGTTAAATTGGCCTTCAGTTATATGATTATATCATGGGAAATCTGTGATTAGGAAAATGCGGCCAATGTTCTTAATGCACTTTGTACTTTATCCATCTTTTAAGAATGTTCATTGATTCTCATGGCTGTGAAATTATCCCATGCAATTTATGTATTTTTATTGTTTTATCTTTCTATTTTTGAATCATTGTTTTTATGTTGCTAATTTATATAGAATTGTATCCACTAGATTATTTTTTATCTAGAATAAGATTGTTTAAATGTATGGATTATGTGCACTTTGATGGTTTGAAAAACCTGAATAAAGTTTACTGATGATGATGATGATGAAGTTAGTTGTCAGTGTTGGGGCACCAAAAAGTGCTGCATTGTCTCTTGTGCATGTAGGAATTTTGTTTGCTAATTACTTTCGAAAACTAAGGAACTTGATTATAAAATCTTTTGCAATATGCCATGACCGGCTGGCCAAGCTGGAGGCGGCTCTCCCTAAGCAGGCGGAAGTATCGCAACACACCCTGCCAGCCACTGTAGGGGCCACGTCAATATATACTTACCCTCCAGCATCTTTAGAGGATTGTGAACCGATGATGGTCGGCTCACCATATCAGCCCAGTCAGCTGCACTAAGACAAGTAGATTCTGCATCTAAAGATACGATTAACAACGTAGCTGTGTCTGGCTCCATCAGAGGGGGGTGACGTGCATATACTTGGACAGGATTTCCCCAAAAGTGTAGTTTCTGTGAGGAGGCCGCCCTCTTCAGCTACCAGCAATGTCAGTGCGGATTCTAGCTCTATCCGTCTTAACCTTGACTTACTACCTGCTGCCACATGATGTTGGGTGGTTCTCCCTGTTGAGAAAACGGATCATTATATGCTTGCAAGAAACATGGGAGACATCAAACAACCCAATATTGGAGGGCTAGAAGTTTTTTTTATTCCCGCAGCAGGTTCCAGCTTGGGCAAAGCTAAAGGGGAACTTATAATTTTTATCTCTCTGAGCCTAAACTGTTGCCCCAAGCAAGTAGTTCTTCAAATTTACTCACTGTTGGTCTTTCCTTTCAGAATCTTGGTAATATTCTACTTGTTAATTTTTATAATGCCGATCCCAACCTATCTCGATATGCCAATGTTTTGCATTTGAGAGGTTTTCTGGATAAATATCTTTGTTTTGTCAAAGGTGGCCCATCAATAGTGTTAGCTGGTGATTTTAATACCCACATGTGTGATTCCTGCCCTAAGCTTGATGTATGTACTTGTTCCCCTTTACAGCCAGCCACTCAACACTTTAGACATTCCTCTCTGGGTGAGGTCTAGAGCCAGCTCAATCGCAGAATATGATCTTCCAGGGGTCTCAGCCTCTTAGCTCTGTTTCTGCTCTAGACGAGAATGCCCAACAACACCACCAGTCAGGAGTGGCATCGCGGTCCCCGGAGATGCCACAGCAGAATGATCAGGAAGATGCTGTGGGTACTGAACAGTGCTATATTAAAACATTACTCAACACCATATTGGAAGATATCAGAGATCTTAAGGTCTCTCAGGCAATCAAAATTGCGGCCTTGCATCAGAGACTTTCCAAAATTGAGGAATCTATGACACAGCTCACAGAAAGGCTCCACTTCGTTGATTATCGTGTCAAAGAACGTATATTAACCAGGGCCATCGAGAAATAACAGCTTTCAACTCCAGAAATACCTCAATGTCGTGTATTTTCAGATATGTCAGCTTCGGCAGCCCTCTGTCGTAAGGATTTTGTAAAAATGTGTTCAAGGCACAGGGGGCTCAAATTTTCATTGCGCAACAATCCAAGCTGAAGGTCTTGGTTAAAGGGCACTTTCATATGTTCACGAATTTAACAACGGCCCAGGAACTTCTGCAAAAGATCTCAAATTGATTAGCATTTCCATTTGTTTGTAAGTCAGCATTTTGCCAGGTCGGGATAGACTAATGATGCTGATGATAAAAAAGTAATTAAGTAATGCGCTTTGTAAGGAGGTGGATAAATTGTGAAGCCCAAGAGGTCTCTTCGGACAGGAGTGTTGGAGGCAGGGAAGGGAGGGCTGGATGCCTTTTGGGTGCAATACCAGGGTACCCTGTGAAGGATGGAGTAGCGAGAGGGATATTGTGGGCAATTCCCCTGTCACGGGGGATAGGGGGTCTCTGGGGCACAGTGGTGTCAATGGGTGGGGCTTGGGGGATTTTTTGGGTGGGGGAGCACATATAGAAAAAATGAGGATAATCATGATTGATCACGAATTTCTAGAGACATGGTTTACAGCAGCAGTGGAAAAGAGTAGGAAGGAAAGAAGGAGAGTGGTGATGAGCCAGCGTGCTAATATAGTTAGTAATGTATAATTTGAGGGTGATTTCTTGCAATGCCAATGGAATTTTAAATTGTCTAAATATAGGGGGATGCTAAGATGGCTGATATCATTCAGCCCTGAAGTGATTTATCTCCAAGAGATCCATTTAAAGAGCAATAATGCAAAAGTTAATATTCCAAAGCAGTGATTTACTTGAGCAACAGGATTGACTGGTACATAAAGGAAGTTATCAGGGATCCCAGAGGTAGATGGCTCTGGGTGAGAGCTCTGGCTCAGAGGGTCCCAGTAAACTTGGTAAAATATTATTGTCCCATTAGTGATGAGATTGATTCACTAATGCAGTTACATAATATCTCTATCGGACCAGGAGGATATGTTATTGTTCGGGGGATTGTAACTATATTCAGGAACTCTCTCTGGATACGTCCAATCAAGCGAAAAAACTACTTAAACCTAAAACAAAGAAAATGTTCATTACCATGAAGCTTGATTTTCAATTAATAGATACTTGGCAGGAAGTCCATCCTGGGTTAGCTCAATATACCTGCTATTTGCAGCGCTTTAAAACAACATCACGACTCAATTTTGTTTTGGTGTCTCAGGTAATTAAGAGGAGGAGCTCTGATAGCTGGACAAACTCTTTTTCAGACGACTCAGCAATGTATATTGATATAGAGATGGATACCGCTACTAAGAAGAGGCCCAGATGGCAGTTTGAGAGGTCCGTGCTAACTAATCAAGACTGGGTGGCAGATATGAGAGGTTTTATAAAGGAGTTTTTCCTAGTAAATCGTAATATGGCAGCAGGTTTTGTAGTATGGGAGGCATTTTAAGCCACGGCACAAAGGTATATTATATCATATAGGGCTAGCCAGAACAAGTAGCAGGCTTTACGAATAAAGGATTTGCAGCTGGCAGTGAATATAGCCTCAGTGGCTTGTATCAGGGTAGGGGGTCTCGAGTTTGCTAAAAAAAAAAAAAAAGAGCTGGAAAGGACCAAGCAAAATCTTAGGGACTTTTTTGTTTTAGAGGAAATAAATAGCTCAAGGGCATTTCAACAACAAATGTATGAAGAGAACCAACAAATTGGAAAACATCTAGCCTGTGCCACCCGAATTAAACAAGACAAACAAGTAATCAAGCAAATTGAGTACCCCGATACCCATTCCTTAGTTTCTCAGGTGGATGCTGTGGCCCAGGTTTTCTTTCAGCATTATAGGAGAATATATGAGAATAATTATCCAGTTGCAGTTTCTGATATTGAACAATATTATAGCTCTATTCATCTACCCGGTTGTCAAGTACCCTTCAGGATACAACCTTGGCAAAGATAACAGTCTCTAAGCTTGAAGAAGCGCTTTAGAAAATGCCAGATGCAAAGGCATGTGGGAACGATGACTTTTCCTCAAAACTGAATAAGGTTTTTGCAAGGAATTAGTGTCCTTCCTAGTAGATGATATAATGGTATAATGGAAGGAGAGGAGATCCCTTCCACTTTTAAAGAATCCAAAATAGCTTGTTTTTTAAAGAAGGACAATTGCCCAATGAATGTCAGCTCATACCGTCCAATAAGTTAGCTTCATGCAAATTATAAACTGCTGACTAAGGTCTGGGCTGCTCGGATTATCCCTGCTACTCAATTGTTAATACATAAGGATCAGAGCGGATTTGTTGGCAACAGACTAATGGCATTGAATACTAATTTTTAATCCAGGCAGTTGATTATTTTTCGCACAATCATATCGAAGCAGCAATAATAATGATGGATGCCGAGAAGGCATTTGATTTTGCTAATTAGGATGTCTTGTTTATAGTCTGTGTCAATTTGGGTTCCCCACCCAATTTATAACAATGATAAGAAAATTATATCAAGGGGCACAGGCCAATGTAATCATCAGTTCCCAAATCAGGAGCTCGCTCATTATCAATAGAGGCACCCTACAGGGTTGCCCCCTATCTTCTATTTTATTTGCTCTTTTCATAGAGCCACTGGCTACAAAGATTCGCAGTATGGAGGGAATTCATCCACTCATTGCAGGCATGCCCAAAATAAAGTTATTTGTGGATGATATTGTTATTTATTCAAAACCAGACTAGGCAAATATACAAGGGGTATTCGATTTGATTAAAGCATTTAGTAGTATATGGGGGTTTATGATTAATGAAAGCAAAACAGAGCTGCTTTTCTTTAGCGCTTCAGTGGGGGATCTTCCTGTTTTTCTACAGCAACAGGCTAGCTCACAGCGACCTATTGGTATCTGGGAATATTTGTGGCAAAAAGCTATGATCAGCTATTTCAATTAAATTGTATGACTATGTTAAGAGAAGTTCAAGCACTATTGGAAAGATGGTCGGTTCTTCTATTAACTCTGATAAGGAGGGTTTCTCTTATCAAGATGTCCATTTTACCATTATTTCTTTTTCTTTTCAGTAATGTGCCTATAAAAATTAGTAGTTCTTATTTTCAGGAATTGGACTCTCTTGTGAGCAGCTTTGTATGGAAGAAGAAGGCTCCTAGGTTGAAGTATTCGATTTTGCAACTTGATAAGAACCAAGGGGTCTAGCACTCCCCAATTTTCAAACATATTACTAGGCAGCATTGATGGATATTATGGCATGATTGATTGACAGCAAAGGGGTGCTAGACGTTTTCCTGTTGAGAAAGATGGTCCAAGAATGTGCAATAAATCTCTCAACTTTTATTAAAACCGCAAAATTGCCCAAGAAAACTCGCTATAAGTTTATTCTGGAGATGTGTAGCAGGATGGATATCCTTTTTAGAGCCTGCCGGATGGCTGCTGGTTATAGTTATCTTAAACTGCAGGAGTAGAATTTTTTTGTGTTAAGTCTATCCAGGGCAGGGATAGAATTTAAGGAGCTGAGCGATTTCATAGTGAGGGGTAATTATATTAAATGGAATGAGATCTTATTGTGATGTGGGGAACAGTGTAGTCAGCCTTTCTTGAGCTATGGACAGATTATTCATTCTTAACTACCAACACACAGCAAGCAATCCAAGAAGACCACCCAGCCTGGCATGCAATGCAGACTGTCCGAGGGAGATTGGCAGCTAAACGCTGACCTGGGGTATACACCTCTAAGGGTAGCAAACTATAAATGGATGTCATTTCTGTCCGGTTGGATGGCATATTACACTCCCCAAGCCCTTCATAAAATGTTCCACTTAGTCCTGGATCAGTGCTTTCGTTGTCACCAGGAAGAAAGGGGGGAATTGGCTTCATATATTCTATGCATGCCTGAAACTTTCAAAATTTTGGGAAAAATTTGCTGCAGCCATAAATAAAAATCTGCAGTCTAGGGTCAAAATAGAGGCAAGTGTTGTGCTATTTGGGATCTCAAAAGAGACCCGTAAGATAAATAAATGTGGACAGTATTATATTTCAATCTAATTTACGATATCTCATTTGTTAATATTGCAAAATTGGAGGCCACGGCTGGTCGCAATGCTCCAGGGGTAGTGGACAAAAATGCTAAGGACTAAACAATTTGGGGAGCATATGCGAAAAGAGCTGGGAGTGTCAGGAGGTTTCCAGCCATTTGGCAGCATTTTGGAACCCATTGAATATGATTAAGTTTTAAAATCTCGAAGTTTTTTGAGAGGGTTAAGGGGGTACAGTAGACAAGAATAAATCCAAAGGCATCAGCACTTTTCCTTTGTCACTCTGATTGAGGTAGCAGTATCAATTTAGGATCACAGTTGAATACATTTAAGCCCTAGGTGTAGGGAACTCATGCACTAGCACTTTTTTATTTTTCTTCTAAGATGCGAGGTTGATGCTCTATAGTTAACTATTTTTGTTATATCAGCATGTTGAATATATATTCACTCCAACTTATGTCATGAATGATGTTTATATTATATTATAATATGCTGATTATACCTGCTCAATAAAAAATTATTTAAAAAAAAGAAAACATAAGTTGTCAATCACCAAAGAAGAACTTAACTGATAAAAAAAATTACAACTATACTAAACTAACTAGTAAAATAACACTATAAACAACTTTAAGCAGTAAAATCAAACAAACAATCCAATGATATAAAAGGCACACTAATTAAAAGTACTAAATGTTCCAAAAATGACACATGCCGCAAGAGGAGGAAACTCTGCCAGATTCTCACAACAAACGATTAATAAAGAAATAACACATCTCAACAACTACATAATCAAGTAATTGTTAATAAACAAAAAATATAATTTAACAAATAAATATTAACACTTAGGGGCCGATTCCGATTCGGGCCGGAAATCTCTCCGACCGAACCGGACCCGGAGAGATTTCCGACCGAATCGGACCCGTGCAGCCCGACCGAACGAGTACGATGCGCACGTATGCCATCGGACTCGAGTCGGTCGGACTCCCATTGAAGTCAATGGGAGCCGGTCGTACAACGCGTACGCGGGCTCCCATTGACTCAATGGGTGGAGGCGGGCAAGGGCGCCCCTACAGCGTGTACGTGGCGAAGCGACTCGCGCCGTACACGCACAGGTAGGGGGGACCCATGGGTCCCCCCTGTGTGCGACTCGCGCGGCTACGCGTACAGGGGGTCCGACACGGACCCCCAAAGTACGGCTCCGACTGCTCTTTCGAGCCAGAGTGCGCGGCTCGGTCGGACTGCTCGCGGCGCGCATCGTACTTACCCGGCCGGGAAACGTCTCCATTGCGCGGTGCGAGTCGAGTCCGAGCGAGTCGGTCGGTGCGGTTCGACCCGGGAACGAGTCGGTCGGAGCGGTCGGGACGCCCGGACGAGTCGGTCGGCGATTTCGCATCGTACTCGCTCGCCCGGACGCGCGTACGATTCGGTCGGGCAATAGGGCTCCGAATCGGATCCGGTTAAGCCGAATCCGATTCGGAGCCCTACCGGCCGAGATCGGAATCGGCCCCACTATGTAGCTTTTATCTTTTTACATAGACTACCTAAAAAAAACCCCTTCCAAACCAACAAACTGCCGGAAAATATCAACTATAACAAAGCACCAAGAACATATAAGAAAATAGGTATGGATAAATAATAAATTATAAACTCTCCCAAACAGCAACCAAAAATAAACCTAATCCCCTAAACCTTGACAAACTAACAACACAATACCATTTTCAATTGATCTAACTTTTTTTTCTCTTTCAACAGAAAAATAATCACCTGCTCCAAGTTAAAACGAGCTCAAAAGAGAAGCTGCAAAACATCTAAACAAAACATACAAGTAAGTAAACAAATTACAGGTAACTGCATTTAACATATTAATAACAAACATGCAAATGTTAAATTATAATAGATATTTAAACTATTAAACTCCTTACAGATACAATGACAGAAGCTGCCAAATTTATCACTTCACAGAAAGGAAAGCAATTATTAAATCACTTGGGCTACATCTACAGCCAAGATAAAACTTGCTGCTCTGCAATACGTCAATTCCTCATAAATGAGGCCCTAAGTGTAGAATACTCCACCAACAGCCAATTCTCTTTCAAAATAAAAAAATGATAGCACAGAGGTAGTTAACCACTAAATCTTACTAATAGAAAGCCCTTTCTACCAAGAAAATGAAGACAAACTAAGTCCCCTAATGGACTATTTTGAAGACACTTGGGTTGGCAGACTGCATTGGTCAGGACACAGATACCAAGCCAAATCCCAGATACCATGGTGGAATGTCTATGACAGCACCTTGGCACAGGAAGCCAAAACAAACAACGCAGTGGAATGATGGCACAACGCCTTTCAATCCACCCTAGGCAGAACTAAACCTACATTATACAAATTTATGGAAGCATTACAAAAAGAACAAAGCTGCCAAGAACTAAGAATAGAGCAACCTGCTACCCAAACTGGTCCTAAATTCAGCAAACAAACTAAAAGAATGAATGACATGCTACAATTTAAAGTCAAACTCTTTATAAATAACAACGAACTACATTACTTCGAAATGATAGCCAAAAGCATACTATAAATTAAGGGCCCTATGTATCAAGGGGGTTGGGTTGCTTTTGCCTTATGCAAAGTGGTGCATGTGCAACACAACCCCAAAATGTGATTTAGCACACCAAGCAAAGCCACTTTGCGTGGACCTGAGTGGCTTGATAAATCAGGAGTAACACAGCGCAAATCGCTCCATTGCGTTACTCTGCCCCAAGGAGGCTTTCCATGGGCGTTGCGTGGGTGTTCACCATGGTGCAAGGGTGCCTGCTTTGGCACTAGGCAGCCCATTGTGCCCTGGAACTGAGATAAGGACAGGAATGTGCTGTATTGTGAAAAATACAGCGCATTCCTGCCCTTTCCTGTAGCACAGCTCAGCAAGGTGACTTGCTAAGCTGCATTACTTTTTCATAATTATGCCCCTAAATATCTACCTACCAAGAACCTCAAAAAGTACAGCAAACTCTCATCCAACAAGCCAAAACCTTTTAAAAAGGACAGGAATGTGCTGTATTGTGATAAATAGAGCGCATTCCTGCCCTTTCCCTGTAGCGCAGCTCAGCAAGGTGACTTGCTGAGCTGCATTACTTTTTCATAATTATGTCCCTAAATATCTACCTACCAAGAACCTCAAAAAGTACAGCAAACTCTCAACCAACAAGCCAAAACCTTTAAAAAAAAAATATCAATATTTCAGTGAAAATTATGTAAAATTACAACGTTAATAAACACTGATATAATAAATGTATATATATTAAGAATTTAATTTTATTTTAACAATAACCAACTTAAAAACAAAATCAAATATATCACATCAAATAAATACAACGCCCTATATAGGGCCTGATTACAAGTTCGGCGGTCTGTGAAGTGCCATATCCGCTGTTGCGGTACGACCGCCTTGGCCTGGGTGGTCTGATCGCCGTATTACGAGATTGTTGGAGTGGTGTTGGAAAGACCGCGGGTGAACTGCCGACACCCCCAGCACAGTGCAGACTGCCATAACTGCGGCTGGGGAAAAGCAGCTGCCATAGGGCAGTACAGAGACGTTTCACCGCCTTTTGTATTATGAGTTGGCTTTCTGACGAGCTTTGAAGCGGCTGAATTGAAGGATTTGGGGTGCATACTCACCCCTTTCCTGTTCTTCCCATCAGAGTTCGACGTGGATCCCTTTCTCCAGGTCCCCCCTTCACAGCAGCATCTTCACACCAAAGATTACGACCCTGTTTGTGGCAAAATACAGGTAAGTCTGTTTTGCACCATGTACCCATTGACTGGACTGGCCACATCTGGGCCAGACTCTGGCAATGGGTAGGTTGCATTTTTCCACATGTATCATGCATATGTGTACATTCGGCACATGTGCTGTCAAAATATACACAGCATCAATAAACATGTAAAACCATTGACCACCACCGCCAGACCACCGCAGGCACACCGCAGGCCCAGCGGTCAACTCATAATATGGCCGTCAGCAGACCGCCGGCGCTGCGGTCTTCGTGAGGCCACGGCGTTCAGGCGGTCGGACCGCCAAACTTGTAATCAGGCCCATAATCCAAACAATTTCACATAATAATAATAAACACATAATATAAACAATATATTATCACATTTTCCACCCACAAAAAATAAGAAATAAAACTTACTATTTTTGTAGCTGCAAGTCTTCCTCCATGTCCACATAACAAAAAATAGTATTCCACAAAAAGAAGAAAATACATCCAAAAAGCCCCCTAAAAAGTGCAAAAATATAAAAATCCAATCAAAATCCCTCAAAGTATTCCAAAGTATGTAGTTTCCATTAAAAAAAAAACGTGTTTTAAAAAAAGAACCGCTTCAGGAAACCTGAAAAGAAAGGAAATTGTTAGAAATTGGGTTTCTGGTTGGCAGAGGTATGCACCCTGTCCAAGCAGGAACCACAATCCTAGTCAGAGTAATTCAGGTGCATATTAAAAGACTGGAGATGCGTCGACTTCTCTGGTGCAAGTATCTGGGTCCACTTCCAGAGAACCAGTCGCAGGTGTAGAGACTTTGATAGTTCTGAGTCTCAAGCAACAGAAGGCAAGCCAGCAAACCCTTGGAGATCATTTTTGTTGCAAGGCAGAGTCCAGGTTTCCCTCAGCAGGGTCAAAGAACAGCAGACAGCAGGACAACACAGCAGAAAAGCAGGTCTTCCAGATCAGCAGTTCAGCAGAGTGTCAGTCCTTGATGCAGCACAGCAGTTCTAACTGACAGAGTTCAGTTACAGGTCCAGAAGTGTCTGATTTGGTGGAGTCAGAGCCCCACACTCATACTCAGTTGTATAATTGAAGTGGGAGTAACGTCTAAGGTTGGTCTTTGAAGAGCACAAAAACCCTTTCTTCCCAGCCCTGGCTGCAGACTAGCTGTGCAGGGTAACCAGCTGTTGGGTGAGGACAGGATACTGCCTATTCAGGTGTAAGTGTCAGCTCCTCCCTCCCTTCCTGCCCAGGAAGAGCCATCAGAATGCAGATGAGTACTGAGACACACCTAACCTTCCTGTGTTTGCGGCTGTCTAGAGGGAATGCACAAAGTGTAGTTGTCACCCACCCCAGACATGCCATGGAGACAGGCTACAGGCACACAGAGCAGTAAAAGCAGAGAAATGTCCACTTGTTAATAGAAGTATTTCTAAAAATGGTAGTGTCAATTCCAACTTTACTAGTAAAGATGGTTTGTCATTACCATTAGGAATTACAGCTTAAAAGTGAATTAATGAATTTCCAATGCTAACCTAATTTGGGTGTTTTTCACTACCAGGACATGCACAACTTTAAAGTACATGTCCTACCTTCTAATTACACAGCACCATGGGCTACTTAAGGCCTACCTTAGCATTGACTTAGGTGTAATGAAAGGGGAGTTTAAGGCTTGTTAAAGGGTTTTAAAAGTCAAGTGGAAGTGTCAGTAAAACTGCACACACAGGCTTTGCAGTGGCAGACCTGAGGCATTTTTACAGGGCTACCTGTGTGGGTGGCACAATCAGTGCTGCAGGCCCACTAGTAGTGTTTAATTTACAGGCCCTGGGTAGATGGTATACCACTTTACAAAGGACATACAAGTAAATAAAGTATGCCAAACAGGTGTACACAGATTATACCATATTTAGAGGAGAGAGCACATGCACTTTAGCACTGGTCAGCAGTGGTAAAGTGCTCAGAGTTCTAAGGCCAACAAAAAGAATTCAGCAAAAAGAGGAAGAGGAAGGCAAAAGGTGTGGGGTCACCCTTCAGAGAGGGCCATTTTCCAACAGAAATCTATGTAAAAAGCATCTGTTTATAATAAACCAAAACTGATTTCCTTTTAAAAAAATCGTAAACTCCAAATTCCCATAGAAATCATTCATAGACATAAACATGTAAAAGAAACGTTAACACCACCCGTACAATACATTACAGTCCCAAATATACATATACATAACATTTAATCATCAAAACATAAATAACATCTCATAATTTAACATAAAACTTTGATACATTAATATGATAATTTTAAAAAACGCGAAATGAGAAAATAGTGCAGAACTGCCAATGTGGCGGTCCCTAGAAGACTGCCAAGCCTGTGATTAATCTGCCTGCCGGATTCCGAGTTGAATCCAGAGCTGGCGGTGCGGCGTTGTGACGGCGGCGAGTATGTTTGGCTCATAGGAGAGCCTAAACAGCATACCTCCACCATGACAGTGTCTCCATCAAGTCCTTGCATGGTGTGGCATGCACCATGTCGTGCATACCACACAGTGCATGCACGACTGTGCACTTTTGGGGGACACATATGTGCCCCTAGCATGCACCCCCAAGGACAGATTTGCCCAGGGGCCCTGTTGGGGCTGGATCCCGCCATGAAATGCTTGGTGGAAAGCCTGGTCAGAATCCCCTTAGTAGTGCTGGCATCTGCACCACTGAAATTCCTGCCTGCTTTCCCCACCACCGCCTCTGCAGGATCATAGATCCTGGCGGTGGTCTAGTGGCTGTCCCACTGCCACCATCGTAATACAGCGGTCAGACCGCCGGGGTCATGGCGGTTGGACCACCACCGCGAGTACGGAGGTCCCAGGACCGCTATACTCGTAATTAGGCCCTAAATATACCAAAACTCACAAACAACAAGTTTTAAACATGCATCCTAAATCCCCCCTACCATCAAAACCCTTAAAAAAATCCTTAAATTATTACTTACCTGTTCCAATGAACCACAGCATCTAACTGTGACTTGGTTCCTGGAAAAATGACACAAACTAACACCAACAGACTACAGAATAGAAGGTAGCAGTAAAACAAATGGCCACTGTATTAAACTAAAAAAAGACTATCTCCCCATAGAAATGAATGGGCAATATAGTATAAATGTTTAATAAATGTAAAAAAAGGTAATACATTATTAAGAAGGTTAAACATGTAATACATTTTGAAAAAATGGTGAAGTATAAATTAAATAATGATATAAAATATATACAATTATATAATATTTACTAATAAAAAAGAAGTTGAAATAATGGTAAAACATGTATGAAAAACTTTAATAATGTTTAAAAATCAATGAAAAATAACATTTGAAAATCTACATTATAAAAATGTATATACATTTTGATTAACTTCTGTTTTCTTACAATTAAAAAATAACAAAAAATGTTATTTAATTCACTTTATAATTGCTTTTATTTCTACTTACAAATATATTTGTGACATTTATTATTCCCACTCCAATCTAAACCAACTTGAGGAAAGTGTCGGACACTAAAGGGGTGACATTTACTATTCCCACTCCAATCTAAACCAACTTGAGGAAAGTGTCGGACACTAAAGGGTGACATTTATTATTCCCACTCCAATCCAAACCAACTTGAGGAAAGTGTTGGACACTAAAGGGGTGAAATTTACTATTACCAGTCCAACCGAAACCGACTTGGAAAAGGTGTTGGACACTAAATGGATGACATTTACTCTCCCACTCCAATCTAAACTAACTTGAGGATGGTGTTGGACACTAAAGGGATGATATTTATTATTCCCACTGCAATCTAAACCAACTTGGGGAAGGTGTTGGACACTAAAAGGGTGACATTTTGTATTCCTACTTCAATCTATACTAATTTTAAGGACGGCATTGCACACTAAAGACTTCAAATTGTATAGTTCACATTAAAACTTTTTATCTAGAATATAAAAAAATTTAAATGTAAAATACACAATTAATACTGCACATTCTCACATTTTAGTAAATTACAAAATTAACAAAAATATTATATTAAAACACACTAATTTAAACTACTAATCTTTATATAAAACATGTAACTAAAAAATTGAACATGTATATTTAAATTAATAAAACACATTTACAATATTTTTAAATATATTTCCTACCATTCATAAACTTTAAAAAATACAATTACATAGAATTCAAATAAAATTATCAATGAAAATTAAAAAAAATATTTCTTATATTTTTACATTGTAAAAGTTTTGTAAACACATTTTGAAAATTTTCTAAATATGATTGAATTGATTTTCTATACAATTATAAAATGTCATTAAAATATTGTAATATTTTTAATTTAAAAATCATAATAAATCCAAATATACTACTTTATGAAAATTAAAAATAAAACATTTAATATTGTAAAATATTTATTCTAAAAAAATCCATAAACATATATCGTATTCAACATGAAATGTAAAAGTATTAAAAAATAATAAAACACATTTAAAAATCTAACACAATTTGCATATCTTTAAAATTATTAATTTTAAATAAAAAATCTTTTTTTTTTTAAATAAATCTCCCTACTCTTATTCCCTAATAACCAAACATGCTGCTACTAAAAAAATCTAGTAATTAATTAAAAAATTAATACAATTTAAAATACAAATTTAAACAATTTAATAAACAAAAAAAATAAAAAATAAAAACAAAATAAAGAAATCTAAATCAAGGGAAAAAAGACAATATATTATATACCAATTAACACTAAAAAATCCTATTATATGCAAAGATATTTACTACATCAATATTTTTGACAAAGATATTAAAAACAACACTTAAAACAATATTTTTAACTTCGAAGTTCTTGTCCACAATATGTTTGACATGATATTTCTGTATTACGATATTTTTTATCTGATATTTTGTCCAAACACAGATTTAAACACCTGAAGGCTATACCACACTGACCTAAAACTATAGGGAAGTAGAAATTTAAACAACATAAAAAATAAAACCTTATCAATCACCTAGGAACATTAACAAGAAAAGAAAACAGTAGTGCTCAGTTTTGTGAGATCTTGTTATAAAATTCCAAATTTGTCCCTTAAGGCTCTTAGGGGCCGATTATGATGGCGGGCGGACTTTGTCCGCCCGCCATCGCCCCGGTAAATGGGACCGCCCGCTATGTGTGCGGCGGTCCCGCACATGTGATTAGGATGCCACCGCCACGGTGGCATCCCCATTTCCAGCATTGTGGCGGGCGGTGCTCACAACACCGCCCGCCACAGTGCTGGAAATGCATGTTGCGCATCTGCATGCACAACGTGACGGGCACCGCGCGGTGCCTGCCACCTTGTGCATGCAGATGCAGGAGGTACCATAGGTACCCCCATGTGCAGCCCCCACCCCCCAACACCCTGGGGGCCCGCAACAGGCCCCCAAAAGCAAAGACCGCGAGCCTTTCCATGGCGGCGACGCCACCATGGAAAGGCTCATCTCCGCCGGCATCATAATATGGATGGCGGTGTCTTGCAGACACCGCCACCATATTAGACCCTTTCCGCCCGGTCGACTGTTCGGCCGGGCGGAAAACATGCGGACGGTCTTACCGTCTGCCGGGCTCCCCTCCGCCATGGTAATATGGTGGGGGGAATTTGTTGGCGGACGGGCGATTATGGCGGGCGGATCGCCACCGCCATGCGGGTGGTGGCGATCCGCCCGACATCGTAATCGACCCCTTAGTTAGTCCTTTTTTGCTGATAGTGCCATCCAACTTTCTCTAACATCCAGTGGCTTAGATCGCTGTTTAAGATGACCCTAGTGGAAGACATGAAATAGTGAGTGCCAAGTGATAGGTCAAACCAATCGCTGTGGATGTTTAGTTACTGTGCTGATAAGAAACATATTATTGGGGCAAACTGTGCTTCAACAAAAGTCTTGTTCCCTGTAAATTAAAGGAAACATGTTCTAAGTTGTAACAGCAGCAATATTTGACAGAAACAATTTTCTCAGTTATATATTCTGACTATTGCAGCTTCCTGATGTAAGTTGGGCAAGAGGGAACACACTCGTCGCTGAGTCTTTGATGCACATAACAGGTGTATCCGGCAGATTTGAGAAGACACATCCTGAGGAAGGATACAGTCACTTTTCGAATGAATTCCATTAAGGGAGCAATTTGTATGTGTGATCTTGGCTTAAGCACCAACTAGGGGCTAATGTTGTGGGCAACATCACCCCAGCAATCAAACATTTAAATACAATATGAATTGAACCACCTGAAGTACTGTGCCCCTTATAACAATCGTTTTTTATTAACTGTGTTAATGGAGGAGTGGATGGGCCCCAAAACATCGATTTCCTATGTTAATGGCTGAATAGAATTGCACCAAATTTGCCGAACAGAGCTTTACTCAGAAAGTGTTCTTTTTAGGTCTGGTGTTAGCCAAGATCTTGACTTTACTTAAATAATATGTATAATATACTTACTTAAAGGGACTTTCAGCTACCTATCTTCACTCATTGGTTCGTTTTTGTGTCATTCACATTTTGCTTCCACCTACTACAGCATACAGCATACAGCATACAGCATGGGGCAATGGGCCAGCCTACATAAGCCTCTGCTTAGTATCACTTTGAGTGACTGCATTTTTACTCTTTCACAAGGTGTAAATCCACATACATGGAAATCCCTTTAGTGTCAGTGTTGCCTGATGTGATAGTAGGACGGATTTGAAGTGAGCGCAGGGCACATTCCAGCTTTATCAGTTCCTGTCTCCTACCAATGGGGTTGTAAATTTCTTTTGAAGTGGACTGCTGCTATTTCACAGTACACCATAACGTTATAGTTTAATTTGAAGTACAATTGTAACAGTGGTTTTTATTTGAATCTTTTTATTAAAAAATTCTGGAGAAATATGCATTACAACAGTAACAAAATTCTAGCACTGGTGAGAAGTAGATAATCCAGCACTGCAGCATTCCAAAAGTTTCAACCACTGTTCTCCCGTAACAAATGCAAATTGAGAGGGTAGAGGGAGAGTATTGTGCCAGATATTGCATTTATATGCCAGTTGCAATGAGAAGAGACAGTGAAAGAAGAGAAAGAAAGAGGAAAGAAGAGACAAAAAAGAACAAACAGTCATTTGTAATACAATATCATATTCCACAAACATGGTATAGGTAGATGTGGATAGCATACTGTGATATTACAGGGCTGTCATGTAGTGCAGGACAGGCTGATTCACAGCCTCAGATGAGAAGCCGGTGTTGTATTAAAAATTCAAACTCTTGTTAAGAGTTAAGTGAATAACTGCAATACCCTGAGATGTGAAGGATTAAAGCATGTGGATTTGATGCGGGTGATGTAGTGAAGGAGGGGTCGCCATACAGCTTGAAACTTACGGGCCGATTACGATGACAGTGTTACCGCCACCAACAGCCCGTTGGTGGCGGTCCCACTGCCATCGGAACAATATAATCTGCCCGCCATATTACTAGGCCGGGCGGATGGTTGGGGTCGGAAAGACCGACCGCCATGCATCCGATGGGGTCCTTGAGCCCGCCAGTGCATTGGAGGGACATCCAATCCCTACAATGGTGGTCAGATGGTTGGGGTCGGAAAGACCGACCACCATGCATCCGATGGGGTCCTTGAGCCCGCCGGTGCATTGGAGGGACATCCAATCCCTACAATGGTGGTGGTGCCTGCCAGGCACCGCCGTAGGGATTATGATGTCCCTTCCCGCCCGCCTTTTCATGGTGGGTAACCTGCCATGAAAAGGCAGACGGAAAGGGACTTTGGGGTCCTGTAGCGGGTCCCCACTTCCCCCCTTGCTCTAAGCTGTGGGTGGTGGGGGGCACCTATGGTGCCCCCCTACATATCCCTGCACCATGTGGCAGGCACCACATGGTGCAGGGATATGTTATGTAATGTATGTAATGTATCCCTTTTTTGCATTGCGGCGTGTGCTGCAGCCAGCAGCACCCACCGTAATGCAAAAGATAGGCATTGCGACTGCCGTGGTGGTAGTCGCATCGTAATGCCTCTGCCGGGACCGTCAACAGCCTGTCCACGGTCCCCTTTATGATAGGGTGGCGGGCGGACGAAAGTCCGCCAGCCATCCTAATCAGCCCCTTAGTGTCAGTTCTAGTTAGATTATGCAAGAGTTGTTCAATGGATAGAACATTTCATATTCAGTAAAACCACTGTGCTATGGTGGACAAGGTTAATTGTTTCCAGGATAATGCAATCAGTTGTCGAGCCGCGTGCAACATATAACTAATGAGTGTCCATCCAGCCTAGGTCATTGCCTTAAAAGTTAGGGGATGGATCGCAAGTATTACCATATGATACGAAGCAGGGAGGGGATAGGCCACTGTAACTTTAATGTGACTAAGATCCTCCTTCCAGAAGGTATTGATTGGGGCTCAACCCCACCAAATATGAGAGAATTCTCTGCGGGCATTTCGGCATCCCCAACAAAGGTCAGAAGACCCAGCATAGATGGTAGACAGGCGAGATGGCGTATAATACCACTGAAACATGAGTTTACATGCTGTTTCCCTTAGGGAAATACTGTGTTATGTTTTTGATATGTTGCACCACATGGTGTCCTATTGTTTAGGCATTATCTCTTCAGAATTAGCCGTGGCCCACCATGATTGTTATGGGTGGGTATGAGTGGGTGGGGAGTGTTGTATCATGCTGTAAGCGTTGGAGATGAGCTCATGCGAGCCATCATACGTTCGCATTAATTTTTCAAAAAGAGTATACAGTTGAATAACGTCGGGATATACAGTGAGGTGGAGGACCTAATATCTCAGCTGTGTATATTGCATCGTGGCCATGTCGGGTAAGTTGTATTCTGCTTTGCACTGTTCAAAGGTTTTCATATCTGTCCCCACAAACAGTCATTGTCAGTCCATTCTTAAAAGCATTAAGGGCCAGTGCAGGTGTAAATTCAGGGTTGTGTGCAATTGGGGTGTTAGGTGAGGGGAAGGTGGTCAATCCCTTTGTAAGCGGCAGTTTGTCCCAGATGTCGAGGACAGTCTTAGGCGGAGTGGGGGTATACACACTACGAGGGTGGGTGTATTTGGGCATCCAAGCTAGGTCCCATAGTGGCATACAGGCATCCGCTCTAACCATATAGAACCAATGAGATTCACTCTCCTGAGCTACCCAGGCAGATATGAATCACAGATGAGCTGTCCAGTAATATTCTAACATGCTAGAGCAGACTTGACGTCCTCGATCGCAGTGCTGCAGCATGAGGGTATTGGATATTCTGGGCTGTTTCCTGTTCCATATAAACACGCAAATATCATGCTGCAATTGTGTGATGTCATCTTGTTGGATTGGGGTAGTTAGAGTCTGAAACAAATAAAGGGCCCGCGGTAGGATGTTTATTTCAACCATGTTCACCCTCTCCAACCATGAGACAGGAAGGGGTTTCTACCTCCTGAGATCTTCCATAATGGCACTTCTGAGGGGGCCCAGTTTGCCCTCATCCACGTGGCTAATGTCTGTGTGAGGTATAAGCCTAGGTATTTAATCTTATTGGGGCACCACTGGAATGGGGCCAGGGCCTGTAGCTGTGGTACCTCAGCTGCTGATACTGTGAGAATAAGTATGCTTGATTTAGACATGTTTACTTTTTAAGCCAGAGATAGCTGCAAACACCTTAAGACTAGAGACCACTAGGTGAGTGAGTGAGGTGGCTAGTTGCGAGAGAGTAAAAGCAAGTCATCTGCAAATAGGCTAATCTTGTGTATCTTGGGTAAACCAAATAGTAATGGCCAATGGTTCTACTGCTCAAGCAAATAAGAGTGGTGACAACGGGCAGCCCTGCCTCGTACCTCTGCAAATCGTGATCGGGGTCTATGTGCTGTCAGTTTACCCGAATAGTTGCAATTGTGGCGACAAAAGAGGCCATAATTCTGAAGGTCATCTTAGGTCCATCTCTATCTTAATCAAAACTGCACTCAGAAAAGCCCAATTTACCTGGTCAAAGGCCTTCTCTGTGTCTAGCGAGAGAAAGCACTCTGGTAGGTGGTAGCAATGCGCTTTCTCCACCAAATGCGCCACCTGAAAAAACATTATCAGGCCCCTGTCTGTTACATATGAACCCGACCTGATCCAGATCTATCAATTAGGGAAAATAGCACTGGAGCCTGGTGGCCAAGATCTTAGTGAAGATCTTTGCATCAGTATTTAGTAAGGCAATGGGGCGATATGAGGAGCAGAGTGACGGGTCTTTGCCTGGTTTGGGGATGAGCGATATCTCTGCGGCAGCCATGGAGGGGGGGAGGCCGGTCTCATGCGTAAAGAGGTTATACTGGTCGATCAAGTGGTCGACCCAGCTCGGGTAAGAGCAGTCTATAGAAGCTAAACGGTATGCCATCTGGCCCAGGGGTCTTGCCAAGCAGCAACGTTTGAAGCGCTAGGTGAAGTTCTTCTACTGAGATGGGTGCGTCCAAAAGCTCTGCGTGTTGGGGCTGTATGGGCTTCCAGTCACACTTCACGATAAATGGCTCTATCCACGCGGGCGAGGTCTCCTCGCTATCATAGAGGGTTTGATAATAATTATAAAATTCTCTCCTCTTGTCATGCTCTGTAATCACCCACTCCCCGCCGTCATCTACGTGCGAAGAGTGTACCCACTTTGTTGCCCCCTTCTTAGTATTATTTAAGCAACAAAAGGGAGTGATCCACTCTGTTTGTCCTGTGTGCTCGTAGGTGTCCCTGCAACACTGTCTTTTGAGGCTGCTAGTGAGCATCACCTTATCTTGGTTTTCTAATGCCTTTATCTCTGTTGACAGATTGTCTCAACTAAGCATACCTCCCTGTGCCCAGCGATAGCTACTGATGATATTACCCTCCAAATGGTGGCCTTAAACCAGTCCCATAGTGTAGGTAATGAGACATTTTGCACAGCATTATGTGTGAAATAGTCTCCGATGCCCTTGCGTATCTCTTCCTCATCCACCGGGTCGTGAAGCAGCCATGGGGGTAGACGCCACTGTGGGATGGCCCTTGTATGAAGTGGAGTGGGTATCCATGCCAGTCCAATATGTGCATGCTCAGAGATGGAGCTATCAGATATTTCAGCTGTGTCAAGGATGCGGAGAAGGGAGTGTGTCACAAAGAGGTAATCAATCCGAGAGTAAGAGGCATATATGTGGGAAAAAAGGCGTAATCCCTAGCGTCTTGATAAGTCTATAAGGACAATGTCTGTTATTTCTATTTTCGGTTGCGTGGGACATGGCCCCTGTGCCTTGGTAAGAGTCAGAGTTTCTGTCCATTGTGGGGTCCCAGAACAGGTTTAAGTCCTCCTCACGATGATGTCCTCCTCAACCCTCAGTAGCAGGTCCTGCATGATGCGCCAGAGGTAGGAGTCTGGCGAGGTGTTTGGGGCATAGATGTTAAGAAGTGTGAGCTGCTGTTGCCCTCTTGCCATATGCAGGGTTAAGTACCAGCCCTCCTTATCCCTCACCACCTTAGTGATGTTAGAAACAAAGCGGGACTTACATAGTATTCCCACCCCCGTGTTTTAGAGTCAGTGTAGGCCCACTGGCGTATCAGGTTTCGCGGGTGTGCCATCCTGTGTCGATCCACACTGCAAAGGTGAGTCTCTTGCAAAAAAGACTATATAGGGGTCATGGAGCAGGATGTAATTGTTGTGTAGTTTCCACTAATCTGTAGGGTCTGCACGTTTGTTGAACAACATAAACTTTGAGTGAGGTGCCTAGACTGATTCTGAGCACCCCCGCAGGATATGTTTGCCTAGAGACCAGCTAGCTCACAGTGCCACCATAATCCCCCATAGTCCTAAGAGGGAGCGAATGGTTTCCGGCAACCACTGAACATGATAACCTTGACCCCCTAAAAAGATCATGGTAACAGATCAGAACCTTTCGCTCAGTCACTCGTGCTCTTTTATTCTCTGAGGAATATACATACAATGCACAGTGGGATGTTTTCAATATATTTATTGAACCAATGTTATTCTAGTATAAAATAAATGTGCTGCGTTAATCAATAGACAGAAGCAGATGAAAGTGATTACAAGCACCTAAAGAGTAAATAGCAGATGTAGTTCTACCATGGTTCTAAGACAGTGCATATATGCAGGCATATAAAACAAGGTAGTAATCAGGTGTAATCCTACTATGCAAACCCTAGTCTGTATGTACCTAGAGTGTTTGTAGGTGTAAAGCCAAGAATCCCCCCAAGGGATGATCCAACCCCATTACCTGGCAGGAGAGAATTTAGGACCCTGTCCTGGTCATGAACTGGACACCCCTCATGCAAATGTCAGACTGCTGCGTGGTGAAGTATCAGCATGCAGGGACCCTCAGTGTCAGCTGAAGTGCCTCCTTTGCTAATCCTATGGGATGCTGATTATTTATAATAAAAAAGCATCCTTGCGATGTACGTACAGATTAGAAATGCAATGGATATGTAGATAGCCCTGACGCCCCGTGGATGAAGCTAGAACGACATTCATACAGTTGTGCGTAAAGGCCTTGTACTTGGTGTTCTAGGCATTGTGATAATGTTATGTGAAGCCAGATGTGTAAACAGAAGTAGTTTCAGAGAAACTAATCCAACATTGTCACACACAAGAATGTGTGCAAAAGGTCACAGCTGTAATGTTATTGTGAAAAAGAGAACAATGTAAGAAATGAGCAGCTTCACCACATGGGCCTAACCTGTACACATAACACCCACTCCCCATACTAAGGGTCGATATATAAAAGCTATCTAAAAAGCCAGCAGGCCATAATGAAATTAAAACTAAGAAGGTGTAAACCACTTTTAAAATCATCTAAAAGCAAGCTTCCTTTTTGACATATTCATATAAGCCTTTAAAAGTCATTATACTATTTGAAATCCCAAGCACTCAGAGAGCCATGGTGCCTAGAAAAAATAAAGCAAAAACTATTTTGATTTGTTTTGTTTAAAAAACAGGACAAATCGTTTCCACCACACAGAAAAGTCAATTGTTTATGTGTCCTGAATGATAGTCACAACATTGTTGTCGCAGGCAACCACAGACTCAAAGCAGGTTTATGGAGCAAAAGTGGTTCCATCCAGTTACCACAGCAGCCGCTGATGGAGGGATTGCATCCTGTAAGCGTATCGCAGAGCCGGTATCCATTTCACTAGGAGCCAAAGCATCCAAGGGTGGCTCGAAGAATACATTCATCAGCAATGGAATACGCTGGGGACAACAATACCCATGGACCTTTAAGGGGTCCATAAGTACTTCAATATCCAGTGGCGCAACCGAATGTGATCCGATACATACATCCAATATGCATTAATGGCTGCAAAGAAGGTAGCGTCATACAGGTTGTATGCAGTGAAGCCAAACAGGCATGAATGACAAGAACCAGTGCTCGTTCAGTTCTTGAAGCCGAGGTATGCAGAAACAGTGTATCATGTGCTCACTGCATTTCAGCACAGCCAGGTTTTGAGGTTCTTCTTTCTCTTTCTTCTTCTTTTTACTGTTAGGGTTCACATCACTTTTTGGTTAGATTGCTCTTTTAGTTTCACTTTTAAACTTTTCTCCTCACGTCTATTTCATAGTATTTGGTATTACTATTTGGTCTTTTATGGAATTCACTGGCCTTTTGGGTCACTTTTTCTAGCTTGTGATATTGTCCTTAACACCTTTTGTTGTTGGTAATAACTAGTTCTGTACATTCAGCCTGTTCTTTGTTATTGTGGGTTTCTTTCTGAGGACTCACCCGAAGATTATCACATGTTTTAATAATTGCTTTGTGTTTCTTTTAACCATTCTGACTTTACAGTTCTTTATACTGGCATCTTATCATCCTGTATGGTGAAATGTAAATCTAAGAAAATTCATGCTCTGTTTAAATCTACAGCCTTGAAAAAGCCAGTCGAGTACAATAAAACATGTGTCGGTTGTTGTTCAAATTGAACTGTACAAGAAACGGAGTAACTCATTAAAATGAATGGAATCATCAGTCTTTTGTATTAATTTTACAATCCTGGAAGGTTATCTTACTAATATGGACCTCTCAAAGTGACGGACTATTTACAATTTAATTGGTGGTGCTCTGGACATTTATTATATATATTTTGTATATTGGGGGATTGTCTCTCAAATACCTTACACTATTGGGGTGACATAGTGTTATCTGTTCCATTGAGCACACTTTACTGTCTATATGTGACAATTGATTTCCTGAAAACTATGTATGTGCTAGCACCTTTATAGGCCACCTTCACACTTCTTTAGGTTTCAAAGTGTTTCTGGGTTTGTTCTGAGCCAGGGAGAAGGGTTCCATCCCGGCCGGGGATGACATCCTCAGCAGTCATGACCCCTCCACCGAAGAGTGGCTAGATTGCTATTTGCCCTCCCAAATAAAGAGCAGACCGAGGGGGGGGGGGCACTGATATTGAATGCCCATGGCACACAGTTTATCTGTAACTGGTTTGAAATTACTTCTGCGTCGCAAGGTCGTAGGTGAGAGTTCTTGAAATAATTGTGTAGTGTGCCCCCTAAAGATCAGATCAGCTTTCTTTCTAGCAGCGTGAAGGATGTCCTCCTTTACAGTGAAGTAGTGGACTCGTCCCAAGATGTCTGGTATCACATTTGGTCGGTTCGGGGTAGAGGCCACCCGTTGTGCCCTAGCCAAGATGGGGGGTGCATTGGCGTCTCCCCGAATCTCTTGGAGAAGGGCGTTGTGAAAGCCATAATATCACTGTCTTCCTGTTCCCCCGGTACCCCCTGGATGGGAATAATGTTCCAGCGAATGCAATTTGCCAGGTCTTCTTGCTTGACTTGGAGGTCAATGTGTTGCTCCTCCAGGGTTGCGGCGTCAGAGCATTTCCTGGTCTCCGACCGGACATCTATGGTGCGCTCTAAGTCATCCACTCGCTCCCCTATTTCCGATACATCTTTCTGAATGTCTCTGATGCACGTCTTAAAGTCTGCTCTGAGCAAACCAATCTATGATCAAATTTCCTGTACTAAATGATTTATATAGTCATTTGTTATGGGAGCTTACGGGAGGGGTCTTCACTCTTATCCTGGGTTGCAGGTGCTTGTCCATCTCTGAAGATGATGCTTTGCCCCAAAAGGAAGTCACCGGGGTCTCCTTAGTGGCCTTGGTTTGCGGCATATTGGTGGAAGTTTGTCAGTCATCTGTGTGGAGAGGGTGCCCAAAGAAGTGCCCCCAATGTCACATCCACCAATGGGGCTGCTCCACAGGTTGCACCACAGAAAGGGCCGAGCAATCAGGGAAGGGAGTGCGTGTCTCCAGGCCAAAGCCTGTCAATAGGGGCAAGGGGAGTCTTCACACAGATCATTAAGCGTGCAGGTTCTGGGGGCACCCCAGCAGGACCAGCATAACTCTCCCACATATGGGGCCGTGTTCTGGCAGCAGGTATGGTGCGGAGTACTGCTCGGGGAGGTCCATAGATCAAACATGGGCTTCTCCTGTGTAAGGGTTAGGTGGATGATCAGGGGAGCATACGGTGCTCCTGTGGAGCTTGGCCAGTCTTGTGCGGGGGAGGTGTATGCTGAGACCACGGGGTTCCTGATGGGTCACACCATGGGGCCACCCACTTGAGTCAACCCACAAGTTTAAAGTTCAATTGCTCTCAATTCAGGCGTGCGGGTGAGAGGCAACCTCACTCACCCCATAGCAGATCACCAGGCTCGGGCGAGCATGCACCCCTGTCAGATTCAGCCAGCGGTGTCCACCAGTAGGCAGTGCCTCCAGGAACTGCCCACCCGCCCCAGTCCGACAGGTAGCCCGCAGCTGGATCTTCAAGGCCAGAAGGTCACGACAGACACAGCCCAGCAAGCTCTGCTCAGGTCCAGGCAACCCTTCTCACCAAGCCATCGCGTAGCCCATGCCTCTGAGTCAGGTATGTCTGCGAGAACTAGGGCCACCACGGCGAAGCCTTCAGCGCCGTAGTGCAGCTCGCTATTCGCAAGATGGCGGCATCGGCTAGGCTAGGCCATACTTCAGGGCCTGTGCTCTCTGGCCAGGGCCGGTGTGGTGCTATCTGCACACTGCTTCTGTCAGGCAAGGGGAGCAGTGCAGATGACTTCTCTCACTTTTTCGGTGTTCGGGCCAGCCCCCCAATGCGATGGATGGTGACCGGTTCACAACAGTGGACCAGAGAGGCAAAAACGTGTGTGCTACTCCATTGCCACTCAGGTCACGCCCCCGTAACAGTTTTATTTAAACATAGGTGGGATGTAATTAAGGTTTTAGCATCCAATATTTTATACTGTGAACCCTCTTTCCTTTCTACTCTTTCTTTCTTTCTTTCCTTTTTACTTTCTTTTCTTTCTTTCTTTCTTGCCTTACTTTTTCTTTTTTCCTTCTTTCTTACTTTCCTTTCCATTTTTCTTTTCTTTCTACATTTTTTCTTTCTTTTTTTCCTTTTTTCCTTTTTCCTTTCCTTCTTTCTTTCCTTTTTGCCTTCTTCCTTTATTATTTCCTTTTCTTTCTTTTCTTTCTATCTTTCTTTTTGCCTTCTTTCCTTTTTTCTCTTTCTTTTTCTTTCTTTTTGCCTTTTGATTTTCTTTCCTTCATTCATTCTTTCTTCTTTCATTCTTTCTTTCTTTTCTCCATCTTTCTCTTTTGCCTTCTTTCATCCTTTGTTCCCATTTTCTCTCTTTTTTGCCTTTGTTTCTTTTTTCTTTCCTTTTTGCATCTTTATTTGTTGCCTTCTTTACTTTCTCCTTTCTTTTTGCCTTCTTTCCTTATTACGTTTTCCTTCTTTCTTTCTTACGTTATTTACTTCTTTCTTTCTTTCTTTCCTACTTTCCTTCTCCGTATTCCTTCAGTTTTGCATTACTTCCTTTCTTTTTTGCCCTTCTTCCTTTTTTTGTCTCTTTCTTACTTTTATATGTGCCTTCCTTCCTTTTTCTCCTTTCTTTCTTCCTTGCTTTCTTCTCTTCTTTCATGCCTTGTTTCTCAAAGGCGAGGCTAGCAGCCAATGCTAGCCCAATAGCTGTTTTAGGTCTGTGTTAGCTAAGACCTTTTGATTTTACAAACGTATGTATAATATAGTTACTTATAGGGGTTTTCAGTCAGACTTCATCAATTATTCTGTGACTGTGTCATTCACATGTTTCTTACATGTTTCTTCCACGTACTCCAACATTCATCAATGGGCAATGTTTTCTCACTTCGGCCATTGACTGACTTCACTATGAGTTACAGCATGCTGCCCTTTTACAAGAAGCACATTCACACACAAGGTAGTTGCCATCAGTGCCAGGTGTACCACGGTAATGTGTACTTATTTGAGACCAGAAAAAATCTTTTGCCTTTAGCCAATGTTTTTTTTTAGATTTAATGAGATCCCAGCAGCTTCCTGAACAATATAATTTTGCAAAAATCCATGACAAAAGAATTGCAAAAAGTCTGGTAGCCAATGCCAGACCTATTGACTTTGCCAAAACGTATTGTGATTTGGTGTAAATCTGTTCAGTCATTATCGAAAAATTTGCATTTAAAGAAGTACTCAGGTTGGGCTTGAAGGGTTTAAAAAGTTAGGTACATCTGGATGGTTGGTCCCACAGGAGTCCAGCGGTACTGGAAAAAAAAAAAAACAGGGCCCTCTGATTGGCCATGGAAGTCTTTATTCCTGTCGAGCATTTGGCTTGCGTGGTACTGGTCCTGCGATACCAGGTAATCTGATTGCCTAGCTGCACCCCAGAAACAAATCTTGCTGTTGCCATTACAGGACTCTGGAACTCAATCCCTGTGTCCTGAAGTTGTAAAAAAAAAAAAGGGTAGGGACACCCTGACACCCTGCCACATGTTGGGGGTGGGGACCCAGAGCCACACCCCAAAGGGCTAATATTGAAAAAAGGTTTTCATGCCTTTGGAGTAGTGTGGCTCTCCCGTGAAGTACGGCAGAACTCCTGCAGTAGTTGTCAGACAAGCATCACCCCCATGGATGGTGCCACTGTACCGTGCAAGCTTGACCAGTAGAAGCTTGTACACTACCCCGGTACCATGGAGGTGAAGCTTGATCAGCAGGAACCATAGGAACACCGCAATACCTGTGAGAAAGTACAACAAATAGAAAAAATTAAATGCGTTGGGAGTCCACACCTGAGGGGTTGGGGCAGGGCTTGGCGGAAGTCAAGCCCTATGGCCAACTCCACAGCAGGCATGGCTAAAGAATGTGTGCAGCATAGGGTTGATTGCCCTTGAGGGTTGGCCGTTTGCAGCGAAGGGGTGGGCTTTGGGCCCTGTGACCAACCCCCAGCTGCACATGACCGAAAGATGTGCACAGCAGTGATTGGCCGCTCACAGGAGGGGTTAGGTGCAGGGATTGGCCAGAGGTCAATCCCTTTGGTCAAACTCCCACTGAGCATGGGCAAAGACCATGCGTAGTTGGTGAGTTGGCTGATTATGATAAAAAAACACTTTGGGGGCTGCAAGGGGTTTACTTTCCCAGGATACCATACTTACACACCATCTGAGGGGTTAGGGCCTTCTGCTCAGCACTTCAAAAGCACACAAGGACTCCTGCAGACAGGGAACTTTGGTTGCTGCAAGAGACTCGTTATCCCAGCATACTCCTCTTCCATGCCATCTCAGGGGGAAGGAGCTTCCGCTCAGTGCTTGAAAAGTGCACAAGGACTCCCACAGCATGGGACATTTTGGTTGCTGCAAGGGACTTGCTGTCTCAGTATACCCCTCTTCCATGCCATCTGAGTGGAGAGGAGCTTCTGCTCAGTGTCTCAAAAGCGCATAAGGACTCCCTTTTTTAAATTTTATATACATTTGTGTTTATGAATGTGGCTTGCTTACTGCTTTTTTTTCATTGGCAGTTTCCGGAGGAAAATGTGTAAAACGCTAGGCAGCAGAGCCTCTTAACTAGAACCCTCAAAGCCCCTAGGCATGCAGCCGAAAATTGCACTCTTAATGGGATAAACAACCTTACTCTTGAGGTCGTGCCATTTAGTGCTTGCTGCCTGTCTCTGGGTCACATGATTTGGTGTAGTTGACAGTTGGTCTTTGTGTATCCCTCCTAGACAGCCACACATTATAGAGATATTAGGTGTGCCTGAATAGGCCATTTCTGGCAGGATGGGAGGGCGGAGTTAAGCACATCCCCACTTACACCCGGATAGGCTGTGTCCCGCCTTCACACAAAGGATTGCATACTTCCTGTAGTTGGTCCGTGTCTAGGGCAGGGGAGGCAGGAAACCTTCGGACCTCAAAGGGAAACCTCTAGAAGCTTCTCTCAATTCAAAGGAGGCACCAGGCATAAATACTGGACCTCAGACACAAACTCTTCAGTACACTCCTGGACCTGTGGATACTATAGAAGAGGACTCCTGTGCTGCTTTGCCTGCCAGAAGGACTGCTACTCTGCTGCCCTGCTAGTCTGCTGTTCTGCTGCCTGTGTCCTGCTTTCTGAGAAGGCAGATTGAACCTGCACCCTTCATGCCAGGCTGAAGTGACTCCAAGGGCCGACCAGCTGACCTCCTGTGCTGAGCTACAGGGACATAACAAGCTCCAGAGGCTCCCTACAAATGCTCAATGACCTGCTGCCTGGCCCTGGAAGTGGACCTGCAACTGGACCTGCCTGATCCCTGCTGACCTCTGCTAGAGTTCCTAACCCCTAAGTGGTGACCCTCAGGTCCTGGACTCAGTTCAAGTTTTTGCGCTCTTCGCAAAAGGGCCAGTTTGTGCCAAGAACTTGTCACACGCACCTGCCACCAACGCGAAGTTCCAGAGAACCAACTCGTTGTGCTACAGCATTGATCACCACAGTGACCGCATAAGCGAAGCTCCAACCCCATTCATCGGTAGCGCCAACAGGATTTTCACGCTACAGCAACAGCTGGCTCTTAGCGATATTTCGACACACGCCCACTATGCTCTCCTACTCTTCGCTGCCCCTCCCACCATGAATGGAAGTCTTGGCACTGGACTGAGAAGGTAACTCTCTCAGCAGGAATAACTCGGTCCCTGTATCCGACCTGTGCAACTTCACGGTTGGCCTGAACTTGTGACTTTCTCCTGGTCTCGCATTACCAGATAGCCACAAGTGGTGCTTTGGACTTTTTGGCGCTATTTTCACTTAACTCTTTAGAAATTCATAACTTCAGTTCTATTGATTAGATTTTTGTCATTGTCATGTCAAAATATTTATTGCATTTTGTTCTATGTTTCTAAATTGGTGTGTTGTTTGTCTTGTGTTGTGTTTTTACTTTGCTACTGTTTGGAGTGCTGCATAAATACTCTACACGTTGCCTCTAAGTTAAGCCTGACTGCTCTGTGCCAAGATACCTGATGGTTGAGCACAGACTAATTTGAGATTTGCTTGTGTCTTTACCCTGACAAGGATTGTGGTTGCTGCTTGAGTAGGGTTTCACCCCCTCAACCAGTAACCCAATTTCTTACGCATGCACTATACCCCCACTCATCCATGATTCAATTAAAGTTGTGTCCGCCACCTACTTTCACTCTTGAACAATTTTACACAAACACAAAAGCATCCCTTAGGGCTCCACACCAATGGATACCCCTCCCCAGTTTAAACCCTGTAGCCTCTCCTTTTAAAAACATGGATTGACTGTTACCTAGAACATTTAGCTCCAAGCCCCCTCACTACTGTTTCTAACAGTGAGAGGTCTCAGAGCTTTCCTTTACCAGCTACCGAAGAAGGGGAGATTATGGGTAGTCGGAAGAGAATGCAAGACCAGGGCAGAGGCCCAGGAGGGGGAACCGAGGTAACCTTGGCCGACAACTCTTATCTCCAGTTATAATGCGGCGAACCAGGGCATTTAAGTTTCCTGTCTTGGAATATGGCTGGCCCTCGGCAACAATTACTGGATCTAAAATGGTCTGAGTTCGTAGAGAATTAATTTTAATGTTTCAAGAAACACGGTTGACCAAAGCAACCTACGGGACGGGTTTCAAAACTTATTTTACTAGTGCACATCCATCTGCTGCAGGGCGAGCCTCTAGGGGTTTAATTGTGTGGGTCAAGATACCCTTAAATTGTAACATGGAGCTGCTTTATCTAGGCTCTCGTGATATTCTTGGTCTGAATTTAATAGGCTCTAATGGGATAAGGATGAACTTATACTCAGCCTACAATCGCTCACTTCCCCGCCACAAGGAAACCCAAACTCTTGCTATTTTAGACTCCCATTTGGCCAACCTCCATCCTAATCCCTACCTTGTAATTGGGGGAAATGTTAACATCACCTACGAGCCATTATTAGAATGTATGCACTTGATAACTGATGAACAGGATGACATTTTAGGACCCCTTCTCTTGAAATGTCTTCGTTTTACTCCCAGTATAGGTGGGCCTTACAAATAACCCAGATGACACTTACAAACAGTCTGCCTGCATGGAATGGCTGGTCTAATACCGATATAAATAGATCACAAACCTCTGTGAGAGGGAAGTATACTAGCAGGATCGATTACTTTCTATTGGATACAGCTCTCTGGGACAAAATAAATGATTGATTTTACAGTAATATCAAGAATAGATAGTGACCACTATGCCTTACATCTTAGCATGTGCTCTAATCTTATTTCGGTCTATTTAGAAAGTAGTCGAGTGATCCAAGCAGAACATTTAATAGCTAATAATCGTAGGTTGATTCAGTGCCCTAGCATAGTAGCTAATAGGGAAACACACCCATAGATTTATGATATTTTTTATAAGGTAATAGCTCTTTTTGCAGCTCTATCTCACCATGATATTTGTATTATTGATATTCATCAAGTATCATTTACCCAATTAAGCGAATTTCTTTCACCACATTGATGATTCATCTTCTGTGAAATCATATGTAGATAAAAAATAACAATGAAATGAGTTGTCTTGCATTCCATCTCTGCTCAGGTTAGCTAGATCTCAATAGAGACTTGCCATCAATTCCAGCAAGCAGGGACATGATGAGGCCATCTGGGCAGAGCTTATTGAGGGCTCAAGATCTAGAAATATGGCATCTTTTTGGCACCCATTAGCTCATGGTAGCATGTAGGGTAACTCTTCTTCTGATCATTACATCCAACCCTCTATTTGGGATTCTCACTTTAGAAAAATGTATTCACCTCGAGCATATCCCAGGAGACAAAGACAACATTTAGTCTTGCTTTCCGCCTTCCGGGGATTACCCATTTTTCACACTTGCGGGGAAACCCAGGTAGCCATTGAATCTGTGAAGGTGGGCAACGCACCAGGCCCAGATAAGATCCCAGGGGATCTTTTTCGACATGATTTTTTTAATATTAATTTACTCTGTAAGGTCTTTGCTGACAGCTCAAAGATCCCTGATACCTAGTGTGGTGCTCTAATTATACCTGTTTACAAAAAGTGTCCCCCTTTTTGTAGATAGGTGGTCCTAGGAATTACAGACCCATAGGTTTATTGGATAATTTGCAAAAGATATTTGCTAGCTGTGGCGGCTCCTCCGCTAAGGCATAGGAGTGTCGCCCCACTGCTTTGCCGCAGTGAAATAAAGGAAACATAAAATGATAATAACTCACAGTTATTATCATTTTATGTTTTCCTACTGCGGCAGCTTTGTGGGGTGGGGCTGGGCTGCTCTGTTCTCAGAGCAGGGGTAGGAGGGGTTTGCCCACTCCAAGTGCGCATGAATGTTTGGCCGGCCATCTCGGGCCGGCCAAACAGCCATGCACACTTTGTATGTTCTCCAACCAGGCTGCATTACAGCCTGGGTGGAGAACATACCCAGGATCCCAGTGCCTGTCTGAGCGTCGATTGGCTATGGGGAGCCTGGGTGCTTCCGGTTCCGGCCGGGAGAGACGATGGAGCAGAGACGGAGGAGAGACGCGGCAATCAGGTATGTTTTGTTTTCTTGTGTTTTACATCCCCTCACCCCTCACCCCCCTGCCCCCACCCCCGCTGCCAATCCATGCCGGCCACCTCTGTTTGTTCGGCAAATTCTTAAACAACATCAACAGTGGATAGAGGACAATGATGTTATATCCCATTTTTCGGCATGATTTAGAGCCAAAGTGGGCACTGTTGGCCAAGTCTTTCGCCTGTCCCTCATCCAATGGAAGTATATCACCACCATGAAAGAGCATTTGTACATCGTGTTTGTGGACTAGAGAGCAGCCTTTGATTTAGTCCCAAAGGCACTTATTGTGGGAATGAATAAAGTCAACGGGTGTTCCTATTCCACTGTTGACTCTTATAGCTACATTACATGAGAATAATTACACCCAGATATGCTGGGTCAAGCAGAGGGAGGTTATTAAATGCTTACCTATAAGAAGAGAGGTCAACAGGAGTGTGTGTGGCCTCCCATTCTCTTCTCCCCCCTTTATAGAAATGATGCCTTTGTTAACCTCATAAGTTGCATGCATGCTAAATGGCTTACCCATTCTGGCTTTGCTCTTTGTCGATGTTACTCTTCTTCTTAATAGAACCCCTATTGGTTTGCAAATTCTTTTGGCCAAGTTTCAGGCATTCCACGAATGCCAGGGGTTAGGAATGAATATACAGAAAACCAAGTACATGGCGATCAATCCACATACACCCTTTAGAGGTATCATGTCATTAAGGTCCATGTTTGGAGAGGGCAGCTAGTTTTGATTATTTAGGCATTAAGATCAACAGTAAACTATCCTGAGCCCTTCAAATAGACATGGGCAAATCGATACTGCATCACAGGGGCTGCATTGTTAAAGTTCCAATGTGTAACAATCTTGCGCTCAGTTTCCCCGGCCAGGAGGTCTATAGAGCCAAGGCACAATCTGCCGCTTTATATGGAGAGGAAATAGGGGAATATGCTAATACTGTCACATTGGCTGCGTTGGAAAATGCCTTTGTAAGATCTTTATTTAACTTTCTTTGAAATACCCCTACTTCCGTCAGGCTACAATATTGCACTAGTTAAAGTCGAGCATCTAGCTGCTCTCAGACCAATTTTATTTTGGGTTAGACTATTTTCACTGAAAAACCAAAGGTTAACATGACATTATAGGTAGGTGTTGAAATAGAATAAAAACAAATGTGTACAAGTTTTAAAATTAACTGCCAAATTTAAAAATAAGGAGCCAAAATTAAAAATTAAAATGTTTTTGTGCTGCTGGCAATGCTGACCTGCCATGGGACACAGCATGGCCCTCCGATGGGGTATTGTGGTATTCCCACAGGAATCGCAGCTCAAGCTTCACCTCCATGTTTCTGCAGTACCTTGTAAGAGTTACCGTGGGAAGCTTCATACTACATGGTACCATGGGGTGAAGCTTTGTGGTGGGTGCGACTAATACACTGGTATCTGCAAAATTTTGAAATCTACATATATAAAAAATGTAATGTGTGCTTACATAAAACTAATCATTGTGATTTAAGTGACCAGGTGGTGATTGACATGTTTTAACATTCTGTTGAGTACTGCCCGCTGATGGGCAGATGAACTAATTTTAGAAAAGATGTTTACATTATTTATGTTACATAAAAATATACTGTCAGCTGTAATAGTTTTTTTTTTACCTAATATCAATAAACTAGAACTTAAAAGAACTGAGAAAATCTGTGCAACTAGCATGAAATTGGAGTAGCATAATATTGGCTCCATCCTTTTTCACGTTTGGTTAGGCCACATATATATTTACATGTGGTCTTGTGTACTTGTGTGATGCAATAATACCATTGCATTTAAAGAAACTGTTACTTTAGCATGATTGTGGGCATTAAGCTGACAGTTGAGACAATTAATATTAACGCAGAAGTTATTTTTCTGCATGTTTTCTCCTCTTCAGGTGCAGACCAAAGGCATTCATTAGTTAGTTAAAAGCACATTGTATTTCTGAGATAATGAGGCAAAGAAGAACTGGCAAGGTCAAATAATTTTAATGAATAGCAAAGGGAGTGTTACCAGTTGGAAGTATCAGACAAAGGGAGGAATCCAAGGATGCTTTGGAAGTGGAGACTGGAATATGCGAGTAGTGTTCAAGGCGTCAAGCTTATTTCTGGGAACTGTATGAGGTCATATTTCTTGAATGTTCTTTGTATATTTTAATTAGTGAACCCACCTTGGGGTTAGTCAGATTCCCTTTAGACTTGGAGAGGCACAGACCTCTTTTGACATTTCTGATTGTGTGACTTTATACTGTACATTATGTCTTATCTATAGAACTTCTACGGAGTTTCTGATGCTGACATCTTTCTTGCTTCCTTGATTCAATCGGATTTCCCCTATCCTTAGTCTACAGTAGGGTTTAGTAGATGTTGCAAATCTTTTCCATGTATGGGGAGAAGGATCAAAACCATTAATCTAGTCATCAAAACCTTTCCTTATCTTTTGCATTGCAGCTACAGAAATTGTTATATGCTCTTTGTTGTTGAGGACCAATACTGTACGGCGCTTTGGTCTTCCTTTGGTAATCTTGTAACTTTATACTATGTTCTTGAGTTTGATATATATCAGTCTGGCTGTGAGTTTGTAATAAACCTTTTAACTTCAAGTTACTGACTCAGACTTTTATTGTGTGGTCTTAATGATCACACTGTACTTTGAGATATGAATTGTCGTTAACCCCTTTTCTTCTCAGGCTACTAAAAAGGTCTATTGACCAAAGTTAAATTGGATGAAACTGGCCATAGCATTCTCAAATTCGATCCAATTGTGACAGCAATGAAAATGGAAACCAAGGTTGTTGCAGCAAGAAAATATCAGTTATCCACTTCTCATCCTTCAAAACACCAGACTCAGACTGAAGAAACTTGTTTGAGTGCACAGGCTGGAGAAACCCCATGGTCCCAAAAAAAAACTTGGATCCCTGATCTTGCCAATTATGATACTGTTCAGAGTTAACACTCTCCAAAGTCCCATTTCTTCTGTTAATTTCTGGGCTAATTTCCCTTCAGTCTAGGTGCACAGGGCATTGTCCTTTGTGTTTGGTGATAGCTCAGCTATCTCGGTAGAGTCTGAGACTTTAAATTTAGAACCTTTAGATTTTCAACACCATGTTTGAACTGAGAAGCATTTTGTTTCATGCTACTGACGTGTGATGTGTTGTGTCATGAGGTGACGTTGGAGTTCCACTACCTTTGTTCAGGAAAAGTGGGAGCGGAAGTGATTGGGCAGGGCGCTTCAAACCTGGGTTGACTGCTCCATGTGACAGATACTCCACGCCAGAATGGGCGGACCTGCAGTTTACAGCCTACCTCTATGTCTCTAAATAGTTCTAATAAAGTTAACACCTGAAGTTGCGGATCCAGGGTTTGTGTCACTCTGTTTAAGATAATACAAAGCACGCCTCACTTTTTCAGGTGACACTGTGTATTTGTTGAAACAGTTGAGATATATGAAGCGATGTGACACACAGAGCAATGCTGGTTGTATACTTAAGGTACAGCACCACACTCTTAGGCTGAGACCAGAGGTGCCACGTAACACTGAGAAATGTTCCTGTCTCAGGCCTTCAGGCTGGTATCAAAGAAAGCACTACACATGAGTGGTGATTACTTGATTCACAACACATCCACTCAGTCTCAGATATTCGCCTGTGCTTTTACAGTTAACACAGAATATAGGTGCAGAGCAGAGAAAAAACATGTTGTCAGAAGAGCACCAGAAACATTCTCCAAATTCATCATCAAGAACTGCAGGCAGGTGACCACTGAAATGAGCATGGGGATTGTAGGGAGCTGTTTCGACCACTGCCCTACAAAGTATCTCGAATGTGATTCATCTTTAAAAATAGCACGCTGTACTCAGAACATCCGTGTGTACATTACATTTTATGGTCCAGCAAGCATAAAACATCTGAAATCATTATATAGAAATATACAGGTAAATAAACAGCTTTTTCTACTGATAAGCAATGTCCACATCCTCTCCATTCATCTGCCACCATTATCGCCTATCTGATATAGTGGATATTTCTTACCTGAACAGCAGCACTATTTCAATAACTAAAAAACTCACATGTCACTCCTAGTGCACCATACACGCCCCACTCATGTCTGCACTAGTCACAGGCAGATTATCCCCTGGGTGCAACAGTTAGGCACGCCAACGGCCATTCTAAACCAGAGATTTCAAATGCCTGTCTGACGTAAAACTTCTTATCGTTTGTCCCAGTTTACTCATTCAATATGTTGATTGATTCATTAATTAAAATCATAACAATAAAATAAATATATAAACCACCACATTATAAAACCAAACAAAGCTCACAGACGCTGAAAGTAGGTGTGCAGGCATTGCTGCAGCACCCCCAAAATAACCATGCTGGAGTTCAGAAAGTAAATGAGCAATAAAGATGCATTTCAATTTGCTGTGCTTCAAAGACAGAGGTCAAATGTCGGGCTATGCCTTCTGGCACATTGCTGCTTCTTCTTTTAAACATGGGGATTGGTGCTTACTTCCTCTGATTGCAAAGTGAGATGACTGTATGTAGTGTACTATGTGACATTACTGCTGAGGTGCAGAAGTGTGAAAGGAAAGGCTTTAGGATATAATTTTTTTCGTAACACACAACATGTAAATACCTGTAAACTACACAAATATTTCAGACTACGTCAGCAATCAGCGAAACACAAATGCAGCAGATTCTTTCTGTAATTCTAAAAAGTGATGTAAACAAAGATTTTTATAGGATCAAAACAAATCAAGACACTTTACTTTGTTATGGAAAAATGCTAAATATTCGCTGAATTTCGATTTCCCCACATTATTATTAGTACACTAAATCGTTTCATCAGTAAAACTGTGCATCTGTGCAAATATAGGGGCCTTTTCAATGGAAAGTGTGCTGTCTGTAAATTACAACACCATATTTTAGTAATATATTTGCTACAGTGTGCTTCAAAATTCACCACCAGCTATATATAACACCCTTACCACTCTCTTGCATTTGCTACATTTCTTTGTGTGACGCTTATATTTTCCGCAATCCCAATGGCTTCAGTGATGTAACATTGATGGCAGCAACCTCACTCTGAAATTTTTTCCAGCAGCACTGACAAATCTAGAAACAGTTTACATGTTAAATATAAAATAAGTAAAAATACTACATAAAAGGACAGCTGGTCACTCCTAACAATAATGGCAATTGTATAAACTACCTCAACCACTTATCTTGTGGTTTTACCAATGATACCAGGGCCACTGGTATTTTGCAAATGTGTGGCTGTGGGAAACAGCCTTTACAAGCAGGCATTACCACGCAATGCCTTTACCATGCAAAATGCAGATGCCTTTACCATGCATGTATAGCTAAGTAACGTTATAGTTAGGAAATAGAATTAAAATAAACTTAAAAATTCACTGAAAAAACAAAGGTTACAGAGATGTTATAGTTAGGCTCACATTTCACTCGTACAAAACCAGTGAAATTCAGCCGTTATAGTTACATGCGCTAACTATAACTTACGCCCCCGCAATGCACTGCTTATGACTTCACATTTTACATCACTCTTGACATGGTCAGTGACATCACTGATGACATCTCAAATGACATCTCAAATGACATCACTGATGACATCATCCAGTGAGTGTGAGTGTTTTCAAAAGGTTTCTGAGTGCTAAACATATATACCAAGGTACTGCAAAAGTTAAAATAGTGTACTTTCCGTACTACTAATGAGTGATACTATTTGCAACATATATTATGTGAGTGGCTGTGTGACTGTGTGTATCCATTGGTGAGTGGGTGTTTGGGTGCCAGCATGGGTTTTTTCAGTGAATTTCTATGTTTTTTTAAATTCAATTTCTTAACTAGCACGTCCCTGTAACCTTTGGTTTTTCTATGCCTAGATGTAAAATTCCGCTCTGCTTATGCAGTTTGTGGAATTCAGTAACTCTGTGTTCTGCGTAGAAGTCAGAGTTACCGATATACTCCATACTCCGCAAGGGAGAGGAATATTTTTATTCCATTGCCGAGCTCGTCACATCATTTTGCGTGCACTGGGATGAGACTTGACGGGCGCTCGCCAGCAGACGGGCAATCCTCAGCAGCAAAGGGGAGTTCATCCCCCAACCAGTAGTGCGCCAGGAGGCCCCTTTGTAGAGTGGTTGAGAAACAGGGGCGTGGTCTCCTAAGATGTCCCAGGAATCTATCCTCTGGAGCCTGGCCATTACCAAATGGGGGCCACGTGGCCACTCTCCCAGGCCAATTTTGGACCTGGGGTCCCCATCCTCGAGGCCCCTTTTATTTTTTTATTTATTAATACCTTAGGGGGGCTGCGCAAACCACCTTCACCGGCCGATTTCGGCCTTAGGGACCTCATTCCCAGGCCATTACCAAATGATGTAGGGGGCCGTGGCCCCCCTCCCCGGCTGATTTTGGCTCCGGAGACCCCATTCCCCAGGCCCAACCTTTTCTTTGATGTAGTAGAGCCTGCCCTGAGGAGGTGGTGGTCCCCGGCGCCAAGAATGGCCCGGGCGGGGGGCCACGTGGCTCCCCTACCATTTTAAAAATACAATTTGGCCACGGTTGGTGGTGGTCCCCGGGGCACGGGTGGGTCAGTGAGGTCCCCCCGATTTATTTTGCTTTAACCCTGGGAGGTGGCAGTCCTCAGGGCACGTGAGGGTTCAATTGACCCCCTATTTCTTTTCAATTAGCCCCAGGGAGGTGACATATATCTATCAAACAGAACAGTCTTCGTTTATGGGAGTCCCCGACCCTACAGGGCGCTTCTGCAAACGGGAACAAAGTATCTCGTGGACCAACAGCAAGAGCAAAGAAATAATGATTTCAGGAATTATCCTTGCATTTTATTCCATAATGTGTGGCAGCACAACAAGTTTCCTGGTGCGTTTCGGCTTGCTTTAAAGCCTTGTTCACAGGTGAAAATAATTTCAAAGTGTCTCAGTCTAAATCATACAGGTACCAGAATGCACTTTCATTGTCTGTAAAATATCAGTTCCAACTGCAGTATAATATCAAATAATGGCATCAGTGGCATCGCATTACTGCAGCTAAAATACAACTCATCAAATAGTCCGTACTTTCATGACATTAATATAAACTTCACCATTTGCTTTAAAAGTGATTAAATATGCCAATCTTTTGGTGCTGTCATGTCAAATTCTCCAAACATATATATATATATATATATATATTTTGTATACCAAAGTGCCCTGAAGCATTGGAAGGGCTCACGACAGCGCTCTGCCATCAGGCTTTGAAATGCAGCATGTCTTTCTTCTCCACTTTGTGTTTCATCCGGCCAACGCGTTTCAAGGAAAACCTCTTCATCAAGGGCCACAAACTTCACCACTCAGGCTCGCATTACTTAGTATTTCCGGTTTATTTAAGGTAAGTTCAGCCCCCAGTGGGCGTATGTTAGTACAAATTCTATTGATGCCTTGTGGGACTCGGAGTCCCTAATGCGAGAATCAATGTTCGTTTTGGTAAACTGAGTTGGTTGTTTGCATTTAAACATCATTATTTCCTTAGTAGGACGTGGATCGATCGGGCAGGCTAAATTAGCATATAGAGCGCTGTGCCGATCCGCTTTAGACAGTTCCAAGCAGCAGCCTCCTCCAGCTGGTTTAACACTTCACTACCAGCTGGTGATGGAGCTCCTTCCCACGGCCGGGCCGCCGTGTCAAAATTTTGTATACCAAAGTGCCCTGAAGCATTGGAAGGGCTCACGACAGCGCTCTGCCATCAGGCTTTGAAATGCAGCATGTCTTTCTTCTCCACTTTGTGTTTCATACGGCCAACGCGATTCAAGGAAAACCTCTTCATCAAGGGCCACAAACTTCACCACTCAGGCTCGCATTACTTAGTATTTCCGGTTTATTTAAGGTAAGTTCAGCCCCCAGTGGGCGTATGTTAGTACAAATTCTATTGATGCCTTGTGGGACTCGGAGTCCCTAATGCGAGAATCAATGTTCGTTTTGGTAAACTGAGTTGGTTGTTTGCATTTAAACATCATTATTTCCTTAGTAGGACGTGGATCGATCGGGCAGGCTAAATTAGCATATAGAGGGCTGTGCCGATCCGCTTTAGACAGTTCCAAGCAGCAGCCTCCTCCAGCTGGTTTAACACTTCACTACCAGCTGGTGATGGAGCTCCTTCCCACGGCCGGGCCGCCGTGTCAAAATTGTGTATACCAAAGTGCCCTGAAGCATTGGAAGGGCTCACGACAGCGCTCTGCCATCAGGCTTTGAAATGCAGCATGTCTTTCTTCTCCACTTTGTGTTTCATCCGGCCAACGCGTTTCAAGGAAAACCTCTTCATCAAGGGCCACAAACTTCACCACTCAGGCTCGCATTACTTAGTATGTCCGGTTTATTTAAGGTAAGTTCAGCCCCCAGTGGGCGTATGTTAGTACAAATTCTATAGATGCCTTGTGGGACTCGGAGTCCCTAATGCGAGAATCAATGTTCGTTTTGGTAAACTGAGTTGGTTGTTTGCATTTAAACATCATTATTTCCTTAGTAGGACGTGGATCGATCGGGCAGGCTAAATTAGCATATAGAGCGCTGTGCCGATCCGCTTTAGACAGTTCCAAGCAGCAGCCTCCTCCAGCTGGTTTAACACTTCACTACCAACTGGTGATGGAGCTCCTTCCCACGGCCGGGCCGCCGTGTCAAAATTTTGTATACCAAAGTGCCCTAAAGCATTGGAAGGGCTCACGACAGCGCTCTGCCATCAGGCTTTGAAATGCAGCATGTCTTTCTTCTCCACTTTGTGTTTCATCCGGCCAACGCGTTTCAAGGAAAACCTCTTCATCAAGGGCCACAAACTTCACCACTCAGGCTCGCATTACTTAGTATTTCCGGTTTATTTAAGGTAAGTTCAGCCCCCAGTGGGCGTATGTTAGTACAAATTCTATTGATGCCTTGTGGGACTCGGAGTCCCTAATGCGAGAATCAATGTTCGTTTTGGTAAACTGAGTTGGTTGTTTGCATTTAAACATCATTATTTCCTTAGTAGGACGTGGATCGATCGGGCAGGCTAAATTAGCATATAGAGCGCTGTGCCGATCCGCTTTAGACAGTTCCAAGCAGCAGCCTCCTCCAGCTGGTTTAACACTTCACTACCAGCTGGTGATGGAGCTCCTTCCCACGGCCGGGCCGCCGTGTCAAAAGTTTGTATACCAAAGTGCCCTGAAGCATTGGAAGGGCTCACGACAGCGCTCTGCCATCAGGCTTTGAAATGCAGCATGTCTTTCTTCTCCACTTTGTGTTTCATCCGGCCAATGCGTTTCAAGGAAAACCTCTTCATCAAGGGCCACAAACTTCACCACTCAGGCTCGCATTACTTAGTATTTCCGGTTTATTTAAGGTAAGTTCAGCCCCCAGTGGGCGTATGTTAGTACAAATTCTATTGATGCCTTGTGGGACTCGGAGTCCCTAATGCGAGAATCAATGTTCGTTTTGGTAAACTGAGTTGGTTGTTTGCATTTAAACATCATTATTTCCTTAGTAGGACGTGGATCGATCGGGCAGGCTAAATTAGCATATAGAGCGCTGTGCCGATCCGCTTTAGACAGTTCCAGCAGCAGCCTCTCCAGCTGGTTTAACACTTCACTACCAGCTGGTGATGGAGCTCCGTCCACGGCCGGGCCGCCGTGTCAGTATTTTGTATACCAAGTGCCCTGAAGCACTGGAAGGGCTCATGACAGCGCTCTGCCATCAGGCTTTGAAATGCAGCATGTCTTTCTTCTCCACTTTGTGTTTCATCCGGCCAACGCGCTTCAGGAAAACCTCTTCATCAAGGGCCACAAACTTCACCACTCAGGCTCGCATTACTTAGTATTTCCGGTTTATTTAAGGTAAGTTCAGCCCCAGTGGGCGTATGTTAGTACAAATTCTATTGATGCCTTGTGGGACTCGGAGTCCCTAATGCGAGAATCAATGTTCGCTTTGGTAAACTGAGTTGGTTGTTTGCATTTAAACATCATTATTTCCTTAGTAGGACGTGGATCGATCGGGCAGGCTAAATTAGCATATAGAGCGCTGTGCCGATCCGCTTTAGACAGTTCCAAGCAGCAGCCTCCTCCAGCTGGTTTAACACTTCACTACCAGCTGGTGATGGAGCTCCTTCCCAGGCCGGGCCGCCGTGTCAAAATTTTGTATACCAATGTGCCCTGAAGCATTGGAAGGGCTCACGACAGCGCTCTGCCATCAGGCTTTGAAATGCAGCATGTCTTTCTTCTCCACTTTGTGTTTCATCCGACCAACGCGTTTCAAGGAAAACCTCTTCATCAAGGGCCACAAACTTCACCACTCAGGCTCGCATTACTTAGTATTTCCGGTTTATTTAAGGTAAGTTTAGCCCCCAGTGGGCGTATGTTAGTACAAATTCTATTGATGCCTTGTGGGACTCGGAGTCCCTAATGCGAGAATCAATGTTCGTTTTGGTAAACTGAGTTGGTTGTTTGCATTTAAACATCATTATTTCCTTAGTAGGACGTGGATCGATCGGGCAGGCTAAATTAGCATATAGAGCGCTGTGCCGATCCGCTTTAGACAGTTCCAAGCAGCAGCCTCCTCCAGCTGGTTTAACACTTCACTACCAGCTGGTGATGGAGCTCCTTCCCACTGCTGGGCCGCCGTGAGCCCTTCCAATGCTTCAGGGCACTTTGGTATACAAAATTTTGACACGGTGTCCCGGCCGTGGGAAGGAGCTCCATCACCAGCTGGTAGTGAAGTGTTAAACCAGCTGGAGGAGGCTGCTGCTTGGAACTGTCTAAAGCGGATCGGCACAGCACTCTATATGCTAATTTAGCCTGCCCGATCGATCCACGTCCTACTAAGGAAATAATGATGTTTAAATGCAAACAACCAACTCAGTTTACCAAAACGAACATTGATTCTCGCATTAGGGACTCCGAGTCCCACAAGGCATCAATAGAATTTGTACTAACATACGCCCACTGGGGGCTGAACTTACCTTAAATAAACCGGAAATTCTAAATAATGCGAGCCTGAGTGGTGAAGTTTGTGGACCTTGATGAAGAGGTTTTCCTTGAAACGCGTTGGCCGGATGAAACACAAAGTGGAGAAGAAAGACATGCTGCATTTCAAAGCCTGATGGCAGAGCGCTGTCGTGAGCCCTTCCAATGCTTCAGGGCACTTTGGTATACAAAATTTTGACACGGCGGCCCGGCCGTGGGAAGGAGCTCCATCACCAGCTGGTAGTGAAGTGTTAAACCAGCTGGAGGAGGCTGCTGCTTGGAACTGTCTAAAGCGGATCGGCACAGCGCTCTATATGCTAATTTAGCCTGCCCGATCGATCCACGTCCTACTAAGGAAATAATGATGTTTAAATGCAAACAACCAACTCAGTTTACCAAAACGAGCATTGATTCTCGCATTAGGGACTCCGAGTCCCACAAGGCATCAATAGAATTTGTACTAACATACGCCCACTGGGGGCTGAACTTACCTTAAATAAACCGGAAATACTAAGTAATGCGAGCCTGAGTGGTGAAGTTTGTGGCCCTTGATGAAGAGGTTTTCCTTGAAACGCGTTGGCCGGATGAAACACAAAGTGGAGAAGAAAGACATGCTGCATTTCAAAGCCTGATGGCAGAGCGCTGTCGTGAGCCCTTCCAATGCTTCAGGGCACTTTGGTATACAAAATTTTGACACGGCGGCCCGGCCGTGGGAAGGAGCTCCATCACCAGCTGGTAGTGAAGTGTTAAACCAGCTGGAGGAGGCTGCTGCTTGGAACTGTCTAAAGCGGATCGGCACAGCGCTCTATATGCTAATTTAGCCTGCCCGATCGATCCACGTCCTACTAAGGAAATAATGATGTTTAAATGCAAACAACCAACTCAGTTTACCAAACCGAACATTGATTCTCGCATTAGGGACTCCGAGTCCCACAAGGTATCAATAGAATTTGTACTAACATACGCCCACTGGGGGCTGAACTTACCTTAAATAAACCGGAAATACTAAGTAATGCGAGCCTGAGTGGTGAAGTTTGTGGCCCTTGATGAAGAGGTTTTCCTTGAAACGCGTTGGCCGGATAAAACACAAAGTGGAGAAGAAAGACATGCTGCATTTCAAAGCCTGATGGCAGAGCGCTGTCGTGAGCCCTTCCAATGCTTCAGGGCACTTTGGTATACAAAATTTTGACACGGCGGCCCGGCCGTGGGAAGGAGCTCCATCACCAGCTGGTAGTGAAGTGTTAAACCAGCTGGAGGAGGCTGCTGCTTGGAACTGTCTAAAGCGGATCGGCACAGCGCTCTATATGCTAATTTAGCCTGCCTGATCGATCCATGTCCTACTAAGGAAATAATGATGTTTAAATGCAAACAACCAACGCAGTTTACCAAAACGAACATTGATTCTCGCATTAGGGACTCCGAGTCCCACAAGGCATCAATAGAATTTGTACTAACATAGCCCACTGGGGGCTGAACTTACCTTAAATAAACCGGAAATACTAAGTAATGCGAGCCTGAGTGGTGAAGTTTGTGGCCCTTGATGAAGAGGTTTTCCTTGAAACGCGTTGGCCGGATGAAACACAAAGTGGAGAAGAAAGACATGCTGCATTTCAAAGCCTGATGGCAGAGCGCTGTCGTGAGCCCTTCCAATGCTTCAGGGCACTTTGGTATACAAATATATATATATATATATATATATATATATATATATATATATATATATATATTGTGCAACAAATTGTTGTATTCGTGAAAGGATGTTGTTTAAGCATACGAAAATGCACTGATTGTATCACTGTAGTTTGTCATTTATGTCTAGCACACCATTTGACCCGCTCTCCCAACAAAGAGAGGAAAACAGTGGAGCTCATTGTGTGAGCAAGGCAGGGGATCCTGTCGAAACGTGTTACAGCACAAGTATCTGGTGAATAAAAATTGAAAAGCAACTGAATTTGCATTGTCGGTGTCCAACTTCGTAAAGAGAACTGGTGTTTGGTTTAAATATATATATATATATATATATTCACTGAAAAAACCACAGGTTTCAGGGACGTTATAGTTAGTTGGACATTTCACTCGTACAAAACCAGAGAAATTCGGCCGTTATAGTTAGTAGAGCTAACTATAACTCGTGCCCCCTCAATGCACTGCTGATGACATCACATATTACATCACTCATGACATGGGAGGTGGTGGTACCCGGGGCTGCGGGAGCCCCCATGGGCCCCCCTATATAATTTGGCATTGCCCCCGGGACCTGACCCACCCAGGGGCTTACAAATAACGAAGCGCACGCTTCGTTTTTTTTTTTTTTTTTTTTTTTTCTCGGGAGGATTCGCGCACCCAGCGCGAATTCTGCCACTTTATTTTTAAAAAATTCTTTTTAGGCCTGGGGGTCCCTGAGCAGGCCTAGGGAGTCAGGGTGTTTCTACTCTGCCCCCTTTTCGTGTTTTTTAGCCTTTTTTTCACTGATTTCTTGTGACTCAGTTACCGAGTCACAAGATGGCTGCCAACACATTCTGGTTTAGAGTGTTGGCAGCCAATCAGAAGTCAGCTCGTGCCCGGGAGGGTTCGCAAACCCTCCTCGGTGCTCAGATAACGATATTTTTCTTTTTTTAATTTCTCAGGAACTACTGAACTGATCTACACCATTTTAAAAAAAAGGTCGCTTTCTGAACCAAGACCTACCTTTTTGCCAAATTTGGTGTAATTCCATTCAGCAGTTCGGGCTGTAGCCTGTTCCAATTTTTCCTATGGAAATTAACATGGGGAAAATACGTTTTGGGACCCCCTTTTTTCTCGGCCCCCGCTTGACAAATCACCCCAAAACTTTCAGGACAGGAGCTGACTAAGACGGGCTATTAGGTTTAAAAAATTTGTGAAGATTCGTCAAACGACGCCAAAGTTATTGGCAAAACAAAAAACGCCTTTCCTATGGAAACTAGGTCCTAACTATAACTACCTATATATATATATATATATATGCCGAAACGCGTCTGCGTGGTAACTTTAATAAAACTGTGGAGAAATGAGACATCTGGAGCATTGCTTGGTGGTGTTGGATTCACGGGGATGATCTCGAGCCTCGAGCTGTGTCGGAGCCTGCACTGAATTGGGAGCGGGCGTTTGTGGTCATATATATAGGCATATCAACGAGGTCCACAGAGGGAATTCCAGTGAACTCTTCTATTTTGTCATAGATTTAGTCCTGAAGAATAGAAGTGGGGGTAACTGAGAGATGAAACTTAGACAACTTGAATCCCGTTATATAATAGTGTTGGACACAAATATCCCCCGGGGCCTTAACTCAGAGGAAGATATGCATGTTCATCTCTAGAGGATAAAACCGCCTGCACCGCCGACCCCCTTTCCATTAGATAAAAGTATCATCACAAAAGAATAATGCTTTCAAAAACTGACATTCAAAACAATTTTAACTGGTTTGGTTTTAGTCTTGTACCCCTTATCCTCGGTAATAAGTGATATAAGATTGTTGATTATTGGTGGGGAAGTTTTTAAATGTGTATGCGATGAGAAATCAGGGATGGGGGATGTGCTATTCATGGGTCAGTGAAAATTGCTATGAAAAAAGTGTATATATTATTTAATCTATTTATCATATGTAAAATCTTTTAGAGTGGATTTGAAGGAAAGAAATGAGGTTCTTTGGCACTTACACTTTCTTTCAACATAGCACTTGCACTTTAAACGGCAAAAAGCACTTGCACTTTTTTGGAAAAAACCTTTCTATGTGGTAAGAATCTCCTCCCCTACCTGCTCTGAATGCCCCCATGTGGGGCAGCCCGGATGGCACTATAAGTAGTAGCCCTTGAAAAATGAATCCATGTTAGAGCATATAAGAGAATTTGCATTTTACACCTAGAGCTAATATGAGCAAATTACCATCATGATCTGGAAACCCACTGGGGGATTACAGGTTCGTGAGATATGGCACTAATGCACTTTATGAAATAGGGATCATATCCTGACTCTGGAGTGTACGGCTCAGGGAGCAAAGGCAATAATGCCCTTGCACTTTATTATGCTAAATTTGCACGCATGGAAAGGGCATTGAGAGATTGCATTACTTTAAGGGAGTGATATGAACCATGACGCGCCCCTTCTTCTGGCCACCAGCATCAGTTGCACACCGATGTATAAGGGGTACAGAATTGTTGCACTACAGCAAAAAATATGCTATTGGTGAAGAATTGTCACATTATGGGTTTAAGCGTTGAGTAGCACGAAGGTCACTTTTTGTTTTAGATAAAACAAAAATGTATTGATAAAAAAGAAAAAAAGAGAAAGAGTCAAAAAGTTAAAAATAAGGAATGGAACAAGAAAAGTAAAAACTGTATTTTGTAACTGACGTTTAAACGAAGAAATAAATAGAAAGAAAAAAATTGAAGAAATTTTGAATGGAAGCTAAGATTGTGCAAGAAATTGTTGTATTTGTGAAAGGATGTTGTTTAAGCATACGAAAATGCACTGATTGTATCACTGTAGTTCGTCGTTTATGTCTATCACATCATGTGACCTGCTCTCCCAACAAAGAGAGGAAAGCAGTGGAGCTCATTGTGTGAGCAAGGCAGGGGATCCTGTCGAAATGCATTACAGCACAAGTATCTAGTGAATAAAAATTGAAAAGCAACTGAATTTGCGTTGTCGGTGTCCAGCTTCGTAAAGAGAACTGGTATTTGGTTTAAATATATATATATATATATATATATATATATATATATATATATATATTTATATATATATATATATGCAAAGAGCTCCGCCCGATACTCCCAATGATTTGGAAAGACGAACACGGACCCAGAAGACTTTGTGCAAGGTTCTTTATTCAATAAGTAGACCCAGCACCACCGCCATGACGCGTTACGGCCTTCAGGAGGCCTTGATCACATGATGCCATGAGGAGTGACCCACAAATTTAAAGTGACAGTGCATTACCACATGAAGTGGTGCAGATAGACATAGAAAAAGTATTTCGTCAGTCATTATACCTTGTAAACATCGGGTTGAAATACAATTCTGAACATTAATGCAGTTGTGCAAATATGCAAATAGTGCTATCTGGCAATGTGCAAATACGCAAATATTGATGAAGCTTGTTAAGTTAATTCAAAAAAATGCGGAAGAATGCATACAACCATAAATTTAAGAAGGTTAGCTTAAAAGACAATAAATAATTTGTGCAAAATAAGCCATCAGTGCTATGAAACATAGTGCAAATATGCCAGTATTGATGAACATAAATATATTCAATTAAAATACTGCGAAATGCCACTGAATTGGGCAGGGAAGTCACATCTATTCATTCCCTCTTATCCTCCCATTATACATTCATAGATGCATAAATGCCAGAAATAACACCCTAGTGGGTCCGCACATGCTGCATTCAAACTGCTCACTAATGTACTTGTTAATGTTCAGTGATGCAATAAATTAATAATACAAAAGATGTTAAACAATCGTTAGCAATTCAAATGAAGTAATGCTTTAGTTGATAAAGAAATTTATGACTCGATCACATGCAATGGGTTGCATCAATTAAGAATCCACATATGTGACCGGCCATCAAACAGATACAGCTTAATAATAAATAACTTAAAAGCTGCCACCTTAAAATGCTAAAACTTTAATAAATACTTATTACATCATAAATATCTAAAATCAAGTCTAGTGTGCAAATTGTTTGATCATTTTTAGAAAAACAACTAAATTTCCTTTTAGCCATCATGATAAAGACTTATGCCCAAGTGGGCCCTATGTCTATTCTGCATAGTATAAAAAAGTGCTTGTGCAAGTGAACGTGTTATCTTTTGTTAAAAAGAGTTAAAATAACTAGAATTTCATTTGAGGAGGTCAGGCATAAAAAATTGTTTTTAACGAGATGTGCAGCAAATTTCAGATTTGATGTTGAACTAATCAAAGGCAGGTGAAAAAATCCTCACTCGAGTTGAGCCCGTTGGGCGTCTTAGTGTCCAACTCGAGGATGTACCTTGTTTCTAGTTTCCTCAATAAGGCCTCTCGGTCGCCACCACGTCTAAGTGGTGGAACCATGTCCACCACAAAGTAATTAAGGTGATCCAGGCAACTGCCATGGACCTCCTTAAAATGCCTGGCTACTGGATACGATGCGTCATTGTTGCTGATTGCCCTCATGTGCTGGAGTATACGTTTGTGGACCTGCAACTTAGTGCTTCCCACATATTGCAGGCCACACGTACACTCCAGAACATATATGGCAAAATCAGTTTTGCATGTAAGTCTCTTAGATATTAGGTTGGGCACATCATGGAAAGGAGTTCTGTAAGATGTTCTACTCTTTCCAAGTTTACACGCCTTGCACGTTACACATCTGACAAAACCTTTGGCAGTTTGTAGCCATGTCCTAGGAGTTACCACCTCTGGACTGCTTTTAACAAGCATATCACTCATTGAGTGTGCTTTTCGAAATGTGATTTTAGGCACCTCAGTCAATGATTTGCCAATCACAGGGTCATTACGGACTACGACCCAGTTTTTATTAAAAATCTTACCAAAAGTGCGGTGTTGGCGGTTGTAAGTAACAATCAATCTCGGAGGTTCTGCAGTTGAGAGAGGTGCAATGTGTGTATCACCTGTTCTGGGACTTGCGTTTATATATATATATATATATATACCGAAACGCATCTGCGTGGTAACTTTAATAAACCTGTGGAGAAATGAGACATCTGGAGCCCTGCTTGGTGGTGTTGGATTCACGCGGATGAACTCGAGCTGTGTCGGAGCCTGCACTGAATTGGGAGCGGGCGTTTGTGTTTTTTAACATATATATATATATATATATATATATATATATATATATATATATATATATATATATATATATATAGTGTCCTACAGTGTCACTTCTGCTGGTCTATGGACCTGTGAAAAGTGGTGCGTGTGTCGGCCAAGCACTTCGACTGAAAAATCTTCCCACGATCAATCATAAACCAATAACGCACTCTCAGGACATGAAGAGATATTGTAAGTACTCAAGTTTACTGAGCTTCACAATATATATATATATATGTTCCCTGAAAAAAACAAAGGTTACAGGGACTTTATAGTTAGGCTCAGATTTCACTCCTACAAAACCAGTGAAATTCAGCAGTTGTAGTTACCTGAGCTAACTATAATAATAATAATAATAATACCGACATTTATAAAGCGCAAACAGCTACCTCAAACAGAGGTGTACCGGCGCTATAACAGTAGGCGGCATGCGAAGATGACGAGGAGCAGGCCACAAGAGCTCTATCCTAGGCTGAAGAGCCAAGTTTTTAAAGATTTTCTGAATAGCGGTTCTGATTCAATTTGGCGAATATAGTTTGGCAGAGAATTCCAAAGCTTAGTAACCCCCACTGTGAAGGATCTACCTCCTAAGCGAGCTTTAACAAAGCGCGGAGTACATAGCAAATTTTGAGAGTTGGATCTCAGTGAGCGGCTTTGTTTGTATCGGAACAACCGCTGTTTAAGGTAGCTAGGGCATTTGCCATGTAATTTCCAAAATGCCAAAGTTAAAGCCTTAAACTCGATCCTTCTTGCTACCGGTAACCAGTGGAGCTGTTTAATATGTGGAGAGATATGATGACGAAATGGTACACGTCTAATCAATCTCGCAGCCGCATTCTGTACCATCTGCAGTCTTCTGACTAGGTACGCGGGCAGGCCTAGGTAGAGGCAGTTTGCATAGTCCAGCCTGGCTGTCACCGTGGCATGGACAATGACTGCGGCAGTCCTCCAGCAGTAAATGTAAAAATTGTCTCAGACTTCTTAATTTGCTGAAGCAAGAGGCTGTCACCTGCCGAATTTGAGCTGTGAAAGAGAGATCTACTTCCCATTTCACTCCCAGGTTTTTTGCCATAGTTGCTGGAGTGGGTGGCAGGCCCATTTCAGCCGGCCACCAAATATCAGCTGCTGGCGGTAAATCCTTGCCGAAGAACAACACTTCAGTTTTCTCTGCATTAATTTTGAGCTTGTTGTTGTTCATCCACTGAGCGATGTCTTTCAGACATCCCTTAAATCTCTTAAAGGAGTCCTCAGACTGGTCTTTAAAGGACAAACACCAGCTGGGTGTCGTCGGCATATGATATCGCCTTCACTCCCCAGTTGGCTATGAGTGAGAACAGAGGGGCCAGATAAATATTAAAAAGAAGCGGGCTCAAAGCCGACCCCTGAGGTACTCCACACCATAGATGTTTGGGTTCCGACTGGTGGCGTTGCAGAGCGACCTTCTGCGTACGGTTTTTAAGGAAAGACTTCAGCCAGGTGAGTACCACTCCCCCAATTCCGACGGCTTGGAGTCTGGATTTGATGGTCCACCGTATCGAATGCTGCGGATAAGTCCAGGAGCACCAGCATCGCTGATGATCCCATGTCCACCAACATTCTAACCGACTCTGCCACCTCCAACAGTGCCGTCTCGGTGCTGAAACCAGTTCGAAAGCCGGACTGAGTATCATGCAAAATATCATGACTTTCAATAAAATTGCCAATTGTCGCTGGACCATTTTTTCCAACATTTTTGCTGGTGCTGGTAATAATGATATTGGGCGATAGTTGTTTAATTCCCCTGGATCCACATTGGGTTTTTTCTGAGGGGGAGGAGCACGGCGTGTTTCCATGTATCAGGGAAAATACCAGAAGCAAGAGATGTGTTCCATATATGATCCAGAACTATAACTATAACTTACGCTCCTGCAATCCTCACATATTACATCACTCATGACATGTGCCTGTTGACAAATCTTTGCGAAACTTTCCAAATAAGTGTCTATTTAGGTCTTATTGTTCATGGAAAGTGTTGGGCTAATCAGGTATGTCATCAGTGACGTCACTGACGATGGCATGAGCGATGTAATATGTGAGGTCATAAGCAGTGCATTGCAGGGGGTGCAAGTTATAGTTAGCTCAGGTAATTATAACTGCTGAATTTCTCTTGTTTTGTACGAGTTAAATGTGAGCCCAACTATAACATCCCTGTACCCTTTGGTTTTTTCAGTGAACAGCTTATCTGAAAACAGAGATTCTCTGGATAAAAAGAAATAAGATCACTAGTGCTAATATAAAATTGAACAAGTTTAAGTAAATGCATTCCAAAATTATTATACCCATAGTTTCTGAAAAGCCTAAACACTTCAATCAGCAAGGTGTACTGTAAACCGAGTTAGCCTAACATTTAATTCATTTTTGGGCACCTGGCCAATCACAGATGTCATAAACTTGAGAAAGGAACACAACTTAACAGCCATAACATAAGTGCAATGTGAAATATTAAGTCACTACACAACTGAAGGTGTATGGTAGAAGGCAGACAGTGAGACTATGTAAATGCAGAATATAAAATACATAACAACCCGCCTGATCAATTCATGTTTACATTGTCAAAGCATTACATCTTTAATCCACTTCCTGTCCATGAACTTTACGACAGAGCGTGTATAAAGAGATCTGACCGAATTATTCTTAGTGCTGTTGCGTAGTTCCTTATGCCTAATAATAGGCAAACTGTCTTGATCCAGGTCTGTCTTGGGAGTGTACATGCCGTGCAGACAAACAAAACGTGGGATACGTTTTCATTATGGATTTTACTGGCCGGGCATATCAATGACTTCCCTGCTTGTGTTGCCCATTTAGCAGTAAACATTGGGGCTCATTTACAAGTCCTGTGCACTGCCAGAACGTCCCTTTTTGTGACATACCGGTGGCGCACAGGGCTGAGTCAAATCTGCAAGGTCACATAAAGCCAACCTGCATGACTTTTCATGGCCTTGTGGATATGGAGCGAGGCAACGCAGTGCAAGTCACTGCGTTGCCTCACACTATGATAGGGAGGCAAACCATAGACATTATGGTGCTGTTGACAAGTAACACCCATGGCATTTGACACATTCCCAGATTTACAGCAAGTTGTAAACCTGGGAATGCGTCAAAAGCCTATGCTTCCTCAGGGGAGGCGTAAGAGAGGCGCAACAAGGTGCAATAATATTATTTCTCCTAAATATTTCCTCTATGTGTGCTGCAGTCAACAGCACACATAAAAAGAGGAAATCGCCTCAATTGATTGTTTTGAGCAGGAAGGTGTCCCTTCCTGCACATAAACAATCATCCCTATAATGCACCATGGTGCAAGGGTTCCTGCATTGGCACATGGTAGCCAATTGTGTGCCAGCGCAGGGAACGAGGACAGGAATGCGCCGTATCTGATAGATACTGCCCTTTTCTTTTGCTGTAGGACAGCGCAGCAGAAAGGCTTGCGGAGCTGTTCTATGGCAAAATGTTGTAAATGGGCCCCTTAAGTGACAGAGAGCCTATGATGAACCAGATCTATACATTTATATCGATCTTGGTTAGTAATGCAGTTCAGATTTTGTTCTTACAATTGGTTTGACTTAAATCGGACAAAGTCTGTAGACAGGGTCCCTCTGTTGTTGATATGGGCATCCATCTGGCCACCCACTGCCAGTGTAATTTCTTAATTTGCTCTTTGGACAGGAATGACTCAGAGTCAGTGGATGCCCAAAGAAGGCAGCAAGTTTTTAAAGTTCTTACACCAGTCAACTTTGTGGAATATGTCGAGCCTAATTACATCTTGAAAAGTTCCACATAGTTGGACAGTTCAGAGGTAGTTTTAAGTCTCCTCCAAAATATGTCTGGCCTAAGCCTTGCTTTATCTACCATTAGCTTTGTACCCATGTCGAGGTCCAGCGGAAAGATGGTGTACTAGTGGAGCGAGTGAGACTGAGGTTCTAGTGAACTTATGTTCAGTTTTGGTCATGTTAGATAGATTACAAAACCCCCAGAGTTCTGTGCCATACAGCGCTGCAGCGACAGCTTTAGAGTCATAATCTGCAGAGTAGGAGCAATTGGTTTGCTATGTGAAGTGTGATGCTCCTTCAGAATGGCGACTGCTATTTGTTTAAGTTTTAGGGATGCCTCGTTTACATGTTTTTTCCACAACATGCTAGATGTTAGTTTAATTCACAAATACTCAAATGCATCCACTCTTTTGAGCTCCTCTCAACCCATAATCATTTTCCCTCCAAAGGATTTAAGCTGGTTAATGGACATGTATTTTGTCTTTACTGCATTAACCTCTAAAATTCACACCATGTAAAACTCCTCAAAGCAAGACAGAAGGGTTTGAAGCCCTTTAGGTGTTTGTGACACTAGCAAGGTGTCATCTCCAAAGAGTAGAGTAGATACCTTTGCGTTGGCCAAGGATGGGGTATCAGCAGGTAAAGTTGAAAGAAAATGCACTACCTTGTTCAAGTATAAAGAAAACAGGGTGGGAGCAAGAACATATCCCTGCCAGGTGCCCTTCCTGACTGGGATTGAGTTTGTAAGCTGGCCCTACTCCCCCCAATGGACTCTGACAAAATTGCTCTCATGAAGCCGAACTATGATTAATAGAATATTCAGGGGCATTCCCATCTCTTGTAGCACTTGCCAAAGCTTTTGCCGGGAATCATGTTGAAAGCAGACTTCAAATTGACAAAGGCCACGTATAGGTGACCCTTGCTGATTAGCACTGCTTTCCAATAAAGGTGCAAAAAGCGGAAACCTGATTGGTCGTGCTGTTTTTTTTCTGATTTCTGCATGATATGGGGTGAGTATTTTCCCTTCTTCAATACATGCATGAATTTTCTCTAAAACAACCTGACAATAAAACATCTGAATAGAGTCTATCAGACTTATCAGTCTATAGTTTGTTGTCAGACTATGATCCTCTTTTTGTACACAGGTATCACATCAGCACCTTCCCATGAGCTGGGGATGGGTGCTTACTTATGTATAGCATTACTCAAGAGTAAAATATAGTTAGGCCATTTTGGTTTGTCGAAAACAAAATGTCCCCATGGAATGCCGTCAGGTCCAGGGGCTTTCCCCTGGGCGATGGCACCTATTGCATTTTCTACATCGCAGAGATCAAATGTTCGGGTACACTCTGTTTGGTCTGTAACAATACAAATATTATGATCCTAGTTAGCTCTCTCCAGCGAACCATCATCATACAAGGCCTTAAAATGGTTAACCCAGGCTAGGGGCAAAATGTGATTTACTGGTTGAGAGGCTGCCTCATTCCTCCCCCATGCAACGAGAGACCAAAATGTAGTCATATCCTTCTCATTACAAGTTTTGGGAGATCTCGCCCCCTTTCTTCCTCTCAGTCTCTTTTAGCTTTATATTGAGCTTGTTTATAAGCCTTCCATCTAGGTGCTTATTTTGCTTAAGTTTTTGTTCATGAAAGCTATTATTAACTGGCTTCTACTTTTCCTACACTCTTTGTTGAACCAGGTGATAGTTTTAAGCTTTTTCCTCCTACTGTGTGAATAAGGCAGAAGAAAGCGAGCTATTATTTGGTCAAGAAAACTTTGTGACTTCCTGTAGGTTGTCTTTAATAGCAACAGCAGCTTCTAAGTTTTAGAAGCTATATTGGGCCGAACACAGGTGTTTCTGGGAGGGCTGCCTCCTTCGTTAGCCCCAAAGAAAACTGAGACAGGTAGTCTCTTACTGCCATCTCCTCAATAGCATATATATATATACATTTATGTTTCCAGTCATGGTAATTTATGTATTAGTGTATATTTCTCAAATTTTCCTTTGTCCCGCCCCTCCACACACTTATTTTCCTATTTTAGGTATATGTTGGGTATCTTAATTGATTCTCTGGGGTGAACCCATGAGACTGCTTTAAACTGCCCTTTGTAACGATAATTCCATTATGGCTGACACCGATTGACAAAGACCTCTCTTATAACATTCTAGATGTTGCCAACAGGAAGTATGGAATGTGGACGCATGAGTCCTTTGTTGCTGTTTAAAACACTGGTTGTGGGTTGGATGGGATAGCCCAGTCGAAGGCTCAAGCCGAAATGCGTAGGCTTTTCTTTGGGAGCTGTTGCTATGATGCAAGAAAAACAATAAAAGTTACTGAGCACTGGACCGGTGCCCACGCTGTCGTTTTTCTGATATACGAGGGAAAGTGCGGATGGACTGACCTGGAAGAGGTGGGAGTCGTTGTGGATATATATATATATATCACTTCAACAGCCTGTTTTTGCATTAAATCATGGCAAATCATAAATATTCAATGGAGTGGTTAAAATATTATACTCAATTATTTCTTTTCTCGTTAGACATATTCCTATGTAGTTCACCATACGAGTGTGATTCAAACCAATGCATCATCTGTATCCAGCTTCAAATGAATGCTCCATCCTATTCAAAGATGTACATGTAAATCTTCCTCTGTGTCACGGCCATTCGGAATCTTACTATTGAAACGTAGGATATACCTGGACTCCAACTGCCTCAGGCACCTTTCCCTATTACCTCCTCTCAATCTCTGTGGTACCTGGTCCAGCACAAAATACACTAGATCTTCTGCCTTGTTGTTATGGCATTGCTCAAAATGCCGAGCCACTGGATATGACTGATCCCTACTGTTAATGGCTTGGAGGTGCTGCAAAACACGTTGGTGAACTGGTAAGATGGTACTACCTATGTATACTTTCTGGCAGGTACATCTGAGGGCATACACTACATATTGGCTCCTACAGTTCAGTGGTTTCATAATCCTCCACTTTCTATCCATGAAGAGTAGGGGCACTTCTGTCGTGTTTTCTCCGAATTTGCATGCCTTGCACTTTTGGCATCTCCTGAATCCCTTGCTCTCACTTAACCATGTTGTCTGTTGGGGAATTCTTGGACTGTTAGTTTCTACTGCTTGCCGCAGTGATTTAGCTTTACGAAAGGTGATCAAAGGCCCATTGCCTAATCTTTGTTTTAAAATGGAATCACCTCGTAGCACATGCCAATGCCTCTGCATAATAGCTCTAATGTCACGATGTTGTCTGTTGTACCCTGTAATGAAACGAAATTTGGGCTCAGCTTTTTCATCGGATTCCCCTATGTTTAGTTTATTACCCAAAATCAGTTGTTTCCTTGGTCTCAAGTTCGCTTTCCTTCTGGCTGCCTCTAACACAGTTTTGCTGTACCCTCTTTGCTCAAAACGCTTGTTAAGCCCCTCCTGTGCTTGATACAATTGGTTTGGACAGCTACAATTTCGCCTCCTATGTAGATTCTCAGCGTATGGAATGCTATTCACTAACTTGGGGGGGTGAAAGCTTCTGGCATGGAGTATTGTATTACCAGCCATGTCTTTCCTATAGGCTTTAATGTTTATCTCTCCGTTCTCAATATACATCGTGAGATCTAGAAACTGTACTGCTTCTTCACGCACATGGGATATAAAATGTAGATTCAAATCGTTCCGGTTAAGCCTCGTGACAAACGCCTCTGCTGATGTTACATCTCCTCGCCAAATGATGAATAAGTCATCAATATAGCGGGTCCACAGGACTACGTTCTCAGACATTTCTTTGGCAAACTGCGTGGTGGGCACCTGTTCCTCCCACCAGCCCATATGCAAATTAACATAGCTGGGGGCGAAACAGGTGCCCATCGCAGTCCCCCTGATCTGTTGATACAGTGCCTTGCCAAACAGAAAGATGTTAATCTTCAGACACCACTTCAACATGTCTACCAGCATCTCAGTTTGTCGATACAAAGTTGCTGGTCGTGTGCTTAGATAGTACTGCACCCCCCTTATGCCATCTACATGTGAGATGCTGGTATACTATGAGGAGACATCTAAGGTCACCATAATGAGACCCTCCTCCCAATTGATACCATAAATCTTTTTGAGGAAATCCCCTGTGTCCTTGGTGTATGAAGACAAGTTTTTTTACATAGTCTTGCAGGAAAAAAATCTAAGAACCTGGAAGTGTTCTCAAATAAACTTCCTATTGCCGATATAATTGGACGGCCTGGTCGAACATGTACATCCTTGTGCACTTTTGGTATGAGATATAACACCGGAGTTACTGGCACATCAACCTTAAGAAACTTATACTCTGTCTGTGAAATAAGACCCTTAGATCTCCATTGGGTCAACTCTGAATGAAACCTAACAGTAGTGTCTGATAACACTTCCTTGCTTACCCTCTGATAGCATTGTCTGTCCCTAAGTTGCAGCATTGCCTCGGATTGGTACATGTCAAGCGGCCAAAGGACAATGTTTCCACCCTTGTCCGCTTGCTTCACTATTACATCTGGCTTTGATTACAATTTTTTCACTAAATTTCTGTATCCTATGTCTGCTGCCGACATTGGACTTGCAACCTGTTGACCTGCATATAACTGCTTTAAATCATGAACAACTAACTCTGTAAAGCAGTCAATGGAATCTTTCGGAACCATAGGGAGAAATACGGATCGCGGTTTGAAAGGGGTACTAGGTCTACCATATACACTCAAACCCTGTTTCCTGAATAATGCATCTTCTGTAATCTCCTGCATCTCTCCCCTCTCTAAGCCATCTAAGTCTCACAAAAGATCAATATCAGAGACTTGCAAGACAGTGGTATTCTCCATGGCCTCAACTTGCCGTCCATCTGCTCTTCTTCCCACTCCAAAATATTTTGCTAGTCTTAACTTGCGAATAAATTTAAAACAATCAATTCGAGGTTGGACATAGTCCATGTCTTCAGGGGCACAATAGGAAAGACCATGAGATAAAATATTAGTTTCTTCTGCATTTAATACTAGGTCAGACAGATTAATTATGCTGATGTTACTGCCAGTCACTTGTTCTTCTTGGTGTTCGTTTTCTTGGTTGCCTGTTCTCCTGGACCTGCGGCTTTTCCTCTTCCTCTTCCTCCCCCTCGAAAGGTTCTTTCTTGTCCGCGTAGTGGCCTCAAACTGGTGTTTCTGTCCCACCGTAAAAAACGCAACTTGTCTTCTACAGAGGGTACACTGGTCGTTTAGCGTGTATCTTCATTATGCGTATCTGCTTCTGAACTAATCTCTGAGCCTGATTCTACATTCATCTGAGCAGTGTTGCTTCGTAAGCCATCAGTCATTTGTTGTCGCCATATGTTCTCAAACCTCTTGGAGAAGGTGAAGATTTGGCCCCTCTGGTAATCCAGCTTATCCCTTCTGAATTTCACGGCCTTCCGATCTTTTATTGTTTGTTCATACTTCTTCACCCTCTCTTGCATTTCTTTTTGCAATTTTTTGATGGTGTCTTGCTCTGGCAATTTGCTCAATTTGTCAGAGAGTACTTCAATTTCTTTGATTAGGGCTTGCCTGTCAATGTCGGCATACTTTATTAAAATTGCCAACATGTGTTTCGATGAATCTGCATTATTTGCAGCACACTCACGTAGCATGTCCGGATTGGGATGTTCGTATGCAGGCGCTATAAGTATGCGCAATCCTCTAGGAACACGTCCCACTTCCAGGTATCTTGTTAAGGATTTGCTCTCCCACCACTTGGACGTTTCTCTTTTTATCAACTTTTCTAATGCTTTCAGAAGCTCTTTGTGATCATTGGCATTAATTGCTTCACCGTCTCTTCTTGGTACAATCACATCCTCCATGATGTTGGCATCACTAAAGAGCTGCTCCGCCACGCTCTCTCGCTCATTTAACCACTCCATTAATCAGACGCTACTGTGGCCGCAACAACTCCCCGTCTTAGCGTCCCGCTATACAGTTGAGTACTGTTCTCCTCCCTCCCTGCTACGCAGCTTCATACCGGCTTCGCGTCTTACCGTAACCTCTGGGGACTGTCCGTTCCTGTTGTTCGCTTGCCTCCAGCAAATACTTCCTTGTTTACTTCGGCAGCAGGGGGGCTCCGCGCTGTGTACGACGTACAACGTTTCACTTCCTTTCCGATCCCCGCGGTGCTCATGAGCGGGAGGGCGTGCCGGAATTCGTCACCGGATGACGAACTTCTATCTCACTTCAACGGCCTGTTTTTGTATTAAAACAGACTCCAGCACGCTCTGGTTAGCTATTTTGAGATGTTTATTGCAACCACATTACAACCAGATAACGCGTTTCAACCGCCAAGCAGTCTTTGTCAAACCTAAGGTTGCAGCCATTTTTTGTGTGTTTTTATATGCCAATAAAGTTTCAACAACCTTAAAGTGACAGTGCATCTTAACCAAATAAAGTGACAAGTGTAATTCCTGTTCCAGGGTAAAGTGACTTGCACCATGTGCAAAAACAGCATTAATATAAAGTGCATGGCTGTTTTCTCTGGCTATAAAATATAACAGATGTATACATATATTTGATACCTTGTATAACGATATCCTAATCACATTGGCAATGTCAATCAAGGGCCATTGCCCAACGTCTCTTTATGCTTAAAAGACCACATCACGGGCCGAATCTTCTGCATTAAAGTGACATGTGCAATCTCCCTTCACAGGATGAAGTGACTTTTGTGTTGTGCAAAGAGCTCAATTATAAAGTGCTGCAATCACATATTGTTCTTATCCTCTTTTTCAAATATGTCGGACCAATGTCTACTCACCCGCTCTCTATATCAACACAGTTAAGTCACTTGTTCAAAATCAAAATAAACATTGTGCAGTGAAAACTTAAAATGTGTAAATGGCAAATCATAAATATTCAATGGAGTGGTTAAAATATTATACTCAATTATTTATTTTCTCGTTAGACATATTCCTATGTAGTTCACCATACGAGTGTGATTCAAACGAATGCATCATCTGTATCCAGCTTCAAATGAATGCTCCATCCTATTCAAAGATGTACATATAAATCTTCCTCTGTGTTATATATATATCCAGAAGTAAACGCTGCTCTCAACTTTCACAAAACAGCATTACAAACACCAAGTGAGGTTAAAAAACAAAAGTTCCAGTAATGGCAATTAGTGCATTAAAAACCATATTCTTAAGCAGCTAGTTATTGTTATCACAGCATCACATTCTCTTAGTGTTAGCAGTACAACTTATCCTAAATGTACCGAAAGTTCCTTATTTGTTTGAATTATTATGGAATATATTTTGCCCCCACTTGTTCATCATTGGTTAAATTATCGGATGATAATTGGAATATAAATAATGTTTAAAATACGATCGCAGTTTTGTAAATGTCGAAGTCTGTCTTCAGTATTCATGATATCACATATTGTTATTTAATGTTTTTTTTCTGCAACACTGTTACTCGTGAACAAGGAGCGTAAGCTCTGAAACGCGTTGAGTTGTTGTGCCACAATTAAAAAGCATGCCTGGCAAACATCTAAGAGTCCACGGAATGCTGTTTTGTGAAAGTTGAGAGCAGTGGTTACTTCTGGATCTGTAGGGGCGCGCCACCCCGCCGCGAGACGGCCGTCAAAAAGAGGCTTGGGTAAGAGCGACTTTTGTTGTTTGGATATATATATATATATATATATATATTTACATCCACATTAATCCTTCCAGATTACAGAAACCGCACTCACAAAGTATCGTCTTCTCCAATTAGTTTATTTTCCACAAAGTATCCAGTTAGAGGAACAACCGACGCGTTTCGTAAACACAGTTTACTTGATCACGGTTAACATGTTACTTTTGAATCCTCCAATTAATACGCTTTCCCAACAACATGTGATCTCTGACATCATCATTTTCAATCAACCCTCCCTGTTGCATTGTGGGATATGTAGTCAAATATTTAAACTAAAAGTGAGAACATTTATAATTACCCCTATTATTAATAAACAAATACCTTAAAATCACCCTATTTGTGTGTATTACATCAACTAATCTTACATGGATACTTTGTGGAAAATAAACTAATTGGAGAAGACGATACTTTGTGAGTGCGGTTTCTGTAATCTGGAAGGATTAATGTGGATGTAATTAATACGGCGGGCTCTGCCTTGGAACCTGCACCGGATTGAGAGCGCCAGGGTCCGTACGTAACTCGAGCCAGGAGGGAGTAATATATATATATATATATATATATATATATATATATATATATATATATATATATATATATATATATATATATATATTATCTACTGGCGATCGCCAGTAGATAGTTATAGTTAGGACCTATTTTCCATAGGAAATTCGCAACATTCTATTTCCAATACCTTTGGCGCCGGTTGACGAATCTTCGCGAATTTGTCAAAACTTATGGCCCGCTCCGGTCCGCTCCTATCCTGAAAGTTTTGGGGTGATTCCTCAAGTGGGGGCCGAGAAAAAAGGGGGTCCCAAAACGTGTTTTCCCCATGCAATTTTCCATAGGAACCTTTAGTCGCAGCTACAGCCCGAACTGCTGAACGGAATTACACCAAATTTGGCAAAAAGGTAGCCCTTGGTTCAGTGTCGTGCCTTTTGGTTAAATGGTGTAAATCCATTCAGTAGTTGCTGAGAAACTTAAAAAATAACAGTCAAAAAATCAATTTCCCATAGGGAACTTTGTGCAAGGCTACAGTGGAAACCACTGAACTGATTTACCCCAAAAATGGTGTAAATCCGTTCAGTAGTTTTTTAAATATTAAAGGAAAAAGAACTATATATATCTGGGCGGAGCCTAACCACACATGTCATCGTGAGTTCTGATTGGCTGTCAGCACTTCATCCAAGAAGTGTTGGCAGCCATCTTGGGACCAATATACATGATAGCACCCCAATGAAATGCATTGTAGTGAATAGAAGATTTTGAGGGTCACCAAAAGGAGAACTATAAAGGGTGATAACAGACTTTAGTTACATTAGAATTCATTTGTTGATGGTACCATACTAATTTTAGGAATTGTGGTGTGTTCTAGGGTGATTTTACCCTGTGAAAAATCTTCAGCTGGGATTTCATGAATCATGTTTGAGAGAAAACAATTTTCTCATGCTTGTCCCACAGAGGTTTGGTAGGTGCTCCAGAAGCTAAAATGAGAGCATATTTTCTGTAAATTCACATTATCTTTCTCAGTCATGTGAGAATGAAGTCTGACATTCTCAGTAAAACATGTAAATCCAACAAGGGCAGAGACTGTCAGTTGATTCCTTTGTGTTCTACTGCAGCTTCCCAGAGTGTTCTTAAGAACAACTAGAGCGCTAACAACCTTACCTATGACAAAAGTATGGCACACCTGAACCCATCTTGATTGGAATAAACTGGTAACACTTAAAACATTTAATTTAAAAAGGAACAAAATGATGAGGTTCATTTTGTCTTAGAAATTATGGTTAGTGCTGTAGAAAGAAAAATTAGGACATGTTTTAAGTGAGATCTCAAATATCTTCCTGTTATATTTCAACAGGAGCAGCCTGCCAGTTGATTCCTTTGTGTTCTACTGCAGCTTCCCAGAGTGTTCTAAAGAACAACTAGAGCGCTAACAGCCTTACCTATGACAAAAGTATGGCACACCTGAAGCCATCTTGATTGGAATACACTGGTAACACTTAAAACATTTAATTTAAAAAGGAACAAAATGAGGGGGTTCATTTTGTCATAGAAATTATGGTTAGTGCTGTAGAAAGAAAAATTAGCACATGTTTTAAGTGAGATCTCAAATATCTTCCTGTTATATTTCAACAGGAGCAGCCTGCCAGTTGATTCCTTTGTGTTCTACTGCAGCTTCCCAGAGTGTTCTAAAGAACAACTAGAGCGCTAACAGTCTTACTTATGAAAAAATTATGGCACACCTGAAGCCATCTTAATTGGAATAAACCGGTAACACTTAAAACATTTAATTTAAAAAGGAACAAAATGAGGGGGTTCATTTTGTCATAGAAATTATGGTTAGTGCTGTAGAAAGAAAAATTAGGACATGTTTTAAGTGAGATTACAAATATCTTCCTGTTATATTTCAATAGGAGCAGCCTGCCAGTTGATTCCTTTGTGTTCTACTGCAGCTTCCCAGAGTGTTCTGAAGAAGAACTAGAGCGCTAACAGTCTTACTTATGACAAAATTATGGCACACCTGAAGCCATCTTGATTGGAATAAACTGGTAACACTTAAAACATTTAATTTAAAAAGGAAAAAAATTAGGGGGTTCATTTTGCCATAGAAATTATGGTTAGTTCTGCAGAAAGAAAAATTAGGGCATGTTTTAAGTGAGATCTCAAATCCTCTTCTATTTCATTAGAAAATTCTGACATGCAGACTGAAACAATCACTTTCAATACCAGCAGTAGACTTCCAGTTAACTCCCTGGTGAGCAGTAGCTTTACTACAGTGATCTAATGAGCAACTAGAGTGCTAACATTCTGAATTTATGGCAAATGTGTGACACATCAGAATGCCTTCTTGATGGAATCAAAGTTAAAACTGAAAGCATTTCCTACTGAGGAGACTGCAGTAAATGAGGAAATTAGGAAACTTCATAACAAATAAGTATCCCAAGATGCCCACCAGAGAAAAAAAGAGCCCAAATGTAGCACAAATATCACCCACATGTAGCCCACATATAGCCCAATGACAGAAGTGTGGAAAACACTTTTTAGTTTTAGTTTTTTTGCAGTTTTATATATTGCAGACTGGTCAGGTATTGGAGCGTTGCATCTTACTTGGACCCCTTATTGCGTATTTTGCATGAAGTACATGAGATTGATCTTGCGAAACATTGAACTTTACTATTCTGTTAACCTGAAGTTGCTCTGAACCGGGCTTTGTAACACCCGTTTTTACCTACTGGTTTTAATTAATTCTCACTGTATTGTATTAAGAAAGAGGATTTACTGTTTTTATGTACACTTTTATGATCTATGTTTCTAAATCAGATCGAATAAAGTTTAATGAATGTAATTGAAGTCTCCCAAGATGGCCACCAGAGAAAAATGAGCCCAAATGTAGCACAAATATCACCCAGATGTAGCCCACGTATAGCCCAATGACAGAAGTGTGGAAAACACTTTTTATCCTTTGTTTTTTTGCAGTTTTATATAGTGCAGGCTGGTCAGATATTGGAGTGCTTTACATGAGCATTGGTTACATCATACAAGGACAAACTCATTTTGGTTGTAGGCATGGGGAGATTAAGTGATTTGACCAGAATCACAGAATGACGAGCTGAAGCAGAAACTCCAACTTGGTAACACCACATTTTCTCCCTAAGCGTAACATTTAATCAAGTGGTCAACTGGATAAAAAACATAGAGATAACAAATAATTCAAAAGTGCTTTGTCGCTATTTGAGAACTGCTTGGCTCAGAAAGCGACCTTTTAAAAATGGTGTAAATCCGTTCGGTAGTTGCTGAGAAATTGTAAAAACAAATATCGATATCTAGAGGCGCGGTGGATCCGCGAACCCTCCCGACCACGAGCTTCATTTTAATTGGCTGCCAACACTCCAAACCAGGAAGTGTTGGCAGCCATCTTGTAACTCACAAGAAAACAGGGAAACAAAGGTGAAAAAGAAGAAACGGGGGCAGGGTAGAAACACCCTGACCCCCTAGGCCTGCTCAGGGGGTCCCACAAGGACCCCCAGGGACAAAAAAAGCATTTTGTTTAAAAAAATTGGCGAAATTCGCGCTGGGGTCACGAATCCCACCGAAATGTTAAAAAAAATGAAGCGTGGGATACCGCGCTTCATTTAATTGAGACCCCCGGGTCGGCCAGGTCCCGGGGGCATTGCCAACAAATATATGCAGGGCCCGTGGGGGCCCCCGTAGCCCCGGGGACCGCCACCTCCCGGGGCTTGTTTTTTTTAATGTTTGGGGGGGCCTCCAAGGCCCCCCCATGCCCCGGGGACTGCCACCGCCAGGGCTTTTATCAAATAGGGACCCTCAGGATTCAAGGGGAATTAATCCTCCAACATACCCTGAGCACTACTGATGCAGTCCAGCCATCGCCCTGTCACTACCCATGCACTCCTCCAATCAACCAGCGAGCACCATGTACTTATCCAATCACTCCGCCAAAACACAAGCACTTATAAATTCACCATCCACTCTCCTTGCAGTACTCTAATCATCCAGTCAGTACCCATGTACTCATCCAATGACCCAGGCACTAACTCATGGCAAATACAGAGGAGGTCATGCTGATCACAGGGGTACCCCAACGCATAGTGTTCCCTAGTTTATGTAGGTGTTTTCACTGTATTCTAAGTGTCTTTTACCACCAGAGACAGAGTCAGTTACCACCAGTACCCATCAGCAAAAAGTTGGGGGCACAGGAGTACTTTCTACTCTTCTGTTGGTTCTTTCTGCACATCTCTTCCTTCTTCTTGCACTTTTCTTCGTCTTTCTGGACTTCTGTTGCCTCTTTCTGCATTTGTCTTCCTTCTTTCTGTGCTTTTCTTCTTCTTTCTTCACATGTCCTACCTCTGTAGGCATAGTTAGAAACTAACATTTAAAAAACCTTTGAAATTCACTTAAAAAAACCATAGGTTTCAGGCACGTTATAGTTAGAAATTAGCATTTAAAAACCTTAGAAATTCACTGAAAAACCATAGGTTTTAGGAAAGTTATAGTTAGTTGGACATTTCACTCGCACAAAACCAGAGAAATTCCCCGTTATAGTTAGTTCAGCTAACTATAACTCGCGCCCACGCAATGCACTGCTGATGACGTCACATATGACATCACTCATGACATGGTCAGTGACATCACTGATGACATCACTGATGACATCTCAAATGACATCACTGATGACATCACTGATGACATCATCCATGTGATAATTTGATGCATCTTCTCACACCCTAATGTAACCTTTGATACACCAACTCTAAATAACCGACTGCCATTCTCAAAACCATAGACACTCCAGCAGCAATAACTACATACACACTCACTGATTCTTAGGTCTAAACACATATCCACTCACTCACCCGTACAGTCACTCATACTTACAATCACTCAGTACAGGACTATCATATGCACTCATACGCCTATATAGACACACACACACCACCACTCATCCATAGAGGTACTCACACACCTAGTCAGTCATGCAAATAATTAATCACACTCCCATTTACTCACCTATACAGTTATACACACACCAGCTCACTTACTCATACAAATAATTGGACATTCTTACGCTCTTATGCAATCACTGATACAAGCACACACTCATCCATACAGTCACTCTCATAATCACACACTCTCACTTATAGCTATTTATATATTCCAACACACATATATACTGCCTTTCACATATGTAGTTACTCACACATGTACCACTGAGATATACATTCACTCACTAACACACCCATGCACACACTCACACACCCATACAGTCCATCACAGATGCAGTCTTGAAACCATGCACCCAGTGAATCACCCACTCACACATCTATGCACAGAGTCACACACACCCCACCCATACAAACACTCAGGCATCCATACAGATACTCAGACAACCAATCAATAACCCATATAGACACTCATGTAGCTATTCACAAACCCATGCAGCCGCTTACACACCAACAGACAGACGGATACAGACATTCACACAGTTCAGTCACTAACCCGTGCATTCAGTAAGATACATTTAATCACTCACTTATAGAGTCAGTCACACACCTACTAAATCATCCATTCAGACACTTATACACCCATTCATTCTTCAATATGCCTTCCCTATATATATTAAACATATTTAAACTTTACAGAAACACACAGTCACTAGATGATGTCATCAGTGATGTCATCAGTGATGTCATTTGAGATGTCATCAGTGATGTCACTGACCATGTCATGAGTGATATCATATGTGACGCCATCAGCAGTGATATGGGGCGCGAGTTATGTTAGCTGAACTAACTATAACGGGGAATTTCTCTGGTTTTGTACGAGTGAAATGTCCAACTGACTATAACTTTCTGAAACCTATGGTTTTTCAGTGAATTCTCTAAGGTTTTAAATGCTAATTTCTAACTATAACGTGCCTGAAACCTATGGTTTTTTCAGTGAATATATATATATATATATATTCACTGAAAAAATCGGTTTCAGGCACGTTATAGTTAGAAATTAGCATTTCGAAAACCTTAGAAATTCACTGAAAAAACCATAGGTTTCAGGGACGTTATAGTTAGTTGGACATTTCACTCATACAAAACCATAGAAATTCCACCGTTATAGTTAGTTCAGCTAACTATAACTCGCGCCCCGCAATGCACTGCTGATGACGTCACATATTACATCATTCATGACATGGTCAGTGACATCACTGATGACATCACTGATGACATCTCAAATGACATCACTGATGACATCACTGATGACATCATCCAGTGAATGTAGCTTTCTTAAAACTTAAATATGTATTATATATATACCAAGCTGTATTGAAGAATGAATGGATGTATAAGTGTCTGGATGGAGGATTTAGTAGGTGTGTGACTGACTGTTTAAGTGAATCATTAAATGTATCTTTCTGAATACATGGGTTAGTGTCTAAAGTGTGTGAATATCTGTATCACTCTGTCTGTTGTTGTGTAAGCTGCTGCATCGGATGGTCAGTAGCTACATCAATGTCTATATGGATTATTGATTAGTTGCCTGCGTATTTGTATAAGAGACTGAGTGTGTGTGTGGTTGGGTGGGGAGTGTGTGACTCTGTGCATAGATGTGTGAGTGGTTGATTGACAGGGTGTATGAGTTTAAGAGTGCATGTGGAAACAGTTGCATGGGTGGGTAAGTGTGTGTATGGGCGTCTTGGTGAGTGAATCGATGTCTCAGTGCACATGTCCAACTAAGTACATATATAAAAGGCAGTGTATGTGAGAGTTGGTGTATAGAAATGACTATACGTGAGAGTCAGTGATTGTGAGAGTGGCTGTATGTATGAGTGTATACTTGTATTAGTGATTATATAAGAGACTAAGTATGCGTTACTATCTGTATGAATAAATGAGGTGGTGTGTGTATAACTGTGTAGGTGAGTAAATGGAACTGTGATTGATTCTTTGCATGAGTGACTAGGATGAGTACATAACTGACTAGGATGAGTGCTGGTGTGTCAATTTCTATATAGGTGTATGAGTGCATTTGATAGTGTTCTATTGATCAGTGACTGCATGTATGACTGATTGTATGGGTGAATGGGTAGATGTGTGTCTAGACCTAGGAATCACTGAGTGGGTATGTAGTAACTGGTATTAGTGTGTGAATGGTATCGAAAATGGTAGTCTGTATTTTACAGTGAGTGTATCAAAGGTTATATTAGTGTGTGACGAGGTATATCAGATTGTCACATGGATGATGTCATCAGTGATGTCATTTGAGATGTCATCAGTGATGTCATCAATGATGTCACTGACCATGTCATGAATGATGTAATATGTGACGTCATCAGCAGTGCATTGTGGGGTGCGAGTTATAGTTAGCTGAACTAACTATAACGTTGGAATTTCGATGGTTTTGTATGAGTGAAATGTCCAACTAACTATAACGTCCCTGAAACCTATGGTTTTTTCAGTGAATTTCTAAGGTTTTTGAAATGCTAATTTCTAACTATAACGTGCCTGAAACCTAAGGTTTTTTCGGTGAATTTCAAAGGTTTTTTTTAAATGCCAATTTCTAACTATAACGTGTCTGAAACCTATGGTTTTTTCAGTGAATTTCAAAGGTTTTTTAAATACTAATTTCTATCTATAACGTCCCTGAAACGTATCGTTTTTTCAGTGAATTTCAATGTTTTTTTTAATGCTAACTTCTAATTATAATGTTTATTTAACCTATAGTTTTTTCCGACACCCAAGAAGGACACACCACCCACTGCCACAACCCTCAGGACCTCCCCCCCGTACCACCCCTCTCCCTACTGTAATTGTTTTTTATTTGTTATTTAAACTATATAATGTCTTCTTGTTTTTTAAATATTAAACAACTACATACAGTATGAAAGGGAGCCCAGCCCAGAGCCACATCTGAAGACCAACACATGTCATAGACCTACTGATCAAGCAGCTCCGACACCCAAGAACGCCACAGCACCCACCACCACCCCCAGGCCCCCCCCTATACCACCGAGGCAGTGCAGAACAAGACAGCAAACTTTCCGAAAACGGCATGGCCCCTCAGCCACACAATAGCTGAATATTGGGACAGGTGTGAACAAACTATATGTGAAGGAAGCAATTCACCCATGTTTAACAATGCACACAATGCAAAGTGTAGCGGTGATGTGCTGGACACATCTCAGTATGCAGAACACACACCTCTCCATGTGCACAAATACTACTGGTGCTTGTAGTGTTGTGGACAGTGGACCTAACCATGTTACGTCAAACACTAGGGAAGATCTCAGTCATGTAGCTGTGTCGTCCCCCCCTGTAAGCATAAGCGTAACCAGAGTGGGCTGGTCCGATGTACACCACTTCAGTGTAGGAGTGTGAATAAATAGGCCGGAGCTCTGGGCGTGGTTCACTTGTGGGAAGGCCAAAGCGTCTGCCAGGGCGGCGCCCCTCACCCTGCCACGAGGCCGCCAACATGACCGCCAGCCTCCTCAGCCGATCGCTGGCTTCCGCCACACAGGCCCCCAGCGGCACAGCACCACGGACTTATGTCTGTACAAACTACTGCCTTCGATATACACTGCGGACAGCAAGGCTCACAATTCAGATCGAGTCGCGATTGCAGATGACGCAGTCCCGTAGGCAAGAGACATTGCTGAAGTCAACAACACATGGCTGTGGGCCCTTCCTGACCGCTGCCTCCGGCCTACACTGTGGTCAGTATGGCTCACAATTCAGATGGAGTCGAGATTGCAGATGACGCAGTCCAATAGGCAAGAGACATTGCTCAAGTCAACAACACGTGCCTGTGGGCCCTTCCTCACCGCTGCCTCCTGCCTCCACTGCGGTGAGTAGTGCTCACAATTCAGAGCAACTCGCGATTGCAGATGATGCAGTCCAGTAGGCAACAGACATTGCTACCAGTGCGGCCAGCCCGGACCACGCATCATCGCTGACTGCCCACACGCTAAGTGCTTCAAGTACCACTAACTCTGTGCAGCTCAAGTCAACGCCACGTTTCTGTGGGCCCTTGATGACCGCTGCCTCCGGCCTACAATGCGGTTAACAGGGCTACCAATTCAAGATTAGTGCCGATGCTAATTGTGTAAGAGAGTATAATCAGTTAAGAAGACTGTATTCTCCCAATCTGTGCAGCTCAAGTCAACGTCACGTGGCTGTGGGCCCTTGCTGACCGCTACCTCTGGCCTACACTGCGGTCATCAGGGCTCACAATTAAAATTAAGTCTTGATTCATTAATTACAGAGTCCAGTAGGCAAGTAACTATCACAGGCCTAAAACCTACATAATATCCTTTTAGTATCCTTGCTTCAAGAACTTTTTTATATCAGTTATAGCTTTAGTACAGTCACCAAATTCATCTTCAAGTGCAAACGAACACTCATTAGCAGTCTACACTGCGGGCAGCAGAGCTCGCAATTTGAATTTTGGACACGTGGTGCCACTAACCCTGTTCAACACAAGCCGCGACACGTGGTGCCACTAACCCTGTTCAACACAAGCCGGCGACACGTGGTGCCACTAACCCTGTTCAACACAAGCCGATCCCACATGTGGAACTGTGTCCTGAGTCCTGAATGGCAGTGACCCCAAGTCCGTGGCAGCGACCACAGCACCAGACTCCCTTAGATCAGTGAGGCATATTTCCATATGCAAGGCCGGCTACAGGTGGTGGCACTAACCCTGAACAACACAAGGCGCGACACGTGGTGCCACTAACCCTGTTCAACACAAGCCGATCCCACATGTGGAACTGTGTCCTGACTCCTGAATGGCAGTGACCCCAACTTCGTGGCAGCGACCACAGCACCAGACTCCCTTCGATTAGTGAGGCATATTTGCATATGGAAGGCCGGCGACACGTGGTGCCACTGAACCTGAACTACGCAGGCTGGTGGGGCCACCAATCTATGCACGTGGCTGTGGGCCCTTGCTCACCGCTACCTCTGGCCTACACTGTGGTCAGCAGGGCTCACAATTCAGATACAGTCGCGTTTGCAGATGACGCAGCCCAGTAGGCAAGAGACGTTGCTCCCAGTACGGCCCGTCCACACCAAGCAGCATCACAGGCTCAAACATTCTCAATGCTTCTGGTGCCAGTAACTGTGCACCTCAACTCAACGCCACGTGGCTATGGGCCCTTGCTGACCGCTACCTCTGGCCTACACTGCGGTCATCAGGGCTCACAATTAAAATTAAGTCTTGATTAATTAATTACAGAGTCCAGTAGGCAACTAACTATCACAGGCCTAAAACCTACATAATATCCTTTTAGTATCCTTGCTTCAAGAACGTTTTTTATATCAGTTCTAGCTTTAGTACAATCACCGAATTCATCTTCAAGTGCAAATGAACACTCATTAGCAGTTTACACTCCGGGCAGCAGAGCTCGCAATTCGAATTTTGGACACGTGGTACCACTAACCCTGTTCAGCACAAGCCGTGACACATGGTGCCACTAACCCTGTTCAACACAAGCCGATCCCACATGTGGAACTGTGTCCTGACTCCTGAATGGCAGTGACCCCAACTCCGTGAGAGAACCACAGCAGCAGACTCCCTTCGTTTAGTGAGGCGTATTTGCATATGGAAGGCCGGCGACACATGGTGCCACTAACCCTGTTCAACACAAGCCGATCCCACATGTGTAACTGTGTCCTGAGTCCTGAATGACAGTGACCACAAGTCTGTGGCAGCAACCACAGCACCAGACTCCCTTCAATCAGTGAGGCATATTTCCATATGGAAGGCCGGCAACACGTGGTGCCACTAACCCTGCTCAACACAAGCCGATCCCACATGTGTAACTGTGTCCTGAGTCCTGAATGGCAGTGACCCCAAGTCCGTGGCAGCAACCACAGTACCAGACTCCCTTCGATCAGTGAGGCATATTTCCTTATGGAAGGCCGGCGACACGGGGTGCCACTAACCCTGTTCAACACAAGCCGATCCCACATGTGTAACTGTGTCCTGAGTCCTGAATGGCAGTGACCCCAACTCCGTGAGAGAACCACAGCAGCAGACTCCCTTGGATTAGTGAGGCGTATTTGCATATGAAAAGCCGGCGACACATGGTGCCACTAACCCTGTTCAACACAAGCCGATCGCACATGTGTAACTGTGTCCTGAGTCCTGAATGGCAGTGACCCCAAGTCCGTGGCAGCGACCACAGCACCAGACTCCCTTCGATCAGTGAGGCATATTTCCCTATGGAAGGCCGGCAACACGTGGTGCCACTAACCCTGTTCAACACAAGCCGATCCCACATGTGTAACTGTGTCTTGAGTCCTGAATTGCAGTGACCCCAAGTCCGTGGCAGCAACCACAGCACCAGACTCCCTTCGATCAGTGTGGCATATTTCCATATGAAAGGCCGGCGACACGTGGTGCCACTAACCCTGTTCAACACAAGCCGATCCCACATGTGTAACTGTGTCCTGAGTCCTGAATGGCAGTGACCCCAACTCCGTGAGAGAACCACAGCAGCAGACTCCCTTCGATTAGTGAGGCGTATTTGCATATGGAAGGCCGGCGACACATGGTGCCACTAACCCTGTTCAACACAAGCCAATCCCACATGTGTAACTGTGTCCTGAGTCCTGAATGGCAGTGACCCCAAGTCTGTGGCAGCGACCACAGCACCACACTCCCTTCGATCAGTGAGGCATATTTCCATATGGAAGGCCGGCAACACGTGGTGCCACTAACCCTGTTCAACACAAGCTGATCCCACATATGTAACTGTGTCCTGAGTCCTGAATGGCAGTGACCCCAAGTCCGTGGCAGCAACTACACCACCAGACTCCCTTCGATCAGTGAGGCATATTTCCATATGGAAGGCCGGCAACACGTGGTGCCACTAACCCTGTTCAACACAAGCCGATCCCACATGTGTAACTGTGTCCTGAGTCCTGAATGGCAGTGACCCCAAGTCCATGGCAGCAACCACAGCACCAGACTCCCTTCGATCAGTGAGGCATATTTCCATATGGAAGGCCGGGCGACACGTGGTGCCACTAACCCTGTTCAACACAAGCCGATCCCACATGTGTAACTGTGTCCTGAGTCCTGAATGGCAGTGACCCCAACTCCGTGAGAGAACCACAGCAGCAGACTCCCTTGGATTAGTGAGGCGTATTTGCATATGAAAAGCCGGCGACACATGGTGCCACTAACCCTGTTCAACACAAGCCGATCGCACATGTGTAACTGTGTCCTGAGTCCTGAATGGCAGTGACCCCAAGTCCGTGGTAGCGACCACAGCACCAGACTCCTTCGATCAGTGAGGCATATTTCCATATGGAAGGCCGGCAACACGTGGTGCCACTAACCCTGTTCAACACAAGCCGATCCCACATGTGTAACTGTGTCCTGAGTCCTGAATTGCAGTGACCCCAAGTCCGTGGCAGCAACCACAGCACCAGACTCCCTTCGATCAGTGTGGCATATTTCCATATGAAAGGCCGGCGACACGTGGTGCCACTAACCCTGTTCAACACAAGCCGATCCCACATGTGTAACTGTGTCCTGAGTCCTGAATGGCAGTGACCCCAACTCCCTGAGAGAACCACAGCAGCAGACTCCCTTCGATTAGTGAGGCGTATTTGCATATGTAAGGCCGGCGACACATGGTGCCACTAACCCTGTTCAACACAAGCCGATCCCACATGTGTAACTGTGTCCTGAGTCCTGAATGGCAGTGACCCCAAGTCCATGGCAGCGACCACAGCACCAGACTCTCTTTGATCAGTGAGGCATATTTCCATATGGAAGGCCGGCAACACGTGGTGCCACTAACCATGTTCAACAAAAGCCGATCCCACATGTGTAACTGTGTCCTGAGTCCTGAATGGCAGTGACCCCAACTCCGTGAGAGAACCACAGCAGCAGACTCCCTTCGATTAGTGAGGCGTATTTGCATATGGAAGGCCGGCGACACATGGTGCCACTAACCCTGTTCAACACAAGCCAATCCCACATGTGTAACTGTGTCCTGAGTCCTGAATGGCAGTGACCCCAAGTCTGTGGCAGCGACCACAGCACCACACTCCCTTCGATCAGTGAGGCATATTTCCATATGGAAGGCCGGCAACACGTGGTGCCACTAACCCTGTTCAACACAAGCTGATCCCACATGTGTAACTGTGTCCTGAGTCCTGAATGGCAGTGACCCCAAGTCCGTGGCAGCAACTACACCACCAGACTCCCTTCGATCAGTGAGGCATATTTCCATATGGAAGGCCGGCAACACGTGGTGCCACTAACCCTGTTCAACACAAGCCGATCCCACATGTGTAACTGTGTCCTGAGTCCTGAATGGCAGTGACCCCAAGTCCGTGGCAGCGACCACAGCACCAGACTCCCTTCGATTAGTGATGGGTATTTGCATATGGAAGGCCGGCGACACGTGGTGCCACTGAACCTGAACTACGCAGGCCGGTGGGGCCACCAACCTATGCACGTGGCTGTGGGCCCTTGGTCACCGCTACCTCTGGCCTACACTACGGTCAGCAGGCCTCACAATTCACATAGAGTCCTGATTGCACATGACGCAGAACAGTAGGCAAGACACATTTCTCCCAGTGCGGCCCGTCCGCACCAAGCATCATCACAGGCTCATACACTCGCAATGCTTCTGGTGCCACTAACTGTGCACCTCAACTCAATGCCACGTGGCTATGGGCCCTTGCTGACCGCTACCTCTGGCCTACACTGCGGTCATCAGGGCTCACAATTAAAGTTATTTCTTGATTCATTAACTACAGAGTCCAGTAGGCAAGTAACTATCACAGTCCTAAACCCTACATAATATCCTTTTAGTATCCTTGCTTCAAGAACTTTTTTATATCAGTTATAGTTTAGTACAATGACCAAATTCATCTTCAAGTGCAAACGAACACTCAATAGCAGTCTACACTGCGGGCAGCAGAGCTCGCAATTCGATTTTTAAATGCTAATTTCTAACAAGAAGATTGTACTCAGAAAATACAACACTTTGTCAGTGTACTCTATACTTATTTCATCTTTTCATGATACACCTACACTGCGGTCAGTAGGGCTCACAATTAAAATTAAGTATAGATTCATTAATTACAGAGTCCACTAGGCAAGTAACTATCACAAGCCTAAAATCTACATAATATCCTTTTAGTATCCTTTCTTCAAGAACATTTTTTATAACAGTTATAGCTTTAGTACAATCACCAAATTCATTTTCAAGTGCAAACGAACACTCATTAGCAGTCTACACTGCGGGCAGCAGAGCTCGCAATTCCAACTTTGGACACGTGGTGCCACTAACCCTGTTCAACACAAGCCGCGACACGTGGTGCCACTAACCCTGTTCAACACAAGCCTGCAACATATGGTACCACTAACCCTGTTCAACGCAAGCCGCGACACGTGGTGCCACTAACCCTGTTCAACAGAAGCCGGCGACGCGTGGTGCCACAACCCTGTTCAACACAAGCCAATCCCACATTTGGAACTGTGTCCTGAGTCCTGAATGGCAGTGACCCCAAGTCCGTGGCAGCGACCATAGCACCAGACTCCCTTCAGTTTTATTTGTTGTTGTTTTCTTTAAATAAAATGTTTTATATGTAAACCTATACATGACTAAGATTCTTGTTTGTCCAACCGCACAGGGACACTTCTGGGCCCAAGAAGGTTGTTGGGGGTATGTTGGTAATGTGGGAAGAGGGTGCGTTACCTGCTGATGTGGGGAGAGGCAGCGTGAAAGGGGTAGCTCTCACAGAAAGAACTCCGATATGTTTTCAGAAATATGTCGGACAGATGCCAGCTGACGGACTGAATCACAAAATGGTTTTTCAATGCTTATGTAGTGTGAGTTATGAACAGTTCGCACCCAGGCTCGCAGAGGGACAACTGCGGCCCGTCCGCTCGACTCACACACGCAGTACTACGACCCGTCCGCTCCCAAAGGAACAGCAGCGCAGTACCTCGCAGAGGTACAGGCACAGTAGCATACTAGCTCGCAAACGTAGAGAGCTGCGAGCCGACGGACTGGCTTCTAACGGCATAGCTGCGAAGTGGTGATGTTGGGCAGACGGAGCGTGAAAGAGTTATCTCGCAGAAACAGAGCTCCGGTATATTAAATTGCTCCCGAGACCTTTCTTTTATATTTTCACTCGATGCGAGAAAGCGCGCTTTCTGGACCAAGACCTTTCTCCCTGCCAAATTTGGCGTAATTCCGTTCAGCAGTTTGACCTGTAGCCTTGTCTAAAGTTTCCTATGGAAAATTCATTGAGAAAACACATTTTCACCCCCCCCACATAGCTACCTGTCGCAGGCGTACTCGCTGTTGGTGTGCAGGTCAGTGGTCTAGTTGTCAACATGTCACGGCCACTCCCTGAGGGCAGGTTTGCACACACACCAGACGCATCCGGCACATGCGTCACAGGCCATGTGACCACGCAAATATAATGGATCCACAACGTCTCATCCTTTATTGCCGGTGGTGACTGGATGGCGGACACTCCACGGGTCGCAATCATAAAGACTCATGAAAAGTTGCGCAGAGGGTTAGTCGCACCCTGAGCTCTATGGCCATCAGGGGCCTACTACCACGTGGCGCGGACTTGAGTTCCACAGGGTTATTGCCACCCAAAGCTAATGTGGCCGTCAGGGGCCTACCACCACGTGGCGCGAACTTGAGTTGCACAGGGTTAGTGCCACCCGAAGCTGATGTGGCTGCCAGGGGCCTTCGACCACGTGGCGCGGACTTGAGTTGCACAGGATTAGTCGCACCCTAAATTGTATGGCCGTCAGCGGCCTACCACCACGTGGCGCTGACTTGCGTTGCACAGGGTTAGCGGCACCAAAAGCTGCTGAGGTCTCCGCCATTGATGACTCAGGACTCAGCGACATATGTGAAATCTGCCGGGCGCGGAGAAGCTGATGTGGTCTCTGCCATTCATGACTCAGGACTCAGCGACATCTGTGAGATCTGCTGGGCCACGGAGCTTTGACGTGGAGTGCCCACTGGTAGACACTTCGGTGGCAGCAGGTAATTATTTGGTCATGGATGCGCAGGGGCGGCAGTATCTCTCTCTCTCACTTCCCTCTCTTCACTCTCTCTCACTCTCTTCCTTCCTTTTCTTCTCTTTCTCTATCTCCCTTCTCCCTTTCTTTCCTTCCCTCTCTTTTTCTCTGTGGCTTTTTTTTCCTTCTCTGTGTCTAACTCCTTTGATATGCGCATTACACAGGTCCTTATTTTGTGCTTTATTTTCCAGGCTGTGTCGTCGACATTCATGGTCCCGACAGGAGTCTTCCGCCTTGTTGTTTTGTGTTCAGTTTGTTAAATTTAGTTTATCCTTTATATATACGTTTACGAAAAAATAAAGTTTGATAAAAAAAAAAAAATTTCAATAAAGTTTTTGGCTGTTACTTAAGTGCTATGTGACTCTTTCTCGTTTTTATTACTGTTATTTCGTGGTGTCCACCATGGTGTTAAATTTTGGGGCAGTTATCACGGGAATACTGGTGATGTCTGCAGTTTGCACCAGCTTCTGAATAGTGTGTTATATTTATCTCCACTTCAGTTGCATTAAAGTGCTGATAATGAAATGCAGAGTAGGCGTTCCGTGCAAAAAGACACGAGGTGCACCTTTGCGATTTATTCTAAATACTAAAATCCTGTATTGAATTGCACTGTGGTAGTGGGTGCACTTACAGTGTACACACAAAATCAATGAAGAAATGTCATTGTATTTATATTGATTGGGAATAGTGGGTCAGGTGCTGGATCTTGACGGGATACACTGCCCAGTTCGTTTATTTTTCTGTACACGAAAAACCACATCACAACTTTGACAACAACTGCGATGCGAAACAAATTCCGGCGATAAGCCGCGTTAGCACCAGGGATTTTACACCTGCTTTCTGCTGGTGTTAAGCAGGACGACTACCTACAGCATGAAAGGGAACACAGCCAAGAGCCACACCGAAACACCCACAGGTGCCATACAGTCAATGAGCATGATACACGGATACCCATGAGGACCACAACACTCATCACAACAGCCCCAGGACCGCCAACGCCCCCCGAACCCGCATCTGAGCAAGTGTGTCCGTGTGGTCATTGTGTTAGCATGATAGGCACCGGCCCTGCAACATCACAGTGTCAGCGGACGTTACCATGTCACCTCAGCGTTGGCAGTGAGCCTGGACATGTAGCTACGCACGCATCCTCCTGCATGCACAAGCGGCGTGTGCTGGTCCGGCGTACACAGGTCAGCGCAGGGGTCTGCCTATCCGGCAAGGGGAACGGGGTGTCTCGGACATGTCCGTGTTCAGGAAGTGAGGTAAGTGTGTCTCTGTGTTCTGGTGTGGCTGCCACAAGGGCCGCAGCAGTCGATGTTGTACAGTGGCATGCACCTCCTCCAAACTGCAGTCTCACGGTGTGGTTGGAATGCCGCAGGACATGCGCGAATAGGCATTACAATGGTGTGCCGTAGGAGTGCACGGGATACAACAGTGCACCGTACAAAAGTGTGGGGGATCGTGGGAGGGAGGAGCAGCTGTTTGGCAACGTAACACACAGTGAACCCACCCATGTGCCACGTGCTGGGCATCTCATCCATGATGACCAGGGTCACAGACATCCCACAACACCCACGACCGGCCTTTGTACACATCCTGTATGAATGCAGCTGGAGAACTTACTGTAGGGAGGAAAGGTTCTTTGTCTGAGCTATCTTGCAGTAGCACATCTGTTGCTCCGAGAAGGAACTTGCAAGTGGCCAGCCCCCCCCTGACAGATACGATAATATTTGCATCCGTCTCCCACACTACGCACTGCCCGATTTGAGAACAACGAGTACACATCCCACACTCAAAAGTCCTTCGTCGTAGTTAGCGTGCGTGAAATGGCCTTCACACGTACTCCCACCACACCCCTGCCCTGCACCCATTGCACACAGACCCGGCTCATTGCACCAAGCTGTGCCATTTCATCCACAAGACTGGCACACGGCAAGCCAGTGCAGCTACAAGCAGAGCCACTGACGCAATGGCAGAGCATCCCGAACACATGGTCGACTCCATGCACGTCCACCTATACCTTGCACGTCTGCTGCATGTCCTGGGTGCACTGCCTTTGGCAGTACTCGCGGATCACTTACCGGCTGTGCTTCCGCATTACGGACGTCACCTGCGTTCAACCTGTATTGCAATGTCGCACGTGCCTATCCGAGTGGTGCATGGACGTGTGCCTCTCCAACGAGTGGGTAGCTGACATGGATTACGACAGGTGTGTGCGCCCTGTTGGCCCACGACCAGGACTGTCAAGGTGATGCCCGTTTATGGCATGCATGGATGTTTGGCATGCATGTTGGGAACTGGGCCTGGGAGATTGCACGTGTCGTAGTATGCAGTGAGCAAATTGACCCACTTCCCGATTCTGCTTTGGTGCACATTGGCTACAGTGGTTGGAGTCAGCACATCTGTCCCGGTCAGCTGATTGATTACGTCGACGACATGTCAAATATTGTGGCCAACCATCACTCATTAGAGATAGTGGCTTACGCAGCTGCACTCGCGTTCATGGACGAGTGACAAGGTACCTCCAACCACGACTCGATGTGCCACATTGCACGTGTCCCTCCGCATCATTGCACGTTGTACATCTGGTCACATGTCCCAAAACAACAGTGGACATGGCTGAATTGGCATCGAATCATGTCCGAAGCGCGGACAACCAACGCTGCTTGACACTGACGTGTGTTGGTGATGGACTACCCCGAGGTGAACATGGACGTTTTCCTACATTCCTTATTCAGCCATGCTGCTGCATTTCTCTGCATATCGTGGCACTACTCTTGGCCATACTGACACACACTTTTTTTATATAAAGTTTCCACATTTTCACTTGTCTCCAAATGTGTAGTGTCTTCATTTGTATGCCAATGTGTGTGTCACGGACTCTCTGGCTGCCTGCCATACGTGAATTGCTACCCCATCCGGACTGTGGGTTTGTACTTATGCGTTCTCATGTGCCTGTTTCGTACTGACGCTTTTGGACGCTTATTCGCCTCAGGCGAGTGCATTTGTGTCCTGTGTTCGATTTTGCAAATCTTTGTGTTTGGACAACATTGTGTTGGATGTTGGTGTACTCTGCTTCCTATGTGTGTGTGCTGCATTGTGTGTGAGATGTCCCTTCATGTGAGCTTTTGTTCACCCTTCTCCCTTTCCGGCAGTGTGGTTTTCACTTCTATGCTTGTTCAGTGGTGTGATGTTGGCGGGTTGTGTGACTTGTGCTCCTTGTTGGTGTGTTTCATTTTGGCCATGGTTTGTCTATAGTTGTGCTGTACTTAATTGTGCATGTGTACCATTGTGGCCATCTTCCCCGTCCCCCCACTCCCTGCTTCTTCCTCTTCCTTTTTTATTTTTTTTATTTTTTTCCAGTAGAGCCAGCATATATTTTGACAATATATTATTCCAAACATGACATATACATCATTAATACCTTAAACAGCATACATATTTATACAAACTAAGGAGGAGAGAACAGAAAAAAAGAAAAGAAAAAAGGAAAGGGGGAAATATATTATAAAATATATAACAATAAAAAAAATCTAAATTTCTAGCTCCCTTCCCCCTACTCTTCCATCAATAAACCCCATATCTGTCGACCCTTGACCCTCCCCCTACGACCTTTACATTTATACAATGCCATCTCTAAATTAAATATATGATACAGTCTAGCATACCATGCCTGATATGTTGGTGGATCTACATCCTTCCACATAGTAGCAATCAAAATGCGATAGACAGCTGTCACCATAAAGCATAAATACCCTTGAGTAGGGTCTAGCTGTAATCTTTCATCAAATCCCAATATCAACATGGTTGATGTTAGAGATACTGCCCGCCCCAGGTTTTGACATAAAAACTGTTCAATACCCTCCTTCAGGGCCAGCAATTTACCACAATCAGCAAACATATGAATTATATCAGCTGGTCCCTGATCACACCTTGGGCATTTATTATTATCCCGTTTCCCCCAGGCCCAAAGTTTAGCTGGGGTAAAATAGAGTCTGAACACTGTTTTATAGGTTTGGGCTTTGAGATTTGCACTTAAAAAGATTTTCTGAGAGAGCTCTAATGACCTACAAATATCTATATCTGGTTTGTCCAATTTAGCTGCCCATGCACTTTCTACTTTACAGATGTCATCCGGGGTGGCTTCCAACAATATTGTATACACATCCTTGACACAAATCTGTTTTTTCGACAAAAGTTCTAATAGCGGGATTTGAGCCAAGTTAATGAATTGCCGGACCAGCTTGTTTATCAACTCCCTCGCTTGTATATATTTAAAAATAGTGCTCGAATCTAACCCATATCGTATCTGGAGTTCCTCAAATGAAACTACCCCATTCTGGTCAGCCATGTCACCTATCTGTTTTATTCCGGCCTTTTCCCATATTTTACTTGTATAAAAGGGGACCGGGAAGGCTGATGAGCGCCACAACCATGTATATCTTTGAATTCTGGGTATTTCCAAATTTTTACTAATCTTTCGCCATATATTCCAGGCAGCTCTTATAATCTTAAAACATATATATATAATAGCTGCCTTCAAGCTGCCTTAATACTAACCCTGGAGCAAATTTACCAACTGCTAGCTCATAAATAGAAGGCAGGGTCTCCTTGTCCTTGTCCCCCTCCACCACCCCAACCGAGTCCCAGCATTGAGGCCTAAATAGTATACTCATGTGTTGCAGCGTTACTGCCCAGAAATAATATAGAAGATTGGGAATTGCCAACCCCCCCCGGTGTTGCGGTAAGATCATGAATTTTAAAGATCTCCTAATTTTCTTATACCCCTATATAAATTGAGAAAACATTCCCTCTGCCTTTTTAAATATGGAATTTTCCGGTTCTATAGGTATGCACCGACATAGATAGAACACCTTAGGAAACATCGTCATTTTAATGACATTTGCTCTGCCAATAATAGATAGGTGTAGATTATCCAAACGCTTGAGGTCCCCCTCCATTTTTTTAAAAAGAGGAGCCGAATTTATTTCCCAGGTCAAGCCGACCTCTGCGGTGATGGCGATCCCTAAATATGTAGCTACATCTGTCCTGCGTGCATCCTGGAATTGCGTATTTCTGGTACATACAATTTGTGTTTTTTCGGTGTTTAGACTATAGCCTGATTGTTTGCCAAATTCTATCGCGAGCCGTTCGATCTTGTCTATAGCACTCTGCGGGTCTGGGGTAACAACCGCAATGTCATCTGCGTAGGCTAGTACTTTTGTATGATAGCCCAGGATCACTATGGGTTTAATTGCATGATCCGCCAACATAGATCTAATCAAGGGGTCTATGTAGAGGGCAAATAAGATAGGGGAGCATGGGCACCCCTGCCTCGTCCCCCGAGTGATCTTAATCCTGCCAGACTCCTTTCCCATTATCTGAATTTTAGCATGTGCCTCGACATACATCGCCTGAATAGCAGTTATTATTCTTGTACCAAATCCCTTAGATCTTAAATTTTGCCACAGATACGCCCACTCTACTTGATCGAATGCTTTTTGTGCATCCAGCAATATCAAAGACATCTGTGTCCCTGTGGCTGTGGAAATATCAAATAGGGAAATAACCCTACGAACGTGATCCGTGGTACTTCTACCAGGGATGAAGCCATGCTGCCATGGGCTCACTAGGGTCCCAATTACCTTAGACATTCTCAGAGCCAATATCTTGGAGTATAGTTTCTCGTCGGTGTTAATTAATGATATTGGTCTGTATGCAGCAGGATCTTCCGACTCCTTTCCCTTCTTCAGAAATATGACAATATTAGTTTCCTGCCAAGATCGTGGCGGGACCCCCTTATGTTGTACCGATAAAAACAGATCCAGCAATAATGGGATTAGTTCTATCTTTAGAGCTTTATAAATCTCCATCGGGATCCCATCCGGGCCTGATGCCTTACCTGCAGCCATCATCCCTAAAGCCTCAAGGACCTCATTCAGTGTAATATCTGCTTCTAGCTCCAGGAGCAGAGGGGCCGCATTCTCCACCACTACCCCCAATCCATCAGATATGGAATCCCTAGAGCGATAGAGATCCTGATAAAAATCGGTAAGTATTTTTAATATTCCTGATAGCTCTGTAGCTATTATTCCATCCTTCCCTCTTAATTGTACAATATTGTTTGCCACCGCCCTTTGTTTCATTTGCAATGCCAGATGTTTCCCCGCCATCTCCCCGTACTCGTAGTTATCCCGAGTTGCCATTTGAAATCTTTCAGCCACTTTCTTATTATAAATTCCATTAATTTTCGCCTTAACCCTAATTACTTTTAACTCTAAACTAGTTTGCTGATCTTTCTGCTTCTGTGCTATGGCAACCATATGTTGTCGCTCCATCAAACTCAATTCTTCTGTCAGTGCCTGTAATTCATCCCTTTGTTGTTTCTGATGGAATACCCCAAATCTCGTTATTTCGCCCCTAAGCCCTGCCTTATATGAATCCCAAACCATTTCTCTAGATGCACTATATCTATTCATATCAAAAAACTGTTTGGTCCACCCCCTAATATGCTCTATAAATCCATCGATCGCTAATAATTTTTTATCGAAGGTCCATTTCGTCGGGCCCTTTATATGTGTCGGGGCCTCAAAGCTCATTACCAGTGGGTTATGGTCCGAGAGGACCTTAGGGAGTCTTTTGATTTGCGCTCCCTCCATGAGAGAGGCCGAAACCAAAAAGTAGTCAAGTCTGACATACTTCCTATGTGGGCATGAAAAATAAGTAAAGCCTGGATCCCCCATTCTTTTACATGCCCACATATCTACCAGACCATAACTTTCTGTAAGAGCTTTGAGAGCTTTATAAACCTGAGGCTTCCTCCCTGTATACCCTCCCCTACCCCACTCCCCAGTATCTATATGAATATTCAGGTCCCCACATATAATTAAAGGCGCTGGCCAGGCTGCTAATTCTATCTCCAACTTTACCCACAATTCTGCATCATCAATATTGGAGCCGTATACTGTACAAATAGTGCAATGATTAGGTATAAGAGCAATAGCCCACCGACCCCATTTATCTGCCTTAACTCGGTTAATAGGTAAGAGTCGTGAAGAAACGTGTATGGCCATGCCTCTGGTGTTGGTGGATTGGGCTGAACAAACAACTTGAGAGTACCCTGATATAATATTAACCCCTCTTTTCTGCCAGGGAATGTGTGTCTCCTGCTGACATATAATATCAGCACCAAGTGCTCGGAGCATTTCCCCGGCCCTGTTTCTTTTACCCCTATCATTTAGTCCACCAACATTAATTGTGGATATTGTCATCCTACCCATAATTGCGGCTTCCCTGCTTCCTGATTTGGACTTTCAACCTCTCTCTTGCCCTCCTTTTAGTATGACTGCTACCACTGGTACATCCTATCTTCTGTCCAACTAGCTTGCTTTCCTGGATTTTCTGCTTTTACCCCCCACCCCCTCGCCCACCCTCCCTTCCCACCCCTCTCCCCTGTACCCCCTTCCCTACCCTCCCATCCCCCTCCCTGCTAAGTAAGGCAGCAGACCTCTCTAGGTCTGTAAATGATGAGTGGTGGCCTATTCCCTCCCCATGTGATGGCGTACCATGCCTTTCTACGTTTTAATTTCACCTAAATGTCAAACCTGGACCGAAATGAAGACCCCACCCCACACGAATTACTGTATTTAATCACACTTAGAGAGAGAAAAAAAAAAGAATTTTTAAAGAAGCAACATCTTTTAACCACTCTCTAACCGTTAATTCTGTCCATTAACCAAAAAAGAATCAACCAAAATTCACCCCCCTGTGTTCAAAAATTCCTTGGCCTTAATTTCTGATACAAAAAACCGAGTTTGCTCTTTCCAAATGACTTTCAACCGAGCCGGATTAAGAAGAAAGGCCTGTGCTCCCTTCTCCCGGAACTGGGTTATCATTTGCCGCAACCGCCATCTTCGCTCCACGGTAACGTGGCAAAAATCCGGCCTGGTAAAAAAAGTAAATCCATCAGCTGCCCTCTGTGCTTCTGGTCTAGCTTTTTCAAATACGTTCTGTCTCAGCAAAAAATTACCGAAATACACCAAAATAGCTCGAGGTTTGGTATCTGGGCGAACTGGCTGTCGAAAGTTAAAGGGAACTCGGTGTGCTCTTTGTATTTCTTGAGCCCAGTTCCATCCTGCCAGTTCCGGAAAAGATTTCTCCAGGAGCTGGACCATAAAAATGCGCGCATCGGAGCCTTCCTTCCCCTCCGGAATCCCCAAAAATCGCAGGTTGTTCCTTCTTTGGCGATTTTTGCCTTCCTCAAGTTTCCACTGAATGTCAGTGAGCTGCTCCTCGTGTGCAATGGCTTGACCTCGTGAACCTGCGATATCCTCTTCTAGTGCAACTGTCCTTGTTTCCAGCTCCGTCATCCGGTCACTTATATCATTACAGGTTCTAGCAATTTTTCTAATTGCACCCTGAAGCTTCCGATTAGCATTCTGGGAGCGCTTACTTTCCATTCGGGCTTCTTCCCTGTATGCCATAACACACTGCAGTATGGATTCTAAAGTGGGGGAGAGTACCGGTGAGCCGACCGGCCCTTCTTCTAAATTAGGCTGATCCCGAAGCCCCACCAGTTGATCTCCTGTAGAATAATCCCATCTAAGATCATTTTGTTTGGGGTTACCCATTCTCCCGGACCGGAGGTGTGTTTTTCTATTAGATGTAATCCTATCCCTACCTCTCCCATTCCGTATCCATACCCGAGAAGCTGTCTTCCTCACTTGATTCTGAATTAGTCCCGTGAGCTGAGCCCAGTCCAGACCAAGTAGCATCGGAGAGTGAATAAAAGTCATTTGCTTCCGAATCCACTTCCTTCTCCCTGCCCCCCTGCAGGATCCTGCACGTCTTAGGGGGCCCTTTACCTTCTTTCACTTTTCCCCTTAGCTTTAAACGGAGTTCCGAGCTTTCCCCCTGTTGTATCACCTTCTCATTTGATAACTCAATATACCTTGTGCCCCCGGTGAGACCTGTTTCAGCCACATTCACATCCACATCCTCATTTTCAATGTTAGACAAAATAATGCCTTGTGTCTGTAGTGTGATTGTCTCTATTTCCTCAGATTCCGGTATTTCCCCCTGGACCAGCGGCGGCTTACCAGTTATATTTGGCCCCTTAGAAGCATCTTCTTCGTTACTGCAGAGCTGCTCCTTCGCGACAACAGAAACTGAGCTAATCCCTGTGCCCCGGAACATGTCAATTATTGTAACGGGCCGGGGTGGCTGGGGCTGTGCACCCGCACCCCTCCCCTTCCCCTCCTGTGCATTCTCCGTCCTCACACGCTGCTGCCGGCGGCCCTGCGCAGGGACCGAATCCGGATCCGCCATACACTGCTTCAGGGGCTGTCTTGGCGATTCCACTGGAGCGGGCTGCACCGGACCTCCTTTTGCTTTTGGGCCCACCTTCGGAGCCATATCGTCAGCCTCCACACCTACGGTCAACCGGGTTCCTCCGCTCCTTCTCACGCCCTGAATCCGGGCCAATTCCAGCTCCAGACTGCGGCAGCCAGCAATCAGCTGCTCTGCGATCTTTGCAAGCACCGAAGCCCCCCGCCGAATCTATGGTAAGCAGCGCTCCGTTAATGCAAGCTTCTTTATGGGGGTAATTCTATACGGGCGGAGCGCCATTCAGGTCCTGTATTTAATCAAAAACTCACCATCACTGGGGATGCCACCAACGACTGACCTCACTCAGTCGCCATCTTGCCCTCGTAAGAAGCCTCGGCCCACGCACTCAAAAGCTTCTTCCTCTTCCTGGTGCTGTTGTGTCTGTAATTTTGTTGCTCCACACATAAATACATGTAATGAACAAATTAGAATAGTTCCTTGATTCTTTTAGGTTTCAAAACTTCTCTCTATTGTTTTTTTTTTTAATTTCCATATAAAGTTTTTTTTAATATTCAAGGACACATAGAAGTCAGAAGTGCAACGTATTCTATCAACACACTTTCTAGAACATTCTACAACACGTGCAGGTTAAAAGTTCATCAATTTTTTTTAAACCAAACGATATTTTTTTGCAACATTTTCTCGAACATTTAACAGCACGTGCAGGTTAAAAGTTCACGATTGTTTTAAGTTCGAACAGTGCCTTCCAAATGCAAGTAGCAGGTGTGGTTGAGTTGAGCAAATTTTATCCTATGATATGTACTCCACGTTTAAACTGCTTTTTCTTAACCAATCACAAAGATGCTTTTCCACCAAACGAATGTGCACCCTACTTTTAAAAAGCAATGCTTTTCATCTCCCAATCAGGTATCGTTTTGTATGGCAAAAAAAGTAGTTCCCCATCTTTAAACATATCTCTTATTCTACGAACGGACTGCATGAGCTACAGACATCTATCCATTCCTCCCAGCCATACCTTCAAAATGCTAGTGTGGATCGTAGGACATAGCTATGTTTTCTGGTGCAAGAGGTATGCAGAACAGAGATGTATTGACTTAGACCTAGGTTTACAAAATGTGGACATTATATGGTTTGGACAAAGAGGATTGAAGTGGCACCAATTGTTGCCTTTGGTTAAAACCTGTTTGCATCTCCAACACCCTGACCTCATGATTGTGCACTGTGGTGGAAACGACCTAGGCACATTGACTGGGGTAGGTTTGGAAATGCTAATGAAGGACACCTTTCGACAATTGATATTGCTTTTGCCTCAAACTGTCTTTGTATATTCCAATATATGCCAAAGACAGAAGTGGAAATGGTCAAACCAATTTTGTCCTCAGATTGAAAAATCTAGGAAGAATGTCAACAAAGCTGTGTCTGCATACCTCAGAGAGCATAGAATGGGGTCGATCTACAACAATAACATACGTTTTCATATGGCTGATATCTACAGAAGTGATGGAGTACACTTCACAGATCAGGGAAATCGAGTTTTTCTGAATAACCTGAAGCTGTGCATCCGCACTTATATGTAGCTCCAACTAATAAACACAAGGGCTCTTTTTAGAGCCGCCTTATATTCCCAATATCGGTTCGCAGAGTGACAGCTGTGATCTGGCTAGCACAGGGAGACCTGCGGGCCGTCGAGCAACCTCGCAGAGGGACACCTGCGGCCCGTGGGCTCAGCTCGCACAGGGAGAGCTACAGGCCGTCGGCTCGGCTCACACAGTGTGAGCTACGGGCCGTCGGCTCGCAAACGCACACCAGCATGCTGGCACGCAGAGGGAGAGCTCCGGTCTAACTCGCAAACAGACACCAACGGGCCAACCGCCCTGCTAGCAGACACACACCTATCACCTAACGGACTCACTTGGACATGTACAGCTAGGGACACGACAGCTCGCAGACGCACAGCTGCAAGCCGACGGACTGCTACTGTTTTATGCTTTAGGGTAGTACAGTGGTGTTTGGGTAGTGTAGGGGCTTGTGCTGGGGGTAGTATTTTAGGTTTAGGGTAGTGCAGTGGTGTTTGGGTAGGGGTCGTGCTGGGGGTAGATTTAGGGTTTAGGGTAGTGCCCTGGTGTTTGGGTAGTGTAGGGGATCGTGCTGGGGTAGTGTTTTCGAGTTTACGACAGTGCAGTGGTGTTTGGTAGTCTTTGGCTAGTGTAGGGGGTCGTGCCGACAGACTGACTTACAGAGCTCCAAGCCGACGGACGGGCTTCTAAAGACATAGCCGCGACCTGGTGATATGAGGAGAGGCAGCCTGAAAGGCATATCTCACACAGACACAGATGCCAGTGTTGCCTCGCAGAGGTAAAACTACGAACCCGATGGCTTCTACACGGAGAGATGCGAGCTGACGGAGTAAATAACAAAATGGCTGCCAACACTTCCTGGTTTCAACCATTCACAGCCAATAAGCCGCAAGCTGCTGCTTGTAACCCCTCAGCCAATCACATGTCAGAATTCTCAAATATCGATATCTGTAAAATTTTATATTTCTCAAAAACTACTGAACGGAATTACACCATTTAAACAAAAGCGTGCTTTCTGGACCATCACCTTTCTCCCTGCCAAATTTGAGCAGACCTAGTGGGTCAGGGTTTTTCTACCCTGCCCCCTTCTCTTGTTTTATACCTTTGTTTCTCTGTTTTTGGGTGACTCGCTTCTACCGAGCCTCAAGATGGCTGCCAACACTTCCTGGTTTGGAGTGCTAGCAGCCAATCACAGTGAAGCTCGCAAGCACGTGACTTTAGGCTCCACCAGATATCAAAACTTTTATTTTTCTAATTTCTCAGCAACTACTGAACGGACTTACACCATTTTTAAAAAGGTCGCTTTCTGACCCAAGCACTACCTTTCTACCAAATTTGGAGTAATTCCGTTCAGTAGTTTCGGCTGTAGCCCTGCACAAGGTTTCCTATGGAAAATTGATTTTTTGACTCTTATTTTTTGAATTTCTCAAAAACTACTGAACGGATTTACACCATTTAAAACAAAAGGTCGCTTTCTGAACCAAGCTCTACCGTTCTGCCAAATTTGGGGTAATTCCGTTCAGCAGTTCGAGCTGTAGCTCGTCGCAAAATTTCCTATGGAAATTAACATGGAGAAAACGAGTTTTGGGACCCCCCTTTTTTCTCAGCCCCCGCTTGACGAATCACCCCCAAACTTTCAGGATAGGAGCTGACCTGGATGGACTTTTTTTTGGGAGAATTGCAGGAAGATTCGTCAAACGACTCCAAAGTTATTAGCAAATTAAAAAATGCTTTTCCTTTGGAAACTAGGTTCTAACTATAACGACCTACTGGCGACCGCCAGTAGGTAATATATATATATATATATATATATATTGAAAGAAAGGTTTTACCCAAGGCTGGCACACCCAGGAGAATTTCAAGCTTCTGAATCAGCGAAGAGCAGAGGCACAATCCCCCACTGCGTCTCAGGTCCGACGCGTTTCGAGTGTAACTCTTCCTCATGGACCAATGAAAACTGACAACAGCTGTGTGGAACGAATCTTGCCCTCTTTTATTTCAACATCTCGTAGGTGCTCGCTCCAATGAGCAGAGATACATGGTGGGATTCGTAGTACAATCCAACCCCAGTGGGTCACACACTGCTGGCAGTCCTTAAAAGATAATAATACAGGGAATTAGGATTGTCCTTGTGCAATCGCTCATACAATCAAAAGAGCACCTCCCGTTCCGCCTCATGGCTAATCAGAGGCAGAGGCAGACCCGCTGTTTCCGCGGTGGTGCCGCGCCGTGGCCGGGTGAGCCACTAATGTATTGAAAGAAAGGTTTTACCCAAGGCTGGCACACCCAGGAGAATTTCAAGCTTCTGAATCAGCGAAGAGCAGAGGCACAATCCCCCACTGCGTCTCAGGTCCGACGCGTTTCAAGTGTAACTCTTCCTCTTGGACCAATGAAAACTGACAACAGCTGTGTGGAACGAATCTTGCCCTCTTTTATTTCAACATCTCGTAGGTGCTCGCTCCAATGAGCAGAGATGCATGGTGGGATTCGTAGTACAATCCAACCCCAGTGGGTCACACGCTGCTGGCAGTCCTTAAAAGATAATAATGCAGGGAATTAGGATTGTCCTTGTGCAATCGCTCATACAATCAAAAGAGCACCTCCCGTTCCGCCTCATGGCTAATCAGAGGCAGAGAGCAGACCCGCTGTTTCCGCGGTGGTGCCGCGCCATGGCCGGGTGTGCCACTAATGTATTGAAAGAAAGGTTTTACCCAAGGCTGGCACACCCAGGAGAATTTCAAGCTTCTGAATCAGCGAAGAGCAGAGGCACAATCCCCACTCGTCTCAGGTCGACGCGTTTCGAGTGTAACTCTTCCTCATGGACCAATGAAAACTGACAGCTGTGTGGAACGATCTTGCCCTCTTTTATTTCAACATCTCGTAGGTGCTCGCTCCAATGAGCAGAGATGCATGGTGGGATTCGTAGTACAATCCAACCCCAGTGGGTCACACGCTGCTGGCAGTCCTTAAAAGATAATAATGCAGGGAATTAGGATTGTCCTTGTGCAATCGCTCATGCATCAAAGAGCACCTCCCGTTCCGCCTCATGGCTAATCAGAGGCAGAGGCAGACCCGCTGTTTCAGCAGTGGTGCTGCGCCGTGGCCGGGTGAGCACACTAGTGTATTGAAAGAAAGGTTTTACCCAAGGCTGGCACACCCAGGAGAATTTCAAGCTTCTGAATCAGCGAAGAGCAGAGGCACAATCCTCACTGTCTCAGGTCCGACGCGTTTCGAGTGTAACTCTTCCTCATGGACCAATGAAAACTGACAACAGCTGTGTGGAACGAATCTTGCCCTCTTTATTTCAACATCTCGAGGTGCTCGCTCCAATGAGCAGAGATGCATGGTGGGATTCAGTAGTACAATCCAACCCCAGTGGGTCACACGCTGCTGGCAGTCCTTAAAAGATAATAATGCAGGGAATTAGGATTGTCCTTGTGCGGTAATTAGCGGGTCTGCCTCTGCCTCTGATCAGCCATGAGGCGGAACGGGAGGTGCTCTTTTGATTGTACGAGCGATTGCACAAGGACAATCCTAATTCCCTGTTATTATCTTTTAAGGACTGCCAGCAGCGTGTGACCCACTGGGGTTGGATTTTACTACGAATCCCACCATGCATTTCTGCTCATTGGAGCAAGTACCTAGGAGATGTTGAAATAAAAGAGGGCAAGATTCGTTCCACACACAGCTGTTGTCAGTTTTCATTGGTCCATGAGGAAGAGTTACACTCGCAAACGCGTCGGACCTGAGACGATGATGGGGATTGTGCCGCTGCTCTTCGCTGATTTTGAAGCTTGAAATTCTCCTGGGTGTGCCAGCCTTGGGTAAAACTTTCTTTCAATACATTAGTGGCTCACCCAGCCACGGCGCGGCACCACCGCGGTAATTAGCGGGTCTGCCTCTGATCAGCCATGAGGCGGAACGGGAGGTGCTCTTTTGATTGTACGAGCGATGTGCACAAGGACAATCCTAATTCCCTGTTATTATCTTTTAAGGACTGCCAGCAGCGTGTGACCCACTGGGGTTGGATTTTACTACGAATCTCACCATGCATTTCTGCTCATTGGAGCAAGTACCTACGAGATGTTGAAATAAAGAGGGCAAGATTCGTTCCACACAGCTGTTGTCAGTTTTCATTGGTCCATGAGGATGAGTTACACTCGAAACGCGTCGGACCTGATACGCAGTGGGGGATTGTGCCTCTGCTTTTCGCTGATTTTGAAGCTTGAAATTCTCCTGGGTGTGCCAGCCTTGGGTAAAACTTTCTTTCAATACATTAGTGGCTCACCCGGCCACGGCGCGGCACCACCGCGGTAATTAGCGGGTCTGCCTCTGCCTCTGATCAGCCATGAGGCGGAACGGGAGGTGCTCTTTTGATTGTAAGAGCGATTGCACAAGGACAATCCTAATTCCCTGTTATTAACTTTTAAGGACTGCCAGCAGCGTGTGACCCACTGGGGTTGGATTTTACTACGAATCCCACCATGCATTTCTGCTCATTGGAGCAAGTACCTACTGAGATGTTGAAATAAAAGAGGGCAAGATTCGTTCCACACAGCTGTTGTCAGTTTTCATTGGTCCATGAGGAAGAGTTACACTCGAAACGCGTCGGACCTGAGACGCAGTGGGGGATTGTGCCTCTGCTCTTCGCTGATTTTGAAGCCTGAAATTCTCCTGGGTGTGCCAGCCTTGGGTAAAACTTTCTTTCAATATATATATATATATATATATATATATATATATATATATCTATATATATATATATATATATATATATATATATTACCTACTGGGGGTCACCAGTAGGTCATTATAGTTAGTTATAGTTATAGGTAGGACCTATTTTCCATAGGAAATTCACAACATTCTATTTCCAATAACTTTGGCGCCGGTTGATGAATCTTCGCGAAATTTTCAAAACTCGTGGGGTGCTCCGGTCCGCTCCTATCCTGAAAGTCTCGGGGTGATTCGTCAAGTGGGGGCCGAGAAAAAAGGGGGGTCACAAAACGTGTTTTCCCCATGCAATTTTCCATAGGAACCTTTAGTCGCAGCTACAGCTTGAACTGCTGAACGGAATTACACCAAATTTGGCAAAAAGGTAGCCCTTGGTTCAGAGCCGTGCCTTTTGGTTAAATGGCATAAATCCGTTAAGTAGTTCCTGAGAAATTTGAAAAAGAAAACACATATATGTCTGGGCGGAGCCTAACCACACATGTCATCGTGAGACCTGATTGGCTGTCAGCACTTCATCCTGGAATTGCTGGCAGCCATCTTGGAACCAATATAAATGATAGTACCCCATTGAAATGCATTGTAGTGAATCGAAGATTTTGAGGGTTACCAAAAGGAGAACTATAAAGGGTGATAACAGACTTTAGTTACATTAGAATTCATTTGTTGATGGTACCATACTAATTTCAGGAATTGTGGTGTGTTCTAAGGTGATTTTACCCTGTGAAAAACCTTCTGCTGGGATATCATGAATCATGTTTGAGAGAAAAACTATTTTCACATGCTTGTCCCATACAGTTTTGGAAGGTGCTCCAGAAGCTAAAATGAGAGCATATTTTCTGTAAATTCACATTATCTTTCTCAGTCATGTGAGAATGAAGTCTGACATTCTCAGTAAAACATGTACATCCAACAAGGGCAGAGACTGTCAGTTGATTCCTTTGTGTTCTACTGCAGCTTCCCAGAGTGTTCTAAAGAACAACTAGAGTGCTAACAGCCTTACTTATGACAAACGTATGGCACACCTGAAGCCATCTTGATTGGAATAAACTGGTAACACTTAAAACATTTAATTTAAAAAGGAACAAAATGATGGGGTTCATTTTGTCATAGAAATTATGGTTAGTGCTGTAGAAAGAAAAATTAGGACATGTTTTAAGTGAGATCTCAAATATCTTCCTGTTATATTTCAACAGGAGCAGCCTGTCAGTTGATGCCTTTGTGTTCTACTGCAGCTTCCCAGAGTGTTCTAAAGAACAACTAGAGAGCTAACAGTCTTACTTATGACAAAAGTATGGCACACCTGAAGCCATCTTGATTGGAATAAACTGGTAACACTTAAAACATTTAATTTAAAAGGAACAAAATGAGGGGGTTCATTTTGCCATTGAAATTATGGTTAGTGCTGTAGAAAGAAAAATGAGAACATGTTTCAAGTGTGATCTCAAATATCTTCCTGTTATATTTCAACAGGAGCAGCCTGTCAGTTGATGCCTTTGTGTTCTACTGCAGCTTCCCAGAGTGTTCTAAAGAACAACTAGAGCGCTAACAGTCTTACTTATGACAAAATTATGGCACACCTGAAGCCATCTTGATTGGAATAAACTGGTAACTCTTAAAACATTTAATTTAAAAAGGAACAAAATGAGGGGGTTCATTTTGTCATAGAAATTATGGTTAGTGCTGTAGAAAGAAAAATTAGGACATGTTTTAAGTGAGATCTCAAATATCTTCCTGTTATATTTCAACAGGAGCAGCCTGTCAGTTGATGCCTTTGTGTTCTACTGCAGCTTCCCAGAGTGTTCTAAAGAACAACTAGAGCGCTAACAGTCTTACTTATAACAAAAGTATGGCACACCTGAAGCCATCTTGATTGGAATAAACTGGTAACACTTAAAACATTTAATTTAAAAAGGAGCAAAATGAGGGGGTTCATTTTGCCATAGAAATTATGGTTAGTGCTGCAGAAAGAAAATGTAGGGCATGTTTTAAGTGAGATCTCAAATCCTCTTCTATTTCATTAGAAAATTCTGACATGCAGACTGAAACAATCACTTTCAATACCAGCAGTAGACTTCCAGTTAACTCCTGGTGAGCAGTAGCTTTACTACAGTGATCTAATGAACAACTAGAGTGCTAACATTCTGAATTTATGGCAAATGTGTGACACATCTGAATGCCTTCTTGATGGAATCAAAGTAAAAAACTGAAAGCATTTCCTACTGAGGAGACTGCAGTAAATGACGAAATTAGGAAACTTCATAACAAATAAGTCTCCCAAGATGGCCACCAGAGAAAAAAGAGCCCAAATGTAGCACAAATATCACCCAGATGTAGCCCACATATAGCCCAATGACAGAAGTGTGCAAAACACTTTTTATTTTTAGTTTTTCTGCAGTTTTATATACTGCAAACTGGTCAGGTATTGGAGCGTTACATCTTACTTGGACCCCTTATTGCGTATTTTGCACGAAGTACATGAGATTGATCTTGCGAAACATTGAACTTTACGATTCTGTTAACCTGAAGTTGCTCTGAACCGGGCTTTGTAACACCCGTTTTTACCTACTGGTTTTACTTAATTCTCACTGTATTGTATTAGGAAAGAGGATTTACTGTTTTTATGTACACTTTTATGATCTATGTTTCTAAATCAGATCAAATAAAGTTTAATGAATTCTATGGCAGGACGGAGGCGAGGATTATGCATATCTTTCCTCACTTTATTTGCATAGCAGTTCAAAGAAAACGTAACACAACAATCATTAAACAAAAGACTACACAACCCATGAACCATTAGGGGGTAGTCTCCAAGGCAACTATAGTCCAATCATATCACAGTCCATCGTATATAATATCGTGACGTCCCTTCCGCTTCCTCTTTCTTCACTGCTCGTCAGTTAAGTGCAATCCTTACATTCTTGGCTTAATCTGACGTTGTTGCTGTTTGTATAGCGGTTTCTTGTGCACGTTATTAGCATTATTGCCTTGGTATTGTTTCATATTCCCTGCGCAGCAGGCTCTTGCCCGAGCGCGTTCTCCCCCTCGCAGTTTCTCCCGCTGTGTGCTCTGCGCGCGGTGAGATCCTGTCAGGCGCATCTGGTCCGAGCGAGGCAGCTCCGTCGAGCGCTCCCGCTGGTCTTTACGCGCGTTTGGGAATCCGGTCACTCCTTTAGTGTCCGCTTGATTCCCGACCAACCCTCGCCTAATTTTGACACCGCTACGCGGTGATTTCCCCACGGCCACGTTAGTGACCAGCGCCACCTGGTGGTGGTAATTGGTATTGCGCCTCAGTCTATTCTTATAACAGCTTCGGGGAAAGCCCAGCTGTTGGAGCACCGGCGAGGGGGCTGTCTTAAGGATTTTAAGGGCATTTGTTCTGTGCTCACACCCTCTGCTATCATGTCTTCTCCAGAAGACCATTTTTACTCCTCCTACCAGGAAGTGGAGGAGGACTGGCCCCCCAACTTCTCCCTCCAGCAGTGGACCAAGCCCTCTCTCTGGCTATTTTTAGGGCGCTGGCTCCTCTTAGGGATCAGGTTGATAAACTGGCGAAAAGCATCCCTGGGGTGTTCAGTGACCCAGATCTGGTGGTGGCGGGTCCAAGTAGCTCCCAGATGGGGAATAAAAGGGCCGTTAAGCATAACGCAGGGCACTTGGAAGGATTTGATAAACTTACGGAGACCTTCCTCAAGAGTGCGCGAATGCTAAAACATGCACCCTGCCGGGAGGAGGAGCGGCCCGGAGAAAATTGCGACACTGTCACCACTATTGTAGACCCCGATGGCGGGTTTCCCTTAGAGGGAGAGGGTGTATCGGAGGACGATTTCTCCTCCGATGAGGATAAGGACTCGGGGCGTCCCTGGCGTCCAGAGTCCCACTCCTCTCAGTCCCCGGTTGGGGACGGGGTCCACTCGGACATGTTCGAGCCTACCCAAATTTACCATCCTAGGTCGGGATAGTGGACACCTGACGCCAAAGTGGCAGAGTATGTGGTGGGGAAAATCCCTCAACCCCTTGAAAGGGAGGTCAGGAATAGGATGAGGGGAGAATGCCCCAGGCCCTCACTGAAGGGGAAGGTGGCACACACACCTGAAATTGATGAGAAACTATGTACCTTTTTCTCCAAGTACATGAGGGATCCCAAGAAAGGAATTGATAGGTCTTGGACGTGGTAGGGCCCTTGACCCAAATTATTCAATTGACGGAGCGTTCCAAAGAGTCAGGATCCCCTTTGTCCACGGATATTGTGGCTGGGTGGGCGCACTACCCTAAACCCTAAAACACTACCCCCTCCACTACCCAAACACCACTGCACTACCCTAAACCCTAAATATACCCCCAGCATGACCTCCCACACTACACAAACACCACTGCACTACCCTAAACCATAAAACACTAACCCCAGCACGACCCCCTACACTACCCAAACACCATTGCACTACCCTAAAACACTAACCCCAGCATGACACCCTACACTACCCAAACACCACTGCACTACCCTATACCCTAAAACACGACCCCCTACACTACACAAACACGACTGCACTACCCTAAACCCTAAAACACTACCCACAGCATGACCCCTTCACTCACACAAACACCACTGCACTGCCCTAAACCCTAAAACACTACCCCAGCACTACCCCCTATACTACCCAAACACCACTGCACTAACATAAACCCTAAAACACTACCCCAGCACAACCCCCTACACTACACAAACACCACTGCACTACCCTAAACCCTAAAACACTACCCCCAGCACAACTCCCTACACTACCCAAACACCACTGCACTACCCTAAACCCTAAATCTACCCCAGCACGAACCCCTACACTACCCAAACACCACTGCACTACCCTAAACCATAAAACACTACCCCCAGCATGACCCCCTACACTACACAAACACCACTGCACTACCCTAAACCCTAAAACACTACCACCAGCATGACACCCTACACTACTCAAACACCACTGCACTACCCTAAACCCTAAAACGCTACCCCAGCATGACCCCCTACACTACCCAGGCACCACTGCACTACCCTAAACCCTAAAACACTACCCCCAGCACGACCCCCTACACTACTGCACTACCATAAACCCTAAAACACTACCCCAGCACGACCCCCTACACTACCCAAACACCACTGCACTACCCTAAACCCTAAATCTACCCCCAGCACGAACCCCTACACTACCCAAACACCACTGCACTACCCTAAACCCTAAAACACTACCCCCAGCATGACCCCCTACACTACACAAACACCACTGCACTACCCTAAACCCTAAAACACTACCACCAGCATGACACCCTACACTACTCAAACACCACTGCACTACCCTAAACCTAAAACGCTACCCCAGCACGACCCCCTACACTACCCATACACCACTGCACTACCCTAAACCCTAAAACACTACCCCCAGCATGACCCCCTACACTACTGCACTACCCTAAACCCTAAAACACTACCCACAGCATGACCCCCTTCACTACACAAACACCACTGCACTGCCCTAAACCCTAAAACACTACCCCAGCACTACCCCCTACACTACCCAAACACCACTGCACTAACATAAACCCTAAAACACTACCCCCAGCACAACCCCCTACACTACACAAACACCACTGCACTACCCTAAACCCTAAAACACTACCCCCAGCACAACTCCCTACACTACCCAAACACCACTGCACTACCCTAAACCCTAAATCTACCCCCAGCACGAACCCCTACACTACCCAAACACCACTGCACTACCCTAAACCATAAAACACTACCCCCAGCATGACCCCCTACACTACACAAACACCACTGCACTACCCTAAACCCTAAAACACTACCACCAGCATGACACCCTACACTACTCAAAAACCACTGCACTACCCTAAACCCTAAAACGCTACCCCAGCACGGCCCCCTACACTACCCATACACCACTGCACTACCCTAAACCCTAAAACACTACCCCCAGCACGACCCCCTACACTACTGCACTACCCTAAACCCTAAAACACTACCCCCAGCACGACCCCCTACACTACCCAAACACCACTGTACTACCCTAAACCCTAGAAAAGAAACCCCCACCCCATGCCCAATCCCCCTTACCTCTCACTCCTCATGGTTCCTCTCTCCTCGTGGTTCCTGTTTCACGTCATCTCTGAGGGGCGGTGCACGTCGTTGTGAGGAAACGGAACAGCCTCTGTTTCCTTACAACGACATGGATCGTCTACATGTTTTATAGAACGCATGGTCATTTACCATACATACCTTTACAACAAAAATTCGTTGTAAAGGCATGCGTGGTAAATGACCATGCGTTCTAAAAATGCGTAGTAATGACTTTGTGATGTACAACACATGCGTGGTAATGCATGCGTTGTAATGGTATCGCAAAGTAAAAAAGTCGTTGTAACGGCTGTTTACCGATTGAAGCTGGCCCCTGTTCTTCAGTGAGACGTTTATTTGATTAATTAGGAAGAAGGAATGTGGGTTTTTTACCGAAAAGTGCATTCCCGGCTGTTGTATTGTGAAAGTGTCCGCGTGGCCTGGTTTCACTTCCAGTGAGAGAGTGGAAGAGTCTGTTTGGATCTAAAGGAGTTCTGTTGTTGGACGGGGCCGGCGTGACATGTCATCAGAAAACATAGCTAATGGAAAGCGTCCTCCCTGAAGTGTGGAGCAGTGCCATGAGAGGTCAACGAGTATGCGTCCCACCGCAGTATGACCGTACCGCGTGACCCATGTGCCGCCTCCAGGGTACAGGAGGCAGAAGCGCCATCGCAGGTCCTCTTGAAGACCGCTGTAGCACTAATTCTACATTTTGGTACTAGGGCATTTTAACTTCGTTGTTCCTGCCAGATACAAAGAGAAGATCCTGTGTTATTCAGTGCCCTCGTTACCTTTTTTGTGGGTTGTGGTGCTTGTCACTTCGCTGCCCCGCCGGTGCACACGACTGGGCACCCCACCTCGTGTGCCACCTGCAGGGCCTCTGCCCTCGGATCACTGGTTTCGGTTTCTGGAGTGGCAACATAAACAGTTGCTCCCAAAGGACTAGCCTGAACACTTAGGTGAAAATCCCCTGCACCAGCATTCCACGGAAATTCTTTCCTAGCTCTCCCACGTCAACGAGCACGGCTCCGCTCGCGACACCGTATGACGTCATCGGAGCCATAAGAGGACCTCGTCGGCGTGCTGACGTCAGTTCCACCCATTTTTCCGTGCCACCGAGGCAAACAGGGGACCGAGACATTTTCACATGTATACATAGTATAATAAATATATATATATTCAATGAAAAAACCATAGGTTTCAGGCACGTTATAGTTAGAAATTAGCATTTAAAAAACCTTAGAAATTCACTGAAAAAACCATAGGTTTCAGGCACGTTATAGTTAGAAATTAGCATTTAAAAAACCTTAGAAATTCACTGAAAAACCCATAGGTTTCAGGGGCGTTATAGTTAGTTGGACATTTCACTCGTACAAAACCATAGAAATTCCCCCGTTATAGTTAGTTCAGCTAACTATAACTCGTGCGCACCGCAATGCACTGCTGTTGACGTCACATATTACATCACTCATGACATGGTCAGTGACATCACTCATGACATCACTGATGACATCTCAAATGACATCACTGATGACATCACTGATGACATCATCCAGTGAATGTGTGTTTTTCTGAAAATTAAATATGTTTAATATATGTATATCTCAAGGTCGATGGAAGAATAAAAGGGTATATAAGTGTCTAAATGGATGATTTTTTTGTAAAATTGATTGTATAACTGACTAAGTGTATCTTAGTGAATACATGGGTTAGTGAGTAATGTTTAAATATGAAAATATCTGTATCAGTCTCTCACTTTGTGTATAAGTGGCTGCATGGGTTGGTGAGTAGCTACATGAGTGTCTATATGGGTTATTAGTTGGTTTTTTGAGTATCAGTATGAGTGTCTGAGTGTCTGTATGGTTCGGTGGGGGTATTACTTAGTGCATAGATGCATGAATGAGTGACTCACTGTTTGTATGTGTTGAAGACAGCATGTGTGCAGGACTGTATAGGTATGTGTATGTGTGTGTTAGTGAGTGAATGACTGTCTCAATAGTGTCTTTATGAGTAACTACATATGTTTTAAACTAGTATATGTGAGTATTGGTGTATATAAGTGAGTATATGTGAGAGTGAGAGATTGGAAGAGTTCCTGTACAAATAAGTAGGTGTTTCTATAAGTGATTGTTTAAGAGAGTAAGTATGTGTAAGTTTCTGTAGAAGTAAGTGTGGTAGTGTGTGTATAACTGTATATGCAAGTAAATGGATGTTTGATACTTTGTTTGCATGTGTGACTATGTGTGTGAGTAACTCTATGGATGAGTGGCGGTGTGTAACAGGATGTATAGGTGTATGAGTACATATGATGAGTGAGTACATGTATGAGTGACTGTATAGGGACTGTTGGTGAATGAGTGGATGTGTGTGTAGATCTTGGAATTACTGAATAGGTGTGTTGTAACTGGTATTGGTATGTCCATTGTTTTGAAAATGTTAGTTTGTATTTTTGAGTGTGTGTATCAAAGGTTATATTAGGGTGAGAGGAGGTCTGCCACTGTATCACAAGGATGATGTCATCAGTGATGCCATTTGAGATGTCATCAGTGATGTCACTGACCATGTCATGAGTGATGTAATATGTGACGTCATCAGCAGTGCATTGCGGGCGCGTGAGTTATAGTTAGCTGAACTAACTATAACGGGGAATTTCTATGGTTTTGTACGAGTGAAATGTCCAACTAACTATAACGCCCTGAAACCTATGGTTTTTTCAGTGAATATATATATATATATTCACTGAAAAAAACCATAGGTTTTAGGGACAGTTATAGTTAGTTGGACATTGCACTCAGTACAAAACCCGTGAAATTCCCCGTTATAGTTAGTTCAGGTAACTATAACTCGCGCCCCGCAATGCACTGCTGATGACGTCACATATTACATCACTCATGACATGGTCAGTGACATCACTGATGACATCTCAAATGACATCACTGATGATATCATCCAGTGACTGTGTGTTTCTGTAAAGTTTAAATATGTTTAATATATATAGGGAAAGGCGTATTGAAGAATGAGTGGGTGTATAAGTGTCTGAATGGATGATTTAGTAGGTGCGTGACTAACTCTATAAGTGAGTGATTAAACGTATCTTACTGAATGCATGGGTTAGTGACTAAACTGGGTAAATGTCTGTATCCGTCTGTCTGTTGCTGTGTAAGTGGCTGCATGGGTTTGTGAATAGCTACATGAGTGTCTATATGAGTTATTGATTGGTTGTCTGAGTATCTGTATGGGTGCCTGAGTGTTTGTGTGGGTGGGGTGTGTGCGACTCTGTGCATAGATGTGTGAGTGGGTGATTCACGGGGTGGATGGTTTCAAGAGTGCATCTGTGATAGACTGTATGGGTGGGTAAGTGTGTGTAACAGTGTGTTAGTGAGTGAATGTATGTCCCAGTGGTACATGTGTGAGTAACTACATATGTGAAAGGCAGTATATATGTGTGTTGGAGTATATAAATAGCTATAAGCTGAGAGTGTGTGATTGTGAGAGTGACTGTATGGATGAGTGTGTGCTTGTATCAGAGATTGTATAAGAGCGTAAGAATGTGCTAGTATTTGTATGAGTAAGTGAGCTGGTGTGTGTATAACTGTATAGGTGAGTAAATGGGTGTGTGCTTAATTTTTTGCATGACTGACTAGGTGTGTGAGTACCTCTATGGATGAGTGGCGGTGTGTGAGTGTTTATATAGGTGTATGAGTGCATATAATAGTCCTGTACTGAGTGACTATAAGTATGAGTGACTGTACGGGTGAGTGAGTAGATGTGTGTGTGTAGACCTAAGAATCAGTGAGTGTGTATATAGTAATTGGTGTTGGAGTGTCTATGGTTCTGACAAATGCAAAAACAACAATTGATGGACAGAATGCAGAACAATGTCATACATTCACCCCAGTACAGAGATCTGGGCCTAAATCCATCGTTTTTTTGCTCACCATGCCATTCCAGTTTGGACCCAGCCATATGCAAATCAGTCTTGACCCTGCACCCAATGGGAACAGTCCAGCCCGAACTGCCAGGCCAGATCCTCCCTGGACTGGAAACAAGCATCCTAGGACCGGTTTCGGGCTTTCAGCCCTCATCAGCCAGGATAGCTTGACTCCAGTGGCATGGAGAGCACAGGACCCACGTCTAGGCATACCCTTTCCACTCGGGGTGACAAATGCAAAAACAACAATTGATGGACAGAATGCAGAACAATGTCATACATTCACCCCAGTACAGAGATCTGGGCCTAAATCCATCGTTTTTTTGCTCACCATGCCATTCCAGTTTGGACCCAGCCATATGCAAATCAGTCTTGACCCTGTGCCTCATGGGAACAGTCCAGCCCGAACTGCCAAGCCAGGTCCTCCCTAGACTGGAAACAAGCATCCTAGGACCGGTTTCGAGGTTTCACCCCTCTTCAGCCAGGATAGCTTGATTCCAGTGGCATAGAGAGCACGGGACCCACGTCTGGGCATACCACTGGATTCAAGCTAGTTTGGCTGATGACGGCTGAATAGCCAGAAACCGGTCCCAGGATGCTTGTTTCCGGTCCAGGGAAGACATGGCTTGGCAGTTCGGGCTGGACTGTTCCCATGAGGCACAGGGTCAGACTGATTTGCATATGGCCATGTCTGAACTGGGGTGGTGGAGTGATCTAAAGAATGATGATGGATTAAACCCAGATCACTTGACTGGGGGTGAGTGTTTGATTTGCTCAAACGCTCCGTCCATTATCCCCTTTGGTATCGCTTTGTTCGCCCTAAGTTGGCAGGGTATGCCCAGACGTGGGTCCCTTGCTCACTTTGCCACTGTATTCAAACTAGCCTGGCTGATGACGGCTGAATAGCCAGAAACCGGTCCCAGGATGCTTGTTTCCGGTCCAGGGAAGACATGGCTTGGCAGTTCGGGCTGGACTGTTCCCATGAGGCACAGGGTCAGACTGATTTGCATATGGCCATGTCTGAACTGGGGTGGTGGAGTGAGCTAAAGAATGATGATGGATTTAACCCAGATCACTTGACTGGGGGTGAGTGTTTGATTTGCTCAAACGCTCCGTCCATTATCCCCTTTGGTATCGCTTTGTTCGCCCTAAGTTGGCAGGGTATGCCCAGACGTGGGTCCCTTGCTCACTTTGCCACTGGATTCAAGCTAGCCTGGCTGATGACGGCTGAATAGCCAGAAACCGGTCCCAGGATGCTTGTTTCCGGTCCAGGGAAGACATGGCTTGGCAGTTCGGGCTGGACTGTTCCCATGAGGCACAGGGTCAGACTGATTTGCATATGGCCATGTCTGAACTGGGGTGGTGGGAGTGAGCTAAAGAATGATGATGGATTAAACCCAGATCACTTGACTGGGGGTGAGTGTTTGATTTGCTCAAACGCTCCGTCCATTATCCCCTTTGGTATCGCTTTGTTCGCCCTAAGTTGGCAGGGTATGCCCAGACGTGGGTCCCTTGCTCACTTTGCCACTGGATTCAAGCTAGCCTGGCTGATGACGGCTGAATAGCCAGAAACCGGTCCCAGGATGCTTGTTTCCGGTCCAGGGAAGACATGGCTTGGCAGTTCGGGCTGGACTGTTCCCATGAGGTACAGGGTCAGACTGATTTGCATATGGCCATGTCTGAACTGGGGTGGTGGAGTGAGCTAAAGAATGATGATGGATTAAACCCAGATCACTTGACTGGGGGTGAGTGTTTGATTTGCTCAAACGCTCCGTCCATTATCCCCTTTGGTATCGCTTTGTTCGCCCTAAGTTGGCAGGGTATGCCCAGACGTGGGTCCCTTGTTCACTTTGCCACTGGATTCAAGCTAGCCTGGCTGATGACGGCTGAATAGCCAGAAACCGGTCCCAGGATGCTTGTTTCCGGTCCAGGGAAGACATGGCTTGGCAGTTCGGGCTGGACTGTTCCCATGAGGCACAGGGTCAGACTGATTTGCATATGGCCATGTCTGAACTGGGCTGGTGGAGTGAGCTAAAGAATGATGATGGATTAAACCCAGATCACTTGACTGGCGGTGAGTGTTTGATTTGCTCAAACGCTCCGTCCATTATCCCCTTTGGTATCGCTTTGTTCGCCCTAAGTTGGCAGGGTATGCCCAGACGTGGGTCCCTTGCTCAGTTTGCCACTGGATTCAAGCTAGCCTGGCTGATGACGGCTGAATAGCCAGAAACCGGTCCCAGGATGCTTGTTTCCAGTCCAGGGAAGACATGGCTTGGCAGTTCGGGCTGGACTGTTCCCATGAGGCACAGGGTCAGACTGATTTGCATATGGCCATGTCTGAACTGGGGTGGTGGAGTGAGCTAAAGAATGATGATGGATTAAACCCAGATCACTTGACTGGGGGTGAGTGTTTGATTTGCTCAAACGCTCCGTCCATTATCCCCTTTGGTATCGCTATGGTTTTGACAATGGCAGTCTGTAATTTACAGTGGGTGTATCAAAAGTTATATTAGGGTGTGAGAAGATGCATCAAATTATCACATGGATGATGTCATCAGTGATGTCATCAGTGATGTCATTTGATATGTCATCAGTGATGTCACTGACCATGTCATGAGTGATGTAATATGTGACGTCATCAGCAGTGCATTGCGGGGGCGCGAGTTATATTTACCTGAACTAACTATAACGGGGGAATTTCACGGGTTTTGTACGAGTGCAATGTCCAACTAACTATAACTGTCCCTAAAACCTATGGTTTTTTCAGTGAATTTGTAAGGTTTTTTAAATGCTAATTTCTAACTATAACGTGCCTGAAACCTATGGTTTTTTCAGTGAATTTCAAAGGTTTTTTAAATGCTAATTCCTAACTATAACATGTCTGAAACCTATGGTTTTTTTCAGTGAATTTCAAAGGTTTTGTAAATGACAATTTTTAAATGTATTAATTGTTATATTTATTTTTTTGATACTGATTTACTACATTTTTTTAAACTATTTATTTTTAGATATTTTATTTTTTAAATTACATTATAATTACATTATACATTACATTACAAAATATACTTTCTCAGAATGAATTACTTTAGTGTAAATACTTTGCAAATAGGCAATAGACTTTTAAGTACAGTAGTTACAGTTGTTGCAATGGGCAACACAATTTCAAACACAATGCAACATTGAGCTCAATGTGAATTTCTAGTCAAATGCAATTAGTTACTTTATGGATTACTTTTCTAACCACAGGACTGGATCCTAGATTCAGTCCTGGGACATCTCCTGTAAACAGTTGAGTAAAAGCATTTTGGTTACAGTAGTGATTTTTAAGGAATATTATTGTATTTTAAAAGTTGACACTTAGAACCTTTTTCACATAGAATCACCAATGTTATCCTATGGGAGGAAATTCACTTAGCAGGTAAGTAGTATTATCGTTACTTTTTCTTACTCAGTGGTGGATCCTGGATCCAGCACTGGTGCATCTCCTGTAAACAGTTGAAATAATGCGTTTAAGTCATACAGGCGATTTTTAAGGAATATTTGTAGTTTGTGAAAATCGACACTTTGAAACTTTTCTGCTGAAAACCAGACAATGGATTCCTATGGAAGGAAATACAAGTTACTGGTAAATACGGTTAGAATTACTTTTCAGGGTCAGTGCTGGGCTAAAAGATGCAGCACTGGGTTCTCTCCTGATAACAGGTGAGTAAATCGGAATTCGTAGTTCGGCTGATTTTAGAGGAATATTATAAAGTTCCAAAACTCCACACTTAGAAGAATTTCCAAGTGAAACCAGTCAATGTTAGCCTATGGAAGGAAATTCAAGTTACTGGTAAGTACGGTTAAAATTACTTTTCAGGATCAGTATTGGGCTCAAAGATGCAGCATTGAGGTCTCTCCTGATAACAGGTGAGTAAATCAGAATTCGTAGTTCGGCTGATTTTAGAGGAATATTTGTATGTTACAAAAATCGACACTTAGAAACTTTTTCAGCAAAAAGCAGGCAATGATATCCTATGGAAGGAAATTCAAGTTACTGGTAAGTATGGTTAAAATTAATTTTCAGAATCAGTACTGGGCTGAAAGATGCAGCACTGAGGTCTCTCCTGATAACAGGTGAGTAAATCGGAATTAGTAGTTCTGCTGATTTTAGAGGAATATTTGTATGTTTCAAAAATCGACAGAAACTTTTTCAGCAAAAAGCAGGCAATGATATCCTATGGAAGGAAATTCAATTTACTGGTAAGTACGGTTAGAATTACTTTTTAAGGTCAGTGCTGGGCTAAAAGATGCAGCACTGGGTTCTCTCCTGATAACAGGTGAGTAAATCGGAATTCGTAGTTCGGCTGATTTTAGAGGAATATTTGCACAATGGTGAAGGGAGGGGCGGGGCCTGAGGTGACATCTGTGCAAACGTGCCCCGTGGCGCGTTTTAAGTTGGGGGATTAAGTCCCCTTGAATCATGAGGGTCCCTGGGGTCCAACTAGCCCACCCTGTACCTCCAGTATGCGCCAGGAGCTGCGTTGCAGAGAGGTGTACAGAGGCCACGTCCCTTTTGCACCTCTCTGCAACGCAGCTCTGTGGTGCTTTCTGGACATACCTGGTGGGCTAGTTGGCCCCAGGGACCCTCAGGATTGAAGTGGATTTAATTCCCCATCTTAAAACGCGCCATGGGGCCTGTTTGCACACATGTCACCTGAAGCCCCGCCCCTCCCTTCACCACTGTGCAAACGCGCCCCGTGGCGCGTTTTAAGTTGGGGGATTAAGTCCCCTTGAATCCTGAGGGAATCCTGAGGGTCCCTGGAGTCCAACTAGCCCAACTAGCCCACCATGTACCTGGAGGCTCCCGTCCTGTCATAGCAAACTACAGTGTCCCGGGGGTAGGCACCCCAGGACACTGCAGGAGCCGGCCCTGGGGGGTGGCGGTCCCCAGGGCCATCACTGGCTCCAGGAGGGGGGCCGCGCGGCCCCCCTCCCCACTTCTGCAAAGCCCCGGGGAGGTGGTGGTCCCCGGGCTTCGGGGTCCGAAACGGACCCCCATTTAAAATTTTTAGTGCCCCGGGGAGGTGGCGGTCTCGGGCGTGTGGGGGCTGGAGCCCCCCACACAGGTATTTTAAATTTAAAAAGAAGCCCCGGGGGGTGGCGGTCCCGAGGCGGCGGGAGGGCTCCAGAGCCCTCCCGCACCATTTTTATCAGAAAGCCCCGGGGGTGGCGGTCCTCGGGCTTGGGGGCCTTAGAGGCCCCCATTAACTATAAACCCACCCCCGCATGCCACCGGGACTTGGCCCACCCGGGGGCAAATTAGCATTTTTTTTTACGGCGGGATCCGCGCACCCTAAGCGCATCCCGCCGATTTAAAAAAAAATGCTTTTCTGCCCAGGGGTCCTTGTGGGACCCCCTGAGCAGACCTAGGGGTCAGGGTGTTTCTACCCTGCCCCCTTTTGCGCTTTGCGCACTTGTTTCTGTCCCTTGGTTCTACCGAGGGACAAAATGGCTGCCAACACTTCCTGATTTGGAGTGTTGACAGCCAATTAGCATGCAGCTCGTGATCGGGAGGGTACGCGGACCCTACTTGGCCATAGATATATATGTGACTTTACTTTTGATTTTCTCAGGAACTACTGAACGGATTTACACCATTTAACAAAAAGGGTTCTTTCTGGACCAAGAATTACCTCTTTGCCAAATTTGGTGTAATTCCGTTCAGCAGTTCAGGCTGTAGCCGTGGCTAAAGTTTCCTATGGGAAAATGAATGGGGAAAACACGTTTGGGACCCCCTTTTTTCTCGGCCCCCGCTTGACGAATCACCCCGAAACTTTCAGGGTAGGAGCGGACCGGAGCGGGCCATAAAGTTTGAAAATTTTGCGAAGATTCGTCAACCGACGCAAGAGTTATTTCAAATAGAATGTTGCGGATTTCCTATGGAAAATAGGTCCTAACTATAACTATCTACTGGCGACTGCCAGTAGATAATATATGTGTGTGTATATATATATATTCACTGAAAAAACCACACTGCCACTTACACATTTGTATAAATATCACCCTTTCACCAGTAGAGCGCTATGTGATCAAGGCCGCATGTCTGGCGGCCGAAACGCGTCATTTGGACATTTGATGCTCAAATAAACCATCATTGACTTTCTAACTTTGCCTTTGGAGTCTGTTTCCTGGTGTTGCGCCTTTCTTTGGATGGTGGTACCCCTGGGATCCTGCTGTGGAATAATTTGCAGAGCACGGCTGTCTCTGATTCACAGACCCCCTCTTCGCAAAGAACTACTGGGCCAACGTGGTTAATACAAAGCCGAATTCGATAGGAGCTCAGGGAGGAGAAGCAACTGACCACGGCCCCCTGACAGCTTTATACTGACATGCCTCAAATACCCATCGAGTAGGAGGTGAAAGACGAGTCGGAGGACCCGGCCAGACGTCTCCACACATCCGGTGGTGAGTACGAGCAGCAGCACAGCTTAAGTCAGGTCAGAAGAGGAGCAAGTTTAAGCCCCTAATTTAACAGGCCTGTTATTTTTTAGGGGAGTGATACACATACTAAATCATCATGTCCAACGAAGCGCTGCGGGAGAGGAAAGCAGCCGCAGAAGCACTTTTTGATAATTTACCGAATGTACCGAGTCTTGCTAGAAGTGCAGAAGCTAATACAGCTACTACTGATGACAGCTACAAAGCCAAACTAAAAACACTTGAAAAGCTTACGCGCACAGAAATCACCAAGTGGTGGGAGGCTAAATCTTTGCAGAAATACCGAGAGGCAGATCGGGTCCCATGAGGTCTGAGAATAATGTTGGCGCCTAGCTTTGAGCAACCTCACCCTGACATGCTAAAGGAATGGGCCACAAGCAACCTAGAGGCCTCAATGCGTTTGGTGATCATATTAATTAAATATGCTGAAATTGACAGGGCCAACTTGCAAAGAGAGATTGATGCTTTGAATGAAGAGTTGGATGCCATGAGCCCAAAGGATGCCATCTCTAAGGGCAGGGATGAGATCAAGATACGCCTCAGAAAACATGAGGACACTATTAAAGCAAGCAAAGTGTTCAAATTTGCCCGGGACAAAACAGATTATGAATGTGGGCAAATTTTTACGTTCGCTAGAAAATACGACTCCATCAGAACACAGCGCATGAGGAAACAAAATCAACAGGTGCAGCCTAAACCACCAGTAGGCAACACCGAAGGTGTTGAGTCTGCCTCCTTATCTGATATGAGTTCCTTGGCAGAGAGTGGAGCGGATTCTGATGACGGAGGCAGTTGGAGAGCTAACAACATGCCCGGCAGAGTGAACCCCAGCCCAGGAGAAGAGATGGATTTTTAGTCTTCGACCGGCGCCAGACCCTCAGGCCAAGACCGCAAAGGAAAACAAACACCGACGCAACCGAAGGAGGCGGGAAAGGCGGAAACTCAGAAAAACCAAAGCAAATGAACAAAAGAAGAGGCAATTGGAGAAAGAAATGAAGAATGATACCAAGACTATTATCAACTTGAGCAATATGGTCCTCACTGAAGCCGAAAAACAGCTCCTCATGTTGGGCCTCACCTTTTGCCCGGAAAGCTCATTTGATTACAGCAACACCCGAATTGACGTTTTCAAATTCATTAGGAAACTTAAATTGATTAAATTCTTCAAACTCAAACAGAGTAATGTCACCGCTACCGACACTGTAGCAGCCGGCCAAACAACTGGGCAACCACTCACGGTGGCGGATATCCCGACATTGCGCATCTTGGGGGAGTTAACAATGCCGTGTACCCTGAGGCCTACTCAACAACTTCTACTTGAAGAGGGTATTGAAAGTTCAAGCAGAATCCCTAGCCCATTCAAGCCGCACTCCACCTTTACCCCCATGATGCCGAGGGATGCGATTGACATATACAGTGATGTTATCATTGATGAGCTCAAGGCGCTACATCTCAAAACCAGGAGGCGCACGAATGCTAAACGTATACAGAGTCTCAAATACAATGAACTCATGACCAAACTCCAAAACAACAATGAAGTCATCATCAACAAGGCGGATAAAGGAGGGAACATTGTGCTGTGGCCACGCAATCTATATCTGGAAGAAGCTAACAGACATCTGAGCGACAATCTTTGCTACAGACTCTCGAGCCACAATGACATGGCCAACAGTAACAAGGAACTCAGGATACACCTGAATGAGTTCAAATCTAAGGGCCAGTTGAGTAAAGAAGAATGTGCATTCCTTAACATTGAGACTCCAGTCCTACCTATCCTTTACTTTCTGCCGAAAGTGCACAAAAATGTGACCCCCATTCCTGGTCGACCCATCATCTCGGCCAGAAAAAGCATCTGCGAAAACATTTCCAAGTATGTGGATTTTTTCCTGCAAGATCTGGTTACCAGCCAAACAACCTACCTCAGGGACACCAGTGATTTCCTGCTCAAAGTAAAAGACATTCCATGGCAGGAGGACTATTTGCTAATCTCCATGGACATTACATCGCTGTATACCAGCATACGCCACCACGATGGGCTAGCTGCATGTAAATAATTCCTGGGTAAAAGACCCATCAATTGTCACTTACATAACAAACTCATTTTGTTTCTAATTGATTGGTGTCTCACACACAATTTTTTCATGTTCAACAAGAAGGTATACCAGCAACTCAGGGGTGTGGCCATGGGAGCCTGCTTCTCGCCCAACTACGGATGTTTACATGTTGGCTGGTGGGAGGAGCGGGTTCTCATGGTCAAACACCTGACAGCCTTCAACAACAACATTGTGTCTTGGCTACGCTACATAGACGATGTCTTTTTGATTTGGCGAGGTGATGTTAACAGTGCTGGAATTTTCATCAATGAGATCAATGACAATGATCTCAATTTGGAATTCAATGCTAACATTAGTGCCACCTCTACTGAATTCTTAGATGTCAAACTGTACATCGCCAATGGCTCTTTGCATTCTAAGCTCCATCGCAAGCTTACCGCAGGAAACTCTACACTGCACGCCTCGAGCTTTCACCTCGGCACCTCATAACCAGCATTCCATATGGGGAAATGTTACGCTTAGCCAGAATTTGCAGCACCCATGAAGATCGCTTTGAGTGCCAGGGGAAGCAGCCAAGAGATTTAGGGCAAGGGTTATTCAGCGGCTGTCATACGGAAAGCCATTGACAGAGCCAATGCCATCCCTAGGGAGGAACTGCTAGTGGTCCCATCCACACCGGAGGTTACTAGTGCAGCCAACATACTCAGTGAACCTAACAGCCCAGTCATCAGTGATGTCACTGACCATGTCATGAATGATGTAATATGTGACGTCATCAGCAGTGCATTGTGGGGGCGTGAGTTATAGTTAGCTCAACTAACTATAACGGCCGAATTTCTATGGTTTTGTACGAGTGAAATGTGCAAGTAACTATAACGTCCCTGAAACCTATGGTTTTTTCAGTGAATTTCAAAGGTTTTTAACATGATAATTTGTAACTATAACGTCCCTGATACCTATGGTTTTTTCAGTGAATTTCTAAGGTTTTTTAAATGCTAATTTCTAATTATAATGTTCATTAAACCTATCTGCTGTGCGATCCAAAAACAAGCTGGTGCTTGTAGTGTTATGGACAGTGGACGCAACCATGTTACCTCAGGCAGTGGGGAAGATCTCGCTCATGAACCTGTGTCGTCGCCCCTGTAAGCGGAAGCGCAGTGGGCTGGTCCAACGTACGCCACTCCAGCGTAGAAGTGTGAATAAATAGGCCGGGGTTCTGGGCGTGGTTCACTTGTGTGAAAGCCAACGCATCTGCCAGAGCGGCGACCCTCACCCTGCCACGTGGCTGCTGCCATGACCGCGGGCCTCCTCGACACAAGCCCCCTGCGAACACAGCGGCACAGCACTGCACAGTTATGTCTGTGCTGACTACTGCCTTCGATCTACACTGCGGACAGCAGGGCTCACAATTCAGATTGAGTCGCGATTCCAGATGACGGAGTCCAGTAGGCATGACACATTGCTCCCAGTGCGGCCCGCCCGGACCACGCATCATCGCAGACTGCGTACACGCTGAGCGCCAGAGGTACCACTAACTCAGTGCACCACAAGTAAACGCCACGTGGCCTTATTAAGGCAGAATTCATTAAACAAAAGACATTGCCACCAGTGCGGCCCACACGGACCACGCATCATCGCAGGATGCGCACACGCTGAGTGCTTCAGGTGCCACTAGCTCACTGCACCATAAGTCATCACCACGTACCCTTAAACCTACAAAATATCCTTTTAGTATCCTTGCTTCAAGAACTTTTTTGATATCAATTATAGCTTTAGTACAATGACCAAATTCATCTTGCAAGTCCAAAGGAACACTGAATGGCAGTCTACACTGCGGACAGCAGAGCTCACAATTTGAATTCAGTCTTGATTTATTAATTGCAGGCAGAATTGTACCCTATGCCGTTGAATTTTCTCAAGAGGAAGTGACAAAAAGCTTTCCTCGATGTCTGTGCTGACTACTGCCTTCGATCTACACTGCGGACAGCAGGGCTCACAATTCAGATTGAGTCGCGATTTCAGATGACGGAGTCCAGTAGGCATGACACATTGCTCCCAGTGCGGCCAGCCCGGACCACGCATCATCGCAGGCTGCGTACAAGCTGAGCGCCAGAGGTACCACTAACTCAGTGCACCACAAGTAAACGCCATGTGGCCTTATCAAGGCAGAATTCATTAAACAAAAGACATTGCTACCAGTGCGGCCCACACGGACCACGCATCATTGCAGGATGTGCACACGCTGAGTGCTTCAGGTGCCACTAGCTCACTGCACCATAAGTCATCGCCACATACCCTTAAACCTACATAATATCCTTTTAGTATCCTTGCTTCAAGAACTTTTTTGATATCAATTATAGCTTTAGTACAATGACCAAATTCATCTTGCAAGTCCAAAGGAACACTGAATGGCAGTCTACACTGCGGACAGCAGAGCTCACAATTTGAATTCAGTCTTGATTTATTAATTGCAGACAGATTTGTACTCTATGTCGTTGAATTTTCTCAAGAGGAAGTGACAAAAAGCTTTCCTCGATGTCTGTGCGGACTACTGCCTTCGATCTACACTGCGGACAGCAGGGCTCACAATTCAGATTGAGTCGCGATTCCAGATGACGGAGTCCAGTAGGCATGACACATTGCTCCCAGTGCGGCCCGCCCGGACCACGCACGCATCATCGCTAGCTGTGCACATGCGGAATGCTTCTGATGCTCCTACCTCAGTCCACCACAACTGATGGACCCTTTATGACAGAATATTTTGTGTATGATTTCAGATCTGGTGCCCCTAACTTAGTGTAGCACAAGTCATGGACCCTTTATGATTGAATCTCTGTGTGTGATCTGATGATTACTGTTGTACTTGTTACCAGCACCAACCATTCCCGGAGGGCTGGCTTACACTCATCCCACACGCATCCAGCACAGACGTCACTGGACATGTGACCCTGGTAATAAAAAGGAGTCGAGTGCACGTGCTCGTACTCCAGTTCCACTATCTATCTGTGTCCGTGTGTTCATTATGTATGCAACATGCTGCCCCTGGGCCCTACCACATTACATTGTGCTCTGGACAGCGTATGCAACCAACTTACCTTTGACAGTGGGAGAAAACTTTGGTTATGTAACTTTGTCTCGATCATTGTACAAGTACATACGTAGAGACTGGATGATTAGAGTACTGCAAGGAGAGTGTATAGTGAATTTATAAGTGCGTGGGGATTGGCGGAGTGATTGTATAAGTACATATGTTGGCACACCCTAACTCCGACAACGAGCTTGTCTCTAATTCGCTGCCCTCCATGTCCCAAAAACTGAAATTTGGATTTTGCATGGCCCAGTATTGCTACAGCTGCAATACTCCACTGAATGTGCAATAAACATGCACACCCACACAGATGTGTCATGTCCACCATCTTTCTTCTGTGGAACTATGGATGAATGTAGGGTCAGTGATTCCCCGTACCTTCCATGTTGGCCATGTTCAGGGACTTGGCTCACAGAGTGACACATTGACGCTTGCGACCCGGGTGACGGCAGCACTACAACAAGAACACCGGCATGCCAGTGTTGCAAGATTTTTTAAGCATTCTCTAGCCCAAACACAACCAAAAAGTAGCCCAAACTAGCCCAATATTGCTACTTTAAGGAAGGAGGAGCAGGGACATCGTCAAGCAGGCGGTGAATGGATTGGAATTGATGTTGCAGCAGGCTGCCAAGTAAATATTTGTCTAATAAAGCGCTTTAACATACTAGTTTGCTGGAGCGCTGTATATATATTTATAATCTGGCAACTAGCACAAACCTAAATTTTACCGCACAACCGGGAACAATATAGCCCAATTGTGCGTGATCTAGCCCAATCTGACAACAGTGCTGCATCAGTTGATTCCTCATACAGCTCACGATGGAGCCACGCCCATAGCTCCGGAGTCATTCTTCACAGCCTCACGCAGAACTGGCATACGCCAGGCCAGCCCACTCCGCTTACGCTTACAGGGAAGGACAACAACGCTACATGGCCCAGATTTTCATTGCAGTGATCTGCTGGTCACACCCTAGTTGTCAGTACGCCACAGCCACTCCCTCACGGCTAGTATACACCCACACCACACCCATCCAGCACAGGCGTCACAGGACACGTGACCCTGCCAATAAAAAAGACCGGGCGCACGTGCTCGACGCCATTTCAGAGTTGCTCGCACCGGATGCACTGCGGCCGGCACAGGCACACCGGCACGGGACGGTTACTTTCGGTCCACTGAGGTATGGGTACCGTAACTGCTGAGCGGGTGTACAGCCTGCGGTTATGGCCCGTCCTGGCGGTCTGGAGAGCTCAGATTTTGTGTGCCCTGCTGGACCGCAGTGTAGGCCTGAGCCACCGAACAGGGAGGCCTACCACCACGTGCGTGGCCTCACTGTTCACTGAGTTAGTGGCACCGCAAGGACTGAGCGGGTGTGCAACCTGCGATGATGATAGGTGCACTAGTATGTCCTCTGGCATGGCAAAATCAAGACGCAGCACCAAATGTGAGACTTGTTGGCCTGCGGAGCGGGACTGCATGATGCGGAGGGTGCCCTGTCTGCGAAAAGGTGAGCAGTGAGGCATGGGTGCGCAGCGGTGGGCAAATACGTCTGGGCGGCGAGAGTGGATACACAAAGGCGGCACAGCGATTTAGGCATACGCAATCGTATATACTCTCCCATTACTAATTCTGTACTATGTTTAGATGTGGGAGCTTGAGGGCTCCACTAGGTCCCGGCACGTGGTTCGAGACACAGCACTCACTGTCCATCTTCATCTCTTCCTTTCTCTCCTTCACACTCTTTCTCTCTCCCTTCTTCTCTCACTCTTTCTCTCTTTCTCTTTGTCTTCCTCTCACTCTTTCTTTCTTTTTCTCTCTCTCTTCCTCTCACTCTCACTGTTTCTCTCTTTCTCTCCGTATTCCTCTGACTCTTTCTTTCTTTTTCTCTCTGTCTTCCTCTCACTCTTTCTTTCTCTCTCTATCTCTCTTTCTCTCTCCTTTGATGGACGCATGACGCACAATCTTATCTTGCTTTTTGTCTTGCAGCCCTGCGATGAAGCGTGGCCATCCTGCAATCAACACTCAACCTGAATTGTGAGCTCCGCTCTCCGCGTGTACACAACGGGTGAGGAGGTTTCTTTGGCACGTGGTGGACCCTCTTCGACACACGCCGGTGGTGTAAGGTGAGCAGAGAGGCTTGTTTGCGCAACGGCGTGCAGTCACCTCCGGGCAGTGGGAGTGGATGGGGTGCAGCAGCGGCAAGCAGTCACCTCCGGGCAGTGGGAGTGCATGGGGTGCAGCAGCCTGGGTGTACAGCAGCGGGTAGACACCTCTGGGCAGTGGAAGTGGATGGGGTACACTAGCCTGGATACACAAAGGCAGGACAGGGATTTAGGCATACGCAGATGTATGTACTCATCCATTACTGATTCCATTTTTATGTTTCAGATGGCTAAGCTTGAGGGCTGCCCTATATCCCGGCACGTGGTTGGAGACACACCGGTGACAGAAAGGTGAGCTGTGAGGATTTTCTCCACAGTGTCAACACTCCCTCTCCCTCTCCATCTCTTCCTTTCTGTCACTCACACTCTTTCTCTCTCTCTCTACTCTCTATCTCTTCCTTTCTCTCTCTCACACTCTTTCTCTCTTTCTCTGTCTCTTCCTCTCTTTCTCAATCTTTCTTTCTCTCTCTTCCTCTTCCTCTCTCACTCTTTCTCTCTCTCTTCCTCTCTCTCACACTGTTTCTCTCTCTCTTCCTCTCTCTCACACTGTTTCTCTCTTTCTCTCTTCCTTGTATCTCACTCTTTCTCTCTTTCTCTGTCTTCCTCTCTCTCACACTTTCTCTCTTCCTCACTCTCACTCTTTCTCTCTCTCTCTTCCTTTCTCTCACTCTTTCTCTCTCTCCCTCTCTATCACTCTTTCTCTCTCTCTTCCTCTCTCTCACTATTTCTCTCTCTTTCTGTCTCTCACTGTTTCTCTCTCTCTTCGTCTCTCTCACTCTTTCTCTCTGTTTTCCTCTCACTCTTTCTTTCTTTTTCTCTCTCTCTTCCGGTCACTCCCACTGTTTCTCTCTTTCTCTCTGTCTTCCTCTCACTCCTTCTTTCTTTTTCTCTCTGTCTTCCTCTCACTCTTTCTTTCTCTCTCTATCTCTCTTTCTCTCTCCTTTGATGGACGCATGACGCACAATCTTATCTTGCTTTTTGTCTTGCATGCCTGCGATGAAGCGTGGCCATCCTGCAATCAACACTCAACCTGAATTGTGAGCTCCGCTCTCCGCGTGTACACAACGGGTGAGGAGGTTTCTTCGGCACGTGGTGGACCCTCTTCGACACACGCCGGTGGTGTAAGGTGAGCAGAGAGGCTTGTTTGTGCAGCGGCAGGCAGTCACCTCCGGGCAGTGGGAGTGGATGGGGTGCAGCAGCCTGGGTGCGCAGCGGCACGCAGTCACCTCCGGGCAGTGGGAGTGCATGGGTTGCAGCAGCCTGGGTGCGCAGCGGCTGTCATACACCTCTGGGCAGTGGGAGTGGATGGAGTCCAGCAGCCTGGGTGTACAGCAGCGGGTAGACACCTCTGGGATGTGGAAGTGGATGGGGTACACTAGCCTGGATACACAAAGGCGGGACAGCGATTTAGGCATACGCAGTTGTATGTACTCATCCATTACTGATTCCATTTTTATGTTTCAGATGACTAAGCTTGAGAGCTGCCCTATATCCCGGCATGTGGTTGGAGACACACCGGTGACAGAAAGGTGAGCTGTGAGGATTTTCTCCACAGTGTCAACACTCTCTCTCACTCTCTATCTCTTCCTTTCTCTCTCTCACACTCTTTCTCTGTCTCTTCCTCTCTCTCTCATTCTTTCTTTCTCTCTCTCTCCTCTCTCTCTCACTCTTTCTCTCTCTCTCTTCCTCTCTCTCACACTGTTTCTCTCTCTCTTCCTCTCTCTCACACTGTTTCTCTCTTTCTCTCTTCCTTGTATCTCACTCTTTCTCTCTTTCTCTGTCTTCCTCTCTCTCACACTTTCTCTCTTCCTCACTCTCACTCTTTCTCTCTCTCTCTTCCTTTCTCTCACTCTTTCTCTCTCTCTCTCTTCCTCTCTCTCACTGTTTCTCTCTCTCTTCCTCTCTCTCACTCTTTCTCTCTCTTTCTGTCTCTCACTGTTTCTCTCTCTCTTCGTCTCTCTCACTCTTTCTCTCTGTCTTCCTCTCACTCACTCTTTCTTTCTTTTTCTCTCTCTCTTCCTGTCACTCCCACTGTTTCTCTCTTTCTCTCTGTCTTCCTCTCACTCCTTCTTTCTTTTTCTCTCTGTCTTCCTCTCACTCTTTCTTTCTCTCTCTCTCTCTCTCTCTTTCTCTCTCCTTTGATGGACGAATGACGCACAATCCTATCTTGCTTTTTATCTAACAGGCTGTGATTCACGAATCGACGTCCCCCCCCACATCACCACAGCTGAACGCGTGTACAAACTGCGATGATGCGTGGCCATCCTGACAACGCCTGACAAAGTTGCTTCAGCACGTGGTGCACACTCTTACACACACACCGGTGGCGGAAGGTGAGCAGAGATACTTCTTTCCGCAGCAGCGGGCAGTCACCTCTGGGCGGTGGGAGTGGATAGTGTGCAGCAGCCTGGGCGCACAAGAGCGCACAGACACCTCCGAGCAGTGGGAGTGGATGGGCTGCAGCAGCCTGAGTGCGCATTGCCGAAACAGATAATTAGGGCGTGTGCAGTTGTATGTACTCTGCAATTACTAATTCTATACTATCTTTCAGATCACTAAACTTAAGGGTGCACTATGTCCTGCCACGTGGTTGGAGACACACCGGAGGCACAAAGGTAAGCTGCGAAGATTTTCTCCAGTGTCAATACTCCCTCTCCATCTCTTCCTTTCTCTCTCTCACACTTTCTCTCTTTCTCTGTCTGTTCCTCTCTCTCATTCTTTCTTTCTCTCTCTTCCTCTCTCTCACTCTTTCGCTCTCTCTTTCTCTCTACCTCTCTCTCACACTGTTTCTCTCTCTCTCTTTTCCTTGTATCTTACTTTTTCTCTCTCTCACTCTTTCTCTTTCTCCGTCTGTCTTCCTCTCTCACTCTTTCCCTCCTTTCTTTCACTCTTCCTCTCTCTTCCTCTCTCTCACTCTTTCTCTCTCTCTTCCTCTCTCTCACTCTTTCTCTCTTCCTCTCTCACACTATTTCTCTTTCTCTCTCTCACTCTTTCTCTATTTCTTTGTCTTCCTCTCTCTCTCACTCTTTCTTTGTTTCTCTCTTTCTCCCTCACTCTTTCTCTCTTTCTCTTTCTCCTTTGCTGGACGCATGACGCACCATCTTATCTTTCTTTTTGTCTTACAGGCTGTGATTCACAAATGGTCCAGCGATGACACGACATGGCTGTACATAGTTTTATTTGTTGTTGTTTTGTTTTAATAAAATGTTTTATATGTAAATCCATACATGACTAAGATTCTTATTTCTCCAACCTAACGTGACTGTCACATTTGTTTGTGGGGGTGAGGGGAGATGGCGGACAAGGAGCTCCTACTGGGGGATGTCGGAGCAGTGTTGGGTGTCCGACCTGCATGATCGTTGCCTCTATTACATCTGTTCTCAGAGACTTAAGAGCCGGCGGTCTGACTCGTAGATGAAGAACTGCAAGCCGACCATCAGGCTCATAGAGGGAGAACCCCGGCCCGTCAGTTCGTAGAGGAAGAGCTGCGGGCCAGCTCGCAGAGGAACACCTGCGGGCCGACTAGTATAGGGAAAGGTGCGGGCCATCGGCTTCCAAAGGGATAACTGCGGAACACTGAAGTGGGGAGAGGGAGCATGAAGAGCGTATCTCGCAGAGAGACACCTCCGGTATATTTCCAGTATTGACTTCACAGATAGAACTGCGGGCCCGAGAACTCGCACCCGAAGAGCTGTGAGCCGACAAGTGGTTCGCAGAGGCAGACTTGCTGGCCCAAGTATATTGTTGGAGGTATGCTGTTGATGGTGGAAAAGGGTGCATTACCTGCTAATGTAGGGAGACGCAGCGTGAAAGTGGTATCTCGCACAGAGCTCTGGTATATTAAATTGCCCCCGGGACCTTTCTTTTATATTTTCACTCGATGCGAGGCACAAGATGGCTGCTAACACTTCCTGGTTTGAATTGTTAGCAGCCAATCAGAGGCAAGCTCGTGCTCGGGAGTTAGGCACAGTCCAGAGATATATATCTTTTATTCCTTTAATATCTCAAAAACTACTGAACGGATTTACACAATTTCCACAAAACAGCGCTTTCTGCACCAAGACCTTTCTCCCTGCCAAACTTGCAATTCTTTCTTTGTCACACAGTACATGTAATACACCGCTCTCATCAAGAATGGAATCAGTAATGGCACAATTTCCCTGTTGCTCCACACATAAATACATGTAAAGAACAAATCAGAATAGTTCCTTTATTTTTTCAAATTGCAAAACTTCTCTCTATTGGTTATTTTTGAACTTTCCATATAAACAGTTTTAAAAAATTTAAGAACACATACAGGTGAGAAGTTCAACGTATTCTATCAACAAACTTTCTAGAACATTCTACGACACGTGCAGGTTAAAAGTTCATCATTTTTTCAAACCTAACGATATTTTTTTGCAACATTTTCTCGAACATTTAAGGGCACGAACAGGTTAAAAGTTCACCATTGTTTTAAGTTCGAACAGTGCCTTCCAAATGCAAGTAGCAGGTGTGGTTGAACTGAGCAAATTTTATCCTATCATATGAACTCTACGTTGAAACTGCTTTTTATTAACCAATCACAAAGATGCTTTTCGACAAACTAATATGCACCCTACTTTTTAGTAAACAATGTTTTTCATCTCCCAATCAGTTATCGTTTTGTATGAGAAAAAAGTAGTTCCCCATCTTTAAACATATCTCTTATTCTACGAACGGACTGCATGAGCTACAGACATCTATCCATATCTATCCATATCTTCCAGCTACATCTTCAAAATGCTAGTGTGGATCGTAGGACATAGCTATGTTTTCTGGTGCAAGAGGTATGCAGAACAGAGACATATTGACTTAGACCTAGGTTTACAAAATGTGGACATTAAATGGTTTGGACAGAGAGGATTGAAGTGGCATCAATTACTGCCTTTGGTTAAAACATGTTTGCATCTCCAACTCCCTGACCACATGATTGTGCACTGTGGTGGAAATGACCTAGGCACATTGACTGGGGTAGGTTTGCAAATGCTAATGAAGGACACCTTTAGACAATTGATGTTGCTTTTGCCTCAAACTGTCTTTGTATATTCCAATATATGCCAAAGACAGAAGTGGAAATGGTCAAACCAATTTTGTCCTCAGATTGAAAAATCTAGGAAGAATGTCAACACAGCTGTGTCTGCATACCTCAGAGACCATAGAATGGAGTCGATCTACAACAACAACATACGTTATGATATGGCTGATATCTACAGAAGTGATGGAGTACACTTCACAGATCAGGGAAATCGAGTTTTTCTGAATAACCTGAAGCTGTGCATCCGCACTTATATGTAGCTCCAACTAATAAACACAAAGGCTCTTTTAGAGCCGCCTTATATTCCCAATATCGGTTCGCAGACTGACAACTGCGATCCGGCAAGCACTAGGGAGACCTGCGGGCCGTCGGGCAGCCTCGCAAAGGGAGAGCTATGGCCCGTGAGCTCGGCTCGCAGAGAGAGAGCTACGGGCCATCGGCTCGTAAACGCAGAGCTGCGAGCCAATGGACTGGTAGTGTTTTATGGTTTAGGGTAGTGCAGTGGTGTTTGTGTAGTGTAGGGGGTCCTGCTGTGGGTAGTGTTTTAGGGTTTACGGTAGTGCAGTGGTGTTTGTGTAGTGTAGAGGGTGGTGCTGGGGGTACATTTATAGTTTAGGGTAGGGCAGTGGTCTTTACGTAGTGTATGGGGTCCTGCTGTGAGTAGTGTTTTAGGGTTTAGGGTAGTGCAGTGGTGTTTGGGTAGTGTAGAGGGTCGTGCTGGGGGTAGCATTTTATGGTTTAGGGTAGTGCAGTGGTTTTCTGTAGTTTAGGGGGTCGTGCTGGCAGTAGTGGTTTAGTGTTTAGTTACGTAGTGCAGTGGTGTTTGGGTATTGTAGGGGGTCGTGCTGGGGTAATGTTTTAGGGTTTAGGGTAGTGCAGTGGTGTTTCTGTAGCAGAGGGGGTTGTGCTGGGGGTAGTGTTTTAGGGTTTAAGGTAGTGCAGTGGTGTTTCTGTAGTGTAGGGGGTCGTGCTGGCAGTTGTGGTTTAGTGTTTAGTTACGTTGTGCAGTGGTGTTTGGGTAGTGTAGGGGGTCGTGCTGGGGTAATGTTTTAGGGTTTAGGGTAGTGCAGTGGTGTTTCTGTAGTGTAGGTGGTCATGCTGGAGTAGTGTTTTAGGGTTTAAGGTAGTGCAGTGGTGTTTCTGTAGTGTAGGGGGTCGTGCTGGCAGTAGTGGTTTAGTGTTTAGTTAGGTAGTGCAGTGGTGTTTGGGTTGTGTAGAGGGTCGTGCCGACAGACTGACTCACAGGGCTCCGAGCCAACGGACTGGCTTCTAAAGGCATAGCCGCGACCTCGTGATGTGGGGATAGGCAGACTGAAAGGAGTATCTTACACATACACAGATGCCAGTGTTGCCTCGTAGAGGTAAAACTACACACCCGATGGCTTCTACACGGAGAGATGTGAGCTGACGGACTAAGTCACAAAATGGCTGCCAACACTTCCTAGTTTCAACCGTTCACAGCCAATGACCCGCGAGCTCGTAACCCTCAGCCAATCAGAATTCTCAAATATCGATATCTGTAAAATTTGATATTTCTCAAAAACTACTGAATGGATTTACACCATTTCAACAAAAGCGCGCTTTCTCGACCACAACCTTTCTCCCTCACAAATTTGGCGTAATTCCGTTCAGCAGTTTGACCTGTAGCCTTGTCTAAAGTTTCCTATGGAAAATGCATTGAGAAAACACATTTTGGGACTCTCCTTTTTCTCAGCCCCCTTGACCAATCACCCCCAAACTTTCAAGATAGGAGCTGATCAAAAAAGAGAAACTTTTTTGAAAATTTCATAAAGATTCGTCAAACGACGCCAAAGTTATAAGCACATGGAGGGCTCCAGGAGAGGGGCCGCGCAACCCCCCTCCCAACAGGAGTGAAGCTCCGGAGCTGCGGGGACCCCAGTGGGCACCCGCAGCCCCAGCGACCCCCAGCTATTATTTTTTAAGAAATGCCCGCAGGACCTAGCCCACCTAGGGACCTCATTAAAATAAAACGCGGGAACCCGGGACCCCAGCGCGAATTGCGCCGATTTTTTTTTTTTTTTAATAAAAAATGCTTTTTTGGCCCTGGTGTCCTTCTGGGACCCCCTGAGCAGGCCTAGGGGGTCACGGTGTTTCTACCCTGCCCCTTCTCTTGTTTTATACCTTTGTTTCTCTGTTTTCTAGTGACTCGCTTCTGCTGAGCCACAAGATGGCTGCCAACACTTCCTGGTTTGGAGTGTTCGCAGCCAATCACAGTGAAGCTCGTGCACAGGACTTAGGCTCCGCCCAGATATCGAAACTTTTATTTTTCATATTTCTCAGCAACCACTGAACGGATTTACACCATTTTACAAAAGGTCGCTTTCTGAGCCAAGCACTACCTTTTTGCCAAATTTGGGGTAATTCCGTTCAGTAGTTTCGGCTGTAGCCTTGCACAAAGTTTCCTATGGGAAATTGATTTTTGACTCTTATTTTTTGTATTTCTCAAAAACTACTGAACGGATTTACCCCATTTTAAAAAGGTCGCTTTCTGAACCAAGCTCTACCTTTCTGCCAAATTTGAAGTAATTCTGTTCAGCAGTTCGAGCTGTAGCTCATCACAAAATTTCCTATGGAAATTAACATGGAGAAAACGCGTTTTGGGACCCCCTTTTTCTCAGCCCCGCTTGACAAATCACCCCCAAACTTTCAAGATAGGAGCTAACCTAAAAAGTACAACTTTTTCAAAATTTCATAAAGATTCGTGAAACGACGCCAAAGTTATTAGCAAATCAAAAAATGCTTTTCCTATGGAAACTAGGTTGTAACTATAACTACCTACTGGCGACCGCCAGTAGGTAATATATATATATATATATATATATATATATATATATATATATATATATATATATATATATATATATATATATATAAATATATTACCTACTGGCGGTCGCCAGTAGGTAGTTATAGTTAGGACCTCGTTTCTATTCAAAAAGCGTTTTTTCTTTTGCCAATATCTTTGGCGCCGGTTGACCAATCTTTGCGAAATTTTCAAAACTAATGGGGCGCTCCGGTCAGCTCCTGACTTTAAAGTTTCGGGGTGATTCGTCAAGCTGGGGCTGAGAAAAAAGGGGGGTCCCAAAACAGGTTTTCCCCATGTTAATTTCCATAGGAAACTTTAGACAAAGCTACAGCCCGAACTGCTGAACGGAATTACACCAAAGTTGGCAAAAAGGTAGCCCTTGGTTCAGAAAGAGCCCTTTTTTTAAAATGGTATAAATCCGTTCAGTAGTTCCTGAGAAATTAGAAAAAGAAAAGTTTCGATATCTGAGCACCGAGGAGGGCTCGCGAACCCTCCCGTGCACGAGCTTCACTCTGATTGGCTGCCAACACTCCAAACCAGGAAGTGTTGGCAGCCATCTTGTGACTCGGTAGAACCGAGTCACAAGAAAACAGTGAAATACAGGTTAAAAAACAAGAAAAGGGGGCAGGGTACAAACACCCTGACCCCCTAGGCCTGCTCAGGGCCCAAAAAACCATTTAAAAAAAAAAAGATCGTCCGAATTCACACTGGGGTTGCGAATCCGGGCGAGACAATTTTTAAAAAACAATGCGCGGGCTCCCGCGCGTTGTTTTTGATAGCCCCTGGGTGGGCCAGGTCCCGGGGGCACTCACCAATTAATTTGCGGGGGACCGCCACCTCCCCGGGGCTTATTTCATTGTATGCGGGGCACTGCGGCCCCCCACAGCCCCGGGGACCACCACCTCCCCGGGGCTTTAAAGACCTCCAGTAAGCACCACAGAGCTGCGTTGCAGAGAGGTGGTCTGAGGCCCCGCCCCTTTTTACACCACCCTGCAAACGCGACTTCTGGTGCACTGCTGGTGAGGCAATGAGGTCCTCTTGTGTCCTGAGGACCTCAGGATACCAGTGGACTTCATCATCCGAGCAGCAGTGCGCCAGAAGCCGCGTTTGCAGCGTGGTGTAAAAAGGGGCATGGCCTCGGAACACCTCTCTGCAACGCAGCTCTGTTGCGCTTACTGGAGTTACCTGGTGGGCTAGTTGGCCCCCAGGTACCCTCAGGATTCAAGGGGACCTAATCCTCCAACTTACAATGCACCAGGGGGCGCGTTTGCACAGTGGTGCAGGGAGGGGGCGGGCCTGATATAACAAGTTAGCAATCCTGCTGTGTGGAACTTGCTGGAGGTAATAATAGGGGTAGTTGGCCCCCAAGGTTGACGTTGGGGGCTAACTACCCCTCCTGTTACCTCCAGTAAATCCCACACAGTGGGATTGCTAAAAGGTGTTTCGAGGCCACGCACACCTTTCTCCACCACTCTGAAAACGCGACTGCTATATTATAGTTAGAAATTAGCATTTAAAAAACCTTTGAAATTCACTGAAAAAAACATAGGTTTCAGGGACGTTATAGTTAGAAATTAGCATTAAAAAACCTTTGAAATTCACTGAAAATACCATAGGTTTCAGGCACGTTATAGTTAGAAATTAGCATTTAAAAAACCTTAGAAATTCACTGAAACAACCATAGGTTTCAGGGACGTTATAGTTAGTTGGACATTGCACTCGTACAAAACCCGTGAAATTCCCCCGTTATAGTTAGTTCAGCTAACTATAACTCGCGAGTGCTTCTCTAGTGGGTTACCAAGTTTTTGCATCAATAGGCAGGGCCTGTCCGCCGAGAACGCACCACCCCAGGATGCCGAGGGGGCCACGAGGACCGGATTCACCGACCCTAATGTGGAGCCGAAATGCAGGATTTAGGACTTGTGCATCTGCTGGGGCTCAAGCAGAGCTGAAAATTTCGACAAACAGCAATAGTAGTGCGCCTAATTATGGAAGGAATCACGGTCACTACATATCCCATAATGCCTAACATTGTCTCACTGGAGCCGCCCCATTGGGGGCGTGTCATTAATTGGCAAAAAATTGGGTGTGAATGACCGCCACAGCACGCACCTTCGTCCAAAGCCTTTGAGGAAGAGAATGCTCGAAACGCCTCAGGCTCGACGCAAGGCTGTTTTCATTGTTGCCGGCATGCTGCACTTTCCGTACCTGTAATTAAAGGCTGGTAACCTTCATTTCGGCTCAAGTGCTTCTCTAGTGGGTTACCAAGTTTTTGTATATATATAGGGCTTGTGAAGAAGATCGTTTGATCGAAACGCGTTGCCAGTAAAATATTGAATTACATTCACCCTGGAGTGCGAGTCCCCTTTTTCCTGTTTGAGTGAGGAGCTCTCTAAAACGGGAATTTTCGTGTATATATATATATATATATTCACTGAAAAAACCATAGGTTTCAGGCACGTTATAGTTAGAAACTAGCATTTAAAAAACCTTAGAAATTCACTGAAAAAACCATAGGTTTCAGGGGCGTTATAGTTAGTTGGACATTTCACTCGTACAAAACCATAGAAATTCCCCCGTTATAGTTAGTTCAGCTAACTATAACTCGCGCGCCCGCAATGCACTGCTGATGACGTCACATATTACATCACTCATGACATGGTCAGTGACATCACTCATGACATCACTGATGACATCTCAAATGACATCACTGATGACATCACTGATGACATCATCCTTGTGATACAGTGGCAGACCTCCTCTCACCCCAATATAACCTTTGATACACACACTCAAAAATACAAACTAACATTTTCATAACAATGGACATACCAATACCAGTTACAACACACCTATTCAGTAATTCCAAGATCTACACACACATCCACTCATTCACCAACAGTCCCTATACAGTCACTCATACATGTACTCACTCATCATATGTACTCATACACCTATACATCCTGTTACACACCGCCACTCATCCATAGAGTTACTCACACACATAGTCACACATGCAAACAAAGTATAAAACATCCATTTACTTGCATATACAGGTATACACACACTACCACACTTACTTCTACAGAAACTTACACATACTTACTCTCTTAAACAATCACTTATAGAAACACCTACTTATTTGTACAGGAACTCTTCCAATCTCTCACTCTCACATATACTCACTTATATACACCAATACTCACATATACTAGTTTAAAACATATGTAGTTACTCATAAAGACACTATTGAGACAGTCATTCACTCACTAACACACCCATACACATACTCATCCACCTATACAGCCCTGCACAGATGCTGTCTTCTACACATACAAACAGTGAGTCACTCATTCATGCATCTATGAACTAAGTAATACCCCCCACCGAACCATCCAGACACTCAGACACTCATACTGATACTCAAAAAACCAACTAATAACCCATATAGACACTCATGTAGCTACTCACCAACCCATGCAGCCACTTATACACAAAGTGAGAGACTGATACAGATATTTTCATATTTAAACATTACTCACTAACCCATGTATTCACTAAGATACACTTAGTCAGTTATACAATCAATTTTACAAAAATAAATCATCCATTTAGACACTTATATACCCATTTATTCTTCCATCGACCTTGAGATATACATATATAAAACATATTTAATTTTCAGAAAAACACACATTCACTGGATGATGTCATCAGTGATGTTATCAGTGATGTCATTTGAGATGTCATGAGTGATGTAATATGTGACGTCATCAGCAGTGCATTGCGGGCGCGTGAGTTATAGTTAGCTGAACTAACTATAACGGGGGAATTTCTATGGTTTTGTACGAGTGAAATGTCCAACTAACTATAACGCCCCTGAAACCTATGGTTTTTTCAGTGAATTTCTAAGGTTTTTTAAATGCTAATTTCTAACTATAACGTGCCTGAAACCTATGGTTTTTTCAGTGAATTTCTAAGGTTTTTTAAATGCTAATTTCTAACTATAACGTGCCTGAAACCTATGGTTTTTTTCAGTGAATATATATATATTTATTATACTATGTATACATGTGAAAATGTCTCGGTCCCCTGTTTGCCTCGGTGGCACAGAAAAAATGGGTGGAACTGACGTCAGCACGCCGACGAGGTCCTCTTATGGCTCCGATGACATCATACGGTGTCGCGAGCGGAGCCGTGCTTGTTGACGTGGGAGAGCTAGGAAAGAATTTCAGTGGAATGCTGGTGCAGGGGATATTCACCTAAGTGTTCAGGCTAGTCCTTTGGGAGCAACTGTTTATGTTGCCACTCCAGAAACCGAAACCAGTGATCCGAGGGCAGAGGCCCTGCAGGTGGCACATGAGGTGGGGTGCCCAGTCGTGTGCACCGGCGGGGCAGCGAAGTGACAAGCACCACAACCCACAAAAAAGGTAACGAGGGCACTGAATAACACAGGATCTTCTCTTTGTATCTGGCAGGAACAACGAAGTTAAAATGCCCTAGTACCAAAATGTAGAATTAGTGCTACAACGGTCTTCAAGAGGACCTGCGATGCCGCTTCTGCCTCCCGTACCCTGGAGGCAGCACGTGGGTCACGCGGTACGGTCATACTGCGGTGGGACGCACACTCGTTGACCTCTCATGGCACTGCTCCACACTTCAGGGAGGACGCTTTCCATTAGCTATGTTTTCTGATGACATGTCGCGCCGGCCCCGTCCAACAACAGAACTCCTTTAGATCCAAACAGACTCTTCCACTCTCTCACCGGAAGTGAAACCAGGCCACGCGGACACTTTCACAATACAACAGCCGAGAATGCACTTTTCGGTAAAAAAAACACATTCCTTCCCCCTAATTAATCAAATAAACGTCTCACTGAAGAACAGGGGCCAGCTTCGATCGGTAAACAGCCGTTACAATGACTTTTTTACTTTGCGATACCATTACAACGCATGCATTACCCCGCATGCGTTGTACATCACGAAGTCATTACTACGCATTTTTAGAACGCATGGTCATTTACCACCATGCCTTTACAACAAATTTTGTTGTAAAGGTATGTATGGTAAATGACCATGCGTTCTAAAAACATGTAGACGATATATGTCGTTGTAAGGAAACAGAGGCTGTTCCGTTTCCTCACAACGACGTGCACCGCCCCTCAGAGATGACGTGAAGCAGGAACCACGAGGAGAGAGGAACCATGAGGAGTGAGAGGTAAGGGGGATTGGGCATGGGGTGGGGGTTTCTTTTCTATGGTTTAGGGTAGTGCAGTGGTGTTTGGGTGGTGTAGGGGGTCGTGCTGGGGGTAGGGTTTTAGGGTTTAGGGTAGTGCAGTAGTGTTTGGGTAGTGTAGGGGGTCGTGCTGGGGGTAGTGTTTTAGGGTTTAGGGTAGTGCAGTAGTGTAGGGGGTCGTGCTGGGGGTAGTGTTTTAGGGTTTAGGGTAGTGCAGTGGTGTATGGTTAGTGTAGGGGTCGTGCTGGGGTAGTGTTTTAGGGTTTAGGGTAGTGCAGTGGTGTTTGAGTAGTGTAGGGGTCATGCTTGTGGTAGTGTTTTAGGGTTTAGGGTAGTGCAGTGGTGTTTGTGTAGTGTAGGGGGTCATGCTGGGGGTAGTGTTTTATGGTTTTGGGTAGTGCAGTGGTGTTTGGGTAGTGTAGGGGGTCGTGCAGGGGGTAGATTTAGGGTTTAGGGTAGTGCAGTGGTGTTTGGGTAGTGTAGGGAGTCATGCTGGGGGTAGTGTTTTAGGGTTTAGGGTAGTGCAGTGGTGTTTGTGTAGTATAGGGGGTTGTGCTGGGGGTAGTGTTTTAGGGTTTATGTTAGTGCAGTGGTGTTTGGGTAGTGTAGGAGGTAGTGCTGGGGTAGTGTTTTAGGGTTTAGGGCAGTGCAGTGGTGTTTGTGTAGTGAAGGGGGTCATGCTGTGGGTAGTGTTTTAGGGTTTAGGGTAGTGCAGTCGTGTTTGTGTAGTGTAGGGGGTCGTGTTTTAGGGTATAGGGTAGTGCAGTGGTGTTTGGGTAGTGTAGGGGGTCATGCTGGGGTTAGTGTTTTAGGGTTTAGGGTAGTGCAGTGGTGTTTGGGTAGTGTAGGGGGTCGTGCTGGGGGTAGTGTTTTAGGGTTTAGGGTAGTGCAGTGGTGTTTGTGTAGTGTGGGAGGTCATGCTGGGGGTATATTTAGGGTTTAGTGTAGTGCAGTGGTGTTTGGGTAGTGTAGGGAGTAGTGCTGGGGGTAGTGTTTTAGGGTTTAGGGTAGTGCAGTGGTGTTTGGGTAGTGTAGGGAGTCGTGCTGGTGGTAGTGTTTTAGGGTTTAGGGTAGTGCAGTTATGTTTGGGTAGTGTAGGGTGTCGTGCTGGGGGTAGTGTTTTAGGGTTTAGGGTAGTGCAGTGGTGTTTGGGTAGGGGAGGGGGTAGTGTTTTAGGGTTTAGGGTAGTGCGCCCAACCAGCCACAATATCCGTGGACAAAGGGGATCCTGACTCTTTGGAACGCTCCGTCAATTGAATAATTTGGGTCAAGGGCCCTACCACGTCCAAGACCTATCAATTCCTTTCTTGGGATCCCTCATATACTTGGAGAAAAAGGTACATAGTTTCTCATCAATTTCAGGCGTTTGTGCCACCTTCCCCTTCAGTGAGGGCCTGTGGCATTCTCCCCTCATCTTATTCCTGACCTCCCTTTTAAGGGGTTGATGGATTTCCCCACCACATACTCTGCCACTTTGGCGTCAGGTGTCCACTCTGCCGACCTAGGATGGTAAATTTGGGTAGGCTCGAACATGTCCGAGTGGACCCCGTCCCCAACCGGGGACTGAGAGGAGTGGGACTCTGGACGCCAGGGGCGCCCTGAGTCCTTATCCTCATCGGAGGAGAAATCGTCCTCCGATACACCCTCTCCCTCTAAGGGAAACCCGCCGTCAGGGTCTACAATAGTGGTGACAGTGTCGCAATTTTCTCCGGGCCCCTCCTCCTCCCGGCAGGGTACATGTTTTAGCGTTCGCGCACTCTTGAGGAAGGTCTCTGTAAGTTTATCAAATCCTTCCAAGTGCCCCGCGTTATGCTTAACAGCCCTTTTATTCCCCATCTGGGAGCTACTTGGACACGCCACCACTAGATCTGGGTCACTGAACACCCCAGGGATGCTTTTCGCCAGCTTATCAACCTGATCCCTAAGAGGAGCCAGCGCCCTAGAAATAGCCAGAGAGAGGGCTTGGTCCACTGCTGGAGGGAGAAGTTGGGGGGCCATTCCTCCTCCACTTCCTGGTAGGAGGAGTAAAAATGGTCTTCTGGAGAAGACATGATAGCAGAGGGTGTGAGCACAGAACAAATGCCCTTAAAATCCTTAAGACAGCCCCCTCGCGGGTGCTCCAACAGCTGGGCTTTCCCCGAAGCTGTTATAAGAACAGACTGAGGCGCAATACCAATTACCACCACCAGGTGGCGCTGGTCACTACGGTGGCCGTGTGGGGAAATCACTGCGTAGCGGTGTCAAAATTAGGCGAGGGTTGGTCGGGAATCAAGCGGACACTAAAGGAGTGACCGGATTCCCAAACGCACGTAAAGACCAGCGGGAGCGCTCGACGGAGCTGCCTCGCTCGGACCAGACGCGCCTGACAGGATCTCACCGCGCGCAGAGCACACAGCGGGAGAAACTGCGAGGGGGAGAACGCGCTCGGGCAAGAGCCTGCTGCGCAGGGAATATAAAACAATACCAAGGCAATAATGCTAATAACGTGCACAAGAAACCGCTATACAAACAGCAACAACGTCAGATTAAGCCAAGAATGTAAGGAATGCACTTAACTGACGAGCAGTGAAGAAAGAGGAAGCGGAAGGGACGTCACGATATTATATACGATGGACTGTGATATGATTGGACTATAGTTGCCTTGGAGACTACCCCCCTAATGGTTCATGGGTTGTGTAGTCTTTTGTTTAATGATTGTTGTGTTACGTTTTCTTTGAACTGCTATGCAAATAAAGTGAGGAAAGATATGCATAATCCTCGCCTCCGTCCTGCCATAGAATTCATTAAACTTTATTTGATCTGATTTAGAAACATGGATCATAAAAGTGTACATAAAAACAGTAAATCCTCTTTCCTAATACAATACAGTGAGAATTAATTAAAACCAGTAGGTAAAAACGGGTGTTACAAAGCCCGGTTCAGAGCAACTTCAGGTTAACAGAATCGTAAAGTTCAATGTTTCGCAAGATCAATCTCATGTACTTCGTGCAAAATACGCAATAAGGGGTCCAAGTAAGATGTAACGCTCCAATACCTGACCAGTTTGCACTATATAAAACTGCAGAAAAACTAAAAATAAAAAGTGTTTTGCACACTTCTGTCATTTGGCTATATGTGGGCTACATCTGGGTGATATATGTGCTACATTTGGGCTCTTTTTTTCTCTGGTGGCCATCTTGAGAGACTTATTTGTTATGAAGTTTCCTAATTTCGTCATTTACTGCAGTCTCCTCAGTAGGAAATGCTTTCAGTTTTTTACTTTGATTCCATCAAGAAGGCATTCAGATGTGTCACACATTTGCCATAAATTCAGAATGTTAGCACTCTAGTTGTTCTTTAGATCACTGTAGTAAAGCTACTGCTCACCAGGGAGTTAACTGGAAGTCTACTGCTGGTATTGAAAGTGATTGTTTCAGTCTGCATGGCAGAATTTTCTAATGAAATAGAAGAGGATTTGAGATCTCACTTAAAACATGCCCTACATTTTCTTTCTGCAGCACTAACCATAATTTCTATGGCAAAATGAACCCCCTCATTTTGTTCCTTTTTAAATTAAATGTTTTAAGTGTTACCAGTATATTCCAATCAAGATGGCTTCAGGTGTGCCATACTTTTGTCATAAGTAAGACTGTTAGCGCTCTAGTTGTTCTTTAGAACGCTCTGGGAAGCTGTAGTAGAACACAAAGGCATCAACTGACAGGCTGCTCCTGTTGAAATATAACAGGAAGATATTTGAAATCTCACTTAAAACATGTCCTAATTTTTCTTTCTACAGCACTAACCATAATTTCTATAACAAAATACACCCCCTCATTTTGTTCCTTTATAAATTAAATGTTTTAAGAGTTACCAGTTTATTCCAATCAAGATGGCTTCAGGTGTGCCATAATTTTGTCATAAGTAAGACTGTTAGCGCTCTAGTTGTTCTTTAGAACACTCTGGGAAGCTGCAGTAGAACACAAAGGCATCAACTGACAGGCTGCTCCTGTTGAAATATAACAGGAAGATATTTGAGATCTCACTTAAAACATGTCCTAATTTTTCTTTCTACAGCACTAACCATAATTTCTATGACAAAATGAACCCCTCATTTTGTTCCTTTTTAAATTAAATGTTTTAAGAGTTACCAGTTTATTCCAATCAAGATGGCTTCAGGTGTGCCACACTTTTGTCATAAGTAAGGCTGTTAGCACTCTAGTTGTTCTTTAGAACACTCTGGGAAGCTGCAGTAGAACACAAAGGAATCAACTGACAGTCTCTGCCCTTGTTGAATGTACATGTTTTACTGAGAATGTCAGACTTCATTCTCACATGACTGAGAAAGATAATGTGAATTTACAGAAAATATGCTCTCATTTTAGCTTCTGGGGCACCTTCCAAAACTGTATGGGACAAGCATGTGAAAATAGTTTTCTCTCAAACATGATTCATGATATCCCAGCAGAAGGTTTTTCACAGGGTAAAATCACCTTAGAACACACCACAATTCCTGAAATTAGTATGGTACCATCAAAAAATGAATTCTAATGTAACTAAAGTCTGTTATCACCCTTTATAGTTCTCCTTTTGGTAACCCTCAAAATCTTCGATTCACTACAATGCATTTCAATGGGGTACTATCATTTATATTGGTCCCAAGAAGGCTGCCAGCAATTCCAGGATGAAGTGCTGACAGCCAATCAGATCTCACGATGACATGTGTGGTTAGGCTCCGCCCAGATATATATGTGTTTTCTTTTTCAAATTTCTCAGGAACTACTGAACGGATTTACACGATTTAACCAAAAGGCACGACTCTGAACCAAGGGCTACCTTTTTGCCAAATTTGGTGTAATTCCGTTCAGCAGTTCGGGCTGTAGCTGCGATGAAAGGTTCCTATGGAAAATTGCATGGGGAAAACAAGTTTTGGGACCCCCCTTTTTTCTCGGCCCCCACTTGACGAATCACCCCGAGACTTTCAGGATAGGAGCGGACCGGAGCGGGCCACGAGTTTTGAAAGTTTCGCGAAGATTCGTCAACCGGCGCCAAAGTTATTTCAAATAGAATGTTGCGGATTTCCTATGGAAAATAGGTCCTAACTATAACTATCTAATGGCGACCGCCAGTAGATAATATATATATATATATTTATCCACAACCAGCTCCAGCATACTAATCCCGACAGCCAGATACCGACACAGCAGTTCCAGTTTGAAGTAAGTATCTTTATTTAAGTGCTGTTTTTTGAAGTAAGTTTGTTTATTTAAGTGCTGTTACGCATTTCGGCAGGGTCCCCTCACACAAGGAGCTCCATTACTGCACTTAATTTATCAGGAGTTGCAGTCACATGGTTCTATAGACATAAACAACATACTATACAGGTTCATTTTTTGTAATAGTAGTCACTGTTTCAAGTACTTTAGATGTTACACAATTGTATCATGTTTCTAGCACGTTTTCAGCATTTAAAATAAAAAAAAATTCAATAAAACCAACACCAAAACATTTTTTGACTTTCGCTTGCTATACATCTTGCTCCCTTCCTTACCACTTTACATATATCATTCCTCTTTTTTTTTTTTTTTTTTTAATAACCATTTTTTAATTTTTATATTTCTCCATATTATTTACTGGCATGCTATGAACATTCTCGTGAAAATTAATAAATACTGTGCTACCCTATGATTAAACCCAAAGGTGTTACATCATTCTAAGATTGTAGTTAACCTGTGTGCCCCTTAGAGGTATCTCTTGATGTCGCACCCAAATTTTATTTTATGTTATTGTGGGCAATGTACCTCAATTATTTATTCTCTCCCACTTTCACAATTGAGATATAAATTACAACCTCAATGCTTCATAAATGAAAATGATAAAATTCATATTTCTAATCTAAGGAAAGACGTCTGTGCAGTTACACTGTTGACATTTATGTATCACAAAGAGATGACCACTGTAAGATGCATAGTGCATATTGAAAATGCAAAAAATACTGTGCTAAGATGTCAGATTGAGATATTTTCCCTGAGTGACATGTTAACAGATCTGATAGATGCAATTTTGCATTAAAGTGCAAATGCAGTTGTGCAAAATGTAGTAAACCCACAGTGGTTTATTTCTCACTACAATCTCTTCCAGTAATATACTGTTGTATGAACTCTGGGTTTCAAAGTGCAAGTGCATCTGTGCAAAGAACAGCTTCTATTTCAAAGTGCAAGTGCCTTAATCACAGTCTCTTATACACTTAGGGCTTAAAGTGCAAGTGCATTTGTGCAAAATAGCTCAGATGTGCCTTTATATCTCCTGTTCACATATCAACTCTGAGTCCTAGGTGTAAATGCGGCTGTGCATTATCGCTGTATGTACAAAGTGCAAATGCCTTAATCATATTCAACTGTAAACATAACACTCTATGTTGCTCCATTATACATCACTTTCTGCCTTACATTAGTAATGTCAATTTTGTGCAAATTGCAACATCTAAAAGTGCTAGTGCATTCTAAAAGTATTGTTCTTTTAGGTGACTTCTAATCTCGGTCCTACATGTTATCCTTTGATTTCATTGACAAATTAATATATCTTTTCAATGTGCCAAAATTAGGGGCATGATCTTATAACAAAATAATGTGAAGTGAAATATATCTATATATTCAAAACATTTCCTAAGAGCATTGATAAAACCTATTCCTCATTGCTTTATAACATTAAATTCTAGATAGGTCAATCTCATACTCTTCCTGTTCAGAGGTGGACATACATATCTTCTTCTGAATTCAGGCCTCGGGGTGTCTTACTGTCAAACATTAATATATACCGGGATTGGAGTTGCCTGAGGTTTATCTCACGATTCCCACCTCGTCTGTTTCTTGGGACTGAATCATTTACATAATAAGAAAGCTCATTCACATTGCCTCCATGAATCTCATTTATATGTCGGGCTACCGGATATGTTTTATCTTTGTTTTTTACCGCCCTGAGGTGCTGGAGGATTCTAACGTGTGCCATGTGGATTATGCTACCCACGTAAATCTTGGGACAGGTGCACTGAAGAACATACACCACATGGTCGCTCCTTCAATTAAAGAAGTGTGGAATTTTCCACGGGTTGCTCAACAGGGGTAGTTGGATTTCCCTTTTATTTACTCCATGCTGACACGCCTTGCATTTCGGACACTTGTTAAAACCTGGATCCGCCTTCAACCAACTCTCAGTCGCAATCACCTCTGGGCTATTCACTACCAGCTGCTGCCACATGGATTTTGCTCTTCTAGGGACTAAACCATTCAGTATTGAATCATCTTTAACTAGATGCCAATGTCTGTTCATGCAGTCTCTCACTTTTGCATGGTAGGCATTGTATCCAGTTATCATTCGAGTTTCTTCCCTCTTAGCTCCTACTTGTTTCTCTCCCTTATTATCCTTGAAGAGAATAGCCTCTCTGGGCAGTCCATCCACTTTGCTCAATGCTTGATCTAAAACCTGCTGGCTGTACCCCCTCCCTCTAAATCTTTGTGTCAAATTAGTTTGTGCTTGTCTTAGAGAGGTTACCTCGCTGCAATTCCTTTTCATGCGGAGGTGTTCTGCATAGGGTATACTTTGTTTCAATTTCTGTGGATGAAAACTACTTGAATGTAAAATAGAATTCCCTGCAGTGGGTTTTCTGAAAGTACGTGTGTGCATCCTACCTTCCTTTATAAAGACTTCCAGGTCTAAGAAATGCACATACGATTCGGTGATAGTACTTGTGAAAGTCAGGTTTAACGTGTTGATATTCAGAGCCGCTTTAAAGGCATTGGCCCTCTCTAGGGACCCCTCCAGATTATGAACAAATCGTCCATAAAAGGACACCAGACCTTGATGTTTTCATTCCACTCTTTTTCATATTCGACCTTGAGCACCTGCTCCTCTCACCAGCCCATTTGAAGATTCGCATAGCTGGGGGCGAAGCAGGTGCCCATGGCCGTGCCCCTCAACTGCCTGTAGGTGTCCTTCTCGAACAGGAAAAAGTTATTTTCAAGACCTAATTCTGCCATTGTGAGCAGCATCTCAGAGTGTTGATATAGATTAATAGGCCTGGTGCCCAGAAAGTGCCTAAGAGCCCTTAGGCCATCTTTGTGCGTGATACTCGTGTACAACGAGGCCACATCTAGTGTTATTAGCAGGTCTGATTCTTCCCAGGAGACAAAATGCAACTTCCGCAGAAAATCCCTTGTGTCCTGAATATAGGACGGAAGAGATTTCACAAATCCTGCAAGAAGTGATCTATGTACCTAGATGAGGTCTCGAATAAACTTCCTATGGCCGATATTATTGTCCTACCGGGAGGGGTTTGCATATCTTTATGTATTTTTGGTAGGAGATACAGAATTGGTGTTATCAGGTCATCTACCTTGAGGTATTGATACTTTCCCTCCGTAATGAGCCCTATTCCCCTCCATCTGGCTAGCTCCTTGTGGTATATATTCTTGACCTCTAAAAGATTGCTCTGCGGTACCCTTTGGTAGCATTGAGTGTCCCTCAACTGTGATTTTGCCTCCTCATTGTATTTGCACAGTGGCCACAGGACTACATTGCCACCTTTGTTTGATTGTCGGATTACAATGTCTGTCCTGGATTTCAATTTGTCCATGATCTTAGAGTAGCTTCTTTCTTCTTCTTTCATGCCTTTACAAAATTTCTTACTTGATTCTATGGATAATTCCTTCAAATCCTTAATTACTCGGTCCGAGAATGCATCAATTGAGTCTCTGGGGAGTGTAGGTACAAAAGTCAATTTCCGTTTAAATTCAGTTCTGCTCCTTCCATAGGTGTCAAGACACAATCTGTCTGCCATGTCTCTACTGGATGTTGCTAAATCAGGATCATCACTCCCCCTTTCCAACAGCTCAAGGTCCCTAAGTAGATTTAAATCACCTACCACTAAATTACTCGGCACTTCCTGCTGATTGTACTCTTGCGGTGTAGCCTTACTGCTTGATTGGTTCCTAAAATATTTCTTCAACTTCAGTTTTCTCACAAATTTGTAGAAATCAATTTGTATTTGTGCATAGTTGAAGTTAGTTCTTTGGCAAAACGATAAGCCCAACGATAGGGTGTTGATCTCTGTTTCAGTCAGTGTAAGGTCAGATAAATTGATAACTGTGATGGCTTTTACTTCACTTGCTTTGTTTGTTGTATATATATATATATATTCGCTCACAATCCTCCCAAACTGAAGGATTAAGGGTCGCACACTCGTAGAATTATGCAGTTTCTTGCTTTTATTTCCTCATTCGCAACACGCGGGAAAAGGCGACAGACCAACGCGTTTCGGAATTACAAATTCCTTGTTCACGATCGTGAACAAGGAATTTGCAATTCCGAAACGCGTTGGTCTGTCGCCTTTTCCCGCGTGTTGCGAATGAGGAAATAAAAGCAAGAAACTGCATAATTCTACGAGTGTGCGACCCTTAATCCTTCAGTTTGGGAGGATTGTGAGCGAATATTGAAGCGGCAAGGTTCCGCCGCAGGATACCGCACCCATAATGAGCGCCGCAAATAACCCGACAAAGATGAACCAGCTTTGTGGAATATATATATATATATATATACGCAATTGAGGAGACAGCAGTAATTTAAATAAATTGGACTGTATCAATGTGGATCTCTTGTCAATTTAAGTAATAATCTATTTTTGCTATATCAGGATGAAGTAGGAAATTTAATAAAGATATACAGAGTTTATCAGATAGATAGTGCACTTCAAGAGATAGAAATAACAACCTCATGATTGACCCTTATGCTCCATATGTCTACAGAATTAGAAAATAATATTGATTTGAAATGTGAAATTATTATAGGTGAAGTTACAGTGATAATACCAACACTCTTAGAGAACCAGTCTTTTACTGATGTACTTCACAAGAATTATGTAATTTATGTAAAAGGGTTGCGAATCCAAAAAGATATAAATTGCAAGAGTGCAATTTTTTTAGTAAATATTGTACTTTACAGCAATTATGTGTTGTAATCCTGCAACCAATAAACTATAAAAGGTGGAAAGGGTCAGAAGACTTTTTTCCTTAGAGTAATGCTGATATAAATTTTTTAATATAGATCGTCTTTGTGAAAGACTGCTTTGAGTGCAAATATTTTGCGAAAAATCTTTATTTTCACAATTGAAACATATTATAGTATAAAGAAATACTCACAGACTTCCAAACCGGAAATAATATATGCGGTCTACTGCTGGTTTTAAAAGAGGTGGAGGGAATTAGGGCAGCAGCCCTTTAAAAAGAGACTCAAGATGCAGCTGTTCTATGGCACAATTGAAGGCTCCGTCCGAAATGCGTAGGCCTTTGTTGGTATGCACAATGCACTTAGCAGAAAAAAAAGAATAGAAACATACTTTGCGAAGATCCATACCGGACTGTGCCGTTTTCCTGTTCTCCTGTTCTCTTTGGGAATCAAGAGTGATGATTACGAGGATGATCTGTCAGGAACGAGTACTATATGTATATATATATATTTGATTTGTAATTTCTTTATTGATACTTACATGCGTAGTAATGGTATATGCTTGGTAAAGGCATATGCGAGGTAAAGGCACGCGTTGTAAAAAATGCATAGCAAAGGCATGCGTGGTAATTGCATGCATTGCAACGTCAAACATCCGCATAATCCCTCATCTACTGTATAGTCTGCAGATTTTAACCCAAAAAAATAATTACTAGTTTAAACGAACAATAGTTACTAGAAACGGTGACGCATTTGTTCGCATAGAAAGGCTTTTCGGAAAGATGACCAGTTACGGTCAACTTTCCGAAGAGCCTTTCACTGCAAACAAATGCGTCACGTTTCTAGTAACTATTGTTCGCTTAAGCTAGAAATGATTTTTAGTTGACCGTAACTGGTCATCTTTCAGTTGCTCAATCCTGTATTTGGTTATTAAACTGGTACTAATGAGGTTAAATATTTGCCCCAACACTATTACCTTGTGTAAAAATGGCAAAATAATGAAGTAATACCTTCAAAAAAAGTGCTGCATTATCTAGCATAATTTGCTGTTCTTGACGCATACTTTTGTCAACACTGCAGCATAATTTAGTTCTTCGTTGCTCAGTGGCGTAGCTGGAGATTTTGCCGCCGGGGGTGATCCCTTAGTTTGCCGCCTAGTGCAGGTCAGAGCGGGGTGTGTGTGTGCTGGTGACAGATGACAACGAGCACGGGGAGGGGGTGCTGGTGACAGACGATGAGTGCAGGGGGTGGTGGTAGGGACAGACGATGACAAGTTAGAAAAGAAACAAGCATTGGCATAGCCAATAGGTCTCGCCTTTGGGGCCTTATAAGTGTTTAGCCAGAGCTATTGACTTTGCCAATGTCTTCAAGCTGTGCTGTAGAGAAGTGTGGCTGCTGTGCGGCATGCTGAAAAGTTATAATAAAAAAGTGTCAGAAGCATTTTTGTTACTTTATATATGACCAAGAAGGCATTATGTAAAACTGAACGACCATATTAAAAAAAGTATTTACAATAAAAAATTTCCTCAGTTTTCTTTTGTTCTTGCAATGCTGGCAATGGTTGTTTGTTAAAGCTTTTTTTTTGAGGGGGCATAATCAATCGGAGGGTGAAGGTTGGGAACTAGTACATGTATTATAACACTAGCAACGGCCAGACGCTAGGGGAGAATCAACAGATGGGTTATTGCTCACCTTATGTATACTCTAGGTAGTAAGGAGGTGGGGAATACCTCCTGTCGGAACTAGGACCCTCACACACCCAGCAAGCTAGGTGTCATGCTTCATCATATGGGTCTGCTCCTCGTCGGGCCAGCGCTGCAATGCTCGACGGGCACCCATAAAGGGGCTCTTTATCGGAGTTCTTTTGTTCCTCGCTGTATTGGTGCCGTGGGTGTGAGGGCCTAGGTACGTGTAGATGTGAAATGTGAATGTAAAACAGGTAAAGGATGCCTCTATGATAAATTTTATTCTGTAAGGGTCCTAACCTGATTAAAAGAAATGAAGGGAGGCGAATGTTTTGTTATAATGTGACAACATTTTCGCTCAAACCCTAGATGGTCAACATGTTTCTCGCCTCAATAAGTCACCGAAGTGATCAGCTGGCGATTCTTCAGGACCGAGTGAATAAAAAACTATCTACAGTGGGTGGCAAGGTGCAACGCTACCTACCAAATGCTCTACCCGTGGGTCATTACCCCGGGAAAAGGCAGTCAACCTAGAGTACAAAAAAGAAATTTAAAAACCATAACATGGGAGTGGGAATTGATCCCAGTTAAATTCAATCAATGTGGATCAATTATCACATTATAAATCGAACATATATTAAAAACATACAGTGCTATCATGCCATTCAAGCTCTGTGTATACTTCTGTACAATACCCCTGTGTATACATGCTAAAAGGTGTGACTTATTGGACAGTGGTGGTGAGTGGACAAAGCTCACCTCTTCCAGGTATCTAAATCTGCCTCGTCAGTTATCAGCGAAGTATGAGGACACTCAATGTAGTGTCTCTGTATGGAATGAGACATAAATTACCAGAACATAATAGGCTATATGTACACTAGTTCGATGCTCACTTACTAGTCCTGGTGCACTCGGTTGTAAGGAGCAGAAGGTCCGGGTCAGGGTGGTTGTAGCCTGCAGTTATGACCCCAAACCAATGACACGATCAATTGTTGGTGCTCACACTGGGCTGGTGTGTCTGGTGGCGCCGCACGCCGTGCCCAAACTGGATGCTTGCAGTGCTGCTCCTGTGAAGTGGCACAGCGTAAGCACCCCAGGGCCCTGCCGCGTAATGGGCTAATGCCATAAGAAAATAGTGTCCGCTTAAAGCTCAGTGGCTTAAGGCTCGCAGCGCCTAATCCCGGTACCTCTTACCTCCATTAATCGCCGATGTCAGAATGAGCCTCCAACAGGATGTGCATACTCACCTGCTCCCACTCGGAGCCACGTGGCTGACCTACCGCTCCGCTGCAACCAGGAAGGTATCATGTCACAGCAGGAACCTGTTTAAATACCTGCCGTGAAGACAGCAGAGCGGGTGAAGTGGCCACAGCTGGAATCAAAAAACGGAGTCACCGATTGGTGGAAAAGTGATATCATTGTAGACAGAATCATGGCGGCCATCTTGGAGTGTGTGATAGTTGTTAGTTACAGCCAAATCATTGTGGGGATGGTACTGCTGTCTAGCTATAGAGTTCAAAATAGGGGGTGGGAGATGCAGTGTGTCGAGATATATGACACTGCAAGGGGTACTTCATTAGATTCTAAAAGATCAAAGTGGAATCACACAGTAGTCAAACATTGACGGAATCATGGCGGCCATCTTGGAGTGTGTTGTTGGTCACAGCCTAATCATGTAGGGATAGTGCGTCGCTACTGCTATCCAACTATAGTGTTCAAAAGGTGGGAAATGCAGTGTGTGGAAATATTTGACACTGCATGAGGTCCCTCATTGAGTTCCGAAGGTTCGGTAATAGTCAAAGTGAAATCACATAGTAGTTGAAACATGATATCCTTGTTAACGGAATCATGGCGGCCATTTAAAAGTGTGTTTCAGTTAATCATGGCCATGTTGGTATGAGGGTTGTGTCGGAGCATGGACAAGGGCCACAGATAATAGATTCGGAGATAGTCAACACTGCTTAAGGTACCTCCTTACGGTCCCAGATGTGTCAGTGGCGGGGAACCTTATAAGGAGCAATAGTTGTCATCATGTAGTGTATAATGCGCTCCCATGGTATGCTGTAGGTACGGATCATGTGTTAATTAATGGTGCTCCAAGGAATGTCATCATTCAAGCCACTATTGGCTGAGTCAAGACGAAACACCCATCTTTGTTCAATCCTGAACAGGGCTGTATGTGTTATTTGTTGATGTGCCTCAAGGACTACCCAACGTAGACTTTCTGGGGGATGTCTCAGTTCTGTAAAATGGGTATATAGTTTGGGGTTTGTCTTGAGGCAACGAATATTGCTTTTATGTTCAGTTATTCTGGTTTTAATGGCCCTCTTGGTCATACCGATGTATCTTTTCTCGCAGGGGCATGTCAACAGGTACACACAACGTGGTGTGTTACAATTCGTGTGTTTAGTGATAGTCCATGTGAATGTGTCAGTCAATGCCAGTTCTTTAGTGTGTTTTGTCTGCGGACAAACGGTACATGAACCGCAAGGATAGTGTCCTACGACAGGGGAGGTCCCACAGTTGTCTCTGGTTTGAACTGTTTCTGTTTTTGGGTCTCGTATGTATTAACATATCTTTTAGGTTGTTAGTACGCTTGAATGCAAACCTAGGTTTCGGTATTGTCAGCGTGCCTGTGTTCAAGATCTCCCAATGTTTATTCACAGCCTTCTTGATCAGATTAGATCTAGGTGTGTATGTGGTTACACAGGTCACCGTAGTTGGAGGGTTCTTTACATGTACCTCTAGAAGGCTTTCGCGATGGTTATTTCTCGCTCGTTTCATGCAAGAATTAATTTGTTGTTTAGGGTATTGTCTTTTCAGTAAGTTTTCTGACAGTGCCTCAGCTTCAGTTTTGTAGTCATTTATTGAGCTACAATTCCTCCTAATCCGTAAAAACTGGCTGTAGGGTAGATTATTTTCAGAGTCTTTGGATGAAAACTGCTATATAACAGCAAGCTGTTCCTATCAGTAGGCTTTTTAAACATAGTAGTGGTTAGTTTGCCCTCTTGTAATTTGATGGTGAGATCCAGGAAAGCAATTTCAGTTGGTGAAATTGTATGGGTGAACCTCAAGTACTGGTTCTTAGTATTGATCCACTCACAGAATTCATTGCAAGTCTGTATGTCCCCTTGCCAGAAGATCAGTATGTCGTCTATAAACCTCTTCCATAGTCTCAGGTTAACTCCGAAGGGATTGCTGGCATGTCGGATAATCTCTTGCTCAAAAGCCGCCATGTACAGACAAGCTACACTGGGAGCAAAGGTACTCCCCATCGAAGTTCCCTGAGACTGATGGAAGAGTTGGTTGTTAAACTCGAAGAAATTCTCTGTTAGGGCTAAGGTGGCACATTGCATAATGAATGGGATGGGAGTCGGTGCCACCCATTCAGTTTCCATTAGTGCAGTTTCTATCACTGTCAGTGTCTCTCTCTGTGGGATATTGGTATATAGTTGCTCAACATCCAGGGTGATCAGGAGGTTGATATCAGTGGTGTTTCCAATTCCACCATAATACGTAGGATATCAGTGGTGTCCCTGATGTATGAGGAGTCTGTTTGACCAGAGGTTGCAAGAAAAGTCACGAAATTGCGACAAGGGTTCTAGCAGAGAATCGATCCCTGAGACTATGCTACTGGGACTCGGGTGGTCTCTTATGTATTTTCGGCAGAGTGTAAAAATAGGGGTCTTGGGATGTTTAGTGATCAGATCAGCTTCTTTCTGCTGGGTGGGTCAGCAGAAAAGAAGCTGATTTTCTGATCACTAAACATCCCAAGACCCCTATTTTTACACTCTGCCGAAAATACATAAGGGGACCACCCCAGTCCCGGGCAGACCCATAGTCTCAGGGATCGGTTCTCTGCTAGAACCCTTGTCGCAATTTTGTGACTTTTTCTTGCAACCTCTGGTCAAACAGACTCCCTCATACATCAGGGACACCACTGATATTCTACGTATTATGGGGGAATTGGAAAACACCACTGATATCAACCTCCTGATCACCCTGGATGTTGAGCAACTATATACCAATATCCCACAGAGAGAGACACTGACAGTGATAGAAACTGCACTAATGGAAACTGAATGGGTGGCACCGACTCCCATCCCATTCATTATGCAATGTGCCACCTTAGCCCTAGCAGAGAATTTCTTCGAGTTTAACAACCAACTCTTCCATCAGTCTCAGGGAACTTCGATGGGGAGTACCTTTGCTCCCAGTGTAGCTTGTCTGTACATGGCGGCTTTTGAGCAAGAGATTATCCGACATGCCAGCAATCCCTTCGGAGTTAACCTGAGACTATGGAAGAGGTTTATAGACGACATACTGATCTTCTGGCAAGGGGACATACAGACTTGCAATGAATTCTGTGAGTGGATCAATACTAAGAACCAGTACTTGAGGTTCACCCATACAATTTCACCAACTGAAATTGCTTTCCTGGATCTCACCATCAAATTACAAGAGGGCAAACTAACCACTACTATGTTTAAAAAGCCTACTGATAGGAACAGCTTGCTGTTATATAGCAGTTTTCATCCAAAGACTCTGAAAAATAATCTACCCTACAGCCAGTTTTTACGGATTAGGAGGAATTGTAGCTCAATAAATGACTACAAAACTGAAGCTGAGGCACTGTCAGAAAACTTACTGAAAAGACAATACCCTAAACAACAAATTAATTCTTGCATGAAACGAGCGAGAAATAACCATCGCGAAAGCCTTCTAGAGGTACATGTAAAAGAACCCTCCAACACGGTGACCTGTGTAACCACATACACACCTAGATCTAATCTGATCAAGAAGGCTGTGAATAAACATTGGGAGATCTTGAACACAGGCACGCTGACAATACCGAAACCTAGGTTTGCATTCAAGCGTACTAACAACCTAAAAGATATGTTAATACATACGAGACCCAAAAACAGAAACAGTTCAAACCAGAGACAACTGTGGGACCTCCCCCCTGTCGTAGGACACTATCCTTGCGGTTCATGTACCGTTTGTCCGCAGACAAAACACACTAAAGAACTGGCATTGACTGACACATTCACATGGACTATCACTAAACACACGAATTGTAACACACCACGTTGTGTGTACCTGTTGACATGCCCCTGCGAGAAAAGATACATCGGTATGACCATGAGGGCCATTAAAACCAGAATAACTGAACATAAAAGCAGTATTCGTTGCCTCAAGACAAACACCAAACTATATACCCATTTTACAGAACTGAGACATCCCCCAGAAAGTCTACGTTGGGTAGTCCTTGAGGCACATCAACAAATAACACATACAGCCCTGTTCAGGATTGAACAAAGATGGGTGTTTCGTCTTGACTTAGCCAATAGTGGCTTGAATGATGACATTCCTTGGAGCACCATTAATTAACACATGATCCGTACCTACAGCATACCATGGGAGCGCATTATACACTACATGATGACAACTATTGCTCCTTATAAGGTTCCCCCGCCACTGAACATCTGGGACCGTAAGGAGGTACCTTAAGCAGTGTTGACTATCTCCGAATCTATTATCTGTGGCCCTTGTCCATGCTCCGACACAACCCTCATACCAACATGGCCATGATTAACTGAAACACACTTTTAAATGGCCGCCATGATTCCGTTAACAAGGATATCATGTTTCAACTACTATGTGATTTCACTTTGACTATTACCGAACCTTTCGGAACTCAATGAGGGACCCCATGCAGTGTCAAATATTTCCACACACTGCATTTCCCACCTTTTTGAACACTATAGTTGGATAGCAGTAGCGACGCACTATCCCTACATGATTAGGCTGTGACCAACAACACACTCCAAGATGGCCGCCATGATTCCGTCAATTTTGACTACTGTGTGATTCCACTTTGATCTTTTAGAATCTAATGAAGTACCCCTTGCAGTGTCATATATCTCGACACACTGCATCTCCCACCCCCTATTTTGAACTCTATAGCTAGACAGCAGTACCATCCCCACAATGATTTGGCTGTAACTAACAACTATCACACACTCCAAGATGGCCGCCATGATTCTGTCTACAATGATATCACTTTTCCACCAATCGGTGACTCCGTTTTTTGATTCCAGCTGTGGCCACTTCACCCGCTCTGCTGTCTTCACGGCAGGTATTTAAACAGGTTCCTGCTGTGACATGATACTTTCCTGGTTGCAGCGGAGCGGGTAGGTCAGCCACGTGGCTCCGAGTGGGAGCAGGTGAGTATGCACATCCTGTTGGAGGCTCATTCTGACATCGGCGATTAATGGAGGTAAGAGGTACCGGGATCAGGCGCTGCGAGCCTTAAGCCACTGAGCTTTAAGCGGACACTATTTTCTTATGGCATTAGCCCATTACGCGGCAGGGCCCCTGGGGGCGCTTACGCTGTGCCACTTCACAGGAGCAGCACTGCGAGCATCCAGTTTGGGGCACGGCGTGCGGCGCCACCAGACACACCAGCCCAGTGTGAGCACCAACAATTGATCGTGTCATTGGTTTGGGGTCATAACTGCAGGCTACAACCACCCTGACCCGGACCTTCTGCTCCTTACAACCGAGTGCACTAGGACTAGTAAGTGAGCATCGAACTAGTGTACATATAGCCTATTATGTTCTGGTAATTTATGTCTCATTCCATACAGAGACACTACATTGAGTGTCCTGATACTTCGCTGATAACTGACGAGGCAGATTTAGATACCTGGAAGAGGTGAGCTTTGTCCACTCACCACCACTGTCCAATAAGTCACACCTTTTAGCATGTATACACAGGGGTATTGTAAAGAAGTATACACAGAGCTTGAATGGCATGATAGCACTGTATGTTTTTTAATATATGTTCGATTTATAATGTGATAATTGATCCACATTGATTGAATTTAACTGGGATCAATTCCCACTCCCATGTTATAGTTTTTAAATTTCTTTTTTGTACTCTAGGTTGACTGCCTTTTCCCGGGGTAATGACCCACGGGTAGAGCATTTGGTAGGTAGCGTTGCACCTTGCCACCCACTGTAGATAGTTTTTTATTCACTCGGTCCTGAAGAATCGCCAGCTGATCACTTCGGTGACTTATTGAGGCGAGAAACATGTTGACCATCTAGGGTTTGAGCGAAAATTTTGTCACATTATAACAAAACATTCGCCTCCCTTCATTTCTTTTAATCAGGTTAGGACCCTTACAGAATAAAATTTATCATAGAGGCATCCTTTACCTGTTTTACATTCACATTTCACATCTACACGTACCTAGGCCCCTCACACCCACGGCACCAATACAGCGAGGAACAAAAGAACTCCGATAAAGAGCCCCTTTATGGGTGCCCGTCGAGCATTGCAGCGCTGGCCCGACGAGGAGCAGACCCATATGATGAAGCATGACACCTAGCTTGCTGGGTGTGTGAGGGTCCTAGTTCCGACAGGAGGTATTCCCCACCTCCTTACTACCTAGAGTATACATAAGGTGAGCAATAACCCACCTGAGGAACTCCGTACCTTTTTGTCTCTTGGCTTAATTTATGGCATATACGTTGGACCTTTATCAAGCCCTTTGCGTCCCTCCTTTTGTTGACAGAGAATCAACAGATGCCAGATTCCGAGAGCAGGCTGAGGTGGTGATGAGTGATGCTGAGGTGGTAGTGGTGGTGGTGGTGACTGTTGCGGAGACGATGCTGAGGTGATGCTGAATGATACTCAGGTGTTGCTGAGTGATACTGCTGTGGTGCTGAGTGATGCTGTAGTGGTGCTGAGTGATATTGTCTTGGCGCTGAGTGATGCTGTGGTGGTGCTGAGTGATATTGTCTTGGCGCTGAGTGATGCTGTGGTGGCGCTGAGTGATGCTGTGGCCGTGCTGAGTGATGCTGTGGCGGCGCTGAGTGATGCTGTGGTGGCCCTGAGTGATGCTGTGGGGGTGGTGAGCGATGCTGTGGCGGTGCTGAGCGATGCAGTGGCGGTGCTGAGCGATGCAGTGGCGGTGCTGAGCGATGCTGTGGTGGCGCTGAGCGATGCTGAGGTGGCGCTGAGCGATGCTGTGGTGGTGCTGAGCGATGCTGTGGTGGCGCTGAGCAATGCTGTGGTGGCGCTGAGCGATGCTGTGGTGGCGCTGAGCGATGCTGTGGTGGCGCTGAGTGATGCTGTGGTGGCGCTGAGCGATGCTGTGGTGGCGCTGAGCGATGCTGTGGTGGCGCTGAGCGATGCTGTGGTGGCGCTGAGTGATGCTGTGGTGGTGCTGAGCGATGCTGTGGTGGTGCTGAGCGATGCTGTGGTGGTGCTGAGCGATGCTGTGGTGGTGCTGAGTCATCCTGTGGTGGTGCTGAGTGATGCAGTGTTGGCCCTGAGTGATGATGTGGTGTCGCTGAGTAAAGCTATGGTGGTGCTGAGTGATGCTGTGGTGGCGTGGAGTGATGTTGTGGTGGCGCTGAGTGATGCTGTTGTGGCGCTGAGTGATGCTGTTGTGGCGCTAAGTGATGCTGTGGTTGTGCTGAGTGATGCTGTGGTTGCACTGAGTGATGCTGTGGTTTCACTGAGTGATGCTGTGATGGCGTTGAGTGATGTTGTGTTGGTGCTGAGTGATGCTGTGCTGGCTCTGATTGATGCTGTGGTTGCGCTGAGTGATGCTGTGGTGTTGCCGAGTGAGAGATAGAGTGAAGATATAAGGCCCAATTAGAGAGGGTGGTGAGAGAGAAAGAGATAGAAAGGGTGTACATAGAATAAAGAGTGGAGCGGGATAGAGAGAGAGAAAGAAGGGGAGAGAGAGTGAATGAAGGAGTTTGAAAGAGAAACAGATAAAGGGGTGAGAGAGAATGAAAGGCTAAAAAAGATAGAGAGGGGAGAGTTAATTAAGTAGAGAGAGAATTAGAGAGGGAGAGAGAGAGAAGGAGAGAGACAATAAGAGTGGGGGTGTGGAGTTTAAATAGAGTGAAGAAGTGACGCGGAAAAAGTAACCTTAAATATAGCTTTGTGCTTTGCGCGAATAAATATTTTAAAAAAAACAGTGAGAGACAAACATACTGGTAATTAGGCTGTGACTCCCAATATAAAACAAATAGCGATATAAGGTGAAATCAACCCACCAAAGCAATATTTCTAACTAGACAAAAAAAGCTTGCATTTCAATGCTAATCGCTGTTGTTTTTCATGTGACTGTAGTCCAGGGCCCTCAGTTGGTAATGTGAGCTGCTGCTGCGATTGAAACATCAGAGTCCAGAGAGTTAATGAGCCATGATGAGGAAATTGAAGAAGAGATAGGAAACCCAGATGCCAGCTGCGCGTGCACGCCATCGTGAACTCAAGCTGGTCGCCAGCCGAAAGCCAGTGTTTGCACTTCCAAAACCCGCTTACTAAAACTCTCGGCCAGACCAGCGCAAGCGCTGGTGCAGGCCGAGACCTAAAAAGGAAACTTACCTAGCGCTCACTGCCGCCCCCAAAAAAGTGACGCCTGGGGTGGACCGCCTCCCCTAGCTACGCCACTGCCATTGCTGAATAATTCCAGTAGTCCTCACGATACCATAATCCTACATGCAAAAACCACTGCTGGCCCTGTACTGTGGTTAAATTGTAAAAAAAATGTGTACCGGACGGTGAAATTAAATGTCGGCGGGCTGAATACAAAGGTTGCTGCTCCTTAAATTCTCCGGAGGCCTTTTTAGTCCACTTCCAAACACTGCCTGTCCCTTTATCTCACTGTTGCTGATCTCTACTTTCTCCCTTTGTGACGGTTTTTCCGAACTTCCCTTCCTTCTTCTTTCACTCTCTTGCTCTTGGTCAATATCTGATGAGGAAAAATGAGTGACGGTCTCTAAAAATGATTGCTGATGGGCAGCCACCAGCTCAAATTACGAATGGCCCTGTTAAACATAAAGTAGAAACTAGCTAGGCACAGCAGGATATAAAGCAATAGGGAGAGAGCATTTAGGCGTTTTTTGCATCACAGCAGGCAAAGTTGTTTTCAGAAACTTCCAGCGTTCTAAATGCCATCTTCAAAAACAAAGCTGTAAATTGTAAGTTTGCCCTAACAAAGCAGCTGTCCATGCATCCTCGGTGGTTCTGGCATAATGGGAATGAAATATCAGCAAGAGAAGCTTATTCCTCTCCCCTCCAAAGCTTTGTGGGCAATATTTTCTCTGTGGGAACACAATGGGGCTGATTAGGAGTAGGGTGGATTTGGATTGCCGGGTTGGAATCCGATCCACTGGATTACAAAACTGCCCAGTGATCTCACACCTCGATTTTTTGGCCCCAATCCCAGTTAGAGATTTGTGAATAAAATACAAAGGAGTTTATAAACTATCCCACCAGTGCCGGACATGGAGCCAATGACTCAAAGATCCCACAACTTTGGATGTATAGGGGTGGCATAAAGTGGGTGTAGTCATGAGGAGTGGAGTCATGGGAGGTCAGAGAAGTGGTGAGATGATGGTGTTCCTAATGAAATGAGCTGTAAAGAGGCCTTTATTTTTTATTCTGGTAAAAAGTACTGTGCTTTCAAAAGAATGTTAAATGTCAGACAACTTGTCTAAAAAAGTAATTCCTGTCAAGTTTCGCTGATACATGCATGATCATCTACTCCCGTCCAGATTTTTTTTTCTTGGTAATCTGGGAATTGTAGTCTTTGTAATCCCGTTATAAAACCAGGTGTACAAACCCCAGAATACATAAAAAATAAAACCTGGACTAAAGCAAATGATCATGCTGTGATCTGGGAAAATGGCAAATATCAAAGTAATGCTGCTTCCCCAAATATGGAGAACTGTGTGTACTTTGCCTTTGTTTGACAACAAAGTAAAAACATTTTCTAAACTTAATCCTGTTAAATTCTTGGTAACAGCTAATTCCCGGGCCGCCAGGTAAATAGTGATTTTTTTCTGCTATTTACTTGGCTTCTGGCTAAATATTAGAAATTATTGACTGTTTGGCCGGTGGCCTTGAAAATAGCAGAAAAACGTTATTATTTACCGTGCCACTGGCTAAATAGCTTCTCAATATTTTGCCGGCGGCCTTGCAAATAGCAGAAAAACTTCATTGTTTACCTGGCCGCTGGCTAAATAATAGAGATTCTATAATATTTGGCCTGCAGATGTACAATTAGCAGAAAAACTTTACTATTTACCCGGCCGCAGTTAAATAGTAGAGATTCTGCACTGCCCAGCTGGTGGGCGCACAAATAGCAGGAAAACTTAAATATTTATCCAGTTGCTGACTAAATAGTAAGGGTGGGCGGAGCTCGCGGAGTTTCACACCACGGAATTCAATGGAGTTACCAAGAAACTCTGCTAAATTCCGCAGAGGTACGCAACCAGGCAGAGTATTGCCCGGCCACCATCCAGTTCAGCTGCAGAGATCCCCTCACACTCGTGGGCTGTTGTGCCATAGCATATACAATTAAAGGTTAGAGAAATCATATTCAGAATGCGTGAAAACGTGCAATTTGCAAACGTTGCCTAAGCGATTCAACAAAGTGCCTTAGTTTTCATGGAACACTTGCTGAGTCATTTATTATCAACACTTCAAACATGCTACAAAAAAATTGAAATAAAAAAGGCGCAAAGGTCAACCAAAGTGAAATCGCGCTGAAAAGGGTGACAATTTCAATGTGCCGCCCGCCACCCAGGCATATTTGAAGCACGTGAGAGCAGTTTATTTACAGCATGCCATTTTAAGTTATTCATTAAATGACTCGGGGTAGCAAGACTTATGCCACTCCCCAGGTTTTGCACTAGACTCAGAGCCATTATGAGATTCTGGCAGCAGCACTACGTGTACGCGCTCGTGCAGTGAACGGCACAGCGGCGGTACTTCCTGCCCTCTTTCTCCTTCCTCAGCCCCTCTCTGGTAGCTCCAGCCCTCATTTGAGGACACCTGGTATCCACACCGGTGCCCCGCCTAGCGACTGACAAACTTCCAGAAGGGCAGGTCTCTTCTTTGTTCACACAGCCACAGCAAGCATTAATGCTCAGGGGTCGAGCATGTACAAACATGCTCTTACATTATTCATCCTCCTTATACCCTCCAACCTACACTGCATCTGATAATCTGGTGAGTGGTCACAGTAAATACTGGAGAATAAGACAGACTCCTGCGAATGGCTCTGGATGCAGTTTCGGGAAATAATAGTGAGAAAAGCAGGAAAGGTGCCCAGTGCTGCTGGGTACCGATGCAGGGCCTGACTGGGACAGAAAATAGGCCTCGGCACCAAAATAAAAGTGACCCCCCCTCCCATTAGTGAATTAGATAGGTAAAAAAGTGGCATACGTTTGCAAATTCGGGCAGTTTTGAATTTGTAAAGACACGTGGCAAAAGCGTTTTGCAAGGTATGGAAGACTGCATGGATTCAAGCTTGCTGTAGAAAATGTTTTTTTTGCTTTAATATAACGGAAATTTACAGTAAAACCAGCCTAGCAGACCATCGAACAGACCCACAAATAGCCAAAAATACATCCCACATACCGACCTATTGGAGCAGCTCTTTGAGCATTGCCTGATTGCCCTATTGGCTAGTCCGAACCTGTACAGAGAAAAATAGAGGCAACCAGAGAAGAGAGTGTCACTGGCACTCCAAGGAAGATTAAAATACAATGAGAATGTAATACAGTGTCCAGTGCTAAATGTGTAAAAAGAATAAGTGCCAGGGCCCTTGTCAGGAGGCTACTGCAGTTTGCGCCACCCAATACCCCTGCCAGCGCTACCAATGACAGCACCAACATTGCTACTAACCATCACAGCCCTACAAGTGGACAATTCACAATATTCCAGGCTCCGAAAACTATAAGAATGGCTTCGGCAGCAGATATTAGTCATTTTTATTTTATATTGAGTTAATAAACAACTGTTTTTGAGCTCATCTCTAAATTAGATGGACAGCACCACTATGTTGCAGACTGTTATAAGCGCCGATGTAGACAATAAAGAGCTGGTGCTGAACACCGCAAACCACTGGCTCAAATTAAGCACTGGCAGTATCCAATCCTGGCACTGCAGGGAAATTGTAAAGGAAGAATGAGAGAAATGGGTATCATTATAATTGCAGGAAACCCAGGAAGGTGGCTAAATGAGTTGAGGGGTGGTTGCTGAAACTCAGGTATAACCTACTGGTCATGAGTCCGCACTCAGCATGGCTCACTCAGTCTTTTATGCTTCCAAGGTATAAATGGTGACTTAGTGAGTACCCATAAAAATGGTAAAACACTTGCCATTTAGAAATAGTAAAAGAGTGAAGTGATGAGGATCAGATACATAAGTTATTGTAGGGACTGCAGAAACAAAGGGCCATTAGTGCCCTAACACAGAAAATGAACAATGCCTACCAAGAGCATCAAGTGCAAATTGTGAATATTTAATGAGGGGCATGCTCATAGACAGTTCTCAGGTGCACCCTTTGCTTTGAAATACTGTAAATGGCAATGTCTGCAAGTGCAACAAGTACATGTACGTTACCATCACATGTGCTTGAGCTGGAACAGAAAAACTTCTCGAAGGTGCCTATGTCGAGTTTTTTTGCCTCTCGCTGCCTGGCCCACAGTTCTGTTGGTGGAAGACAGATGGGTGGGGGGGAGCAGACTAGCCCTTTCCTGAAGATTCATACCCAGTGCTGACAGCTAATATTTACAAGAGCCTCTGTGTAAAGTAGTAGTCTCTCAGTAGGAGAGCCAGGCATGCTGTCTGTTTGTTGCTGGGACAAAAATCCAAGTAGGAGCAATGTCAGGACGTTGCAGATGCAGCTATCGTGATTGAGTTAGGTGCAACCTCGGAACAGGCTGTAGCTTAATGTACACAAGCTGCCTTCTACCCTGATGTCACAGGCTCCACACCATACCTGAACTCTACACTATGTTGTAGTGTCTTGTGTATTATAGAGTGCAGGACCCTTATGTTCCCTAACAGACTCCGCAGTCTAGTGACATAAGTGTTTGGGTATGGTTAGTAAAATTCATGACGTCGTACGTGTCAGTTAACGGTTACACTATAGAGAATGAAGATATGTAACACTGAGCTCCGTGAGTAGCATAATTCATTTACATGCTACTGGGCTGGGGAAGACGGTACAACTGGCAACCAGTTAGGGGCTAAGTAAACCCCGCAACCCTGAGTTGAGAGTGCTCTCCAAGAGAGTTTGTCGAGGTCCAGCAAACTGCTCATGTGTGCCATGTGCGACTCAGTCAAAGTGAAGAATCGACGGTCAGTGTATGTGGAGTCAAAGTGCAACTACAGTCAGTACGAGACCTTTGAAGAGAGTGAAGGCCCCACAGAAAGTTTCATTTATCGTCGGTCAGAAAATTGCCACAACGACAGAGATAAGAAGTGCGACGCCACAACTCAACACTGAGCCATCATTCATTCAGTACGATAACGCTAAAGGCAGTGACTACCAGGTACAGAAAGCGCAACAATTGGCAACAGCCTGGAGGACGTGAACACTGCGATCAGAAATAGATGAGTACAAAGAAAGTACTAAGAGGAAGAGGGCAACCAGGTGTAAGAAAGTGTGAAGGAACGCTAAGTGAGGCGTGCTTCAGAAATAAGAAACAATTATCTACTTACCAAACATCCAGAGTAAAGAGAGTCATTCGACCTCAGCTCTAGGAGCAGCAACCCAGGTGCAAGCATGGGGTCTGTGCTTGTAAGGCTGTTGAATCCAGCCACAAAGACAAAAGAGGCCATGAAAGGTGGTTGGAATAGTGCAATTCAGCTCATCCATGGTGGCTGAAGAGAGCGCCCGCTAGGGCGCTGCTGCCTTCCTAAAACCACCATCCATTTTCGATGTTGCCAAAAGGAGAATATTGGGCAAGATGGACTGTCTGGATCAAAGCTTTCAATTAGAAAGCATTGGAAGAAGCATATGTCAAAAAGATCATCAATTATCTCAAAAACATAGCAGGTGACAGAGTGAAAGAAGTGATAAAGAATACCTTGAGGTGAAGAAACTTTATGGCGTCAAATTAAAGAAATACTGAACACCAAATTCACTCTGATGCAGAATGCTGACTATGAAAGGTACATCTTCAATCAATAGAGACAAAGAGATGGTGAAACAATGGACGAATTTGTTGAAAGACCTGAAATGCTCATCAAACTGTAAGCTCAACAAATTCAATGACGAAGAAGCCATTCATCTCAGAGTCATAGATGGTTGCCTGTTGGATTCCTTCAGACGCCGAATGCTGAGAGAAACACTCAGTCTGGAGCGGGTGCTCATGGCAGGCAGAGCTGAAGAACGTACTGACAAACAAGCCTCTGACATGGAGCCCAGAATGTATCTGCGTTGATTATGAAAAGCCAGAAAAACACAAGGTAGAAAGCTGCAAAGTGATGTCTCTGAAGAAGATGAAGCTGTGTTTATCCATGTGGATTTCCTTTCCACATGAAGATAAATGTCCCGCCATTGGGCAGATATGTAAAGGCTGTGGAAAAGAGAACCCTTTTGTAACAGTTTGCAAAGTGGGAGAAAAAGTGAGTGCATCACATTGTGAAGACAAAATGGCTGCAAGTGCGTCACGTCATGAAGATAAAATGGCTGCCCGAAAGTTCCAGAAGCATCCCAGTCATGCCCACTAAAGTAAACAGCAACATCAGTTGAGGCAAGTACAAAAAGAAAAAGGCCGATTGCCATTTAATTCCTCTTTGAAAGGTTCTTCAAAGCCACTGACGAGCAACCGCAAAGAAGAGGGGTGTGTGATGTCGATGTTGACTAACGAAAGATGTGCGCATGTAGGTCTGATTACTTACAAGAAAGAATACAAGACAGAAAAGAATCAACAAGTGAAATCACAACATTCATTTGGACATTGTCCCAAAATAAAATTGAAGGTCAATGGCTGTTATATACCGTTTATCATACACAGTGGGGCGTTGTTAAATATCATGCCTGCCGAAAAGTACCATGAACTGTCTCCGGTGCCCTGTCTCACAACATCACAAACCAAAGTATACACGTGGGCAGCCTCAGCACCATTGCAAAGTTAAGGTTAATTTATGGCGACTATGAAACATAAAAAGACGAAGGTACAAGCCCAAATTCATGTCCTTCAGGGCACTTTGTCGAGTGCATGTTTGCTCAGTTTCAGCACTGCTGCTGACATGGGACTAATTTCTGTGAATTATAATATCAATGCTCTTCATGACATAGCGAATCAGTTTCCACCTTTGTTTCATGGATTAGGAAAGCTTAAGACAATGAAAGTGCAGCTCCACATTAATGAGGACATTTGTCCTGTTGCTCAATGACACCTCCAAATTGCATTTCATCTACAAGGGCTATTGAAAAAAGAAATTGAGAATTTGCTAAAACATGATATAATTGACTGCTCTACTGGTCCAATGCCATGGGTGTCGCCGACAGTGGTGGTACCTAAATAGACAGCGGAGAGTCTGTGCGAATCTGTGTTGGAATGTGTCAAGCAAAAAAGGGATTGAAAGAGAACGACACCCGGGTACGCACATTGCTGATATGGTTACCCAGTTGAATGGTGCCAAAGTATTCTTGCACCTTGATCTGAACAAAGGATATCATCAGCTCGAACTGGATGAAAATTGCAGGTACATTACTACCTTTTCAACTCATGTTGGTTTCCTCAGATACAAAAGATTGAGTTTTGGAGTGTCTTCAGCAGCCAAACTTTTTCAAGATGTCAAATGCCGCATTATACAGCCAGTTATGCATGCTTTCAATTACAGTGATGATATACTAGTATTTGGGGCCACACAAAAAGAGTCCTTACACAAGTGTGCCGTCTACTTGCTGGTGCAGGTCTTACATTGAATGCCAAAAAGTGTGAATTTTACAAAACAAAACTAAAATTCTTTGGGCACATATTCTCAGAAGGGGGGATGTTTCCAGTTTCAAGCAAGGTTCAGGCATTGTCATCTACCTCCCATCCACAAGATGTATCCATGCTACATTCTTTTCTTGGTAGGGCCAACTACTGTTCCAGGTACATTAGTTACTTTGCCACGGAGAGTGCCCCATTGAGAGAGTTAACAAAACAGAATGTTCTAATTTCAGCGGTCACTGGAGTGTGATCAAAGTTTCAAGATGATTAAGCATGTAACTGAAAATGCTACTGGGATGGCTTACTTTGAATCGAAATTGCACACAAAGATTGTTGTGGATGCAAGCCCAGTGGGCTTAGGTGTGATTTTTGCCCAACATAATGGACATACAAACGCATAAAGGCGTGTTGTAGCTTATTCTAGCTGATGTTTGTCACAGACTGAATGAGCTTACTCGCAACCTGAGAAAGAAAGCTTAGCTGTTGTGTGGACTTGCAAACACTTCAATCTGTTTCTGTACAGGAAACATTTTACACTTGTTACTGATCACCAAGTATTGCTTACTATCTTTGGAAATTCAAAGGCCAAGATGCCCCTTCGCATTGAGAGGTGGGGACTGAGACTACACCATTGTGCACCAGCTTGGAAAAGACTAAAATCCTGCCAACTACTTTTCTTGAGTGCTCATGCAGTGCCAGTGTACTTTTTCCAAAATGGCCAAGGACTATGTTAACTTTATTTTGAGATCCAGTACTCCTGCTGCTGCATCCCTGGAGCAAATAACTGCAGCTACCAATGCAGACAGAAATATGCTCATCCTCAAAGACATTATTATGCATCAGTCCTGGAGAACACATGCTCAAACTCTTGATAACGACAGTGAATATCAGAAATTCAAGAATGTGCATGATGAACTGACCGTTACACAAGAAGGGATTATCTTGTGAGGTTCGAGAATTGTTATTCCTGAAAGTCTACGACAGCAAGTCATTGAAGTGGCACATGAGGGACATCGTGGAATTGTAGCCACAAAGCGAGCCCTTTGAGACTGTGTTTGGATCCCTCATCTTGATGAGCAAGTTCAGTGAGGGCTCCAGTCTTGTCATTTGTGTATCTGTTTATCTCCTAAAATAACAGAGCATCCGTTGAACATGTCAGATCTTCCAAGACACTTTTGGGAGAAAATTGTAGGTGACTTCTTTGGACCATTTGAAAATGGTCATTACCTCATAGTAATTATAGATGAGTACTTCCGGAATCCTATGGTGGAAGGCCTTTCATTAATCACTCATGATCGAGTAATTGAAAGATTAGAAGGCATATCTGCAACATAGGGTGCTCCGTCTATTCTAAAATATGACAATGGCCCACCATTCAATGGTTGGACATTCAAAGACTTTCTTACTCATTTGAATATCAAGCATCATAAAAGCACACTTTATGGCCACAGGCTAATGGCGTTGTTGAACGTTTTATGAGAACTCTTAAGCACGCTGTCCAGTGCGCTGCGCTAGAGGGACTTGAACTCAAGTCCGTTCTTTATTCTACTCTTCGTGCCTAAAGATCTACCGCCCCATTCAACAACCGGTGAAAACCCGACTACTCTGATGTTTGGGTCAGCCATGGGTACCAAGCTGCCCCAGTGGACCACTGAAAGAAAAATGGATGCTCAGAAAGTTTGACTCACTGATTCATCTCACAAGTCCAGAATGAAGACTTATGCAGACAAGTGTTGATGTGCTCGGGACAATACGTTTCAGAAAGGAGACCATGTCCTTGTCAAGCAGAGACGAAAACGCAAATCAGATGCTCCATTTGATGTTGATCCACTGCAAGTTGTGACTAGTCACTGGCGTAGCAAGGGGGAGGCGGAGGGGGCGAGTTTTATGGGCGGCAAAAATCATCGCCAGCACCCCCCCCCCGCCCTCAGCGCGGCGGCAAAATAAAGTGCCTAGCTACGCCACTGTGACTAGTAAGGGACACATGGTGACTGCTCATCGTTCTGGTAAGTCCATTACGAGGGATTCCTCATAATTCAAGTACCTGCCTTGGAGTTTGCAGGTTCCAGACATCCAGAGTGAGACTGTCATCAGAGGGCCAGGAGAGCCTCAGGACTGCCTCAATGGATAGTTGTCCAGTGCCTGTGGCAGCGGTTTCTCCTGTATCTCTTGAGCCTCACACCACGAGATCTGGAAGAGTGGTTTGAGCGCCTCGACGACTCTTTGAGGAACTATAATGCATATGTGTTTGTTTGTGTCTTTTTATTTAACAAAGGGGGAAATGTGTCTTGTGTATTATAGAGAGCGGACCCTTGTGTTCTCTAATGGACTCAGTAGTCTAGTGACGTAAGTGTTTGGGTGTGGTTAATAAAATTCATGACACTATACATGTTAGTTAACGGATACACTCTAGAAAAGAAAGGCATGTAACACTGAGCTCTGTGTGTGGCGTAATTCATTTACATGCTACTGGCCTGGGGAAAATGCTACATTTGTGTTAGGTACCCAACCACAAGGGTATTTACAGCAAAGCCCAGCGTAAATGCTTGAAGACTCACATATGCGCACTTCGCCTCCCGAATGTGCTTGGTTGTCTGATCCTCGAAGAGAGGATCAGATTAGAAAGTGAAAGCTGTGGGATGCACATATTGAATTGGATGTTTTTTACCATGTCAGAATTAAGCTGACTTTGCCAGGCATCAAGGACATGAGCAGGGTACAGCTCCAACGCTCTTATCTGCTGGCACAGGAGGAGGAGGAGGAGGACTGCTTCTCACAATACAGATGCAAACAGGCTGAGTCTCTTCAAGTGCATAAGGCCATTAGACAGAGATTTTTTATTGTCAGGTCTTACTCACGTTTCCGCAGGAACGCCATGCAAAGATGAAAGATCCCCAACCTCTCCTGGTCATCTATTGTACCCAACAGAGTCAAAGTACCAACAGTAACCCGGGTAAGAAGGGAAAAAAAACAAGGAAAGAGAAAATGTCCTACGACTCGCCCCACTCTAGGACAGGACCAGTCAGCCAGGAGCTATCTCTGTTAACCAAAGAATAGAAAAGGTAAGTATACAAAGAATTGCTAATCCTAAAGTCTGTATAGTTATGTGTGTAATGCTAGACTACCTGGATAATTCCCTTCTTCCGTTAATCTTGGTAACTGGTGTGAGTGAAAAGGTGTGCCCGTCTGTAAAGGTAAAAAGGAAGAGTATGACATAAGGGATTTAGTTTTTAGAAATGAAAAGAATCATATGAGGAAGAGCACACTGAAACCCACCTATGGACAAATCATGACTGGATGCATGTAAAAACTCCTGAAGCAGAACGATCATAAAAATGTGCACAGTGATAAGACACCGGACAACCACGCAGCCCACAAAGACGCCATCCGTAACCACCACCACCTCATCAAGTCCGCCAAGAGAATCTCCTTCAAAGACCGCCTTGACAACAACGCACACAACAGCAAGGAGCTTTTCAACATCGTGAAGGAACTCTCCAACCCCAGCTCCAACACCAACGACATCCCGCCGTCGCAACCCCTGTGCGATTCCCTCGCCACCTTCTTCCACCGCAAGATCGTCGACATCCACGACAGCTTCAACACCCAGACAGCCCCAACTAAGATCGATGCACCAGACCCGGCGCACACCATCGACCACGACCCCCTGCCAGCCTGGGCCAGCGTGAACATTGAGAACACCATCAAGACCATGAGCACAATACACTCCGGCTCCCCGTCAGACCCTTTCCCGCACCACATCTTCAACAAAGCCAGCAGCTCCATCGCACCCCACCTGTGCAACATCATCAATCTCTCCTTCGAGACCGCGACCTTCCCAGAGAGCTGGAAACACGCAGAGATCAACGCCCTACTCAAAAAACCCAAGGCGGACCCGAGAGACCTCAAGAACTTCCGGCCCATCTCCCTGCTTCCGTTCCCAGCCAAGGTAATCGAGAAGATCGTCAACAAACAGCTAACCCGATACCTCGAAGAAAACAGCATCCTGGACCCATCCCAATCGGGGTTCCACAGCAACCACAGCACTGAGACTGCCCTCATCGCCGCCACCGACGACATCAGGATCCTGCTGGACAACGGCGAGACCGCAGCCCTCATCCTGCTGGACCTCTCCGCCGCCTTCGACACTGTCTGCCACCGCACTCTACGCGCACGCCTCCATGACGCAGGGATCCGAGACAAGGCCCCGGAATGGGCCACCTCCTTCCTCACCGGCAGAACCCAGAGAGTCCGCCTCCCACCATTCCGATCCGAAGCCTCCGAGATCATCTGCGGCGTACCCCAGGGATCGTCCCTCAGCCCAACACTGTTCAACATCTACATGGCCCCGCTCGCACGCATTGCCAGACAGCACGACCTCAACATAATCTCCTACGCCGACGACACTCAACTGATCCTCTCCCTCACCAAGGACCCCCTCACCGCCAAATCCAACCTCCATGAAGGAATGAAGGCCGTCGCCGATTGGATGAAGATCAGCCGACTAAAACTGAACACGGAGAAGACAGAGGTCCTCATCCTCGGCTCCAACCCCTCAGCCTGGGACGACTCCTGGTGGCCAACGACGCTGGGAGCAGCCCCGACACCCACCGACCACGCACGCAACCTGGGAGTCATCCTCGACTCAACGCTCTCCATGGCCAGGCAAGTCAACGCAGTCTCATCCTCCTGCTTCAACACCCTCCGCATGCTTCGCAAGATCTACAGGTGGATCCCGACAGACACAAGAAGAACAGTCACCCAGGCCCTCGTCAGTAGCAGACTTGACTATGGGAACGCCCTCTACGCAGGAGCCCCGGCCAAGCTCATCAAACGACTGCAATGCATACAAAACGCCTCCGCACGCCTGATCCTCGATGTACCACGCCACAGCCACATCACCCCCCACCTGAGGAACCTGCACTGGCTCCCCGTCGACAGGAGAATCTCCTTCAAACTCCTCATCCACGCACACAAGGCACTCCACAAGACTGGCCCAGCCTACCTCAACAGACGACTCCTCTTCTACGTCCCCAACCGCCAACTCCACTCTGCCGACCTCTCCCTCGCCACCGTCCCTCGCATTCGAAGAACTACCACCGGCGGCAGATCCTTCTCCCACCTCGCCGCCAAGACCTGGAACACCCTTCCACTAAGCCTACGACAGACCCAAGACCTGCTGACCTTCAGGAGGCTACTCAAGACCTGGTTGTTCGACCAGTAGCAGCACCCCCCCCTTTTTCTCCCCAGCGCCTTGAGACCCTCGCGGGTAAGTAGCGCGCTTTACAAATTCTGTGATTGATTGATTGATTGATTGCAATACTATAGAGGAATGAAATCCACCTTAACCTCAAGGGGACTAAATTGGAATTCCTATATTTTCAGGAATAGTCTGGGGAAAAAACCAAGGCAAGGAAAGAAGAAAACCAGATCTCCACAGACACGGAATCCGACTCAGATAAGTATTCTTCATACATATATACATAAACATAAATAGTTCAGCGCAGGAAGCGCTGTTACCGTGGGGAATAAATGCAGCTTTCTGTATTCCTTTTTCTTTTCTGCAGGAATGTAACCCATAGCCGCAGTGAGATGAAGACTGTCACCGGTACGTAAGAGGGCTCAGCAAGGCGGCAGAGAGGTAACTACTGGAGGGGAATTGGTGGCGAAGACGAGGGAACAACGAAGGAGCGAGCTGGATGCAGGAGAACCGACGCAGGATTCGCAGTCCCGACAACCCGGAAGTTCAGGTAAGGCCCCGGACACAGAAATGCTAATCCTAAGCTGGAACGCAAAGCGTTTCCACTGAGGCACAGCGAGACTTTGAGCTCGTCCGCCGGTACCCTCACATGCGTGTAGCGGGACAGGCCAAGCGAGCCCAGCAAACATGACATATATGAAGGGAAGACAGGAGTCTGTTTCCCAAGGCTCCTGTTCAAAAGTTAATTTGGAGGGATTTCAGTACAAATTGCTTGCATCTGTTAGAGTTGACTAACTAAGGGCAGGTCTTTCTTTGCAATTGACAAGCAATTAAGAAGAGGCTCTCACTGCTGATGCCATGAATAAGAAAGCTGAAGGAGCCCTTAAGAGATCCTTTGTGGCATATACTGTTGCTTCCAGGTCAAAAACCTGCACCTCTTATGCAGTATAATCCCTTTTTACACATTTTTCAGTTGTTACCTCTGGATGCCTCTTTTGATGGTTTGAGTACAGCAGCTTCAGCAGCATGTTTAACAACTGCAGCAAGGCGTCATATCTGAATGAGGTCGTGGAAGGACAAGAATTCCAAGAATACCTTGTTGATTCATCTGCCTTTTACTGGCTCTAAATTAGTTAGTTCTCAATTGAGGATCTGGTAAAGAAGTCAGCAGAAGAGCATAGCTTGCAAGGCCCAGATAAGGAACCTCAAATGGGAAGAGGTTTTGTTTTTTGACGTGCCTTTGGTCCGGGAAACATCCATCACATTGCATGCGTTACAACGCATGCGATTACAACGCAGTCGTTACAGCGACCGCGTTGTTACATCGCAGTACCATTACAAAGCAAGTCATTACAGCGACTTGCTGTAGGGGGTGCTCTAAACTAAGTAATAGTATAATTTACTATTCCAACACCTTCCCTACTGTTGCACACACTGGAGTTGGAATAGTAAATTATACTATTCCTAAGTCCAGCGCGCCCCCTACAGCAAGTCGTTGTAACGACTTGCGTTGTAATGGTACTGCGATGTAACAACGCGGTCGTTGTAACGACCGTGTTGTAAAAGCATGCATTGTAAACGCATGCGATGTAAACGCCTATATTCCTTTGGTCCTCAAGCCTCTTTTTTTAGGGGAGCCAGTTAGCTCTTTTGAGTCAGGGGTCAAGGCTAAGGCTCCTCCCTTCGTGACCCATTCTAGCAGCAAATCATCATCCCTTATCCAGCCAGTTCAAAATCCTGACTATTCCATGAAGGTGTGGGGCCGGCTTTTGAATTTCTTCAACATCTGACAGGCCTCGATTTCAGACTCTAGCGCACTACAGATAGTAGAAAAAAGTTATCACATCGACATCTAAGTCCACCACGAGACTTGTTTTGTAAAAACCCCATCTCCACGTTGCCTGACTCATCTATTTTGGTTAAAGAAAGGAATTCACGACTTGTTGACTGATGGAGCAGTTGTTCAAGACCCAGAGGAGGAAAAGAGCTAGGGATGCTACTCTTTATTCTCCTTGGTACAAAACGCTTCGGGAGATAGTCATCCTGTCCCTGATGTAAAGAAAATTAATTCATTAATTCTTTATCTCAAGTTCAAGATGGTCATCTTTAAAAACATCACTCCCTTAGTTACTTCTGAAATGCATCTTGTGTTGGTGGATCTTTTAGATGCTTATCTACACATTCCACTACACCAAGATTCTCAAAATTACATACTTTTTTTGCTCTTGTCCAGCATCAACAATTCAAAAAGCTTCCATTTGGGCTAGCTTCTTCTCCAAGGGTTTTGAGGAATGTTCTAGCTCCTCTGGTGGGTAACCTCCATTCTCTGGGGTAATCAGTTTTCCCATATCTGAATGATTGGTTAATATGTGCTTCTAAAGGTATGGTAGTAGTTCGCTGGTGTGCGAGACTCTGGAGTAGCACGGATTCCTTTTGAACAGATCGAGGTCCCACATTGTGCTGGTCTAGAACCTCCTTTACATAGGAGCCTTATGAAGAACAAGCCTGGTTATATTTTCCTTCCATAGCCAAGACAGTGTGGCATCACAGCTACCTTAGTAACCATTGCTATGGTTACTAATGCTGAATGCCTCTCGGTGGAAGTTCTGGTTCTAGCTGTAGCAGTTAGAACCAGACATCCAGATGAGGAGAGTGTACCTGCTTGCTCTACGAATAAACCTCCATACTTCCACTAAATTGGACTGGACCCTTCTTTACATTATGGCGACTGAGGATGAGAGATGAATCCACTAAGTCTACACTTAAATTCTTCTAATTCCTGAAGAATATTTTTTTTGGTAGCGTTATTTGGGCAGCGCTTGAGCAAGCAGGAGAGAAGACTGCTCAAAATCCAGATCCAGCTAACCGGCTACCACTTCACTTTCAAGGTACCCGGCAACATTTTGGAGGAGCCACAAAAAGGAGTTTGTCCGTGAGCTCTACCTCCGGAATCTACCTCAAGAATACTGCCACTTCTAGTATACGGATGCATTACTAGACAAGAAGTATTCCGCAAGATTAAGGAGGAAAGGATACTTCACTCGAAAAAAAAAGGTAATTGATTTCCCCATTACCTTCACCATCCAGGAGTGACCGTTGGAACAACCTTCTTCGGCCGCATTTTTCGAGCGGCGGGGACATTCCATCTTCATTGTACCAGCCGATCTCTGCAGCTCCAGAATCCGTGCCATGCAACGTCATCTTCGTTCCTCATCTAATGACGCTTGCTGTTGACGATTCCACAGGCTTCCGTCCAACAGGAAAAGCTTCGTAAGAACATCCGCGTCATCACGCGAGGTCACGCAACGTAACCCTTGCGTGGTGGCCATTTTGTTTTTCCCAGTTACTAAGCAACACCTCAACGAGGATTTACACGACAACGCAGAGCATCGGTTTCTTGGAAACTTTTACACGGAAACGAAAATCGGCAGCGCTTTCAATCTATTATGGTACTGTACTTCATTCATTTAAGTTATTTCAACGGTGATATCGGCAGCGCTTTCAATCTATTATGGTACTATACTTAATTCATTTAAGTTATTTCAACGGTGATATGCACACCATTTATGTGCATACCTCTACTCACAACAACAAGTACTCACTTATTACTGGATACTGCATACATTAATAACCTTGAATATACAAGTACTTACTCATTACTGGATACTGGATACATTAATAACCTTGAATATATAGGTTTATACTTCTCATTATACACACATGATTATATCCATACCTTTGGTTACAGAAGTGTTATCCTAGCAGTGATAGCGTATATATATATATATATATTATAATTAAAATTCATTTCATAGGATTTAAACAATGGCCACACAAGGTTATGGCTTAATTCCTCCAGTTCCATTTCTTACTCGTCCTGGTGAACCGGTATTGAAATGGCTGGATTGGAAAGAATACTTACTTAATTATATATCTGCATTAGAAGAAGAGAGCGAGGATGAATTTCCTGCTTCTAGGAAAAAGAAAATGCTGTTGCACAGTTTAGGACCTGAGGGGTCTAGAATTTACTACCAAATGGAAAAAAAACAAGATCTGGAGGTAATGTATTTTTGGAAGCTTTAGAAGATCTTGATGCGCATTACCAACCTTCTGTTTGTGTCGGAATTAGCAGATATGAATTTTTCCAGAGGAAACAACATAAATCTGAAACTGTTGAAGATTATGTGTCTTCTTTGAAGAAATTATCTATTAACTGCGATTTTGGCAATCTACATGACAGTTTCATTAGAGATCAACTGGTTATGCACTCTAATAATGCTGCCATACAAGAAAAACTATGGGTATGCGGAGATGCACCTTTGAATGAAATTATTGCCATAGTTAAGAAAGGTGAAATGTCAAAAAGATGTGCACAAGTTGCACTTAAAAATAATGAAGAGTGTAATGTTGTTGGCAAAGTTTCTAGCAATTCATATGAGAGTAAGAAAATTGACAAACGGATCGATAAAGAGGTCAATAAGAAATACACATCCTTTAAAAAAATTACCAGAATGACAAACAACTTATTTGTTACAGATGTGGGTACAAGGGGCATAATGCAAATGAAAAATGGTGTCCCGCTTTAAAATCCAGATGTGGTTATTGTGGTATTATGGGGCATTTTACTAAAGCCTGCAGAAGAAGAATTAAGAAAGGTAACAAAAAAGTAATAGGATGTATAGAGGACAAAGTTGAAGAACATGCTGACAATGGGAACTCCTCTAGTGATGATAGCATATTATGCATAAATGACATGAATGATGAAGAAAATGTAGAACATAAATATTAGTGGCACAAGCAAGAAAAAACCAATTTGTGATCTAAACATTGGTGGGGTTGATTTACAAATTGTACCTGATTCAGGCTCACCTTACACGATTATTCAACGTAGGGTATGGGAAGACAAATTTGAAAAAGTTTTAATCTAAAGTTAAAACCACCCGATATACAACCAGTAACTTACACTGGTGAAAAAATACCTATGGCAGGTTATGTAGAAGTTGATTTCAAGTTCAAAGACAGGTGTGCCATGGGAAAACTGTATGTTGCAGAAAAAGGACCATCCGTGTTGGGGTGGATTGATCAAGGGAATTAGGGATCATTCTCAATCCCAAGATGGAAGATCAAGTCATGCTTTTAAATGAGACAGATGATAGCCTTGTTAAGGATATTGTTAAACAATTTCCGAGTGTCTTTTCAGGGAATGTGGGGAAACTTTGTGGTTTTACACATAAAATTATACTCAAAGACAATGCTGTACCAGTTTGTCATAAAGCTAGGAACATTCCCATCAGCACAAAAGAAAGTGTCATGGCTGAATTGGACATTTTGGAAAAAAAGGAATAATAGAGCCCGTAGAAAGTGCAGAATGGCTCGCTCCATTAGTCGTAGCGCGCAAACCTGATGGCCGGTTGCGTCTATGCATTGATTTGAGAGATCTCAACAAGAACATCGTGGTTGATAAATTCCCTTTGCCTAGAATTGATGAGTTACTAGCACAGACTAACGGGATTAAGTGGTTCTCTACTATAGATTTAACATCTGCGTACCATCAAATCCAGTTACACGACAGCAGCAGAAGTTTAACAGCTTTCATTACTCCTTTTGGATGCTATCGCTTCATACGAATGCCTTTTGGCCTAGCTTCTGCTGCTGCCGTGTTCCAGAGGTTAATGCACAAATTATTTAAAGGATTAAAAGGCATTACATATTTTCAAGATGACATACTAATCATGGGTCGCAATATGTATGAACATGATGGAAGATTAAAGAATGTCTTTCACATATTATCTGAAAAAGGGTTAATAGCCGAATTTAAAAAATGCAAATTCAGGTGAAATCTGTAACATACCTAGGGCATGAAGTAAGTGGTGAAGGAATTTCTCCAAAAAAGAGTTTAATTGAGGCCATTAAGAATGCTCCCAAACCAAAGTCTAAAGACGAGATAAGGTCATTTCTAGGGATGGCTGAATTCTACTCCAAATTTGTACAGAATTTTGCCACAAAGACTTACAATTTAAGACAATTACTCAAAATAAAACAAGAATTCACATGGAATGAAGATCTTGAAGAAGACTTTATGAGAATAAAAAGTGATCTTGTTTCAGCCTTTCCTCTTCAAGCTTTTGATAGCCTCTCACCAAATATCATTACCACTGATGCAAGTGGAAAAGGTCTAGGAGCTATATTATCTCAAATTAATGACAGAGGTGAGGAAGTAACAATTGCATTTGCATCTAGAGCACTGTCTCCAACTGAAGAAAGATATTCAGTCATTGAGAAGGAAATGTTGGCCACAGTGTGGTCAATGGAAAAATTCAGACAATTTGTGTGGGGCACGAAATTCATTCTCCGCACTGATCATAAACCGCTACTTAAAGTATTGACATCTGAGGGTGTATTGAAAGCCACTCCAAGAATTGCGAAAATGAATTTAAAACTCTTGGATTTCACATATGAAGTTGAATATCTTCCTGGGAAAAGGAATCAAGTAGCTGACTATCTAAGCAGATCTCCTTTACCTTATGAGCCTTTTGAACAGAATGACTGGGAGGATTTCAATGTGGCAGCAATATGTGATGATACAAATGCTATCTCTAAAGAAGAGTGGAATAATGAGTATGCAAAGGATGAGACTTTGAGTAGAGCGAGAATCTTTATCATTCAGGGATGGCCCATCAAAAATGAAAACCAAGGAGATCTGAGAGCTATGTGGGAAATACAAAATGAACTATCTATTGACAATTCGGATTATATCTGCAGAGGAGAAAGAATCGTCGTTCCCACAAGTCTACGATCCAAAATATTACAATTAGGTCACGAAGGTCATTTAGGTATTCTAAAACTGAAAGCAAGAATAAAATTGTCATATTGGTGGCCAGGTATGGACAGAGATATAGAAAAATTTGTCAAAGAGTGTTCTACCTGCCAAGATTCTGACAAGACACAACGAGTATTTAGACCCACTCTTGGCACTAGACTTTTACCTGATCAGCCTTGGGAAAATCTTAGCATTGATTGGCTAGGTCCCATTGATGATGAGGATGGCAACCATAAACATGTTCTAGTAGTTATTGATGATTATTCAAAGTGGCCAGAAATAGAAATTACTGAAAATTTTGACACTAAACAAGTCATCAAATTCTTAGAAAGCTTGTTCTTGCGCGAAGGGATCCCAAAAAGCATTCTAAGTGACAACGGACCACAATTTTCATCTGAAAAATACATGAAATTTCTAGAAAGAAATGGTATTTGTGGGAAGAAAACCCATGTTTATCATCCTGCAGGGAATGGTATTGTGGAAAGGTTCAACAGGGTTTTAATGGGCAGTGTACAGGCATCACTTAATGCAGGAAAAATTGGGAGAAAGAACTTTTCTGCACACTTTGGGCTTACAGGATTACACCCACAGGAACTGGATACAGTCCCTTCAGAATCCTACGTGGCAGAGAACCCTTTACTAAAGACAATGTTGCATGGAACACAATGAAGACTTATGGTAAATGGTCACCAGCTGTTGTTAGATCCAATTTAAGAAAAATGCATGATACTTGCAAGTCCAACTTTGATAAAACACACAGTACAAGTGACGTTAAATTAAAAAAAGGAGATTGGGTCAAAGTGAAACTCAGTTCGAAAGTTAAAAAAGGACAGAGCAAATATTCTGCACCATTGTGTGTAGTTAAATCCTTTTCCAGATCTGCTGAATTAAGTGATGGAAAAATTTGGCATTACAACAAATTGTCCAGATGTAGTATGATAAACCACAAAAATAGGGTTGAAAAACCTTTTTCATCAATGAGTTGGATGTGGGATGAAGTCACAGACACCACTGCTTGTGATCAGGGCAGTATGCATCCCCAATCTGTCAGGATTACCCCTAGTGTTGTCATTCAATCTCAACCTACTTGTAGCTCAACACAACACCCCACAGGGAAAGTGACACGGGTGGGTAGAGCAATAAGATTACCAGTGAAATATGGAAATTTTGCTATGGAATAGTCTTGTTTATTGTGTAAAGGGGGAGGATAGAGTATCCATTTTATATTTTCAGTCTATCTTGTATAACCATATTCAGTATTACAGATTGTGAGTTTATGGTATTCTGCAGTAGGAACATAACCATATTAATACTTACCTTATGTCAAGGACCTTTAGAAGTGTAAATTATTAGTTTAATTGTTTTAGTTGTTTCGCTGTTAAAGGAAGGAGATGTGGCATCACAGCTACCTTAGTAACCATTGCTATGGTTACTAATGCTGAATGCCTCTCGGTGGAAGTTCTGGTTCTAGCTGTAGCAGTTAGAACCAGACATCCAGATGAGGAGAGTGTACCTGCTTGCTCTACGAATAAATCTCCATACTTCCACTAAATTGGACTGGACCCTTCTTTACAGACAGGAATAATTAAAACACGTCTTAGATCTCTATTCCTTTGTCAAGAGGTACCAGCAATGCAGTGGTTAACAGTCCAGGAGGCCATGGCTGATGTTTTGGCGTTGGTCCCTTAGGCTTGCCTCCACCTTTATCCACTTGTGAATCATCACCTCTCCCATTGGGATCCAAAGTTGGGAAGTTACAACAGAACGGTACCTCTGTCTCATACAATATCAAAGAAACTGCAATGGTGGCTATATCCCTTCCATTTCACCAAGGGAATTAATTTGTCTACTCTGATTCCCTTAGTAGTGACTACAGACGCCAGTCTAAGCGGGTGGAGAGCCACTCTCCAGAATCCATCAGTCCAGGGTCGCTGCTTGGTACAGAATAGACGATAAATTAGCAGCAGTTTACAAAGCCCTCTTATCCTTCACTCTTTCTCTCAATGGTTATGCAGTCCAAATCGAAATGAAATGACAACTAGGTTGCCAAGTCCTTTGTAAATCTGTTGGCGGACTTTAAAGTTCCCACCCTGGTGCATCTAGAGGAGTTAATAGGAATTTGGGTAGAGAATAATCTTTTTACCCGGCCATCGACCTATCTCCTGGGGATAGAGAATGGGCTTGCAGACAGGTTGAGTCAGGTGAGTCCATCCTCCTTGACCATGTCCTTCTGCACTCTTGTTTTTTAGGAGAATGTGAGGAGGTTCAGGATGCCATGGTTATATCTGTTTGCAGTGGGAGATTTCCCTTCAGAAGAACATTTGTTCTCTGCTAACTTGTCCTCAGGGTTGGGGTGGATGGCTTAAGCTACTGATGAACAAAAAGGCTGCTTAATACATTATGTCCCCTTCCATGATGGAGCAGAGAAGGTAAAAGTCCTGTTGATTTCCTGTTCATCCTTGTCTCTTAAGATTTCCTCTCCTTTCAAAAGAACCCCTCTTACGCATGTCCCTGGGGGTCAGGAAATTGAGAGGCAGAGGTTAGAAGCCTTAGGCTGTTCTGCTGATGTGGCCCAGTCCATCCAAAAACTGCAAGACAAAGTACATTAACATTATATGGTAGATACTAAAGAAACTTGAGTTCTTGGTGTCCATCTAGAGGTCTTTCTACTCAATCATGTCAAACAGAAAATATCTTGCTGATTTTTGCAATGGCTTCCTTTTCATTCATGCTATTTCTATTCTTCTGAGTCAATAGGCAGCTGCAGGGCTGTTAGGAGGGATGATGTTTCAGCCTTTCATCCTCTGGCTTCACGTCTCTTAGAAGCTTCTCCCTGAGAATGCCTGCTCTTCACTTTCTTGTCCCTTTGTTGGATCTGCCAGTGTTTTTGAGTAGTCTGCAGGCTGAACCATTTGAACATTTGGGGTCAAGTTTTTTTAAATGCTTTACCTTGAAAGGTTTCTTTCTAGTAATAATTTTCTCTGAACGCAGATTGGGTGTGATTGGTGCTCTGCTATCCTTTGAGCCCTTAATCAGATTCATTGCAGACAAAGTGGTGTTCAGCCTGGATGCCCCCTTTATGCCTAAGGTAGTATCCTCTTTTCAAATTTCCGAGGACCTAGTTCTGCTAGAATTTTTCCCTCTCTTTCTTTGCAGCAGGAAACCTTCTGGCTTATTTGGATCTCCATAGGGTGTTCTCCCTTTATCTGGAGAGAACAGCTTCTTTCCGAAAAGTTGACCATTTTATTGGTCACTTTTGGCTTAGCCAGTATGAGTCGACGTTCTTCTACTTACACTCTGAGTAGATGGGTTAAGGATACTAGATGCTATATTTGGGGCTTATCTGAAAGCTTACGTTTTTCTTCCTTTTGCTGTTCAGAGTCATTCTATGAGGAAGGTGGCTTCCTCAAGGTGCAGCTTTTAAGTGTGTCTCCCTTAAGGATATATGTGCAGCCGAGACCTAGGCCTCTCCCCACACCTTTATATCTCATTAAAAGTTGTGGATGGGGGCAGTTTCTGCTTCTTTTAGGACAGCAGTTTTGATGCTATTCAGTAATACTTTTGTGTTTTCTTCTGTGTGCAATAAAATCTCACTGGATGTAGCATGATTCCATGCATTGGCATGTTAAAAATAATTACACATCTTTTTTCTTCGCTTAGGTGTATACTCATGTATGTTAGGACTGGGATGAAGAGGCAGATAATGCCTGGGTTACTTACCAGTAATCTTCATTATCCCGAGTTATAGTCTTACTCGTACGGTCCTTTATTGGCCATGTCACGGGAAGTGTTCCTGAACTGCGATATTGCTAGGGGCTGGAACTTTAGTTGTTTTTTGATATGGGCGAAAGCTGTGCTCTGTCTGCAACAGAGCAGTTTGTGCTTTTTAGGACTGTGATGAGGAAGACAATGGCTCGCAGTAATGATGATTAACAGTGAGTAATCCAGCCAATAAGTAAAGCAGGATGAAAGCAGACATTGCAGCCCTCAATGAATCAGGGAACACAAACTCCATTCGCAGTCAATACAGAAATATCTCTGCCCCCGCAGTGTTCCCATGGTGCAGTGCGCCTTCTTTACAGTTTCACAGCTTTACACGAGGCAAGCCGTTCTTTTGAAGTAGAAGTCTGCTCGAGCTATTAGAAAGCGCTCTCTAACATGACACATTGTTTAGTTTGATAGGGAAAATAGACTACATTGAAAAGTTGAATGGATTTGTTCCAGTTATTTACCTGTAATTGTCAGTACCTGTCTTGCACTCCTCCTCATCCCAGTCCTTACCCTATGAAGCATTTCCTGCCTCTGACAGGAGACTAGCACGACCTCAGACATTAAGCTGACCATATTAGTCTTTTTCTAGGACTATCATGTGGCGTCCTGAAATGCCCATCCTTCGTACTCCACTTCCTGTAAATCCCAAACTCAGTTTGAAGGTGTGCAAGAGGGAGGGATGTGGGATGTGAGCTGGGACGAGGAGGAGTACGAATTGGGGTATTGAAGATTACTGGCAATTAATTGTAACATCACCCCCTCATCTACTCCTCCTAGTCCCACTCCTCACCTTATAAAAATGCAACGAGCAGAAATCTTGCACCCTCAACAATGATGCTGAAATTATATTTATGTCATCTAATTTGTATCTTAGTTGCTTCATTGATCACATTAATACAGTAGAAGCAAAATTATCTTGAGTGGAATCTGCCAAATCCAGGGCCTCATTTACAAGGCTCCTGCGCTGCTGGAATGTCACTTTTAGTGAGGGTCCAACGGCGCACACTGGAGAGTCATATCTGCAAGGCCACGTAAAGTCACCCTGTGTTGCTTTTCATGGCTTTTTATGTATGGACTGAGGCAACGCGATAGGGAAGGGAGGCATGCCATTGGCGTTATGCTGGGTGTTCCCACGTAACACCCATGGCATTTGACACATTACCAGATTTACGAGATTTTCTAAATCTGGGAATGCGTCAAAAGCCTACACCTCCGCAGGGGTGGCATAGGGGAGGTGCAACGAGAAGAAATGACATTGTTTCTAATCGTTTTTTCCTCTTTCTGTGTGTGCTGCATTCAGCACCACACATAGTAAGAGGAAATTGCTTCCTTTGATTGTTTTTGTGCAGAAAGGTCTGCCTTCCTGCACAAAAACAATCACCCCTAAAACGCAGACACCCTTCCCCAATGGCGATCCAAAAGACTTGTATGATGGAGAGATAGCCTGAGGTAGGCCTCTACTTAGTGTTTGGGTTATCACATTCTTCCCTTTCTTTGACAATCTATAGGACACAAAAAGAATGTTGGAAGTGCTGAAGCTTTTGGTACGATCTAGATATATTGAGAGGGCTCTCCTGACATCTAGATTGGATGGAATTTGTGATTCTTTGTCTGATTGAGGAACTGGTAGGACAGTCTCTTGAGCTAAGTGAAAATGTGTATTCACTTTTGAAACATACTTCGGATGCAACCTAAGGACAACTCTGTCCAGAGATAAACATAAGTAAGGGTAGGATGCTACTAAGATGCTCTATCCTCCCAACCATTTTGCTGATGTGACCACAACCAAAAATGTTGTTTTTGAAGATAACCATGACAACTGTGCTTGTTTCAAAGCTTCAAAAACTTTATGTTGCAAAGCTTCACGTACCAGTGACAAGTCCAATAAAGGAAAAGGATTGGGGACTAACAGTGTCCTCAGCCTAAAACTCCTCAGTAATCTAAATACCAAATGTGTCTCCTTCCATCTTAAGCGCTCTAATAGCAGACAATTGTGCACATAACCTTCCTGGGGATAAACCGTGATGGAACCCATCACTCATTTTAGAAGGATCAACTTTTAAAGGATCAAAACCCTTGGAGAAATACCATTTTTGAAATCACCCTCAGTTTTTTTGTAAGAGGCCATGCTTGACAGTTTTCTTGAGTTTTGAATATCCTGTGTTACCTATGAGGAACAACCTATTTTCTCCAAGCTCACCCTCTCAAGTTCCAGGCTGCCAGTTTGAGGTGTTGTAACTGAAGCAATGGCAATTTCAGGAACTGAAGAGTATTATCAGTAGGGAGAGGAGAACCATGGGTGTTATTGCCAAAAAAGGGCTACCAATATCACCAAATTCCTCTCCTACCAAATCTTCCAGAGTATCCTTGGGAGGAGGGGAATTGGAGAAAGGTGAACATGAGACCTTTGGGGAAATTAATCCCTAGGGCATCTATTGCCCATGCTTGGGGACACCACAGTTCTGTGTGAAATTTCTGTAGCATTGCGTTCTTGGGAGAAGAAAATAGATCCAGCCAGGGGGTCCCAAACTGGGCACTGATTTGATTGAACTCCTAGATTGTCAAGTGATGCATTACCGATGACGGTATGTTTCGGCTAAGACTGTCCACCCATTAGTTTAAACGACCTTGGATGTAAACTACCGTAACTGCTAGAACATATGATTCTGTCCATGAAAAGCTCTAACTCGCTACCTGATTGATGTCGCTGCTTCTCATGCCCTATCGTTGATTTAAAAAGCATCTTTCTACCTGGTTGTCTATTCAGACAATATTTTTCCCCTCCACCTGAAGAGCAAATGAACAGAATGGATACCATACTGCAATCAATTCCTTCCTGTTAGAAGAATGTGCTGTCTCTTCCTGCCCTTATTTTCCTGTTCCATGAAGGCTGCACCCTACCCCCACAGACAGGCATCTGTGGTCAGTTAAAATGAAGTAGAATATCTCATAGGAACACCATTTGAGAGATTGTCTTCTACCTGCCACCAATCGAGCTCCTGTTCTATGTGGGTTGTTACTAGAATTAAGAGGATGTACTGGCGAGAGCTCAGTGACTAGTGTTTCAATATGTGGTTGACCAATGATTTTAGGTAATACCGTACCCATGAGACAACAGCAGTCGATGCTGCCATCAGACCCTGTAACTTTAACCATGACCTAGCCAAGTTCGCCGACTGACTGAGTAGGTGGCTTAGGATATTCTGAATTGTCACTATCCTGTTATGAGGAAGGACCACTCGTTCCAGTTGGGCATCGAAAAGGGCCCAATGAACAATTTTTGTTGTGTTGGTTTGGAGATGGGATTTTTGTTAATGGATGATGAATACCACATCTTCCAATTTCTCTATCACCTTCTCGACATTCTTCGTAGTCATTGAGAGAGAAGGATCAAACAATAATCTGTCATCAAGATATGGTAACACAGAAGCACCTTTCAATTGAAGGTCGGCAATAACAGGGGCCAATACCTTCCTAAAGACCCTCAATGAAGTCGCCAGACTGAAGGGCAGAGCATGAAATTGTAAATAATGATCTGCCACACAGAATCATAGGAAGAGCTGGCAGACAGGATGGACTTGGACTTGAAAGTAGGCAACCTGAAATTCTAATGTCGCGATATAGTCCCCTTGAGCTATTAATCGAATTATTGCATGGACTGATATCATCCTCCTACACACACATACTTGTTGAGGGTTTTTAAATCCAAGAGTGAATTAAGTCCTCCATCTGGTTTTGGAACAAGGAAAATAGTTGAGTAAAAACCCTGTAGCTTCTGGCTGGATGGAGCTGCAATCACTGCTCCTTTGCCCTTTGTTTTTAGATCCCCCAAATCATTGTCTGATCTCTGATAAAGGTGTAGTTCTGAAAAGATATTGAGGAGGGTTTAAGAATGGAATTCAATAACCCTCCCTGACTATTTCTAGGACCAATTGGTCTTTTACAGTCTCTTTTCCTAATATTGATAAAAATGCTTTAATCTTCCTCCAACTTTGTCACAGTCAATATTAGTAGTAGAAAAGATAATCCCTTGGCCAAGGAATAAATTGAAGTAACTGAGTCCAAGACTATCTTGTACACAGAGAAAGTTTTTTACAGGCCACCCACACGTTGTACCAATAATCCACAACTAGTACAACCCATATGGTAGATCCAGGTAATTACATGAACAACATGAATATATTCAAAAGTAAAATCATATTTATTTACATTAAAACATCTCTTGAATCACAATCTCATAAAACAACCCCATACATTTCATAAGGGTACAGATAAAATTTCATATACACAAAAACAATTAATGACAACAGACACAGGAGAGAAACAACAAATAGACAGTACAATTTGTCATCAAACAGCACATCTACAAAAGACACTTCTTTTAGCTTGTCCTAGATACACTCTATTATCTTTAGTCTGTAGGATAAGCTGATTCCAAAGATTGTGCAACAACAGCGTCGACGCGTTTCGATGGCTTAATTTATTTTTCCATCTTTTTCAAGACAAACTTTTATTTCTATTTCTCTCTTCTATCGGCACTGAATGGTTGCCGTAGAACTGACCCTGTTTCAGATAAGAATAAAAACATACATTGGTATAAAACTCTCAACCATACTGTAGTACTGCAACTCTATAAATACTCCATTAGATAAAACTCCACTACATTAAATTTCTTCAACGAGAAGAGAAATTCCTCACATGGTAAAAATCATATTCATCTTCAATCAGGAGTATATAGTTTTTTTATATTTAAAAATTAATTTCATATCCACTCATATTGCAAAAAGAGACATATGATAATTGCCTCACCCAATTATTTTGCATAATCCCACTACTATTTTCATTCCTAAAAAACCTCTTTAAAAACAGTTAGTATGCTGTTTAGTAATGATCATGGTAGGCATAACTCAAGCATAACATTTTTTTATATTATATATATACATCCGCTTAAGTCTCTATCATATGGGCTGATCTTCAAGTACCCCTCACCCTCAATCAGAAACCAACCCACCAAAGTCATAGGATCAGATCATACTCAACGATCCCTTATGCATCAAAAAGAAACCTCATATCATCTATATGCCAGTAATGGTAATTTTTACCTTATTTCATATGAAATTCATCTTCACTGTCTGACTGCGAAGCGTAATAGCGGTCCTCATTACCCCAAATCTATTATGAGAAAGAAAGTATATACCAGAGTATTCTTTCTGCCCTACTGACATATATGCCTCGTTGATTAACACAAATGCCTCATCAGTTTGTTACCTGAAAACACTCTGAAGGTTTTTCGCTTCAGATTTCTTTTTCTCTTTGAAAAAGCTTTTTTATTTTTAGGTTTGCTGCCGTTGGGTTCTAAAGATAGAAAAATTATTATTTACTATCTAAATCTCAACTTTACTTTAGCACTATCCTATGAAAAGTATCTTATGACAACAAGCATACTTTCCTACCTGTATCTTATTTTTATGTTGCCAGCCTGGAGTCCATTGGATAGTTTAATATGTATCCTTAAAAGCCGTAAACACTAAGGTGCTGAAGAATCTTATGCCTTAGCAAACACTGTAGGAAAACACAAAACGGTTTCTGTTACTCATAGGCATCACCTAACTACCTCTAAGGACACATGGCCCCCAAAGGACCACACTCACGTTTAGCTTCCCTTCCTATTCCTTACCTTATAATGTTGGTATTAATGGACTGCTAGAGCTTCGTCACGCCAGCGTAACACGGGAGTACTCCTCACCTCAGCGTTGCTTAAACGTTACTTACCACACCTCGCTCTGTTTAAATACCATGTTTCCTACTATCTGATTGGTTCCAACCACCGATTCACAATAATTAACAGCTGCGTATAGATCTACTTCTATACATGCCTGCTCTGCTCTGCTAGCTGCACCCCGGAAGTTATCAACAGGTCGTAAGTTCAATGGAACACTAGAATGTCAACTTCACTAATTTACAACCGGAAGTTGCTTAACTCCTCAAACCATACGGTCTACACAATGCACGCCACAGCGTACCGTGCGATCTGTGCGATCTGCAAAATAAACGCCACAGCGTACCGTGCGATCACGCACACCTTCTCATTTCTAAAAGCTAAATATCAGCTCCACTCAAATTACCCCGGAAGTTATACGTGGGTAATAATAAGACCATACAGTGTCTCTTGTAGCTATTTCAACGCGTTGTACGCTTGCGTCTATTTTATCTCTGAAATTGTCCGTCAGCTCTAATCCAATTGCCCCGGATATTATACGTGGGTGATGATGTTACTAAACCACTAGAACAGCTGACTACTTGCTCCATGTCCGGAAATACCTAACTCGAGAATGCGTATCATCACATCTTCAAATATTAACCATAACAGTCATTCAATTTGCTCTCACTTAGAATTTCTTAGTGTTATGGCCAATACTGTCCGGCTTCCCACCACTTTACAAAATTGCCGCAATGTGTTAGATATTAGCGGAACCTCTAAACCAACTACCTGACTATTTAATTCACACAGCAGACTTTGTAAGCTACACAGCATTGAATGAGATAGCGGGAGCATTTAATCATCACTGAACCACTCGACCGCTATCTCACTAACTCTATACCAGAACATCCTTTCCTCAGCACAGCAACTCGTGCAAATCTTAGCCATTAAAATACTACTGTCTCCCCAATGGAGAAAATAAATGTATATTTCCACAAATAACATGGAACTCGGCAGTACTAACTGCACTATTCAATTAATTCAAAATATCAATCAGACAGTTACCGCGTAATTTTAGACTTAGCAAAACTAGCTACACTAATCAACCCAATCATAAACTCTAGAATATAGTCTGCCACATAGCACCAAACAATGTCACTATAATCAGAACTATTGATTTGCAATCAATTTCATCCACTCCTCCCGAGAGTTGAGGCCTTTGTCAATGGTATCCAAATAACACATATACCATTGTTCACGCATTTTCCTTATAGTATCCAAATTGCCTCCTCTTCTACTCAAACTTACTCTTTCCAATATAAACCAACTAAACTGGTTGCAATCATGGTTATTCTTCAAAAAGTGTTCGGTCAAAGGAGCATTTTCTTTTTTATTTCTCAACGCTGATTTATGTTCCAATAACCGAATCCGCAATTCTCTACTCGTTTCTCCTACATACCCTATTCCACACGGGCAGACTAGTAAATATACTACATTTTTAGTTCTGCAGTTATTGAATGTTTTTGCTACTAGGGTTTTGCCATTAAACTTCAAGTTTTTATCTCCATACACTGTGGGCAAATTGAACAAGTCCCACACTTGTAATTGCCCACCGCTTTATGATTGAACAGAGTAGTTTGACTCTCGGCATCATGTCTTTTATAAGTATGAACTAATGCGTTTCGTATAGTTTTGTTCCGCCTGAATGAAAAAGGGGTTTTGTTATTGGTTCAGGAAGACCATTGTTTAAAATCTTCCAATTACGATTGATTGCATTTTTAATCTTGTTGCTCATGCCCGAGTATTGGCTCACAAATACTATTCTATCCTTGGTTTTGTTCTCTTTTTGTTTATTCATATCTAGAAGATGATCCCTGTCGTAAAACCTAGCACGTTTCAGGGAGTGTTTAATTAATTTCTTAGGGTAACCCCTATTCTTCAATTTAGTTTCCATTTTGCCTGCATGATAGTAAAAATCATTAAGATTTGTGCAATTACGACGCAATCTTAAAAATTCTCCAAAGGGAATATTATCTCTTTGCGATTTCGGATGGTTACTGCCATACTGTAACAGGGTATTTTTATCCGTTGGTTTAGTAAACAACTCTACCTCTAAAACACCCAATGAATCCTTAACTCTAATATCCAAGAAGTCTATACTAGTATCACTAAAATTAGCCGTGAACTTGAGATTGTTGTCTCCCAGGTTTAACCATTCCAAAAACTCCACAAGATCACTGCTGGCACCGTTCCAGATGAAAATGATATCATCTATGAAACGATGCCAGCAAGTGATGTTCTCGTAGAAAGGTGCCATTTCATTGTAAATGTGTTTACCTTCAAATCTACTGACATAAAGGCATGCCAAACTTGGGGCACAGGTAGCCCCCATGCTGGTCCCCTTGGTCTGTTGGTACAGTTCATCCTTGAACAGGAAAATATTATTCTTCAGAACCATACTAATACAATCCAAAATGAACTCCTTGTTACCCCCTTTCAGATCTTCTTCCTCTAAAATGGACGACATCACCAAAATGGTGTCATCTTGGGGGATGTTGGTATACAGGGCTTCGATATCCAGGGTGACCATCAACTGGGTCACCCTGTTGAAGCCCTGACCTTCAAAAATGGAAATAGCATGAGCCGTGTCCTTTAAATAGGATCTCTGTTTCTGGACAATTGGTCTTAAAAAAATCCACATATTTGCTAAGAGGCTCCAAAAGTGAGCCCAGGCTGCTCACAATTGGTCTCATGGGTGGATTTGTGATATCTTTATGGATTTTGGGCAATCCATAGATAGCCGGAATCATAGGGGTGTTATTTAATAAAAACTTATACTCATTCTCACAAATAGACAATTCTTCTTTACCTTTTTTCAGAAGTTGGGCCACATCTTTTTTCAACTCATCCACAATTCGAAATGATACTCTTTTGTAATGATTTTTAACATTTAATAGTCCCCTCATTCTACTTTCATAATCTTGAGTGTCTAAGATAACCACCCCGCCACCCTTATCGGCGGGTTTAATAGTGTCGAGTCACAGTCTTGAAGTGTTTTTAGGGCATTCCTATGTGGAATTGATAAATTGTTATTTTGATTGTGGTTGTTCTCAAAAATACTCTTAATTTCCATCTCAACTACCTTTTCAAAAAGTTCTACATTCTTATCTATCTGACTAAAACTCGGAGTGAACGTGGACTTAGGTTTAAACCCTGATACATTGTGAGCTGGTTCATACGTTCTACCAAAAGAACCTATTAAGTCTTATTTTTCTGAAGAAACTCCTCATATCCTTTTCTATATCAAATTTGTTAGGTGGGGCGGTAGGGGCAAAACTAAATCCTTTCCTTAACACTTCTTGCTCATCACTCGTAAGCAATCTAGACGATATGTTTATAATCGGAAATTCCTCTACCTCCAATACCGCTGATTCCTGGTCTTGAGGTAATCCTGAGCCAGATGGTTCTGAGGTAAATGGTTTCTCATTGGTTCTTCCCTGGTATAGGTCCGATAGTTTCTCTGTCCTCGGTTCGGGCGCCCACCTAAAAAAGACTCCCGCTCATAATTAGGCATCACTCTTCCTTGTGGCTCCATACTATGTTCATCTTCACTCCCTGACCCTGAAGATTCCGAAAAAGTTATTCTTTTGTTGCCTCCTCTAGAGTAAACCTGTCTTTGATATTGTGGTTTCTCCCATCTAGATTCCCTCTTTGTATTATAATACTCTTTTTCTAAAAAAGGATACGCCACTTCTGCACTAAATTTCTCTATATCTTTCCTCAACTTCATTGTTTTTTTATTGATGAGATATTCCCGATATCCTTCAGTTTCCCTTTCTAATTCCTCAATTTTTTTCTTAGCTTCTTCCAACACAGTATTTTGTTTGAAGGCATTCTCCATTTCTTCTAATTGTTTTCTCTCAATGATCATAACTTCTTGGGCGGTTTCAATTATTAAAATCAACCAATCTCTACTACATCGATTTGCTATATGAGTCCAAACTTCTAAAAATTTCCGATTTTCAAAAAAGAGGCCTGGCTCATTCCTAATTCGTAGTCCTATCGGAATAACTCCAGCCTTTAAATACTCAATTAAAAAATCAGCATGCAGTTCCGTCCTTATAATCTTTTTCTTGAGATTCAAGATTTTAATCATTTGTTCATGACTATTGCTATTTGTCATTGATTTATTCCCCATCCGTGGGTTTTGATTAATAAGTTTATTGAACTGATCTTCAGTAAAACCAAACGTCTTGAAATTATCCATTATATTTCCCAACAGAAGCCTATCCGGCTATTAGAAATATTCTGATAAATACCGTCTAAACGACCTCTCCAGCCCCACCGGGCTGTGCTGTAAAGATAAGAAAAAAGAGAGGGACCCCTTAAAACCAGGGGAATAGGGTACTACTAAACAGTAGAAAAGATAATCCCTTGGCCAAGGAATAAATTGAAGTAACTGAGTCCAAGACTATCTTGTACACAGAGAAAGTTTTTTACAGGCCACCCACACGTTGTACCAATAATCCACAACTAGTACAACCCATATGGTAGATCCAGGTAATTACATGAACAACATGAATATATTCAAAAGTAAAATCATATTTATTTACATTAAAACATCTCTTGAATCACAATCTCATAAAACAACCCCATACATTTCATAAGGGTACAGATAAAATTTCATATACACAAAAACAATTAATGACAACAGACACAGGAGAGAAACAACAAATAGACAGTACAATTTGTTATCAAACAGCACATCTACAAAAGACACTTCTTTTAGCTTGTCCTAGATACACTCTATTATCTTTAGTCTGTAGGATAAGCTGATTCCAAAGATTGTGCAACAACAGCGTCGACGCGTTTCGATGGCTTAATTTATTTTTCCATCTTTTTCAAGACAAACTTTTATTTCTATTTCTCTCTCTCTATCGGCACTGAATGGTTGCCGTAGAACTGACCCTGTTTCAGATAAGAATAAAAACATACATTGGTATAAAACTCTCAACCTAACAAATTTGATATAGAAAAGGATATGAGGAGTTTCTTCAGAAAAATAAGACTTAATAGGTTCTTTTTTGGTAGAACGTATGAACCAGCTCACAATGTATCAGGGTTTAAACCTAAGTCCACGTTCACTCCGAGTTTTAGTCAGATAGATAAGAATGTAGAACTTTTTGAAAAGGTAGTTGAGATGGAAATTAAGAGTATTTTTGAGAACAACCACAATCAAAATAACAATTTATCAATTCCACATAGGAATGCCCTAAAAACACTTCAAGACTGTGACTCGATTACTATTAAACCCGCCGATAAGGGTGGCGGGGTGGTTATCTTAGACACTCAAGATTATGAAAGTAGAATGAGGGGACTATTAAATGTTAAAAATCATTACAAAAGAGTATCATTTCGAATTGTGGATGAGTTGAAAAAAGATGTGGCCCAACTTCTGAAAAAAGGTAAAGAAGAATTGTCTATTTGTGAGAATGAGTATAAGTTTTTATTAAATAACACCCCTATGATTCCGGCTATCTATGGATTGCCCAAAATCCATAAAGATATCACAAATCCACCCATGAGACCAATTGTGAGCAGCCTGGGCTCACTTTTGGAGCCTCTTAGCAAATATGTGGATTTTTTTAAGACCAATTGTCCAGAAACAGAGATCCTATTTAAAGGACACGGCTCATGCTATTTCCATTTTTGAAGGTCAGGGCTTCAACAGGGTGACCCAGTTGATGGTCACCCTGGATATCGAAGCCCTGTATACCAACATCCCCCAAGATGACACCATTTTGGTGATGTCGTCCATTTTAGAGGAAGAAGATCTGAAAGGGGGTAACAAGGAGTTCATTTTGGATTGTATTAGTATGGTTCTGAAGAATAATATTTTCCTGTTCAAGGATGAACTGTACCAACAGACCAAGGGGACCAGCATGGGGGCTACCTGTGCCCCAAGTTTGGCATGCCTTTATGTCAGTAGATTTGAAGGTAAACACATTTACAATGAAATGGCACCTTTCTACGAGAACATCACTTGCTGGCATCGTTTCATAGATGATATCATTTTCATCTGGAACGGTGCCAGCAGTGATCTTGTGGAGTTTTTGGAATGGTTAAACCTGGGAGACAACAATCTCAAGTTCACGGCTAATTTTAGTGATACTAGTATAGACTTCTTGGATATTAGAGTTAAGGATTCATTGGGTGTTTTAGAGGTAGAGTTGTTTACTAAACCAACGGATAAAAATACCCTGTTACAGTATGGCAGTAACCATCCGAAATCGCAAAGAGATAATATTCCCTTTGGAGAATTTTTAAGATTGCGTCGTAATTGCACAAATCTTAATGATTTTTACTATCATGCAGGCAAAATGGAAACTAAATTGAAGAATAGGGGTTACCCTAAGAAATTAATTAAACACTCCCTGAAACGTGCTAGGTTTTACGACAGGGATCATCTTCTAGATATGAATAAACAAAAAGAGAACAAAACCAAGGATAGAATAGTATTTGTGAGCCAATACTCGGGCATGAGCAACAAGATTAAAAATGCAATCAATCGTAATTGGAAGATTTTAAACAATGGTCTTCCTGAACCAATAACAAAACCCCTTTTTTCATTCAGGCGGAACAAAACTATACGAAACGCATTAGTTCATACTTATAAAAGACATGATGCCGAGAGTCAAACTACTCTGTTCAATCATAAAGCGGTGGGCAATTACAAGTGTGGGACTTGTTCAATTTGCCCACAGTGTATGGAGATAAAAACTTGAAGTTTAATGGCAAAACCCTAGTAGCAAAAACATTCAATAACTGCAGAACTAAAAATGTAGTATATTTACTAGTCTGCCCGTGTGGAATAGGGTATGTAGGAGAAACGAGTAGAGAATTGCGGATTCGGTTATTGGAACATAAATCAGCGTTGAGAAATAAAAAGAAAATGCTCCTTTGACCGAACACTTTTTGAAGAATAACCATGATTGCAACCAGTTTAGTTGGTTTATATTGGAAAGAGTAAGTTTGAGTAGAAGAGGAGGCAATTTGGATACTATAAGGAAAATGCGTGAACAATGGTATATGTGTTATTTGGATACCATTGACAAAGGCCTCAACTCTCGGGAGGAGTGGATGAAATTGATTGCAAATCAATAGTTCTGATTATAGTGACATTGTTTGGTGCTATGTGGCAGACTATATTCTAGAGTTTATGATTGGGTTGATTAGTGTAGCTAGTTTTGCTAAGTCTAAAATTACGCGGTAACTGTCTGATTGATATTTTGAATTAATTGAATAGTGCAGTTAGTACTGCCGAGTTCCATGTTATTTGTGGAAATATACATTTATTTTCTCCATTGGGGAGACAGTAGTATTTTAATGGCTAAGATTTGCACGAGTTGCTGTGCTGAGGAAAGGATGTTCTGGTATAGAGTTAGTGAGATAGCGGTCGAGTGGTTCAGTGATGATTAAATGCTCCCGCTATCTCATTCAATGCTGTGTAGCTTACAAAGTCTGCTGTGTGAATTAAATAGTCAGGTAGTTGGTTTAGAGGTTCCGCTAATATCTAACACATTGCGGCAATTTTGTAAAGTGGTGGGAAGCCGGACAGTATTGGCCATAACACTAAGAAATTCTAAGTGAGAGCAAATTGAATGACTGTTATGGTTAATATTTGAAGATGTGATGATACGCATTCTCGAGTTAGGTATTTCCGGACATGGAGCAAGTAGTCAGCTGTTCTAGTGGTTTAGTAACATCATCACCCACGTATAATATCCGGGGCAATTGGATTAGAGCTGACGGACAATTTCAGAGATAAAATAGACGCAAGCGTACAACGCGTTGAAATAGCTACAAGAGACACTGTATGGTCTTATTATTACCCACGTATAACTTCCGGGGTAATTTGAGTGGAGCTGATATTTAGCTTTTAGAAATGAGAAGGTGTGCGTGATCGCACGGTACGCTGTGGCGTTTATTTTGCAGATCGCACAGATCGCACGGTACGCTGTGGCGTGCATTGTGTAGACCGTATGGTTTGAGGAGTTAAGCAACTTCCGGTTGTAAATTAGTGAAGTTGACATTCTAGTGTTCCATTGAACTTACGACCTGTTGATAACTTCCGGGTGCAGCTAGCAGAGCAGAGCAGGCATGTATAGAAGTAGATCTATACGCAGCTGTTAATTATTGTGAATCGGTGGTTGGAACCAATCAGATAGTAGGAAACATGGTATTTAAACAGAGCGAGGTGTGGTAAGTAACGTTTAAGCAACGCTGAGGTGAGGAGTACTCCCGTGTTACGCTGGCGTGACGAAGCTCTAGCAGTCCATTAATACCAACATTATAAGGTAAGGAATAGGAAGGGAAGCTAAACGTGAGTGTGGTCCTTTGGGGGCCATGTGTCCTTAGAGGTAGTTAGGTGATGCCTATGAGTAACAGAAACCGTTTTGTGTTTTCCTACAGTGTTTGCTAAGGCATAAGATTCTTCAGCACCTTAGTGTTTACGGCTTTTAAGGATACATATTAAACTATCCAATGGACTCCAGGCTGGCAACATAAAAATAAGATACAGGTAGGAAAGTATGCTTGTTGTCATAAGATACTTTTCATAGGATAGTGCTAAAGTAAAGTTGAGATTTAGATAGTAAATAATAATTTTTCTATCTTTAGAACCCAACGGCAGCAAACCTAAAAATAAAAAAGCTTTTTCAAAGAGAAAAAGAAATCTGAAGCGAAAAACCTTCAGAGTGTTTTCAGGTAACAAACTGATGAGGCATTTGTGTTAATCAACGAGGCATATATGTCAGTAGGGCAGAAAGAATACTCTGGTATATACTTTCTTTCTCATAATAGATTTGGGGTAATGAGGACCGCTATTACGCTTCGCAGTCAGACAGTGAAGATGAATTTCATATGAAATAAGGTAAAAATTACCATTACTGGCATATAGATGATATGAGGTTTCTTTTTGATGCATAAGGGATCGTTGAGTATGATCTGATCCTATGACTTTGGTGGGTTGGTTTCTGATTGAGGGTGAGGGTACTTGAAGATCAGCCCATATGATAGAGACTTAAGCGGATGTATATATATAATATAAAAAAATGTTATGCTTGAGTTATGCCTACCATGATCATTACTAAACAGCATACTAACTGTTTTTAAAGAGGTTTTTTAGGAATGAAAATAGTAGTGGGATTATGCAAAATAATTGGGTGAGGCAATTATCATATGTCTCTTTTTGCAATATGAGTGGATATGAAATTAATTTTTAAATATAAAAAAAACTATATACTCCTGATTGAAGATGAATATGATTTTTACCATGTGAGGAATTTCTCTTCTCGTTGAAGAAATTTAATGTAGTGGAGTTTTATCTAATGGAGTATTTATAGAGTTGCAGTACTACAGTATGGTTGAGAGTTTTATACCAATGTATGTTTTTATTCTTATCTGAAACAGGGTCAGTTCTACGGCAACCATTCAGTGCCGATAGAGAGAGAGAAATAGAAATAAAAGTTTGTCTTGAAAAAGATGGAAAAATAAATTAAGCCATCGAAACGCGTCGACGCTGTTGTTGCACAATCTTTGGAATCAGCTTATCCTACAGACTAAAGATAATAGAGTGTATCTAGGACAAGCTAAAAGAAGTGTCTTTTGTAGATGTGCTGTTTGATGACAAATTGTACTGTCTATTTGTTGTTTCTCTCCTGTGTCTGTTGTCATTAATTGTTTTTGTGTATATGAAATTTTATCTGTACCCTTATGAAATGTACGGGGTTGTTTTATGAGATTGTGATTCAAGAGATGTTTTAATGTAAATAAATATGATTTTACTTTTGAATATATTCATGTTGTTCATGTAATTACCTGGATCTACCATATGGGTTGTACTAGTTGTGGATTATTGGTACAACGTGTGGGTGGCCTGTAAAAACTTTCTCTGTGTACAAGATAGTCTTGGACTCAGTTACTTCAATTTATTCCTTGGCCAAGGGATTATCTTTTCTACTGTTTAGTAGTACCCTATTCCCCTGGTTTTAAGGGGTCCCTCTCTTTTTCTTATCTTTACAGCACAGCCCGGTGGGGCTGGAGAGGTCGTTTAGACGGTATTTATCAGAATATTTCTAATAGCCGGATAGGCTTCTGTTGGGAAATATAATGGATAATTTCAAGACGTTTGGTTTTACTGAAGATCAGTTCAATAAACTTATTAATCAAAACCCACGGATGGGGAATAAATCAATGACAAATAGCAATAGTCATGAACAAATGATTAAAATCTTGAATCTCAAGAAAAAGATTATAAGGACGGAACTGCATGCTGATTTTTTAATTGAGTATTTAAAGGCTGGAGTTATTCCGATAAGACTACGAATTAGGAATGAGCCAGGCCTCTTTTTGAAAATCGGAAATTTTTAGAAGTTTGGACTCATATAGCAAATCGATGTAGTAGAGATTGGTTGATTTTAATAATTGAAACCGCCCAAGAAGTTATGATCATTGAGAGAAAACAATTAGAAGAAATGGAGAATGCCTTCAAACAAAATACTGTGTTGGAAGAAGCTAAGAAAAAATTGAGGAATTAGAAAGGGAAACTGAAGGATATCGGGAATATCTCATCAATAAAAAAACAATGAAGTTGAGGAAAGATATAGAGAAATTTAGTGCAGAAGTGGCGTATCCTTTTTTAGAAAAAGAGTATTATAATACAAAGAGGGAATCTAGATGGGAGAAACCACAATATCAAAGACAGGTTTACTCTAGAGGAGGCAACAAAAGAATAACTTTTTCGGAATCTTCAGGGTCAGGGAGTGAAGATGAACATAGTATGGAGCCACAAGGAAGAGTGGTGCCTAATTATGAGCGGGAGTCTTTTTTAGGTGGGCGCCCGAACCGAGGACAGAGAAACTATCGGACCTATACCAGGGAAGAACCAATGAGAAACCATTTACCTCAGAACCATCTGGCTCAGGATTACCTCAAGACCAGGAATCAGCGGTATTGGAGGTAGAGGAATTTCCGATTATAAACATATCGTCTAGATTGCTTACGAGTGATGAGCAAGAAGTGTTAAGGAAAGGATTTAGTTTTGCCCCTACCGCCCCACCTAACAAATTTGATATAGAAAAGGATATGAGGAGTTTCTTCAGAAAAATAAGACTTAATAGGTTCTTTTTTGGTAGAACGTATGAACCAGCTCACAATGTATCAGGGTTTAAACCTAAGTCCACGTTCACTCCGAGTTTTAGTCAGATAGATAAGAATGTAGAACTTTTTGAAAAGGTAGTTGAGATGGAAATTAAGAGTATTTTTGAGAACAACCACAATCAAAATAACAATTTATCAATTCCACATAGGAATGCCCTAAAAACACTTCAAGACTGTGACTCGATTACTATTAAACCCGCCGATAAGGGTGGCGGGGTGGTTATCTTAGACACTCAAGATTATGAAAGTAGAATGAGGGGACTATTAAATGTTAAAAATCATTACAAAAGAGTATCATTTCGAATTGTGGATGAGTTGAAAAAAGATGTGGCCCAACTTCTGAAAAAGGTAAAGAAGAATTGTCTATTTGTGAGAATGAGTATAAGTTTTTATTAAATAACACCCCTATGATTCCGGCTATCTATGGATTGCCCAAAATCCATAAAGATATCACAAATCCACCCATGAGACCAATTGTGAGCAGCCTGGGCTCACTTTTGGAGCCTCTTAGCAAATATGTGGATTTTTTTTTAAGACCAATTGTCCAGAAACAGAGATCCTATTTAAAGGACACGGCTCATGCTATTTCCATTTTTGAAGGTCAGGGCTTCAACAGGGTGACCCAGTTGATGGTCACCCTGGATATCGAAGCCCTGTATACCAACATCCCCCAAGATGACACCATTTTGGTGATGTCGTCCATTTTAGAGGAAGAAGATCTGAAAGGGGTAACAAGGAGTTCATTTTGGATTGTATTAGTATGGTTCTGAAGAATAATATTTTCCTGTTCAAGGATGAACTGTACCAACAGACCAAGGGGACCAGCATGGGGGCTACCTGTGCCCCAAGTTTGGCATGCCTTTATGTCAGTAGATTTGAAGGTAAACACATTTACAATGAAATGGCACCTTTCTACGAGAACATCACTTGCTGGCATCGTTTCATAGATGATATCATTTTCATCTGGAACGGTGCCAGCAGTGATCTTGTGGAGTTTTTGGAATGGTTAAACCTGGGAGACAACAATCTCAAGTTCACGGCTAATTTTAGTGATACTAGTATAGACTTCTTGGATATTAGAGTTAAGGATTCATTGGGTGTTTTAGAGGTAGAGTTGTTTACTAAACCAACGGATAAAAATACCCTGTTACAGTATGGCAGTAACCATCCGAAATCGCAAAGAGATAATATTCCCTTTGGAGAATTTTTAAGATTGCGTCGTAATTGCACAAATCTTAATGATTTTTACTATCATGCAGGCAAAATGGAAACTAAATTGAAGAATAGGGGTTACCCTAAGAAATTAATTAAACACTCCCTGAAACGTGCTAGGTTTTACGACAGGGATCATCTTCTAGATATGAATAAACAAAAAGAGAACAAAACCAAGGATAGAATAGTATTTGTGAGCCAATACTCGGGCATGAGCAACAAGATTAAAAATGCAATCAATCGTAATTGGAAGATTTTAAACAATGGTCTTCCTGAACCAATAACAAAACCCCTTTTTTCATTCAGGCGGAACAAAACTATACGAAACGCATTAGTTCATACTTATAAAAGACATGATGCCGAGAGTCAAACTACTCTGTTCAATCATAAAGCGGTGGGCAATTACAAGTGTGGGACTTGTTCAATTTGCCCACAGTGTATGGAGATAAAAAACTTGAAGTTTAATGGCAAAACCCTAGTAGCAAAAACATTCAATAACTGCAGAACTAAAAATGTAGTATATTTACTAGTCTGCCCGTGTGGAATAGGGTATGTAGGAGAAACGAGTAGAGAATTGCGGATTCGGTTATTGGAACATAAATCAGCGTTGAGAAATAAAAAAGAAAATGCTCCTTTGACCGAACACTTTTTGAAGAATAACCATGATTGCAACCAGTTTAGTTGGTTTATATTGGAAAGAGTAAGTTTGAGTAGAAGAGGAGGCAATTTGGATACTATAAGGAAAATGCGTGAACAATGGTATATGTGTTATTTGGATACCATTGACAAAGGCCTCAACTCTCGGGAGGAGTGGATGAAATTGATTGCAAATCAATAGTTCTGATTATAGTGACATTGTTTGGTGCTATGTGGCAGACTATATTCTAGAGTTTATGATTGGGTTGATTAGTGTAGCTAGTTTTGCTAAGTCTAAAATTACGCGGTAACTGTCTGATTGATATTTTGAATTAATTGAATAGTGCAGTTAGTACTGCCGAGTTCCATGTTATTTGTGGAAATATACATTTATTTTCTCCATTGGGGAGACAGTAGTATTTTAATGGCTAAGATTTGCACGAGTTGCTGTGCTGAGGAAAGGATGTTCTGGTATAGAGTTAGTGAGATAGCGGTCGAGTGGTTCAGTGATGATTAAATGCTCCCGCTATCTCATTCAATGCTGTGTAGCTTACAAAGTCTGCTGTGTGAATTAAATAGTCAGGTAGTTGGTTTAGAGGTTCCGCTAATATCTAACACATTGCGGCAATTTTGTAAAGTGGTGGGAAGCCGGACAGTATTGGCCATAACACTAAGAAATTCTAAGTGAGAGCAAATTGAATGACTGTTATGGTTAATATTTGAAGATGTGATGATACGCATTCTCGAGTTAGGTATTTCCGGACATGGAGCAAGTAGTCAGCTGTTCTAGTGGTTTAGTAACATCATCACCCACGTATAATATCCGGGGCAATTGGATTAGAGCTGACGGACAATTTCAGAGATAAAATAGACGCAAGCGTACAACGCGTTGAAATAGCTACAAGAGACACTGTATGGTCTTATTATTACCCACGTATAACTTCCGGGGTAATTTGAGTGGAGCTGATATTTAGCTTTTAGAAATGAGAAGGTGTGCGTGATCGCACGGTACGCTGTGGCGTTTATTTTGCAGATCGCACAGATCGCACGGTACGCTGTGGCGTGCATTGTGTAGACCGTATGGTTTGAGGAGTTAAGCAACTTCCGGTTGTAAATTAGTGAAGTTGACATTCTAGTGTTCCATTGAACTTACGACCTGTTGATAACTTCCGGGGTGCAGCTAGCAGAGCAGAGCAGGCATGTATAGAAGTAGATCTATACGCAGCTGTTAATTATTGTGAATCGGTGGTTGGAACCAATTAGATAGTAGGAAACATGGTATTTAAACAGAGCGAGGTGTGGTAAGTAACGTTTAAGCAACGCTGAGGTGAGGAGTACTCCCGTGTTACGCTGGCGTGACGAAGCTCTAGCAGTCCATTAATACCAACATTATAAGGTAAGGAATAGGAAGGGAAGCTAAACGTGAGTGTGGTCCTTTGGGGGCCATGTGTCCTTAGAGGTAGTTAGGTGATGCCTATGAGTAACAGAAACCGTTTTGTGTTTTCCTACAGTGTTTGCTAAGGCATAAGATTCTTCAGCACCTTAGTGTTTACGGCTTTTAAGGATACATATTAAACTATCCAATGGACTCCAGGCTGGCAACATAAAAATAAGATACAGGTAGGAAAGTATGCTTGTTGTCATAAGATACTTTTCATAGGATAGTGCTAAAGTAAAGTTGAGATTTAGATAGTAAATAATAATTTTTCTATCTTTAGAACCCAACGGCAGCAAACCTAAAAAATAAAAAAGCTTTTTCAAAGAGAAAAAGAAATCTGAAGCGAAAAACCTTCAGAGTGTTTTCAGGTAACAAACTGATGAGGCATTTGTGTTAATCAACGAGGCATATATGTCAGTAGGGCAGAAAGAATACTCTGGTATATACTTTCTTTCTCATAATAGATTTGGGGTAATGAGGACCGCTATTACGCTTCGCAGTCAGACAGTGAAGATGAATTTCATATGAAATAAGGTAAAAATTACCATTACTGGCATATAGATGATATGAGGTTTCTTTTTGATGCATAAGGGATCGTTGAGTATGATCTGATCCTATGACTTTGGTGGGTTGGTTTCTGATTGAGGGTGAGGGGTACTTGAAGATCAGCCCATATGATAGAGACTTAAGCGGATGTATATATATAATATAAAAAAATGTTATGCTTGAGTTATGCCTACCATGATCATTACTAAACAGCATACTAACTGTTTTTAAAGAGGTTTTTTTAGGAATGAAAATAGTAGTGGGATTATGCAAAATAATTGGGTGAGGCAATTATCATATGTCTCTTTTTTGCAATATGAGTGGATATGAAATTAATTTTTAAATATAAAAAAACTATATACTCCTGATTGAAGATGAATATGATTTTTACCATGTGAGGAATTTCTCTTCTCGTTGAAGAAATTTAATGTAGTGGAGTTTTATCTAATGGAGTATTTATAGAGTTGCAGTACTACAGTATGGTTGAGAGTTTTATACCAATGTATGTTTTTATTCTTATCTGAAACAGGGTCAGTTCTACGGCAACCATTCAGTGCCGATAGAGAGAGAGAAATAGAAATAAAAGTTTGTCTTGAAAAAGATGGAAAAATAAATTAAGCCATCGAAACGCGTCGACGCTGTTGTTGCACAATCTTTGGAATCAGCTTATCCTACAGACTAAAGATAATAGAGTGTATCTAGGACAAGCTAAAAGAAGTGTCTTTTGTAGATGTGCTGTTTGATGACAAATTGTACTGTCTATTTGTTGTTTCTCTCCTGTGTCTGTTGTCATTAATTGTTTTTGTGTATATGAAATTTTATCTGTACCCTTATGAAATGTATGGGGTTGTTTTATGAGATTGTGATTCAAGAGATGTTTTAATGTAAATAAATATGATTTTACTTTTGAATATATTCATGTTGTTCATGTAATTACCTGGATCTACCATATGGGTTGTACTAGTTGTGGATTATTGGTACAACGTGTGGGTGGCCTGTAAAAACTTTCTCTGTGTACAAGATAGTCTTGGACTCAGTTACTTCAATTTATTCCTTGGCCAAGGGATTATCTTTTCTACTGTTTAGTAGTACCCTATTCCCCTGGTTTTAAGGGGTCCCTCTCTTTTTTCTTATCTTAACAGTCAATATTAGACCTGACACCCACGGGTGGTAGTCCCCCAAACTTTTTTGGCTTCACCCCTCCTATTTCTTGCTGACTTTGTTTTTGTTGACTTTAGGACTCTGTGCACTCTACAACTGTAGAGAACTGAATGTCATGCCTAGAAATTTGAAGAATCTCATCTTCCTCCATTTATTGCATCAGCTGAACATTATACTGCTTCTCTGTTGCTTTCTGGGCCTCCATAATGGCTAACAGGCTCAGAATGCGCTATTGCAGAGCTCTTGCCTGTTTATATTGATTACCTGGCAATTAAATCTCAATCTCGCAAATCCTCGCTGCCAAGACAAAAATGGCATCCCATCCATTGACGCGTGCTAAGGTGCACCAGCGGAGGATGGGAAATATCTGCGCTGGGATTCCCATCGGACATGACTGTCGGCGCAGAGGCATTTCCTCACGCCAGCCCAGCACATGAGCGGGGAAAGCACTGACAGCCAGTGCTTTAATGACCATGTGCCTTGCAACACGGCAAGCTATGCAGCCAAATGTAAGTTATCAGCGCTGCTGATACATGCTCTCTATAAGTATAAAAAGCGAGTACATTACAAACAGAACATTTACACTTAAAAGAAATGAATGTGACTTACTTTCGTCATCTGCTGCTTGACAGAAAAGGTAACAGGAAGTGTAGCAGAGAGTATGGACGTCATTTAGGGGTCGCCAGCTGCAACCCCTAGCTTGCCCCTTGCAATCCCTGGCACTTCCTGTGCGACTCCTCGCCTCAGAGGCTGCAAAGGAAGCAACAGGAATCGTTTCCATGGGGAGCAGGGTCAAGAATTATTTGCATATGGCTGAGTTTAAACTGGAATGACATGGGGGGCAAAAAAATGATGGATTTAGGCCCAGATCTCTGTACTGGGGTCAATGTTTGACATTGATCAGCATTCTGTCCGTCAATTTTCTATTTTTGCCTTTGTCACCCCGAGTGGGACAGGTATGACCAGACGTGGGTCCTGTGCTCTCCATGCAATGGAGTCAAGCTAACCTAGCTGATGAGGGGTGATACCCTGAAACCGGACCCAGGATGCTTGTTTTTGGTCCTGGAAGGACCTGGCTTGGCAGTTCGGCTGGACTGTTCCCATGTGGAGCAGGGTCAAGACTGGTTTGCATATGGCTGGGTCTAAACTGGGGTGGCATGGTGAGAAAAAGTACAATGGATTTAACCCAGATCTCTTGACTGGGGGTGAATGTTTGATTCGTTCCACATTCCGTCCATCATTTGTGTGTCTTTTGCTTTCTTGCACTAAGCACTCCGGGTATGCCCAGACGTGGGTCCCGGGCTCACTGTGCCACTGGATTCAAGCTAGCCTGGCCGATGAGGAGTGATACCCTGAAACCAGTCCCAGGATGCTTGCTTCTGGTCCAGGGAGGACCTGGCTTGGCAGTTCGGGCTAAACTGTTTCCATGAGTAGCAGGGTCAAGACTGATTTGCATATGGCTAGGTCTAAACTGGGGTGGCATGGTGAGCAAAAGAACAATGAATTTAACCCAGATCTCTTGACTGATGGGGGAATGTTTGACCTGTCCCACATTCCATCCATCATTTGGGTATCTTTTATTTATGTTTCTCCTACAGCATTACATATCTGCCAAGTGATCTGTTAGCTTGATTGTGTATATGTGTCTCATTGCAATGCCTTATTTATGACCCTTTAGCCCCAACTCTGAGTTGCTTGGCACTGTTAGGGTGCAAACTCTGCACCTGTAAATTCAGGATCCTGTGGTTACACCTTACCAGTACCATGCAATACTGAGTTAAACCTCTTGAAATGGAGAACAATTGTGCGTACCCAGAATTATGTGGGCAGAATTCTGCACAGTATTTCCTATTCAGAGAGGTTTAACATGCACATTTAACAACTGCTCTGAGCAGCTGGTAAATATGTACAGGGGCTTCAGTGTGGGGTGATTGAGTGATGGGAAGGGTGGGGGTGGGCGTGGAGGAAGATGTTGGCTTGCGGGAGACCATTACATGCTTCCTCCACACCTTGCTTGGAAGTGGGGCTTGGCCGGAAACATGTCTAGGCTGTAATGCAGTACTTTCCTTAAGCAATTTTACCAGCAGGATTTTCCATCTGGTAAAATATGGTGTGTTGTCCCAGCATGTGGTAAATCCAGGTGTGGGAACAGCCAACTCATGATTGAGTGGAGCGAATTCCACACAGGAAATCTGAACCCATACCGGGGCCTTTTTGTGGCAATTAATCACTCAGGTGTGAGAAGTTGTGTATAGGCTCTAAAACTTTGTTTTTAAAACTATGACAGCTTCATGAATTTAAAATCTGGTAAGGTTTTTTTTTAAATGAAAGGGGGGCAAAAAACAGAACCTCCACAACAGCGGGTGACTTTCTTGTGGCCTCCGTGGCAGCCTGGTGTCTTTAGCCACCACACACTCTTTATGTAGCACAAAATGTATGCCTTAAGGCTTCATGATGGTACAACAATGCTCCTGTTTTCCTGCAACTGGAAATCCCAACCTTGAGGGGCAGGCTTCTTGGTGGCGGGGAATACCAATTGAGCTACTTCTAAGCAGGATTTTCTTTAACCACATAAGGGTTGATTTAATAATTAGCACTTAATTGCAAGTCCAAAAGAGAAATGCCAAAGCAATATGGGAGACTACTGGGAGATCAGGAGGACTTTCCATGTATGTCATTAATGTTACCCTTGGGAACCCTGGCAGTCACCTTGTAACCCCTGAGAAGGAAAAGTAGTGCCAGGAACAGAACGAAAATGGGGTGCTAATGAGTCCTGTTTACTTTCCAGGCAACACCCGAATTAGAACATTTTAATTTATTAGGCTGTCCGACAAACTTAAAAAACTGTTACTTTGTAAAATAGACATTCTGAAACACAATACACAAACTAATGAATTAAAATGAGCTGTCATGCAAAGGTGTAACAAACATCTCCACAGCTACCCCCAAGGTGCTGGTTACCACTGTTTATTGTTGCCCTTTTGCTGCAAAAGCAAACAACACTTTCAAAAGCAAGAGACAGGGAGGGCTGGATAGACTCCCATACTGCACATGTCCGTACAAGGGAGGTATAGAGCCTTTCTGAGGTGTGGCCAATAACCCACTTGAATGGACAGTGCATTTACTCTTTCTCTGCTGCCTGGAGATGAATGAAATTCCAACAAGACAATTATCTGAGGGCCTCATTGCAAGTCTCATGATAATCCTTATGGGGCCAGTAGCAGCGGTTACCAGCCTAATTGAGGTTACGAGATCCATGGTAACTAAGCCTGGGCGTAGTTCGCGTAGTCGCGCTACGCGAAGCTACGCGAAGACGTCGGAGCGCTACGCAAGCTACGCGTAGCTTCGCGAGCGTGCGTAGCTGCTTGCCGCGCCCGTTCGCAATGCGTTTTTCTTGCTCGGGAACGCGTTGTGGTTGTTCGGGACGCTGTTTGCGTGCTCGGGGGCGCGAACTTACCCATGCGGTCGCCTATGGGTGCGGCCATTTTGTTTTTCACTTGTCCCGCCCGTTCGCGATCCCTTATTTCCTGTTCCGGGTCGCGTATAGCGTGCTCGCGATGCGCATTCCTTGTTCGGGAACGCGTTGTACGTGTTCGCAACGTTTTTTGCGTGCTCGGGGACAAATATCGCGCAAACTTACCCACGCGGTCGCGATGGGCGCGGCCATCTTGTTTTACCACTCTATGCTATGGTTCTGGGCCTGCTTTTCTATCCTCCCTCAATCTTTGCAATCCTTAGTTTTTTACACTGTTTTTCAATTTTTCTTTATTTCTTATCTATCTCACTCTCTGCTTAAGTCTATATTTTGCATTTTTTTCTACTTTTTACTGTGTTTTTTTACTTTTCGACTGTTTTATATAACTTTCTTCTTTAAGCTCCTACTTCTTCCCCTAACTTTATTTTTCCCTTCTAACTTTTCTTTTTCACCTCCTCCCACCCCAGAACCATGGCGAAGGGTAGCAGCAGCGGCTCAAAGGGCAAGGCGCGTGCGCCCAATCGCCGCCTGCCTTGCGGCAGACTGCGCCCTGCAGGGGTGCAAGCCCACCAGCTGTTTAATGAGGCGGAGGTGGCCGCCCTTGTTTTTTTTATTCAGCGCCACCTCCCCTTGACCTTGGCAGCAGGCGGCAGGCCAGGCTCCGGGTACCCGACCCAGGAGCGTCACCGCCGGTGGGCGAAGGTGCGTCGGGCAGTGTTTCGCTGCTCCGAGGTCCGGCGCACCCATAACCAGCTGGCCCACCGGTGGTCAGACATCCTTGACCGGGAGCAGGACCTGTTGGACCTGCTAGGTGTCGAGGTCGTGGAGCTTGGTGAGTAGCCAATATATATATAGTAGTATAAGTATTGTGATTTGTGTATACATTTTTTACAAATAACAAGAATACTGCTGCTTACATTGCAGGTAAATTACGTTTCAAAATCTTCTGTGATAGTAGGACACAGGTGCTGGGCGGTACTCTTACTTTTTTGCAACTTTGCGCTCGCTTGTCATTATGTAAGAGCTTACTTTAGAGAACTTCAGTTAGGTAATGCTATTGCTAGAGAGACTGTAGTCCTTCCTTTGTCCTCCTGTCAAATAGTGGTGGATGCATTTGATACTAGGTTTAGTTACTATTAGTTGATAATTTTTGAGCGGTCTGCGTGACGCATCCTCTGTCACTGAGTGCTGCTTACCCCAGTCCTTAGAACCTTTTGTAGTTTGTTTAGTGAGTGGTACTGGTAAGCTTAGCTTAGCAGTGTCAGTCAGCTGCAGAACATCAGACGCAACCAACCAACAATTTGGTGTATGCATTATGCACTTTATGCATGTGTCCTCCTTCTCATCTATGCATTTTTGATGTCAATAAAAAATGGAAATGCAGGCTTAATGAACAATTGGCCCGCCTGGAATAGGTGGGCTAGGTCAGGTGGTACTTAGGCTTAGTTAGTGTTCTGGATTTTATTTGAATCAATCAGAATGGAACACTGAATTAGTGTTCCCAAATAAGTAGACTGTCCGTGAATCCCGCAAGGCAGTAGTCGATCGGATTAGATAGGTCAATTTTATTGCAATTTTTGTTTCCTAAAACGTTTTTTGAGCGTTTTTTTAGATAATTTATTTGTTTCACAGCAATCATTAATGTTTGTGTCTTTCTTTTTCTTTATTATATCTTACATGATCACTGATGTGCAGCACCCAGGGGCAAGAAGACGGGGTCCGATTCGGCGGGACAACCACCAGAGGACCGCTCCTCTACCGAGGGCCCTGCTGCTGGTCCCAGTAAGTCCTCCAGTGGTTAATATTAACAATTATATTGCCCTAACTTTTACTGCACCTTATTTTTTCAGAACTATTAATTCTGGCTCCACTCCCTAATTCTATTTTTTACAAAAGATTCTTTGATCTTGACTTGACTATCTGTTTCTAAATTCTGGTTATCCCTGCCTCTAAGTTCTAACTGCCTCTGCTATGAATGTCTGTACTCTGTACTACTAATATTAGTCTGTCGCTAAGCTTGCCCAGTTTGCATTGCCACTCTTTATTGTACGGTTTTGAATAAAACTCAGATTGACCAATACTAATAGCTCTAGCCACTGAGTCCAGTCCTTTCGGTTGTCCTCTTCTAGGCTTCTTAATCTTGAGGCTTTGACAATTACCACAAACAAAATGCCCAACCAGATATTTGACTATTTTTGATAGGATATAGTACATACTACTTGGATTCTGCACAGCCCCATGCAGAACTATGCACAATGAAATAGGATGTTGGTGATGCGAGTTTGGAACTTGGACGTTCCTCACACCTCAGTCAGAAGTGAACCCACAATCCCCTGAACGACTAGCTATAGTGTCTCATTAGGTCCTCGAACCCCCACCCGAAGATACCCAATGATTATGATTACACAACCCAGAACATAACACCCTTTCGCTCACTCACTCGTGTAAGTCCACCACCACCACCAAACAAAATACCACAGAGTCTGTGTGTAAGTTCAAAAGGTTTATTTTCAACTAACAAGCTCTGTATGTATGTTGTTCTATAAAATTCAGTGTACTCCAGCCAGCTCCAACAGCAAAATGCATAAGATTAAAACAATAAACAGTGTTGCAACAAGTGCATGATCATTGATGATATATAAGACAAAAGATCTGTGCGAATTCTGGGCGACTCCTCACCGTAGAACGTAGAATTACTGGTTACATGCATCATTCATAAGCTCTGCAAATCTCTGGTTCGTAGAAGGGAATCCTCTGCCTGAGAAAAATGGTGCGTGTTATATAGTATAATGCAAGCATTTCTCAGTCCTGCCCAAAAAGTGTAACATGTTACCTATGGCTAAGCAATACGGACTAACCAAACTCCATAACAAAGTGGCTTGTTTTTCGACCTCTTGTACGCAACGCTCAGACAGTAGCTGTATGTGCTCATGTGGGCTCAAAAAGGCGTCTTACTGTTACTGCGCAACAAGCTGCGAGGTAACATGCGCAAAAGACATGAAGCGGAAAATGGTTGCATGGCTCAGGCTAACTTTGCAAAGAGTAGAGTATAGTATAATAATGACCCTAGGGACCATAACACTACTAGTGTCTACTGACTGTACTCTAGTACCCGATTTGGACTATTGAATGTGATTTATAATAATATGTATGTATTAACTTTTTTTTCAATCTTGCTAATGAAAAAGAATAAATAGGGGGAGGTGTACAGGCATCTAAAAATGTGTCATGTTTTTATCTAGGCGGACTAGCAACCACCAGTGGCGGCGGGGCCACCGGCGATTCGAGCCTTCCGGAGGGGGCAGGAGAAGATGCGGCACCTGCAGGAGCTACAGGGGGAGCCAGCAGCGGTGGCGGGCGGTGGTAAGTTATATTCATGACTTATTGACATTGCACTAGCTGGAAGGGTGTGTGGACTTCACTCACTGTACTGTTGTTGAGACTTATTAGGTATGAAGTTGTAGTGAACATTATACAACGGTTAAAGAAGACACCCTTTACTTAGCATGAGCAATGCAGTAGCAATAGCATTACCAGCGTGACTTGATTAACCAATGGCCTCTTATATCTGACTCCAACTCAGCTGTGAAAGTTTTATGGAGGAGACTAAAAGTCAGATCAGATGACCTTGATGGATGTGTTGAACAAAAAGGGAAAGAAGGGTTGAAGGAGGAAGGGCGGGGCGAGATTTAATATGATGACTGGCAGAGAAGGATACGTTGGAAGCATGGATAGGTGGCTGATAGGAATCAGATGCATGTGTTGTTGAAGGATGGGTGGAAGGTGAAAGAAGAATGGATGCCTGCCTGGGTGGGCGACACAGTATGGGTGGATACTGTGGATAGCAAGAATCATCAGCGGTGTTTGGGTGAAACTCAAAGCCAAGGCAAGCAACGGAGTGAGTGGACGCATGCGTTGTTGTTGGTGAAACAAAGTAAGGTTGGTGGAGAGATTAAGAAGAATGATTGACATTTACTTAGAATGGATGGATGCCTGTATGTATTCATCATAGACAGCATAGGTGGAGACTGTCACGGGATGCACAGTTTTAGGGAATGTAAAAGAAACCGCGCCAGAGTAGCAAAGCCGATGTGGGGAGGGGCAGGGTGGGGGTAGTAGTAAACAATGTATTACGCGGGCAAATACAGGTAACTTTACTGTAAACATACAAATAAATAAAGCGAATTTCATTGTGCGCACTGCACCGCCAAATGCGATGCAGTGTGCGCAACAAAATTAGTTTCATTTATTTATATGTTTACTTACCTGTAATTGGCCGTAATCCATAGTTTACTACCCCCATCCTGCCCCTACCCACGTCACCGCCCGGCCGAACTCCCCGAGTCCCACCACCGACCGCTACTGACCTTATGTCGTTGTCCCATATAAAAGCAACGATCATTGGATCAGATATATAATCTGCCTTTTTGTAGTAGCCAAGGCACTGTGAAATTGAGCAATTGCCCTCCATGTAACAGAGAGAGTATGGCCAGTGCCACCCGTAATAGAAAAATACGAGCTTCCCCACCTGCAAACAGTAGTAAATCCAACTAACGTGAGTCTGCGTCATGACTCGTATGTTTGTCTTGGGTGCAAGCATAGATGACCGAGCTGGCAATGCCGGCTACAACCAGGTTATGTCATTTCGCTAAACTAGAGAAAAGAAGAACACTGGTGTACTGTGTACTGGTTGGAGTCCATAGTGCTAGTATAATGCCTGAAACTCCCACAAATGTTAGAGGCCGAGGAAGTGGGAGGATAGATAGATTATTACCACAAATGTTATGTACTGTGCTTCTTGCTAGTGCTACTGTGCCATTATGTGTTGAATTAATTTTGTGTTACTGTTTAGCTAAGAGTACTGGTTACAACAATATTTTTTTTCTTTCTTGATATAGATGGTACTCCTTCCCAAGACAAACCATCGCGGAAGGAGTTGGCAGCCAGGGCCCGGCGCCGGAAACTGGAGGCCATATGCCAGGAGTACCGGCGGCTGGTGGCTCAGGCGGAGGAGGAGGAGGCGGCAGCAGCAGCTGCAGCCTCGTCCGATGCCCCGGGCCCCAGCCAGGCCACAACTCCAGCGGTACGGCGCCGCGGTCTGGTAGCCGCCCGCCGCCGCCGCAATTCGCTAGCAGCCAGCACTGCTGTCCCCCACCCTGGATGCCACTGCAGGGCATTTCGCAGGAAGATTCTCCTCCGGATGGCACGTCTAGAGGAGCAAATGGAGGAGCGGGTCAAAATCATGGTGGACAAACACCTCAAAGCCCGCCGAATTTAACATCGAGGACCCTGTTGATTTGCCCCTTTTTATTCCTTGTTTTGGTGGGTGGGAATTGGGCGTTGGGGTTTCGGGACATTCTTTGGACTTTTTTCGTTTTGGACATTTGTTGGGGTTAGGGAGAAGGGTGGGTCAGGTGTGGGATAGTTTATTTTTGTTAGGGTAATAAATTATATTTATACTTAAACATACAATGTTAATGTTTTGTGGGGGGTTACTGTTTTACGAATTAACGTCACATTGGTTTCCTTGCTGCTGCAGGGCCGCAGCCAGTGTTTGATTTAAATAATCTGCCGACGATGATGTAACACAAACAGATAGATGCGGTACCCCTCACTGAGTTATTTGTCCTACTAGTACTGTCAGTCTCTCCTCCTAGTCCATTTATACCTCCCACCAAACTTATCTTACCTGTGATTGATGATTACGTTCGGCACAGCGATGGCTGCATGGTTTCCAGAGAGAATGTAGAAGATGCCATGGTTGTGGTGGTAGTAGTAGAGTAGACACTGGCAGTAGCATTTGCTAAAAAATTAAAAAGAGACAGTCACTTTCCTGAGAGCGACTGTGGGAGGAGTAGTAGAACGAAGTAAAATACAGTACAGAAGAAGACTGCCAAACAAACAATATTGCAGTTGCAACTGCTAAAGTCAAATTAAACATAATGGTGGCGGGGACAGCCTAGTACAAGAAGTTACAAACTGTAGTTGTGTCGATTGAGTCACTTAACTTAACACAATCGTAATTCGTAACCTTTACTGCTGTGTGGTAGGAGTTTGATGATTAATCCAATCAATGACGGCAATTAATTATGATGTACTACTATTAGCCGGTGACGGCTTGCACATAGACTGAGCATGGGTGGGCAAGCAGAAGAAGCTCCTCGCCCTGCCTTGCAATTGAATTAGTGTTGCTTTCACCACATCTGCCCCAGCAAGCGTGTGATCAATTGGTGTACATTTTATGTAGTCACATCACACCTCAATATAAATCACAGCCCGGGGGAAGAGGGTTAGGGTTTGATGAATGGATGGGAAGGGGGTTTGGGGAAAGGTTTGAGAATGAAAAACAGTACGCATGGACAACAAAAGCAAAGCGCAATCTTGGCAGACGACCATGATCTTATACAAAAAATCTATAAAGGGAGAAAAGGGAAATGCATGCAGGATGATGAAGATAACTTGATGGTTAATGAGTAGTACTTAATAACTCCTACTAGACAATTAGACAGTACAGGGCAGCAGTATATTCTATGCAATTTGCCTTGCCTGTAATATGCCCTCAGAGACCCAAATTCCATGTTGTACTGGGCTTACTTGTAAAGATAGCAAAGACAATTAAAACACAGTTGTAGGGATCAATTAGCAAACAAACAACACACAACACACAGTCCTAATGATTGAAGAGAAAAAAGGATTCAAATTAATTAAAAGATGAATGATGAATGATACTAAAGTTACTGTATTATCATGCTCAAATTGTGGAGTGGAATCTCGTCCTTCCTCTTGGTCCTATCTTCCATGGACGCTCCGCACATCAATCTTGGTGGCCTTCCTGATGCAGATTGGTAAGGTAAATGTGAGTTGTGTCTCCCAGTATAGCAAGCACAGGGTAAAGGCCGGCCTGTAACGTCTAGATGGAAAAACAAAAGGGGTATTGAAAAATCAATGAATAAAAAAAAACATCAATTACGGTGGAGTCCAAGAAGAGAAGAGAGAACACTTTCAGAGTGAGGCGGCTTGGATATATCGTGTAGATTCTGTTTACAGCATTAAGCTACAACAACAACAGGACAGAACAGGCCCACCACAGCACCAGCCCGTGACCCAACCTCCATTTACCTTAATATTTGACATAGCCAGACAAAAGGCATACACAGCAACTTAGCATTTTCCTAATTAAGTGACAAAATCAATGCGCCGCTGTGAGTCATCACTACACTCGACTACACACCACTACATGGACATGTAGGTCTGCTGTGTTTACTTTCTTGTTGAATTGTTGTGTTTATGTTTACCTTATGCCACTTCATGAAATGCAGTTATTCCTTGAATCATCTCCGATCCAACTGAATGACTGCGTGCAAAGATAGTATGGTCATCATCATGGTGTGGTACGTGTTGTCCAACTACAACTCAGTCTGTAGTGACTCCGATTAAGTCCATATTCCATATTAAAAAATTGCAACAGATATTGGCCTGCACCTGCAGTAGTAGGAGTACAATTTGGTTATTAAACAACAAGAACGGAAACATTGACTGTCACTGACTTGAGTCACTTTGTAGATTAACTAGTAGAGTAGAGTTCGACTTCATGCACAACATCAACAACAAACAACAGCAATCGCTCAGAGTCTGCAAGCATCCAATGCATTCCATCATTACCTGTCTTGCTCTTCTCTTTGGCTGTCAGATCATCAGATGCCTAGTTCTGACAGTTGTTATTTTCTTTTTACGGGGCAGTGGCCTCATCATTACTCCAGTCCACATTCATTTTGAGTGTTAGTCGCTGTTTCGGTTTTCGTCTTATTCTTCTGTGGCATTTTGTCACAGTTTAAGTTGCTTCCCATGGTCAGCACTGTGATGATGGGCCGCGGCCTGGGTAGCGCTCATTGATGGTCATTTGAGTTTGCACAAATGTCAGCAAGTTTCTTCGAAGAGTCTCTTGTCTTTCTCTGCCAAGTACCTTCTGTCCTGACAGTGAGGACCTTTGGATGCCTGCTGAGGCTGTAGCCTTCGGACACTGATGAGTTTCGGCTCGAAAACAAAACGGAGGATAGCTATAGTCACGTTTCACTTCTTATGGAGGCGGGACTGGTAAAGGCAACATTTCTTGTACTAATGTCTGGCTTGATGGAAATGTACTTGTGCGAGACAGGAAGATGAAGCAGGACTCTGAAGAGTGGACAGTTAAATGCACAGACATCCAACTCCAATAGGGAAATAAAAAGAGAAGACGGTGGTGATGGATTTGTTGTGATTTGAACCAGAAAGACAGATACACAGACACATAAAGGAAGGAAGAAAGTAACAATTTGAAAGCCTAGTTGTCAGGGAAGAGGAGCTCGTCCTCAAACTCTGGTGGTTCGGACAGAAGTAGGTCCTGTAACGCACTATTTACGTCATCCAAGTCGCTCTCCTCTTCCTGCTGTGATTCACGTATTTTGTAATCCGGTGGTATAAAGTGCTGATTCATTTTGATCATGGTTAACCTCTCCACGCTTTGGGCCGAGAGACTGGTCCTTTTCGAAGTTACAATGGCACCAGCAGCACTGAAAACACGCTCAGAAGAGACACTTGCGACAGGGGAAGCCAGATACTTTATCGCCAGCCTGCTGAGCACTGTCCATTGGCTTCTTTTCCCATACCAATACACCAATGGGTTTCGATCCATGAAGACCTCTGTTGGGTCATCCAGATAGGCCTGGACCATCCGCTCAATGTTCAGGGGTGCTCCGATGTGCTCGGCCTGTTTTGCCTTTGCATCAGCACTGGACTTACCATACCCCTGCTGTAGAAACCAATCAGTTGCACATTGTGCTGTGGATGATCCTGTTCTTGATGTTATTGTTGGTGTAGGTGACTGCTGGGAGGCAAATGCACTGCCCTCAGGCTCCGAAGTAGAACTTGACTCTGGATGCCCTGTAGTACTGGTTATGGCCTGGGGTGGGGGGCCTGTAATTAACAGCCGTTCGCTTTCGAAAATAGTGGCTTCCTTAGCTATCAAAGTTTTGTAGTTGGCAACATCCACTTCCGAAAAAGGAATTACTGCCTTGCTGTTCAGAAATACTTTGTACCGTGGATCCAAAATTGTGGCACTAATGTAATGTGGTTGTGACAAAATTTTATTTTTAATCCTTGTATTTTCCGATAAGCGAGCAGCTAAGGTCTCCGCCAAATGATATGCGTCTTGTTTGTCATCCACACCTGCGTACGTTTCAGACACATCCTTCAGCTGTTGCTCTAGCATGTGCAACAATGGGATAGCTTGGCCCATAGTACAGTCCTCCCTGCTGACTTCACGTGTGAAGATCTCAAAAGGAAGTAGCATCTCAGTCAGGCATTTAATGAGGTCCCATTGAGCCATCTCAACGGTCATGCCTCTCACAGTAGGTTCCCCTAATCTTTGCATGACATAAGCATTGAGTGGTATGTACAGTTCAAACAGACGATCAAGCATGTAATAAGTTGAGTTCCAACGTGTTGGCACCTCCTGGATGAGCGCTTTGACTGGCATTTTATGCTCACGTTGAATGACCCTCAGCTGCTTCCGGGCTTTAAAAGAATGGTTGAAATGTGTGCATATTCTTCTGCAGGTGACCAGTAAGTTGCTGACTTTGGATTCATTTTTCAAAAAGTCTTGAACAACAATGTTAATGCAGTGTGCCAAACACGGGACCCTGAAATAGCCACCATTGCGCATGGCCAAAACTACATTACTGCCGTTGTCCGTGGCAACAAAACCAATCGTAAGCCCTCTTGGGCGCAGCCACTCAAAGACCTTGGTGTTAAACTCTTCCAAAATGTTTGCAGCAGTATGAGATTTCTCCATGGCAAACATGGCTACAGTTGCATGTTTGCGAGTGGCATGAAAAATCTCTGCAGTATCAACACCAGCAGATATCTGTTCTCTAACCCCCGCAAAACAGATCCAGTGTGCAGTGATGCACATGTAATCTGTGGCTTGGCAACTGGTCCACATGTCTGTAGTCAGGTGGATACTGTGAACAGCACTCTGCTTCAAGGCCTTTCCTAGCAATTCCAGCACGTCGTGATGTAGTGCTGGAACTGCAACTCTGGCAAAATAGTAGCGGCTGGGAACATGCCATTTTGGGCAGATGGTTGACACAAATTCCACAAAACCCACCCCTTCAACAAAAGAAAAAGGGAGAAGGTCCAGTGCTAACATTTTAGCCAGCTTCGCATTGTACAAACGTGCTATTGGGTGGTTGCGTTCGTACTGCCCCTCACCCCCAAACATGCTGATAATGGTAGGCTGCATGGTTTTCCTTTCTCTTAGGCTCAACGCACTTTTTGGTAGTGCGGACCTGGTACTTCTTGGTGTCTCCGGCTGACTCTTACTCTTGTGCCACTGAGATGTTGCTGAAGATGTGTGCAACGTTAAGACTGCACTGCTGGGGTCAGGGACACCTTGTGTACCACTACCAGAGAGAATGTCTCCCTGTCCTTCCTCTTCCACCGTGATCGGATCTTCTTCTTCTACTCCTTTATCCCCACCAACACCAATGGTTGCAGTTTTTTTTCTGCCGCGAAGGTGGTCCTCCCAGCTGATCAAGTGGTGTTTTTTCAGATGGGTCATTTGGCCTCCGGTACCATAGTTTGTACCAAGCTTACCACGACTAACAGAGGTATTACAAATGGAGCATATAGCAATGTTCTCCTCCTTTTCGCTAACCGTAAAGAAGTCCCAAACTGGGGAGCTTAACTTTGGCCTCCTGCTGGAGGTGCCACTTCCAATGCCGGATGATCTGTAGGGTGTGTGTTGAATTTGACTCTGTGCTGCTGTACCACTACCTACTCCTACAGAGGTGGTGGTTGTGCTGGATGTAGGTCGCTGCCGGGCCTTTGCTAATGCAAATATGGAAGCTGTAGGTCGTGTTGGTGTTACCTGTGGAGGTATGCGTGCTACATCCCTCGCAGCGATTTTGGATAGGGTAAGAATGTTGGTCTCCATCTCCTCGGGGCCGGGAGTGATGTTCGTGATGACTGGCTCGTCGTCATCATCATCATCTTGCTGTTCTACATCGACCTCCATAAGTGTAAGGCTTTCCGGAACCTTCCTTTTCCCTAGCTTGGTCTTGGAACGTGGCTCCCTCTCAGACTCAGTTTGTGGCTTCCAAGTGGCATCTAGATCATCAGAAGGGGGCTTGGCGAAGAACTTGATGGACTACCCCTCCTTTTCCTTGCTGGGGATTTGGAAGACAATGGATCTTCTGAATGAGTGGCTTCTTCTTCTACCTCTGCATGAGGCTCAATTTCCTGAACTGCCCCTACTTCAGGAGGAACAACAACTACTATTGCGGGCGGTGGTTGCGGCTGTTGTTGTTGACCACTTATCTGCTGTGTTTCCTCCTGCGTTGATTGGGTACTACTTTGAGATAGCGATAAGTTTATCTCAGGCTCAGCATCACTGCTTTCCACCATTAGGCTGGCTACCTCTTCCACACTCATGTGCTTGGGCCTGGGTTGGTGGGTTGGGTCCACTGATGCGGAGGTGCTGCCCCCAGCTTGCCCCCGGACACCGCTGCTGCAGGCGCAATTTTTTTTCCCAAAAAAGGTATTGGCCGGCACACCAGACTTCAGTGTCACTTCCTTCTTCTGTTCCTTCTTCTTCTCAATAGCAACTTTCTTGGTACTGGAGGACCTGGTACCTGCTTTCTTTGGGCCCATCTTCTTCAGATGTCAGCAGCACTCAGTTGCAGAGATGTCTGGTCAGGTCACACGTCACGTTGTGTTGTGTGTACAGCAGCAGGATGTCTGTCTGGAAGTGCAACGGGCAATGATGAGAGACACACCTCCTCCTCAGTCTTTGTGCACCTAAAAGCAAAAAAGCCAGAACATCAGTCAAACATAGCACAAATCAAACAAATAGAATATAGAACTTAGTGTGTGGTGGCCTCAATTATTAAATTTCAGAAACTCTGTGAAACAACAACACACAGTCTAGCCATTTATGAGACGTTGACAACAAGGCCAGGGCTTTCCTGGCTACTGTGTAGTGCTAGTGTACACTCTGGAAGAATAAGAATAGTAAAGAACAAAAACTAAAATGTACTGGAGCATGTTTGGCCTAAATTTGTGCATCACGTGGGATGTATTATATAGCAGCATCAGGGAGCTGCAGCTGGCAATGGGGATGGATTTGGAAGCAGTAAGACAAGAGGAACAATGGAAAGACACGCAGGCCTATGTGGCAAAAACAGCACACTAATAACTACCACAACAAAATGGCCCCCAGAAACATGGTGACTCACAGGCACAAGGCACGGCAAACAATGAACTCAAGCAGGCCTATATATGGGCAGACAAAGGATGCCTTATAAAACACACACAGCTTTAATGCAAAAACTAAAATCCACATGGCTAAAAACACTTTTGAAAGTTAGACAACCACTACAACAACACAATTATAATTACACAGTACACACGCAAAAAAGGCATTTATTTAACACACCCAAAAAGTGAAATAGTCAGACCCTCCAAAAAAACCCACATTTCGCAATTCAATTGAATCAATTCAATGCCATCCATGGCCTAAATGATGTCAAAATTCCACAGACTACACAGAAACAGTTTTATGCACCCATGGTGACTACCTCTGGGCCTACTGGCATACTGGGCCGCAAGCTTGGAGGCCTATGCAAAAGCACAGTGGCTGGCTTTACAAAATGGCCGCCACCCACATGGCCAGGCCACCCAAAATAACAAAAAAGTGAAGACAAAGGACAGGACCAGGCAGTTGGAGACTCTGGGCAACTTCCTTCCTCTTGAAAAAAATTGTAAAACAAAAGAAAAGTGACTCCTTGCTCACCAAACTACATCTAAATGACAACCTGAGGAGTTTTTGTGCAAAATGAACTAAATCAACATTTTCGAGAAGGTTTTATGATGCTCGAGAGATATTCTTCGCCAGATTGTAAATTCTGCGTGTTCGGCATCGCGATCGTCACAAAAAGTCGTTATCGCGCGCGCGAAAACGTACATTGAGCGCGCGAAGAAGATAAAAAGTGTAAGTCCGCGTTGTCGCGCAGTGCGGACTTGCCCAAAGTCCGCGAGCTGAACGCCCAGGGTTACCTACTGGCTGAAAAGGCCTATTTATTTAACAAACACCCAAAAAAATAAAATACCACCCCAAAACCCACATTTTGCAAATCAATCCAATGCCATCCATGGCCTAAATTATGTTACAATTCAACAGACAACACAGAAACAGTTTTTATGCACCCATGAGGATGACTACCTCCGGGCCTACTGGCACACTAGGCCGCAAGCTTGGAGGCCTATGGCAAAAGCACAGTGGCTGTTCACACAAAATGGCCGCCAACACATGGCCAGGCCACCCAGAACAACAAGAAAAGGAACACAAGACAGACAATGCAGGCCTATGGCAAAAGCACAATGCCTGGCTTTACAAAATGGCCGCCACCCACATGGCCAGGCCACCCAAAATAACAAAAAAGTGAAGACAAAGGACAGGACCAGGCAGTTGGAGACTCTGGGCAACTTGCTACCTCTTGAAAAAAATTGTAAAACAAAAAAAAAGTGACTCCTTGCTCACCAAACTACATCTAAATGACAACCTGAGGAGTTTTTTGTGCAAAATGAACTAAATCAACATTTTCGAGAAGGTTTTATGATGCTCGAGAGATATTCTTCGCCAGATTGTAAATTCTGCGTGTTCGGCATCGCGATCGTCACAAAAAGTCGTTATCGCGCGCGAAAACGTACATTGAGCGCGCGAAGAAGATAAAAAGTGTAAGTCCGCGTTGTCGCGCAGTGCGGACTTGCCCAAAGTCCGCGAGCTGAACGCCCAGGGTTACCTACTGGCTGAAAAGGCCTATTTATTTAACAAACACCCAAAAAATAAAATACCACCCCAAAACCCACATTTTGCAAATCAATCCAATGCCATCCATGGCCTAAATTATGTTACAATTCAACAGACAACACAGAAACAGTTTTTATGCACCCATGAGGATGACTACCTCCGGGCCTACTGGCACACTAGGCCACAAGCTTGGAGGCCTATGGCAAAAGCACAGTGGCTGTTCACACAAAATGGCCGCCAACACATGGCCAGGCCACCCAGAACAACAAGAAAAGGAACACAAGACAGACAATGCAGGCCTATGGCAAAAGCACAATGCCTGGCTTTACAAAATGGCCGCCACCCACATGGCCAGGCCACCCAAAATAACAAAAAAGTGAAGACAAAGGACAGGACCAGGCAGTTGGAGACTCTGGGCAACTTGCTACCTCTTGAAAAAAATTGTAAAACAAAAAAAAAGTGACTCCTTGCTCACCAAACTACATCTAAATGACAACCTGAGGAGTTTTTGTGCAAAATGAACTAAATCAACATTTTCGAGAAGGTTTTATGATGCTCGAGAGATATTCTTCGCCAGATTGTAAATTCTGCGTGTTCGGCATCGCGATCGTCACAAAAAGTCGTTATCGCGCGCGAAAACGTACATTGAGCGCGCGAAGAAGATAAAAAGTGTAAGTCCGCGTTGTCGCGCAGTGCGGACTTGCCCAAAGTCCGCGAGCTGAACGCCCAGGGTTACCTACTGGCTGAAAAGGCCTATTTATTTAACAAACACCCAAAAAATGAAATACACCCCAAAAACCACTTTTACCAATTCAAACCAATGCCATCCATGGATGCCCGGCCTACATGATGTTTAAACTTTAAATTCAACAGACACCACAGAAACATGCACCCATGGGTACCTCTGGCTCTAGTCCGGGCCTACTGGCTGAAATTCCAATCAAAGAAAAACAACTAGGCCCCTGCCGAAACTACAGGCCACAACAATACATTTTAAAAACTATGGAAATCCCCCAAAAAATGTAGGTACAAACAAGCCCCAATCAAACAAACAAGTACACCAATTCTCCAACTTACTTGTAAAATCTCAAATCCAAGAGTCCTCAAATCCAATCCAATGATATGATGCAGCAGACAGACACAAAAAGTGATCCTTCCAGCTCCAAATCCAAATGAAAGTGAACAGCACATGGACAAAACACTGGGAGGAGCCTGCTGGACAGGAACAGGAAGTTTGAGAATCAGGGGCACTTCCTTCCTCTTGGAAAAAAAGAAAAAGGACTCCTTGCTCACCAAACTACATCTCTAAATGACAACCTGAGGAGTTTTTTGTGCAAAATGAACTAATTCATCATTTTCGAGAAGGTTTTATGATGCTCGAGATATATTCTTCGCCAGATTGTAGTTTCTTCGTGTTCGGGATCGCGATCTTACCAACACTGCCGCCGGAAGTCAGATCGCGCGTCCGAATGACGTGTTCGCGTTCGCACACTCTCGCGGGATCGTGCGGCCGGATTCCAAATCTCGTGGCGCCCGCGAACGGATAGGAAGTCGCGTCGGCGAACGCAGAATCACGGTAGGTCGTTACCGCGCGCGCGAGAACGTATATTGAGCGCGCGAAGAAGAAAAACAGCTACGCTACGCCGCAAATTGCGTAGTGCACGGTAACTTCGCGTTCTACGCGAATCGCGAAATTGCCGTAACTTCGCAAATTCCGCGAGCGTAGCGTAGTTCACCGCCCAGGGTTAATGGTAACTCCACTGAGCCAGTGCATTTGACTCCGAAATTTCAGCTTCTGATATTAGCTGAAATTACTGGGTAAAATTGTGTAGAGAAATGGGGAATAACAAGGGGAATAGGGTGTAGTGTGATTTTCAGCATAATTCCTCATTTCTGAAGGTATCCTCAGTCTACACCTCATAATGTCCAGTAATTGCACCCACCCCATCTCACAGATCTATCCATGCACCGGGTATATGTAATTCTAAGGTGCAGGGAGCCATCGTCATAATGCCCTGAATCCATGGCTTGCCTTTGATGAGTGTGGGGGTGCATGAAGTGCAACAAACCCAGATCATTCAGCATTGTGTCCATGAGATGGTGAGGCATCCTGGCTGACATCTTTCCCTAGACCACAGTGCCTTTTGTGGAAGTCAAGCTTTTAATTTCTTAGAGTAGTGTGAGATGAAACAGGAGCAAGAGTGAGCTGAGAGGAAAACTTGGAAAGGTGGAGATAAGAGGGGAGTTATTGAATAAGTAGACTGACAGAGGAAGGTGGAACGTAGAAGAAAGATGTCAGAGAAGCCTTTACAACACGGATATTAGAACGTAATGCCTTTAGCATGCAATGCCTATACCACGCATTGCCTACACCATGAATATGCCTTTATTTCGCATGCCTTTACATCACAAGGTAAGTGTGTGTGTTTTATATATATATATATATATATATATATATATATTACAACCACTTCCGACTTTCTATAAGAATCGGACACCGACACAGGAGTTAGCTTTGCCATTCAGCTTTCAGGTTTATTTTTCCTTTCGCTCTGACCTGTTTCGGCACACCTGCCTTGTTCACATGGGCAATCACATAAAACACAATGTTTTTGAACAGAGGATTTCTGGTCACATGATCTTTTTTAAAATAGATACGGAAGAAAGACTTTGATTCAGCATTTGGGAAGATACAACAATTAAGAAAACACCAATTCAATCCAATGTGTTGAACATAGTTACAAATTTCCATCACACTACTTAATATTTATCATTTCATCATTAAAACTGCACTTGTAAAATTGATTAAATTCTCAATTTATTATCTAATACGATGGACTCCTTTATACTATCATCACTACTTCAATGCATTAAAAATTCATGCATAAGTAAAAAAGTCATTGTAAAATCACTATTCTTCTCCTTTAATAAAATCTCTTTGAAGATATATTCTATTTGTATTTCCATGGAAAAAATGTTTTCTCAAACAAGTGCATCATGTTAGTGTTGTCAATCTTTTCATTCACTATGGTCTCACATTATTTAATTATTATTTTGTATTCTTAACCCATAAAATTTACACAGAAAATATAACGGGCCAGTGCCCTTGTTCGGAGTCCAATTTCATCTCATGAATTCTGCAATGACATCGAGAAACTTCCTTCATGAGTCATCTTGATTTCTGCCAATAAACCAAATACATTCTTTTTTTAGTACATATTGGAAACATTCTTTGAATAGAAAAGGATACATTTTATTAAAAAGTTTCTATAAAATTATTTAAAATTTCAATACATTTCAGTTAATTTTAAGGCCTCACAACAGAACTCTCTACTCTTTATTCTAATAAAGTGCAAAAAGGTTCTAAAGTGCTTATGTTGTTCTCATTGTGTGCAAATATCGCAATTGAAATAAATAAAGTGCAAGTGCTTCACAATACTATTGACTCAATGTGCAACATATTGCAAAAAAAGTGCAAATGCTTTACAGTATTCTTATACATTTCTTTCTCCTATTGTTAATATGTCGGCCCTTTACTTTTCTAAACAAATTCTCATTGGCAAATCAGACATACAAGCCTTCTTAACATGGACTCCAAAACTATTTAATAACTATTAGTGTAATGCATAGTCTTCTTCCTTCCTCTGTTAGTTAAAATCAGAATTTTTAAAATCATTGAAATGAAATACCAAATTACACCAAATGTACATGTAAATCTTCTTCAGCGTTTAATCCATGAGGATTCGTAGTATTAAACAGGAGTGTATATTTTGACTCTAGTTGGCGTAATTTTCTCTCTCTGTCGCCACCTCTCAAGTTTTTATGAACTTGATCTATAGCAAAATAGACAAGTTCATTGGTGTTACCTTTGTGCACTTCATTAATGTGACGTGCTACCACATAATTTTTGTCGTTATTCTTTATTGCCCTTAAATGTTGTAGGATACGGACATGAACCATATGTATCGTACTAACAATGTACATTTTTGGACACGAACACCTCAATATATAAACAACAAATTCACTTTTGCAATTCAGTGGAATTCTGATCTTCCAAGGACTACTGAGTAGAGGTGATGTAACCTGTTGTTCATTTTTTCCAAATCTACATGCCTTGCACTTATAGCATTTATGGAAGCCAGGGCTGACCTTTAGCCAACCTCCTCCTTTCTTGACCTCCGGGTTTGTCTTAAATAAGTCATCCCTCATCGATTTGGCTTTATTAAATGTCACCATCGGTCTTCGTGACACTTTTCCTTGCAATATCGGATCCTGCTTCACTAGGTACCAATGTCTACACAGGCTATCTCTCACTTTAGCCTGGTAGGCATTATATCCCGTGATCATCCTAATCTGATCCTGAGTGTTCTTCTTCTTATCTCTGACCTTATTTGTGTCTGGTTTCAACAGTACATCTCTCTCTATGATGTCTACCTTTTTCTTAGCCTGATTTAGTGTCTCATACCTGTATCCTCTTTGTAAAAACCTCTTAGTTAAAGCATTTTGAGCTTCTCCCAGAGCACCAGGTTCGCTGCAATTTCTTTTCATTCTTAAATTTTCAGCATACGGGATGCTCATTTTTAATCTTGGAGGGTGAAAGCTGGCTGCGTGCAGAATCGTATTGCCTGCAGTCGGCTTCCTGTATGTACGTGTTTGAATAGCTCCTTGTGCAATATATACTTCAAGGTCTAAGTATGTCATACTTGTCTCACTAATATGCTCTGTGAATTTTAGATTGAGATTGTTAATGTTAATACTGTCTATAAACATCTGAGCTGACTCTTTGGATCCATTCCACAGAATAAAAAGATCATCGATAAATCTGATCCATTTAATTATGTGGTCCTTCCATTCCCTGCCATACTCAGCTCTGAGCACCTGCTCCTCCCACCAGCCCATATGCAAATTAGCATAGCTGGGGGCGAAGCAGGTGCCCATCGCCATGCCCTGCAGTTGCTTGTAGGTGTCCCCTCCAAACAAAAAATGATTATTATTTAGACACAGTCTGCACATCTCAATCAACATATTCGTGTGTTGGTATAAATTGATTGGTCTCATATTCAGAAAATGCCTAATTGCCTGTAGACCATCTTCATGGGCAATACTTGTATATAGACTAACGACGTCTAACGTAATCAAAAGGTAAGTGTCTTCCCATTTTACATTTGTGATTTTATTCAGAAAATCTCTTGAGTCCTGAATATAAGCAGGTAGCGCTTTTACATATGTTTGTAAAAATGAATATAGGTACCTAGAAGTTGGTTCAAATAAACTGCCTATGGCAGAGATAATCGGCCGCCCTGGAGGTTTCTCTTTATGCTTGTGGATCGTTGGTATTAAGTATAATGTAGGCAATACAGGATTTTCTACCTTTAAAAAGGAGTATTCCGATTGGCTAATTAAACCTAGCCCTCGCCATCTTGCTAGATCCTTCCAATATTTTTGTTTTATTTCAGACAGGTTACTTTGTGGAACCTTCAGATAACAATCTTTATCTCGAAGCTGCATCATAGCCTCCACAATTGTATGCTTCTAAGGGCCACAGGACAAGGTTCCCACCCTTGTCCGCCTGCCTTACCACTATGTCCTGTCTGCTCTGTATTTTAGTTATTACGGCCTGATATTCCTTTTCAAACTTTGTTTCATTCTTTAGAAATTCCTTACTGGAGGTAATAGATAACTTTTTCAAATCCTTTATCACAAGGTCCGAAAACATGTCAATTGCGTCTTTCGGTGTATTGGGTGTGAATGTCGACTTTGGTCTAAATGCAGTAGCTGAACTATCAAACACATCTAAACAAAATAACTCATTAGTTTGACTGATAGACCCCACTAAAGTGGACCCCTCACCCTCTCTAATCAACTGTTGACAATCAAACAATACCTCCATGTCTCCAACTTCCAGATTTCCTGGATCTTCACTTATTGCTATAGTACTCTCCTTTTGACTATTGTTTTTCATGCTGAGAAATTTCTTAAGTTTAATATATATATATTACCTACTGATGGTCGCCAGTAGGTAGTTATGACCTAGTTAGCATAGGAAAAGTTTCCATAGGAAAAGCGTTTTTTCTTTTTCCAATATCTTTGGCGCCGTTTGACGAATCTTCGTGAAATTTTCAAAACTAATTGTTCACTCAGATCAGCTCCTGTCGTGAAAGTTTCGGGGTAATTCGTCAAGTGGGGGATGAGAAAAAAGGGGGGTCCCAAAACATGTTTTCTCCATGTTAATTTCCATAGGAAACTTTAGACACGGCTACAGCCCGAACTGCTGAACGGAATTACACCAAATTTGGCAGAGAGATAGGTCTTGGTCCAGAAAGCACGCTTTTCTTTAAATGGTGTAAATCCGTTCAGTAGTTTTTGAGATATTTAAAGATTTACAGATATCGATATTTGAGAATTGTGAGATCTGATTGGCTGAGCCGTTCCGAGCCCGAGCTTGCCTCTGATTGGTTGCCAACACTTCAAACTAGGAAGCGTTGGCAGCCATCTTGTGACTCAGTTGAAACGAGTAGGGGGAAAAAGGGGGAAAAAAGTAGAAGAAGGCAGGGTAGGAACACTGTGACCTCCCTAAGGTGCTCAGGGGGTGGCACAGGGAGTCCGAAGGTTAAAAAAAAATAAAAAAATAAAAAATATGTTTTTGGCGGGATTCGCGTGACTCGCGTAGGGCCTGGAAATCACGGCGGGAAAAAGACAAACGAACCGCGGTGTCGCGAGCTTCATTTAATTAAGCCCCCGGGTGGGCCAGTTCCCGGGAACAATGTTTAGTTATGATGCGGGGTTTACTTCTGTCACGGGGACCGCCACTTCCTCGGAGGAAATATAATGATATGGGGGGGTACTCATCTTCCCTCCCCCTGCGCTCCGAAGAGCAGCACGTCTTTTGAGGTATACGTAAAATTTAAGTGTGGAGGGGTGAAGCCTCTCCCACACTGTCCCAGGGGGCACTACTTCCCCAGGCATTCATGAATTAAAATGCGGGGGTCTGTTGCGAACTGCCGGCCCCGGGGAGTAGGATGTTCGCGGGACTTTAAATCAAATGGAGTCGTATCGTCCAATTTCCCTTGAGGAGCTTTCCATGGCCCTGGGTATCGTTATGTCCGAGGGCCAGTTTCAATAATGACCCGTGGTGGCTACCCCTGGGACATTGTAGTTTGCTGTGGCAGGGCGGGATCTATGCAGAGTTCCCACTCTGTCATAGCAAACTTCTGCTTTGCTTCATGGAAGGGAGAGGAGGAAATTTGCTCTTGCTTTTATGAAGCGAAGCAGATTTGCTTTTGGGAAAGGGAGCTTGCATGGAGCAGCTGGCTTTGTTCAAAAGGAATGCAGGCTGCCGCAAGAGGCGGGGAGGTGGCAGGGAGTGCGGGGATTGGGGCTCTGCGCGGTTCCCAAACATTGTGGCCAGGCTCCGGGGGATGCGGTTCCCTGTGCCTAAAATGACCCGGCTGAGTTTTGAGTTATAGTGTGACTCTAAAAAGAGCCCTTGTTTTGATTTCGCGCACTTGACCTGCCGTTGCCGTTCGCCCTCACTGGGGGGCCAGGAATCCAGGAGACCGGGACCGGGAGCCGGGAGGAGGACTACACTCCCCAGCATCCCTTGCGGTCTCGTGTGTACCCACTGACGCCGATGCCACACTCAGTGCCAGGAGGCGCCATCATAAGCCAGCAGGGGCTCCCGCAGCGCGGGACGCGTACTTGACCTGCCGTTGCCGTTCGCCCTCACTGGGGGGGCCAGGAATCCAGGAGACCGGGACTGGGAGCCGGGAGGAGGACTACACTCCCCAGCATCCCTTGCGGTCTCGTGTGTACCTGCTGACGCCGACGCCACACTCAGCGCCAGGAGGCACCATCATAAGCCAGCAGGGGCTCCCGCAGTGCGGGACGCGCACAGGCATGCCCGGGCCAAGGGCGGGCAAGTTTGCGCCCGTCAGCGGCAGGAGGAGGCAAGGCTGGGCCCCCCTCTTTGCTGTGAGATTTGGGTACGATCCATGTCCATCCACCCCCTGTGCATGTGAGGACTCATTTACAAAGGTACTGTAACCTGTAAATTGTGTTTGTCCCCCTGTTTGGTGACGTGTTCATCACTGAGAGTTTATTTGGGGTTTTCAAATTGTAGTACATTTTAACATAGTATCTGGTCATGGGGAAAAGGAAACAACCGAGCTCCGCGTTAGCCAAATCACCTCCTAAATCACGGCAATCCATTATGAACTTTATAACTTGGGCAATGGGAGCCATTGAAAAGCAAATTTTAAGCGTGGAGGAAACAATAACCATATGTACTGAGAGTGGGGCTGAATCACTAAGTAAATGTATCCCGCCATCCTCAGATTTGGAATTATCCCCGGAATTACAGCTCATTAGCCAAGACGCCGTGAAAAAAAATGAGTCGGGTCAAACTTTTCCTAAAGCTGCTCTGGTCACCTTAAGATCTAGTCCTCCATCTAAGCGCTCCAAAACCATTAAACCCATTTTGGTAAAGACTAATACTACTTTGTGTGACGGGAAAGTGAAGCCATCAAAAAAGGTAACTGCCTTGAAAATGGGATAATGTTCAAAATCTCAGAGAGATTTAAATAAGGGACTGTCCGCTGCACCATTAGATTCTTTGGCTTGTTCTTCATTAGTGGCATGCGTACATGAACTTTTAGATCTTATTAAAACCTCTGTATGCAGCCTTACTGATCGCCTAAAAGCTGTCGAATGTGCCGTATTATCTTGTGCGGATAGATTGGGTTCAGTAAATATATGTACTGGGACTGGGACTTGGAGGGAAGAACCTACTGTTAACACTGCTGGTATACCTTGTACAATCCCAGTACAGAAAACTGAGAAGGAGTCCCGAGGGGTGACCCAGCAACTATCTCAGCCACATTATGATGTGTCAACTCCTGTGGCACAGCTACAAGCTATCCCGGCTACGGACATGAGGGGGTTTCTTAATAAGGGGATATCATCAATCCCCAAATCTAACATTTATGCGGGGGGTAGAACTTCCAAATATTCTCCATTCACCAGGGATAGATTAGATCTGCCACCTGATGTTACTCCTTATGTGGTCATGTTGGCTAATGTTCCACCAACAGAGTCCCCCCAACATGAAACATGGGATTCATTGAGAAATAAATCTCTCAACTGGCTAAATTCTAAAGTGGGGTTGGGGGGCACACTTTTTGCAGACTTTAAGATGGGCAGACGGGTGGGCTGGGTCGGAATTGATCCCAAAGTGTTTATGGGTTATTGTATAGTCCTCTCATTCAAATCACCAGGACTAGTTAATGATATACTGGGCAGGTTCAAGTCTCTGCGTTTAAATGAAGAGCAAATCATGGTTCTCCCGCTTGGTTTCTTCTACAAACCCCCTAACAATGTTTTAGTCAGCCGAATGTATTGACTCCACTCTGCCCCCCAATACAGGGCACATTGCAACATTCACCCCAAATTGCTGGGGCAAACTATGCAAATACCCCTCTATTTTCTATTACCAACTCTAATAGATTTGACACTCTTTCTAACCTTGCTGGGGTAGACTGATGAAAGGATAATTCACTGAAGGCCATCTCAACGCAAAATTCAAGATCTAGCACCCCGACCTCTGATAAGAACTCGCAGTTAGATTCGAGTTCTGAAGATCTAATGACCTTGGCACCATCTGTGCAAGACAAAGAGCTACCGATTGACTCTATGCCCCCAGACTCTACTAGTATCACAGTAATGTCCTGGAATGTAGCAGGGTTGCGCAGTAAGCTCAATTTCCCAGAGTGGCTAAATTTTATAGACAATTTTACCATTGTCTTTTTACAAGAAACCTGGGTGGCCGAACCCTGTCACCTCAATGGCTTCAAAACGTATAACTTGCTGGCTATTCCATCTAGCCACGGTAGAAATAGGGGGTGGTCTTTGCACCTATGTATCGAATAAACAACCATCCTCCTCTGTAAAACTTAGGATCACTAGTTTTTTTTAATCAAATTGTCAGCATTGATCTTTCTGGACCGCTTATGGTGTTTTTAGTTAATTTTTATAATAATGCTTGTGGTTCTGATATATTGGCCATATTGTCTTCTCTTGAAAATGACCTGGACACCATTCTCCTGCAGGGGACTGGGGAGAAAATTATACTCTGGGTGGGGGATTTCAACATCCAATTATGTAAATTGCCCTCAAAATCTATTTGTGGTATGATTTCACCAACAAACGAGGACTCCACGAGGGGCGTGGCTAACGAGCCGATGGCGACGGACGCGTGAGCTTGGAGCTCCGCGTCGGCCCAGCCTATTATCCTGGATAATTGCTGGTGCCCCAATCCTGGGGGCATGCTCTTGGTCCCATCGAGGCTGGGGAGTGCCTGGGGCTGAATTCTGGGAGATTCTTGTGCCCGTGGAGCTGAGGCGTTCACACAACGGGAGCTGGAAGGCTCTGGCCCTGAGGCTACAGAATGGCGGCACTCGCTGCTTCGAGGTGACGGACCCGGTGGCTGAAGGGAAGGGCTCGTCTATTAGCAGTGCTTGCCTGCGCAGTATCGAAGGTGGCGCAAGGGGTGCTGAGGTGGTGAACTGGACGGCGCGAGATTGTGGAGGTGAGCGCTGCCCGTAGCGGATTCCTCCGGTGCGGAAACTGGAGTGCCGCGACGGATCCCTTGGGCACTTGCTGGTGACACGGGTGTCCGAGCTGGAGCCGCGCTGACCCGCGCTGACACTGGGGCCTTTCTGCTGCGGGGGAAAATGGAGGAATCTCTAAATTAGAGCTCTGATCAGAATTCACCGGCCCGCACTGGTGTACTTCGGCGGTTGACGCCATTTTGCGACAGGGACGACGAGCGGGGCTCCACCACTACGAGCTGCCTGCAGACTCTCGCCTCATCCTTTGCCGGTCGTAGTGGGGCTCCCTACGGTGCGATAAAGCTGGAGGCGGGGTGTCGCTGGATAGCCCTGCTGAGTTAAGTAGGGTCGAGACTGTTGGGACCCAGAGGACCGCGCCAAGGTTGCCTGGCGGGGGACTGCCCACCTCTTATTGAGGTTGGAAATTAAGAGGGGTGGACATTGGGCTCCCATCCTGGGGGGTCCTGCCTTTTGATTGTGTGCCTTGCCCGACGGAGGGCTGGGCGCGCTCCTGGTGCTTGGACCTATGAGTGGTGGACTGTGGGCTCCCACACTTGGAGGGCGCAGCCTTGGGACCCCACGGACTGCGGAGTTGAGCGGCAGGGATCCGGCTGTCGATCCGGACTACCGGCCTGTCTGGGGGTAAACATCTGAGACAAGGAGGTATTTGAGCTTTAACCTCCTGGAGCCGTTACATCCAGAGTTTGTCACCTGGTGGGAGGAGAGGAACGCACTGCCAGAGTACTTCGTGCCTTCGCCATTGGACCCGCTCCTGGGGAGCTGCGCCGCGGGGTCCGAGCCAGGTGCTCCGCATAGGCAACGGACAGGGGAAGGCGTTGGACTGCAGTCCTATTTGCGTGAGTGAAGCTGCCTTTTGTACCTGGCTGGGAGATAACAAGGGGTGGGACTGCGGACCCGCTATATATTGAACTGGTGATGCCGCACCCGGGGGACATGGGGAAGCCCAGGGGGAAGCATATAGGGGCCTCCCAGGACCAGGATGAGTCGGCATTGGACTGCAGACGGCAGGAGTCACCCAAACCCCCAGCTGAGAATTTGGTCCAGCAGCAATTGGCACAGATTCTGCAGGCAATAGCGGATACCAAAGACACCCTGCACCAAGACATTGCCAACGTGGCGGTGGGGCTGGGGCTCCTGCAAGCAGAACATACCAAGCTGGCTGACCGGGTGAAGCAGACGGAGGCTTCCTTGGCAGACATGGCGCCGGTGCAGCAATCCATATCTGCACAGATGGGGGATATTTCTCACAGAGTTCAATCGCTGGAGAAGAGAGCCGAAGATGCTGAAGGGCGTAAGCGCAGAAACAATATACGGGTGCTGGGACTGCCGGAGGGAGTGGAAGGCTCTAATATGATCGATTACCTGGAGGGCTGGCTCCGAGATGTGGTGGCGCCTGTCGGACTGACCCAGTTCTATACCCGAGAGAGGGCCCACCGAGTCCCTGCCCGTCCCCCGGCGCCGGGGAGACCCCCTCGGCCGGTGGTCGCTCGACTTCTGCACTATAAAGATAGAGATTTTTTGCTACAGAAGGCATGCTCCTCAGGGCCCTACACAGTGGACAATTGTAAAGTGTCAATTTTTCCCGACTATACGTTGGAGGTCCAGCGCCGCCGCACATCCTTTTTGACGGTCAAGAGGGCCTTGCGAGAGGTAGGGTTACAGTACTCCCTGATGTTTCCGGCACGACTGCGGATAGTGCTAGATGGCACGACACACTTTTGTGACAACCCCAAGGAGGCTTGGGACTGGATCGAATCCTATAAAACTGGCCGTGGCCCGGAGGAGCGAAGACGCACGTCTCCCCCTGGGGAGCAACGCCCGCAGAGACCTTGAAAGACAAGGCATCGTCAAAATTTCATGCGTGCACCCAGCGCATCCCAGACTGAGACAGAGAGGTCTGCCGCCCTGCGGGCGGTATCGGAGTTAGTGAAGGACCATAAACAGCCGTCTGGAGCGACTACTGAGTCAGAGAAGGCTTCGGATGGATCGGCCTCTGATGAATCTCAAGCTGACAGTGTTAAGCTGCCGCATGTTACCCCAAGAACAGCTGACGATATTATCTGATTACTTTGATGTCTTCTGTTGCTTCCTCCTTGTTCTTCCCTCTTCCTCCTGCTTATTGCTCAAATCTTTTCTTTGGGCTTCTGGCGCTGCACAGCATTCCCTGGTGCTGTTGGTATGCTAGGGTGGTGGGGAGGGGGGTGTAGCGATCACTGTTATGCGCCCCTGGGCACGGGGCAATGAGGGATGTGAGAGGCATGGCGCTGCTTTTATTGTGGGTTGCGTGGCAGATCGGCTCCGGCTCATAGCCGCGTTCCCTCCTTGATCCTCTGTAGCTACTAGAGGATAACGAGTGCATAGCTAGTTTGGATGGGGGCTAGTGTTTTAGTGCCTGTTCTGGGGAGGGGGAGTTGGGTTGTTTTCTTGTTTAGTAGTGGGATGTTGTTGGGACCTCGGCGTGTCGCTTTAAGAACACTGTTAGGATACCGCACACAGCTCTATCGTGGGTTCGCCACTTGAACTGAAATACATGTTGTGGAATGTCCGGGGCATGCACACAATGGTCCGTCGTCATAAGATACATGCTTACTTAGTGTGCAGAGGGATCCAGATCGCCTTCCTTCAGAGGACGCACATCACGAGACACGAGGGGCTGGCACTGCAGCGTAGATGGAGGGGTCAGATTTGTTATACCACTTATTCTGCCTTTGCACGGGGAGCATTGATTTGGGTTAGGGCGGGAGTGCCTTTCCAACCTACACAACAACTAGTGGATCCTGACGGGAGATATGTGGTGGTTGCGGGGCGACTCAATGGCAAGGATGTAGTGTTGGACAGTATATATGCGCCCAACACGGACCAATCAGCTTTTTCACCCAACTGTCCGGGAAGCTGGCGTCACATCTGACCGGGTCAGTGATTTTGGGCGGGGACTTCAACTCTATTCCTGATATTTCCCTGGATAGATCTCATCCACCTCTCCCTGATGCACCTATCCACAAGATTGCTAAGGCTAGAAGGGATTGGCAGCATAGATGGGGGTTGGTTGACACATGGCGGGCGCACCACCCGGGAGTGCGCGATTACTCTTTCTTCTCAGCGATGCACGAGCTCCACGTTCGGTTGAATGCGATACTATGTTCCCCAGATATACATGCGATAGTCAGACACAGTGAAAACCTCACCAGAACAATTTCAGACCATAACCCATTACTTATACGGATACACTGGGCCCAGATGCGCCCCACAATCCCAACTTGGCATTTAAAACCAGAATTGTTAGAAGATCAGGTCTTCCGTGAGATAGTGGGGACTGGTGTAACCCAATATTTCCTAGAGAACGCGGGCACGGCGTCCTCACCTGCTGTGGAGTGGGATGCCTTTGTATTGTATTGCCAATATGATGGGGGTGCGTAAGACTCTACTGCAAGACATAGAGAATGCGGATCAGCGCCTGCGGGAAGTGGAACGAAAAAAGCCCGAACGGCCTGATAGACAGCAGGATCTATTGGAGGCGAGAGAGGCGGTTGCCACGCAGATTGAGAGGCTGCGTTGTTTCGACTATAAAAGGTATATAGCGCATGCTCATGCGGAACGTGACATGTCTGGTGCGTTGTTAGCTTGGCTGGCAAACCCCGCGAGACGGGGGACGGTTATCATGGAATTACGTAGTCCAACGGGAGTAATTTCTTATACCCAGCAAGGGATTAATGATCAGTTTTTTGCCTATTACGCGGATCTGTATCAGAGTAAGGTGGCATTGAACGATGAACTCCTTGGAGAGTTTCTAACTACAGCTGCTCTTCCGCAACTGGATAAGACGCAGGCGGAGCTGCTAGGCCAAGATATAACATTAGAGGAAGTTCGGAGAGCGATCAAGCATATGGCAAAGAACAAGACTCCTGGGGCGGATGGGCTGCCGATTGAGTTTTATCTGACCTATATTGATATCCTAGCTCCTAAGTTAGTGGTACTTTATAACGAGGCACGGTGCGCGGGGCACCTGCCTGTCACCACTCGCGAAGCTATTATTATTCCTCTGCTGAAGCCGGGGATACCGCCTTCTGATAGGACCGCTTATCGGCCGCTGTCCATGCTCACCACTGATTATAAGATCTTAAGTCGAATCCTGGCGATCCGACTGCTCCCACATATGGTCCACTTAGTGCACAACGATCAAGCGGGATTTATCCCGACAAGGAACACTGCCATTAACGTGAGGCGGCTGCTTCGTATATTGGAAGCTGACTCATATCCATTTTCTCGGTCGATATAGAGAAGGCATTCGACAGCCTAGAATGGCCTTATTTGTTTCAGGTCATGTGCAGCTTTGGCCTGGGGGAGGCTTTTGTGGCTTGGACGGCATTGTTATACAAATACTCCACTGCTATGGGTTAAAACAGGAGGATTGATTTCAGAAGCTTGCACCGTAGGCCGCGGGACGCGGCAGGGTGTCCGCTCTCCCCTCTGTTATTTGCACTGGCCATGGAGCCACTAGCGGCCCAGGCCAGATCGGGACGACGCTATGCGGGGATTAACATTAATGGTCATGCTCACCACATAGTGCGCTACGCCGATGACCTGCTCATGTTTTTAGCAAATACGGCCGACGCTCTCGAGGGCGCAAAGCGATTACTTCGGGATCTTGAGGTTGTTGCGGGTCTCAAGGTGAATTGGGCGAAGTCCTGTTTGTTCCCCACTGCCCCATTAGATGGGGGCCTGCTAACCATAGACGGAGTGCAGTGGGAATATGGCTGTCTGACGTACCTGGGCACCCGTATTTATCACACGCAGGCTGACTTACTGGAGGGTAATGTGGGCAGAGCCCTCCGGGGCCTTAAAAGTAACTTTGAATTTTGGGGGACGTTACCACTTTCGGTGGCGGGCCGGGAGGCCCACCTTAAGATGGTGGCCCTCCCCAGATTATTGTACTATTTCCGAACCTTACCAGTCTGGATACCTGCGTCGATTTTTAGCCAGATTTGATTGATGGTCACGGGTTTTCTTTGGGCCGATGGTAGACGGAGGGTGGCGCTGAAAACTCTAATGAGACCGAAGGCTGACGGTGGATTAGCAGTACCCGATTTTGAGACGTATTATTTGGCGGCCCAGCTGCAGTGGCTCACCCAGACAGTGGCGATGGAGTTTAGAGGACCGGACGAGCAGGTTGAGCAGCGAGCTCCGGGGCAGGTACTTTCACAAAATATTTTACAGTTACCACTGCGACTTAAGGCACCCACTAACGAGCTACGGACGTTTCGGCTATGCTGGAACAGGAGCCAGAGGAGAGCGCAGACCCCGCGGCCTTATGCCCCTGAGATCCCTTTGGCCATGTGCGCTGCCCTCCCGCACGGGGGTAACTGGGCTGCACAGGCAGACTGGAAAGAGAAGGGTTTATATGTGTTAGGGGACCTGTATGAGGATAGCACCCTGCTTCCCTTCGATACATTACAGGACAGGTATGACTTGCCTCGCAGGGACTTTTTGTTACACTTGGCCCTCGTCACGGCCATTCAGAAACATTGGAGAGAAGGGCTGTCTGAACCAAAAACTTCCATGGCTTGCCAGTATGTTGTAAATGCGGCAGGGACCTTTAAGGCAATTACCTGCCTATATAGGTGTATGACGCTCGAGGCACTGACTCCATTGCTGGCACTGCGGCAAAAGTGGGAGGGGGACCTAGGAGAAGAGATCCCTGAGAAGGCGTGGGCTGAGCTGGTTGCACGGGCGTGGAAAGGCTCAAGAAACGCCCGCTTCCAACTGGTGCATTTTTTTATACTGCATAGGGCGTACCTTACCCCAGCAAAGATTAATTCATATTTCAGCACGGATGCAGCGCTGTGCCCGCGATGCAATACAGAGGGAGCGGACTTCCGACATATGATGTGGGGTTGTCCCCAAATTGGGACATACTGGGAGGAAGTGGTTACGCTCTTGTGTGATATTACTGAGAGGGAAATGGAGCCCACTATAGGCGTTTGTTTGTTGCACTGGTTCCCACACACAGCCAAGAACAAGATTACTAGTAAATTTTTGGATTTGGGCCTCCTTTTGGCTAAACGAGACATTACGGCACATTGGAAATCCGGGAAGGGCCCCAGTGTCCAAAGGTGGAAAGCTGACCTCTTGAAATGGGCCAAATGTGAGGGCACTATTAGATTACAACTGGCTCGCCGAGCGAATAGCGAGAAAGCACAGGAGGCCGCGAGGGCGTGGGAAGCACTAGTAGCCTTACTGAAAAACTCAGACGATGACCCGGATGTAGACCCCGAGGCGGTAGGCCCAGGTATCCCGCCCTGATTACAAGAAAGTTTGATAATTGGTTGTCTGAACCTATTGTACCCCTGATGACATTTACCACTGACGTTGTAGAATTCCCCTGCTATGCATAGTAGATCATTTGTAATGTGGTTTTTGGGTTATATCCTGATGTTGTTTTACATTCTGCTTTGGGTGACACGCCGGGGAAAGGGGAGGGATGAGAGGGAGGGGGGCTATGGGGTTGTTTGCTATTCTTATAGCGTGCGACTTAGGCAATGTTCGTATGTATCTCACGGCTAAAGAGGACTGCTAGTATTATGTTTAATTATCAGCAATCTGGAGGTCAATTGGTACTATGATTTTGCAGAAAGCTACACAAGGCTGGTGGATTCTGGACATGTAACTTGCACCTGGCTGTGACCAGAATATGGTGTTGCTAAAGTGAGCACCTCTTTGCCTGTGCATCCTGATCACGCTTGAATGCTTTTGTTTTGAAAATTAATAAAACATATTTAAAAAAACAAAAAAAAACGCGGACTTTACCCACTTTCTACATTCAGAGTACGGCAGGAAGCTCAATGAGCTTATTTCTAAATATGATCTAGGCTTTTGCAATGAGTTTGGCAACATCCCAATTGAGGTACCCTGTACTTTTGATGGCACCATGGCTAAAAGTGTTATAGACTTTTTACTTTTTCCAATTCGTTATTCAACTTATATTAGCAATTTTACCCTACATGACTGTGTCCTAAGTGATCATTATCCCCAGAGTCTAATGTTAAACTTTGGGCTAGTAAAAGACCAGAGGGACCCCTCCCATACCTTTGCCGTGGAGAATTTAGAGCTCTCCCGAATTAATGGGTTTACACTATGTTGGTCGATGGTCAACCCAACTGTTTTTTTAGAGAAATTAATTCAGAAGCATAAGAGTGCCTTCAATGTTTGTCTGGATACTTCAAAGGAGGCTTCCGCTATTGCGGAATCCTTCGGACAAATAACCAGCGCCATTAAAGTGGGGCTATCATCAAGGCAGAAGGTAGGAACAGAAAAGAGGAAGGGATGGTTTGACCATGCATGTAGCGAGACCCATAAAAAACTTATAAGAGCATTGAAAATAAAAAACAGAAATATTGAGGAGATTCAGCATTGGACATTACCTTAAAAAATCGTAAGAAAACATTAAAGAGGAGACTTGGGAGAAATTGCATGAGGCTAGTCGAAGTAATGATACCACTGCATTTTGGCGCGTGGTTAACTCCCCATTCCTCAGTAATACTGATACACATAAAATTGAGGTTGCAGTGACTGAAGAAGATTGGGTAACACATTTTTCTGCTCTTTATTCGTCTACCGCAAATAGTGCAATTCACAATCCAGCTTTAATTCCCGAGGCTGCGCTGCAGATGCTTGGTCCCGTACCTGACTGGTCCGCCTTAAACTTTACTCTGGAAGAAGTCTCCCTTGCTATTAGCTCAAGTAAGCTCCTGGGCCAGACGGTGTTCCAATCGACCTATTTAAAGCAAACATTGATCTCTGGGGTCCCCTCCTTACCCATGTCTTCAGATCTTACCAGTGTATGGGGTTCCCTTTGACTTGGGCAGAGTCTCAAATTGTGCCTATATTTAAAAAAGGCGACCGAAACTGTCCATCGCACTACAGACCGATCTCCCTACTTGACTCATTAGTCAAGGTGGTGGGTCATATACTTCTAGCCAGGTTACAAAGCTGAGCGGACAGTAACAACAAGATCTCCGATCTACAATATGGATTCCGTCAGGGAATTGGCACCACGGAGCAAGCTATTAATTTGAATTCGCTACTGGGCAAATAGGCACTTGTTAAAAAGAGCAATTTGTACACGGTATTCGTTGACTTATCATCGGCATTTGATTGCGTTATTCATGACAAACTGTGGTCAGTGATGAGCTCAATGGGTATCGATAGTACCATTATTGATCTTTTAAAACACCTGTATGCAAACAGCTATGCAAGGGTACGGTTTGGTATCAAAGGAGAATGTACCCGCCCGTTTAGAATAGAAAAAGGGGTCCACCAGGGGTGTGTACTCGCCCCCTTTCTATTCAATCTTTATATAAACAACTTGGGTTACACTCTGGCTAATTCATGTGTGGACCTGCCACAAGTAAAACAACGGCCAATTCCAGTGCTACTTTACGCGGACGACGCCGTTCTTATGGCGCGCACTCCTTTAGCTCTGCAGCGCCTTCTTGACAGTTTTACCCTATTTATGGAAAATTTAGGGCTTCGAATCAATACAAGTAAGACATTTGTTATGAAAGTGCGCTGTGGTGGAGCCAAGTGTCGCAACATTTACTTAGGGAAAGAAATTCTAACCCAAACCCAAACTTTTTCCTACCTGGTTATTTTATTTGATAGTGAAGGTACATGGAAAAGTGCAATTGAATGTAGAAGATTGCAATTTTTAAGATCTATTTCGGCACTTCGCAAATTTACCAGGAAATTGGGGAATATCCAACTAAAAGAAATGTTATCTATTTATTATGCAAAATGTAGAACAATTGCAATGTATGGTTTGGATATCTGGGGATATGCGAATGTTGAATCGTTGCAGGCGGTGTAAAATGCTTTTTTTAAAAACCTTTTAGCACTTCCCTCCAGTTGTTCACATCATGTATGTCACTCTGAACTGGGGACCAATTATTTAATAGATTTGGTGAGGATTCAATCACTCTTGTTATGGCACAAAATATGGACCTCAGAACATATGGACTTGAATCGTGCCATAGTTAAGGATTGCTGTGACTCTGAAATGGCCCTAAAGATTCCCTGGTTAAAGTTTATCAAGAATTCCATGATAGATATGGGCCGTTCGGAATTTTACAAGCGACCAGAAACCCTGTTAAACATCTCAAGGAAAGCATTAAAAACCGAGTGTCAAAATCATCTGGAGGACTTGCGATTATGTGTGGAACTGGCCAAACCAACTGTGAAACATAACCAAATGGTCCTGACCACCTTTTCTATGCAACCATACCTTTTTAATGTTCATAATGCTCAACATACATTTGTTTTAACACGTTTTAGATTAAATATATTCCACCGCCTGATAAGCTTTCCAAACCCCAATAACTGGTTAAATGATTTACAGCGCTGCCCATGTGACAATGCATCTAATCAATCAACCATGCACATTGTACTTTTCTGTAAATTTTATATGGGTTTGAGAAGTTCTTTTATTGTACCTTTACTGAAATCACTAAATTTTAAACAATGTAGGCCGGCTTTTTTATACTTGCAATTGCTTCCAAACCTTTATACGTGTGTGGTACTTGCAAGGTTCCTTAGGGCGACTCAAGTAAGAAGAAAATCCATACTAGCAATATGCTGATTCATGAACTGCCGGTAACAACGTGAACTGAATTTCTGCCCCTCGGATTTTAATGTATTTTAACTGTTTGTATTTGTTCTTATGAAATTTTAACCTTTATGTACTCTTTTATGATACACCTTGTGTGAATCGAATAAAGATAAATTGATTGATTGATTATGAGTTTGTTGGAGCTACATGTAAGTGCGGATGCACAGCTTCAGGTTGTTGAGAAAAACTCTGTTTCCTTGATCTGTGAAATGAACTCCATCACTTCTGTATATGTCATCCATATGAAAACGTAGATTGTTGTTGTAGATGGACCCCATTCTATGATCTCTGAGGTATGCAGACACAGCTTTATTGACATTCTTCCTAGCTTTCTCAATCTGAGGACAGAATTGATTTGACCATTTCCACTTTTGTCTTTGGCATATATTGGAGTATACAAAGACAGTTTGAGGCAAAAGCAACATCAATTGTGCAAAGGTATCCTTCATGAGCATTTCCAGACCTACCCCAGTTAATGTGCCTAGGTCGTTGCCACCAGAGTGCACAATCATGAGGTCAGGGTGTTGGAGATGCAAAGAGGTTTTAACCAAAGGCAACAATTGATGCCACTTTAATCCTCTCTGTGCAAACCATTTAATGTCCACATTTTGTAAACCTAGGTCTTTGTCAATACGTCTGTGTTCAGCATACCTTTTGCACCAGCAAACATAGCTGTGTCCTACGATCCATACTAGCATTTTGAAGGTATGGCTGGAAGGAATCAAAAGATGTCTGTAGCTCATGTAGTCCGTTGGTAGAATGAGAGATATGTTGAAAGGTGGAGAAGAAGCTTTTTTTTGAGAAAACGATAACTGATTGGCTGATGAAGAACATTGTGCAGTGAAAACTAGGGTGCATGTTAGTTTTGTGAAGAAGTATGTTTCTGATTGGTTAATAAAAAATGTTTGAAACGTACACTACATAGGATACGATCAGACGTGCAGAAGTCAACCACACCTGCTGCTTGCATTTGGAAGGTACTGTTCTGAACTTAAAAAAATGGTGAACTTGTGACGTGCACCTGCCATTGAATGTTGCAGAAACTGTTGGGATGAAATATGGTGAACTTGTGACCTGTACTTGCCGTTGAATGTTGCAGAAACTGTTGGGATGAAATATGGTGAACTTGTGTATACAGTCGTTGACAGTGAAACCCTATAGAGACTACCACCTAACCTGCTATCACCAGATTTGTATGAGTTGTGGGAAATATCCCAGCAAAGTGTGCACACACTATAAGCACCCACTGCCGCGGTGCAATCCATACAACTGGACTTTACAATGTTGAACAAAACAGAGCAAATGGTGCACCACCTTATGGACAATGTCACACAATTATGAGATCTATGTCCAAGGTTGTTCTTTACATTATCCTTTTTATTTAGTAGTAATTTAATTAGACATATAAAAAAAAAACTTTTTCAAGTCGATCTGCCAACGCGTTTCGTCCAAAGAAATTGGACTTCTTCAGGGCTGTAGAATAACAAATATATACACATATATCAGTACAATAAAAACATTTAAAAAACATTCAAAAAACACAACCTAAACACCACATTCAAAGAGACAAATACATTATGACAGGACTGGTTTGTATCTTACATACTTTTGAGAAACAGGTGTAACATAAAGACATATTCCACATGAAACCTACAACAGGAATAATATGACATCTAACAATAACCCACCAGGACAACACTTCAGGTGAGAGACATATAAAAAATAAAATCCAAGTTCATATCATTACCACATGGTAAGAGACACTGAATTACTCCCTATCCCAAAATCTGGTTTACATACATAGTCTATAGGAGAGTTGTTGTGTCCCCCAAGCACCTAAATGCAATTTATTCTGAAAAGAGGAAGGAGAAAGAGAGGACGAAGAGAATAAGTAAAATTTAGGACTTCAGAGAGGAAAATGGAATCCATCTATCAGAGATCAAAGACGTTAGCACAATTAGTGGGTTGAAGTGGAGATAACCACTCAGAAAAAACAGTCAAAAGGAATGGAGGTTAATTACACATGCAAATCCTTATAATAAAAGGAACCATGTGAGCATGGCCGTGGACCATGCAACACCAAGACAAAAGTTAGATATATTTATTATATTTATTAAAGGGGGATGGACAGCTGCGGAAGGGGGAAAGGGGAAAGAGACCCAAAGGAGTTGTACAAGGAGAAGATAAAATTACCCATCATAAGTGAGGCGCTCCTTGGTATATAAGGTAAAGATGTCCGTAGAAATACGATATGAGCAGCCTAAGAATATTGCCATAGAGAAGACAAAAGGATCGCCCCGGATTTGGTCTGTATAAACAAGATAATAATATATCTCAGTGCTTCAGAAAACTATGTTAAAGTAAATATAAAGCAAGGAGGGGTATCTAGAACCCATGCATAATACTCACTTGAGGTGAATGAAGAATACCAAGTCGTAGTGGTCTGTATCGGACTTCAAAGATATGTCCACATGCAAAAAATCTTCCGGTCACACTCAAATAAGGTGGGCCAAAGTGGATGAATTAATAGTTCCAGACCTATGGGCAAGAAGTAACAATATCTTGTGTAATGCCCATTTCATTACCCTATGTAAATCAACAACAGGGTATACAGTTTCCACATATATCAAAAAGCAGCTTATGTAAATTAAACTAATGCTGCTATATAATTTCATAGCCCCACAGTTGCAACTCACAACCCTCTAAGCCATTAGTGGTAATGGGGAAGAGTGAAAGTGTCTAAGAAGACACCCCAAGCACGAGGAAAAGGCACCAGGGTCACCCCTCCCTTGTTGAAAAATATAAACGAGAAAAAACGAAGACGAACAAACACCCAGTGCCAAACCATAAAAACGGGCGCAACGAAGACCTACCATAATACGTGTGGGAGCAGGAACGCGATATAGTCTCCTTCCAAAGTTAGGAAAGACTGACTGCAAAGGGCACAGTCATATTTGTAGCCCGCGTTGACTACAAAAAGTGGAACTGCTGTGAGGGGGTGTGTTTCGTTCTGAGACAAGCTATGTGCCGTCCCACGTAGCAGAGACGGGGGCCGCCATGTTTAAATGGTGAATATCCCATACTTCCAGAGGGCGTTCCCATATAGAACGCGTATTTACCGGCAATAGCATATGTTGCTTACAAATATATTTAAGCAAAAATTAGGAAATATATATTTAAACTAAATTCGCCTAACAGTATACTTTTAGACCCGATATGCAAATAAAGCTTGATTTGTAGTAAAAATAATAAGATCAAAAAAGACGCCATGTTACGAGGCTAAAGAATATGTTATGTGGTACCCGTGGTGAGATCTCAGGAGTAACCTTGTGAAACCATGGCATATAACCTGTGGCCGCCATGATAGAATGGTTTCCACTGCGTCTTGATGACAGACAATCCCCTCGAACCTCCGTGTGAAAAAACACAAATGGTCACGCGAAGAGCCTCAGGATATCAATCAAATAACCAAGGGCAATATTTATGAATCTTACGGTTGCTTCAATGTGGCACCAATGTAAGATCAAGAAACAGACCCGAGACTGTACAAGACAGGGGCATAAAGCCCATGACGGAAATGAGTCAGGTCATCGGGGAGCAATGCCTCCATTAAGGGAAGACAGACAGAATATAGCCTTTGCAAAGGCGGCCCACAAGAGTCATGTCCCTGACATCGGGGGAGCAAACAGGGAAAATCATAACCTATTCAGGTGCGTCCATATTATGAGCATGTGCAAGCTAAAGGTCCTCTATCAACCATACTATGCACTGATAGGGACAGTGGTATCAAGAAATCAATGTTACATTTTCTATTTATAAAGGCACACCAGAAACATGTTTCAAAGTCCAGGCGGTTTCATGGATATAATTTTTTTTACATGTATGAAGGTATGTACAACATTTCTTTAATTCATACAGCGCAGAAGAGATGACCCAGGGGAATACAGTAATGGTCATGTCTTTACAGATAATAATGTAGCTCATCATCACTATTGTGACCATATTCCACACTACGTAATTTACATATGCAGCCTGCCTCCTTTTGTCTTAGGGACAGTTCCCTGTCCCCCCCCTCTGGGGTTAGCTGGAGTGTGGTCAATTCCCATGAACCAGATGTCATTGCAGGTTGTATGATTTTCCTACATGTGGAAAGTGAGAGGATATTTAAGATCACCATTCCGTATTGCACTATGTGTTCTTTGATCCTCATTTTCAGTGGCCTGATAGTGCTGCCCACGTAGATCTTGTTACAAGGGCAACCTAAGATATAAATAACATATTTTGTCTTACAGTTGATCAAGTGGTTAATGTTATATACCTTACTAGGATTAAAGCTGAATGTCTTAGTTTTGTCCTTCCCTGATCTGCATACATTACAGTCCTTACAGGTATAGAAACCCTTTATCGAGTGAGATAACCAGGTCTCTGCCTTCGGTGTGGTGATATAATTGGGCAGAGCCAATTTCTTAAGATTTTTCCTCTTCTATATGTCACTCTGGGTCTGGGCGATATGATCTCCTTTAAACTGGGTATGTCCATGAGGAGATGCCAATGCTTCCTCAGAACATTATACACCATGTCACTCCGGATATTATATTGCGTGTTGAAAGAGACCGGGGCAAGCTTAGTTTTTCTGAGTGGGTTGACTGTCAAGGTGGTTTCTCTGGACACTTTGGAAATCCTGTTCTCTGCCTTTCTAGGATTCCTAGAGGATAGCCCCTAGCCAGGAAGCGGAGTTTTGTTCTCTGCATATTCTTAATGAATGTGTCATTGGAGCTACAATTCCTTCTGATGTGCACCACCTCTCCGTAAGGAATATTGTTGACCACATGTTTGGGGTGTGCACTATGGAACTGTAAAGTGCTATTGCAAGCAGTGGTCTTACGGTAAATGGTGCTTTGTATGCAGTTGTCCTGAACATAAAAATCAATGTCCAAGAATTCAATATGATCCCTACTGTAGTTGATGGTAAAACATACATTGTAGGGGTTATCATTCAAAAATACATGATATTCCAAAGGTTTGGTGACAGGTCCATCACAAAGCATAATAACATCATCGATGTACCTGCCCCAGAATATGATATGTTCTGTCCAGTTGGCAGCCCGGCGTCCCCAAGCATGCTCCCGCTCGTACCAACCCATAAAGAGTCCGGCATAAGCAGGAGCAAACCTGGAACCCATCACGGTGCCCTGCATCTGGTGGTACCATTGGTCATCATGTAAGAAAAAATTCTTGGATAATATGATGTCTGTCATTTCCAGCAGCACCTCATTGTGCATGTAATGGTCAGCGGTTCTTTGTCCCAGAAAGAATTCCAAGGCCCTAACACCAAATTCTTTTTTGATGCATGTATACAAACTGGCCACATCCATGGTGACAAAAAACAGATTTTCAGACCACTCCAGTCCCTCAAATTTATTGAGGATATCCTTGCTGTCCTTAATGTAGGCCGGGAGGTTGTGGACCAAAGGTTGTAAAAATGTATCCACGTATTCAGACAGTCTCTCAGTGGGGGAATTAACCCCTGAGATGATTGGGCGTCCTGGTGGAAAGGGGCCCCCCTTATGTATTTTAGGTAGTACGTATATACATGGGAAGGAGGGTTCCCTGACCATGAGGTAATTACATTCGTCCTCACTTATCAGACCACTTTCTCGCCATTCGACCAGTCTCATGTTGTTGTGACTGCTAAGTGCTATTGTCGGATTCCCTGACACTTTTGTATAGCAAGTCGTGTCTGCCAATTGGCGATCAATTTCTTTCTTGTATGCCGTCTTGCCCATCACCACAACATTACCCCCCTTATCTGCCTCCCTATGGAAGGATACGATCTGAGTTCCTTCAGGGCTTCGTTTTCTGCCATAGTCAAATTATGTGTGATTTTACTGGGGGGGATGTTGCGTTCCAAGAGTTTGTAAAAGCCCTTAGCCACCCTCTCTCTAAATATATCAATGTTTGAGTGCGTTCCCACTGGGGTGAATTTGGAACGTGTCTTCAAACCACTGTCAATACACACATTTTCAGAAATATTCAATTCAGCTCTTAACACATTTACATCCATCGGTGTGTCATCCTGTAATGATATCAGCAGTTGTAACACATTTAAGTCCGAGACTCAATGGGTGGATGGTATACAATCCCCAATGTTCTGAGCAGACAAAGACGGATTACGAATGAAGTGATCTTTCAATTTTATTAAGCGAACAAATTTGTATAAGTCAACAAACATATCTACATTATTGCCATATTGGGTAGGGCAAAACCCCAATCCTTTACTCAATACAGAAACATCAGATTTGGATAAGACTCTATCTGATAAGTTTACAATCATTAACTCCTGTGTAGTGCTTCCAGTGTGCTCCTCTAATGTGGACTGTTCTAATTCTTTTTGGACCTGGTTGTCATGGCGAAGGTCTCGTTCCTTACTCTCTTGTTTCTGTTTGCATTTGTGTTCTTGCCATCTCCTCCCCCCCTTCTTGTTTTTGATCTTTTCTCATAGTTTTGACCCCCAGCCTTAGTCTCTCCATTTCTACTAAAAAAGTGGATCGGTTGTCTATCTCGGATGTGCCTGGTGTTTCCTCAGTGATGACTGAGCTTGCCACTGATGACAAAGAACTAATACTACTCGCGGATGCTAGTTCAGACGTCTCCTCCCGGGTCCTCTTGCCCTCCCCCGGTACTTTTAAATTATCGTACCTGTGAGCAAATGTATAGATCCTCCCGTCTTTTTTGCCCCGCAAGTAAATTTGGTAGTCCTCTAGAATTTTGTCTAGGATGTCATAGTTTTTCTTTACTGTTTCTTTCAGTTCTGAGGATGCAATCTCTTTGTCTAATTCCTCAATTTCCAACTGTAATTTACTACCCTTTTTTTCAGCATGTTTAGTTAATATGCTCATCATAGTAAATGATGCGTCATGGAGATTATCCTCCCATTCCTTAAGTGAGTCATGGTCGAGATCCTCAAAAGTTGGAAAAATTAGGATTCTCAATCCTCTGGGTATTTTCTCATTCTCCACGTATTTTGCCAGTGTGGTGCCATCCCACCATCTGGACATCTCTTGTTTTTTTAGTTTCTCTAATTTCTGAAATTTGGTTTTAAGACCCTCTATGTTTGGGCCACCAGCTGCTGTTCCTCCTGCATTCTGTCGGGATGGAAAAAGATCCAAAGCTAGCTCCTGTCTTCTGTCATTAAAGCCTGGCATATCTAACTTATGTGAGGTGTAATGTTTTTGAAAGAGAGATGGGGCAGGTTAGTGCAAACGAGGGTTGTATACTAAGAATATACAGTCGTTGACAGTGCAAAGGCTATATTCCGTCTGTCTTCCCTTAATGGAGGCATTGCTCCCCGATGACCTGACTCATTTCCGTCACTGGCTTTATGCCCCTGTCTTGTACAGTCTCGGGTCTGTTTCTTATCTTACATTGGTGCCACATTGAAGCGCTCAGAACTGCCATAGGACCTTGTTTAAGTTGGTTAAAGAGCTATATGAGTCAGATTGTCAGTCCATCCCTTTAATCCTTAATGCAGTACAATGCGAGGATCTTGCCAACTTCTTTCTGAGTAAAGTTGAAAAGATTTATACTGCACTAAATGTGGACAAGCTGGCTAACACCTTACAGCAGGATAAAATCCTCTTTCATGCAGCTAATAACACCGGACTTGCTAATTATACATCTTATAATAAACTGGTAACTTGGTCTCCTTTGGATATGGACTCTTTTCAACACCTTTGGGGCTTAAAATCTGGTTCACCTTGTGACCTACTTCCTATACCAGTGTTAAAGCAGCTTGAATTGCCTCCACTGATGTTAATAATGGAACTTCTTAATGCCTCTCTTCGGGAATCAACAGTCCCGCCCGAATGGAAGCATGCCATGGTTCTTCCTCTTCTTAAGAAGACGAACACCGACCCTTCTCAATTTTCCAACTTTCGGCCTATTTCACTGCTCCCAGTCTTTTCTAAAATTTTGGAAAGGCATGTTAACTCACAGCTTTCCCATTTCATTGAAACCCATAACCTCTTGCACCCTTCTCAATCTGGATTCAGAGCAGGCTTTTCTATGGAAACTACCCTCTTGGGTGCTACTGAAATGCTTCGGCACCGGTTGGATAATGGGGATACGGCAGCCCTCATTTTGCTTGATTTGAGCGCTCCATTTGACACGGTATCTCATACCGTGTTACTGAAAGATCTACAATCTTTGGGCATTGGCGGCCTGGCTCTGAAATGGCTTGATTCCTTTTTGGCTAATTGCACGTTCCAGATCTTTTCCTCTACGGCCAGCTCCAATATCCATTCTTCCCCACATGGAGTACCGCAGGGCTCTGTGTTGAGTCCTCTTTTATTCAACATCTATGTTAGACCTCTGGCGACGATTGCCGAAGAGGCAGGACTGTCTCTTTTTTCCTACGCTGATGACACCCAGATAATCTTTTCGCTCTCCGCTATGCAAGACTCTGACTCTTCTTCTCTTCAATCTGGTCTGTCCAAAATTGCATCTTGGATGCAAATGAACTTGTTAAAGTTGAACGGCGAAAAAACTGAAGTCCTGATTTTTGGGAAGAACAAAGATCTTTGGGGTCCCCAGCATTGGCCTTCAGAAATGGGCGCTTTACCCTTGCCGTCTCATCAAGTTCGTAACCTAGGCTTCATCATTGATGACCAACTATCTATGAAACAGCAGGCCGTCAAGGTAGCCTCAACCTGCTTCACCATTCTTAAATGGCTCAAGAAAATCCTTTGGCTGCTACCGGGCCCCACTCAGAGAACCGTAGTCCAGGCCCTTGTCACCTCCAAGCTGGACTAGGGTAACATTTTATATCTGGGTGTAAATAAAGACGTGGTGCATAAATTGCAGGTGGTGCATAATGCAGCCGCTAGACTGCTCTGCCAGGTGCCGAGGACGGCCTCCATCTCTGGTTCTCTTCGTGATCTTCATTGGCTCAGGGTAGAGAATCGTATTAAATTCAAGGCCCTGAGCTACATGTTCAAGATTAAATCCGGCACAGCCCCTCTGTACCTTCAATCTTTGGTCCATCGTTACGTACCTGCACGTTCTCTCTGCTCTATGTCGCAAGTGAAATTTTCAGTTCCCAGAGTTAGACTAATGCGCATGGGTGGTCGATCTTTTGCCTATCTAGGTCCCTCCCTGTGGAACTCTGTTCCCTTGACTTTACGTAATGAAACACTCTATGTGCAGTTTCGCAGAGGACTAAAAACTTGGTTTTTCAATCAGTAATCTTTTTACTTGGCCCCTTTCCTTTCAAGCAGGCGCCGGGTAACCCCTCGGGGTAGAACCCCTCGGGAACCCCTCGGGGTAGCTGTGCGCCATACAAATTTAAAATAATAATAATAATAACCGTAAGATTCATAAATATTGCCTTTGGTTATTTGATTGATATCCTGAGGCTCTTCGCATGACCATTTGTGTTTTTTCAAACGGAGGTTCGAGGGGATTGTCTGTCATCAAGACGCAGTGGAACCCATTCTATCATGGCAGCCACAGGCTATATGCCATGGTTTCACCAGGTTACTCCTGGGATCTCACCACGGGTACCACATAACATATTCTTTAGCCTCGTAACATGGCGTCATTTTTGATCTTATTATTTTTACTACAAATCAAGCTTTATTTGCACATCGGGTCTAAAAGTATACTGTTAGGCGAATTTAGTTTAAATATATATTTCCTAATTTTTGCTTAAATATATTTGTAAGCAACATATGCTTACAAAGACCAGCATTAGTTTAATTTACATAAGCTGCTTTTTGATATATGTGGAAACTGTATACCCTGTTGTTGATTTACATAGGGTAATGAAATGGGCATTACACAAGATGTTGTTACTTCTTGCCCATAGGTGTGGAACTATGAATTCATCCACTTTGGCCCACCTTATTTGAGTGTGACCGGAAGATTTTTTGCATGTGGACATATCTTGGAAGTCCGATATAGACCACTATGACTTGGTATTCTTTATTCACCTCAAGTGAGTATTATGCATGGGTTCTAGATACCCCTCCTTGCTTTATATTTACTTTAACATAGTGTTCTGAAGTACTGAGATATATTATTATCTTGTTTATACAGACCAAATACGGGGCGATCCTTTTGTCTTCTCTACGGCAATATTCTTAGGCTGCTCATATCGTATTTCTACGGACATCTTTGCCTTATATACCAAGGAGCGCCTCACTTATGGTGGGTAATTTTATCTTCTCCTTGTACAACTCCTTTGGGCCTCTTTACCCTTTCCCCCTTCCGCAGCTGTCCATCCCCCTTTAATAAATATAATAAATATATCTAATTTTTGTCTTGGTGTTGCATGGTCCACAGCCATGCTCACATGGTTCCTTTTATTATAAAGATTTGCATGTGTAATTAACTTCCATTCATTTTGACTATTTTTTCTGAGTGGTTATCTCCACTTCAACCCGCTAATTGTGCTAACGTCTTTGATCTCTGATAGATGGATTCCATTTTCCTCTCTGATGTCCTAAATTTTACTTATTCTCTTCGTCCTCTCTTTCTCCTTCCTCTTTTCCGAATAAATTGCATTTAGGTGCTTGGGGGACACAACAACTCTCCTATAGACTATGTATGTAAACCAGATTTTGGGATACAGTAATACAGTGTCTCATACCATGTGGTAATGATATGAACTTGGATTTTATTTTTTAAATGTCTCTCACCTGAAGTGTTGTTCTGGTGGGTTATTGTTAGATGTCATATTATTCCTGTTGTAGGTTTCATGTGGAATAGGTCTTTATGTTAGACCTGTTTCTCAAATGTATGTAAGATACAAACCAGTCCTGTCATAATGTATTTGTCTCTTTGAATGTGGTTTTTAGGTTGTGTTTATTGAATGTTTTTTAAATGTTTTTATTGTACTGATATATGTGTATATATTTGTTATTCTACAGCCCTGAAGAAGTCCAATTTCTTTGGACGAAACGCGTTAGCTGATCGACTTGAAAAAGTTTTTTTTATATGTCTAATTAAATTACTACTAAATAAAAAGGATAATGTAAAGAACAACCTTGGACATAGATCTCATAATTGTGTGACATTGTTCATAAGGTGGTGCACCATTCGCTATGGTGAACTTGTGACCTGCACCTGCCGTTGAATGTTGCAGAAACTGTTGGTATGGAAACTGGCAATAAGGTAGAAATAACTGTGGTATTAAAATATGAAATGCAACATTAATTACAACTGATAAGCTATTAAAGTTAGTTTTTCAAAATGAGTAGTATGTTTAGAAGAAGTATGTTGATTAAAATTTGCAGTAGTATTATTAGAAATAGGCTTCTGAATTGTCGTAAGGGTTCGGGGCTGTATGACGATGCTGCTGTGTGGGGAGTCTCTAAACCACAAAATAAGAGAACCAGTTTGGGGTGTTTTAGAAGAGAGTTAGAGAGGGTTAATATGAGTAACCAATAGAAATGTGTTTTTCAATTTGAAATAATGAAGGAAGGATTTTGATTTGCTATTTACATCTATTTCTGTGTGGAAAGAGAGGGACATTTTGCCATTACTGGTTCTATTCTTGATGAGAGTCTTGAATTGCATTTATTGTGTGAGAAAGAAAATATTGCATGCGTTTGTGAAATTTGAAATCTGCATACCAACTACAGAGGTGAGTTACAAATTAATAAGGTGTGTTATATATTGTGTAGTAGTGGTTAAGTCTTTGAGGCGATATTTTTAAGTTTGAAAATATTATTATTTTTTAATAACATAGTGTTACCGAAGTGTGCTGTTTCATATTTGTTACAAAATGTGCATAGAGTGTGAGTAGTTGCTGAACAAGTACCCCATATGTATTTAGGCGTCTTTTAGAAAGAAGAAGTGTAGTTTGTCATGTTCAAAGGAGTGTATAGTTTTGAAGGTGAGGTACACGGTTAATTTGGGTTCCAAAATCGACCCGGGCAACATAAAGGAAATGTCACACGTTTGCAGATTCTGTCTTGTCGAAAAATACTGGGGAGGGGGAGGGAGGGGTTAAAAGAGGCATGTTTTATTAATTCGAGGGAGATGAAAAAAAATTGGAAATGTTGTGTGCAGACGTTGTGCTCGGACTTTTGACACTGGTGAGCTATATTTGAATATAAGTGAAGGCAACTGTCACACTCCCGGACCGTGCAGAATGTGCACACATTAGAAGGCCGGCAGATCGAGAGACTAAGAATGACACGTCCCTTTCTACATGTATTTTTACACGCGTTATGCATCGGAAGATCCGATACCAATAAAACACTGGTATATATCTATTTGTATGTTTCTTTTAAGTATGTGGTACTAGGAAAGGGCACAGCCAGATGTACGCATGCTTTCAGTAATATGGTGAGACTTTGAACTGTGATATGGAAAGGGTTTCTGCTTTACATTTGGGTAGAGTCAACACTGTTAGTAGTTGCTGAGTAGTGAAGGTGCAAAAGACAGATGAGGTCAAAGACATGCTGGTAAAGGGATTAGTGATTATGGTACTTCGTATGAGTCTTTGGGAAGGTATTGTTGAAGTGCGCCATATATATTTAAGTGTCTTCGTGAAATGAGGAATGCAGTCTCTTATGTTAAAAGGACTGCATGGTGTTGTGACTAAGGTACAGGGTTGAATTAAGATCGAAAATCGGCCCGGTAAATGTAAGAGAAATAGGGATGTTTGTAGATTGTGCCTTGTCGAAAAATACAGGGGGGGGGGGCGTTTCTTTACAAGAGATATGTTTTTGGAATGTCTGGGAGATAAAAAAGAAATGGAAATGTTTCCTGCATATTTTGTGTACGGATTTGTTCACACTGGTGAAGTACATGCGAATATAAGTGAAGGTAATTGTCAGGCTGTCTCCTGTGCTGAATCTGCGTATATTAGAGGGCCAGCAGATCAAGAGTTTGGGAATGACACGTCCCTTTACTCCCCCCCCCATTTCTCACCCCCAACGGTTCCTCCCTCTCCTTTTTAAAAAAAAGAAAGTAACAGAGTCCCATCTACCGTGATAAATAGCACTTAGACCTTCACTGGCCTGTTGGTGGCATCTGTAGAGCACAGAGAAAGTCACAATCGGTTTGAATGCTACAAAGTGCAGTGTGTCATGTTGCAAGGACTACATGGTCTTGTCACTAAGGTACAGGGATGAATTGGGGTCCAAAATCGGCCAGGGAAATGTAAAAGGAATGGCCTTCTGCAGATTGAACCTTGTGGGAAAATACTGGGGGGGGGCTTTAACAGGGACATGATTTATTAACTTCAGGGAGATGAAAAAAATGAAATGTTGCGTGCGCGCTTGGTGCACGGGTTTGCGCACACTCGTGAAACATACGTGAATATAAGTTAAGGTAATTATCAGGCTTCCTGGTGGTGCTGAAGCTGCGTACATCACAGGTGCGGCAGATCGAGAGATTGGGAATGACACGTCCCTTGACCCCCCCCCTCCTTGCTCCCGCTCTCTAACGGTTCCTCTCCCGTCGTTTGTAAAAGGAAGGTAACAGAGGCCCATCTACCGAGAAAAATAGCACTTAGACCTTCACTGGCCTGTTGGTGGCATCTGTAAGCACAAAGAAAGTCGCAATGGGCTTCAATGCTACACGAGTGCAGTGTGTCATGTTGCAAGGACTAAATGATCTTGTGAGTAAAGTACAGGGATGAATTGGGGTCCAAAGTCGGCTCGGGATATGCAAAAAAAATGGGCTTCTGGAGATTGAACCTTGTGGTAAAATACTGGGGGGGCTTTAACAGGGACATGCTATATTAACTTCAGGGAGATGAAAAAATAAAATGTGGCCTGCACACTTAGTGCACGGGTTTGCTCACAGTGGTGAAGCACACGTGAATATAAGTTAAGGTAATTGTCAGGCTTCCTGCTTGTGCTGAAGCTGCCTTGATCACAGGGGCGGTAGATTGAGAGACAAGGAATGACACGTCCCTTGACCCCCCCTCCTTCCTCCCGCTCTCTAACGATTCCTTTCCCCTCGTTTGTAAAAGAAAGGTAACACAGGCCCTTCTGCGTTGACCCTCACTGGGCTGCTGGGGGCATCTGACGAGCACAGAAAAAGTCGTAATCGACTTCTATGCTATACAAAAACGCTGCACACAGTTGCAACTTACATATCGGCCCAATTTACATTGCTCGACGATTCGTCTTAACACTTTGCTGAGGTATGTCCATGCTTCAACATGTATTTTCACACGAGTTATGTATCTGAAGTTGGGATACCTATAAAACACAGGTATAGATCTATTTGTATGTTTGTTTTAAGTATGATGCCACTAGGAAAAGGCACAGGGAAATGCATGCATCCTTTCAGTAATATGGTGAGACTTTTGAACTGTAACATGTAAAGGGTTTCTGGTTTGCATTTGGGTAGGCCCAACATTGTTAGTAGTTGCTGAGTAGTGAAGATGCAACAGGCAAATGAGGTTAAAGACATGGTGGGAAAGGAATTAAGGGGCATATTCTCAAGAACGTGTGATAACTACCGAAAAATTAGTCTAACGCAACTCTTCACATCGCAGTCCATCGCGGGAAAACAATTCCGTGTTAACGTGGAATTCACAACACGGCGGCCCCATGCGATAGTCCAACTATAACGCATCAAATGAACGTGTTAAAACCAACGCGACGCAGAAAAAACGCGAAACACGAACGCGAAAATAGTAGCGATGAGGCCAATCGCGATACAAAAATCAGCGATAACCAGTGAGAGCCCTGCAATTCCCACGCGTCATGTGGGAAAATGCACAATAAAAGCAGAGTAAAAAAACGGTGCGATGACAATGTATGAGCACAACCCCACATCCGTGACGTAGAACAAATGAGCACCGTCCCGCATCAAATAGGCATCTCCCCACAGTCACAATGTACATTGACATGCAGTCTGCATGTAAACTGCGCAAATGCTGAAACATGCATGTAACACACAGTGAAACCGCATCTCCCCCTCACATTGCAGAGGGACAAACAACCCCCCCTGCACACAGACGTGTCATGACCATGATCAATCAATTATGAAAGCGTGGACGAATGTAGGGGCAGTGACTCCCGCTTACGTACACGTCGCCCATGTTGTGGGACCTGAGTCACAGGGGGCATCCCTGCATCATGGTGATACATATCTGACCCCAAAAGGAGCCCTGCTGTCACCTGCAGGACACAAATGGCAGCCAAAATGGAATGAATCTGAACACATGTGAAACGCCGAAGGGTGTGATTCCCTACTAACTGCGACACACAGAACTGGCAGTTCGAATACGTGACACCCTAAACAGCCTCTCTGCACAGAGGGGACACACCCACCATACATGAACAAATCACAAAATTGTCAGCAATACATGTCGCACTCACACTTCTCTGAGTGAAGTGCCTGTACAGATGAGAGACATGCACTCAGGGATAGTGTCCTTCGAATGCATTTATTTGCATATGCTGTGCCTGTGGTCATTTTGTACTGTCCCATTACTGCCAAGGACTGCCACAATGTGACGTGCTCATGTGAAGAAATTGTCAATGATGGTGTTCCTACGGGCTATTCCTGCTGTGGCTGCAGTGGGGTGTGGTCCACCTGCCTCATCTCCATCATCATCGTCCGGTGCATCTGGCACTTGTATCCATGGTGCCTTGCTGCGTACACTTATGTTGTGCAACACACAACATGCAACGATCATCTTGCACACGATGTCTGGGCTGTACAGGAGCCTTCCACCTGTGACGTCCAGGCACCTGAAACGTGACTTCAACACGCCAAATGTGTGTTCCATGATGCCCCTGGTGCGTTTGTGGGCCGCATTGTACTGCCTCTGGGCCTGTGTGTTCGGGGCTCGGAGGGGTGTCATCATCCAAGCACCTTTGGCTTATGCTGCGAAAATAGTGACACACACAACAGTTGGCATGTCTGATCCCTGACCCCGAGCGGGCCTGCGCACCCTCATTTACCCCTCGGCCGAGCCCGTACTCCGGGTGCATGCTACATGGCACCATTGAATATTGCGTGATGTGTGGCGCCGACACTACACCTGAGACACACGCATTAGTTACTTCCCTGGCAAGGCCTAAACTTAACCACGCCCAGAGCCACGTGTTGAATGACCACACCCCTACACCGTACTGCTGTACGCAGGTCCACTCCCTCACGCTCACAGGGGGGTCCGACACAGCTACATGTCCCAGGTCTACCCCACTGCCTGAGGTGACAAGGTCGCTCCCGCTGTACACAGCACAACGTAATGTGGTATGGCCTGGGGCCCTCATGCATACATAATGACCACACTGACACACTGAGGTTATCCGTGGAACTGGCTATGGGCACGTGCGCCCGGCACCTTTTATTGCCAGGGTCACACGTCCAGTGACGCCTGTGCTGGATGGGTGTTGGGTAGTGTAAGCCATCCCTCAGGGGTTGGTTGGTGCTGGCAACAACTACAACAGTGATCAGACAATCAGAAGTGCAAAGTACAAACAGCAAGGTTCCATGACTTGAGCTGCACAGAGTCGGTGGCCCTGGATGCACAGCGGCCGGCACAGGCACACCACCACGGGACGGTGACTTGCGATGCTCTGAGGTAGGGCCACTAGAGCTGAGCGGGCCCACGTTGATGTCCAAGGAGAGTGTCGCAGAGTGTTACGGGGGACAGTGGAAGGTGTCCATCCAGCGCATGATGCAGAGGGCAGAAGCAAGCAGAAACAGGCAATATGGAGGAGTTGAATGCTACAGTCTCCTTTTTCCCACAATGTCAGTATCAGCTACATGATGATGAAGACAACCCCCAGGCCATAGACTCAGACGCCACCAAAGATCGACCAGAGAGTGTCCATGACTCCCGTGGCACAGATTCAGTGGCACCAGAGCCGGAAGGGGATGCAGTCTGCGATGAGGCCTGTACAATGATATGAAGTCTGCAATGAACAAATCAAGACTCAGTTCCAATTGTGTGTCCTACTCGACCGCAGTGGGTACCGGAGGAAGCGGTCAGCGCGGGGCAACCGCTGTGCAGCCAGCTCCTCCTGGATCTCTAACACACGGCGTTGAAATGGCATGTGGAGAAGATTCCTGGTTGACGGAGGTGGAGGCACCAGAGCTGAGCGGGTGTTTAGCCAGCGACGATGCCGTGTCCTGCCTGTTACGGACTGTATTGGATTGGTGTGAGGCCTGCTGGACTGCAGTGTAGGCCGGAGGCAGCGGTCAGCAAGGGCCCACAGACATGTGTGGTCGGAATGCTATGCACAGAGTTGATGGCACCACATCGAAGGGAGTATACTGATTTAAACTCTGCATTAACATGTGTACTCTGCCATTGTGTAATCAAGACAGTTCCAAATGTGTGACCTACTTGTCCGCTGTGTATGCCGGTGGAGTACGTCAATGACAAAGGAGTACTGCGAGCCTTGCCCGCGGAGGCCGTGATGGTCTGAGGAGGCTGCCAAGGTCGAGGGCATCTGGCTTGGTGCGAGCACCGGCACGTGGTGGGCCCTCTTGGAGACAATCAGGTGTCGGCAGGTGAGCAGTGAGGCCTGGATACGCAGGGGCGGACGAAACTGGTTCGGGGACCAGCGGCCCGGGCTGCGGCAGGCGCACAGGATCGCAGGCCACACCGCTCACGGCAACGGCGTCGGCCTCGTGGTGGGGTGGGAGGCGCCACCCTGGCAGACACCTTGGGCATTCCGGAAGAGAACCACGCCCAGAGCTACATGCTTTTTATTCACACCCCTACGCTGGCCTAGCGCACGCCGGGCCAGCCCACTCCGCACACGCTTACAGGGGGGGGACGTCACAAGCTACATTTCCGAGACCTTCCCCACGGGCTGGGGTGACATGGTTGCGTCCACTGTCCACAACACTACCACCACCAGCAGTATATGTCGACATGGATATGTCTGTGGTCTGCATACTGCAGTCTGTCCAGCACTTCCATGCCACACTTGGCATTGTGTGCATTCTCATTCATGGGTCACTTGCCTCCTTCGCACATGCCTGGTTCCCACTTCTCCCCACATACTGCTATTGTGTGGGTGAGGTGCCATGCAGTTGATGGCTCATGTACATGGCTAGCCCAGGTTTCTGCAGTACGTTGTGCTGTCGTGTATGGTGGGTGGGCATGTTGTATGTGTGTTTGTAACGTGTGCATTCCCAGGGTTGTGAGTTGCATGATTGTGGAGTTGAGGTGGGTGGTGTGTTCATTTGGTACTTACCAACGAGCACTGCATTTCCGTAGGTGCCATCCTGGAAGCGCCGGTTGATGATGGACTGTCGGAAGATGTATGCATCATGCACACTGCCTGGGTAGTTGGCGAGGACATTGGTGAAGAGTCCCCGGTGGTCCACTATTGCCTGCACATTGATGGAATGCGTGTGCTTTCTGTTGCGGTAATTGTGTGCAGTGTCGGCAGGGGGCACAAGTAGGACATGTGTGCTGTCAATTGCCCCCAACACGTGCGGGAAGCCTGCTATGGCGTAGAAGACTTGCTTGGTCTCCAGCTGTTCCTGCGCAGTGTGGGGGAAGTATAGGTACTGGGGTACCAAGCTGATGATGGCATCCAGGACAGGTTTGAGGAACTTGGATAGGGCTGGCTGTGAGACTCCTCCGACTCTGGCGGTTGTTGGTTGGAATGTCCCAGAGGCCAACAGGTGCAGCACGGCCAGCAGCTTTGTCTGAGGTGGGATGTTGGTTGTCCGCTGTGTTGGTACCGTCAGCCTGTGGGCAATGATGGTAAGGAGGCGGAGGATGGTTGACCTTTTGAGTCTGTAGTGGGCAATGACATTCTCTGGTGTCAAGTCTGTGAGGCTGGTGCATTTCCTGAAGGTCTGCTGTCTTTGTCTGCACTGCCTCCGTGGTGGTCCGGGGGGGGGCAGGGGGAGTCCGGGGGGGGGTGGCGGGCCTAGGGGTGGTGGCGGTGGGTGTTGTGGCCCTGTTGGGGCTCCGAGCTGCATGATGAGTAGCTCCATGGCATCTGTTGTTCTTCATGTGTGGCTGTGGGCTGGGCTCCCTTTTCTGGTGCAGGTTGTCGTCCGACTTTGCACCAGGTCAGAGCAGGTGTTAATTTCCTGCGGCTAACGCGCCGTATCGCCTGTTTTGTGTTCTCATCGCAGATCTGGCTGGTCGTTGGGAATGTTGCGTTGTGGTGTTGTCGCGGATTTTTGCTCGGGAACGCCTACTCTGCATCTCATTAGCGATAGTTGCCGGGCTCATCTGTGGCGATGTTTTTTGCGGCTGCTATCGCAGGTAAACTGGTGATATCGGCTGTTTGCACCAGCTTGTGAATGGGGCGATAATTTTATCGCGACTTTGGCTGCGATAATGTGCCGTTAACTCAGCGATAGCTCCTTGAGAATATGCCCCTAACTGTCAGTATTGTATTTGTAACATATGACACAGACATAAAACATTGTAAAAAATGTATTTTAAATTACATGGTGTAATGTGCAGTATATGTGCCACAACAAAAATCAAACTGTATGATAGAATTCGTAAAGAAAGTCAATATCTGAAAATCCAAATAGGAAGGAAAAGCGAAATGAGAAAAAGGGAAAAAAAACGTGTTCTTGAAGTGTAGAAATAAGAGGCCGTCAAATCGAGTTACCATGCGCACTTATGGAGATCCATCGAAGTTCAAGAACACAGAAGCACCGTGATATGCAATCAGCCCCAAAAGGTCATCTGCACCTCTCCAAGCAAAGAGGGTCGCCATCCAATTCAGCAAGTCGAAAGAACAGTCATGGTTATCGTAATCTTCTGCAAGCAGGAGCATGTCAGGGCAACTTGCATCATATTCGATGATAGTGTGCTGCAAGAGGCGCTGCGCATGAGCGCATGTACTCCATCTCCCCCTTATTGCATTATTAAACGTATCCATCAAGCGTGTGTCTCCTGAACAGTCCTGGTCATGAGCCAGCAATGGTCGCAGCAACAGTTCATAATCCAGGGGATCGCGTGAAGTAATAGAGAGGCAGACATGCAGGTCGCATTCAAAGGGGCACCGGAGACAGTAGAACGCAGGTTGCACGCAGGTGAAATAAACGTAGCGGAAATTCAGCCTATATCTGATGCCAAATATCGCCAAATGTCAAGCATTCAAAAAGTTGTAGCATCCGTTCACGGTACAGCTGCAATTGACGTGGATGGGGTTGAAGCACAGGACGGGCAGCCATTTCGTAGTAGGAGCTGAAGAACGAGCACTGCGCAAATCAGCAAGAGCAGCAAGGGAACCCGCCAAATGCGCTTGCAAAATTAGAATGAATGAAATCCGGTTTTACTATAAAAAATAGTCTGAAAAGAGATAACAAGGCGGGAGTGGACTAGTTTAAAAAAATGTGGTAGGCTTTCGGTTTCAGAGTGATTAAATATTTGGCATATAAATAGTGCAAAATGTAGTGGGATATTGGTATAGAGGAGTGAGTCAATGTCACTTGGTGGTTTAGCCACCTGCTATTTGAAGGTCTCACCAGCTGATGTGTGAGCCACTTGTAGAAACACTAGCGCTTTGAGTTAGTGTTTGCTATTAAAATCTGTTTTCAAAGTAGGAATGGAAGGCCAGACCAAACTATCTCCAAACGCATGTGGGGGAGGATGGAAGACATTGGTGCAACATGTTACACGTTGTGAAAAAGTTGGTATGTACGGGACGCCTGCTTGTAGGCAATAGCACTTGCGGTTATTTGGAATAAGATAACTGCTTTTGAAAATCACACTGAGCGTGGGAATAACAGCAGCTACTGGAGTTTGTTTAAAAAAGCAGTTTAAATTAGGGGCGGAAAGTTACAATTTCCGTTTAATTTAAGTTGTGTACAAACTAAAGAATATTGAACGGAACAAACAGTGTGGTTCTCTGTAAGGAAAACTTACTTATCTTCATTCTGACAGCAAAATGCAAAACCAAGGAATCCAATTCATGAATAAAAGTAGTTTCAAGGTAATTAAATGTATGAACGGGGTAATGTTTTATGCAATCATGGAGGCTGTGCTATACAGACATCAATCAATCAGACATTACCAACACAATTATGCAAACTCCCCGATTCTATTCTTGCACTTAATTAATGACTCAGGCAGTATCAAAGCACTCATCGATTCCCTCAGGTACTACCCATGCACTCCCACAATGACCCCGAAATTACTCTCGAAGTCATCTTTTTACTCAGGCAGTTTCCATGCAGTGTTGTAAACAGGTAGGTATTATCTTTTTACTGATATAGTCACTTAGGCAGTAGCCATGGACTCATACAATCAAGTAGGCACTACCACCACACAAATTAAATCAATCATGGATTACTTATGCAGTTATGCAATGAGCGAGGGAGTACTTTTGCACTCAAGCATTCACTGAGGCACTATGTATGCAGAGATGAATTTCTTGAAGTACTATCTATGAACTTATCCATTCAGTGATGTACAATGGAAGCATTTTTTAAATTATTCTGGGAATACACTGCGACTCATAGAAACTGTGAGGCAGTACTGTTACAGTCATTTTTTCACTTCAGGAGTATGCATGTATTTTTGTAATCTGCAACACAGTCAAGTTATAGTCAGAGAATGCTTTACAGTAGTACAAAAGAGCTTATTCAATCACTGAATAACGCCTCACCTGCCTTTCATATTTTTAAAAGTAATTATGGACAGTTGGATGTATCAAATAATAGTAAAAAAATAAGTTGAACATTTTTTTCTTAAATTTGTTTTTGATTTGTACATTTCAACAAATACAAGTTTGAATGATACATGAGTGTATTGTGTCATGTTGAACGAACTATATGGTCTTTTGTCTGAGGTACTGGGATGAATTGGGGTCCAAAATTGGTTCGGGGAACATAAAGGAAATGGCCCAAGTTTGCAGATTGTTCCTTGTCGGAAAATAGTTTGGGGGAGGGGGGGAGTTTTAGAAGACACATGTTTTATTAATTTCAGGGAGATAGAAAAAAATGTAATGTTGCCAGGAGACTTGGTGCACAGGTTTGCTGACACTCGTGAAGCACACGTGAATATAAGTGAAGGTAGTTGTCAGGCTTCCTGCTCGTGGTGAATTAGTGTATATTACAGGGCCGGCAGATGGAGAGACCAGGAATGATACGACCCTTGACCCCCCCATCCCTCCCTGTACCCCCCCTTCTGCCCCTTCCTGATGCTTTATGTCCTCCTGTTTGCAAAAGGAAGGTAACAGAGGTCCATCTGCGTTGAAAGATACCACTTAGACCCTCACTGGGCTGCTGGTGGCATCTGACCAGCATGGAAAAGTCGCAATCGCTTTCAGTGGTATACATAAAAGCCGCACACTGTTGCAAGTTACATAGTGGCCTATTGTATATTGTCTAGTGTTTGTTTTAACATTTTGTCTTTGCTGAGGTATGTGTATGCTTCCACATGTATTTTCACACGTGTTATGCATTGGAAGGTCCGATACGTATAAAACAGAAGTATACATCTATTTGTATGTTTCTTTTAAGTATGATGCCACTAGGAAAAGGCACAGAGAGATGCATGCATGCTTTCAGTAATATGGTGGGATTTTCAAGTGTGACATGGAAAGGGTTTCTGCTTTGTATTTGGGTAGGCACAATACTGTTAGTAGTTGCTGAGTAGTGAAGGTGCAACAGAGAAATGAGGTCAAAGAAATGCTGGGAAATGGATTAGTGATTATGGTAGTTTGTATGACATTTTGGGAAGATATAGTTGAAGTGGGCTGTATTATTTAAGTGTCTTCGTGAAATGAGGAATGCAGTTTCTGATGTTGAAAGGACTGCATGGTTTTGTGAGTGAGGTACAGGGTTGATTTAAGATCCAAAATCGGCCTGGTCAACGTAAGAGAAATGGCTACGTTTGTGCCTTGTCGGAAAATACAGGGGTTGTGGGGTTTCTTTACAAGACATATGTTTTATGAATGTCTGGGAGATAAAAAAGAAATGGAAATGTTCCATGCACATTTTGTGTACGGATTTCTTCACAGTGGTGAAGTATATGTGAATATAAGTGAAGGTAATTGTTAGGCTCTCTCCCTATGCTGAATGTGCGTATATTAGAGGGCCCCCAGATCAAGAATTTGAGAATGACACGTTGCTTGACTCCTCCCACCCCCCAATTTTCTCCCCCCCAATGGTTCCTCCCTCTCCTCTTTCTAAAAAGAAAGTAACAGAGGCCTATGTACCGTAAACAATAGTATTTAGACCTTCACTGGCCTGTTGGTGGCATCTGTAGAGCACAGAGAAAGTCGCAATGGGTTTCAATGCTACACGAGTGCAGTGTGTTATGTTGCAAGGACTACATGGTCTTGTGACTGAGGTACAGGGATGAATTGGGGTCCAAAATCGGCCAGGGAAATGTAAAAGGAATGGCCTTCTGCAGATTGAACCTTGTGGGAAAATACTGGGGGGTGGCTTTAACAAGGACATGCTTTATTAACTTCAGGGAGATGAAAAAAATGAAATGTTGCCTGCACACTTGGTGCACGGGTTTGCGCACACTTGTGAAGCATATGTGAATATAATTTAAGGTAATTGTCAGGCTTCCTGCTCGTGCTGAAGCTGCGTACATCACAGGGACGGCAGATCGAGAGACTGGGAATGACACGTCCCTTGACCCCCCTCCTTCCTCCCGCTCTCTAATGCTTCCTCTCCCATCGTTGTTTAAAAGGAAGGTAACAGAGGCCCATCTACCATGAAAAATAGCACTTAGACCTTCACTGGCCTGTTGGTGGCATCTGTAAGCACAAAGAAAGCTGCAATCGGTTTCAATGCTACACGAGTGCAGTGTGCTATGTTGCAAGGACTAGATGGTCTTGTGACTAAGGTACAGGGATGAATTGGGGTTCAAAGTCGGCTCGGGAAATCTAAAAAAAAATGGCCTTCTGGAGATTGAACCTTGTGGGAAAATACTGGGGGGAGGGCTTTAACAGGGACATGCTTTATTAACTTCAGAGAGATGGAAAAAAAAATGTTGCCTGCACACTTAGTGCACGGGTTTGCTCACACTGGTGAAGCACACGTGAATATAAGTTAAGGTATTTGTCAGGCTTCCTGCTTGTGCTGAAGCTGCCTACATCACAGGGGCAGCAGATCGAGAGACTGGGAATGACACGTCCCTTGACCTCCCTCTCCTTCCTCCCGCTCTTTAACGGTTCTTCTCCCCTCATTTGTAAAAGGAAGGTAACAGAGGCCCATGTGCATTGACCCTCACTGGGCTGCTGGGGGCATCTGACGAGCACAGAGAAAGTTGTAATCGACTTCTATGCTATACAAAAAAGCTGCACACAGTTGCAACTTATATATCGCCCCAATTTACATTGCTTGACGAGTCGTCTTAACAGTTTAACTTTGCTGAGGTATGTCTATGCTTCAATATGTCTTTTCACAAGAGTTATGTATAGGAAGATCCGATACCTATAAAACACAGGTATAGATCTATTTCTATGTTTGTTTTAAGTATGATGCCACTAGGAAAAGGCAGAGGGAGATCCATGCATCCTTTCAGTAATATGGTGAGACTTTTGAACTGTAACATGTAAAGGGTTTCTGGTTTGCATTTGGGTAGGCCCAACATTGTTAGTAGTTGAGGAGTAGTGAAGTTGCAACAGGCGAATGAGGTTAAAGACATAGTGGCAAAGGAATTAGTGATTATGGTACTTTGTATGAGTGTTTAGGAAGGAATTGTTGAAGTCTGCACTATATATTTAAGTGGAATGAGTAGTGTTTTGATATTTGAAATCAAGAAAATAGTAATGTAAATAATGTCTTGGTAGTTAATATCAGTAATCATATGTAATTATTTTAAAATATTGAATAGATGTAAGAAACTATTGAAACTGTTCTTTGTTTTTCAGAAAACTGTTTTGTTTGGATCCCAAATTCAAGATGCCAAGAAAAGATGAAAAGAGAAGGAAACAAAAAAAGAGATCTACTTAAAGAAAACAAAAAAAAACTGTGTTACAAACAAATGAGAATGTTACTAAGGATAAAGTTTGTTTAGGTAAGAGCACTAAACACTTTCTTAAAAGAGTTGTGGAGAAATTACATGAACAGAATAGAAATGAAAGGAAAAGGAAGAGTTTTTCAACTAAGGAAAAGGAGAATGACACTTCAAATGGTAAAAAAAAATAGTTTTTGGGAAAACAACACATGTTACACGAAGACAAAAACAATTTCAACAGATTCGACAACGACTCTTCGGAAGTAGAGTAATTCAGAATTTATTGAAAGATTGTAAGAAGTATAAAAGACGATTACTAGCATATAGGCAGAAACAACAGATTGAAACTGTAGTAGATACTGCTTTTAAATTGAAACGAAGATTATATATTTTAATATTGAAGAGAATGAAATCATTGGATAAAACAATGAGGTTTCTGAAAGACAAAAGCAAAAGAAAAAGACTTGTTAATAGGAGTAACTTTTGTGAAAGTTTCAGTGGTGAATGGAAACACACTTCTACTAGTGAGCCTTTCTTTAATGAAGAAAGCTACTTTCAACAGACTACATTAGCCTTCGCAGTTGATACTCGGGGTCGCTGTTATGAATTTCGGGATGGTTGTCCTATTCCAAAAGAAGAAATAGTTGTTAGGAGTGCAGAAGAATTAATAGCTGAAGATGTGCAAGGGAATCTCACACAAGCTCCTGTATATAAGTGGGATTGTAGCAGTATTTGCAGTATTCAAAAGGAATCTATTGACATAATGCGAATTTTTTTTACGACAATATGCAAACAAAAGTGTTAAACAGAAGATTAGGTTGTTACAAGGACTAGATCCATGTAAGGTAAGACAATATACTAAATTGCACGGACATTCTCTGGCTTGTCTTTCAAGAAAAGTGTGTAAAAGTACTTTTCATCACTTAAGAATGTTAGCAGTACCCCTCTCAGGAATGCGGAAGTTTGTAAGGAAAGTGTACTATGTAAAAACTCCAGCATTATGTTTAAGTGAATTGAACAGAGCTCTTTTACACGATTGTTTATCAGATGTAGAAAAAATGTGTGATGAAATTGAGTTTCTTTTTTTGGTTCAGAACAGCAGTGTGTAGAAAGTGAGAGCTTGACAAGTGCAGATGTTGAAGAATATGGGAAAGAGATTAGCATTGATCAGTTTGTAGAAGAAATTAGACAGTTTAAATGCGTTCTGAAAAACCAAACTATGTTTGTATTTGTTGTCGACGTGCTCAATTTAAAAGTCAAACTAGGAATGTTAATTTATATTTAAAAAGTGAAAAGGAGAACAATGATAGGTGGCAGCAATTTGGAGCTTACTTGTTGGTGGAAGATCGATTTGAGTTGGGTACTGATCAACGTATTTGTAAATATTGTTACAACAAATTAGAAGAGAACAAAATGCCAGCTAGAGGAGTACATAACAACTTAGAATTAGTAGCTATTCCAGAGGAACTGGCAGATTTGAATACATATGCGTCAGTTCTTATTCAATCTGTTCACCCATTTCAAGCTATAATTCGTATGGAGCCTAAAACAGGTAAACTGCCACCAACAGATTTACAAAGAGGTCTGAAAGGAAGAGTTGTGTACTTACCTTTAGATTTTAAGAAAAATATTGAAACTGTTGGTGGAGACAGAGAGGAAATTGAGCCAGTAGTTATTCTAGTAAACGGTGTACCAACAAAGAGTCGGAAAATATGGCAAGAGTTTGTAGATGCTAATAAACTTCAAAAGGCTACGTTATATCTTGTAGAGAACAATATTTATTATAAAACTGTAAATGTTGATGAACAGGTAATATGTTTAGAAGATGAATCAGAAATTTCAAGTGGTCAAATAGAGAAAGTGGGCAAGTCGAGGAGTGAAGAGATTTATGAACATTACACAATATGTCCTCTACATTCAAAATAAGTAATAGGAAACAGCATTGAATTGTTTCAAATGAAAAAAGCAAAGGGAACTCCAATGAGTGTATGGGAGAAAAGCTTAGAAGCTCGTTGTTTTCCATAACTGTTCCCCACTGGACAAGGTGGATGATTTGATGAGCGACCTGTACGGATTCCAGCTTCAGAATATCACTCAACAAGATTATACTCTGAAGATCCTAGATTTCGACAGTGCATTCCATATATATTTCACCTTTTGTTTGAAAGTGATTTGTCTTCTCTTTCGTATGCAGTGAACCACATACTTAAAACTGGAGTTCATCAATCACTTGTTTCAGCCAAAGAATTTATGGACAAAGTTCAACGAACAGATGAAAATTTAGAAGCACAGTTAATCATTTTGATGGCATGTCAACGTGGAACCAATGAGTATTGGTTTCATCGTCATGGTGAACTTAAGTGTATGTTAAGAAACTTAGGTACACCAACATGGTTTGTAACACTTAGCTGTGCTGAGTATGCATGGGAAGATTTATTTGAATTTCTACGAGAAGAAAATTCCAATATAAAAAATATTGAAATGAAGACACCTGGAGAACTGGGTTCATTGGATCCTGTAAATGTGTGCAGGTATTTTAATCATCGGTTTCAAACTATGATGTCTTTTATCTGCAATAAAAATAATTGTCCTCTGGAGAAGTTATTGATTTTTTTGGCGAAAAGAGTATCAAGCGAGAGGTGCTCCACATATACACATGCTTTTATGGATAAGGAATGCTCCGAAATTTGGAACGGATACTGATGAAACAGTATTGTCTTTCATCGAACAGTATGCTACCTGTGAGATTCCAAGAGAAGGAGGAGAAAAAAGCTTGAGACAACAAGTTTTACGTTTCCAAAGTCACCGTTGTGGAAAGTACTGTCGACGAAAATACAAGTCTAAAGGAAAATGTTATACCAAGTGTCGCTTTGGATTCCCACGTCCAGTAATTTCTAAAGGAAGAGTAAATTCTTTTTTGTCTGCTGTAAGGCATACAATAACTCGGAAATCTCCGAAGAATACGTACAACTTAAAAAGAATAGAACAGTCAAAGTATATTAATGACTACAATCCAGTGATTTTGAAAATGTGGAATGCAAACATGGACATTCAATATGTTGCAGATAACTTAATTGCCGTTGCACGCTATGTTACATCATATATAACGAAATCAGAAAAGACAGAGATGAAAGAAATGTGGGAAGAAATTTCACAAGAGAAGAGCCGTAGCAAACATTTGTACAGCTTTAGCTTGAAAATGCTTTCCCACAGAGAAATTGGATCCTATGAATGCTCGGATCACTTGTGCTCTTCCAGTTTATATTCAAAGTCACGAGGAATCATTTGGGTAAGTTTAGGTCTTGCCTGCACCCGAAATAGAGTGTTGAAAACATTAGAAAAAATTGAATACTTAGCAGTCAATGAACCAGAAAGTACAGAAATTCTTAAAACTGATATGTTGGATACATACTATCCCAAAAGGAGTCCACATCTGGAAGAGCTATGTCTTTATGAAATACTTGAACATTTCAGCTTTAAAAAAAATGTTACACCAAATATAAAACAAGGAAAATATGCAGTAATTGGATGTGACAGTTGTTTAGTAAAACACGCCGAAGGAAATCTTATTAACCACAGAAAACTCAGTTGCGAAACTCTAGATAAGAGAGAATTTTCCTATTTAGCATGTCTGCAACTGTTCAAGCCATGGCGTAGCGAAGCTGAATTACTTGGGCATTTCAACTGCTATGAAGATTCTTTTAATGCATGTAAAAATAGCATTGCATGTACAATTTTTCCTACATATCTACAAATGTTAAATGAGGAAATTGAACAAGAAAAGACTATTGCAGCTGAAATAGCTAATAACAGTTCTCAAGATAGTCAAAGTTCTGTTCCACCTAGTCAAGATCCACTGGGATAACCAATAATCGAAAATGAAGCAGCAATAGCCATGGATGAAGTCAAAATTGCAATGCAACAAGCACAACAGGAGAATACTACGTTGGAAAACTTAGAAGAACAACTAAATATTGAACAGAAAGAAATATGTCTACAAGTGACAGAACAGATACAACACGGTTTGTTGCATGAAAAAAAAGAATGTCTGTTCATTATTTAAACCTATTTTTATGTACATCAGTGGTCAAGCTGGAACAGGTAAAGGTTTTTTAATTAAAGTTTTGACCAGTTATCTACAAAAAACTACAGATTCACATTTATCTTGTGTTGTAACAGCTCTGACTGGATTAGCAGCGCACAATATTAAAGGAATTACTTTGCATAGATTACTTATGCTACCTGTTGAACATGATAATAAATTGGAATATCAGAAGCTGTCTGGAGATGCTTGTTATGAAGTGTCAAGAGTGCTGAAGAAAATGAAACTTTTAATCATTGATGAGGTGAGCATGGTCTCAAACTTAATGCTTGCCTTTGTACACTTGAGAATGCAACAGGTTTTAAAAACAGATTACGATGTTCTGTTTGAAGGAAAACATTTAATTGTATTTGGAGATCTACTACAACTAACTCCTGTAAAAGGACAACCAGTTTTTAAAACACTTGTGCATGAAGACACTAGGAAATGTTTGGGAAGTATTGGAAATGTGAACATGTGGTTAAATTTTGAATATAAAGAACTTATAAAAAATATGCGACAAGCTAGTGATGAAGATTATGGAAATATTCTCAAAGATATAAGAATTGGTGTCCTAACAAAACATGGTAAACAAGCTTTAGAAAGTCGGCTACTAAGGAACTTGTTTACAACTGAAAACACAGCAGCTGAAGTAATGTACAAGAAGATTGGAGAAAAGAAGTCAATAGTTTGCCTAATGCCTACACTGCAAGAGTGTTGTACATTTAATCAAGAGCTTCTGAAATTGGAAAAACAAGAAATAGTTCACGTTGAAGCTATTGATAAAATTGAGCACCAGGGAGTGACTATTCTTCTTTCAGAGAAACTACAGAGTAAATTGCACTCTTTGGAAAAGTCTGTATCTAAAACTGCTGGCTTAGAAAAAACTTTAGATGTATGTATAAACTGTCGGGTAATTTTGCGGCGTAATTTGAATGTAGAAGAAGGTTTAGTAAATGGAGCAATGGGGAAAGTTGTTGATTTTGTAAAGTATCAGAACAGAGATGGAATAGAATTCTTGAAAATAAACTTTGATCAGATTACAGAGGTAAGACATATTGGGTGTTGTACTGTACGTTTTTTGCTCGTAAAAGACTTGTATGTTCGCAGAAAACAGTTTCCTTTGTCTTTAGCATATGCAGTAACTATTCATAAATCTCAAGGTTTAAGTATAGACAGTGCTTTGGTAAATATTGGAAGTACTGTGTTCAAAGAGGGAATGGCATATGTTGCATTATCTTGAGTAAGAACATTGTCTGGTTTGTATTTGATTGATTTCGATGAAAACAAGATTAGTGCTGATGTAAATTGTGTAAGAGAATATAATCGTTTAAGAAGACTTTATACACCAGATTTAGGTGAACATCCCATTTATGAGAAACGTGTTGTGTGTTCTAAACGAAAATATGTTAAAGAATCAAGTGTGGTTGAAAAAAATAAAAAAATTGAAGAGAAAGGAAAAGGTGTAAAGAAACAGAAAATGGAAAGTGTTGATGACGTTGTGGGATACCAATTGGAAAATAGTTCAGGTATCAACTGTTACGCTAATGTGGTTCTGAATGCTGCATTTTATCTACAAGATCTTCATCTTGAAATCATAGGAAATCATGAAAAAAATTATGTTCTGCACTACATTCTGTATTTCAACAATTGACAACTGACAGAAGTAAAATCCATACTGCTTGTGGTATTCGCCAACTCTTGGATATATGTACTGGTTCTTTGACCTTCAGTCTTAATATACAACAAGATGCACAAGAATTTCTAATGGTTATGCTTGGAGTATTAGAAGATGAAGGAATACAGATTGAAAACTTATTTGGACTAAGTTACAAATGGGATCATAAATGTGAACAGTGTACATTAACTTCAAGCACTGAAGTCGACACAGAACGATTCATATACTTAACAATACCAGACTGCAAATCTGTAGCTTTCAACAAATTATTAAAAGCGGCAAATCATGATATGAAATGTTCTCATTGTAAATCAGAGATGTTATCTACATTACATATAGAAAGATATGGAAAATATCTGATTTTAATGCTACAACGTTGTAGAGCAAATGGAAGAAAAGTGGAGACCAGAATTAAAAAATTTGTTGCCAGTCAAATATCTATTTCTGGAAAAACTTTTACAACAGTGGCTATTATTTTCCATGCTGGACCTACTACAACATCTGGACACTATACTGTGTATTTAAAATGTAATAAAGGATGGACACATTGCAATGATGCACACTTGGAAATAAAACCCAGATTGCCTTATGAATTACCAAATTCATATTTGATATTTTTGAAGCCAAAGTTTTGAATACATCATTCGGCCTATTGGGAAGCTGTAAGCATGCTTTAACAAATTTAGATTGGATATTTTGCAAACTAAAGTTTTGAATACATTATTCGGCCTATTGGGAAGATGTGAACAGAAAGTCGAGAGCACTGGAAATAATTACTAATTTGAACTAGTGTTGGGACTATTATTTGTGCTTATTGGTATTGCATTTGGAAAAATTGCGTTGAAATGCAAATAGTTTACATATTTGGTATGTATATTGTAGGAAATGTAAATGAGTGTACATTTTGAAAATGTTCTTAAGATAAATGAAAGACATCCTGTAGAAGAAGGATGTAATGAAAAAATTGTAAGGAGGAATACGTATAGGTACAGATATTGAAAATAATGCTGATTTTTTTTTTCTTTCAACAATGTAGTTAATTGTTATTTTCCCCGCTGTTTCATGATGATACTACATTGACATCACTGTGTATAGTGAAGTTAAGTGGAATCTGAGAACAGCAAAAAAGGAAAAATGAAATGTAATGTAAATCTTAAATTATGTTGTAGTCTTAAAAAAGTAACAGTGTAATTTGTGTAATACATTACAATACATAACAGTTTTTTTGGTTTATTTTATTGTACATAGTGGTAAATTTTGAAAAGAGTTTTAAAGATGAATAGCACAATAGTACTTTGATATTTACTGAAAAAACCATAGGTTTCAGGGACGTTATAGTTAGAAATTAGCATTTAAAAAACCTTTGAAATTCACGGAAAAAACCATTGGTTTCAGGGATGTTATAGTTAGAAATTAGCATTTAAAAAAACCTTTGAAATTCACTGAAAAAAACATAGTTTTCAGGGACGTTATAGTTAGAAATTAGCATTTAAAAAACCTTTGAAATTCACTGAAAGAACCATAGGTTTCAGAGACACTATAGTTAGAAATTAGCATTTAAAAAACCTTTGAAATTCACTGAAAAAACCATAGGTTTCAGGGATGTTATAGTTAGAAATTAGCATTTAAAAAACCTTTGAAATTCACTGAAAAAACTATAGGTTTCAGCGACGTTATAGTTAGAAATTAGCATTTAAAAAACCTTAGAAATTCACTGAAAAAAACCGAGGTTTCAAATGGCGCCAAAGATTTGGTAAATCAAAAAACTTTTTTCCTATGGAAAGTAGGTCCTAACTATAACTACCTACTGGTGACCGCCAGTAGGTAATGTGGGTGTGTGTATATATATATATATATAAAAAACTAGGTTTCAGGGACGTTATAGTTAGTTGGACATTTCACTCGTACAAAACCAGAGAAATTCGGCCGTTATAGTTAGTTGAGCTAACTATAACTCGCGCCCCCTGCAATGCACTGCTGATGACATCACATATTACATCATTCATGACATGGTCAGTGACATCACTGGTCACATCACTGATAACATCTCAAATGACATCACTGATAACATCATCCAGGTGATAATCTGATGCACCTCCTCACATGCTAATATAAACTTTGATACACCCACTCGAAAATACAGACTACCAATTTCGAAACCACAGACACACCAATACCAGTTACTACATACCCACTCACTGATTCCTAGGTCTACACACAGATCCACTCATTCACCCATACAGTCACTCATACATGCAGTCACTCATCAATACAGCACTATCATATGCACTCATATACCTATACAGACACTCACACACTGCCACTCATCCATAGAGTTACTCACACAGCTAGCCAGTCAAGCAAATAATCAATCACACTCCCATGTACTCACCTATACAGTTATACACACACCACCTCACTTATTCATACAGATACTAACACATACTTACTCTCTTCTACAATCACTGACACAAGCACACACTCATCCATACAGCCACTCTCACAATCACTCACTCACACATATAGTCATTTATATAGTCCAACACTCACATATACTGCCTCTCACATATGTAGTTACTCACCCATGTACCACTCAGACATCCATTCACTCACCAACACACCCATACACACACTCACCCACCCATACAGCCCTTCACAGATACACTCTTGAACCATACACCCAGTGAATCAGCCACTCACACATCTATGCACAGAGTCACACACCCCCACCCACCCACACAGACACTCAGGCACCCATACAGATACTCAGGCAACCAATAAATAACCCACATACACACTCATGTAGCTTCTCACCAACCCATGCAGCCGCTTACACCCCAACTGAAAGACTGATACAGACATTCACACAGTTTAGTCACTAACCCATGCATTCAGTAAGACACGTTTAATCACTCACTTTTACAGTCAGTCACGCACCTACTAAATCATCCATTCAGACACTCATATACCCACTCATTCTTCAATACACCTTGGCATATATATGTATAAAATATATTTAAACTTTACAGAAACACACAGTCACAGGATGATGTCATCAGTGATGTCATTTGAGATGACATCAGTGATGTCATCAGTGATGTCACTGACCATGTCATGAATGATGTAATATGTGACGTCATCAGCAGTGCATTGCGGGGACGCGAGTTATAGTTAGCTCAACTAACTATAACAGCCGAATTTCTCTGGTTTTGTACAAGTGAAATGTCCAACTAACTATAACATCCCTGAAACCTAGGTTTTTTTATATATATATATACACACACACATTACCTACTGGGGGTCACCAGTAGGTAGTTATAGTTAGGACCTAGTTTCCATAGGAAAAATGTTTTTTGATTTACCAAATCTTTGGCGCCATTTGACGAATCTTCGCGAACTTTTCAAAACTAATGGGGCACTCAGGTCAGCTCCTGTCTTGAAAGTTTTGGGGTGAGACCTCAAGCGGGGGCCGACAAAAAATGGGGGTCCCAAATGTGTTTTCTCCATGTTAATTTCCATAGGAAACTTTAGACAAGGCTACAGCCCGAACTGCTGAACAGAATTACACCAAATTTGGCAAAAAGGTAGCTCTTGGTTCAGAAAGCGTTCTTTTTGTTAAATAGTGTAAAAATCCATTTAGTAGTTTTTGAGAAACTTAAATATTTACAGATATTAATATATGAACACGAAGGATCCACAAACCCTCCCGATTTCGAGCCTGAGATCTGATTGGCTGCCAACACTTCAAACCAGGAAGTGTTGGCAACCATCATGTGACTCGGTTGAACCGACTCACAAAAAAAATGTAAAACAAAAGAAAAGGGGGCAGGGTAGAAACACCCTGACCCCCTGGGCCTGTTCAAGGGGACCCACAGGGACCCCAGAGGGCCAAAAAAAGCATTTTTTCTTAAATTCCAGCAGGAGTCACGTAGGATCCGTGAATCCCGCTGAAATGTTTTAAAAAGCGGAGCATGGTCTCCCACACCTCATTTTCTTTAAGCCCCTAGGTGGGCCATGTCCCAGGGGCAATGCCATACTGTGATGCGGAGGAAGCGGGGGCCCCACCTGCCCCAGGGACCGCCACCTCCCCGGGGCTTAATTGTTTTTATTTGGGGTTTTTAAATGCGTGGTATGGCAGTCTGTGTTGTGGAGTGGTAATCTCAGGTTTAGTCTTCCTCGTTTCCATACAAGCTAAAATAAACTCAATGAGACACAAAAAAGAAGCAAGCACAGAGGAGCACTTCTGGACCTATTCAGAGGTATGAGTCGGGCCACTGGAATAATGCAACTGTTAGGCCATGCCGATTTTTGCATAATTATACATTTTCCGCATTATCCACATTATCCATCATCTGCCGCATAATCTGCAGATTTGAACCAAAAAACCTTGTTTCTAGCTCAAACGGCTCAACTTTTACCAAAAATGCAGCGACACGTGTTACAGCATGGTGGAAGGCCCTTTGCAAAGCTGGAATGGTCACCTGTTACTTATTGCTAAATGTGGGTGTTAAATTGGTACCAATGTGGTGCAAACCTCTCTTGCTTCTTTCTGAGTATCTCTTGCGTCTTTCTCACCTCACTCTTCTTTCTGCACCTCACTTGCCTCTTTCTGCACCTCACTGTCTTCTTTATGCACCTCACTTGCCTCTTTCTGCACCTCTCTTGCCTCTTTCTGCACCTTACTTGCCTCTTTCTGCATCTCACTTGCCTCTTTCTGCACCTCACTTGCCTCTTTCTGCACCTCACTCTCTTCTTTCAGCACCTCTCTTGCCTCTTTCTGTATCTCTCTTGTCTCTTTCTGTACCTCACTTGCCTCTTTCTAAACTTCTGTTGCCTCTTTCTGCACTTCTCTTGCCTCTTTCTGCATTTCTCTTGCTTCTTTCTGCCCTTCTCTTGCTTCTTTCTGCCCTTCTCTTGCTTTTTCTATGCTTCTCATGTCTCTTTATGCACTTATCCTGCTTCTTTCTGTACTTCTCTTGCCTCTTTCTGTACCTCTATTGCCTCTTTCTGCACCTCTCTTGCCTCTTTCTGAACTTCTCTTGCTTCGTTCTGCACCTCTCTTGCTTCTTTCTGCATTTCCCTTCCCTCTTTCTGAAACACTCTTGTCTCTTTCTGCACCTCTGTTGGTTCTGCTGCACTTTTCTTTCTTCATTCTGTACCTCTCTTGCTTCTTTCTGTACCCCTCTTGCCTCTTTCTGCACGCGTCTTCCCTCGTTCTGCACCTCTCTTGTCTCTTTGTGTACCTCTCTTGCCTCTTTCTGCACTTCTCTTGCCTCTTTCTGTATCTCTGTTGCTTCTTTCTGTACCTCTCTTGCCTCTTTCTGCACTCCTTTTCCTTCTTTCTGTACCTCTCTTGCCTCTTTCAGCACCTCTCGTCCCTCTTTCTGCACTTCTCTTGCCTCTTTCTCCACCTCTGTTGCTTCTTCCTGCACTTCTCTTGCCTCTTTCTGCACCCCTATTGCCTCTTTCTGCACCTCTGTTGCTTCTTTCTACACTTCTCTTGCTTCTTTCAGCACCTTTCTTCCTCTTTCTGCACTTCTCTTGCCTCTTTCTGCACTTCTCTTGCTTCTTTCTGCACCTTTCCTCCGCTTTCTGCCCATGTCCTAACTATGTAGGCATAGTTAGAAATTAGCATTTAAAAAACCTTAGAAATTCACTGAAAAAACCACAGGTTTTAGGGGCGTTATAGTTAGAAATTAATATTTAAAAACATTTGAAATTCACTGAAAAAGCCACAGGTTTCAGGGACGCTATAGTTAGAAATTAATATTTAAAAACCTTTGAAATTCACTGAAAAAGCCACAGGTTTCAGGGACGTTATAATTAGGCTGACATTTCACTCATACAAAACCAGAGAAATTCAGCCGTTATAGTTAGCTGAGCTAGCAATATCTCGCACCCCCGCAATGCACTGCTGATGACGTCACATATTACATCACTCATGACATTCTCAGTGACGTCACTGATGACATCATTGATGACATCTCAAATGACATCACAGATGACATCACTGATTACATCATCCACTTAATATCTGATGCACCTTCTCACACCCTAATATAACCTTTCCTACACCTACTCTAAAATACAGACTACCATTCTCAAAACCATAGACACACCAAAACCAGTTAGTACATACCCACTCACTGATTCATAGGTCTACACACATACCCACTCACTCACCCATACAGTCACTCATACAGACACTCATACACCGCCACTCACCCATAGAGTTACTCACCCACCTAGTCAGTCACCCAAAGAATCACTCACACTGCCATTTACTTACCTATACAGTTATACGCACACCACCTCACTTATTCATACAGATACTAACACATACTTACTCTTTTATACAATCACTGACACAAGCACACACTCATTCATACAACCACTCTTGCAATCACTCACTCTCATATATAGTCACTTTTATACTCTTTTTTACTCCAACACTCACATATACTGCCATTCGCATATGTAGTTACTCACACATATATTACTGAGACATCCATTCACTCACCAACACAGCCATACGCACACTCACTCACCCATACAGCCCCTCGCAGATGTACTCATGAACCCATACACCCAGTGAATCACCCAATCACACATCCATGCAGAGAGTCACACACACCCCCACCCACCCACACAGATACTCAGGCACCCATACAGGTACTCAGACAACCAATCATTAACCCATATAGAAACTCATGTAGCTACTCCCCAACCCATGCAGCCACTAACACACCAACTGACATACTGATACAGACATTCACACAGATTAGTCATTCACCCATGCATTCACTAAGACACGTTTAATCAGTCACGTATACAGTCATTCATGCACCCACTAAATCATCCATTCAGACACTCATACACCCACTCATTATTCAATATACCTTATCGTATATATATATATATATATATATATATGTATATATATTGATTGCACTCCATTTCAAACGCCGGTTTCACCCAGTGAAAGGAGCACGGACCACAGGATCGTTGCAGATCTATTTTATTTCAGCTCAATAAAAAACCTAGGCAGCCATGACGCGTTTCGACCCGACTTGGGTCTTGATCATATATATATATGAAATTGCACTCCTGCTCCACCTTCACACGGAAAACAGGTACGGACCACAGCTCGTTTGTTGAAGATAAAGTGCTTTTATTCGGAGCAAATAGAATTCAGCAGCATTCTAGTCCTGAATGGGTCAGTACCCAGCCTTGACGCGTTTCGACCGCATTTCCACAGTCTTGATCACATGACACGTAGGCGGGACCCGTACATTTAAATAATAAATCAAACCACACCTTTTAAATGTGAACACACCCCTAGGCAATAAAGCTGGATGACAGACTAATACATGTGAATGGTTTAACATCATAGTATATAAGTACAGTGGCTAATATAAAACCAAGAGAGGAAACAAATAGTTAGACATGCTATCAACACCAAAATCAATGTTTTAAGGCATTAGTAGAATGTATGATTAATATCCTAAATCCGAATAAATCATACCACTAATAGGTGAATAAATGCCAGAAATAATAAAAACATGACTAGAAGCAATATGTCTGAGAAACCCTGTGATCATGGATGGATTTTAAAAACATCATAAAACATGTATGTAAACATTTCATCCTGCAATAATATTGCACGCTTCCCTAAAAAGTGCAAGTGCAAAAGTGCTAGTGTTTACTAAGTGCAAATAGCAAAAGTGTGTGAAATCATTAAGATCATCATAAAAAATCATCAAAGTGAAGCCGCTTTGGAAAGGCCTGATAATCCTGAATAAAAGGCAAGTGCCATAGCACTATTAGAACTATACTGCGAACACAAGTGACAGTGTGAATTCATTTAAATTCCTATAATGCAATCAGAAAAATACATATATAAAAAACAGACATCATAGGAGAATACAATATTTTTAGATTCAGCAAAGAAGGAGGCAGTTAACAGAAACACAGTTTACAGAAAATTATACAGGTCCTCCCCTGTATTCAACCCATTGGGCATTCTAGTGTCAAGTTGGAGTATGAAATGAGATTCCAATTGGCGAAGTTGTTTATCTCTATTTCCGCCACGAATCGATTTAGCCACAGACCCTATAACAAAGTATTTCAGATCATTGAGGTTGTTATTATGCACCAGTTTGAGATGTCGGGCAACTGGGTAAGAGGGGTCGGAATTGACAACTGCACGCAGATGTTGAAGAATCCTATTGTATACTTGAAGCTTGGTGCTTCCCACGTATTTGAGAGAACAGGTACATTCCAATACGTAAACCGCATACTCAGTGCGGCAAGTATAATGACCTTGGATCTTAACTGGTCTAGTATTAAATGCAGTTGTATACTCCTTGGTGTTAACCCCAAATTTACAGGCCCGACAGGAACTACATTTGCAGAATCCTGTTCTGGGCGATAACCACGAGGTAGACATACTGATCTCTGGGCTGCTTTTGACAAGTGCATCCCTCATGGAGGGTGTACGTCTAAATGTTAGAGCAGGTAACTGTGGCAGATGTTGTGATAGAGTCAGATCTGTCAATACTATCGGCCAGTGGGTATAGATGATACGTCTAATCTGCGTAGCTTGCCTACTATACGTGGTTATTAGTCTCATGGAATCTGAATCCTCTTTCAAACGCCTAGTGGGACTGTGGCCAGGGGTGATGGTGTTGGATTTGCCCTGGAGACATTCCTCCCTAGTCAGACTATTGGCTTTATTGAGTGCTGATAACAGGTTGGATCGTTGTAACCCAGTGACAGGAACCTCTGTAAGGCTTCATTTTGGCAAGTTTCCAAATCAGATGGGGAACTACAGATCTGACGGATCCGAAGAAATTCCCCATAGGGGATGCTGAGAATTAGGTGGCTGGGATGGGAGCTGGTCGCATGTAAAATGGAATTACCAGCGGTAGCCTTTCTGTGCTGTTTAGTTTGAATCACTCCATCACATACTGTTAATTGTACATCCAAAAATTGCACACTCTCTGCACTGATATTTGCCGTGAAGTTTAGATTCTGGTCATTGATGTTAATGGCCCTAACAAAAGCCTCTGCAGATTCTACTGACCCCCTCCACACCACACAGATATCGTCAATAAACCTCCACCACTGGATTACATGGGCATTGTACATAGTTTTATGGTGGGTTCTGAGGACGTGCTCCTCCCACCAGCCAACATGAAGACACGCATAGCTGGGGGAGAAACACGCCCCCATAGCTACTCCTCGGAGCTGATGATACACTTCTCTGTTGAATAAAAAATAATTATTCATAAGACAGAATTCAATCATGTTTAGAATCATCATATTTTGATCATACAGATGAATACTGCGCTGTTCCAAGAAGTATTTGACTGCTTGTAAACCGTCCCTATGGTGAATGCTAGTATATAAGGACGTGATGTCCATGGCAATAAGCAGGTAGTCAGAATCCCATTTGATGGTTTGTAGTTTTTGAAGAAAATGACCAGTGTCTTTGATAAATGAGGGTAACTGTGTAACGGAGAACTGGAGGAAAAAATCCACAAATTTGGAAATTGTTTCAAGGAGACTTTTCTGTGCAGAGATAATGGGTCTCCCTGGGACAGGCTTAACGTTTTTGTGCACTTTGGGAATGAAATATAAAACGGGGGTGATGGGGTACTCATTTTTCCAAAAGTTAAATTAATTTTTGCTCAGAAGCCCAACCCGTTTCCATTGGGCGAGATTTTAAAAAATCTTGTCCTTAACCTGTCTCAGATCTTGAAATGAAGCCGTACTGTAACATGCTGTATCGTTCAAATGGCACATAGCTTCCTCCATATAGAGATCCTTGGGCCAGAGCACTATATTTCCCCCTTTATCGGCTTGATTGATAATGAGCTCGTTGTCATCCCTGAGCTTACGTACAAGATTGGTGTATTGGACTTCCAAATGCTTTTTACGGCGAGCTTTGCGCATCGTGGCTCTATTAAGTTTCTTGAGCTCCTCAGTAACACAATCGCTAAAAACATCGACTGCATCCTTGGGCATTAAAGGGATGAAATTGGAGCTTGGCCGAAACGGAGTCTCGATAGCTCTGGTGCAGTCGATACCTATAGTGTCAAGTTCAGCTTGTGTGGAGGGAGCAACAACTGAATCATCATTGGCCAAGGAATGTAAAACCCTCAATGTATTGATGTCCGATACTTGTAAGTTGGAATCACATGTATTGGCAGGCCCTGTGTTGGCAGTGTTGTCGGACGTGCCTTTTAGTTGGTAAAATTTGAGAAGTTTTAACTTCCGTATGAACTTAAAAACGTCCACTCTGGATTGATTGTACTTGAAATTCGTGGATGGACAAAATGAAAGGCCCAAAGATAATAGTTGGTTTTCCGCTTTAGTTAGAGTGGTAGCAGAAAGGTTGATGACAGTATTGTCAATACTTGATGATATTACACCCATTTCTTGGATCTGGTGCCCCTGCCTCTGTTGGTTCCTGTGTAGTTTCCGCCTTTCCCTCCTGCGCCTGTTTCTCCATCCCCTTGTTTCGTTGTTGTGTTGTGTTGTCGGAGAGTTTGACGGTGGTCTTGCCGTAAAAAATTGAGTTCTTCTCCTGAATTGAAATTACTGGCTGATGCCAATGAGGCTCCTATATTGGTATCGCTGTTATCTTCAGATTAGCTGCTACTTGGTATTGAACTGGCCTCCGAATTGGAAGGTGAAGCCATCGCTTGGTGCGTTGTTGAAATAGATGTCGTTTTTGTGGCTAAAGCTTGCTTCTTGATGGTATCGAATTTTTTCAAAAAAGTAAAGACCCTGCCAGATTCATAATCTCTTTTATCTCGGGCAAATTTGTATATTTTCCTTTCTTTAATGGTCAATTCTAATTTCTTCAGTCTAATTTCTTCAGTCTTGCTTCAATTTCTTGACGACCTTTTGTAATTTGTTCTTTTTGTTCAGTGATGTCATTTGAGATGTCATCAGTGATGTCATCAGTGATGTCACTGACCATGTCATGAATAATGTAATATGTGACGTCATCAGCAGTGCATTACAGGGGCGCGAGTTATAGTTAGTTCAACTAACTATAACGGCCGAATTTCTCTGGTTTTGTACGAGTGAAATGTCTAACTATCTATAACGTCCCTGAAACCTAGGGTTTTTTTCAGTGAATTTCTAAGGTTTTTTAAATGCTAATTTCTAACTATAACGTCCCTGAAACCTCTGTTTTTTACAGTTAATATATATATATATTTATGTGTGTAAGTGTGTGTGTATATATGTATGTATAATATATATATATATATATATATTATCTACTGGCGGTCGCCAGTACATAGTTATAGTTAGGACCTATTTTCCATAGGAAATCAGCGACATTCTATTTGAAATAACTCTTGACGAATCTTCGCGAAATTTTCAAACTTTATGGCCCGCTCCGGTCCGCTCCCACCCTGAAAATCTCAGGGTGATTCGTCAAGCGGGGGCCGAGAAAAAAGGGGGTCCCAAAACGTGTTTTCCCCATTCATTTTCCCATAGGAAACTTTAGACACGGCTACAGCCCGAACTGCTGAACGGAATTACACCAAATTTGGCAAAGAGGTAGTTCTTGGTTCAGAAAGAACCCTTTTTGTTAAATGGTGTAAATCCGTTCAGTAGTTGCTGAGAAAATCAAAAGTAAAAGTACATATATATCTATGGCCGCGTCGGATTCGCGCACCCTCCCGATCACGAGCTGTCTGCTAATTGGCTGTCAACACTCCAAACCAGGAAGTGTTGGCAGCCATCTTGTTCCTCGGTAGAACCGAGGAACAAGAAAGCAGTAAAAAAGTGCGCAAACGCACAAAGGGGGCAGGGTAGAAACACCCTGACCCCCTAGGTCTGCTCAGGGGGTCCCACAAGGACCCCCTGGGCAAAAAGCATTTTTTTTTAATCGGCAGGATGCGCTCAGGGTGCGTGGATCCTGCCGATAAAAAATCGAGCGCAGTCTCCCGCGCTTCGATGTTAATTTGCCCCTGGGTGGGCCAAGTCCCGGGGGCATGCTTGGGGGGTGTTTATTTTATGTATGGGGGCCTCTAAGGGCCCCCCAAGCCCTGGGGACCACCACCCCCCGGGGCTTTATCATAAATGGTGCGGGAGGGCTCTGAGCCCTCCCGCAGCCCCGGGACCGCCACCTCCCTGGGGCTTTTTTTTTTTTTTTAAACCTGTGTGGGGGGCTCCAGCCCCCACACGCCCCGGGACCACCACCTCCCGGGGCACTAAGAAAATTGAAAATGGGGGTCCGTTTTGGACCCCCAAGCCCCGGGGACCACCACCTCCCCGGGGCTTTCAAAATGTAGGGAGGGGGGCCGTGCAGCCCCCCGCCTGGAGCCCTTGATGGCCCTGGGGACCGCCACCCCCCAGGGCCGGCTCCTGCAGTGTCCCGGGGTGCCTACCCCCGGGACACTGCTGTTTGCTATGACAGGACGGGAGCCTCGCGGCTCCCGCCCTGTCATAGCAAACTTGGTTTGCATTTTGAAAGAGAGAGCAGGAAACCTGCTCTCTCTTTCAAAATGCAAACCATTGCTTTCCACATGGGGAGCAGCATCTTAGCTGCTCCCCATGTGAAAAGCAATGCCGGCTCCCATAGGACGCGGGGAGCCGGCGGGACTGTGGGGGATTGGGGACCCCCACAGTCCCCAACCAGAGGCCAGGCCCCGGGGGATGGGGTCCCCGGGGCCATAAGTGGCCCAGGAGGGGGGCCACGCAGCCCCCCTCCCAAAATAAAAAAAAATAAAAAAAATAAGGGCAAGGCTGGCCCCGGGGGATGGGGTCCCCGGGGCCTTAATGGCCTGAGGAGGGGGGCCACGCAGCCCCCCTCCATATTTTTTATTTAAAAAACAGGGCATGCCCCGGGGGATGGGGACCCCGGGGCCAATAGAGGCCCAGGGAAGGGGGGCCACGCGGCCCCCTTCCCGTTTGTTTTTTTTTTTTTTTTTAAATAAAACAAAAGAAAAATGCTCAGGCCCCGGGGGATGGGGTCCCCGGGGCCAAAAGTGGCTGAGGGAAGGGGGTCCACGCAGCCCCCCCCATACATTTTTTTTTTTAAAAACGGCATCGTGCCGGAGGCCCCGCCCCCTCCCTGCAGTACTCTGCAAACGCGCCCCCTGGCGCGTTTTAAGAAGGGGAAGTAATTCCCCTTGAATACTGGGGGTCCCTGGGGGCCAACTAGCCCACCAGGAACCTCCAGTATGCGCCAGGGGCTGCCTTGCAGAGAGGTGTACAGAGGCCACGCCCCTTTTACACCTCTCTGCAACGCAGCTCTGTGGCGCTTAATGGAGGTAGCTGGTGGGCTAGTTGCACCCCAGGGACCCTCAGGATTGAAGGGGAGTTAATCCCCGAGTTAAAACGCGCCACGGGCGCGTTTGCACAGTGGTGAAGGGAGGGGCGGGGCCTGAGGTGACATGTGTGCAAACAGGCCCCGTGGCGCGTTTTAAGATGGGGAATTAAATCCCCTTCAATCCTGAGGGTCCCTGGGGGCCAACTAGCCCAACAGGTACATCCAGAAAGCGCCACAGAGCTGCGTTGCAGAGAGGTGTAAAAGGGGTGTGGCCTCTCTACACGTCTCTGCAACGCAGCCCCCTGGCGCATACTGGAGGTTCCTGGTGGGCTAGTTGGCCCCTAGGGACCCTCATGATTCAAGGGGACTTAATCCCCCAACTTAAAACGCACCACGGGGCGCGTTTGCACAGATGTCACCTCAGGCCCCGCCCCCTCCCTTCACCATTGTGCAAATATTCCTCTAAAATCTGCCGAACTACGAATTCTGATTTACTCACCTGTTATCAGGAGAGACCTCAGTGCTGCATCTTTCAGCCCAGTACTAATCCTGAAAAGTAATTTTAACCGTACTTACCAGTAACTTGAATTTCCTTCCATAGGATATCATTGCCTGCTTTTTGCTGAAAAAGTTTCTAAGTGTTGATTTTTGAAACATACAAATATTCCTCTAAAATCAGCCGAAATACGAATTCCGATTTACTCACCTGTTATCAGGAGAGACCTCAGTGCTGTATCTTTCAGCCCAGTACTGGTCCTGAAAAGTAATTTTAACCGTACTTACCAGTAACTTGAATTTCCTTCCATAGGCTAACATTGACTGGTTTCACTTGGAAATTCTTCTAAGTGTGGAGTTTTGGAACTTTAAAATATTCCTCTAAAATCAGCCGAAATACGAATTCCGATTTACTCACCTGTTATCAGGAGAGACCTCAGTGCTGCATCTTTTAGCCCAGCACTGACCCTGAAAAGTAATTTTAACCGTACTTACCAGTAACTTATATTTTCTTCCATAGGATTCCATTGTCTGGTTTTCAGCAGAAAAGTTTCAAAGTGTCGATTTTCACAAACTACAAATATTCCTTAAAATGTGTGTGTGTAGACCTAAGAATCAGTGAGTGGGTATGTACTTATTGGTATTGGAGTGTGTATGGTTTTGAGAATGGCAGTCTGTAATTTAGAGTGGGTGTTTCAAAACTTATATTAGGGTGTGAGAAGATGCATTAAATTCTCACATGGATGATGTCATCAGTGATGTCATCAGTGATGTCATTTGAGATGTCATCAGTGATGTCATCAGTGATGTCACTGACCATGTCATGAGTGATGTAATATGTGACGTCATCAGCAGTGCATTGCGGGGGCGCGAGTTATAGTTACCTGAACTAACTATAACGGGGGAATTTCACGGGTTTTGTACGAGTGCAATGTCCAACTAACTATAACTGTCCCTAAAACCTTATGGTTTTTTCAGTGAATTTCTAAGGTTTTTTAAATGCAAATTTCTAACTATAACGTGCCTGAAACCTATGGTTTTTTCAGTGAATATATATGTATATATTACCTACTGGCGGTCGCCAGTAGGTAGTTATAGTTAGAACCTAGTTTCCATAGGAAATGCGTTTTTTGTTTTGCCAATAACTTTGGCACCGTTTAACGAATCTTCGTGAAATTCTCCAAGAAAATGTTTCATCTAGGTCAGCCCCTATCCTGAAAGTTTGGGGGTGATTTGTCAAGTGGGGGCTGAGAAAAAAGGGGGTCCCAAAAAGTGTTTTCTCCATGTTAATTTCCATAGGAAATTTTAGCCAGGGCTACAGCCCGAACTGCTGAACGGAATTACATGAAATTTGGCAAAAAGGTAGCTCTTGGTTCAGAAAGCGACCTTTTTTTTAAATGGTGTAAATCCGTTCAGTAGTTGCTGAGAAATTCAAAAAATAAGAGACAAAAAATCAATTTCCCATAGGAAAATTTAGCCAAGGCTACAGCCCGATCTGCTGAACGGAATTACACCAAATTTGGCAAAAAGGTACTGCATGGCTCAGAAAGCGACCTTTTTAAAAATGGTGTAAATCCGTTCAGTAGTTGCTGAGAAATTCAAAAAATAAAAATATCGATATCTAGAGGGGCGTTGGATCCGCGGACCCTCCCGACCACGAGCTTTATTCTAATTGGCTGTCAACACTCCAAACCAGGAAGTGTTGGCAGGCATCTTGTGACTTGAGTCAGAAGAAAACAGTGAAACAAACGCGAAAAACAAGAAAAGGGGGCAGGGTAGAAACACCCTGACCCCCTAGGCCTGCTCAGGGGATTTAAAAAAATCGGCAGAATTCACGCTGGGTGCGCGAATCCTGCAGAAAAATAATAAAAAATCAAAGCGCGGGCTTCCGCGCTTCATCTAAATGAGGCCCCCGGGTGGGCCAGGTCCCGGGGGCATTGCCCAATGTATAGTTTTTAATTGCGGGGAACCGCCGGGGCCGCCGCAGCCCCGGGGACCACCACGTCCCCGGGGCTCTCTTAATGCTATGCGGGAGGGCATGCGGCCCTCCTGCAGCCCCGGGGACCGCCACCCCCTGGGGCTTGTTTTTTGATGTGAGGGGGGCCTCTAAGGCCCCCTCGCAGCCCCGGGGACCGCCACCCCCGGTGCTTGTTTTTAAAAAAATATATAAACCTGTGTGGGAGGGGGGGGGGGGCTCGAGCCCCCCCACATGCCCCGGGGACCACCACGTCCCCGGGGCACTAAAATGCAAATGCGGGGGTCCGTTACGGACCCCCGAGCCCCGGGGACCACCACCTCCCCGGGACTTTCTAATTGAAGGGAGGGGGGCCGCGCGACCCCCTCCTGGAGCCCGTGATGGCCCTTGGGACCGCCATCCCCCAGGGCCAGCTCCTGCAGTGTCCCGGGGTACCCACCCCCGGGACACTGCTGTTTGCTATGACAGGGCGGGAGCCGTGCGGCTCCCACCCTGTCATAGCAAACTCTGCTTTGGATTTTGGAAGCGAGAGCAGGATTCCTGCTCTCGCTCCCAAAATCCAAACCAGATTGCTTTTCCACACGGGGAGCTGCATGTCAGCAGCTCCCCGTGTGGAATAGCAATGCCGGCTCCCGCAGGAGGCGAGGAGCCGGCAGGGACCGTGGGGGCATTGGGGCTCCCCCCACGGTCCCCAATGGATAAGAAGAAGTGGACATGCCTTGGAGGAGGGGGTCCCCGAGGCAAATGTAAATTAGTGAAAGTGAACGATTTTTTATTTTTTTTAAATTGGAGTCGCGACCCTAGCGCGGGTCTCAGCGCGGCCCCCAGTATGAACACGAAGGGTGCGCGGCTCTCAGCGTGGCCCCCTGTGTGAATGCGATGGGTGCGCGGTTCTCAGCGCGGCCCCCTGTCTTAAAGTCGCGCTGGGTGCGCGACTCCAAGCAAGAAAAAAAATATATATATTTTAAAAGACAAAGGACATTACATAATTATATTAAAATAAAAAAAGAAAAGAAAATAATTATACAATATTACAGTTTAAAAAAAAAATTATAAAAAAAACTTGCAATTTTCAGAAAAGCATATAAGATTGTATAAATATTAAATTTACAAATTACCAATTAAAAAACTCTAGAAATTCAGTGAAAAAACCATAGGTTTCAGGCCCGTTATACTTAAGAATTAGCATTTAAAAAACCATTGAAATTCAGTGAAAAAACCATAGGTTTCAAGGACATTATAGTTAGAAATTAGCATTTAAAAAACCTTTGAAATTCACTGAAAAAACCATAGGTTTCAGGGACGTTATAGTTAGAAATTAGCATTTAAAAAACCATTGAAATTCACTGAAAAAACCATAGGTTTCAGGCCTGTTATAGTTAGAAATTAGCATTTAAAAAACCTTAGAAATTCACTGAAAAAACCATAGGTTTCAGGGATGTTATAGTTAGTTGGACATTTCACTCATATAAAACCATAGAAATTCCCCCGTTATAGTTAGTTCAGCTAAGTATAACTCGCGCCCCGTAATGCACTGCTGATGATGTCACATATTACATCATTCATGACATGGTCAGTGACATCACTGATGACATCACTGATGACATCTCAAATGAAATCACTGATGACATCACTGATGACATCATCCACGTGAAAATCTGATGCACCTCCTCACACTCTAATTTAACCTTAGATACACCCACTGTAAAATACATACTACCATTTTCGAAACCATCGACACACCAATACCAGTTACTACATACGCACTCACTGATTCCTAGGTCTACACACACATCCACTCATTTACCCATACAATCACTCATACATACAGTCACTCATCAATACAACACTATCATATGCACTCATACACCTATATAGACACTCACACACCGCCACTCACCCATGGAGTTACTCACACACCTAGTCAGTCATGCAAAGAATCAATCACACACCCATTTCCTCAGCTATACAGTTATACACACACCACCTCACTTATTCAAACATATACTAACACATACTTACTCTCTTATACAATCACTGAGACAAGTACACACTCATCCATACAGCCACTCTCACAATCACTGACTCTCACATATAGTCATTTATATACTCCAACTCTCACATACACTGCCTTTTACATATGTAGTTACTTGGACATGTACCACTGAGACATCCAATCTCTCACCAACACACCCATACACACACTCACCCGCCCATTCAGCTGTTTCCACATGCAATCTTGAACCCATACATCCAGTGAATCAACCACTCACACATCTATGCACAGAGTCACACACTTCCCACCCACACACACACACACTCAGTCTCCCATACAAATACTCAGGCAACCAATCAATAACCAATATAGACACTCATGTAGCTACTGACCAACACATGCAGCAGCTTACACAACAACAGACATACTGATGCACACATTTAGACATTTAATCACTCACTTATACAGTCACACACCTACTAAATCCTTCATCCATACACTTATACAGCCACTCATTCTTCAATACACCTTGGCATATATATAAAACATATTTAAACTTTACAGAAACACACAGTCACTGGATGATGTCATCAGTGATGTCATTTGAGATGTCATCAGTGATGTCATCAGTGATGTCACTGACCATGTCATGAATGATGTAATATGTGACGTCATCAGCAGTGCATTGCGGGGGCGCGAGTTATACTTAGATGAACTAACTATAACGGGGGAATTTCTATGGTTTTATACGAGTGAAATGTCCAACTAACTATAACATCCCTGAAACCTATGGTTTTTTCAGTGAATATATATATATATATTTATAGGGTTTGGGGTGGGCAGGGGTATTGGGTTAGAAGGGTCCATTTAGGGTTTAGGGGTGGTAGGGGTATTCAGTGGGAAGGGTGTTTTTAGGGTTTAGGAGTGGGTAGGGGTTTTGAATGGTAAGAGTGCTTTAAGGGTTTACGGGTGGGTAGGGGTATTGGATGGTATGGGTGTTTTTGAAGTTTAGGGGTGAGTAGGGGTATATGGTGGTAAGGGTGTATTTAGGCTTTAGGGGTGGATGGGTAAATGGGTGGTAAGAGTGATTTTTAGGGTTTATGGGTGGGTAAGGGTATAGGGTGATAAGGGTGTTTTTAGGCTTTAGAGATGGGTAGGGACATTGGGTGGTAAGGGAATTTCTGTGGTTTAGGGGTGGGTAGTAGGCCTGGGCTGTAAACTCCGCTCCACTCGCGGAGCTCGTGGAATTCAGGCATTCCACAGAGGAGTGCCTGGATGCCGCTTTCAGGCACAAGCAAACATTTTTTTTCTGTTTGCCCTTAAGATTTATTTGGCGCACGCTCTTGTTTGCCACAATACTCTTGGGCCGCTAGCAAGCACGTGCAAGACTTTGCACCCACTTACACAGCTTCTGGCCACAACAGCACCTATGTAGTGCCGATCGCGGTCGCAAGCGCATCACTCGAGTAGCTTTTGTACACAAGAAGAGGCTAGAAAGGCTTTTCAAGTGGATTTTCTGCTCCAACGGACCGCTGGAGTCGTTTTTTGCCTTCCAACCGGTAGGAAGTGCACCAGAGACTCCAACTTCCTGTTCCTGTCCAGCAAGCTCCTCTCAGTGCTTTGTCCATCTTCTGGTCACTTTTCATTTGGATTTGGAGCTGGAAGGATCACTCTCCTTGTCTACTGCATATACACCATTGGATTTAAGGACTTTGTATTTGAGATTTCACAAGTAAGTTGAAAAACTCTTGTGTAAGGGTGTTGTTTGTTTGATAGAGGGCTTGCACCAGTATTTATTTGTACTTTTATTCAATTTTTCAAAGTTATTGTGGTGGGTGGCATGCATTTTTCAGTAGGGGCCTAGTTATATTTTTGCATTTATTTCAAACTCTGTTTTATTGAAATTTTTCTCAGAGAGTGCGACCATAGCATTACATAGGCAACATTAGTTGTAAATACATTCCACCCAGATAAACGGAACGCTCATGCAGGTTACATTTTCCCGCAAGGTCCGCGGCGAATGCACTTTAATATATAACACAGCTTCGTCTTAACATGTTGCTTTCATACCCATGTTTCTGAATACAATCTACCCTCCCCAAAAATTAACCTAAAAAGGAAACTTAATTATACCTAAAAATAAAACCAAAAAAAACCCCAAAACTGTGATGTCATGGTGCGGATTAGAGAAATGTGAGCGCGAGGAGTGGGTTATCTGGGCCTCTATTTGGGTGCACAACGCCATCCTCAGAAAGCCCGTTCATTTGGAACAGTTAGATAAGGAACAAATGAAGGGCCCTAAGCCTTGGACCGCAAGCCGTCAAAGGTAGCCCCTCCGACAAGTAGCTGACCAGCGGAGACCAGATGTGATCAAAACCTTTTCTAGTGTCTTCAATTATATCAGTCATGCGCTCCAAAGCCAAAGCCCTCCACATTCTCGCATGCCATTGGGTTAGGGAAGGGGCCTCTTGTTTTTTCCAAGCCGCAGCAACTGCCATTTTGGCTGCCCCCAAACAAAGCCACATCACTGATTTGTCACCCTGTGTCTGCCGCTTCAACGCTGGATCCCGGACCCCCAACAGAACTTGTTCCATGGAGGTGGGAATAGGATATCCTAAGATAAGCTTGATTTGGGACAGAATTTCTTTCCAGAAAGGTTTAATGGCAGGACAGTCCCACCATATATGTCTGAAATCACCTAACATCCCACATCCCCTCCAACACCTGTCCGACGAACTAGGAAAAATCTTGTGAAGTTTCTGAGGGTACAAGTACCAATCGTACATGATTTTGTAGTGTGCTTCTCTGAGATACATTGAGCGGTTGAATTTCACTATATCTCTACCCAGATGTTCCCAATGCTTATCCTCCAATGGAGCATCTACAAGAGCGTCCCAAAAGCGTTTAAAACGCGGTGCCGTTCTGGGACTCGTCGCTTGTATGAGAGCGTACAGATAGGAGATACATCCCTTGGAAGAGGACCCCGAGTGAGCAAACCTCTCGATAGGGAGCAACTCCCTGGTGGCGGCCAGCCGCACCAGGGGCCGCTGCACCCAGTGTTTTAGCTGCAAGTAGTGGTATTCTTCTTTGTCATTCACTGCAAATTGCTTCTTGCACTCTTGAAAAGAGATGAGCTCTCCTCTTTCAAACAAATGAGAGATCATGAGGCAACCGCCCTCCCTCCAAGCCTCAAAGGGACCCTCTTGTAGTGCGGGGGGAAAGGCAGCATTGAAATGTATAGGCGTATGAGGGGAGGGAAAGGTCGTAAGGTGCAGTCTGTTAGTGAGGGTATCCCAGACTTTTAGTGTGGTGGACGTAGGCATGCTTATGTAGGCATTGAGAGGTCTGTCTTGCTTTGGCTTCCATAGAAGATCCCAAATAGTTCGCCCTGTTATCTGCCTGTCTATATGCAGCCAATGCTTCTCCGAAGCCCGCAGCGACCATTCCGTAATTACCCGCAATTGCGCCGCTCGATAATAGGACTGAAAGTCCGGTAGTGCTAGACCACCTTCTTTACGCGGTCTAGTAAGCAAATTATAGGGAAGTCGTGCCCTTTTCCCTTGCCAAATAAATGTGGTCAGCATATGCCGCAGCTCCCTAAATAGGCCTCCCTCCACTGGGATAGGCAAACCCTGAAAAAGATAGAGTAAGCGAGGGAGAACATTCATCTTAATGGCATTAATCCTGCCCAACCAGGTGATGTAAGCCCCTCTCCACTTTCCCAGATCCGTCTTTAGTTGTCTCAGAAGGGGGGAAGTTAGCTTTGTATAGATCCTGTATTCGAGGAGTAAGCTTAACACCCAAGTAAGTGATCTCCTTGATGGTGCAGCGGAATGGTGACACCTCTTCCACCCCTCGCCAATCATCTTTAGGTATTGTTAAATTTAGTAGGAAGGATTTGGACCGGTTGATCCTGAATCCCGCCACCCTTTCAAACGCCTCTAGCTCTGCACGGATGGCCGGAAGAGAGACAAGAGGGTCCGACACTGGAAGAAGCACGTCATCGGCGAATAGCGATATCTTGTGGTCGTCCGTGCCGAAACAGATACCATGGATCTCTTGGTTTCCTCTGATCCTATGTGCCAGGGGTTCTATGCTCAAGGCAAAAAGGAGGGGGGACAAGGGGCAGCCTTGTCTCGTCCCGCGAGCCAGGCGAAAAGGGGAAGAAGCAACTCCGTTGACAAGGACCCGAGAGCTGGGGGAATGATAGTTAGCGCAAATCATCCCTATAAAAGTTTCGTTAAAGCCAAAGCGCTGGAGCACTTTAAATAAGAAGGGCCATTCCACGCGATCAAAGGCTTTCTCCGCATCTAGCGAGAGAAGCGCTGTTGGGATGTTTTTTTTGCGGGCCTTTTCAATGATATGGATGATGCGCCGCAAGTTATCATAGGTTTGACGCCCCTTTATAAATCCAGACTGGTCTGGATCTATGAGACCAGGGAGGATGGATTCGAGACGAGTGTCCAGGATTTTAGAGTAAATTTTTGCATCTAGGTTTAGAAGAGCAATCGGGCGGTAAGAAGAGCATGCGGAGGGATCCTTACCAGGTTTAGGAAGCACTGCCACAATTGCTTCGCCCATGGAAGGAGTGACCTGTTGCGTAGAGGCGATGATGTTAAATAGTATTGTTAGGAAGGGAACGAGCTCCGGCGCGAAAGTACGGTAGAAGTGGGCTGAGAAGCCATCCGGCCCTGGAGCCTTCTGGAGTTTAAGGGAGTCGATTGCTTTCTGTACCTCGTCAGCGGTTATGGGTTTCGCTAACTTTTCATTAGAGCAAGCCCTGACCTGAGGGAGGTCTATGGGGCTCAAGTACCCCGATGGGTCATGCGTCCCTGGAAGTTCTGAGGTGTAAAGAGTCCTATAAAAATTCTCAAAAGCCCGTGCTTTCCCCTCCTCTGACCTGTGCTCTACACCCTGCTCATCTACTATTAGTTTGATATACTCTTTTTCCTGCTTGGCCCGGAGTTGGCGCGCCAACAAGGATCCCACTTTATTCCCGCCCTCATAACCCCTAGATTGTAGGCGTAGGATGGATTTCTCCGCCCTGTTGGTGTAGATGGCCTGCAGTTTCCCTTTTAGAGCCGTGACCTTCCGTAGTGCCGGAGCCGAGGGGCTATCCTTGTGGGCCTGCTCTGCAGCTGTTAATTCCCGTTCCAATTGAAGGCGCTCTGCACATTGTTGAGAGCGTAAAGTAGTGGCCAGTTCGATGCACTTGCCTCGGACAACTGCCTTAAGAGCGTCCCAGGTAGTTGCATGAGAAGTAGCCTCAGGGTCGTTCAGCTCTAGATATTCGTTGATGGCCCTTCTGAGGTCATCACGTAGAAGTCTATCCCTGCACAGGAAATTGGGGAAATACCATCGAGCATGTTTTGGACGCGGGTTTGGCCAGGTGATTGTCAACTCCAGGGGGCGTGGTCCGATAGACAGATCGGATGGAACTGAGTTTGCAGTACGGATGGGAGCAAGAACTGGCTCATGAAAATGTGATCGATACGGGAATATGTTTTATGTGAGTGAGAGAAGAACGAGTAGTCTCGCGTCGTGGGGTTGACCTCCCTCCATACATCTACCAACCCCATGCGCTGAAGCTGTGAATGCAGCGCCTTTCCAAACGCCCCTCCTCGAGCCCTGTGTGAGTGTGTCGTATCCATACCCAGATCCCAGACTAGATTGAAATCCCCCAAGAGCACTATGTCCCCCTGGGCAAAGTTCTCCAGAGACATAAGGAAGGAGAGGATGAAATCTTGTTGACCTGTGTTGGGAGCGTATAGAACTGCGAACGTGCAGTGGCGGCCTCTAAGGTCCCCCCGAACCATAAGGAACCTCCCGCTTTTGTCTGTTTTAGTGTCCTGGACTTGAAAGGGGACCCCTGCGTGAAACAACAATGCCACCCCGTTTTGTTTCGAGGAGTGTGAAGATCGAAATATGAGGGGATAAGCTCTATGGCGTAGCCGGGACTCGTCTGACTTTTTGAGGTGCGTCTCCTGCAGAGCTGCTATTTGGACATTGTGGTCATGCAGGTACTTCCAGAAGCGTTGACGCTTGTTAGGGAATTCAATCCCCGAGCGTTCCATGTGAGCACTCTAACCGCCATCTGTACCTAGAAGGGGATGCTGCCCTTTCGGCGTAGGATTCCTCTGAAAACGCCCCAATTGACCCCCCATCCCCCCGCCCTCGCCCACCAACCATAGAAAAAGAAAGGAACCATGACATCTAACTGAAAAAACCCAAACAAATACTTAACATGAGTGCATAGAGTCCCCCTCCTAGAGGGAAACCCCTGTACCAGAATACACTCGAGGAACATGACCATTACCATTCCCCCAGCCCTTATCATAGCAAAGATCAAGGCATATGTTGCATTAAGAAAGAAAAAGAGAGCCCCCTTTCCCCAACGGAAGAACAAGTAGCGCTGAATTTCAAACCCTTGCAGCGGAAGGGGTTATCAAAATACCCCAAATGCAACTCAAACGGTTAGCCGTGTACCAGACCTCGGCCGTCAACACCCTTCCCCCTGAGCCCCCCCCACCACCGTGTAGATAATACTGTCCCCCCGACCTACTACTGCTGATACAGTGCCCTCTCATGGTGTCCATGTCAAGCGCTGGGATCAGAGCATCACGTAGCACCTGGGCACCCCGGCCCCAACCTGGTACGGAAGATGCAAGTCCTCTGCCCCATCCAGCTCTCCAAATCTTCGGCAGGAGGATCCCTTTGGGTGGGAAGGAGGGGAAAGGGGGTGTACCCCCCACAGCTTTACAGCAAGTTCAGGCAGAAAGACAACCGAGCGGTTGCACGTCTAATGATGCCTCAGTCTGGTGATTTCTTGTTTCTCCTGCCCATTTGACGCCATTGCCCCCCATTGCGTCGCTCAGGTTGACCCCTTCCGTTCGGGTCCGGTAAGGAAGAGGAGAGTTCCACTCCTAGCAGATCGGCTGCCTCTGAAAGTTCCACAAAGTGGTGCTGTTTGTTATTCCATTGGAAAGAGATCCCAAAGGGGTATGTCCATCTGTACCGAACTTTCTTCTCCCGCAGATGTTCGGTGATTGGGCGGAACTGTTGGCGTCTCATGAGAGTGGCCTGCGCTACATCTTGATAAAGCGAGCATGTGGCATTTTGGAAGGTGAGCGTGTCGGTGACCCTTGCCCTCTGCAAGACCATCTCCTTGACCTTGAAAGAACTGAACTTTGCCAGGACATCTCTTGGGCGTCGACCTTCCCCCTGCAGGCGCGGGCCAACTCTATGCACCCTCTCCAACTGGACTTCAGGGCCGTCTTCACCTAGGGCTGAGGAGAAGAGTCCCACCATGAATGCTTCCAGATCCGGGCCTTCGCAATCCTCCACCAGGCCTCGGACTCTTATGTTTTCGCGGCGAGAGCGATTTTCCAAATCTTCGCACTTGAGTAGAGAATCACGGAGTTGGCCACGCAAGTCAGCAGTTCCCTCTTCCAGGATCTTAATCTTGTCGGACACCTCCCGCTGTTGCACCTCAAGATCGAGGGTACGCGTGCCCACCGAGTCAACATCTGTTTGAACAGCCACCAGTTTCTCTCGTACCTCAGCACGGAAAGTTTCGAAGGAGGCCTCCATCTCAGCCTTGATATCCGCTCATAGCTCTGATCGCAGCTCCTGTTTGAACTCGCGAAGAGAGGACATGAGGTCGTCTCGGGTCAGTGCCATATTCGCCGGTCTTACCGTCGCCTCGTCCTCGACCGCCCCCGCTCCGCCCGACACGAAGTAGTTGGAGACCTTATTATTGGGGGTCTTTTTGGGTGGCATATGTGGACCCTCCCCTCGGTCAGCTCTCGGCCGCCTCTTCAAATGCGTGGAACCAGTGCGCCTCTGTTATCTTCGTGTGGGGACCCCTTCGCGTACCCTGCCATCTCAATTGTGTGGGACCTGAGCGCCCTTGATATCCGCCAGTGGGGCCCCCGTCGCTCACTCCTCCACTCCCGGGACCACACTGTTCTTCCCTTCCAGACGCCCGGCCAGTTCAGGCTCACCCGTCTCTCCCGGCAGCCAGCGAGAGACAACCGGCTCAATGATGGTGCCAATCAACCTCCGCCTCGGCCCACTCCCGTGGATCTCCCTACGGGGCAGGTATCCTCCCCTTTCAGGCGCCGCGTGGGGGCTACAAGCCTGCAAGTGGAGATTCCTTGGCAGCCATGTTGGGGTCAGGCACCGTTCTGCTGTGCTTCTTCAATGCAGGACTCCAGCCCCCTGCCGATACGCTCCTCACCTCTGCACTTGACCCCTTATTGCTGAAGCCCTAAAAGGAGAGAGGCTTGCTGCTCCTCCGCGCACACCCTCGGGGCCCCTGCAACAACAGAGGGGTTCGAAGACTCATTCAGCGCTTAGCAGGGCCGTCATTGAGGTGATCTCGGGGCCGGAGGGGAACTTCATCCCTATTCCGAGGGATCTTCACAGGCAGGGCCAGCCGATCTGGTCGCTCATATCTCCTTCGCCGCATCTGCCCGCCATTATGACGAACGCTGTGTGGGAGTCGGGTCGGTCCCGCATACAGCTGCTGCCTACCTTCGGGGACAACAGGGGGCCGATATACTCGTCCGCGCCCCCGCGAGTGCCGGTGACAGGAACCTCCGGGCCAAATCCGCGGCAAGGTGATGCGGGTAATCAGCAACCCCGCGCTCTCGTTCCCAGCGCCCGGGCGCCCGCCATTTTCTCTCCTGCGCCGCCCTCTCTGCTCCGGGTCTCCTCTGCGCTCCCTCCGGGACCCCAGACGCACCGAAGCAGCCCCCCGTGGTCAGCGCCTCCGCAGCATCGCGGATCCGTGCTTGCGACGCCGGTAAGGTGCCTTGATGCCACCAATTCAGCAGGGCCTGGGAAGGAGCCGATCGGAATCACGTCCGATCGGCCATGTTGTTTGGCCACTATATTTTTGCATTTAATACTTCTTATTTTGTAAAGGAACAATGATGCACAGTTCAGTAAATTTTCTCAATGTTTGTTAAGTTTGCAATGTTTATTTATTTTACTATGTGGCCTAATCTGCCAAGGGGCCATCCAGTAGGCCCAGTTCAGTACTAGTGATGGGTGCATGAAACAACTGTTTCTTTGGTATATGTTGTTTTAAAACATTATTTAGGGCCGGGATGGCATTGGAGTAAATTAAAAAATGTAGTGGTTTTTTTTTGTATTTCACGTTTTTTTTTTTTATGTGTGCAAAAAATGTATATGTGGGGTAATATTTGATGCCTTGGGAGGATGTGTGTCGTTGTAAAAAGTTTATAGCTCAGTTAATTTTTGTTTTTGCATTGCTGAATTAATGGTAGTGTTTTCTTCATAGTTACCATGCCTCTTTTGTCTGTCCAGTGTGTGTGCGTTTGCCATAGTCCACCATCGATTTGTCTTTGTTCTCCATGCAATGTGGCCAGAGGCCATTTTGTGGAGTTTGTGTCCATACGCCTGAAAGTGTTCTCTTTGTTCCCCATTCGTCCTTGCTTGCTGTTGTTGTTTGACCATGTGGCACTGCCTGTCAGCCATTGTGTGCATCCAGCCAGTGTGCCTTTGCTATAGGCGTGCATTTGTTCTTTGTTCCCCATGCCTCCTTTCTTGCTGTTGTTGTTTGACCATGTGGCACTGACTGACAGCCATTTTGTACATCTAGCCAGTGTGCCTTTGCCATAGGCTTGCATGTGTTCTTTGTTCCTCATGCCTCCTTGCTTGCTGTTGTTGTTTGACCATGTGGCACTGGCTGGCAGCCATTTTGTGAATCCAACTAGTGTGGCTTTGTCATAGGCTTGCATGTGTTCTTTGTTCCCCAAGCCTCCTTGCTTGCTGTTGTTGTTTGACCATGTGCCACTGGCTCCAGCCATTCTGTGCACCCAGCCAGTGTGCCTTTGCCATAGACTTGCATGTGTTCTTTGTTCCTCATGCCTCCTTGCTTGTTGTTGTTGTTTGACCATGTGGCACTGGCTGGCAGCCATTTTGTGCATCCAGCCATTGTGCCTTTGCCATTGGCTTGCACGTGTTCTTTGCTACCCATGCCTCCTTGCTTTCTGTTGTTGTTTGACCATGTGGCACTGGCTGGCAGCCATTTTGTGCATCTAGCCAGTGTGCCTTTGCCATAGGCTTGCACGTGTTCTTTGTTCCCCATGCCTCCTTGCTTGCTGTTGTTGTTTGACCATGTGGCTGGCAGACATTTTGTGCATCCAGCCAGTATGGCTTTGCCATAGGCTTGCATGAATGGATGTGATATCAGTTTAATAATATGGTTGAGGATCATTGTAGTATGTGTATTAAGAATATGATTTTGATGAAGAGTGCTAATATATATATTACATGAATTTTTTTATTTTATTTATTTTGCACCTCTTTGCCTCATAGTAGGTTTCTTCTAATCCTCCCGTACAAACATCGCCAATTATTGATTGCTTTTAATGTGACATTTACATTTTTATTTTATCTTTGGAATTTTTTATTTTTTTATTTATTTCAATTATTCATTTTTTAACATTTTGCCTCAGGCGATCCATCCATCCATCCATCCATCCATCCATCCATCCATCCATCCATCCATCCATCCATCCATCCATCCATCCACCATAGGCGCACAGCAATGCAACAGCATTCAGTTTTTTAGTCATTTCATTTCCTCCAGGACACCCTTGCTGCGGTGCAGTGCAGACACATCAGCATCATCCATTTTTTTAAATGATTATTCCATTTACCCCTGGACCAAATTGCCTGCCATAGGTGCACACTAACGTCCATTTTTTAAAAGATTAATATTCTATTTACCCATGCAGTTTCCTGGGTGCCACAGGTGTCTCCTTTAGAATATATAGACATAAAGGAAAGAGCTCTATCTGTATATTGTGTGTTATCCCGATGGGGAATTCAATTTTATGGTATGGTGTTGTGTTTATTAAAGTGATTATTACCAAAGTAACCAACCATACTAATATTGCCTTTGTCTGTACTCATTCAAACTGTAATAATGTCACATTTCACTAAATGTTTTTCTTGCTTGTTTGCTTTTATGTGCACAAGAGAAGAAGAGACATCACGCACAGTACTGCCAAACAGAAGGCCTGTAAAGTGAGGTCATTTACATCTGTTATTCAGCACCAAGATGCCCCGTTGCTGGGGTGAACGTGCGCTTTACAAATACACATGTTATGTTATGTTATGTTATGTGTCAGTCCTCCAATCTCTTCAGCTTGTGCATCTTACTATGACTGACAACTGAGAACTTTAAGATGGCCCCAAAGAAAGCTGCTGCCAAGAAACAGGTCCATGAGAAGAAGCAGCTTTCCGCCGGTGGAGTGTCGGCCGAAACCTTTTTCAGACAAAGTTGTGTGCCGGCCGCACTGGCCTCCAGGGAACAAGCTGGGAGCAGCACTCCCGTATCAACAGCACCACCCCAACCTAAGCCCAAGACAATATCTGCCAGGGAGGCAGCCACTGCAATCATGGCGACGCCGGCGAGCAGTGACATTGAATTTGATTTGTCCCTTTCGCAAAGTAGTACCCAATTGTTTCAGGGAACAGAGCAAAGTGGACAGGAGCCACAGCCAGCAATAGTACATCTCCCTGATGTTGGAGCAGAACTGGAGGTCGAGCTTCCTGCCGACCTAGAACCTCCTCTTTTAGAATCATTGGCTCCCAGACCTCCAGTACGGAAAAGGAAGGGTAGTACTCCACCATCTTCTTCAAGCACCACTTCAGAGGAAAATGATGGTGATGTGGCATGGACCCCACCAGAGTCCGGGAGATGCCAAGAGAGGTAAGGAAAAAGAAAAGTTCCTGAAAGCCTTAGAATTATGGAAGGGGTGTTGAGGAGGATGATGATGATGACGAGCTAGTCATTGTGGAAGGTGACACAGAGGAGTCCGACATTGCTATTCAACCTGTTCCAATGGATGTGGCACAGGTAGCACCACTAGCTCCCATATTTGGAAAGCCCCAGCTGAGACCTGCACTAGCCACTACCTCAGTAGAAGTATGCACTGCAGAGAGGCAATCAACGACATACCCACCTACTTCACGCCTACCTACCTCCAGTTCTTCTTCAGGCTTTGGCAGTGTCCAGTTTGGGACACAGGGGGAGCACATTGTACTATGCAGCATTTACAACACCCATGTTAGTCAAGGTAAGCCTGGTTTACATTATGGTACTGGAGACCAAACAACTCATATTGAAAAACACCACGCAATCCGACGGGAGGAACCCCCTAAAAAAATGCTGAACGTGGTGGTAAAGGTGAGGAGAGCTGGGGAACATTAGCTACAAGTCCAATCACAGTGGGAGGTGATTATGAGGAAGAAGAGGGTGACATCCTCATGCAAAGCAGTGCTATCCCCAGCAGTGCACCAGTGGAATCAACCACCTCTGCAACTTCACAATGGCACAAGAAGACTCAGAGTGAGATGAAGACACAACAGCATACAGTGACTGTCCCACCACGATGCGCACTAAGTCTACCACCACCTATTTCTCAAAAGTCGCCTGCATCAGTGGCCACAGAAAAGAAGAAAAAAGTACAGGCTACTATTACGGGCATGTTTAGGCAGGAGGGTCCCTATGACCACAACTACTCAAATGGCACGTTTGTACAATGGGAAGCTGGCAAAAATGTTACGGCTGGACCTCCCACCTTTTTAGGTTGAGCCTGGGCAGCACATGGGCTGTGCTGCAAGGCATGCTGCATTTGAGTATGGACTTGAAGCTCCGCCCACTCTCCACCCATATTTTTCATTGGCTTGTGTCATTGTCCTTTGTAAATGCTGGCTTCTGATTCGTTAATAGACTTTTTAGTCCCTCCTTAGTACAGCCTTGTCTTCATTTGCAACCTCCCATGAGGACTGGCCCTTTTACTTCTGCTGTTACACGGTAGGTCTTGTTTAGTCTGAAAGCACTACTTTCTTTCATGAGTTTCTCCTACTGCAGGCACAACATGCTTTCCTGAAACATTCAGCACACCAAGCATGCTTTTCACTTTCCAGGCAGCCCGGGACAGGCTTTGATGTTTTTTTTATTTAATTACTATGGCGCCCGCTTCATGTACATTGTGTGTGTTTACGTACCGCTTGTTATTTATTTATTCTTGCTCTCTTATAACAGTGCCTCTGCTTCCACTATCGGCACTATGGGTCCACAGACTCAGCGCGCTGACCCTTTACAGAGTCTGCGCTGCTCCTCAGCTTGGAAATATAGCATTTCTTTCCTGTTCTCCCTTCCCCGCGTTCATAGGAAGGAGCCCCGCAGCCAGCAACAGTCACCCGTTGTGAGAAGCTGGCCTGGTATATGATGTACACTTATATAAGTGGACACCTTGAACCAGTCTAGACAACCCTTATGGTGATTTAAGAGGTCTTAGACAACCTTAGAAAGCGCTCTAAGTGGTAGCTGTGGAGAGCAGCCTTCAGGCTTAGTCCAGAAGGAGTGTAAAGCAGCTTGTTTCACCAGAATGCAATCTTATAGTATAGATTAAGTGAAAAAGAACCACACAAAGTATTTCTAAAAATATGTATTTATTATATAATACTCTCTAACACATAGAAATATCTCCTACCCAGAGATATGCACAAACACAGTAAATAGCACAAAATACACAGTGGACCCCAGGGGGGACCAAAACATATACTAAGAAAGTGGTATAAGAACTACGACTCGGGTCAAGACAATGTCGAGAGGGAGTAGAAGTGCTGGGGACCCAAGGTGAGTAGACAGGGACCCCACAGACAGCGTGTGCAGTGTGGGAACACGACCGCGTGCTCCGTACAACTCTACGTATAAGTAGTGTTTGGATTTTTAAAGATTAAGGACCCTTCCCAGTGGAACCTGAAGAAATCCAGTGGAAGACAGAAGGTTGGAGAGCCATTCCACCCGTGGATTCCCTAGTAAACACATTACCTACACCAGGGAAGCCGGGTGCAAACGTGTGAAGTAGTGTCGGAAACCGCCGTCGAACCCAATGGAGGACTTCAGGAAAGTGCCACTGCTGAAAAAGGAGAAAGTGTCTGGTGGAATCCGAAGGTAGATTCTAGGTGAGAGGTACCTGCAAGCAGAGGGGACTGAGTCTATGTCACTCAGGAGTGACCAGGAAACTTGGAAGACAAATGCGCTCCGATGTCAGGTGTTGCACGAGAGTTGACAAGGTCCCTGACTCTGCAGCTGTGAGGACCAGGTGATGCTGAGGAAGACCAGGAGCTGTGCACGAGCTGTCCCATGAAGGATGTCGAGTGCTGAGGGGTCGGTGTCCGGCAAGTGCACCAACAAGCCTTGGCAAATGCAAACAATGCAGGAGCTGAAGGAGGCGCAACGTCGGGACCAGCAAGGTCCAGGGGACTCACCACAAGCAGGGGAGTCAGGGCAGACCCCAAGCAATCAAGGGAGCTCAAGAGAAGCAAAGGTGACTCTCAAATGGACCCACAGGCCGGAGGCACTGGTATAGCGAGAGGGCCTCAAGCATCTCACCAAAAAGATGCAGGCCACGATGCACACGATACGGTGTGGCTGAAGATTCTGGTCACTGGAGGTGCTCGAGGTTGGGGCTACTTGGAGCCCGAAGAACTTCTTGGAAAGAAGTCAACAAGCCTTTGCAACTGCAAGTTGACGCAGTGCACAGAGGTTTGGTTATTGCAACCCCACACAAGGGATACTGGCCTCAAACTTGGTGAGAGGGCAGGGCAGGTCTCAGGAGCTGTGGAAAACCACTACTGTGTTGCAGAACCTTTCGGAGTCCGGAGGAGCTCAGGATCAGCAGACCGGTCGGCTTAGTTGCGGTGCCTGCGAATGCAGGGGTGTGACTCCTTCACTCCAAGGGAGATTTCTTCAAGTATCTTTGAGGCTTCACAGGCCTTGGAAGGTTCCTGTGTGATGCACAGGCACAAACGATGCAGCAGACTGGAAGGGAGACGAAGTCAGGCCCAAATGAAGTCCAGCAAAGTCCAGAGTGCCCAGACGGTAGAAGAAGAAGTGGTGTCTGATCTGAATCCTATCCCACGACTAATCTAGGGACCTACACCCAGGTAAGCCCTTAAGTACCCTAGGGAAAGGGTTGGGATGATTCAGTGGACCCTCCCAAGGTAGGGTCTGGACAGGGGGGAGGTTACTCCCATGTTCTTTGTCCAGTTTTGCGCCAGAGCGGGAGCCAACGGCTCCCAGGACTGGTTTGAACTGGACTATGCACAGGAACACCAAATGTGCCCCTCATGCAGACTTAGTGGTGCTGGCAAGTGCACCCACCCGGTCCCAATACACTAAACCCTGTCTGGGAGGTGGTCACACCTTACTGTGACAGGATGCCTATTGTTCTGCCTTCCCCTGCTCGAGCTTGGCTCAGCAGCAAGAGGGCAAAAATATGTCTCTGGTCGGCAGCAACCATTTTGTGCTGTCCGAGCCTAAAAGGTTGGCACCGGGAACACTGAGAGCCAAGCGGAGGGCTCTTCCAGTGCTTGGAATCATACCTCCCACACCGTTTATGGTGTGGGGGTATGATTCCAACATGTTTGATACCAAACATGATAGGATTCATTGCAGCCGTTTTCGAGATGGTCATCGCATAATTACACGGTGCCCCTCTATATAGTATATGGCTGCTTCACTGACAACCTAGGAGAATGGACCCTGTAGGCTGTAAGGGTGTCCTGCTCATGCAGGGGCACCCTCTCACTTAGAACCAAGCACCTGCCCTCAGGATTGTAAAGGCCTGCTGTAGGGGTGACTTATAGGTTTTAAGTGCAGTGTCCCTTAGATATAGGAAACCCAGTGGTGGCTGGTGAGATTTAAAAGTGGCAGGGCGTAAAAAACTGTCCCAAAGTTAAAAAAGCGAGCATGCATGCATTACTATTTTTTGTATATATGTTGCAAACTCAGCCCAATGAAATTGGACCGGAGCACTTTGCAAGAGCAGCAGTTAAATATCACAAGGTCCGAGTCCTTTTTAAGCATAAAGAGATTAAGTGATTTGCCGAGAATCACAGGATGTTCAGCCGACGTCAGGACTCGACCACAGTTCCCCAGTTACAAACGTTGGCGCAACATCACATTACCATAACGAAAATTAAAGACTTTTCTCTCACCTGCCTTTAAAGAGAAAATAAGTTTATTGTGGTGACCCTGGAGCTGGGTTTCCAAACTCTGTGTTTATATCCAAGCACTTTTCATGAGCCGAACAGACGTGCGCTGATCTTTATTCTTTGTGAGAGGATCCGCTCCTTAGTTTCTTCTTTCCACTGACCTGCCCAGCCCAGCCAATCCCGAAGCTGCTCTTTAAAATAAAGAGGGCAAGGTTCTTTCAACAGTGTATAGGTACAGCCTCGGGATTGGCCTGGGCAGGGCTCCTCAGCGCTCCTTTGGAGTATGGGGGCTGCTGTCACTGTTCATCTGGCTCTCTAATACAGAACCTGTACAGAAACTTCAAAGTGCACATGTCTATTTGGCAGTGTTCAAGTACATGCCCAGCCTGACATGCGCACATTCTTACAGCAGCCCCTGTCATTCTCTTGAGCGGTGCGAGCAGGAGGGCTACACTTCCTGTTCTATGTGACAGCAAAGTTGAAGTGCTGAGTCAGCCTAAATAAATATGGGGTAATTAATGTTGATATTTCATAGTGTTTGTTCAGGTCTCAGGTGGCGGAGCAACGCTCAAGCGCTCCTGAAGAAGAATCGTCGCTGAGTAAACCTATATCTTAAGTAAGTGGTGCATGCACCAACCTACACAGGCTGCAATGGCAGGCCTGTAGTTCCATTTTGCATGGCCTCTCATGGGTGGCATAATACATGCTTCAGCCCATGGGAGGCCTCTGGGGTATCTATGCCCTGGGTACATGTTTACCATATACTAGGGACTGACAAGGGTACCCCAGTATCCAGTCCGGAGTGTACCTAAGTACATAACATAACAGTTTAGGGAGAAAGCAGATAGACTGGGGTCCTGATTAGCAGGATCCCAGTCAGACTAGTCAAAAACAGCATTACATCCAGCAAAAAGTGGGGGTAACCATAAGAAGGAGATCCTACTTTCCTAGATCTGCTCCCTCATAATCAAATGATACAATCCTTGGTAGTCATACACTTTGCTGCCAAGTAGCCAGCCTTCCAGAGCCTTTGTGGCACTATCCACAAAATCTACCCAGTCCTTTCTGGGTGTCTCTGAACGTAATCCTGTATTGCTCAGTGGTTAAGCCAAACCCATCAATGAGAGCACTCTTCAAAACTGAGTAATTATCAGCATCCTCTTCTCTAACAGTGAGGAGCTTATCTCTACCTTTGTCAGCAAAGGAGAGCCACAAGATAGCTGCCCACTGCTCTTGAGGGACCTTCTGAACTTTACAGGCCCTTTCCAAAGCAGTTATCCATTTGTGGATGTCATCCCCAACATGGTAGGGGGGGGGCTATCTTGCTCGGGTTCCTATGGCCAAAAGAAGTTTCTCTAACTCTAGGGACCTCTTTGCTGCCACCATGGGACTCTAGTCCCAATTTCTTCCTAGCTCTCTGGACTTCTAGGGCCTCTTTGTCAAGGGCCAACTGCTCTTGCCTGAGCCTAAGCCTAGCTTTCTCAAGTTCAAGAAGTTGGCATTCCCTATTCAAAGAGTTCTCCCTCTTCCTAGATATGGACATCCCTTTAGACAGTCCTGTGTCATTGGATTCTGCAGAGGAGGATTTAGACCTCCTTGGTCTACTCTACACTTTCCCAGGAGGAACAAAGGGGGCTTCCTCAAGGCCACCTGCTGTATCCTCTGGGGGATCTAAGTTCTCCAGGTGGGAGCTATCCAGCTCCTCCTGGTCAGGGATAGATTCAAGGTCATAGGGGGCTTCCCCTGCTGGCCTATCCTCTTGTCCCTGCCCACCCACTCTGTCCTGTTTATCTGACCCACTAGTTTTCCTGAGGTCATCTAACAGTAAAACCTCTAGGACGCGTTGAGTGTTGGCTCCTTTCCCTTTCTTCAACTTTCTAGAGGCACACCGTGCCTTCAGTTCTTGCAACAATAGTTCACTGTATCTATTAGTCAGAGAGCCACTGGCATCTCCTTTGGAAGACATACTAAGTGTGGCGTGTTGTTGCACCTACCTAACCTAGTGGGAACTAAACTCTCTGAGGTTGGAGAAAGGGTGTGCTATACCCTTAACTACCCAACCCTAAGTTCAGTAGAACTTACTTATTCTAAGCTTGTATTATATGTGCCTAGTATTAGTGATATTTTTTCAATTAATCAACACAAAGATTTATCTGGTAAAACAATGCAGGCTTGAATCCCACCCGCTGCACACCAATGTGAGAACCTAGCCTGGTATATGATGTACACTTATGTAAGTGGACACCTTGCACCAGTCCAGACAACCCATATGGTGATTTAAGAGGTCTTAGACAAACTTAAAAAGCTCTCTAAGTGGTAGCTGTGGAGAGCAGCCTTCAGGCTTAGCCCAGAAGGAGTGTAAAGCAGCTTGTTTCACCAGAATGCAACCTTATAGTATAGATTAAGTGAAAAAGAACTACACAAAGTATTTATAAAAATATGTATTTATTACATAATACTCTCTAACACATAGAAATAAATCCTACCCGGAGATATGCACAATGCACACAATACTTTAGCAAAGAAACACGGTAAATAGCACGAAATACACACTGGCCCCAGGGGGGGACCAAAACATATACTAAGAAAGTGGTATAAGAAGCACGACTCAGGTCAAGACAATGTCAAGAGGACGTAGAAGTGCTGGGGACCCAAGGAACCACCCAAGATGAGGAGACAGGGATGACACGGAGAGTGTGTGCAGTGTGGGAATATGACCGCGTGCGCCGTACAACTCTACGTGTAAGTCGCTGTGGGATTTATACAGATTAAGGCTCCTTCCCAGTGCACCCTGAAGAAACCCTGTGGAAGACAGAAGGGTGGAGAGCCACCCCACCCGTGGATACCCTAGTACCCATGTTACCTACACCAGGGAAGCTGGGTGCATACGTGTGAATTGGTGTTGGAAACCGCCGTCAAACTCAATGGAGGACTTCAGGAAAGTGCCGCTGCTGAAGAAGGAGAAAGTGTCCAGTGGAATCCGAAGGTGGATTCTTGGTGAGAGGTACCTGCAAGCAGAGGGGACAGAGTCTATGTCACTCAGGAGTGACCAGGAGACTTGGAAGACGAATGCCCTCCGATGTCGGGTGTTGCAGGAGAGTTTACAAGGTCCTTGACTCTGCAGTTGTGAGGACCAGGTGATGCTGAGGAAGACCAGGAGCCATGCACAAGCTGTCCCATGAAGGATGTCGAGTGCTGAGGGGTCGGTGTCCAGCGAAAGCACCAACAAGGCTTGGCAAATGCAAACAATGCAGGAGCTGAAGAAGGAGCAACGTTGGGACCAGCAAGGTCCAGGGGACTCACCACAAGCAGGGGAGTCAGGGAAGGCTGAGCAATCAGCGGAGCCCAAGAGAAGCAAAGGTGACCCTCAAATCACCCACAGGCCGGAGTCACTGGAGTCGCGAGAGGACGTCAAGCAGCTCACCAAAAAGATGCAGGCCACGATGCACACAATGCGGTGTGGCTGAAGATTCTAGTCACTGGAGGTGCTCGATGTTGGGGCTACTTGAAGCCCGAAGATCTTCTCGGAAAGAAGTCAACAAGCCTTTGGAACTGCAAGTTGACTCTGTTCACAGCAGTTCGGTTATTGCAACCCCCACGAGGGATACTGGCCTCAAACCTGGTGAGGGCAGGGCAGACCTCGGGAGCTGTGGAAAACCACCACCTGTGTTGCAGAACCTTTCGGAGTCCGGAGGAGCTCAGGATCAGCAGCACCAGCTTACACAGGCTGCAATGGCAGGCCTGTAGTTCCATTTTGAATGGTCTCCAATGGGTGACATAATGCATGCTTCAGCCCATGGGGGACCCCTGGGATACCTATGCCCTGGGTACCTTAGTACCATATACTAGGGATTTATAAGGGTACCCCAGTATCCAATCTGGGATGTATCTAAGTACTTGTCACAACAATTTAAGGTAGAAAGCAGAGAGACTGGGTCCTGATTAGCAGGATCCCAGTAGGAATAGTCCAAAAAGTGGGCGTAACCATGCAGAAGGATCCTACCTTCCTACATCCGTCCCTCCTGTCCCCTCCTCCCAGCTCAGCCTCCAGAAAGAGTAAGCCTGACCGAGCCCCCTTACCATGCCTGTCTCTGGCTTTATAGCACTAGGCCAGGCAGAGCAGGCACTCTCCCTCCCCATGCTCTGGCACACACCGTAGGGACGGAGAGGGGGAGCTGGAAAGAAGAGCTGCATCCCTTCTCTGGTTCTGAAGACCGCTTATCGGCTCTCTCACCACAAATCCCCCTTTCCTGTTTTCTGCCTGGCCAGGCTGCACATGCGCAGCTTCACCCAGCCCCCACTCGCTGCTCCGGCAGCTGATCTCATGTCCAGCCTCGCTTTCAATCATGTCTTCTGCAGCAGCCCGCTCCAGACTGTGGATTTCATTTATTTCTTTGTGTGGTTATCTAACTAGGTCCAAGGGCATGAATGGAACACTAAAATGTGCCTAGTCATTTAAATGGAGCAAAAGTTATTTAAACGAGGCAAAAGGCATGCGATGGGGCAAAGGCAGTGGGTTTGCACAGCTGAATTTCCCCCTATACAGGAACGCACAGACTCCTTCTTGCAGAGGGAACAAGGGGCTTTTAAAATAAGACGTTCAAGCATCAGTAGTAGCAGGGATTACACAGGGGTAAAGGAAAGATCCAGTAATTGCAGGTATGCTTGTAACTAGAAGCTCTCATTATCCTGGGTTTTCAAAGCAACTCAAACATAAAAAACAGCCTGCACACCGACTTCGAGAAGGAAACATAGGTCTGATGCCTGTAAATTTATGGATGGAAATGCAGCTGTGCCCTATAGACAGAGGTCATCTCAAGTAAATGTCCCTCAGCTTTTTTTTTTATCAAATTGTATTCCCCAGGATTGCTTCAGTATTCTGCTGCTCTTGAAAGAAGTGCACTGGTGATTAATGACGTCTTGCTGTAGAGCTGAATAATAATGACTTATTGCATACAGTATTGGACCGGTTAAATGTTGCGACGCTAAAATAACACCAGTGCCAACGCAGCCTTAGCACCAATTGTACTGTTCAGGGATAAATAGCTGGTTTTGATATTTGTTTAAGCCAGCTCAGAACTAATGTGATTTTCGCTGGTAAATACTGTAGATTTGGATGACCTCATTCAATATAATGGGCAATACCCGAGTAAAAGTGTGTTGCCAACAGTATCCTGTTGGGATGCTTTCCACTGGTGTGCAGTGTTAATTTGCTTGCTGAATGGGTAACGTCTTCCGACATACACTTCTTTATCTCCAGTTGGCCACCCTTTCGGAATTGGGTCCACAAAACTTGAAATAAGCGATGAAAAGTAGTGAAGAATCTTTCTGTCCTGCAGTGGCAGCAATGTTGTAAAATGTCATGTAAAATGTCCCGCCTGCTTCTGCAGCCCAGTAATGTGTATTTGGAATATAGAACTCATGTTATCCAATCGGCATATCGGAGATTTCATTGGACCCAGGCTAACAAAGTCATGGCGTTTAGATACCAGGGAGTAAACACGAACATGTGTAAGTAAAAAAAATGTAAGTCCGTTTTTATATAGCGCAGCTACTCACCCTTACGGGTCTCAAGGCGCTGGGGGCCATCATGGAAATTAAGTGAGCTATTGCCCAGAGTCACATGGTGCTGAGCTGAGCTGCCGCCGGAGATCGAACCGTGAACCCTGTGCTCCGAAGTCAGCTGCCCTGGCCGCTACACCGCTGCATGTGATGCAAATAGTCTCTAATTATAATTAATATCTCATTACAGTGTCAATAATATTATTATTCAAAGAGGCACATAATGAAAATATTAGTGTGGATAATATTGATAAAACTAACAAATACACTACACACCACACAATTCCACCCCACACAATTCCACAACTAACAATTCAACCCACATAATTGCACTCAAACCGCATACATCCACTCAACTGCATACAAAAACACATAGGTAAAAGACATTGTCATTTACAACACCAATAGCTCTAACTCTCACCAATGCGAGACCGATTGCATTGCAAATGCTTGTTTAGCTTGTACTGCTTTGTATTATGGTACCTGCAGCTCTGCATTTGTAATTGGAAATGAAACAGACATAATAAAATTGGGGAAGCACAGAGTCACTGTGAGTGAAAGTTTCGAACTAGTCACAGGAAACTGGCCATCTGGCCATGTTTTTTGTAGCGGAGAGAGCCCTGCTGCCCCTGTCTTTACTTAAAGTTTTGTAAACTAAGGGGTAGCAGTGGTCTGCAGTAACGTTTCCAGAGCTATGTAACACGAGAGCTCTGCCCACCACCCACCTCCTCAAGAGTTACTATGAGCGGTGTAGCAGCAGATTGATGTCACTGCGTGTCTCACTGGAAAGCATAGTAGCATAGCATAATAGCAAAGCATAATAGCACACTCCACATATTTACACTGTACACAATACAACATAAAAACACCTCACATAAATGCACTCTATGCCACATACCAGCAAACCACATAAATGCACTACACACCATGACACATAATTCCAATAAGAATTTTCACTCAATGACACACAGTTCCACACCACAAAATTCAAATCCACACAATTCTAATACCACAACATTTAACAGCACACCACATAATTCAAATCCACAACATGCAACTCCACAACACACAATACCATTCTACATAATTAACTCCATAACACACACTATCACTCTACATAATTCCACTACAGTTAATACCATTTAATTAATATCCACATAATTCCTCACCACACCATGCCACATATTTCCACCTCACAACTCCACACCACACAATTCCCCAACCAATCTCTACATCGCACTTCCACCAACTCTGTCATCTCCCCCACACAACCACTGCCCCTCTCATCTTCCTCACACTCCCACTACCCCCTCTCATCTCATAATTCCACAGCCCCCTCATCCCTCCCTCACACTCCCTGTCTCCTCTCTATACTGCCTGGTGACACATGCTACCTTCCTGTACCTCCAAGGGCTAGGCACTGGTCCACCTTTTGCCTCCCGGTGCCCCTCCCACTCATTCCTCTCTCTCTCCCTCACACCTCTCTCTCGCTCTCTCATGCACTCTTCCAGACTGTCTCATATTGGTTCACTTAAGGTCTTCGGACACAGTTTCTTTTCAAAATTTCTGTCCCTCAAACCTACGCTCTCCTCTTCTTTGAGTGTCTTCTGCATACACAAGCGCACTCTTTATACGTATGTGGACTGCTTTCCCCTTTTTTCTCTTTTTCACACACTCTTTCTGCTTCTCTGTCTGGAGTTCATTCACCACTTCGTTCACAAACTAACTATCCCTCTCTATCTTCCTTTCTGTTTATTCTATGCTGTTCTCACCCCTATCTATTCATGATGCCACAAAATTCCACTACACAAATACACTACACACCACACAATTCAACAACTAACAATTCAAATTCAACCCACATAATTCCACTCCAAACTACATACATCCACTCCACTCTAAAACACATGGGTAAAAGACATTGTCATTTACAACGCCAATAGCTCTAACTCTCGCAAATGCGAGACCGATTGCACTGCAAATGCTTGTTCTTTTGTGGAAGGAGTGGGATTCTTAGAATTTGTGGAAGCCATCTGCCCGAAATGGAAGGTTCCAAGTCGGACCTCTTTTGCCAGTTGCTGTTCCAGAGCTGCATCACCATGTGCTGCAATTGGTTGGACAAGCTTTGCAGCAAAGTGTTGTTCATACTATCCACCTGACAACAGACATGTGGACCAGTTGCCAGGCGACTGATTACATGTGCATCACTGCACACTGGATTTCTTTTGCGGGGTTAAAGCAAAAAATATCTGCAGGTCTTGGCCCTGAAGAAAGTTTTAAGAGCGTTTGGTGGCATGCAACAGTGGCCATGTTTGCCATGGAGAAACCACATACAGATGTATTCATCTTGGACGAATTTAACAGCAAGGTGTCTGAATGGCTGTGACCCAGAGGTCTCAAACTTGATTGAGATGATTTGCAATGCTTGGGGCCTGAATGATGGGCGATCATTTTTCCTGGAGGTGATAGGCCTTTACAAACTTACTTAGCAAAATTAACCTGTACCGTCCACTCCTATGATACTTCTTTTTTCATCTCCTAGAAGAGCAGCCCCAGAAGATCATTTGATTTACAAAAGTGCCAAATTCCAATCTGTTGCTTGCATCAAAGACGAAATACAATTGTCTACCTACCACCGTGCTTGGATTGGAACCGGTAACTATTGCACCAAAGAGTGATTATATTATTGAGTGATTGTGAGTGATGATTGATGATTTGTGTGGTGGCAGACAGTGAGGGAGGGTGTTCAACTGTAATTTGCAAACTTGATTGAGGTGATTTGCAATGTTTGGGGACTAAATGATGGGGGATAATTTTTCCTGGAGGTGATTGGCCCTTTCACACTTAGCCAAATTTACTTGCAGGGTCCACTCCTTTCTTCTGGTTTTTCTGAGACCAGACCAGCCACTTTAGTTAACAAACAAAAACCTATACAAACTACTACAATTCTGTTTCTATGCAAGATCATCAACAGCAGTGCACTACACATCTATCTTGCACGGGTCAGGAGGAGGATGGAAGAACTCAGAGCGGGAATAACTCATGGACAGCTAAAAGAAAGAAGTTATCATCTTCAAAGGAAATCATGACTCTGATGCCTTGTACTCAGCTATGTGGAATGGAGAGAGGTGCATTGGTTTGGGAAATGCTACTGAGTGCATGTGTTGCACTGGTGGCAAAAGTAAAACTCAGAGTCCTCTTGTTTTTTGCTCTGCCTCTGAGAGTTCTTGGTACACTACTTATGAAGCTTACCTTCCTTCTGTCCTTGCCTTTGACTCTACATTACAATGTGGTTTCTGTTTTACAACCCGCAGGCCTTCTTGTATCCTGCACAAACAAAAGAGAAAGCGGAGCTCAACACTACTGCTTATCTACCAGACCAGTCCAGGCAGACACTCAAGAGTGATGGACATTCCTGAGGAGAATGCAGGTGCACCCCCTACTTTAGCAATACAGTATAATTTTTCTTTTAACAATCATATTTTAGAACTGGGTGGCTTCACTCCTCTGTAATTTGATTTTTTCAAACCTAGAGGACAGAACATTTAGATATCTGACAACTTGGGTCTCTGGGGCAGAAGGACTGTTTGCACTGCATTTAACTGTACTGTGTCATACTCATTCCTTTGTTTCCGTCCACAACAGATTGATGACGATGATGTGCTGCTCATCGCCCAGATGAATATTGTCCTTGTGTAGTGTTTGTCTTTGTCACACCTTTCCCCAAATCCCCTTTCCCATCCATTCATCAAACCCCTAACCCTCTTCTCTCGGGCTGTGTGATTGTTAGACTTGGCATCTTTTGGTGTGTTTCCCCTGTCTTTTTGCTTTCTGACCTCCTGGTTTTGACTCTGTTTTTGCTGGTTTAGTGTCTCTGCGCACTTTCTCACTGCTGTTCAGTGTTAAAGTACAAGTGCTCCTGTTGTAAATTGTGTTATGGATTGGTGTTTCCATGATTGGCATAACTGATTTACTAGTTAGTGCACTCAGAGGGCCAGGGCCTGTAAATCAATTGCTACTATTGGGCCTGCAGCACTGATTGTGCCACCCACAGAAGTAGCCCTGTAAAGGTAACTCACACCTGCCACTGCAGAGTCTGTGCGCAGTTTGTGACTGCCATGTCGACCTGGTAAGTGCACCTACTTGCCAGGCCCTAATCTTCCCTTTTCTTGCATATAAGTCACCCCTAAGGTAGGCCCAAGGTACCCCTGTGGGCAGGGTGTTGTGTATGTTGAAGGTAGGAAGGTACTGGTCTGTGTGACATGTCCTGGTAGTGAATTACAGTGCGTTTCGTTTTTCACTATGGAAAGGCTATCTGTCCCATAGGGTAGAATGGGAGTATATTTATAACATCTTATAAATATAACTTCCCATTGGTACAAGATAGGGAACTGGAGTTTAGTATGCCTGGACTCAGAATGTAAAAATACATCTTTTAGTAAAGATGATTTTTATGTTCTGTGTTTGAAATACCACTTTTAGAAAGTAGGTTTTTTCTTGCTTAGCCATCCTGAGTGCCTCTGCTGGGTTTGTGGATTGACTGTCTGGCTTTGGAGTGACAGTGGCTGGGGATGTGCATTCTCTTCACACAGCCACTGGGGGGGGTCGAGGTGTGTCCTATCTTTCCTGGATGAGTCAGGGCTGGGCTGAATAGAGCTAGGCTGCATTTAGAGTATTGGGAGGAGATTTCCTTGCACCTGAATGGGCCTGTTCTGCTGTAGACAATGCCATCTCCTCCTCCTGCTGGGAAGCTGGGCCAGAGAGGACCAAACTGGTTTGGACTAAGCACAGACACTCTCTGCCTGAGAGAACAAAGGAATTTGGAGTATAAATATTGAGGCCCAGACCCCAGAACTTTAGAACTCTTTTGGAACCAAGAAGATTGCCAAGAATAAGAGCTGGAGAAGCTGTGAGGAGGGACTACCACGTTGCTGTGTGCTTTGCTGTGTTGGCCTGCAGTGGCTGCTTTTGTCTTGGGCAGTGAAAGGACTGGACTTTCTGCAACTTCCTTTTTTGTGAGTTTCTTCAAGGGCTTGAGGTAGAGCTTGCCCCCTGTTCAAGAAGTCTCAGGAACAGCAAAGACTTCAAGTTCATCTGTTATCAGCACTGGGGACTGTGTGTTTTGTGCTGCAACAGAAGAAAAAGCAACCTGATGCCGTCAACGAGGCCACTGCTGACTCCGTGTCCTGAAGGCACCGCAGTGGGCACCGCTGCACTTTGCACCGCAACCCTGGTCACACCGACAATGCCACTCGACGCCGCCACCGAGTCGCTGCTTACACCATGACCTGTGGGCACCGCACTCTGCACCACCTTGCTTCACGCTGCCGCCCTGGTATCACCAACGACGCCGCTCCACGGCAACATAGACATGGCTGCTTGCACCGTGGTTCGGGGACACCGCTCGTAAGTTACACAGCGCATCATTCTCATCCCACACCACAGCCTTGGTGTACCGACATCGGCACCATCGACTCCAGTTCGTTAGCCGTCGACAGCGCTTCAGCAATGATGACGCCGCTGCTTGCACTGTGACGAGCACTGCATCACTTTGCACTGTAGCCCTGGTCTCACCGATGTAGCTGGACGACTGTCACTGAGCCGCTGCCTGCACCGCTGCCTGCACCGCGACCTGAGGGCACCACATGCCGCACCGCTGCACTTCGCATCGCAGCCCCGACTCCTGCCGACGCCAGCACTCCCGACTTCAACCGTGAGTAGTTCGATCTGCAACGCGTGTGACTTCAAGGGCCCAAGGACTCCTGCACCGACCTCAGGATGCTGGCTCATCGGGGCTCCTCGAGAGGTCACTGACACCCTGAATTTCTAAAGGTACTGTTTTGCGGGTCTTCCTGACACCGTAGCTGGCCCGCGACGCCGCGGTCAGCCAGAACTGTTTGGATTTGTTGTTCACTGTGCCGTGATAGCCCCAGGCAGAGCTATCGACTTCAAGGAACTGTATTTCAAGTCTATTTTTGACTATTGAGATTTCTGAGAACTGTATGGTGGATTTTTATCGTTTTTAGGTCTCGCCTCAGCCAGCGAGCATGCGCTGCTCTGCGAGGCTTCTAGTAAGGACTTCCAACTCGGACCACACGCACGTGCTTTTTTTTTTTCCTCACACGCAATTGGCCTTTGCGTGCGTCTTTCTCAGAAAGACAGCACGCAATTGGCCAAAGGCGGGTGCATGTCCCGCCTTCTCTCTCCCCTGGCCTAGGGCTTGCGAGAGCGAGCATCAGCGCCATCTGTTTCCAATTATCGCGCCCGCGTCTCGCGTTCGTGTTAATTGGAAACAGATGGCGCTCGCGCTGGCCCTAACTTTTTTTTCCCTTTCAATGGCGGTCGCTTCACTTTTGCAGAAATAACTCGTTTCTTCATCAGCTGGGATGACCCCCCGCCCCCACAATACTGCTTCTAGGTGCACGCAGCATTCTTGACCTACTGTGGGCTCAGCTGGACAGACAGACACCCAACACCTTCTCTCACCCGCTTCTAAGTGTTTCGCGGGTCTTTAAATGATCACTTCCTGCTGAACGAGGCTCTGTTTGTTTGTTCCTCTTGGCGCCGAGTGTCACACAGTGATGGAGAGGCGCACAGGGTGAGCTGCGCCACAAACTCACAGCCCCAGTTCGTGGCACTACACTGTGTTGGTTCAGAGTGTAGCAGACTAGCAGGATACCATCTTACTGAGAAATAACTCATTTCTTCGTCAGCTGGGATGACCCCCCGCGATACTGCTTCTAGGCGCACGCAGCATTCTTGACCTACTGTGGGCTCGGCTGGACAGACAGACACCCGACACCTTCTCTCACCCGCTTCTAAGTGTTTCGCGGGTCTTTAAACAATCACTTCCTGCTGAACGAGGATCTATTTGTTTGTTCCCAGATCCCTTGCATTATTCACTCTGCATATTCATTCCAACTGTCAAGTACTTTTGCTGCCACCAAGGGTGGGGCATGGCACGAGGAAGGAGATCAGGGCTGAGGCTTTGTGGGTGAGCTGGGAGCGAGGGGTCATCTGCTTCAGGGTGGTCGGGATTTGTATGATGAGGAGTGGGCAACACTGAAAAAATCGCCTCTCTGTTCCTAGCTGTGATTTTACAGGAAATGCTGACATGCTTTCCCATCCTCTAGGATACCGCCCTGCTTTATGTGTATAGTTTTTTTATCACTGTGTAAATGCTTGCAAATCTGGGCCAAAAACAATACACATGTCGCAATGCTAACGTTATAACCAAAAGGAACATTTATATTTCCCTAATTTTCTTTTTATTAAGTACCGATTGCAGCACAAAGCAACAACAGTGATCAAATAAAAACACGACGTAAAATCACAACAGGCTGCTCCTATTCTCTCCGCCCTCCCTCTTCTGAAGCTTTGGAGTTGTTTAATTGTAGCTCTCTTTGCACCCCTCCCCCGCACCTATGCTTCGCCTGCCAAACTCCAAAAACCAGTCCCCTTCGTCCCGTAAGTGTTAAGGGGTTGAAAAACAAATGTAATCCAGTCTTGGAGCTTCGGCTGTATAAACTTGCAAACGGGCAGGTGTTAGGAAATTACTTCACAGTAGAAAATGGTTACAATATTTAATTTAAATGAAGTGATAGTTTGTTTACTACGTTTCTGTATGAAATATTCTACTGCACATGTACTCATCTTATTGCAGACAAGCTACAAATAGCAATAGTCCTATGCAAATATGAACACTCAACTGCAGACAAGGTACTTATATTATTGCTTTAAAAAGGTTAGCTGTTTCATTTTGTAAATTGCTACATGCTGTGACTAGTCTCAGAGGGAGAAGTAAACATAAGTCACAACACTGTGGTGCTGCTGTCAGTGTTGTGAAAGTCAGAAGCATGCACTGCCCACTTTCCATTGGCAGTTCGTCCAGGGGTGATTCCATGTCTACAGCACCAGCAGTTTGTGTGTAACACGAAAGAGCGCGCTGGTGTGAGATGCTCAACCACGAAGGATTGCTCTGCAGTCAGAGCCCGTTCCTGTGAGATGTATATAAACTGGATAATAACTGTTCAGTCCTTTGGGTATGTAATATTTGTGAAGCCAGAGAGATAGAGTGCTTTCATGTGAGACTCTCAAGCATGAAGAACTGCTCTGCAGGTTACAGCCTTGATAATGTGACATCTGTGTCATCTGCAATCTGTGTCCAATGCATAACCCTATAAAATATATGTAATTTAATTGATGGCTTGGCTGTCTGAAACTGACTGTGAGATTGATATAATATGTAACATTATTAATCTGTCATAGATCCGAGTCTCTACTGATACTATAACCTGAAAAGCTGCTCTAGGGCCTGAACCTACAACATCCCTGCAATCTGTAGTTTGCTACTAGAGCTTATAACCTATGTATAACCCAAGTAACAGAGGCAATGTGGAAACTGCTGGAGAAGGTTTAGAAAGCTCAGCACTGAGCTTGCAAAACAAGCAATCCAAGGCTGCAAAGTAATGTGCACCTACCCCAGCACCTTGAGTAAATGCCCTGGGATTCTGAGTGCGGAACAATGTTATGCTATTTCTCCTCACAATAGATTACTGAGTCCCAGTCCTTTCCATTGGGCATAGAGTCAACCCTTCTCCTGCATCACAAATATTTCTGCTTGCTAAGCACCCAAGGTTTTTTTTCTTCTGAAAGTTGCATCCATGACTCTAACTAATGTTGTCTAAGTGGTGGGACTGTAAGATCTGAGTTGTGGTGGGTGAAGGGCGTGGCTAGCTTTGGTGTTCAAATGTTTCTCAGAAGCTGGAAAGAGTGCCATAGCCTTTGTGGTAGTTGATAATAGGGTTTAACATTCTGGGCAGCTTATTTAATATAAGACAGATTGTTGTTGATTGTTTCCTTAATTCGTAGTACCTATCATTCAGTATGCATGCAGCATTGTTGCACATAGCCTCGTTATGTCACCAGTGGCACGTGAAGTAACAGTTGATGTTATAGCATGCAGGATAATGTGCTGCGTGGCTAAACACTTATAAAGTCCCAAAGGCGAGACCTATTGGCTATGCCAATGATTGTTGGTCTTGTTTTGGATATATCAAAAACATTGGATATTTTTCTAAACTGGTGTGGTGTCCTTTTGTAGTGCTTTCACTGTATTACTGTTGGTTATGTGCAAATGCTTTACACACTGCCTCTGAGATAAGCCTGACTGCTCATGCCAAGCTACCAAGGGGGTGAGCAGGGGTTATTTTAGGGGTATAACTCCCTTACCCTGACTAGGAAGAAGGGTCCCTACTTGGACAAAGGTGCCAACCCTTGCCAACTAGAGACCCCCTTTTCTAACAGTGATTTATTGAGGTGTGGGTTAATTTACACCATAAATTGATCACACATTGTAGGGCGGATGTGGTGAAAGCAACACCAACTCACTGCAGGATCTTATTTTACCTAAACAATCATCCACACTGGACTCATTTACCCACCAGCACATAATAGTCACCCATATTTTAGATTTATAAGAATGTCAGTTGTCAGCATCATCATTCAGGCCTTGTGTTGCGTAAATGCTTAACCTTGTTCACTTCATACTTTGAGTCCATTTTTCATCACTTGAGGATTTCGTAATTTTAGTTTTAATTAAATACTAGATCTCCATTGCACAGAAGAAGTTACTACTATGCTATTTTTTATTTTATCACTGACAGTGATTCTTTGTTGTGTCATGTAGTAGTAATTCTTTGTAAAGCTATGTTATAATTTATAACCCACTAACTCAGTGTTTTTATTTTCATTTAGTTGCCTGGGATGGATGATCCTTCCGATTAATACTACAGCTGGAGCTCACCTGGGTGGGAGTGGGACTTCACTTGAGAAGTTGTGATGCCTTTCCTATTATTGCTTCATCTATATTCAGGTAAGAGAACTATTGAGTGAAGTGAGCTAGTTAAGTTAGTAAGTAAACAACTAACTACTACTGCAGATAAGTATTTGTTTACCTAGGTTGTTGTAGGCAATATAGGTCATGACTCATGGCAGCATCACTCCTAATGGTTAAGGTAGTTACAGAGGTATATAACAAACTTTAACTAACTAACCAATATTCACTTTTATAAGCAGATTTTAAAAAGCAGGCTGCGTGAAAAGGCAGCAGTGCAAAGTAAAAGTTAAACACAAATAAACTACTTCAGGCATAAATCGTGAAGAAATAAAATGTACCACATTTTTTTTAAACAAAAATACACACCCTTTCCACCCACAACAGGCCCACCCCTCTCCCCAAACAAATTGACCCATCCCCAGTCAATGTTCAAGCAAAAGTCCAAGAAAAAAAACACCCAGTCCCAACTCCCTTACCACCCTCTCCACCCACAAGTCCCTCCCACCAAAACAAAAAATTAAAACAAGAGGTAAAAGAGGGCATTGTCCATTTGGGTCCAGAGCTGATCCAGGCTCTATCCTGCCCAGCTGGCTCTCCATTCGCCTCTCCATGCGGTCCCGCCACTGCAGGATGGGCTGCAGCAATGTCCTCTCAGTATCAGATTGGGAGGGGACAGCAGCATTTCTAGTCCAGGCCCCTGACAGCTGGCAGCAGTACTGGTGATGGAATGGCTGGGAGGCTGGAGACAGTGTGTGACTGGCTGCACTGGGGCCAGCTCAGAGGAAGTTGTTTTAGCCTCTTCTTTATCTGCTTGGACCACCAGCCGCCAATATTCCAGCTGGATAGTATCCAGTCTCTGCAGCCACAACCGGGCTGCTATCTCCTGCCTGCTGGGTGCTACAGGTTGACCAGGAGGAGCAGCTAAATCGAGAAAAGAAAAAAGAAAAAAGACACATTATAAACCACGCTCTGTGCAAAACTTGTTTAAAATTAAACAAATTAAACAATACACTACTGGTCCCCTAGGGCCATTGGAATTTCGATGTGATTATGATTAGGAGAGTCACAGGGCCAATTTAATTTTTTACCCACACATGCCTCACATAAAAAGCACTGCCTGTCTGGTAGAAAAGAATTCAGGCAGAATAACACCAGATTAAAATACCAGTGATTTTCTTTTTTTCTTTTAAAGGCTTTTCTAGTAACTAAACAAACACTTTGAATGGAAAATCAAAAATAATTTACCTCTCATTATTGATAAGGCATCATGCACTACGGAATACAAGTTGTTGTGCTAAATTGATGGAGGGATGCCAGCCAGTTCTTTGGGTACTTTACTACTGTCTGTAGCTGGGGCAGCTGTATTTGCAATTATCTATCCTTCAGTCCAATGGCCCTGCTCTTCTCTAAATGCCTTTCACTTTCTACACTAAAAGGCAGATGAATTATAAATAAGATACTATGTCACACACGTCACGTATAATGCGAACATTATTATCCTGTCTGCTGTGAGTAGACGGTGGGGAAAACAATGCACTGCACTAAAGGGAAAGGAACGGGCTATATAGATTGTATTTGTCAGACCACTGCAGCTCTTACCTTGACTTGCAGTGAGACCTTGCAGAGACGATATGACCAAACTCCACTGCCCCTTACCTTTTGCTCGTGAGTGTGTAAAACTGATAGGAGGAGAAGGTTGGGGTGCGGGAGAAGAAGGCCAAGAAATGAAGGTTTTGCCTGTGGTTGATGTGCAGGAGTAATTACCTAAGGGAAACAACATCAAAAATAAATGGTGATAACAGTAGGAACCTTGTCATGCTCTGCCCTCTCCCATAGGTGTGGCAAGTACCTGGAGCAAGAGGTCATGAGTGAATTTCCTGCACTGTGCCTCAAAGGTAATGAAACAACAAGCGCTCCTGCGCGGTGTCCCATAAAGGATACAGAAATGAAAAAGCGCTCCTGCGCGATGCCACAAAGGTTTAGGGACAACAAGCGCTCCTGCGCTATGCCACAAAGGTTTAGGAGCAACAAGCGCTACTGCGCGGTGCCCCCAAAGGATACAGATATGAACAAGTGCTCCTGCGCAGTGCCCCCAAAGGATACAGAAATGAACAAGCGCTCCTGTGCAGTGCCACAAAAGTTTAGGGACAACAAGCGCTCCTGCGCGGTGCTCCCAAAGGATACAGAAATGAACAAGCGCTCCTGCGCAGTGCCACAAAGGTTTAGGGACAACAAGCGCTCCTGCGCGGTGCCCTCAAAGGATACAGAAAGGAACAAGCGCTCCTGCGCGGTGCCCCCAAATGATACAGAAATTAACAAGCGCTCCTGCGCGGTGCCACAAAGGTTTAGGGACAACAAGCGCTCCTGTGCGGTGCCACAAAGGTTTAGGGACAACAAGCGCTCCTGCGTGGTGCCCCCAAAGGATACAGAAATGAACAAGTGCTTCTGTGCGGTGCCCCCAGAGGTCATGTGCCGGCAAGCGCTCCTGTGCAATGCCCCCAAAGGATATGCGCCAGCAAGCGCTCCTGCGCAATGCCCTCAAAGGATTCGGATTTAAACAAGCAATATTTCCAAGCGAGAACGTAATGGTGTTCTCCTGGCAGCTTGCGTGTCTACAACAAACTGCAGGTTGTACTCACTGGTGTGCGGGAAGGCTTCTCCGGATGGCCACAATCCGACGTGAAGTCAACAACAGCTCCGACGTGGTGTCCATAACGATCAGAGACTTGAGACGAAGCAGTGCCCGGTCCCGCTAGCCGGATTTAAATATGGAGTAACCCGGAAGCGGAAACAAGTCTTGCCTCGTCTCGCCGTGACCCGGAAGTAGTGGGCAGGGGTGCCGATCATGCTGACATCGGCAGTGTTCTGTCCTTCCCAGGAATAGTCAACAGCATTGTTCCGGAGTGGAGCACCCGCCAGCAACAGGTTTCCCGGTCAGAATCATGACAGTATTTGGCACATTCATCACAGAGTATCCCTTACGCCATACTTGAAATCAAATCAGGCACTTAGTCCCACTATACTCACTGGTCTTGCCCACCACCACAAATTTTTTCCAACAAATTAATTCACTGGGCAGTAAGGAAAGGAAATTTGACTTACTCTACTGCAGGGTAAAGTAGAAGGATTTAGCGGTAAGGTAGAGCTTTTGCTATAGAATAGAGGGGTGTCACTAATCATCCATTCATCATGTGCCTAAGCTTTGGCTTATTCAGTCACTTTAATAGATGAAAGTCTAAAGGGAAAAATCTGAGCAGGTGTAAAATAAATCTGTTATTGGAAACCATGAAATATATTTTGGAATCACTTCACATGGCCATAAAAATGTGGCACATGTAAAGAATGGATTTTTCAATTTTTTGGTAGGCTGGGAATGAAGAACTAAAGAATAAAGGAGTGAAGTACTAAGAGGTGACTGAATGGGCAAAGGGAAACACACCTAGGGTGTTCCGTTTTTTAATGCATTGAAAACTTCAAAAGGGATGCCTTGTTAGGTACATACAAAAAACCATGAGTTTCAAGGCCAATCTGTGTAACAACCTTTACCCCCATTTCAAACTCGGTGACAAAACTTGTTAAGAAATATTGTGGCATTTTGAATTCAGGGAATCTTAATATCCCAAACCCAATGCTTTCTTTCAGATGGAGCCACAACCTACGGGACGCTGTGGTACACATACGCCCTAAAACAAAACCTATGGAGACCCAAATGAGGCTCTGGGGTACCCACTCCCCTACGGGCCAACAACCCTGTGGAGGATGTGGGGTCTGTATGTTCACCAAGAAATGTAAGTCTGTTGAGTTAAGCCTAGCCACCCCTTGGACACTTAAACACCTGATGAACTGTAGCAAAAGTAATGTGATATATGTCCTAAAGTGCCAATGTGGGCTCCTTTACTTTGGGATGACCACCAGGAAAATATGTGTTCATATAACGGATCACAGGACCACGATCAGATGTAGAAGAGATAACACCAAATTGATCAGACATTACATTGAACAACAACACAATGTAGATGACATTGAGTGGTACATAATTGAGAAGTTGGAGCAAAGAAAAGCAGACATAAGCAAAGCATTGCTGAAATATGAGCAACAATGGGTATTCCATCTCCATACTGATACCCATGGATTAAATGATGATATCCCATGGGGTGTGCTAGGCAGGTAAAATAGACTGAATCTGGTAACAACAGAAAGCTGCCATCAACGTTTATGTACTCAAGTTGAATCCCCCAGTGGTGTATATGTAAAAACCATCTTGACCCTCCAATTGGGTACTTCCACCCCCTTTCTTTTCATGTGTTCTTGTTTTCCCTCTAGATTCAAAGAGGGGATCATTCATTTTGTGATTTGTATCCGGAGATCACCATTCATTCTGGGATATTTCCCAGAACCCCCTGGTAATGGAGAAATCCGACAGTTGGCCCACATACAAACGTACCGTGCTTCTATTGATGCGGTCACGTTTCAGCCTTTATAGCGAGGGCGGAAGCTGGAGCCCCTCTACAGCCGTACTGGTTCCCGCCCTGGATCCCCACAAAGGGAGTGAGATCCAGGTCGGGAAACAATGTGCACGGGATTATAAATCCAACAAACATGAGCAGGAATGGCCCCCGTGGGTGGGGCCATGTTTTTGGCCCAGATTCCGGAGTCCAATGAGCTCTGTGGCTTGACTCAGGTGATGCCAGATGATTGTAACAATGAGCCAATTATCAGAAATAACACACCCACTTTTGGCTTGAAATAGCGGCAATGGTCACCACAGCCCTGTCGGTACCAGTCAGCTGTTCCATGGGGCATGGTAGGACCAGTGTGGGCACGCTACCTTGACGAAGTAAGTCTTCCTGTCATGATTGTGATTTTGAGAACAAAGCTCTTTTTTTTTTTTAGTACATACCCAAAACTGCTTCCTGTACAATGATAGTACAGACAGGAGAACAATATGGTTTCTCATTAGAAGTTCCCTCCTTTTCTATTCCCTCTCTTACCATTATGGATCACACCCACTAGAGTGTGACAGCAGGAGGCGCCCACCCCGAACAGACCATGTGGCAACTATCATTCAAAAACTAGGTAAATGAACCATTCTGGGACAACCATTTGGTTCCCTATACCCACGTGTGTTGTATTTCACCTGTGCATTTGTTATGATTGAATGTTTCAAATATCACTAAGTCACGTTTGTTACTGTCTTTTAAGTTACATTTTAAATGTGGGGGGCTGTCAGTATACAGTCCTAATTACTGTCTTCAGAATGAGGAGTCGTACCATTATGAGCCTCACAATGAATTTCGTTTTGCAACCACTGCTACAATTATTTTTGCTTGCTATCTCCCTCTGTCCCACTTTAGGTTAATAGACCTGGAGATTTTAAAGAGAGGTAGGTCCTCTCCACATATTTTCTATGGGACTCTGCGCTAACCCTATAGGAGTGTAGGGCCACATAGTTTTGGCCTGAATAATGCCTGAGACCATTTGGCTGAAGTATGTAGGCAGAAACATGTTGGCATGATAGATTTAACAATTCAGTGAATCACACAGGTAATAATAACCATATATGTCCCCTGATAATACCTATTCGTGCTTTTAAACAAGCCTAGGATACCACCTGAATAAAGGATACTTTGTGGTTTATCCTAAAGCTTTTTTAACTTAGAAACTGGATCCAAATATTTTGTCCAGAAAAAAATAAGTCATTTCTAAGAACTCCCTCAGGCCAGCCCCTTCCTGAGATTGAGTCCACCCTGGTAGCACTACCTTACCATGGTGGGAGGAGGTGGCAAATGATGAAGCATGTCACATTACGTGAGTGAGCCTACCTCATCTAATTCTTGGAATTGCCCTTTCTTCGAGTGGAGAAGGGGATTGTCATTGGGAGATGAGTGGTTTGGTGTGAAAGAGGAAGAGATTGGATAATGCGAGGGAAAGGTGTGAATGCAAGATGAAAGAATATGGTTGCAAAGTTTGGGAATTTGGTTTTGGGAAATGTTATAAATGTTGAGAGTTTATGGGAGGAGGGATGTCAAGAGTAAACAGTGTATTAGCAAGATTGTTTATTGTTTTGATGTATTTTACAAGAATTCATTTTGACTACAAGCCTCCTCCCCCTGACTCTGCGATGCCGTTCTTACACCCACCCACACATCACACGCATCGCACACTGAGGGAAGCCATGAGGAGGAGATGCGGTTGTGCGGTACCTTCAACATGTGTATCGAGCCAGCCTCCTAAGTTTTCTACCATGGTTGTCGGTTACCGTTTGCTCTTGGAGGAGGTCTCGGCTGCGGCCCGCTCGGCGTGCCCACCTGAGGTCTCCTTACACGGCTGCTGCTGACATCACTGCTGCTGTCCTCTGTCTGCTGCCACTGCACCCAGCACACCTGCGGAGGTAGGTGGCTACAAGTGTATGGCAGGGTGGTAGAGTGGTAGCGGGGTAGTAGGTGTTTGTAGTGCTGAGCAGCGCTTACAGTTGCGGGGGGACTGTGAGATGTGCGACCATGGCTCGCTGATGCTGTTGACTTGGCTGGTCTTGGCTAGTCTTGGCTGGACTTAACTATGGTTGGCTGGTCGCTGGATACTGGTACCTAAATAATACAGTCTCCAATGAGTTCCGTTGGGTTTACAATCACTTAGTCTAAAATTCAATCAATGTCAATGAATGTGTAGCTCAACCATAGTTGGTCAACTCTTTTTCTGAGCCATAAATGCAAATCAAAGCACACCACAGAGATGACATAAACAATATGCATTACAAGTATATTACAATTAAATTGCTTTTACTATATATGGCTGTTACACAAATAAATCACAAGACAATCAACAAGACTTGTTTAAGTGACGAGTGTGACATAAAGTGCAGAAATGTACTATATACACTTACAAACAAACACAATTTCAATAAAACATAGATAGTGCAGGTAGCTAGAAATCTGTCCATTTTGAGTATATGAAGTTCCACAATCAACCTTTTTGAACATTTAACATTGATTAAAGGTGAAGTGACTCAGGATGTGGCTATGATAAAGCGTCAATGTTTCGACCACAGAGGTGTCTGTTAATGATTGGACATCACGTTGGGTCTTCCTCAGGACAGGTCTAAACAGTGTGGACACCCTATGTAAAAAATGATTAAATGTAGAGTAAGTATGGTGTGTCTGATTAAGTGTTTCAGCTTTTTGAATTTTGAACATGCTTTATCATATTTTAAAATTTTTGCTGCAAGATACCTTTAAAACTGAAGGTATTTCTAAAGTTAGGTGGTGCAGGTGCAGGACACCATAGTTACTTCCTTTCTTTAACTTAAATTAACCTTTAAATAAATGCTTGACTGTTTGTTTAACATCTTTTTAATGTTATTGCAGAGTCAAGTAAAAAGCAGCTCAGTGCTGCTGTAGACCAGGGGGCTGCATGTAAAGGTAGGAGGGCCGCATGCGACCCCCGGGCTGTACTTTGAGTATCACTGCTATACAGGTTTGTGGTTTGCGTCCCCATTGCATGAAGTAGTATGTAATGAATGTTGTTCTTTAAGTTAGACCTCCTTAGAACCCAGTTTATCCTGCACAACCTGCAATGCCACATGAGCACAGTTTAAACATTGTAAAATGCTCTTCTTTGTTTAGTGTTGATTAAAAAAAAATATGTATAATTAAGAACTGCCTTTACCTCTCCACCTGTGGCAGGACTCCTCATTTCCTTCATGATCAGCATAACACTCACTAAATGTGGGCTCCCAGGGAGGTGTTCAGGTGTCAGTGGCCACTTTTAATGTGCAAGGCAGACATGCCTGGTATAAGCTATTACTGTGTACTAGGAAATACAGAGAATTTAAAATGGTGTAAAGGTGAGCCCTGGTAAATACAGTGTCTGCTGCACCATTTTAATTACTTGTTTCTGATAACATCCAGAGATGCTGAAAATGGCCTCCATGCTTTAAGCGTCTGTCACAGGTCTACTTGGTAAAAGAATGCCCAGGATGAATCTAACTCATAGTATTAACAGCTGTGGTAGTTTGCTCAGGAGGGGGAGCATGTTATGTTATGTTGTTATCTGTTTTCTGTAGCGTGCTTATCACCCATGAGGGTATCCAGATGTAGCAGGTGTGTGAGGCCAACCCTGGGTGCTTACTTGAAAAGCCAGTTCTTCAGCTTCTTGCAAAATTCAAGAGGAGAGGAGGAGGCTCTGACGTGTTGCAGGAGGTCGTTCTAGGCTTTAGGGCCAGGTACAAGAAGGCAAAGACTCCCACTCTGCTTTTCTGTATGCATAGGGTGTGTGCTAGTGAGAGAGCAGCAGAGTGGGCGCGTCTGGATGGTTGGTGGAAGTGAATGCAGCTGTTCATCTAAGCAGGGCCAATGTTGTAGAGTAATATGTAGGTGATGGTGAGGAGTTTGAAGTGTGCTCGCTTGTGTTTTGGGAGCCAGTGGAGTTCCTTATGGTGTGGTCAGAGGTGGGCTCAGTGCAAGAGGTTGAGGACTAGTCTGGTTGCTGTATTTTGGACGGCCTGCAGTCTTCTGAGCTGGTTGGTTATCCCTGCATACAAGATGCTTCCTTTGTCTAGTCTTGTTGTGATGAGGGCTTGTATGATTGTTTTCCTTGTGTTGTCTGGTAGCTACTTGAAGACTTTCATCAGCATCTTTAGGGTGTTAAAGCAGGACTGCATTGACTTGGGTGGTCATGTTCAGTTTGTTGTCTATGATGATTCTGAGGTTTTTCGCTTATGAGCAGGGCCTGAGGGTGGGTCCAAGGTCTGTGGGCCACCAGGTAGAGCCCTATGAGGAGGCCTCCTTCCTGAAGACTGCCACTTCGGTCTTGTCCAAGTTCAATTTGAGGCAGTTAGATTTCATCCAGGTGGCCACTTCTGTCATTCATGTGGTGAATTTGTTCCTGGTGTTGGGTGTTTTGTCTGACAGTGACAGTATCAAATGTGTAAGTGAGGATGTTTATATTATCAGCTCATATGATGTCAGCCAGTGTGATCATTCAGATGTTGAAGAGCATTGGGCTGAGCGAGGAGCCAATCCGCAAATAACATCCCATGCTTCAGAGGAGTAGTGGGGCATGTTAATGGTTTAGAATCTTCCAGTGAGGAAGGAGCAGATCTATTTGAGGACTTGTCCCATGATGTCTGCTTTGTGGAGTCATCATATTAGAATAGAGTGGGAATGGGTGCCAAAAAGTAGGTTCTAGGAGGGGGGAAGAGCGCAGGGGGTGGTGGGCAGGGCTGGGGAGGAGCACAATGGCAGGGAAGGAGAGAGGCTTGAAGAAGAAGGGAATTGGGAAATGCCAAAAAGAGGCAAAAAAGAGCAAGAGAAACAGCACAGAAAGGTAATAGAAAGTGTAAGAAATGAGTGAGATAAATGGCACAAAGACACAACAGACTGCGAGAAACGGCACAGAAAAGTCATAGAAAGAGTGAAAAAAGAGTGAGAGAAATGGCACAACGAGGCAAAGGAGTGAGAAAAATGGCACAGAAAAGACACAGAAAGAATGGAAAAAGTTAGAGAAATGGCATAAAGAGGCAAAGGAGTGACAAAGACGGCACAGAAGGTCACAGACAAAGAGGCATGGCACAGCAAAGTCACAGAAAGAGTTAAAGATGAGTGGGAGAAAAGCCACAAAGAGCGAGCTAAATGCACAAACAGTCACATTAAGAGAAAGAGAAAAGGCAGAAAGAGTGTGATAAGTGGTACATAAGTCACAGAGAAAGAGAGAACAAAGGTGAGAAAGTCAGAGCCAGAGAGTCTGGGCGGGTGCTCGAGGAGCTGGAGCCGGGTCCACAAGGGCCTTTACTGGTCGGAGGACTGGTCACAGGTAAGTCCAGGGGATGTTGGTCCTGTGCATCTGCTTAATGACTGGTCCATGCTACGGTCCTCATTAAGTAGGTCCTGGGAGGGGGAGGACTGCAGAGGGTGGGCCTGAGGAAGAGCGCTACAGTGGTGAAAGAGAGGCGTGAAGGAGCAGGTAAGGAGCAGGGGGAGGAGGGGGAGGGCACAGAGAGGGCAGGAAAAGGGCTTCAGAAAAGATGGAGAGATGCCTAAGGTCTAAAGAGCATGAGAAATGGCACAAAGAGGCAAAAAGAGCAAGGGAAATGTCACAGAAAGGTCACAGAAAGATAAAGAAAAGAGTGAGAGAAATGGCACAAAGAGGCAAAAAGAGCAAGGGAAATGTCACAGAAAGGTCACAGAAAGATAAAGAAAAGAGTGAGAGAAATGGCACAAATAGGCAAAAGAGTGAGAGAAACGGCCCAGAAAAGACACAGAAAGAGTGGAAAAAGAGTGAGAGAAATGACACAAAGAGACAGCAAAAGTGAGTGAAATGCCATAGGGGTGGATAGGGTCATGATATACTTCCCAACAGACCTCCATGCTAACACTTTGGCCTCGGTGCATTACTCCAATAACCTGGAATGCACCTGCTGTTTTAACATTGGCAGAGGAGTGAGACAGGGATGCATTTTGGCCCCTTTTATATTTATCCTGTATGTAAACAAGTTGGAGCAGGCCTTGATAGATTGCCACGCTGATTGTCCACGTGTTGGGTCTCAACCCCTGCCCATACTACTCTATGCAGATGATGCCATCTTAATGGCCAAAATGGCAAGGGGTTTCCAAGCCCTGCTGGACTCTTTTGCAGCTTTCATGGATAACTTGGACTTATCGGTTAATTTCAGCAAATCCTTTGTGATGATTGTGGGGGGAAACACCGTTTACATCGCATGCGCTACAACGCATGCGATTACAACGCGGTCGTTACAATGACCGTGTTGTCACAACGCAAGCCATTACATCGCAAGTCGTTTCTACGACTTGCTGTAGGGGGCGCGCGAAACTAAGGAATAGTATAATTTACTCTTCCAACACCTTCCCTACTGTTGAACACGCTGGAGTTGGAATAGTAAATTATACTATTCCTAAATCAGGCGCACCCCTACAGAAAGTCATAGAAATGACTTGCGATGTAATGGTTTACGTTGTAACAACGCGGTCGTTGTAACGACCGCGTTGTAATTGCATGCGTTGTTGCGCATGCGATGTAACATCGCATATTCGATTGTGGGCCCCCGTTCAACCAAAACAAAATCTTTTCAGGTTGGTACCCATATATTACCCATGACCAGGGCATTCTCATATTTTGGAATATTATTTTATTAATCTGTAAGCTGAAGCCCCATGGTAAACAGGAAAAAAGCCAATTTTATAAGGGCAAATGCAGCCGTTTTTAACTTCGCATCCTGGTTGAATAGAAACCTATCAGGGCATTATTGCAGGTCTATCATGCCAAATGTATCTCAAATCTTTTACGGGAGTGAGATCTGGGGGTATGCCAAACTGAACCAGCTGCAGACAGTTGAAAATCATTTTTTAAGACATTTCTTGTTTGTCCTCCAAAGTATTTCAACTTTTGCGGTATATAAGGAACTGGGAGTTGGCTATATAACCGATATAATGGTTCTCCGTCCTCTTCTTCTCTGGATAGATATTTGGTCAAGGAAGGAAACTAAGTTGAACAAAATGATACTGAAAGATTTCATTGCCCTTGATCACTCCCATCATATCCCCTAGCTCAAGCATGTTAAAAAGGCCCTGCAGAGCTTATGTATGGTTGACCTATTTAACACTCCTGAGATTATAGCGAAAGCTGATTGTAAATGGATAGGAGGCAATTTTATGAGGCTAATGACCTCTGTCACAGAAGAAACTGTCCTCCAGTTGCCCCGGGTGCGTAGATACATCTTGCTGAAATCTGTTCAGTCAATGGAACCCAACCTCTCAGTGGTAAAAAGTAATTATGATCGCTTTTTACTCACCAGATTCAAGCTGGACCCATTGCACTATTTGCTGGCCTTTCCCAGGTATGGTGTTCACACTCTTGATGCGTGCGGCTGCGACAATGCGTATCCACAGGACACCTTGCACTTCATAATGTTTTGTAATTTTTATGCTGTACCAGGGAAGGCCTATTTAATTCCTTTGTAAAAACGTGAAAAAAGCACTCTAGTCCATCCAGCCCTCATGCTTTTACAACTGCTAGCGATAGATATTAGCAAGAAAGCCGGCCATGGTATCAGTTTTTTTGTGCTGGCGCCGCAGCCAGATATTAGCACGTAGGTGCAACAGTCTGTTATGTGTTGGAGAGCTAAAACAATAGAGAACATGTTGGCCTATGCATGGTATTGTAGTGAATATCCTGATTGGAAACAGAAGAAGAATAAGGATAAGTTGATGGTAGTACAAATGGAGCTTTCCAACATACGCCACCAGTGACACAGGTGATGGTGAAGCATGTGCAAACAAACCAGCCCAAGGGATATGGGGATAAACGTAGAGGTGCAAAACAACTCATGCTTTCAGATGTGGAAACCGAGGGCATTGGAGGAGCAAGTGCCGAGAACGAGAAGTGGGAAATAGCCCAGGGGTGGTCCTACAGAACCAACTTGCCCCACCAGCCAACCGCCCCAGACCCACCGACCGTCCCTACTCCTCCGACTCGAGCATCAACTCCATTTTACCCGACAGCTCCCCTTCCTCTTCCCTCTGCCATGGTGCCTGCGACCCTACCAGTGTCTGTGCGAAACAATGCTTTTCCTCATTTAGCTATTTTGTTGCTATATTGGGAGTACCAGTGAGTCCTAGTTATGTCCCCTAGGGTTTCCAAAGATGGGGGGGTAACTGTTTCCAGGCCCCTATGCCCCCAGCAGATCAGTTAATTCGCTCTCCCTTGTAAAAGGGAGAATTAAGGGACATCTTGTGGATTTCTTTGTTGATACTAGGGCTGCATATTCCACTGTAAGACCTAGAGAAGTACCCCAACTACCCTTCTTGGGAAAATTAGTGCAGGGAAATGGTGCTTCCAGTTCTGTTATCACTCAACTCATTTGAGACTCAGTCCTGGTAACTATAGGTCCTGTCACAGAACAACATGAGTTTTTGGTCAGGGAATCCAGCTCACTGAATTTATTGGGAAGGGATCTATTGTGCAACATGAATTACATCTAATTCATGTAGGAGTGTTCATACAAACAAGAGACACCGACGTATATTTTAAAGTGATGACCTTATTGATGGGGCAGACTGATCCCTCCAGAATTTATTGTGATAGCTGAAGATTTGCACAATACAGTGCCGACCGGTGTTTGGGTGGTGAAGTGTGGAGAAATAGGGAAGACCCACACCGCCCAGCGAGTACATGTAAGGTTGAAGGGGATGCGAGATTGCCACAAATTCCGCACTATAAATTGTCACAGGAAGCAGAAGAAGGAGTTGAGTCTGTATTACAAGATTTGTTGAGGCAGAGTATTATCAGTAAAATAGAATCAAGCCCATGTAACTCCCCCTCCTTCTTCCTGTTTGCAATGTTGATAGAGTATCTTTGTGGATGGTCCAAGATTTGAGAGCAATTAATGATGTAGTGATCCCCAATTCTCCCTTTGTCTCAAACCCTGCTGTGATTATGCCTCAGATTCCCACCACAGCAGAATTGTTCTACTTTCCTAGATCTTTTTCCTGAATTTTTCTCAATATCTTTGCATACAGACGTTCAATATTTATTTGCTTTCACATCCACAAATATGGTAATTTGTTGACAGAGGATCCAGCAAGGGTATACAGAGTCATCGTCTATTTTCTCTCACTCCCATCACAAGGATGTAGAATCTTTGCATCTAGCTCATGGATCAGTACATTCATGACTTGCCTCACTTACGAGGGAGACATGTAAGTGGGAAACGTTTTCTTTGCTGAATCATTTGGCTCATGGGGGGACATAAGATCTCTCTTGGAAAACTATTGTCAGTCTAAAGTAATCTATTTACTGAATGAATTAGAGAAAACTATGAGGCTGGTGTCCCAGGAGAGGATGACAACTGTGTTACAGATGGCCTTTCCCCTTACGAGAGGTGAGGTGTTTACTTGATGGGGTGGGATACTGCAGGCAGTAGATCCTGAACGTTTCCCTCATAGCACAATCCCTTCAACGATTGACAAAGAAGGACACTTCCGATCCAGTGCGCTGGTTGGAAGATTGTCAAAAATTATTCCCAGAGCTTAAACATGCTTTGTGGGGATTGCAATTCCTGAGTATGCCAGATTATGATAAATAATTTTCCTTATACTGTACTGAGAGGGAGGTGTGCTCTTTGTCTATGCTGACACAATGCCATGGTGATAAACAGTGTCCACTGCGTATTTTTCAGCTTTCTTGAATCCTGTAGCGGCAGCTCTCAGAGGGTGCTTGAGAGCCATTGCCATAGCGCAGTGGCTGCGGAACAGTCTGATAATATGGTGTTGGGGCATCCAGTGACACTGCATGTGCCCTATTCCATTGAAATTTTGCTAACATGATGTAAAACACAACATTTGACAGATGCCCAACTTACACGTTATGAAATAACCTTGCTTGCTACTCCCACCATGCCTGTACGTACCTACGAACACATACCCAGCATGCACTGCAATGCTACAGCATACCTTGCTTATAAAAGGGAATAGTAATTAGGGTAACATTTCATATAGCACAGACAGCCTTCCGTGATGCTGTTCACTCTCTGCTGTCCTTAGATGAAGCAATTTAGACCTCTGTACGTGGAATTTACAATTTTAAAGCAAACATGACAATGCTACCTGAGCAGAATACAAATACAGGGATTTTACATAAGTGCTCTGTGCAATTGATACTTTCCCTTAAGTTGTCCATTTAAATGGCAGACAGACAGAGATGCTTCAGTAACAGCACAGTGAATGGGTGTCTGCCAGCTGAGAGGGAGGAGTAGTGAAAAAGAAGCCGTCTAGGAGACCGCTTGCGCCACAACTGCAGATTTACAGCAAAGAAAATGCTTTGTGCATTCTTGGCTTGGCGGCCAGCACTATCTACTGTGCTTTGCAAAACAGCCACTCCGGCCACACCTGGACAAATACCCATACCTCAATCAGACACCCACCGGAAAAGGACACACCATCATAGAAATACAGACAGGCACACAAAAAGACAGATACATGCACAGACACATACAAAACTTATATAAAAGTTACCCATATTCTGATTCATAGCACACAGAAATACAAATATACCCGCACAGCTAGCCTACACCCAGACACCCGCAACCTCAGGCATATTAAGGAACACACTATTCACACGCATAGGCAAAAGCACTCAAGTGAAAAGAAACTTACATAGATATCTACTAAAACGCATGCAGAAACACATGCATTGAACAAGCACAGAAAGACACACGCACAGAACCATAGTCTGGCTAGAAGAGATAATCACCACATACAAGCACACCAACGGAGAAGTGTAATCTTGATCCCTTCTGAGATATCGTAGGAGTGCATCATATTCATTCATAATCCATCACTCGAATATATTTTGGGTAATTAATGTTACTGAAGGGAGTGGAGTATTGCATATTTAAAGTATTCCATATGAATAATTTGAGTATACAACGTGATTAATAAAGGTTCATGTGACATTTACCAATTAATGTGACAGTACAAGTTAACATAAAAGTTTTCCATTGTGAGGTTATTAAACTAGAATGTGTACCCATTAATGTTTAAACATTTATACGTTAACAAAAATTAATTACATGTAGGTGCAGTTAATTTGATGAGTCATAATTCTTTACAATATATATATGTATTAAAAGCTGCATTTATTGTGTGTGTAGAAAAGTGCAAGTATTCTGCAACATTGTGCATTGCTAACTTGTCTGAAGTGTAGGCCTTGAGAAAAAGTTCGGTCTATGCTCACGTTTAGAGTCTTAACATGTAAATCGCATTTGACCTTTGCAGAATGGATTTTCCTTGTATTTTGTTCCACTGCAGGTATGAAGAGAGAATGCCTCGTTAGATTAGAATAGGAGGTTTTGTTTTCAATAGATAGCAAGGTATGAAAGGACGCATTTGGCAAGGAAAGGCACGGTAAGGAGTAAGGAGGCGAGTTTCCATGGGAGAGGCGAGGAATAACCAAGGAAGAGCGAAGTTGCAACTTATCGATGTGGGAAAGGTGGTGAAAGTATCTAGTTGAACTAGAGCTATGGAAATTCACCGGCAAAGATCACATGGGATAGTCTACTCTGACTGCAATTGATATTTTATGCTGAACGAAGTAAAGCAAGAGAGTGTCATCTTAGGGTTTTCACAGAGAACAGACCTATGCTTCTGCTTGTGTGGTTTTATGCTACTTGACCCATGGTTAGAGTGCCTTCTACTGAAGACTTAGAAAGCTGACACCTTTCTGATTTTCATCCTTATTAAATGCTTCTTAGTATTAAGGTATTTTTAAGATAGTGTAGGGAAAGATAGTTGCTCATGCTCATTAAGGAGAATCATCTGTTGCAATTTAATTTCTTTTTCCTGATTGTCTGCATCATCATCATTGAGTTAGTCATCTGCTTTGTATTATATAAGGTAAAACTCTTCAGGAGATTTGGATCTATCTTGGTCTTTCTGTTCTTTTATATGGCTATGTTGAGATTGGTCTATATCGATTTGTTTCTAAATTTATAACTAAACCCTACTAAACTCAGATTAAGTTGTCGAATGGATTATTGTGTGACCTCATTTGGGTTACACTGTACTGAGATTTAATTCTGATGATTTTCTCCCTCTACCTCTCATGTTGCTAAAGATCGCCCCTCTGGCAATGAATTTTGTTGAATGGGATCAAACTCCAACACTAACAAGCAGACAGATAAGCATGTGTAAGCAAATAAACACACCGATGCACACATGTATACACACACACACACATACACACATGGACATGCACACGTAGGTAGACACAGACATGCTTGCACAGGTACACACACCTACAGGCAGAAAGAACACATGCAGATACTCTCATTAAACATACTCCACACAGCCCATCCCACATACACAGATACCCATAGACATGAACCTTTCCACTCGTACTGTGCACGCACACAAGCAGACACCTTGAAGCTGCTGGACGTTACAGAGCAAGAGCTCATCTTAATATTGCCGTCAGTATATTTTCATTTACTCAGATTAATACATTCTCTGCACTAAATTGGATCTACCTCTGTGTCTCTGTGTCTCTTGTGTTGATTCTAGGCTAGATTTGCGTGATTAATGAATTGGAGCAATTTAGCTGTCGGTGACCTCTTCATTTGTGAGCAAGAAAGGTTGGGCAAGTAGAACTGTGACAATCTACTGAAATTATCCCTCAGCTCTGCAACAGAATGGTGGTTTAGTTAGTAAGATTGTTTGCGGTTATTCAAGCTGTTGTTTGAAGCTTTGAGTCATTTTGTGGTATTGTATAAACCAGATTGAACTGGCATTTTTTTCCAACCTCCGAATATAGCATTACTTGAAATCCTGATATGATTGTGTGTATTTGCAATCAATCCTTATTTTTCTGTTTGACAGAATGCATTCAGACTGTATTTTTCAAGCAGGGTCGTGTTTATCAATGAAATTCCATGGAAGCACAAAGGCCCTACGCTGACCCAAACCTCTGGGTTTACAATACACTCCAGCCCTGGAAAGCACCACTGATGCAGACAGGCTGTTAATAGTCCTGTGCAAGCTGAGCGCACAGAGGGGGCGGACGAGGAGAGGCGCTAGCCTCCTGCTGCCCACTGCCCGGGAGGGGATGGAAGCATTAAGAAACCAGGGCACTTTCCACGCAATACCTACATATTGAAGCGATGAAGAAACAAAGGCAACCGGAGGGAAACAGTGGATGCGGGTGGTATTAGGAGTGGATTGATCATTAATGAAAACACAGGAAACAGATTAACATCGACATCCTCATGAAACTAAAGCTGTGATGGGAGGGGATGATTTGTGGCTGGAGCAAGCATAGACAGGAGGGAGGAGGTGTGGGAACAGTTTTCAAATGCGTACACACGCTTCCTTGCCCTTTTCCTTCATAAATAAATATTTAAATATAAAGGAGAAACTGTGAAACAAAAGGCATGCATAAAAGATTTATCATTAAAAATAGCTTTGGTTCATCGTGCCCACTCTCGTTGCCATATAACTTTTATAGCTGATTGCAGTTTATCTCTGAGGAAGAAGATCAAGTGCAGTCTGTCTTTGATAGAAAGGCGCTCGGTGTGACTGAAATAGTAATGGAGAACCGCCCGGCTGCGGCTTCCAATGCCACTTTGACAGAATGTGCTGTTTATCACCATGCAGCTGTGAGTGTGGCAGTAGAGTCCTATGGGTAAATTACGACGACCCAAAAACTGCTGCCCATTGCCCTGAGCCTCGTCCTGTCTGCTGCGCTGGGACAGCACTCACCGTTTTCATCAAGTAAGGACATAAACACAACCCTGTTCACCCTGTAGTGTGATTAATTGAAGGTTTGAGGCGTGCAGCATTTAAGATAGACTTGGTTAGGAGCGGCACACCACCGTGCCATATGGGATGTTTAAGCCTTCAAATCCAGCAAGGGTTGATAATCCTTCGGAGGACGATATGCCCTTGAGCCAGACACCACTTACTTTTGCTTTCACTCGCGAAGGTCCATGGGACATTTCAGCAACGGGAGCATCTTCGTTGCCATTAAGAACCTGAGATGGTGGTCGAGGTGCATTAAAACAAGCAGCAATGGGGGGATTTGGGACGGGCAAGAAGCGACCTGGGAGGGGTGGTGACGCAACAACAGGGGAAGAAGGGGGCAGGAGGTAAAATGCAATGAAATACAGCCACCAAAACTGAACATGCACCCACAGTGTAACACAAGCAGGAACAAAATAAAAATAATAGTCTCCCAAACAACCAAAATGTAAATATACAGTACTTGACCCCTGCTCCATGGGAGGAAACAAAAGCCAAAAAGGTGGGGCAAAGAGGAAGGATTGACCACTAACAAGCTAGGATTTTTTAAGTCAGTATTAAACAATGGGGATACCCAGTATAGTACAGAACCTGGGGACAATCACATGAAGTGAACAATGGTTCTGCCACAACACACTTTACAAAGAGAAGTAACTTCAAAGTCATAAATCCCTTTTCTCCATTGGGATATCAACAAATGTTTCTAGTGAGATTGTCTAAACACATGATACATGCAAAATAGCACAAATCAATTGTGGCATTCAGTATTTTATTTAAGTCAAAGAAAAGGGGTTACTCATAGAGAAACAAGTACTACACACAATAGCATCCGGTGAAGGGTGTGAGACAAAGTGAAATAACATGTATAACGTACATACATCACAACAAATGCATTGAATACATACATAAATGACAAATAACATACAGGTACAGAGTGTACAACAAATATATATATTCTCACAGGGACCTAGAATTCTCTTAAGTCAATTTGTAATGGTCACAGTGGAATGTACTACTTCAAATTATGCATCGACGTTTTGACCCTGGTAAATCTGTGCTATAGTTGAGCATCAAATGTGGGTCTTCTTCAGGACAAGACAAAATGAATGGTGTGTAGCCTGCATAACAAGAAAAGATGTATAAGAATTGGATCTCATGTGTTTAGACTGGTTTATGTTAGGGTGAGACTTATAAGTTATGCTCACCTCTCGGGTATGGTTCAAGGGATTCCTAAAAGTGGCTTTATCTAGGAGCTCTAGCGTCGCTCATTAAGGTGAGGCAATCAATTCTGGGTGGGCTCGCCCAACCACATAGAAGGATTCCCCTTCGATAAGGAAAGGCAGCTACTCGTAACCCTAGATGTGGCCTCGCTTTACACAAGCATACCACAAACAGAAGCCCTCGAGATAGCCTATGAAGTCCTAGAACATAGGGAGAGACCCCACTGGGTCCCCACCAACTTTATCATCGATTTACTTGAGATAGCCATGACCAAGAACTTTTTTACATTCCAAAAAGAGTTCTATTATCAAACCAAGGGAATAGCCATGGGGACAGAATTCGTCCCAGACATAGCGAATCTGTACATGGATCACTACGAGGACAGATTAGTTTACAGCTTTGATAACCCTTTCATAGAGAATATAACTCTATGAAAGAGGTATATTGATGATGTCCTCCTCATATGGACAGGAGACTCGACCACCTTGGAGGCATTCGGTGGTTGGCTTAATGATAAATCCAAAGACATACAACTCACGATGGCCTACAATAAAGAGGAGATACATTTTCTGGATCTCACGATTAAAAATGAAGTCAAGATGCTATATACCACCCTATATAGAAAACCACTGGAAAAGAACACACTGTTGGCCTATACCAGTAATCATCCCAGAAATCACAGAGACAATTTGCCCTACGGACAGTTTCTGAGATTACGTAGGAACTGTTCCCGTAGGGCTGATTTCTTCAAGGAATCGGACACATTGTTATCCAGACTAAGTGAGCGTGGCTACCCACGTAGTCTTTTGAAAAAAGCTATGAAAAGAGCATGGTATTGTCATAGAGACTTGTTATTAAAAACCAATCCCAAAAAAGAATCTGACAATAACCGGATTGTATGTGTCTCCACATTCAATCACAGGAGTAATGAAATCAAACATATCATTAACCACAACTGGTCCCTTGTGGCAGATGAAATAGGGACTACAGATCCGCCCTTATTTGCCTTCAAAAGAGGACGGAACATCAGGGACAATGTAGTCAGTTCATACTTGAAAGAGAGTGTAGCACCTAACACCCGGGCTCTACTAATGCTGCCACCACTGTTAGGTCATTTTAAATGTGGATTCTGCAAAAACCTGCGACCTAACAGTGGAACAGAAAGATTACACACATAATGGGAAGCGATTCAAATTACACCATCATACAAATTGCAACACAAAAGATGTCCTTTACATCATAAGTTGTCCATGTCCCAAAATCTATGTCGGTCAGACAAAACAAAAGGTAAAAACTAGAATATTACACCACTGCTCCCGCATTCGCTGTAAGGTACAAGGCGCACCGCTAGTGGAACACTTTCTTGAGATGCAACACTCCCATGACAGTCTAAAATGGTGGGTATTGGAAAAGATCCTGAATAACCCAAGGGGGGGATCTCTAACAGCCACCATGAACCTCAGGGAGTGTAAATGGATTCATCTTTTAGACTCAGTACAGGGAGGATTGAATGAGTCTGAAGAGATCTCATGACAGATCTCACTATTATGCACAGGTTAATCACATGAACATGTACTCTGAATACTGTGTTTTTCTCCACTTACCAGCATAGAGGATGTACTAATAGATGGTTGTGCAATATGTACACTTTAGATAGTGTCTGTAATTGGGTAAAAAATGTATGAATATGACAATTCTTCCTTTTCAATAACTACAAGATATGATGACAATTGTATGTCCTAAAAATAAAAACATCAATTCCATGCTAATTTTGTGTACACAATGTATAAAAGCAGTATACGCTTGATTTTGCTCCAGTCCTGCTTTATCACATAAGAAACCAAGTTCATTGTGTATAAACTACTGAGGTGTATCTTATACTGCTAAGATAATCATTAATTCCATGCAAATTTTGTGTACATAATGTATAAAAGCAGTATACGCTTGATTTTGCTCCAGTCCTGCTTTTTCACATAAGAAACTAGGATTCATTATGTATAAACAATTGAGGTGTACCTTATTATTACATTTTGTCTACACTGCCAAAGCACGATCATCCTAGATGGTTCCTAACACCATCTGGACACTAACACTAAAGGAAAGATCATTGTTCCCTTGGTTTGCACCTGTCAACTAATTTAATTAAAATAAACAGTTGCAATGTCACATAATAAGATCTATAATATACGCAATGATAACAGATCACCACATGCTCTACCCAAGTCTAACTTGAATATCAGCCACATGCTGCTTGTTTAATTGCGCTATAATGCAGTTTGGTCACACCAGTCAGTTTAAAGGGCTCGTTTGCCCCCAAGCTTTTGACACGGTCCCTGACACCATGTGCAATAGCACTTTACAGCAGAACCCTTGGCAGGGACTGCTTTGACTCAGCACGTAGGAATTCACATTCCTGACGTGCCAGCCGGCAGCGAGGACGCGAGACACGTGTCAATTACTAAAATCCTTCAGTTTCATGCGATCCCTCGTTAGGAGAGGACGCATTTGCGGCGACGCTGTCAGCGAGCCGATTTCAGGTATATTTTTTTCTCCCTTTAAGGATTCACGACGAGCTTTTTTACGATGTAAGTGTGAGTAACTTTTCTGTTTGGCTCACACTGATTCCATGTTATTTTAATATTACACAGAGCCCAGGGAAACGACACCGGGACTCTGATGTGTCTGGAATCTTGACACAGGGTAATTTGCAACGCCCGACGGCTAAGCCATGTGCTAGCCACAAGAGGTAACAACTATTTTCCCTATCTCAAATACTGAATTTCTTTTGTGAAGAAACGTTTTTCTTCGCGCAAATATTGATTTAATTTTATGAATATACAGAGCCCACGGGAACAATTTCCAGGACTCGAGTGAGTTAATTGAGAAGAGAAGCGCCCGCATCTGATCATTAAACCATCAATCATGGAGGTTAGTAATCGGTCATTTCCAATTCACCGAGACAATTGTTTTAATTCTACACAGTTTCAATACGATGGTTCTTTCTTCTTTTTTCCTTTCGACATGACCCCTTGATTTCACGCAATCTCGATTAAGTGGGATTCCTTAACCCATGCTGTTATAATATCCCGACTAAAGCAACATGCGAAAGTAACATTAGGTCAGTATTATCTTTTATTTTCAAAACAGCCTACAATTCCTGTAAATACATTGAATTTCACTGACCAGGGTCATGCGTTTATTTAGATGAATTAGAATCATGGCGAGCACATCCAGGATTGATTGCCTCACCTTAATGAGCGACGCTAGAGCTCCTAGATAAAACCACTTTTGGGAATCCGTTGAACGATACCGGAGAGGTGAGCATAACTTAGAAGTCTCACCCTAACATAAACCAGTCTAAACACATGAGATCCAATTCCTATACATCTTTTCTTGTTATGCAGGCTACACACCATTCATTTTGTCTTGTCCTGAAGAAGACCCACATTTGATGCTCAACTATAGCACAGATTTACCAGGGTCGAAACGTCGACGCATAATTAGAAGTAGTACATTCCACTGTGACCATTACAAATTGACTTAGGAGAATTCTAGGTCCCTGTGAGAATATATATATTTGTTGTACACTCTGTACCTGTATGTTATTTGTCATTTATATATGTATTCAATGCATTTGTTGTGATGTATGTACATTATACATGTTATTTCACTTTGTCTCACACCCTTCACCGGATGATATTGTGTGTAGTACTTGTTTCTCTATGAGTAACCCCTTTTCTTTGACTTAAATAAAATACTGAATGCCACAATTGATGTGTGCTATTTTGCATGTATCATGTGTTTAGACAATCTCACTATAAACATTTGTTGATATCCCAATGGAGAAAAGGGATTTATGACTTTGAAGTTACTTCTCTTTGTAAAGTGTGTTGTGGCAGAACCACTGTTCACTTCATGTGATTGTCCCCAGGTTCTGTACTATACTGGGTATCCCCATTGTTTAATACTGACGCTAACGAGCAGACGCTGGTCTGCGAGGGTTTTTCCTCAACTGAATATTTTGGATGTGCAATGTCTGACACATTATCATATAGCGAAGAATATATTGCTAGATTGATACAAAGAGAGGATGATACATCCTTTTTAGGAGTAGTCGCCACATCCTTCGATACCTCATTAAACGACAAATTGAATAAATTAGAAAAACTAGAAAAGAAATTAATCAGGACTAGAATACATGGCCATTTATTGACCAAATATCTGCAGGCAAATATTATTCCTGTTGGATTACAGGTCAAAAACAAGCCGGCCATATTTATTGACCTCCCCAAATTTCGTGAAAACGTTAGTTTTGTTGCCAACAACTGCTCCAGGCACTGGATGGTGCTTGGAGTAGAGACAGCGTTGGAATACATCAAACAATTGACCAAAGAAATTGAAGAGTTAAGAATAGAGATCACAGACGACAGAGCTCTCACCAACTCTAAGGAAGCTCTAGAAAGATTAGACAAACCCATTGGGGAATTCAATACTGTAACTTTAAACAGGAAGTTGGATAAACTGGCCAAAGACATAAGAACTTATGATAAGGAAATAACATATCCTTATCTATCGGATGAATATTATGAACAAGACAACCAGGGTCATTTCATTCACAGAAGTAGGTCGCAAATACAAAACCTTTTCTGAGTCATCATACTCCAGTGGCCCAGGTAGTGACTACGAACACACTAGCTCCAACACAAATAGACAGAAAACCCCAACCAGGTCCAAGCTATCAGGGGTCTCACTACTCAGAGGTGACATCAAGTCCTTTTTTAGGGGACAGCAGATGGCCCACACATCGAGGGGGAGGACCACCACAGTGTTGGTCAGAGGACAGAGGTCAGAACAGGGGGTGGAACAACAGAGGCAGGAACAGAAACAGGAGAGGTGTGAACTTTTACCCCCAGACACATGGAGAGATACAAACAAGGAGACAAACCTATCGATGGTAAACAATCATGAATCGGACATCTACTCAGAGTTAGGCAACTTGGCCACGAATACACCAAGAGCCCATGAGATGAGAATTGATACCACACAACCTGCATTTAGCGAAAATGTCCAGGCAGAAAGACAAAATGCCAACGTGACCATAGGAGTACAGCCACATGATACTAGCCAGGGTGGGAGAATGGAAACAGCGATTACCCTCCCTGTAGTTGTAACCAACCACATTTATGCAGTATGCTCTAACCCAGTGATTAATCTCTCGAGCCACTGTCTAACATCCACCGAATTATCAGTCTTAACCAAAGGCTTAAGTTACGTACCTACGGCTCACTCCAACAGCTTCAACACCAAAATAGAGTTGCATCGTTTTTCAGAAAAATAAGATTAAGGCATTTCTTTCATAAAAATCCCAATCCTACCTATGCAAGCAAATGCCCCGCTACACCACTATGCACTCCTTCTACTTTCTCACCACCTACACACTTGATGTCTAGCAAAGTTCTCGCATTCGAATAAGTGGTAATGCGTGATGTACTCAAACTATATGATAAAAAGAAATATATTAAACACAATATCAGCAAGGAAGAAAGGTTGAGCTAAGAAACCCTCAAGAAAAATCAAGAAGTGGTGATCAAGCCAAAGGACAAGGGAGGCTCGATAGTTATCCAAAACAGAGAGAACTATGTGAATGAAATACAGTCAGTTACAAACAGCAGAAAACTACAGAGGAATTTCAGGTGACCCCACCAAGGAAATAGCCAAACTTATACATCAACTAACCACCAAGGGACTAGAGGAAGGATTCCTCAGTGACTTAGAGTTCGGATATCTTAATCAAAAAGAACCTCGCATTCCTACTAACTATACACTTCCCAAATTGCACAAAAATAGGGACAATCCACTGGTAGGCCAATAGTGTTCGGATGTGGCTCGGTCTTGGAGCCTCTCTGTCACTACGTTGACATCTTTTTACAACCATGGGTGCCCAGGACTAGGTCTTACATCCGCGACACAATGGAAGTTATCAACCACGTAGAAGGATTCCCCTTCGATAAGGAAAGGCAGCTACTCGTAAGCCTAGATGTGGCCTCGCTTTACACAAGCATACCACAAACAGAAGCCCTCGAGATAGCCTATGAAGTCCTAGAGCGTAGGGAGAGACCCCACTGGGTCCCCACCAACTTTATCATCGATTTACTTGAGATAGCCATGACCAAGAACTTTTTTACATTCCAAAAAGAGTTCTATTATCAAACCAAGGGAGTAGCCATGGGGGCAGGATTCGCCCCAGACATAGCGAATCTGTACATGGATCACTACGAGGACAGATTCATTTACAGCTTTGATAACCCTTTCATAGAGAATATAACTCTATGGAAGAGGTATATCGATGATGTCCTCCTCATATGGACAGGAGACTCGACCACCTTGGAGGCATTTGGTGGTTGGCTTAATGCTAAATCCAAAGACATACAACTCACGATGGCCTACAATAAAGAGGAGATACATTTTCTGGATCTCACGATAAAAAATGAAGAGAAGATGCCGTTGCCAAATTAGCGGTGGAACCTATCACCCTGGCACTCACGTCCATTTTCAATGATATGATTGATACTGGACAATTTCCCAAGCTTTGCAAGGTGGCATCGATTTTACCCCTACTGAAAAAGCCTAATCTGGACCCGAATGACCCCAACAGTTTCCACCCTATTTCACGGCTCCCTCTACCAGCAAAATTGATAGAAAAAGCATTAAACACACAACTTAGCGCCTTTCTTCAACAGACCCAAGCTCTGGATCCGACTCAATATGGCTTCAGAGGAGGTCATAGTACGGAGTCAGCTCTTATAAAAACAACAGATGAGATTAGGAAAGCAGTTGACCAAGGCGGAAAGGCTGCCTTGATCCTATTGGATTTATCTGCAGCCTTTGATACGGTCCATCATGATCTTTTGATGGACCGATTAAGGTCATGCAGACTCCAGGAAAAGGCATGGAAACTCTTGCAATCCTTTCTTACGGATAGAGTGCAAGTGGTATCCCTGGGCGAATATCAATCAAAACCCTTTGCTCTGCCCTGCGGTGTTCCGCAGGGGTCATCATTGAGCCCTACTTTGTTCAATGTTTATGTGTCTTCCCTGGCCCCTATTATTAACACCTTTGGCTTTGATCTCACCTCCTATGCGGATGACACCCAAATTGTGGTGTCTCTGCTGCCAGGACAGGAGGTGGGCATGGACAATCGTTTCCACGACTGCATGGAAACTGTGGGCGGTTGGATGGCGAAAAACTGCCTAAAGCTTAATTCAGGCAAAACAGAAGTTATATTATTCGGGAATGGTTCCGACTTCTGGAATCCAAGCTGGTGGCCGTCAACAATGGGATCACTTCCTGTTCCCATGAAGAAAGTAAAAAACCTTGGAGTATTAATAGACGACAAACTAAACTTGGGTGACCAAGTCAATGCAGTCTCATCCTCAACCGCCTTTATTCTCAAAACAGTGAAAAAAATACTGCCGTTCTTGCCAGCTGGGAGCCAGCAAACGGTGGTCACCGCACTTGTTTTGTCGAGGCTTGACTACTGCAACAGCCTTTACTTAAACATTCAGGAACGTTTTATAAATAAACTCCAAAGGATACAAAACGCGGCCGCCAGATTACTCACTGGGACGCCCAAGTTTGCGGCGATCTCCAACGAAATTAAAAAACTACATTGGCTCCCGGTGAGGAATCGAGTGCTTTTCAAATCTTTGTGTACTGTATTTAAAGCACTCCAAGGTACTGGACCTGATTACTTACAGAAACAGTTTAACTGGTACATACCCAAAAGAAATCTGCGCTCGTCAGGAGCCAAAATGGTCATAGTCCCGTCCACAAAAAAAGTATCATGGGCAGGACGAAGATTTGTCTTCGGAGCTGCTAAGGCTTGGAATGACCTCCCGGCCCATCTCAGAAATGCCACAGATCTTCTGGCTTTCAGAAGGGCCTTGAAAACATGGCTGTTTAATAAGTAATTTTTTTCTCTGTAGGTGATAGCTGAAAGGACAGGTAACTAGCGCCAGGACACCCTTGGGTATCCGTTGCGCTCTAGAAATAAACTTAACATAACATAACATATAGAAAACCACTGGAATAGAACACACTGTTGGCCTATACCAGTAATCATCCCAGAAATCTCAGAGACAATTTGCCCTATGGACAGTTTCTGAGATTACGTAGGAACTGTTCCCGTAGGGCTGATTTCTTCAAGGAATCGGACACATTGTTATCCAGACTAAGTGAGCATGGCTACCCTCGTAGTCTTTTCAAAAAAGCTATGAAAAGAGCATGGTATTGTCATAGAGACTTGTTATTACAAACCAATCCCAATAAAGAATCTGACAATAACCAGATTGTATGTGTCTCCACATTCAATCACAGGAGTAATGAAATCAAACATATCATTAACCACAACTGGTCCCTTGTGGCAGATGAAATAGGGACTACAGATCCGCCCTTATTTGCCTTCAAAAGAGGACGGAACATCAGGGACAATGTAGTCAGTTCATACTTGAAAGAGAGTGAAGCACCTAACACCCGGGCTCTAATAATGCTGCCACCACTGTTGGGTCATTTTAAATGTGGATTCTGCAAAGCCTGCGACCTAACAGTGGAACAGAAAGATTTCACACATAATGGGAAGCAATTCAAATTACACCATCATACAAATTGCAACACAAAAGATGTAATTTACATCATAAGTTGTCCATGTCCCAAAATCTATGTCGGTCAGACAAAACAAAAAATAAAAACTAGAATATTACAGCACTGCTCCTGCATTCGCTGTAAGGTACAAGGCGCACTGCTAGTGGAACACTTTCTTGAGATACAACACTCCCATGACAGTCTAAAATGGTGGGTATTGGAAAAGATCCAAAATAACCCAAGGGGGGATCTCTAACAGCCACCATGAACCTCAGGGAGTGTAAATGGATTCATCTTTTAGACTCAGTACGGGGAGGATTGAATGAGTCTGAAGAGATCTCACGACAGATCTCACTATTATGCACAGGTTAATCACATGTACATGCACTCTGAATACTGTGTTTTTCTCCACTTACCAGCATAGAGTATGTACTAATAGATGGTTGTGCAATATGTACACTTTAGATAGTGTCTGTAATTGGGTAAGAAATGAATGAATATGACAATTCTTCCTTTTCAATAACTACAAGATATGATGACAATTGTATGTCCTGTAAATAAAAACATCAATTCCATGCTAATTTTGTGTACACAATGTATAAAAGCAGTATACGCTTGTTTTTGCTCCAGTCCTGCTTTATCACATAAGAAACCAAGTTCATTGTGTATAAACCACTGAGGTGTATCTTATACTACTAAGATAATCATTAATTCCATGCAAAATTTTGTGTACATAATGTATAAAAGCAGTATACGCTTGCTTTTTCTCCAGTCCTGCTTTTTCACATAAGAAACTAGGATTCATTATGTATAAACAATTGAGGTGTACCTTATTATTACATTTTCTCTACACTGCCAAAGCACGATCATCCTAGACGGTTCCTAACACCATCTGGACACTAACACTAAAGGAAAGATCATGGTTCCCTTGGTTTGCACCTGTCAACTAATTTAATTAAAATAAACAGGCACTATGACACATAATAAGATCTATAATATATGCAATGATAACAGATCACCACATGCTCTACCCAAGTCTAACGTGAATATCAGCCACATGCTGCTTGTTTAATTGCGCTATAATGCAGTTTGGTCACACAAGTCAGTTTAAAGGGCTCGTTTGCCCCCAAGCTTTTGAAATGGTCCCTGACACCATGTGAATAGCACTTTACAGCAGAACCCTTGGCAGGGACTGCTTTGACTCAGCACGTAGGAATTCACATTCCTGACGTGCCAGCCGGCAGCGAGGACGCGAGACACGCGTCAATTACTAAAACCCTTCAGTTTCATGCGATCCCTCGTTAGGAGAGGACGCATTTGCGGCGACGCTGTCTGCGAGCCGATTTCAGGTATATATTTTTCTCCCTTTAAGGATTCAAGACTAGCTTTTTTACGATGTAAGTGTGAGTAACTTTTCTGTTCGGCTCGCACTGATTCCATGTTATTTTAATATTACACAGAGCCCACGCAAAGGACACCCGGACTCTGATGTGTATGGAATCTTGACACAGGGTAATTTGCAACGCCCGACGGCTAAGCCATGTGCTAGCCGCAAGAGGTAACAACTATTTTCCCTATCTAAAATACTGAATTTCTTTTGTGAAGAAACGTTTTTCTTCACGCAAATATTGATTTCATTTTATGAATATACAGAGCCCACAGGAACAATTTCCGGGACTCGAGTGAGTTAATTGAGAAGAGAAACGCCCTTATATGATCATTAAACCTTCAATCATGGAGGTTAGTAATCGGTCATTTCAATTCACTGAGACAATTGTTTTAATTCTACACAGTTTCAATACGGTGGTTCTTTCTTCTTTTTTCCTTTAGACATGACCCCATGATTTAACGCAATCTCGATTAAGTGGGATTCCTTAACCCATGTTGTTATGATATCCCCCTAAAGTAACATGCGAAAGTAACAATAGGTCAGTATTATCTTTTATTTTCAAAACAGCCTACAATTCCTGTAAATACATTGAATTTCTCTGACCAGGGTCATGCGTTTATTTAGATGAATTAGAATCATGGCGAGCCCATCTAGGATTGATTGCCTCACCTTAATGAGCGACGCTAGAGCTCCTAGATAAAACCACTTTTGGGAATCCGTTGAACCATACCGAAGAGGTGAGCATAACTTATAAGTCTCACCCTAACTTAAACAAGTCTAAACAGATGAGATCCAATTCTTATACATCTTTTCTTGTTATGCAGGCTACACACCATTCATTTTGTCTTGTCCTGAAGAAGACCCACATTTGATGCTCAACTATAGCACAGATTTACCAGGGTTGAAACGTCGACGCATAATTAGACGTAGTACATTCCACTGTGACCATTACAAATTGACTTAAGAGAATTCTAGGTCCCTGTGAGAATATATATATATTTGTTGTACACTCTGTACCTGTATGTTATTTGTCATTTATATATGTATTCAATGCATTTGTTGTGATGTATGTACGTTATACATGTTATTTCACTTTGTCTCACACCCTTCACCGGACGCTATTGTGTGTAGTACTTATTTCTCTTTGAGTAACCCCTTTTCTTTGACTTAAATAAAATACTGAATGCCACAATTGATTTGTGCTATTTTGCATGTATCATGCAAATCTCACTAGAAACATTTGTTGATATCCCAATGGAGAAAAGTGATTTATGACTTTGAAGTTACTTCTCTTTGTAAAGTGTGTTGTGGCAGAACCACTGTTCGCTTCATAGGATTTTTTAAGGACACTCAAACAAATAAATAAAAAGCAGTCGGCAGGCATTAAGCCCATAGAGAAGTATGTACAAGAGGTCTCGAAAGCTCGACCTAAAAAGGCAGGTCTGTCCCATCATGAAATCCTAATTGTGCGGCTGAGGGTTCTTGGCATGCCTGCAACTGAGTTGCCGTCAACAACTGATGATTTGATCTTTGACTTTTACAAAGGACTTTCTGACGTGGTGTTTTCTGTGTCTCACCATGTCCAGGAAGCAACCCCAATACCTTCGACTGCTGCCTGTCTTAGTATTGAACCCACAGACTGGGTCCTAGTGAAGAACCACATGTAGAAAAGCTGTCTCCTGTTCCGCTGGGAGGGGGCCTACCACATCCTACTGGTAATGAACACTTCTGTAAAAAGTGAAAAACTGCCCGCTTGGGTACATGCAGCCTAAACTAAAAAGTGAAAGCGCCAGAGGAGGGTGACAAAGACCCTGAGAGCCCGAAGGTAAGCTACCAGAAATGACAAGCTAGGCAGGTGGCCGAATAATGAGCCAAAGGAAGGTGCAACATGCCAATGAAGAATGCAGCAAGACGTCAGGGGCAGAAGATAGTGCTGATCATCATGGGGGATGCATTTGGTACTTACATAATTAGACTGATCCTAGCAATGCTGATGAAAATGTTCCATCCTGTAAAATATGATTGGTCCTTCACCTCAGCGTTGCTTCGAAAGGTAAAATAAAATGATATAAAGAAATGCATTCTCATAGCCAAAATGAGTAGCAAGAGAAAACATATGTTCAGCTGATTCAAACTTGCTACTCGATTATGAATGTGCCAGACTGCTGGATGTGCACTCACATGCTATCTTCCTTGGCAGAAGGAGTTACATATGAGCAAAGACCACTTTCCTTTCCATTGTGATGTGTAATTACCTTTCCTTGCTCACACATAGGTACCAGTGATATTTCATACAGACAAATAGTGTAAAGGGTCTGTAGGAAACTGTTTCTCTGTACAGTGTACTAAAATGAAGTACACTATGTAGAGAGTCTAGGGAATCCCCAATGGGTATGCAGAGGTATATGTTGATGATAATAAAATTCGATAAATATATCACTTCTACACACCGTAACGCACCATAGGAAACAACAGGAAAAAGCAGAAAAATGCATAGAAATTCAGGCGATGCTTTCACAAAGTTCACCTCGTTTTAGGTCGATGTCGGGACCAGGTCCAAAGTTCCAGCAGGAGAAGTTCGGGAGCATCCCAGATCAGCTGGGAGCAGAGTGCTGAGGTCTTGGAAGCTGTTGCGCAAAGACGAAGGGGGCCACTTGAACATGCACTGCACAGAGGGACTTACAGGTAAGTCAATGGGTCCCCCTAGAGGGAGTAGGTCGCAAGGGCCTAGGGACCACAGGAGCAGAGCTAGTTGGTTGGTGCTGGGGCCAGTGGGGCCAGGTGCAGATCAAACAGGTCAGCCGGGTATCTTGCATCTTGAGTTGCAGTCAGGAGCAGGTTACTTGGAGAGGTGATCTCGGGACAGCCAATCAACTCAGGAAGTGGGTCTTGGGTGTCTCAATGTCCCTTGACAGGGGCTTGCTTCTGGTGCTTTGGGAGTTCAGAGGGGACTCTTCTTCTTGGTGTTTACCGTTGGGGGCCCGGTACCCCGGGTATTGGTACTCTGTAGCTTCAGTTGGTCCAGGTGTTTCCAAACTTGGTGGGGAGACAGATGTGACCCTCCGGAGTTGTTAAACAAGAGAGTTGTTGCACTTTTTCTTGCTTTGGTGTGGCATCGAGATCGTCGGGGAGCAGCAAGTCGACAAACTGGACTTCACAGGATTGGTGACTGTGATGTTCAGGGGAGTGATACCTTCACTCCAAGGGAGCTTCTTGGTAATTTCTTGACGGCTGTAGGGGCTCCAGGGCTCTTCGAGTCCTCTCAGGCTTCAGGACGACACAGCAGCAGCAATTGTCGAGTCCTTGGAGCAGCAGACAGGATTTGGCACCTTTTTCTTCTGCAGCCAGGCTTCAGTTCTCATGCAGTGGGTCTTGTTTGAGCTAGTCTTCTCTTGTATGTTGAATCTGATGATCCCCATCTTGCCCGTTGCCTTGCCTGCTGCCCGGGAGTGCTGTGCTGGGGAAGAGGACTACACTCCTCAGCAACCTCAACCAGTGACGTTGTTGCCAGGTGCAAGAGTGCCATACGTTCTTTGGAGGCATCCCGCAGCCCAGGACGCATGTCGTCATGCCAGGGCATGGCCCAGGTGAAGACCTGGCCAAGAGCAGGCCCGTCAGAGCCCGGAAGTGGCTGGGCCACCTCCCTAAACAGTGGCAAGGGTCGCTTGCTCTCCGGATACCTTGAATCCTGAGGTGAGAAGTTTGTGCATATAACAACCTAAAAACTGTTCTAGTTGAGCATGGAGAAGCTCTGACCCTCTACGTAAGCCAACCAGTATTGATACAATGCTGGAGCGTGTGGTGGCAGCTGTTAATATTAAAATAGCCCTTACGGAACGGAGAATGTCACTTGGGCAGGGATCATGTGTGGGAGAGCCAAAAAGTGATGCTGGGGTTAAGGCACTTGAGGCGCCAAGTTTAGATAGCACCACCACGGCGGTAATAGTTACAGCGATTTGTCATCCTGCTCCTTTGGTGGGGGTCAGCACCAATATTCCAGAACCAGAACAATCTTTGTTACTTTCGACCCCAACCTTATTGAATTGCGTCAGTATCTCCCCAGCTGAACCAGCAATGAAGCAAACAAAAATGTTTTGCGCACCTAAGATTAAGACAATAGGGCAAGAGAGCAGAAGGGCCTAAACTTCAACATACAGAGACTATTCTTAGTAACGAAGAGTACCAACAGTGCATCGCTAATGTACTGGAGGCAAAAATCCAACCGATACTTAGGCGACTGGATGCAATTGAGACCCAGCTGACCACCACTTTAATGCCTGCACTGCATTAGGGGACCCTGGATCTAGGGTTTTATTTATTTATTTATTTGCGAAGTTTTATATAGCGCTGGCTAGACCCGGAGGTATCAGAGCGCTTTACATGAGGATCAGAGCGTTACAGGTTACATAATTACATCAATTACAGGATTCCAGTAAAGACATAGGAGAAAATAAAAACAAGCAATGTGGGGGAAGGAAGGAAACACAACGGGGTGACGAGGAAAACAGTGTCAGATGTCCGGCTGGGTAGGTGACGGCCGAGGGGGTGAGCCAGAGCCAGACTCCTCTATAGCTGCATAGGACAGCTCCACCGGGCATCGGCCAAGGTTGTTCGGGCTCCGCGGTAAGTAAAAACAGTCTTGGTATCCGCCCAGGGGGCATCGTCAAAGTACAATAGAAAGGCACCGGTCCTGGAGTCCCATGAGGATCAGTTGGCTTCAGCTGGGGATATTCCCCTCCTCCACTCTTTTGGAAAGGATTTAGAGGATGGCTGCCATCTTAGGGTCAGGCACGTTTCAAAGGTCAAGCTTCTGTATCCTTAATTCCGTCTGGCCCCAGGGCCTGCACCTCCTTACTCCCTGAGGCCTCTCTGCAAGTTCATGACATATATCCACCCCACAAGATGCCTGCTTCCCCCTCTCTGGTGAATCCAGAATCCTGGCTGCCATTTCAAGGTCAGGCGCGGTTCCCTGACCTGTAGAGCATTGATCTGCCATGCTCTGGGACTCTCTCCGCTCCCCTGGCCTCCCACGGGGACCGCTGGGAATCCGGGCTGCCCCCTCACTCACCGCCTCCAGGCCCCCGCGGAGCGTAGGGAAGTGCCTCCGGAATTCCCCTCGCTTCCAGAGCCGCTCCTGGTCATCTGCGGCGCCGCCAATCGCCACTCTCTCCAGCTCGCCACCATTCCCATTGGTGGGACAGTCTGCCTCCAGTCGCCTCTGCTTCCCCGTGGGCTGCACCGATGGCATGCCGCAGGCCACGGCTCTCATCCGGCGACCCTGAGAGCCAGCAGCGCCATCCTGAAGACCTCAGCCACTCTCTAGCCTCAAAATCCCGAACTGGAGTATCCCACATACGGATGTCTGACCTCATCTCAGTCGGCCGTCCGAAGTGTCAGAACCAGACCGCGGCTCACAGCAGCTACATTTGCCCTCCGTGGAGGTGATGGTAGGCAACTTGAGATGAGGGGTGGGGGCGCCGACTGTAGGATAGCACGGGGGTCGGCGGCATCACGGTGCACCTCATTCGGCTCCAGGCGCGCTCCCCGAGCTCCCTGGGTGCCATCTTAGCACAACAACTGGCGGGGGCTTCACAGCCGATATCTCCGCGATGCTCAATCGGAGAATGGCGAACATGATCTCCAGGTGATCCGCCCTCATTCCGGTATCGGAGTCGCTATTCTAGGTGGAAAAAAACAATGCGGCGGAACATCGCCCAGGAAGTTGGAAAGAGGGTTCACCGTGGAGCATCAGCTCCGGGCGGCCATGATGGGGGATGGCTCCTCCTCCTCACCAAGGGTGTCACTAAGCAATAAGTCCATATCACCTGTAGGGATGTACCTGCTCAAAAACCAGGGCTCAAACCACGTTCAGGCTACACCATCATTGGCCCCCTCCTTAAACCCCGTGCCAACAACACAAAGTACCAGCAATGGGGGGAGCAAGACTGTTCTAGGTAAGAAAAAATGCAGAGTCGCTCATAACAAAGATAAATCCCCTAGAGCCTATGATCAAAGAGACTGCATCCATTCAGGAAGGGGATACGGAGCTCCAAACTCAACTACTATAAACATGCCGCCTGAATGCTGCCCATACATTTTAATTATGGCAGGAGTTCCTCCCCTAAAGGAAAATCAGTTGGAGTCCTGGGATGAATTAAGTAATAAGGCCACACATTGGCTTAGAATACATTAGAATTTTAACCCTGTAGAGAGCCGAGAAATGATCATGGCGCGCAGTGTAGGGTGGATTGGTCCGTCAAGAAAAAACACTGATGGGACTGTGTTATAGTAAGCTTTAGGCACCCTGAATCTGTGAGAAATATGTTGAATGTACTGATGTTGGAGGCATCCAATGGTTCAAGGATCATCCCCTTGCCACTGGGCTTTTTTTTATAAACCAACTAGAAACATTTTATGTGCACCATTACGGGGAATGCAATCACAATCAGAATGGGACTTACTGTGTGAGAGCAGATTCGCAGCCCTGGAAAACCATAATGAGGTAGAATGACTGTCAGTTCCAAAGGAGCAAGCAATGACCTTGGATCACCAGCTTTTACGGACAAAATTCCATAATTAGACTTAATGAGGTTCCTTTAGTACATATACCTTCCAATGCACAGACTGAGAATGAAGGGCAGGCTGTGAATCCACAGATTCTTCCAGATAGGGCTGCAATGCAGAACTATGGTCCTCCCACCCCAATGCTTGTTCCTATCCCCCCATCTAAACAGGTATCAGAGCTAAAAATATTGAGTTGAAATATTGCTGGAATTCAATCTAAGATTTTCCTACCTGATTGACAAAACTTCATTAAGATATATGATATTATATTACTGTAGGAAACCTGGGAAACGAACTCTATTGATTTTGATGGTTATATGTGTTTCAGCGTTCCAGCGCTGCTAGCCCGCTCAGGACGGGCTTCAGGGGGGCTTTCTATCTGGTTCAGTTTGTCAATTGGAGGCTCCGCAGAAATTGTGAATGTACTTGGAACTCATTTTCAAGCAGTTTTGTATAGAAGGGCTTTGATTATACTGTTTATTAATTTTTACAATAATGATTTTACACACGTCCCAAACTCAAAATTTCCAGGTTTAATCTCATTTATTTCCACACAGCTAGAGAAGAAATCACAACGGGGCCAGCAACTTTATCTTTGCCTAGGGGGTGATTTTAATGCTAGATTACCAGGCCAAAGTGTAAGGGGAAAGGAAATGGCCGCTGGTAGAGTGGACGAACGGGGGAGGGAGTTACAGAGAGTTGTTGCGTCCCTCGCACTACACAATATACTGGAGAGGGGCGGGGTTGATTCTCAGGGTTTACCCACTTTTAGAGGGAGGAATAGCACCTCCATTATTGAACAATTTTTTTTTTATCTCTAATAATTTAAGGAATAATTTGATTAATGGCACAATTATTGGCTCGGATTATGGGGATCATAAACCCATTGGGGTCACTTTGGAAATGCCCTTTAGAGTGTCACACTATGAAACCCCTGGCCTAGCTAACTTAATACCAACTAGTGACAATCATAGGCTATGATTGAGGCTGCCGGATCCCGTAAAATTTCTTAACAGGCTGGTAGCTGAGAATATACAGTTAGTGATGGATTGCCTATCCAAAGATATTAACGGCGAATTAATAGTCCTCTCACTTGTGGCCATTTGCAGCAAGATTAAGTCCTATCTGTTAGCACCCGTTATATCAGACACTCAGAGCCATCGCTGGTTTGATCACGAGTACTAACTCGCGAATCGCCAGCTAAGAAGGGCTTTAAATGCTGAGCCCTGGGATCGCGCATTAGTGTCTATTCTGCGGAAGGCATATAAAGCAGTCATACATGAAAGAAGGGGTGAAATTATCATACAGCAGTGGACCATGCTGACTGTTACTGCTAATATACAAGACAGTAAAACGTTTTGGAATGCGGTGTCCACCATGCGCTCCCTTGATCATAGAGGAACGACAGTTGGATGTCATATAAATGGGGAGGAGTGGGTATCACATTTTAAAGAAATTTACATAGACGTGGATCTGACTCCCTTAAGGCTATGGCAAGAGCCATAACTGCCTCATTTAGTCTTCTCAGTGGAGGAAGTAGAGATCGCTATTAGAGAAAGCGCAGGCAGGGCCGGCTTTAGCGCTGGTGGCGCCCTGTGCGACAATGTCTGTTGGCGCCCCCCCAATGACCACCTCTGCCATGGATTCCCTCACCACCGCCCTTTAACAGTGCCCCTCAAGTCTCCAGAACCACTGTCTCTCGGATTCATTTAGTTTTATAGCACCACTCATACCAGTGTAAGGTGTCAGAGCACTTTACATCACAAACACATTGCACAGAGACAATCATATGTGTGTAAATCAGTGTATAGGAAATGTTACATCAGACAGGACTACAAGGTGTAGTGTAGGAGTAACATGTCATCGATACTGGTAGACCATATAGTTTAAGAGTCCTTATTCTGGAAAAGCACAAATTCAGAATTTAAAATGTAACACCATTGTTAGGGGTTCTCTTTAATAACAAGAATTGTTTTCCACCCAAATGTACCCTTTTGACAAGATTAGGATAATGAAAGACGGAGCAAAAAACATATAGCTCTAACATATACCTTGCAGTTTACACACATAGCTCTTTGATGACAGTTAATAGCTCAATGTTCTATATTACGATTTTGACTTACAAACAACAAGTATCAAAAGGAGCTCTCTTACAGAAGCAGTAACCCACTGACCTATTTACATTACATGCACTTTGTTATCTGCATGGTACACGTTCTTAGCAGCAGGCATTTTAACCCTCTGCGCTACCTTTGGATTAGTCAAAGCTTCCACTAGACAAACCTCCGGTCTCTTTCCAGGAACACAATAAATTACCGGAGTTATCTTGAAGTTTTAATTAATGCCTAAAAAAATTGCTGGCGGCCAGGAATGCGCCAGCAGGTTGGTGCTTTTAAAATGATAATATTACTTGTAAAAATTACGCCCCCACCCCAAGTCAGCGCCCGGTGCGGTGGCACCGATCGCACCGCCCTAGAGCCGGCCCTGAGCGCAGGTGGGAAGGCTCCAGGACCGGATGGTGTCCCTATCAATACCATCAAATGCAAGAAACATTTGTGGGCCCCAGTATTGACAAATGTGTATAACAATCTGAATTACTCATCGATCCCTTCTTTCTGGACTTCTTCGACTATTGTCCCAATTTTTAGGTCTCGCCTAGCGTTGCTGCGCACATGCGCAGTCGCTCGGCGAGATTTATTGCTGATGAGTACTTTTAGAAAAGGGCTTTAAGCCCCGCCCCTCATTTCCATTGGCTGGCGTCACCGTTTATGCTAAACGGTGGCCTGCCATTGGAAATGAGCTATCTGGGTTGCCATCCTTTTGCTTTTTGGTCCGGACTGGATCACCTGCTTCACGGCTGTCGTGAAGCAGTTTCTTATTGCAAGGAGGCGTGTTATGTAAACAAGCCATGCGATCCAGTCCTGATGGGCCGGACAAAAACGAGACATGGCGCCGCGTGTTTATTTTTGCATCTCGCTTTCACTTTAAAGTGAAAGCGCGATGCAAAAATAAACAGCGGATGCCTGGCGAGCACTTGTTGCTCGCGCTTCTTGTTTTTAATTGTATATAGCGTTAACTCGACACGAAGGCATTGGAGCGCTTTAAATGAGCTCCAGTGACGTTACACGAGGACATATTCATTTTCTCGTAGGCACTTGGAGTTTAAGGGAAGTGCGCAGAATCACAGGATGTTAAGCTTAGGACAACATTGGAACCTGGGGCTCCCGGCCACGGGACGGTGCACAGATGTTCCTTCTCTCCACCCTTTTAACCCTTTCCAACCCCTCGCTGCTTACCAGGGAACGGCATGTTAAATGTACAATGCAAAAAGTTCCATTGATGCAGCGGGCCTGCAGTTTGAGGATTTTTTATTCATTGTATATAGCGTTAACTCGACATGAAGGTATTGGAGCGCTTTAAATTAGCTCCAGTGACGTTACACGAGGACATATTCATTTTCTCATAGGCACTTGGAGATTAAGGGAAGTGCGCAGAATCACAGGATGTTAAGCCTAGGACAACATTGGAACCTGGGGCTCCCGGCCACGGGACGGTGCACAGATGTTCCTTCTCTCCACCCTTTTAACCCTTTCCAACCCCTCGCTGCTTCCCAGGGACCAGCATGTTAAATGTGAAATGTACAATGCAAAAAGTTCCATTGATGCAGCGGGCCTGCAGTTTGAGGATTTTTTTTAAATTGTATATAGCGTTAACTCGACACAAAGGTATTGGAGCGCTTTAAATAAGCTCCAGTGACATTACACAAGGACATATTCATTTGCTCGTAGGCACTTGGAGATTAAGGGAAGTGCGCAGAATCACAGGATGTTAAGCCGAGGACAACATTGGAACCTGGGGCTCCCGGCCACGGGACGGTGCACAGATGTTCCTTCTCTCCACCCTTTTAACCCTTTCCAACCCCTCGCTGCTTCCCAGGGAACAGCATGTTAAATGTGAAATGTACAATGCAAAAAGTTCCATTGATGCAGCGGGCCTGCAGTTTGAGGATTTTGTTTTAAATTGTATATAGCGTTAACTCGACACGAAGGTATTGGAGCGCTTTAAATGAGCTCCAGTGACGTTACACGAGGACATATTAATTTTCTCGTAGGCACTTGGTGATTAAGGGAAGTGTGCAGAATCACAGGATGTTAAGCCGAGGACAACATTGGAACCTGGGGCTTCCGGCCATGGGACGGTGCACAGATGTTCCTTCTCTCCACCCTTTTAACCCTTTCCAACCCCTCGCTGCTTCCCAGGGAACAGCATGTTAAATGTGAAATGTACAATGCAAAAAGTTCCATTGATGCAGCGGGCCTGCAGTTTGAGGATTTTTTTTTAATTGTATATAGCGTTAACTCGACACAAAGGTATTGGAGCGCTTTAAATAAGCTCCAGTGACATTACACAAGGACATATTCATTTGCTCGTAGGCACTTGGAGATTAAGGGAAGTGCGCAGAATCACAGGATGTTAAGCCGAGGACAACATTGGAACCTGGGGCTCCCGGCCATGGGACGGTGCACAGATGTTCCTTCTCTCCACCCTTTAACCCTTTCCAACCCCTCGCTGCTTCCCAGGGACGAGCATGTTAAATGTGAAATGTACAATTCAAAAAGTTCCATTGATGCAGCGGGCCTGCAGTTTGAGGATTTTTTAAAAATTGTATATAGCGTTAACTCGACACGAAGGTATTGGAGCGCTTTAAATAAGCTCCAGTGACATTACACGAGGACATATTCATTTACTCGTAGGCACTTGGAGATTAAGGGAAGTGCGCAGAATCACAGGATGTTAAGCCGAGGACAACATTGGAACCTGGGGCTCCCGGCCACGGGATGGTGCACAGATGTTCCTTCTCTCCACCCTTTTAACCCTTTCCAACCCCTCGCTGCTTCCCAGGGAACAGCATGTTAAATGTGAAATGTACAATGCAAAAAGTTCCATTGATGCAGCGGGCCTGCAGTTTGAGGATTTTGTTTTATATTGTATATAGCGTTAACTCGACACGAAGGTATTGGAGCGCTTTAAATGAGCTCCAGTGATGTTACACAAGAACATATTCATTTTCTCGATGTCACTTGGTGATTAAGGGAAGTGCGCAGAATCACAGGATGTTAAGCCGAGGACAACATTGGAACCTGGGGCTCCTGGCCACGGGACGGTGCACAGATGTTCCTTCTCTCCACCCTTTTAACCCTTTCCAACCCCTTGCTGCTTCCCAGGGAACAGCATGTTAAATGTGAAATGTACAATGCAAAAAGTTCCATTGATGCAGCGGGCCTGCAGTTTGAGGATTTTTTTAAATTGTATATAGCGTTAACTCGACACGAAGGTATTGGAGCGCTTTAAATGAGCTCCAGTGACGTTACACGAGGACATATTAATTTTCTCGTAGGCACTTGGTGATTAAGGGAAGTGCGCAGAATCACAGGATGTTAAGCCGAGGACAACAATGGAACCTGGGGCTCCCGGCCACGCGACGGTGCACAGATGTTCCTTCTCTCCACCCTTTTAACCCTTTCCAACCCCTCGCTGCTTCCCAGGGAACAGCATGTTAAATGTGAAATGTACAATGCAAAAAGTTCCATTGATGCAGCAGGCCTGCAGTTTGAGGATTTTTTTTAAATTGTATATAGCGTTAACTCGACACAAAGGTATTGGAGCACTTTAAATGAGCTCCATTGACGTTACACGAGGACATATTCATTTTCTCGTAGGCACTTGGAGATTAAGGGAAGTGCGCAGAATCACAGGATGTTAAGCCGAGGACAACATTGGAACCTGGGGCTCCCGGCCACGGGACGGTGCACAGATGTTCCTTCTCTCCACCCTTTTAACCCTTTCCAACCCCTCGCTGCTTCCCAGGGAACGGCATGTTAAATGTGAAATGTACAATGCAAAAAGTTCCATTGATGCAGCAGGCCTGCAGTTTGAGGATTTTTTTTTAATTGTATATAGCGTTAACTCAACACGGAGGTATTGGAGCGCTTTAAATGAGCTCCAGTGACGTTACACGAGGACATATTCATTTTCTCGTAGGCACTTGGAGATTAAGGGAAGTGCGCAGAATCATCCTGTTAAGCAGAGGACAACATTGGAACCTGGGGCTCCCGGCCACGGACCTCAGATAGAGTGAATACTTTAGATGCACTTTATTTTACACTTTATTGAGAAGTTTTGGTCCGCATGCGCGGCTTAACTACCTCCATTTTTTTTTCATAACATTGACTGAACTTTAACAATTCTCCCCGTGTGGTGCCCTCCCTCTCAACACCTAAATCTACACTCCTCCCAACCCTGTTTCCGGGTTAAGGAGACTGCCCTTTGTCATCGGCCGCCCGAGCTCAGCCTATGTACCTTAATGAATGGATTAAGGAATATAGCTGAATAAAGTACCTGTGTTTCAGCAATGCTAAACTTATAGCAGTACCTCACTTCCAAAGACAACGGAGGTGAGGCTCTTCCTTCATGGTCAGAGCGGCAAGTATGTAGAATCAGCTGCCTGATTACTTGAGGCCTATCTCAAAGGAAGTTACATTTAAAAAGAAGCTGAAAACACTCTTATTCAGACTTCAGTGATGTTAGGATCTCAGCGGTTCTGTGCTCTGCTCCCTTCAGTGTCTAAAAGCACCGGGACAATCCTCTGAGTAGCTGTGTGCGATAGGACAATCATTCATTCATTCAGGGAGACCAAGCAGAAACCCAATGCAGCAAAAAGGACCTAATAAAATCAATCTAAAGTGAGACCTGCCTCCTCCTTACAGCTTCATGAACGTCAGCAATACAATTCTACCATCTGGGAAAAAACACAATTCCACTTGGTGAAGATCATCAGAACACAAGCTTTTAAAATGAAACTCACAGACTTCCATTACTCTGTTTTACTCATACACACAATAAAAATGCATCATGCAGGCCACACCTATACATACGTGCATGCAAATATGCACTAGAATTGTAGTGCTGGGACCTAGGTTAGTGCATATCAGTGGGACTTTACTTCAGTGGGCCAATAGGCCTTCACTCATCTGGAACAGATAAAAAGGTCTGGTTATAACTACTGATTCAGAGAGCAGAGTCCGCTGCCAGAACAGCTAATCCCATGACAGGGAAGGTAGGCCAATGTCAAAAAAATGAGGGCATGCGTTGCACATCCCTTCTCAAACACATTAGAAACTAAAACCAACAGGCATTTGCAATGCAACAGGTCTCACATATACGCGAGATTGAGCTATTGGCATTGTAAATAACAATGCCTTTTATTTATGTTTTGGTTTTTGAAACATAAATAAAACGCATTGTCATTTACAATGCCAATAGCTTAAACTTGCGTAAATGCGAGACCTATTGCATTTCAAATGCTTGTTTAAAAAGGTAATAGGGCGGAACCTAGATATTACCTCCCTATCTCCCTGATTGATAGTCCGGCAAAGGTTTTGGGGAGAGTGTTGTATAATAGAATATTAGAATGGGTTAACGAGAATAACTTATTAAATGATTGTCAGTATGGTTTTAAAAGTGGCATAGGAACTGTAGAGCAATGCCTAAATTTGAGTTTAATCATTGGAAAGTATACAGTGGGCAAACAATCAAACCTGTATCTCGCCTTTATGGACCTATCAATGGCATTCAATTGCATAAATCAGGCAAAACTATGGCAGTTACTTATTAACTTAAAAATGGATCCTTCAATAGTGCACCTGCTGATATCCTTACACACAAGCACTAAGGCTTGCGTAAGATTTGGCAGTAAGGGGAAAGTCTCTTATGAATTTACTATTAATCAGGGGGTCCGTCATGGATGTGTATTAGCACCAATATTGTTTATTTTGTATATAAATGAGCTGAGCGCAGAACTTATTAAGAGCAGCCCTGACTTACCTCTCATATGTGGTACCCCCCCTTCCTGCCTCACTATACGCGGATGATGCAGTTCTAATTGCCCGAACCCCCAAAGCTTTGCGATGTTTAACTCACTCTTTTTTTAATTTTATGACTAATCTTAATTTGTCAACAAATTTTACAAAGTCATTTTTAATGCCATGTGGTCCAAAGCGTACAAAATTACACTCCATCACTGTAGGCACAAGCACTTTGTCTAGCATTAGCACTTTCTCCTATTTGAAAATTAATTTTAGCACTTCGGGTTCATGGTCTCAGCACATAGCACAGTGCAGAGTAAAGTGTTCAAGATCAATTGGGTCATTGCTCAGTCTGCCATCACCAAAGGGAGAAAGGCCCCTGAAAACCTTACTGCAACTATACTTATCACAGTGCATTCCTATTGCAACCTATGGTGCGGGCATATGGGGATTGGGTGCTCTTACAAATCTCCAGAGGGAGGAGAATCGCTTCATATGAAGTTTAGTATCAGCCCCAGCATCTTCCTCCCACTATCGTTTGCCACCGCAAGTTGGGAATAGGCTACCTGAGCGACCCTGTGGGTATCCATTTGGAGCTCAGAGGGTGCCACTCTAACAAAGAGAATAGTTAATGATTGTCTGGCCTGGGACAGGCGCCTTTCCATCCCCTGGTTGGCCTATGTCAAACATTCTTTGGAAGGTGTGGGCCAAATAGATACATTTTTGGTGAGAGAGCCACAGACTGCTGCTTGTAGGAAGCAAGTGAAGCATTTATTATTGGACAAAGCTGTACCAGATAGATTACGGGCCGAGAGTAAGAAAAGGAGTGTTCTAGATTATCTGCATTTTAATTTAGGGGAGCCTAGCTCAGATTATTTATGGAACACAAACAGGAGCAGGACACGGTCTTTATGGTTTAGCTTTAGGGCTGGTACAATAAATATCTTTTATGCTTCCCAAGTGGATATCAACAGGAGCTCGATCTAAGGACATGCTGATGCAATAATTATTCTAAATAAAATATGCTTCACTTCCTTTTTTTTCTGTGGTTTTTATATGTTATAGAACCGTAAATTTCTTAGACAAATTATGAGAGCCAGAGAGATACAATCCTGTATGCAGGCGTATCGCTTTCTACGCACTCTGTCTGATGACAAATCATGTTGCTGCGTAACTGTTTCTTCAAGCTGCTGTATCCTCTAGGAAAATAATGCCAGGTTATTGATTTCTCTTTTTCCCATTTTAATGTTTTTTAATATTTCATTGCTTATGAAATATGATTTTTTTTTATGTACACCCACTGTATTTTATTGTGTGCATTTATGGCTATTTTATAGCCGAATAAAGATGCATTGAATTGAATTGAATTGAATTGAATCTGATGTTCAGATCTTGGGATGCCACCTAAATACTGAATCTAGGGGTGTTACAGGGGGAGACAGGTAGTAGCCAATGGGCCACCTACCTTTAGGGTGTCTACAGAATCTAGTGACTACTTCTTGTGGGAAGAGGCACTACCCTTGCCCTGATAGGATGTTTTCCAACCATCCCAAGACTGTGGAGTTTCAGGAGAGCGGCTCACATCGCCTGCCTCACCCTAGGGGTGGTGTTGGCCAAGTGTGAACCCTAATCTAATCAATTTTCCCGCCATTCCCTCCTCCAAAAGTGGAGAAGGAAAGGGGGCTTGGCTTCTCCCACTATCTGGAGGTTCCTGGGTAGGATTGCAAAGGTGGCATCACCTTTGAGGCATACCGCCCAGGAAGGCTATCCTGTCCTGGAGGAGGTGTGAAGCACCTCAGCCCAGAGCAGGCTTTGTCTCTGTCTTCTGAGAGCGCTGGCTCTCACCCCATGAGGTCAGAAACATGTCTGGTAGTGGCAGGCTGGCGAAAACAAATCAGGAACCACACCAGTGCTTGGTAGGTTTTCAGGGGACCATCTAAGATGGCCTCCTGTGTGAATTTATTATTAAATCCACCAGGCATCAGTGAGGATTTGTTAAGAGAAGATGTTTGGAATAAAACACCTTAGGAACAGTAAAGCTATCATGGACCTCTGAAGCTCGTGTTGACAAGTATCCAGCCCATGTACTCTTCATGGCTTCCCTGTGCACTTAAAAAAGCTCAGAATAGACTGGACATTGTAGGGGCATATCTGCTCATGCTGATATGCCCACCCATAGGATATAGTGCACCCTGTCTTAGGGCTAAAAGCCTGCAGTAGGAGTATCTTACCTATATCATATGCAGTGTATGGGCTGTGTGCCATGTCAACTCTTCGGATTTCTCTGCACCAAGACATGCAGCCTGCAATGGCAGAGAGCATAGCCGTGGTGAGGTGTCCCTGGGGTGGCACAACCAGTGCTGCAGCCCCAGAGGACCCTCTTCAGTACCTATGCCCTAGGTGCCAGGCGTACCCTTTACTAGAGACTTAGAGGGGTAACTGAAGTTGGGCTAATCATGGTATAGTTTTAGGAAAAGAACACTGGTACTGGGAACCTGGACAGCAGGGGCCCAGTACATCTCAGTCAAAGTTGCATCAAAAGCCAGGCAAAAGGTGGGGGTGGGGGTACTGCAACAGAAACCCAGTTTCCTACAGGGTCAAATAAGAAGCCAACGGAAATTAAATGTACAATGCCTAAAGAAGTGCAATGCATTGTTGTATGAAGGGGAAAAAATATTTTAGATGCATATAAAAGCAATGCTATCCATTACTTGCATATACAAAAGGGAGTGTAAGGTTGCATAATGAACCTACTTTGAGAGAAATTGCTGTGCTCACCTAATGCATCCAGCATTGACCATCATGAGGCAGGTGGTGCATTTGCATAGACCGTAGGGCACCTTAAAGGTGGGTGAAACCAACAGCGCACGCACTTTTAACATGGTAGAGCAACTTATATGCTGCATTGAGTTAAAGAGTTACTGAGATATGTATCATGTTTGTGGAAATAAGGGTTACTTCTGCTTACCAGCTGTGTGGGATAGCTTCTGTTATCTAGATTTAGGATCTCCACGTATACATCACATTAAACAATTGAGGAACATCCACTTCTACCACCAAAGGAAGGACGCAGGCGAAGACACTTTGGACATTTTCTCAGCAATGGTTTCTCAAGTAGGGGTAGCATTAAATATAGTAGTAATAAAGAAGAAAGCTCAATTAACAGGGAGGCTGGCTAATGACGCCGCTGCCGCTTTATCTAATATTACTGGAGAACTTATTGCAGCCCAACGCCTCTTACCTGTCCAGTTCACCTTTGGGCATTTTTTTGGAGGCCAGTTCTGTGAGGGGTATCACAGTGGCGGCATAATCCTTCACAAACCTCCTGTAATACCCAGTCAAGCCAAGGAAGTCCCTGACTCGAGTCTGGGTTGTTAGAGCCACCCAGTCCAGAATAATCTGGATCTTGGATTGTAAGGGTTGAAGGTGGCCTCCACCAACAAGGTAGCCCAAGTATACAATCTTTCCCTGCCCTATCTGGCACTTGCTTGTCTTGATAGTGAGGCCTGCACTTCTCAGAGCCTCTAATACTTTCCCAAGGTGAATCAGGTAATCCTGCCAGGTAGAGCTAAAGAACAAAAATATTATCTAGATAAGCTGCACTGTAGGATTCCAAGCCAGCAAGGACTTTGTTCAGCAACCTTTGAAAAGTTGCAGATGCATTTTTCAGATGAAAAGGCATCACAGTAAACTGATAATGTCCATCTGAGGTTAGAAATGCAGCTCTCTCTTTTGCTCCTGGAGTCAGACCTATCTGCCAGTAACCAGATGAGAAATCAAATATACTCAGATATTTGGCTGCTCCCACCCAGTCAATTAATTCATCTACCTTTGATATAGGGTCTGCATCAGTTTTGGTCACAGCATTGGGGTCTCTATAGTCCTTACATAACGTCATCTCTTTCTCACCACCCTGGGTATGGGGTTTGGGGACTAACACCACTGGGCTGACCCAGGGGTTCTCAGATGGTCTATGACTCTCAATTTCAGCATTGTTCTTACTTCTATTTAGGAAGGCGCCATGTGCTTAAAATGTAAGAGATGTACTTTTAAGTTTAGTGTGTTACATGCACACTTACAGATCCATACACCCAGTTTTACATCCAGTCTCCCACCCATATTGTGACTCACATACCTTTGTAGAAAAGCATAGAGCCACTAATATAACCCATCAGGCAATGACAGAGGTACTTACATATTCACTCACACACACACACACAGCACTTATGTATTCAGCAGTAAGTGAGGTAGTTGCACACACAGTTACATACCACAATACTCACTAACACAGCTAGTAAGCAATCCATGCAGCCACTTACATATACATATACAGCCCCATAGAGTTACTAAGAAAGCCAGTAATATGCCAACATAGTTACTTACATATCCAATGACAACCCACAGAGGGACTGATTCACTCATTCACATATGAAATGAGAAACTGACACTATCAAGTCACCCATCCAGACAAGTAGCCCTTTAAACATGGCTGGGGATGGCTACTGCAGAACCTGTGTATGCACTTGTAATGCCAGGCTGACTTGGCTTTTAAAATTCCTTGCCAAACCTTAAATTTTCTTTCTACTTCATATACGTCACTCCTATGGTAGGCTGTAGGTAGGCTATAGGGCAGGGTGCTATGTGCTTAGAAATAAGACATGTACTTGGAGAGGGATTAGAGCTTTTATGTTTAATAGCTCTGGAATGGAATGAAACACTACTATAATAAATTAGGTAAGTAGACATAATATCGAGTGTTTTATATCGATATACATTAATATCGAGTTTAGTATATCGAAAGTAATAAATATCGATATTAAGTATATCAATGTAAAAAATATCGAATTTTTAGTGTTGTAAAAAATATCGTGTTAAATGTTGATTGTAAAAATATTGTTATGTCAAAATATCGTTTTACTGTTTTTTAAATTCTTATGTGTTTGTATATGGTATTATAATAGTTAATTAATTTTATAAAAACTTTAAATTGTAATATAATTTTTAGGAGCGGGATGTTGGGTTTATAGGGGATAAGGGTGGGGAGTGTTTTTAAAAAATTGTTTAAAAATATAAAAGCATCAAAAAATTGTAAATTTAGATTAAAACATTTTTTTTAGGAGCAGGATGTTGGGTTTACAGGGGATAAGGCTGGGTAGTGTTTTAAAAAATGTGTTTAAAAATAGAAAAAAATCAAAAATTTGTAAATTTAATTTAAATTGTTGTTTTAGGAGCGGGATGTTGGGTTTATAGAGGATCAGGGTGGGTAGTGTTTTAAAAAATTGTTTTAAAATATTAAAAAATTGTAAAATTATTTTTAATTTTTCTTTAGGAGCGGGATGTTGGGTTTTAGGGGATAAGGGTGGGGAGTGTTTTAAAATATTTTAAAAAACAAAACAAAATGTAAATTTATAAAAAATAAATAAAATTTGTTTTTTAGGAGTGTGATGTGTTTATAGTGAATAAAGTTGTGGAATGTTGTAAATTTAATTATATATTTTTTAAAGTAATATTTAAAAAAAAAAAAATTAAATTAATTTGCAAAATATTGAAATGTGTTGATAGGGGATACATTTTATTATTTTAAAAAATATATATTTTAAATTTAAATATTAAAATATTTAAATTTAAAATAAGCTAAATATTTTAAATAAGAGATATTATTCATTTTTTTATAAATTATATATCTGAAATTGCTAATAATGTTTAACAAATATTAGAATTTATTATTTATTTAATAGAAATAAATATGTATGATAAAAATATATTAATACAATTATGTTTTATGTTTTATAATTATTAAAAAATATTTCTTCTATGGAAAAAATATTTAACTTTTTATTTTAGAATTTCATTTTTTACATTTATTAATTTTTTATTTTATGAATATGAATTTTAAAATTGATACTGAATTATAAATTTAAATAATTTTAGATTTTGTAATTGTGAATATAAAAATAAATATGTTTTCTGTCCAGCAACTTTGAAGATTTAATATTAATTGGAGTGGGAATAGTAAATTATATATGTTTAGTGTCCAGCACTTTCCTGGTTTAATATTAATTGGAGTGGGAATAGTAAACTTTATATGTTTAGTGTCCAGCATCTTCCCTGAATTATTATTAATTGGAGTGGGAATAGTAAATTATATATGTTAAGGGGCCGATTCGATTCAGGCCGGAAATCACTTCGACCGAGCCGGACCCAGAGAGATTTCCGACCGAATCGGGCCCTAGCAGCCCGACCGAACGAGTACGATGCGTACGCATGCAATCGGACTTGATTCGGTCGGACTCCCATTGAAGTCAATGGGAGCCGGTCGTACAACGCGTACGCGGGCTCCCATTGACTCAATGGGTGCAAGGCGAACAAGGGCGCCCCCACAGCGGGTACGCGTCGATGCGACTCGCGCCGTACATGCACAGGTAGGGGGACCCATGGGTCCCCCTGTGTGCGACTCGCGCAGCTACGCATACAGGAGGATCCGACACGGACCCCCAAGTCCGGCTCCGACTGCTCTTTCGAGCCGGACAGCGCGAGTCGGTCGGACTGCTCGCGGCGCGCATCGTACTTGCTCGGCTGTGGAACGTCTCCATTGCGCGGTGCGAGTCGTGTCCGTGCGAGTCGGTCGGAGCGGGTCGGACCCGCGCACGAGTCGGTCGGCGATTTCGCGGGCGCTCGCATCGTACTCGCTCGCCCGAACGCACGGTCGAATTGGTCGGGAAAGAGGGCTCCGAATCGGATCCGGTTAAGCCGAATCCGATTCCGGTGCCCTACCGGCCGAGATCGGAATCGGCCCCTTAGTGTCCAGCACCTTCCTTGATTTAATACTAATTGGAGTGGGAATAGTAAATTACATATGTTTAGTGTCCAGCACCTTCACTGGTTTAATATTAATTGGAGTGGGAATAGTAAATTATATATGTTTAGTGTCCAGCACCTTCCCTGGTTTTATACTCATTAGAGTGGGAATAGTAAATTATATATGTTTAATGTCCAGCACCTTCCCTGATTTAATATTAATTGGAGTGGGAATAGTAAATTATATATCTTTAGGGGCCGATTCCGATTCAGGCCGGAAATCACTCCGACCGAGCCGGACCCGGAGAGATTTCCGACCGGATCCGGACTCTGGCAGTCCGACCGAACGAGTACGATACGCACGCATGCAATCAGACTCGAGTCGGTCGGACTCCCATTGAAGTCAATGAGAGCCGGACGTACAACGCGTATGCGGGCTCCCATTGACTCAATGGGTGCGAGGCGAACAAGGGTGCCCCATACAGCGGGTACGCCTCGATGCGACTCGTGGCGTACATGCACAGGTAGGGGGACCCATAGGTCCCCCTGTGTGCGACTCACGCGGCTACGCGTACAGGAGGTCCGACACGGACCACCAAAGTTGGGCTCCGACTGCTCTTTCGAGCCGGACGGCGCGAGTCAGTCGGACTGCTCGCGGCGCGCATCGTACTTGCCCGGCCCGGGAACGTCTCCATTGCGCAGTGCGAGTCGTGGTCCGTGCGAGTCGGTCGGAGCAGTTCGGACGCGCGTATGAGTCGGTTGGCGATTTCGCGTGCGCTCGCATCGTACTTGCTCGGCCGGACGCACGTACCAATCGGTCGGGAAAGAGGCTCCGAATCAGATCCGGTTAAGCCGAATCCGATTCGGTGCCCTACCGGCCGAGATCAGAATCGGCCCCTTAGTGTCCAGCATCTTCCCTGATTTAATAGTAATTGGAGTGGGAATAGTAAATTATATATGTTTAGTGTCCAGCACCTTCCATGATTTAATACTAATTGGAGTGGGAATAGTAAATTAAATGTTTAGTGTCCAGCACCTTCCCTGGTTTAATATTAATTGCAGTGGGAATAGTAAGTTATATATGTTTAGTGTCCAGCACCTTCCCTGATTTAATAGTAATCGGAGTGGGAATAGTAAATTATATATGTTTAGCGTCCAGCACCTTCCCTGATTTAATACTAATTGGAGTGGGAATAGTAAATTATATATGTTTAGCGTCCAGCACCTTCCCTGATTTAATATTAATTGGAGTGGGAATAGTAAATTATATATGTTTAGGGGCTGATTCCGATCTCGGCCGGTAGGGCACCGAATCGGATTCGGCTTAACCGGATCCGATTCGGAGCCCTCTTTCCCGACCGATCTGTACATGCGTCCGGGCGAGCGAGTACGATGCGAGCGCACGCGAAATCACCGACCGACTCGTACGCGGGTCCGACCCGCTCCGACCGACTCGCACGGACATGACTCGCACCGCGCAATGGAGACGTTCCCCGGCCGGGCAAGTACGATGCGTGCCGCGAGCAGTCCGACCGACTCGCGCCGTCCGGCTCAAAAGAGCAGTCGGAGCCGTACTTGGGGGGTCCGTGTCGGACCCCCCTGTACGCGTAGCCACGCGAGTCGCACACAGGGGGGACCCATGGGTCCCCCCTACCTGTGCATGTACGGCGTGAGTCGCATCGACGCGTACCGGCTGTGGGGGGCGCCCTTGTTCGCCTCGCACCCATTGAGTCAATGGGAGCCCGCGTACGCGTTGTACGACCGGCTCCCATTGACTTCAATGGGAGTCCGACCGAATCGAGACCGATTGCATGCGTACGCATCGTACTCGTTCGGTCGGGCTGCTAGGGCCCGATTCGGTCAGAAATCTCTCCGGGTCCGGCTCGGTCGGAGTGATTTCCGGCCTGAATCGGAATCGGCCCCTTAGTGTCCAGCACCTTTCCTGATTTAATATTAATTGGAGTGGGAATAGTAAATTATATATGTTTAATGTCCAGCACCTTCCCTGATTTAATATTAATTGGAGTGGAAATAGTAAATTATATATCTTTAGTGTCCAGCATCTTCCCTGATTTAATAGTAATTGGAGTGGGAATAGTAAATTATATATGTTTAGTGTCCAGCACCTTCCATGATTTAATACTAATTGGAGTGGGAATAGTAAATTACATATGTTTAGTGTCCAGCACCTTCCCTGATTTAATATTAATTGGAGCGGGAATAGTAAATTATATATGTTTAGCATCCAGCACCTTCCCTGATTTAATATTAATTGGAGTGGGAACAGTAAATTATATATGTTTAGTGTCCAGCACCTTCCCTGGTTTTATACTCATTGGAGTGGGAATAGTAAATTATATATGTTTAATGTCCAGCACCTTCCCTGATTTAATATTAATTGGAGTGGGAATAGTAAATTATATATCTTTAGTGTCCAGCATCTTCCCTGATTTAATAGTAATTGGAGTGGGAATAGTAAATTATATATGTTTAGTGTCCAGCACCTTCCCTGATTTAATAGTAATTGGAGTGGGAATAGTAAATTATATATGTTTAGTGTTCAGCACCTTCCCTGGTTTAATACTAATTGGAGTGGGAATAGTAAATTATATATGTTTAGTGTCCAGCACCTTCCCTGATTTAATATTAATTGGAGTGGGAATAGTAAATTTTATATGTTTAGTGTCCAGCACCTTCCCTGATTTAATACTAATTGGAGTGGGAATAGTAAATCATATATGTTTAGGGGCCGATTACGATTCGGGCCGGAAAAATACCGACCGACTCGGTACTGGAATTTAGTCCGACCGACACGTACCGGCGCCGTCCGACCCGGGTAGTATGATGAAATGCATGGGAACCACGACCGACTCGCACGGAACTCAAGGCGAACGACCGACCCGGACGGAAACAAGCTATCCGGCCGGGAAACCACACGAATCGAACCGACCGACACGCATCAGGAAATAACCCGAACAAAACGTACCCGCGAACTCCGACCCGCGCAGTACGATGCAATGGGTGCAAAATCAGACCGATTCGTACGGAGCCCAAGCCGTACGACTGACACGCATACAAAACCCAGCCGAACAAACACAATACTCCGCGACCGACACGTACGCCGCATATGAAACTGAGCTGAAACACAGCGGGAACGACTCGGAGAGGCGCGCACGAGACAACTGCAACGTCCTACTCGGTCAGAAGAACGACTCCTACATGCACAATAATCACAAATGAAAAAATACAAAAAAAGGGCCAAACAAGCAATGACAAAGCCAATAAATACAGGGGTGAAAAAAATGGAACAAGGACACTCCCCCAACTCCACCTACATAAAGCCCACAAATCCCTACCATGATCCTTTGCAAATTCCACTGACCTGCCAGCACAGAACACCATCACACAGCAAACACAGACACACACACAGCTCATCCAACACAAAAGCCACACACCATTAGCACCTCAACAAATAGCACCCTCACACACACCCAGCAAAACATACACACACACCCTCACTTGCACACACACGCACATCAATCACCACCACCACCCATCACCATGCCCCTAAAGAAGAATCCAAAGTTCCTAGATAGTGAATTGGAAGTCATGGTAGACAAGATCCTGAGGGTAGAGCCACAGTTGTTTGGCACATTGGTCCAACAGACCCCCATGTCGCAGAAAACCAAGATGTGGGCGAGGATCGTCGACAGGGTGAATGCACAATCACCATGTTTGCGCACAAAGGAAGACATCCAGAACAGGTGGTATGATGTGCGCAGGAGGGTCAGAGACCTACTCAAGAAGGATTACCTCCTGAGCCAGCACACCGGCAGTGGCCCTCCTGCAAAACCAGTATACCTCAGGCCCTGGGAGGAGAAGGTGCGGTCCATCCTACCACCAGTGAGGGTATATGGACTAACAGACATCCCAGAGCCTGGTGAGTACACAACTAATATACACAATATTGTGTGCCAATACACACACATCACTCTCAAGGGGACAGTCAAACCATCCACCCCTAGCAAATCAACAGCAACCAAAAGATAATCATCCCAAGATGTGTATGTCAGTTAGATAAACACAATACATGCCATCTCATAGTGATATGTAACTGTGTCATGAGATGTACAAACCTAACAACAAATAGAGCAAGGCAGTGGCACAAATATAACCAAAAACACTGCCTGATATTTTGCCACCACTAGAACACCACCTCACAGGAAGCTCACTGAAAGGAAGGAATTCTGAGTATGCTGGTGAAGTCAGTGTAGCCAATAGCATGATGGGAGTTGTAGTCACAGATACTGCTCACCCTCACAATTAGCCCATCAACACCACTCTGAACCATGCTCACATCACAGGAAGTGGATAAGGACTGACAAGATGGCTGACATTGGTTACTGCTGTGGGGAGCACAAGGCCCTGCTGGGAACTGTGCACCAACAAACAGCACAACACCACTGCCTGACATCCTGAAAGCCAACTTGCACTCTCTGCAATGCAAGCACGTTGCATGGTGGGATATCTGGCTGGGTGGGACGGAGGACTCACAGCACTGACCATAGTTACAAGCAGCTCACCTCACACACCCCTCAACACAAACTCCACATAACCCACCTGGGAGAATGTAATGCCTCACATACCAAATGAAGATCCCACAAAGAACCACCACCCTGGGTAATGCTGTGTGAAGCACAGGGACACTCTTGGGACTTGTAGCCAAACAAACGCAAGGACAACACTGTCAGCCTTCCTGTCAGCACAGGAACACTACCCCACAGGGAAGCTGAGTCAAAAGGAAGGAAGTACGGGCATGCTGGGAAGGGGGGTGTAGGCAATAGCATGATGGGAGTTGGAGTCACAGATACTGCTCACCCTCACAATTGGCCCATCAACACCACTCTGAACCATGCTCACATCACAGGGAGTGGATAAGGACTGACAAGATGGCTGACACTGGCTACTGCTGTGGGGAGCACAATGCCCTGCTGGAAACTGTGCACCAACAAACAGCACAACACCACTGCCTGACATCCTGAAAGCCAACTTGCACTCTCTGCAATGCAAGCACGTTGCATGGTGGGATATCTGGCTGGGTGGGAAGGAGGACTCACAGCACTGACCATAGTTACAAGCAGCTCACCTCACACCCCCTCAACACAAACTCCACATAACCCACCTGGGAGAATGCAATGCCTCACATACCAAATGAAGATCCCACAAAGAACCACCACCCTGGGTAATGCTGTGTGAAGCACAGGGACACTCTTGGGACTTGTAGCCAAACAAACGCAAGGACAACACTGTCAGCCTTCCTGTCAGCACAGGCACACTACCCCACAGGGAAGCTGAGTCAAAAGGAAGGAAGTACGGGCATGCTGGGAAGGGGAGTGTAGGCAATAGCATGATGGGAGTTGGAGTCACAGATACTGCTCACCCTCACAATTGGCCCATCAACACCACTCTGAACCATGCTCACATCACAGGGAGTGGATAAGGACTGACAAGATGGCTGACACTGGCTACTGCTGTGGGGAGCACAAGGCCCTGCTGGGAACTGGGCACCAACAAACAGCACAACACCACTGCCTGACATCCTGAAAGCCAACTTGCACACTCTGCAATGCAAGCACGTTGCATGGTGGGATATCTGGCTGGGTGGGAAGGAGGACTCACAGCACTGACCATAGTTACAAGCAACTCACCTCACACCCCCCCTCAACACAAACTCCACATAACCCACCTGGGAGAATGCAATGCCTCACATACCAAATGAAGATCCCACAAAGAACCACCACCCTGGGTAATGCTGTGTGAAGCACAGGGACACTCTTGGGACTTGTAGCCAAACAAACGCAAGGACAACACTGTCAGCCTTCCTGTCAGCACAGGCCCACTACCCCACAGGGAAGCTGAGTCAAAAGGAAGGAAGTACGGGCATGCTGGGAAGGGGGTGTAGGCAATAGCATGATGGGAGTTGGAGTCACAGATACTGCTCACCCTCACAATTGGCCCATCAACACCACTCTGAACCATGCTCACATCACAGGGAGTGGATAAGGACTGACAAGATGGCTGACACTGGCTACTGCTGTGGGGAGCACAAGGCCCTGCTGGGAACTGTGCACCAACAAACAGCACAACACCACTGCCTGACATCCTGAAAGCCAACTTGCACTCTCTGCAATGCAAGCACGTTGCATGGTGGGATATCTGGCTGGGTGGGAAGGAGGACTCACAGCACTGACCATAGTTACAAGCAGCTCACCTCACACCCCCCTCAACACAAACTCCACATAACCCACCTGGGAGAATGCAATGCCTCACATACCAAATGAAGATCCCACAAAGAACCACCACCCTGGGTAATGCTGTGTGAAGCACAGGGACACTCTTGGGACTTGTAGCCAAACAAACGCAAGGACAACACTGTCAGCCTTCCTGTCAGCACAGGCACACTACCCCACAGGGAAGCTGAGTCAAAAGGAAAGAAGTACGGGCATGCTGGGAAGGGGGGTGTAGGCAATAGCATGATGGGAGTTGGAGTCACAGATACTGCTCACCCTCACAATTGGCCCATCAACACCACTCTGAACTATGCTCACATCACAGGGAGTGGATAAGGACTGACAAGATGGCTGACACTGGCTACTGCTGTGGGGAGCACAAGGCCCTGCTGGGAACTGGGCACCAACAAACAGCACAACACCACTGAATGACATCCTGAGAGTCAACCTGAACCCACTGCAAGGGTGGCATGCTTCATGGTGGGATAACTGGGCCAGGTGGAGAAGGATGGCCGGATGTCCACCAAATACAACCAATCCTGGCCATGCACACAGCTCAATATTCATATTGAAATGCCCCAGGTATGCATGACAATGTGCTACACCAATATCAACCTCTTACTGTGAAAACTTAGGACAATGCAATGTACATGCCCGCATCCAGAGGTACATTCACAACTGTCAGGTGTGTGAACCATTGATGCCTGTAGAAACATTACATACAATGTGTGTCTCTTCCAAATACAGGTGATGATGATGGGGACACAGCAGCAGGCGAGGAGGAGTCCCTGTCCCAGGCTCCGGGGGACACAGAGCTCACTGGTGTGGAACAGCCTCTGCCCTCCTCGGATGGCAAAGACCTACCTGGCACCTCCGGTGTGAGTCATCATGCAGCACCAGCTGGACCAACATCTGCACCCCCTGCACCCACCCCTCCAACAACTGCCAACATACAGACCACCCCCGCCGACACGGACAGACCAAGGACCACCGCTGACAACAGCACAGGGCCCCAGGCCCACCGTGGAGCAACGGATGACAACACCACTAACAACCCCCAAGTGGGCCTCGGGTCACCTGTGCGTGCCACTGCAGGTCCTGCACATGTCGCCAGGGGTGGTGGGAGGGGTGGTAGACATAGGTCGCTGCTTGCAGAGGGGTCTGGACTGCATGATGACCCACAACTGGCACGCATCGCTGATGCGTACCAGGATAGCACCGGAGAGGTCAGACAGGTAGTGGGGATCCTCAAGGACATACAACAGCAGCAGGCTGCCCATCATGCATGCTTGGACTCCCACATGTCCCGTGTGGAGACACACATGTCTCGCATGGAGTCCAAGTGGGACACATTGCAAGAACTCACAGCGGTGCATAGGGACATATTGACATGCCTCTGCCAGATTAGCACCAACATGGCCACACCTCCCTGTGTGCCCACAACATCTGGTGCTGCAACAACTGACACCACCACAGAGAGGGAGGAGGACTCTGGCGGAGACTCCCCTGCACCGCCGCAGCCTGCACGTGAGGGTCCCCCCCAAAGAAGAGGGGTCATCCGAGGAAGGAAAACTGAGAGGTTGATGGCCACGTACATCCCCCAGGAAGCCAACACATGTTCCGGAAATTATCCTTTGTGTGCAAACGTTTCACCCTGTCGAATGCAACAGTACTTTCCCACATGACATGGGGAGTTCAAGTTGGACTAATGTATCATATGACTGTGGACTTCACTCAGGACATTTCTGCTACCAAGACTTCCAACTCATCTGGGAACTTTGGATCCCAATCCCAATGTACAGCACCCACCATCCTGTGCACTATACACACACACATTTCTGTAAATAAAATCACTAATACACCATACTTGCCACTGTTGTTATTCAAATGTGGATACTGTTATGGTTATGATGTTCTGCCAAATTACACTGTGTATGCTAACTACTACAGCAAGTACAACACCGTTGTGTGAGTCATGGTGACGTGACACATATGAGGGAGACACACCACTAGGGCTACACAACACAGGCACCAGGGCCATCGGACTCATCGCCCACAGTGATGTTGCCAGGAAATACAGTGGAATGCACAGACACCACACCTATTCAGAGTCTGTGTCAACTAGCCCACAGGTGCAGTAAGCAAATGTCAGTCAGATGTGTGACCACAGACAACGCACATCCCAAAGTGAAGCACAGGTTTATTACACATTAGCAACATGTTGTTTCCACTACAGATGCAAGGTAATCCCACGTGGCAGTGGCCACACAGTCAACAAGTGCAGAAGATATGAAGTCCAGGGGTGTGTGGTACATCACTTGTAGGGAAACTACTGCTGCCACCCTGAAAGCTGAATCATGGTGTCGGGGGATCAAAGTTGACCAAAGTACACAGTAAGCACCCTGTGAAGGACAGACATGACACACAGTTAAAATCACTGTAGAACAGGACAGTACTGCAATACTCATGCCCAATACATGTCACAAGACAACTACACAAAACCAAGTTAGCATGTCAGAACTGTTGGGGAGTTCAGACTACCTGGAAGGACACATTGCTGCACGCATCCAGTCAAGTAGCACATGGGCACACTCAAACATCACCAGAGCACCACCCACACATATCATGCAAACTCACGTCATTCACATTACATCTCCCTGGATACTCACATTCAGCTGAAGAAGTTGGTGATGAGCTGTGTGCGGACATCACCATCATCATCATCACTGGCATTGTGGTCCAGGCCAGGCTCCTCCACAGGTGGCGGACATTGGTCATCGTCATCCAGGATGAGAGGCAACTCCTTCCGCACTGCCAGGTTGTGTAACATGCAGCAGACGATGACAATCTTGCACACCTTTGCTGGGGCATATGGGAGGGCCCCTCCTGTCTTGTCCAGGCAGCGGAAGCGGCTCTTCAGGAGACCAAAGGTCCGCTCTATCACTCTCCTGGTCTGACCATGTGCCTCATTGTAGCGCATCTGGGCTGGTGTCACTGGGTTCCTGAGGGGTGTCAGCAACCACGGCATGTTGGGGTATCCGGAGTCACCTACGGAAAGACAAGTGCACATTAGCTGATTTGGAAAAGTGGCTGGAATACTACAGATCAGAACACACACAATGGTACAAAGTCAGTACACACCGACAAGCCAGGCACGCTGGTTCTGCATCTGTGCCATCATCCTCGGGATGCGACTACTCCTCATCACGTAGGCATCGTGTGCTGAACCAGGGAAACGGGCACACACATGTGTGATGCTCATATCTGCTAAACATACCACCAGAGCATTGATCGAATGGTAATGTTTACGGTTCCGGTATGCCTGCTCATGTGCCTGTGGTGGTATCAAAGCCACATGTGTCCCATCAATGGAGCCAATGACATGTGGCATCCTCCCCAGGGCATAGAAGTCACTCTTGACGTCAGTGAGTTGTTGACGTGTACGGAAATAGATGAACTGGTTCAGGCATCTCAACATTGCCTCCAAAACATCGCATAGCACACGGCTGAACATAGTGTGTGACATCCCACCGGCAGTCGCAACAGTGTGTTGAAAGGTACCGGTGGCAAAGAAGTGTAGGGCTGCCATTACCTTCACCTTGGGGGTCAGCGCCTTAGGGTACGTCCGGCCAGGTTGCAAATGTGGTGCCAAGTGCACTACCAAATCCTCAATCAGCTGCCTGGTGAAGCGGTACCATCGGATGCTGTCACGTTCCACCATCGTTGCCAGGTCAGGGAATGGTCTATGGACAGCTGGAGCCCTGCAGTGCATAGGTTGAAGGAAAAAAGATTGTCAGTCATCCCACATATGTGCCATTCACCATACACAATTTCACATGATACATCATTACGTGACACAAGTACTTGATGTGTGTGCCGTTCTGTCGGACATAACTCGCACCTACATGGCCATCATCTAACTTCTCAGTACAACATGTGTGCACAACAGGTACCAGGTTGTGCTATGGGAAACCATTAGGCTGTGTCACAGTACCCATTTACTGCTGTCACGTTCCACACACACACCACAGTGACATGTCTGGACAGATGCGCCACAGGCATCACAGCTCATTGACAGGTAGATTCCCAGTGACCCTGTCTTGCCACATGGACACTGGCATGACATGGCGTATCATGTACACGTCAGAAAAACAAACATGACTCCCACAGGTAGTGGCCCCTGTCGCATCCGCAGGACAGACATGGACGCCAGTGACGCACATCATCAAAGTCCATGCACAAACAACGTTGATGTGGAGACTGTCTCCCATCGTGCACATGGAATCAGAGACATCGGAAACACAACATGCACACAGACTGTGGAGGGACATCACTATTGTGGCAATGGGTCATCCTGTGACGTACATGCCTTCCCACATGAGACTCTGGGGGTATGTGACATGTCATACACATACACAACCTGGAAATGTGACCATGCCACATGCTCCAAAATGAACTGTTGCACATCACAGTGGTCATGTGCACAACACACAAAGGACCCTGTCCCCATGAACACATGCACAGCCTGGGTGTGGCTGCCCACAAGTGCCACCACAGAAACCACATGTTAACCCCATACACAGAGAAGGAAATGCAGCCTTACATGCCTTAGGAAACAGTGTGGACTGGGTGTGGTGTTGTAGGTGTGCCCCTGGGTCTCTGGCAGGTATATGTGGCTGGCATACGTTCACCAGTGACAAGCATGGTGACATATGCGACTGACCTGTACAGGGACGCGTTGTACAGCAATGGACCGATCAGTGTGCCCGGCCGGCCCATTGCATGTGTTGGGAGCGGGTACGCGTTGTATCCCGAAATACACGTTGTACAGCAATGGACCTATCGGTGTGCCCGGCCGGCCCATTGCATGTGTTGTGAGCGGGTACGCGTTGTACAGCAATGGACCGATCGGTGTGCCCGGCCGGCCCATTGCATGTGTTGGGAGCGGGTACGCGTTGTATCCCGAAATACGGTTGTACAGCAATGGACCGATCGGTCTGCCCGGCCGGCCCATTGCATGTGTTGTGAGCGGGTACGCGTTGTACAGCAATGGACCGATCGGTGTGCCCGGCCGGCCCATTGCATGTGTTGGGAGCGGGTACGCGTTGTACAGCAATGGACCGATCGGTGTGCCCGGCCGGCCCATTGCATGTGTTGGGAGCGGGTACGCGTTGTATCCCGAAATACGCGTTGTACAGCAATGGACCGATCGGTGTGCCCGGCCGGCCCATTGCATGTGTTGTGAGCGGGTACGCGTTGTACAGCAATGGACCGATCGGTGTGCCCGGCCGGCCCATTGCATGCGTTGGGAGCGGGTACGCGTTGTATCCCGAAATACGCATTGTACAGCAATGGACCGATCGGTCTGCCCGGCTGGCCCATTGCATGTGTTGGGAGCGGGTACGCGTTGTACAGCAACGGACTGATCGGTGTGCCCGGCCGGCCCATTGCATGTGTTGGGAGCGGGTACGCATTGTATCCCGAAATACACGTTGTACAGCAATGGACCGATCGGTCTGCCCGGCCGGCCCATTGCATGTGTTGTGAGCGGGTACGCGTTGTACAGCAATGGACCGATCGGTGTGCCCGGCCGGCCCATTGCATGTGTTGGGAGCGGGTACGCGTTGTATCCCGAAATACGCGTTGTACAGCAATGGACCGATCGGTGTGCCCGGCCGGCCCATTGCATGTGTTGGGAGCGGGTACGGGTTGTACATCAATGGACCGATCGGTGTGCCCGGCCGGCCCATTGCATGTGTTGTGAGCGGGTACACGTTGTACAGCAATGGACCGATCGGTGTGCCCGGCCGGCCCATTGCATGTGTTGTGAGCGGGTACGCGTTGTATCCCGAAATACGCGTTGTACAGCAATGGACCGATCGGTGTGCATGCATTGGCTGGGGCCTGGCATGGCAACGGACGCGTTTTCGAAGCTCCAACGAGTCTGATGCAGTGAATTCAGTTGGCCATGTTGCAAAATCATGGGTGTCATGAAGTTGAAGATTTGAAGGATGCTGTGGGCGTGTATTAGTGCTGCTATTCCATGGATTGGTCAGATTCAGAAGATGCAAACGACTTGGACCTATCACTTTGGACACATGGGACAGTATCTGCCTCTGCAGCACACATATAATGCTGGCTGTTCCCCTGAGAGCTCACTTGCCTGCACTACATGCTCCAGGACGACATCTGCCACCAACACTGCTGCTGTTTCTGCATCCTCTGGCTACTGCAATGGCACGTACTGTGGAGAGAGCCTCAGCCTTCAGCCTTGAGGAGAACCAGGCCCTGCTGGACAGCCTCCTTCCACAGTACAGCAAGCTGTATGGGAAACCAGGGGAGTAGGTGAGTGTGCTGTCCACTGCCTTACTAATTGTGCATGTTGTCTGACTAGCAGGACTTACAGTGTGCACACCACTGGCTAGCATGCTCACTGGGTAGTTGTCACACCCCAAAGTGTGTAGTTACATGCACTGAACTGGTACAGTGCAGTAACAGTGCATTCCAACTAGGTTTACTTCCCATGCAATGATACCATGTAGTGACTGCTAGCAAACTGTTCATAGCCATTGTTGCACTGCCTGTGTACATCATATGCCCCTGTGATTGAGACATGTATATCCAACTGTGTGATGCACGTATATGTTGCATGTGTAGTAATGGCCTTTTCACTTTGTCATCCTCACAGGTTGATGCCCACCAGAAGCAGGAAATCTGGCTGACCATCGCCCGGGAAGTAAGATCCGTGGGGGTCTACAGGCGCAGGATCCGCAACTGCCAGAAGAGGTGGCAGGACCTTCGGGGCTGGACCCGGAGGATCGCAAGGGTCCAGCTGAAGCTGTCGCCTCCTCGCAAGAGGGGTGGACACCGGACCCTGACCCCCCACATGCTCCGGATCCTGGCGGTGGTCTTCCCTGACCTGGATGGGCAGCTGAAGGGCAGACAGCAGCAAGGAGGGGGTGAGTCCATGACTGCACTGTGCACTTTGTCTGACATGCTATATGCCCTCCTCTGGCCTGGTTAAACTTCCACAGTACATCAGTCATGTGGACCAGGACCCATGTCCCTCATTTGTGACATGCCCACTTCTCCTCTGATACGCATATGTGTGGCCCTTAAAGTCAGGAAATTGTGTCATTTGGGGACTGTGTCATTGCATTTAGCTTTGCTCAAGGTGGGGGACAGCATATGTTCCTGTGACTATGTTGTGCGACTCATGGGTGGGTCAATTGCTTACACAATGCCTAAGTTCTGACTAGTAATCTGGGTGTAACTTTGATATGTGGTCCACTTGCTGATCTGAATCACCACATGTCCCTGTGGAATTTGGCACACACCCATGCTGCTGGTGGGAACAATGTTTTGGCCTCAGGAGTATGTGTATCAAGTGTGTCACACATGCTTAGCCACCTGCCTACTGTCCAGGACTCATCCCTCTTACAGGTGGAGCTGGACAGTCATGCCTACTCCAGGGCATACAATACACTCTGTACTCCCACTCCCATGTATCATCTGACATGTTGTGATCAGTGAAATGTACCCTCAGGTGTCTGCCTCTGTCTCATTGTGCTGTGTCTTCGTTGTCAGGACTACTGGTATGTTTACCGGTTAGGGCTCAGCATGCCATCGGAGATGTGACCATGATAGACGATACTTCTGTCACTTATAGGTATCTGATCACTTGACTGTGCACACAGGTGTTTGCGACTGTGACTTTCAGGCAGCTGTTTTTCATTCACAGCACACTGTGAGGTGCTCATGTTCAGAGAGTTGTGTTTCATGTCCCCCATATGTCCAGTTGGTATGACGTGGACAAATAGTAGTACAGATGATGTGGTTTTGGGGGATGGACATGTGCACTTGTCAGTCACATAACTTGCATTCCCCATGCCCTCGGATTGTGACACAGTGCAGACTGTTGTTGGCTGGCTGCCATGGCCATGTGACTGGAGACAGTAATGTATGACTTTGCAATCATTCCTGTGTCATGGCATTAAACTTCCTGAGACTGATCCTGCAGGGGAGTGACATGTGCAACATGCACCCCATTGTGGCATTGACTATCCGGACATGGGTGCATCATGGTGTCTGGTGCTGGTATGCATCACATGCATTTCTATTTAGACTCTGGCCATCCCTTTCATCCGGACACCTGCACTGACTCAGTGGCAAGAGATGTGATGTGTGCGTGTTCACATACTTCACTGTGTTCCCTGCAATGTCCAACAACTGTGTAGGTGGTGCATGTGTCCACACTGGGGTCTTATCATCAGACAGGCACCAGACAGATGGGTGCAAGGGCAGGAGGGGTGTGAGTCCCATGGTTGACCATCAGACTGACAATTGGCTTCCCCGAATCTGTGTGAGGACTTTAGGCAATGTTCAACTAAGGATGTCAGGGCTTGCTCTGTGATGTGCTGTACTTACTGTGGTGTGTGCGGTCAGTGCAGGTGACTGATGTTTGTCTGTTTCCCTAATTGTTTGCAGATACATCCACGGCCACAGGAGGGGACAGCTCCACGGACCAGGAGGAGCAGCGGAGCCAGACTGGGTCAGCATCCGACGAGTGGTCAGAGGGACCCAGTGGCACGGAGGGCGAGGGGAGCCACACCGAGGAGTCCTCAGTACCATCCACCTCAGCTGAGGACCACAGCAGCTCGGAGGATGACTCCCTTGTGGAGGCGGGTCTCAGCAGCCACCAAAGGCCAGCAAGTCTGTCTGGCCCCGCCACCACCACCACCACCACCGCCCTCCCATTGGCTCCCATTCCTGAGGTCCGTGGAGGCTCCTGTGCTCGGGAGCATGTCTCCTTCTTGCCAGGCACCGCACCCCCTGCCCCTGTGTCCCCTGCTGCCCTGAGTGAGGAGTTTGTATACCTCCTTCGGCAGCTCCATGTAGGGCAGACAGCAATGCTGAGTGTCCTCCATGCACACACCACTCTGTTGACACAGCTGGTGTCGTTCATGGGGGGCATCTCGATGGGTATGTCTGCCCTACAGAGGAGCAATAAGTCCATGGATTCCTCCCTGATGGCAGCAGTGTCCCTCCTCCAACAGTCCCTCACCCCTCCCACCTCTGCCTCATCCACACTTCCTGCCACCCTACCTGTCCAAAGCACATGCACACCTGCACCATCACCCAAGCACACAGACAAGAGCAGCACAGACACACCCAAGAGAAAGGCACGACGTGCACACAAGTATCCTCAGGGGACTGAGACCACACACACAGGGGATGGGGAACAGACACACACACAGGCATCCACAGTCACTCCGCAGTCCTCCAAATCCTCTCCCTCCAAGACCCCTTCCCTTGCCTCACCTGCTACCCCACCTACACAGCAGATCTTCCTGTGTGACCTCGGCCTCTTCCCCTCCAATCCTGCTGATCCAGCATACCGGGGGAAGAGGAAGTCCACCCACACAGAGGGGAGTGCCCCTCACCCCCGGACACCCTCCCCCAGGTGCAGGCAGACACAGGACCCCATTCGCAAGTCCCCCTGGACCAGGAGGAGCAAGACCCCACCACCACCACCACGCAGATCCACCACCCAGTCTCTCTCCTCCATTCCCCAGGCCACCACTCTACAGGTTCCCCCGCCACACCCTGCCCCAGGTTCCCCCACACACCGATACCACATCCCCAGACTGCTTAGGCCCTCCCCCCTGCCACTTGCTCTTCTACCCCCAACCCAGATGCTCTGCCTGTTAGTGCCACTGGTGTGGAGACCGGGTCCCCCCCCTCTGTCCTGCCCACCTCATCTGCCCCCCCTTCCACTCCCTTGGAGTCATGCACTGCAGTGGAGTCCACAACCACCCCGTCTGACTCGGGCACTGCAGTGGGGACCCAGTCCACTACATCAGACCAGCCCACTGCAGTGGTTGCAGCACCCACATCAACTGACTTGTGTACCACAGTGGTGCCGGCCCCCCCTGAGTCAGACACCTCCACTGCAGTTGCCGGTGACACTCCTGCACCCACCACCCCTTCACTGCCTCCTCTGCCATCCCCTGATCCTGTCCCTGTGGTGCCTGGCCTGCCCCTTGTATGCCCCTCCAAGGGGGATGTCCCCTGTCCGTACAAGTGCAGGCAAGCAATGGGTGACCAGTTGTCACTTATCACCCTGTTGGGACTGTGATTTTGGACTCGCCATTGGCCTTAGTTTCTTTGGGACTTCAGAGTTTTCCTTGCCATTTGCTGAATAAAGCCTCTTTTTGTTTAATTGTGGCTTTTCTTTTGATGTACATGATGTGGATGAGTAGCATCCTGCATTTGCAGTTGTAATAGTGTTCATATCAGGAAAATGAAGTGTTGCTGTGATGGACTCCATGTGGTCCATGGGATATGTGTCCTGTTGTAGTCTGGATCTATGGCATCCTTTGCTGCAGTCTGAGGGTGTAATGTTCAGCATTTGACCCAGGGATGTACATTTTGCATTTGTAAATGAACATCTTTGTCTTACACTGATGCACATCTGGTGGGCTTACCACTGTTCAATGTTCCGATTTCCCTGACTGTGTGCCCAGCTCCACTGGACATGCAGTTTTGCACATCAATGTCGAAGGACTCATCTGTGTATACAGTGCAACTTGCTTGACACGTGTTTTGTGTGTATGCAGATGACTGACGTGACACTCCCGTACCCAGGCTGATGTGAGCAGAGCCTTCTGTGTGTTGTGGTTGTTGACTCACTGACAGAGTGTTCTGCTGACATGTTTGGGTCGTGCACAGACAAGGTTTGGCACAGCGGACCTTCCACAGGAGTGGAGTGCCCTCATGGCAGTGTGTAATCCCGTGACATTGCGTGGGCCTGTGTTGTATGTTGTGTAAGCATGTCTGTGCGTGTTCCCTTCACTTTTCCTACACAGGCTGTGTCCCTAGGGATGTTCCTGTTTGTGATGCTTGCTGAGTTGTTCTGTGTTCATCCAGCATCTTGGACCTGGTTTCTCCGTGATGTGTGTGCATGGCAAACTAATGTTAATGAGGTTGTCATACCAGGTTGTCTTTGTTGTCAGGGCTGGGGATGTGGGCAAACGCAGATGGGACACATTCAGGATTCCCCTTGGCACTTGTTGTTTACACAAGTCATGTGATTTTCAGTTTGTGGTAGCTTTCAGTGATTGTGACACGTTGTGTGTGTGACTGCTGCCACTCCTCAGGGTCAGAGCTGCATTGTTGGAAGTTGTGTACGTGTGTTCTTCGTGTGTCACCTTGGCTTCTTCGTTGGTGTGTGACTATGGCCAGGATCCAATTGATTGCGGTGGATTTCACATCATGCCCATGTACGGCATACTGTGCTGTGTGTCAGACATTCACGAGTCTTATTGACTGGCCATGTGTGATGGGTTTCTGCAACTTAGTTCCCACCACCACCCCTGGTATTGTAATGGGTGCATGTCCAATGTCACCAGTCCATGTGAGCTTCACTGCTGCACATTGGTGGAGATCAGGGTGTGTGGTGTTGAGTGTGTGCAAAAGTGAGTTGTTGCACGGCTAGACCCCTACCTCCATATTGGCCTTGGCTGGCAGGCCGTGCTGATTGATTGGAGCTTGTGTAGGTGTGATGGTAGTTTGTTGGTCAGGACACATGGCTGTGGTTCACAGTGTGAACGACATCTACCTTTGTCATCACAGTGGGATTATCATGCAGGCTAGTGTCAGCACAATGTGGGGTCCCTGGGGGTAGTGCTGTGGTGGGTCTGTCTCTTGCTGTGTTAGTTGCTGTTCCTACAAGCTTGTGTGACATGTGTAATTTGGGCTCCCTCTCATCTAACAATACCTGATTGCCCACATAGGGGTATCCGATCCATGAGTAACTTTTGTATGGCACTGTATACACATCTGTGTGGTTGGAATTCAGGCCTCCTCATGTGTTGTGTCGTTGCCTGGGGACACTGGCACAACCCCCATCACCTGTTGTGTTTGATATGCAGTGTGAGTCTGCCTGTTTGTGTTTGTGCCTTTGCACCACTGCATTGGCATATCTTGAGTGTGCCATTGGCTGTATGTTGTTTGGTGGCTTTCCCCTGCTGTCCCTGGGACTCCTAGGTCATCAGTCAGCACAATAATCATGGTTTGTATGTCCCATTGATGCCATGGTATGGTATTTGTTCACCTGACATCTACAGTCTCCACAGGATATCTACATTTGTGTGTCCATTGGTGCAGATATGTGGGTCAGCATTATGATGGTCATTGGGTTATTTGTGAATGTTGACAATGTGGGCCCCCATGGGTGATGTTTGTATGCACATGGCCAAAACGATGTTTCAGTGACACTGCACTGTTTGCCTCGACCAATCTATGTTGCTATGGGACACAAGCACTACTATGCCACTGATGTGTTTGTTGTTGTGTGACCAGGATTCATCCATGCGGTTTGGCTTTGGCAGCTTTTACCATGACTACACTTCCCTTTTGGTCACTGTGGTGATGGGGCTTTAGGCCCCATTGCCACACTGTTCAAATTGTGCATCAGCTATGGACACCACACTTCCCTTTTGGTCACTGTGGTGATGGGGCTTTAGGCCCCATTGCCACACTGTTCAAAATGTGCATCAGCTATGGACACCACACTTCCCTTTTGGTCACTGTGGTGATGGGGCTTTAGGCCCCATTGCCACACTGTTCAAAATGTGCATCAGCTATGGACACCACACTTCCCTTTTGGTCACTGTGGTGATGGGGCTTTAGGCCACATTGCCACACTGTTCAAAATGTGCATCAGCTATGGACACCACACTTCCCTTTGGTCACTGTGGTGATGGGGCTTTAGGCCACATTGCCACACTGTTCAAAATGTGCATCAGCTATGGACACCACACTTCCCTTTTGGTCACTGTGGTGATGGGGCTTTAGGCCCCATTGCCACACTGTTCAAAATGTGCATCAGCTATGGATAGCACACTTACCTTTTGGTCACTGTGGTGATGGGGTGTTCGAGCCCATTGCCACAGTGGCCATGGTCTGCTTGCATTGTGGAGGCCACACACATTTATGTGTGACACATGTGCTAGGGGGTCACATTGTATGTTCAATGTCATGTTCAGTGTTGTAGGCATTTGACACGGACTACACACACTTGTCATGGTGTTGGGGGGGATGTAATTTTCTGACATTCCTTATGTGGGAGTATGCTAGTTGTGTCATGCATTACCCGTCCTATGAGTAGGGGTGGTGTTAGTGGTAGGCATCCATCCCCCCATGAGTGGGGATGGTAGTAGTAACAGGCATCCAGGCCCCCATGAGTAGTGGTGGTGGTAGTGGTAGGCATCCATCCCCCCATGAGTGGGGATGGTAGTAGTGACAGGCATCCAGGCCCCCCTGAGTAGGGGTGGTGGTGGTGGCAGGCATCTAGCCCCCCCTGAGTGGGGGTGGTGGTAGTGGTAGGCATCCATACCCCTAAGGGTGGGGATGGTAGTGGTGGCAGGCATCCAGGCACCCATGAGTAGGGGTGGTGGTAGTGGTAGGCAGCCATCCCCCCATGAGTGGGGATGGTAGTAGTGACAGGCATCCTGCCCCCCCTGAGTAGGGGTGGTGGTGGTGGCAGGCATCTAGCCCCCCCTGAGTGGGGGTGGTGGTAGTGGTAGGCATCCATCCCCCCATGACTGGGGATGGTAGTAGTGACAGGCATCCAGGCACCCATGGGTAGGGGTGGTGGTGGTGGCAGGCATCTAGCCCTCCCTGAGTGGGGGTGGTGTTAGTGGTAGGCATCCATCCCCCCATGAGTGGGGATGGTAGTAGTGACAGGCATCCAGGCACCCATGAGTAGTGGTGCTGGTAGTGGTAGGCATCCATCCCCCCATGAGTGGGGATGGTAGTAGTGACAGGCATCCAGTCCCCCTGAGTAGGGATGGTGGTAGTGGTAGGCATCCAGCCCCCCGAGTAGTGATGGTGGTAGTGGTAGGCATCCATCCCCCCATGAGTGGGGATGGTAGTAGTGACAGGCATCCAGGCACCCATGGGTAGGGGTGGTGGTAGTGGTAGGCATCCAGCCCCCCCTGAGTAGTGGTGGTGGTGGTAGTGGTAGGCATCCATCCCCCATGAGTGGGGATGGTAGTAGTGTCAGGCATCCAGCCCCCCCTGAGTAGGGGTGGTGGTGGTGGCAGGCATCTAGCCCCCCTTTGAGTGGGGGTGGTGTTAGTGGTAGGCATCCATCCCCCCAAGAGTGGGGATGGTAGTAGTGACAGGCATCCAGGCCCCCCTGAGTAGGGGTGGTGGTAGTGGTAGGCATCCAGCCCCCCCTGAGTAGTGATGGTGGTAGTGGTAGGCATCCATCCCCCCATGAGTGGGGATGGTAGTAGTGACAGGCATCCAGGCACCCATGGGTAGGGGTGGTGGTGGTGGCAGGCATCTAGCCCCCCCTGAGTGGGGGTGGTAGTAGGGGTAGGCATCCATCCCCCCATGAGTGGGGATGGTAGTAGTGACAGGCATCCAGGCCCCACTGAGTAGGGGTGGTGGTAGTGGTAGGCATCCAGCCCCCCCTGAGTAGTGATGGTGGTAGTGGTAGGCATCCATCCCCCCATGAGTGGGGATGGTAGTAGTGACAGGCATCCAGGCACCCATGGGTAGGGGTGGTGGTAGTGGTAGGCATCCATCCCCCCATGAGTGGGGATGGTAGTAGTGACAGGCATCCAGGCCCCCCTGAGTAGGGGTGGTGGTAGTGGTAGGCATCCAGCCCCCCCTGAGTAGTGATGGTGGTAGTGGTAGGCATCCATCCCCCCATGAGTGGGGATGGTAGTAGTGACAGGCATCCAGGCACCCATGGGTAGGGGTGGTGGTGGTGGCAGGCATCTAGCCCCCCCTGAGTGGGGGTGGTGGTAGTGGTAGGCATCCATCCCCCCATGAGTGGGGATGGGAGTAGTGACAGGCATCCAGGCACCCATGAGTAGTGGTGCTGGTAGTGGTAGGCATCCATCCCCCCATGAGTGGGGATGGTAGTAGTGACAGGCATCCTGCCCCCCCTGAGTAGGGGTGGTGGTGGTGGCAGGCATCTAGCCCCCCCTGAGTGGGGGTGGTGGTAGTGGTAGGCATCCATCCCCCATGAGTGGGGATGGTAGTAGTGACAGGCATCCAGGCACCCATGGGTAGGGGTGGTGGTGGTGGCAGGCATCTAGCCCCCCTGAGTGGGGGTGGTGTTAGTGGTAGGCATCCATCCCCCATGAGTGGGGATGGTAGTAGTGACAGGCATCCAGGCACCCATGAGTAGTGGTGCTGGTAGTGGTAGGCATCCATCCCCCATGAGTGGGGATGGTAGTAGTGACAGGCATCCAGCCCCCTGAGTAGGGGTGGTGGTAGTGGTAGGCATCCATCCCCCATGAGTGGGGATGGTAGTCGTGACAGGCATCCAGGCACCCATGGGTAGGGGTAGTGGTAGGCATCCAGCCCCCCCTGAGTAGTGGTGGTGGTAGTGGTAGGCATCCATCCCCCATGAGTGGGGATGGTAGTAGTGACAGGCATCCAACCCCCCCTGAGTAGGGGTGGTGGTGGTGGCAGGCATCTAGCACCCCCTGGGTGGGGCTGGTGTTAGTGGTAGGCGTCCATCCCCCATCAGTGGGGATGGTAGTAGTGACAGGCATCCAGACCCTCCTGAGTAGGGGTGGTGGTAGTGGTAGGCATCCAGCCCCCCCTGAGTAGTGATGGTGGTAGTGGTAGGCATCTATCCCCCCATGAGTGGGGATGGTAGTAGTGACAGGCATCCAGGCACCCATGGGAAGGGGTGGTGGTGGTGGCAGGCATCTAGCCCCCCTGAGTGGGGGTGGTGGTAGTGGTAGGCATCCATCCCCCCATGAGTGGGGATGGTAGTAGTGACAGGCATCCAGGCACCCATGAGTAGTGGTGCTGGTAGTGGTAGGCATCCATCCCCCCTGAGTGGGGATGGTAGTAGTGACAGGCATCCAGGCCCCCCTGAGTAGGGGTGGTGGTAGTGGTAGGCATCCAGCCCCCCCTGAGTAGTGATGGTGGTAGTGGTAGGCATCCATCCCCCCATGAGTGGGGATGGTAGTAGTGACAGGCATCCAGGCACCCATGGGTAGGGGTGGTGGTGGTGGCAGGCATCTAGCCCCCCTGAGTGGGGGTGGTGGTAGTGGTAGGCATCCATCCCCCCATGAGTGGGGATGGTAGTAGTGACAGGCATCCAGGCACCCATGAGTAGTGGTGCTGGTAGTGGTAGGCATCCATCCCCCCATGAGTGGGGATGGTAGCAGTGACAGGCATCCTGCCCCCCCTGAGTAGGGGTGGTGGTGGTGGCAGGCATCTAGCCCCCCCTGAGTGGGGGTGGTGGTAGTGGTAGGCATCCATCCCCGCATGAGTGGGGATGGTAGTAGTGACAGGCATCCAGGCACCCATGGGTAGGGGTGGTGGTGGTGGCAGGCATCTAGCCCCCCCTGAGTGGGGGTGGTAGTAGGGGTAGGCATCCATCCCCCCATGAGTGGGGATGGTAGTAGTGACAGGCATCCAGGCCCCACTGAGTAGGGGTGGTGGTAGTGGTAGGCATCCAGCCCCCCTGAGTAGTGATGGTGGTAGTGGTAGGCATCCATCCCCCATGAGTGGGGATGGTAGTAGTGACAGGCATCCAGGCACCCATGGGTAGGGGTGGTGGTAGTGGTAGGCATCCATCCCCCATGAGTGGGGATGGTAGTAGTGACAGGCATCCAGGCCCCCCTGAGTAGGGGTGGTGGTAGTGGTAGGCATCCAGCCCCCCCTGAGTAGTGATGGTGGTAGTGGTAGGCATCCATCCCCCCATGAGTGGGGATGGTAGTAGTGACAGGCATCCAGGCACCCATGGGTAGGGGTGGTGGTGGTGGCAGGCATCTAGCCCCCCCTGAGTGGGGGTGGTGGTAGTGGTAGGCATCCATCCCCCCATGAGTGGGGATGGGAGTAGTGACAGGCATCCAGGCACCCATGAGTAGTGGTGCTGGTAGTGGTAGGCATCCATCCCCCCATGAGTGGGGATGGTAGTAGTGACAGGCATCCTGCCCCCCCTGAGTAGGGGTGGTGGTGGTGGCAGGCATCTAGCCCCCCCTGAGTGGGGGTGGTGGTAGTGGTAGGCATCCATCCCCCATGAGTGGGGATGGTAGTAGTGACAGGCATCCAGGCACCCATGGGTAGGGGTGGTGGTGGTGGCAGGCATCTAGCCCCCCCTGAGTGGGGGTGGTGTTAGTGGTAGGCATCCATCCCCCCATGAGTGGGGATGGTAGTAGTGACAGGCATCCAGGCACCCATGAGTAGTGGTGCTGGTAGTGGTAGGCATCCATCCCCCCATGAGTGGGGATGGTAGTAGTGACAGGCATCCAGCCCCCCCTGAGTAGGGGTGGTGGTAGTGGTAGGCATCCATCCCCCCATGAGTGGGGATGGTAGTCGTGACAGGCATCCAGGCACCCATGGGTAGGGGTAGTGGTAGGCATCCAGCCCCCCCTGAGTAGTGGTGGTGGTAGTGGTAGGCATCCATCCCCCATGAGTGGGGATGGTAGTAGTGACAGGCATCCAACCCCCCCTGAGTAGGGGTGGTGGTGGTGGCAGGCATCTAGCACCCCCTGGGTGGGGCTGGTGTTAGTGGTAGGCGTCCATCCCCCCATCAGTGGGGATGGTAGTAGTGACAGGCATCCAGACCCTCCTGAGTAGGGGTGGTGGTAGTGGTAGGCATCCAGCCCCCCCTGAGTAGTGATGGTGGTAGTGGTAGGCATCTATCCCCCCATGAGTGGGGATGGTAGTAGTGACAGGCATCCAGGCACCCATGGGAAGGGGTGGTGGTGGTGGCAGGCATCTAGCCCCCTGAGTGGGGGTGGTGGTAGTGGTAGGCATCCATCCCCCATGAGTGGGGATGGTAGTAGTGACAGGCATCCAGGCACCCATGAGTAGTGGTGCTGGTAGTGGTAGGCATCCATCCCCCTGAGTGGGGATGGTAGTAGTGACAGGCATCCAGGCCCCCTGAGTAGGGGTGGTGGTAGTGGTAGGCATCCAGCCCCCTGAGTAGTGATGGTGGTAGTGGTAGGCATCCATCCCCCATGAGTGGGGATGGTAGTAGTGACAGGCATCCAGGCACCCATGGGTAGGGGTGGTGGTGGTGGCAGGCATCTAGCCCCCCTGAGTGGGGGTGGTGGTAGTGGTAGGCATCCATCCCCCATGAGTGGGGATGGTAGTAGTGACAGGCATCCAGGCACCCATGAGTAGTGGTGCTGGTAGTGGTAGGCATCCATCCCCCCATGAGTGGGGATGGTAGCAGTGACAGGCATCCTGCCCCCCCTGAGTAGGGGTGGTGGTGGTGGCAGGCATCTAGCCCCCCCTGAGTGGGGGTGGTGGTAGTGGTAGGCATCCATCCCCGCATGAGTGGGGATGGTAGTAGTGACAGGCATCCAGGCACCCATGGGTAGGGGTGGTGGTGGTGGCAGGCATCTAGCCCCCTGAGTGGGGGTGGTGTTAGTGGTAGGCATCCATCCCCCATGAGTGGGGATGGTAGTAGTGACAGGCATCCAGGCACCCATGAGTAGGGGTGGTGGTGGTAGCAGGCATCTAGCCCCCCTGAGTGGGGGTGGTGGTAGTGGTAGGCATCCATACCCCAATGAGTGGGGATGGTAGTAGTGACAGGCAACCAGGCCCCCCTGAGTAGGGGTGGTGGTAGTGGTAGGCATCCAGCCCCCCCTGAGAAGTGATGGTGGTAGTGGTAGGCATCCATCCCCCATGAGTGGGGATGGTAGTAGTGACAGGCATCCAGCCCCCCCTGAGTAGGGGTGGTGGTGGTGGCAGGCATCTAGCCCCCCCTGAGTGGGGGTGGTGGTAGTGGTAGGCATCCATACCCCCATGAGTGGGGATGGTAGTAGTGACAGGCATCCAGGCCCCCCTGAGTAGGGGTGGTGGTAGTGGTAGGCATCCAGCCCCCCCTGAGTAGTGATGGTGGTAGTGGTAGGCATCCATCCCTCCATGAGTGGGGATGGTAGTAGTGACAGGCATCCAGGCACCCATGGGTAGGGGTGGTGGTAGTGGTAGGCATCCAGCCCCCCTGAGTAGTGGTGGTGGTAGTGGTAGGCATCCATCCCCCATGAGTGGGGATGGTTGTAGTGACTGGCATCCAGCCCCCCCTGAGTAGGGGTGGTGGTGGTGGCAGGCATCTAGCCCCCCCTGAGTGGGGGTGGTGTTAGTGGTAGGCATCCATCCCCCCATGAGTGGGGATGGTAGTAGTGACAGGCATCCAGGCCCCCCTGAGTAGGGGTGGTGGTAGTGGTAGGCATCCAGCCCCCCCTGAGTAGTGATGGTGGTAGTGGTAGGCATCCATCCCCCCATGAGCGGGGATGGTAGTAGTGACAGGCATCCAGGCACCCATGAGTAGGGGTGGTGTTGGTGGTAGGCATCCATCCCCCTATGGGTGTGTATGGCATTGGTGTTGGCCATCCCACCCCTATGGTTCTGCTGTTGCTAGTGTACGTTATTTGTGCATCCCTATGTGTGTGTGACATATTTCGGGTACGTGTAGTTTGTTTGTATTGTTGGTGTTTGGCTTACCGTCTGCGCCGTACGCGTCCGTGCCGGTCCCGGTAATAGATGTAGTGTATAGGTAGGACCTGCGCAATGGGATTCATGCTTGGATCGTCTCGTTCGGGTTTCTCGTGTCTTCGACTCGTACTCGTCGCTGGCTTGTTCGTCTCGTAGCCGTGGATCGTCTTGTGGCTCGAAACGGAGCTTATGTACGGCTCGCCCGGATGCTCAAACGTGCCGGACGTAGCGACGGGTTCGGCGCGTACGGATTGCGCATCATACTAGTCCGGCCGGAAGGTGCTGTGTATTTGCTTCCGTGCGGCTCGATTCGGCGTTCACAGATTCGGCTCGGGTGGGGAACAGGAGCTGGATTGGGTGAGTACGGCTCGCTCGGAAACTGGGTTGTTAGACGCATCGTACTTGTTCGTCCGGACGAGTGTACGAATCGGTCGGGAAACACGCATTCGGCTTGTATTTTTTCCGGACGAATACTGTTAGGTGCCCTACCGGCCGAGATCGGAATCGACCCCTTAGTGTCCAGCACCTTCCCTGATTTAATGTTAATTGGAGTGGGAATAGAAAATTATATATGTTTAGTGTTCAGCACCTTCCTTGATTTAATAGTAATTGGAGTGGGAATAGTAATTATATATGTTTAGTGTCCGGCACCTTCCCTGGTTTAATATTAATTGGAGTCGGAATAGTAAATTATATATGTTTAGTGTCCAGCACCTTCCCTGATTTAATACTAATTGGAGTAGCAATAGTAAATTATATATGTTTAGTGTCCAGCACCTTTCCTGATTTAATACTAATTGGAGTGGGAATAGTAAATTATATATGTTTATAGTTTCGCAAATTATAATAATTCATGTAGTGTATAGTGGGTATGTGTAAAAATAATCTTATAGTTTGAATTAATAAAAAAATATTATAAATATTTACTAAAACAGATAATTTATAAAGTACATTGATTTTAAATACATATTTTATTACAATTACAAAGATTAAATAACAAATAAATCAAGAAATATGTAAATTTTTTATTGATATGTTTTTTTATTTTGAAACATTTATTAATGGGAAAAAAAAATGATTCTATTAAGTCCATTGAATGTACATTTTTAGACATAGAGATAAAAAATACAATCTTTATTTTTCAGACATTATATATTTCGTACATATGTATACTTTTATATAGAATAATTTTGCAAACATAGTTTTAAACATTATTAAACTTTATATTAAAGCTATGTATATTTTTAACATAAAATAATGTAGTTGTACATTGCTTTTCAAATATATTTTTATAAGAAATTAATTTTTAATAACAGTTATACATTGGTATTTTGTATTGTAAACATTTATTACATTGTTACATACACTGTAATTTTTAATAACATTTATGTTTTAACATGCTTTTATTACAAACCCTTTTGGAATTGTCTCACATTTTTTTTACATATCATGTTACATTTTAAATAATATTATTTATATGTGAAATAAAAATAATATTAATTATTACATGTATTTTTTAATACAAACATTTCTTATATTTTTTTCACATTTATTTCACATAGTACATATTTTTATTATACATTGGATATAACATGTATATTTATAGAATTATAATAATAATTATTAAATGTTTACTAATATTTATTATTATAATTTTACATTACACATAAAATATAACATCATTTTTAATACATAAGTAATAATTTGTAGTATTTTTAGAAAAATTTCTAGTAATGTATTTATAATATTCTATCAGTTTATAAAAGAAATAGATAAATATTTACTGTTTAAAGCAGCCATATTTGTTTCTACCTTGTATTTTGTAACCGCTCGAGTTTGTTTTAGGTCATTTCTGAGGGGAGAAGCTCGGGGTTGGAAACTGCGTCGCATCGGGAAAGGTATGTTTAATTTTCTTTATTTAAACTTTACTTTTAGTTTAATTTGAAGGTAGTTAAGTCGTAGGTAGTGTGTGTAGGGTTAGGTTTTTCAGGTTTTGGTGAGTTTTATGTTTTAGTTATGTTTTAGCGATATTTTGTCAGTTTGTTAATCGGTGTATGTTAGAAATATATACATATGTGAAAATATGTTTAAATATGATGTTAGTAATGTATGTATTAGTATTTTGTTATAGTTTATGTGTATGTTTGTGTGGGTGGGAGTGTTCTTTTTCTTTACAGGTTTTGGTCGTTTGAAGTATCGGTTGGGAGATGATTGCGTTTTTTTTTAGATAAGGAAGTGTGTATTAGTTTAAGCACACTAATAATTATTTTACACTTCCTTAATTTTCCAAGTTTTTATGGAGCGTTTCTTTTATTAAATACGTTTTTCGGGATTTTTATGGTTTATCGTTTGTGGAGTTACCGCCGGTGGATTGATCTTTAAACAGTTGTATTTTTGCATTTTTTGGGGGGATTTTTTTGTTCAATTGGTATTATGATATACCTGGATTTATTTACGATAGTTGGGATTTCCTTTCTTCAGCTACGAAAACAGTAAGTAATTTTAATCATTTATTGTGGGAGGGAAATGTGTAAAAAAGCAGTGTTATTGTTATTTATATTTTAAGATATATAATTAATATGTCAATATATATTTTGTATATTAATAAATATATTTGACAAATTAATTATATTGCAGGAAATATAAAAATTATATTTATTTGTTTGCTTTGATTTTGGTGATGAGTATTTGGCTATTTTGAAGTTTTTTTAGTTAAAGTAGCGTATTGGCTATTGTTTCAAGGTATTCTAGGCCTTTAGTTGTTGGATGTAGTCTTACATTATATTGTAAGTATTCGAAAATTTGTTTAGTTTGTTTGGTAAGTTTTGGGTCTATTTGTGTTACAGACTGCTCCATTCTTAGTTGTTGGTAGCTCTGTTCTTTTTGGATAGATATTAATAGTTCATGTAGAGTTGGTGGAGTTCTGCCTGTTGTTGCTTGGAAGGCATTATGCCATCCTTCAACAGCATTGTTAGCTTTAGCTTCTTTATTTAGTGTACTGTGATATACATTCCACCATGTAATGTGGTATTTAGGTTGTCTTCTGTGTCCAGATCTGTGTTGCCTTCCCACCCAGGTATCCTCAAAGTAGTCAAGAAGGGGACTTAGTTTTTGCTAATTTTGTTGATAGTATGCACTTTCTATTAATAAGTTGCAGTGTTCGGCTACGTCAGTAACTGGGACGTAGGCCAGTGCTATAATTTTTTTTATTTGATATGCAAAGGAGCTATTTGTTGCATATTCAACACTTAGGGGTCGATTCCGATCCTGCTCGGAAACCCTCCCGACCGACACGAACCGAGAATGGCTTTCGACCGACACGTACGCGTGCTGTCCGACCGACCGACGTAGTACGATCCAAAGCGTGTCAAATACAAACGACTCGCACGGAGCACAATACGGATGACCTACACGGACGGGAATCAATCCGTCTGAGCGAAATCTCCCAAAAAGACCCCGAGGCGACCTACTCGTACGCGAACGCTGCAACATAGCGTAGCGTGAATGGGACAGACTCGGACTACCACTCAAATACATGAAAAAACATCTGTTGCGGTCAACGGAACGTTTCCGTCATGCTCAACAAAATACAACAGAAACAGACAGAAAATGTCCAAACAAGCATTGTCAAAGGCAAAAAAAAGACACACCCACAACTCCTCCTATATAAATGGCCAGAATCCTTACCATGATCCTTTGCAAATTCAACAAACCTGCCAGCAGATACCACCACTACACTGCACTGATAAATACACTCAAAACCAACCCACCACACAACCTGTACACCACCAGCACCTGTCAAATACCACACTCACAAACACACACCTTTACCCATACTCATACTCACTCACCCTCACCTTCACACTCACCCACACATTCATCTCCACCACCACCCATCACCATGCCCCCAAAGAAGAATCCAAAGTTCACAGACAGTGAGTTGGAAGCCATGGTAGATGAAATTCTCAGAGTAGAGCCACATTTATTTCTCACCTTGTTCCAACAGACCCCCCTGTCCCAGAAAACCAAGATGTGGGAGAGGATTGTCAACAAGGTGAATGCTCAAGCACCTTGCCTCCGCACAACGGACGATATCAGGAACAGGTACTATGATGTGCGAAGGAGGGTCAAGAAGCTAATCAACAAAGAGCACGAACTGAGTCAGCGGACTGGCGGTGGCCCTCCTGCAACACCTGTGCACTTCACTACCTGGGAGGAGAAGGTGCGGGCCATCCTTCCACCGGAGGGCGTACATGGAATATCAGGACTACCAGAGCCTGGTGAGTATAGACTCAAATAGACAATATTGATAGCAAATACACAGCCACAGACATCACTGTCAAGGACACAGCGATACAAATCAGTGTCAGCAAAGCCATAACAACATTAAGCAAATGAGCCTGTGACGTGCATGCCAGTTAGACAAACAAAATTCCTGCAATCTCAGAGTAATATGTAACTATTTCATGATAAGTAACAACTTACTAAAAAACACAGCAAGGTTTTGGGCTCAAAACAGCAACCACCACTGTCAGCCATTTTGCCAGCACTGTTTCACCCACTCACAGGGAAGCTGAGTCACAGGAAGGAAGGTTGGGATGGCTGGGAAGGTGGGTGTAGCTGAAAGCATGATGGGAGTCGTAGTCACAGCCAACAGTCCTCCTCCCACATGGCCCAACAAACCCACCTTGAACCATGCTCCTCTCACAGGGAGTGGAAAAGTACCAGCAAGATGACTGACTCTGGGCTCTGGTGTGTGAAGCACAAGGCCCTGTTGGGAGTTATGCTCAAACAAACACCAGGCCACACTGTCAGACATATTGAATGCAAAGTTTGATTCGCTGTCATGGAAGCATGGTTCATGGTGGCCTGTTTGGTCTGGGGGAGGAGGAGTGCTAGCTCTGACTGCATCTACCAGCAGGCCCTGTCACACACACACCCCCTCCCACCAACACCAAACAACACACCTGGGACTATGATCTCCTTGAGAGTCAAGGAAAATCTACTCCCAAGATGCCTCACACTGGGCTCTGGTGTGGGGAGCACAAGTCTATGCTGGGATATGTGTTCGAAAATAGATGTTTACTAACAACATACCTACAACTTAGCACCAACCCACAGCAAGGCAATGTGATCCAAACAAAAGTCACATGCAGCAGCCATCTTGTTTGCACACATTCACTACCAGGAAAGCAGAGTCACAGGAAGGAAGTTTGGGTTTGCTGGGAGGGTGGGTATAGCTGAAAGCATGATGGGAGTCATAGTCACAGCCAACAGTCCTCCTCCCACACGGCCCAACAAGCCCACCTTGAACCATGCCCATTTCACAGGGAGTGGCAATCTACCGGCAAGATGGCTGACAAATGGGCCTTAGGTCTGAATTGGCTACAAGTCACAACTAGGCCCTGGCCCTCTCACACCAGTTCCCACTCTCAGCCATCTTCACTGTACATTTCCACACCCTGTCTGGGGATGCATTGTCCCAGGTGTGCTCCCTGACCTGGCTGGGAAGGTGTGTGGAGTACAGGGCATGGTGTGAGTTGCAGTCAGAGCACACATCACTACCCACACACAAAGCAACATGTCCATCAGTGACAATGGATACCTGACAGTGAATGGGAGGGCCACAACAAGATGGCTGACACTGTTGCATGGTGTCATGTGCACAAAGCACTGTTGGGATTTGCATTCAATGCCTTCATCATGCAGCGTTGTCAGCATCCTTGCCACTACACTCCCTCACTGTCATTGGTACTTTGTCCATGAAGAGGAAGCTGGACTGGGTGGGAGGAGGGGTACAACTTCCAGCAGCATAACCCAAGCACACAAACCTCTGTACCTCACAGCTCTGAGCCTGAAAAATCCGGAAAGCAGCCCTGGTTAACTCATCTGTCCATAGAGGACAAGGACAATATACATGATGTGATAAGGCACAAAGCAAAGCAGTCAAACCATTTGCTTCTGACAGCTATTCACATGTGTGCAGTGAGATAAGAACTAGGAACACATTCATCAAAATACCTTAAACCAAATGCCACATACATTCCGGACTGTGAGTGTGTAGGTAGCCACACCAATTTGACTGCAAACGACATGCACAAACGCCAGCACCCATGCACAAATCTTGAAACGTATCGTAAGAGGAAGAGTACGTGTATCATTTGAAAAGCACAGATGTGGGAAATACCAACACACCTGTGTCATGCACAGGGTGTCACTTGCCAGTCAATGCCTATGTACAGTTTAATGTTCAAAACATGCCCATTGATGCACAGAGCTGGACATGCTCAGCAAAACACTTCTGGTTAAAATCACAATGTTAGCAGAAAAAATAGGCCTGGGTCTGTGACTATACAGGACTATTCAATGTACCAACACTCATCATAATGTACAATAGCTAATGTAATGTGTATGATACGATGAACTGTGCAAAAACACAACAAACAGTGTGTCTCTCATCTTCCCACAGGGCCAGCTGGGGACACTGCAGGAACAGAACAGCAATCCCAGTCCCAGACTCTGCATGACTCTGAGCTCTCCGGTATGGATGTCTCTCAGCCCTCAACGGATGACGATGAACTACCTGGCCCCTCCGGTGTGGCTCAACATGAGGCACCAGCATCCCGAACAACAGCACCTCCTGTGACCACTCCCGCAACATCTGTCAACCCCTAGATGACCTCTACCAACAGGGACACACCAAGGCAAGAAAACACAGAGAGCAAAGCAACACAGGGCACTATGGAGTTGGCGGACAACAACACCAGTGTCAACGATGAAGGAGGCTCAGTGTAGTCTGTGCCTGGAACAACAGGTCCTGCTCTTGTGGGTAGGGGTGGTGGGATCGGCCATGGGTAGAGGTCCTGTGAGGCAGCTGATGACCACGCAGACCCACAGTTGGCATTCATTCTATATGCATATCGAGAATGCACCGGAGACTTTGGCCAGGTAGTTGGGATCCTCAAGGACATGCAACAGCAGCAGGCTGCCCATTATGCCAAAATGGACTCACACATGTCCAGAATGGACTCACACATGTCCAGAATGGAGTCCAAAATTTATAAAATTGATGACCAGACTGCGGTGCACAGGGACATACTTACCTGCCTCCACCGGATTACTGACAACATGACCCCACCTCCCTGTGTGCCCACCACATCTGTTGCTACTACATCTGCAACTGCCACAGGGAGGGATGAGCACTCTGGCAGAGAGTCCCCTGAACCGCGACAGCCTGCACCTGAGAGTCCCCCAGAAAAACATAAGAGGGGTCATCCGAAGAAGGACAAATGAGAGACAGATGGCTATGCATCCCCCCAGGAAGTGACAACCTGCTCCTGATATCCTCCATTGTGTGCGAAGCGTTCACTTTGTTGATTGCCACTGAACTCCCCCACATGGGATGGAGGGTCTAAGTTGGATCAATGACTCAAATGACTGTGGACTTAGCTCTGAAAATGTCATCTACTACCACCAACAACTCCTCTGTGAACTTTGGATTTCAAAAATTGGTACAGCACTATCACTTTCTTGTTAAATTTCACACATGCACTGCAATAAATCTGTATTCACACAATACTTGCTTCTGTTGTGAATGAAACACTTTGTAATATAGAGATGATGTCCTTTAAAAAAATGCTTTGGCTGGAAAACAAGTACAGCTATTTACCTACTGTTTTGTGAGTAAATGTAACATGACACATATAAGAGATACACACGCCAAGGTCAACACCACACAAATAGTACATGGCATACATCCTCATTGCTTCCACTATTGTAAACTGAAACCACATTTCAATGCACAAACACTAATCATTGTTAGACAAACTGAACATCAGGGCACATATACAGTATGTAAATGAATGTCGGATGTGTGTATACAGACGAGGCACACCTCAATGTGGAGCACAGGTTTATTACACAGGCACAACATGTTGCCTCCACAACAAATACAATCAAATCACACTGTGACAATAAGCACAAATTAAACAAGATCTTTGAAAAAGGTCAGAATTGAGTGTGTGGCACAGATTCCTGATCCCAAGAAACGCTGCACACTGTAACTGCTTTATGTGTCTGGGAGGTCACATGTCTCCATAAAACAGCCAAAGAACCCTGTGTAGGAGAGACATAGAACAGTCTTCAAATACAAAAGTTAATGCATACATCTCCAAAAGACATTTCATACCTAAAATGTTTATTTTGTGAACACTAGCTAGGAGTCATGGCAACACTGCACTGGTGGACATACTAACTCAATGAACACCAAACAACTCCAAGGATCATGATAAGTAGCATGCACCCATACGTATACACAGATATTGTACAACAGACACATATCATGCAAAGAAAGGGGTTTGTCAAGTCATCATTGCATACTTACAATCATGAGAAAAAGTTGTTGATGAGCTGTCTACGAACATCCTCCTTCTCCTCCTCATCACTTGCAACATGCCCCAGGGCTGGATCCCCCCCTGCTGGAGGCTGCTGGTCCCTGTCATCTTGAATGAGAGGTAGCTCATTCCTCACTGCCATGTTGTGAAGCATGCAACACACGATGATGATCTTACACACCTTGGCAGGTGCATATTGGAGGGCTCCTCCTGTACGGTCCAGGCAGCGAAATCTGCTTTTCAGTAGCCCAAATGTCCGCTCAATCACTCGCCTGGTCCGCCCATGTGCCTCATTGAAACGAAACTCAGCAGGGGTGACAGGGTTCCTGAATGGGGTCAGCAACCACGGCATGTTGGGGTATCCAGAGTCTCCTAAATTAAAACAGAAAAGTCTTCATGTGTCTGAAAACAGGGTACAACCTGACATACAAGCAACACACAACATAAACCGACAACATTACCCACCAACAAGCCAGGCATGCTGATTTGGCAGCTGAGACATCATCTGTGGGATCCTACTGTTTCTCATAATGTAGGCGTCGTGTGCTGATCCGGGGAAACGCGCACAGACATGTGAGATTGTCATGTCAGGCAGACATACCACCAGGACATTGATAGAGTGGTAATGTTTACGATTCCTGTATGTTTGTTCATTGGAATGTGGTGGGACCAAAGCCACATGTGTACCATCAATGGAGCCAATGACAAGTGGCATTCTGCCCAAAGCATAAAAGTCACTCTTGATATCGGCAAACTGTCCTGGTGTTGGGAACTTGATGTATGTGTTCAGGAAATGTAACATTGCCTTCAAAAAATCTCGAAGCACACGGCTAAACATTGTCTGTGACATCCCACCAGCAGTAGCCACAGTATACTGGAAGGTTCCCGTGGCAAAGAAATGTAGGGCTGCCATCACCTTCACCTTAGGGGTCAGCGCAGTAGGATATGGGCGTCCAGGCTGCAAATGTGGTGCCAACAGCTCTGTCATATCCTCAATGAGTGGTCTGGTGAAGCGGTAACGTCTGATGCAGTCACGTTCTACCATGGTCTCTAGGTCGGGGAAGGGTCTGTGGACAGCTGGTCTCCTGCGGTACATAGGTAACAAATACAAAATTTAACAATAAACTTTCCAATGTGGTAAGTAACATGCAAAATATCATATGCTACATCAAAGCAAGTCTCAATGATGTCAGGTGTGTAATGTTGAGCATCGACACAAAGGCCAGCTATGTGACCCTCACACAACATTCCAATTCATAATGGTTTCTGCACAATTGCAAGGCTGTGTTGTGAATAATCAATGGTGTCTGTCACAGTCCATTTAATCAAACATTGCACACTAAACACACACCTAACCAACTATCAAAGATAGATGTTTGTAACAACTGACACGTGGTGGAAAGGTACACACACAGGGATCATGACATGCCACCTGGACACTGTCACGATGTAAGGTCTGACATACATGTACATCACATACATAAACCCTCATGAGGTGCATCACATTTTGTTAGACAAACATACAGGTATGTCAGTGACACAAAGACACAACAGCAACTCACATGCCAAATACAAGTTGATGTCTCAAGTAAATATCATCAACAACATCAACAATGGAGTGTGTGCGTTGTACAAGCCTCAGATACTGGGGAGTCACTCAAAATAACTTCACACAATGCACATTCGAACACACAGTCTATTGAAGCCGTTATTATGGGTGTATGTAACCTGTGATAACACAATGGTACCCTGGGACTGTGTCCAGGCCTAGGAGGGTGATCTGTGAAGTGGTCACTCACAGTTGTGATGTTCCTCACAAACAATGTATTTGGTGAACTTGAAGGTTGGCTCATCAGGTGAGCTATGAAGTGCTCTGTCCAATATGACATGTGAATCACTGTACCCACACATGTAAAACAGCAGAACATGATGTGTTGATATACTGTCTGACATGCTGATTGACAGGAACTACTGTTTTTTGATATGATTGAATAGTGTAGGGCACCTGAGCCTCAAACAAAACATGTTGTTGCCATCCTTTGGCTGTTGGTCGTCATGGTGACAGACGCGGGTGATTTTCCAAAAGACGCGTTGTACACATCCGAACAGAGGCGGACGCACACATTGGCTATTAGTCATCATAGATACAGACGCGGTGAGTATTCAAAAGATGCGTTGTACACATCCAAACAGAAGCGGACGCACACATTGGCTATTGGTCGTCATGGGGACAGACGCGGGTGAGTTTTCAAAAGATGCGTTGTACACATCCGAACAGAGGCGGACGCACACATTGGCTATTGGTCGTCATGGGGACAGACGCGGGTTAGTTTTCAAAAGACGCGTTGTACACATCCGAACAGAGGCGGATGCACACATTGGCTATTGGTCGTCGTGGGGACAGACGCGGGTGATTTTTCAAAAGACGCGTTGTACACATCCGAACAGAGGTGGACACACACATTGGCTATTGGTCGTCATGGGGACAGACGGGGTTTCGCTTCGTGTACGAATCGCGTGCAAACCTATTCTGTTGGTTTACAACCACAATGTATCAAACTCAATAGTGATATGATGCGGAATATTTGAACGACGCGGTAGGCGTGTCAGATGCGTGCAATGTCATGGATTGGACCAATTCGGATAATGCGAACGACTAAGACTTATCACTTTGGATGCATGGAACAGAATCTGCCTCTGCTGCACAGATGTAAGTCTGTCGGTTCCCAAGAGACTTCATATGACTACACTACATGCTACTTCACAACATCTCTACCTACCACTGCTGCTGTCTTTGCATCCTCTGGGATCTACAATGGCACGTACTGTGGAGAGGGCACCAGCTTTCACAGAGGAGGAGAACCAGGCCCTGCTGGACAGCCTCCTTCCACAGTACAGCAAGCTGTATGGAAAATCAGGGGAGCAGGTGAGTGTTGATTACACTGCCTTTTCAAATGAGCATTTTTCAAAACAGGCACTACTAGCATTGTGATCCCCAAGGGCAAGTATGCACACATAGTTATTGTGAGTCTTACAGTGTGTAGATTAATGATCTGGACAGGTACAGTGATGTAAAAGTGTATTTTGTGGGATTGATTTTCATGCACTGTTCTCATGTTGTTAAGGCAGCCTTGCACACAGGACAACTGCCCCTGATGATACTTGTGCAACCTTTATACATTATCTGCCCTTCCAACCATGACATATATGTCCAAGTGTGTGAAGAATGAACATGTAGCATGTGTAGTAATGGTGTGTCACTATGTCATCCATACAGGTCGACGCCGATCAGAAGCAGGAAATTTGGCAGACCATCGTCCGGGCTGTAAGATCTGTGGGGGTCGTCAAACCCCGCATCCGCCACTGCCAGAAGAGGTGGCAGAACCTCCATGGCTGGACCCGGAGAATTGCAAGAGTCCAGCTGAAGCTGTCACCTCCTGAAGGGGTGCACGATGGACCCTGACCCCCCACATGCTCCGGGTACTGACGGTGGTCTTCCCTGACCTGGATGGGCAGTTGTAGGCCAGACAGCAGCAAGGAGGGGGTGAGTATGTGCCATGTTACTGAACTATGTTTGACATGCATGTTGCACTCCCTCAGCCTGGTAACCCTCTCACAGGTCGTCTGTCTGCTGAGACACCACTTCTGTGGCTAAATGTAATGATGCCCCATTATCATCTGATACACAGGTGTGTCCCTTTCTGTCTGTGACATGTGTCACTTAGACCCTGTGTATGTGCTGTAGTCCAAGGTTAATGTGATCAGCACCATATACAACAGGTGCATTGAGTTGTCCATCATGAGTGATGTAATTGTCTCACATGTGTCAGCACATTGACTGAAATGTGCCCTGTACTCTGTGTGGAACATACATATATATTCGAAATGGTGATCCAGGTAAACAAAGGGTTGTGAAAAATATGCTACACACCTGTGCAGTAGGTGATACCAATGTTGATGCCTCAGACAAATGAAATGGATAAGTGTTCAAAATGTATAGTCACCTGCATAGTGCTCTGTGTAATCACGTGTTTCACATGGACCAAGGACAGGTATGCCAACTCAGGCCATCTGAGATACTGTCACATCAGATTTTGGTGTGCCAGGCAACACTTCCACCATTGGAAATTTGATAGTCATGTGTCTGACTCTGTGTCAGTGTGTACAGGCATGACTTTTATGATACACAGGCAGTAAATATAGGTAATGTGCACAGACATCTAATGTCTGGAAGGTGCCTCACATACACAGGACAGAACATGTGTGCATCATCCCTTGACTCTGCATAATGGTGGCTTCAACATGTATGTGTATGCTGCATTACTTTCTGCTTGAGAGCAATTGGAAAGTTCATGTAGACGGATGTGTTCATTCATATACTCCAATTTCTAAGTAGAACAACCTGAGCTTGTCTGAGTCTTCAAATTGGGTGTAGCACGAAGGGGACATGTATACTTGACCACTACAGATATTGCTTTAAAAGGGATTACATGACTGTGACACAAGGCTGACTTTCATGTTGTGATTCATTGCCCCTGTAACAATAGTCAGAACAGACTGTTTAGCCACACAGGCCAGTGGCATAGTATGCCACATGACATTTTGTGAGGGTGCAGTATTTGTACTTGTCTGTTGTCCTGCATGCAGACCATTTTAGCATTGACGTTCAAGACATTAGCCCGTCATGATGACTGGGGATGGCATTATGTTCAACATGTCAACTTATCAATTTGTCCATCCCATTTGCTCTGTCACTTCCAGACTCCCTTGCATGAGATGAGACATGTTCATAACGACACATGACAGTCAGGAGCATTACAGATCAGACAACAGGCAAATTAGTGCGTTGTTGGACATGTGTTTAGTGGTTTTTCAAATACATCTAACTGATGGTTCCATTGCCATCATGTTTTTGTGAACCATGGTTCACTGGCAGACTGACAAGTGCCATGTTCACATATGTGCAATGATTATAAAAAGTGACATAAACGTAATGCAAAGGCTTGCTCTGTGATGTGTTGTGCTTAAACTCATGTGTAAAGTCTATGCAGATGACTGATGTGAATCTGTTTCTCATCCTTGTTCACAGCATCATCTACGGCTACTGGAGGAGACAGGTCCACGGAACCAGAGGAAGTGGCTAGCCAGACTGGGTCTACATGGGGGGAGGGACACATTGGCACGGAGGGTGAGGGGAGCCACCCTGAGGGCTGGTCTGAAACATCAACATCTGCAGAGGATCAATCAAGCTCCAGCGATGACTCCCTTGTGGTGATGGGTGTTACCAGAGCAGAGGCCACAACATCAGAGTCTGCCCCCGCCACCACCACCATCTCCACCCTCACAGCTGCTCCCATTTCAAGTGTCCGTGGACCCTCCCGTGTTAGGGAGCATTTCTCCTTCGGGCCAGGCACCGCACCCCCTGCATCTGTCACCCCTGCTGCCCAGAGTGTGGAGTCTGTGGATTTGCTCAAACAGATACATGTGGGGCAGGCATCCATGCTGAGTGTCCTCCATGCACACACCAGTCTTTTGACCCAATTGGTGTCATACACGGAGGGCATGTCGTCAAACATGTCTGCCCTATAGCGGACAAGTCAGTCCATGGCCTCCTCACTGACTGCAGCAGTGTCCCTCCTACAGCAGTCCCTCACCCCTCCTACCTCTGCCCCATCCACAGTCCCCACTGACCTACCTGACCAAAGCACACTCACACAGGCACATGCACACACCCCAACAGACACAAGCAGCACACAGCCACCTAAAACAAAGTCCAAAAAAACACGCATGCACACTCAGGGGACTGACATCACACACCCAGGGGATAGGGCCAAAAAACACACACACCCATCCACAACCACTACGCATTCCTCAGCTACCTCTCCCTCCAAAATCCCTACCCTTGACTCTTCTGCAACCCCCCCCCCTTCGTAGAGGGTCTTCCTCTGTGACCTTGGCCTCTTTTCCACTGATACATCAGACCAGACTCTCAAGGGGAGGAGGAAATCACCCAGCACAGAGAGGGTGTCCACCCCTGCCCACACAGCCTCCTCTTAGAGTAGGAAGACTGAGGCCCCACCCGTATATCCCCCAGAACAAAGATATCAAAAACCCACCACCATCCCACACTGCCACCACAAAACCAACTTCATCCCAAGCCCAGGCCACCCCTCCCAAAGTTCACACATCCCAAACCATCCCAGTTTCACCCACACACCATTACACCATCCCCAAGATAATAAGGCCCTCCCCCCTACCACAAGCACTTCACCTCCCACAACACCACACCTTCTGTCAGTTCCGGACACTGCAGTGGAGCCCCCATCCCTTCAATCAGACCTGTCCACTGCAGTGGAGCCCACGCCCCCTCAATCAGACCTGTCCACTGCAGTAGAGCCCACGCCCCCTCAATCAGACCTGTCCACTGCAGTGGATCACCCGCCCCCTCAATCAGACCTGTCCACTGCAGTGGATCACCCGCCCCCTCAATCAGACCTGTCCACATCAGTGCAACCCGACACTCCAGTAGCCCCCATCCCTCCCATAACCCATACTGGTACACCCTAATCCTGTCCCTGCGGTGCCTGGCATGCCCCTAAAGATGTCCCTCCAAGGGGAGATGTCCCCTAGTTGTAGCAGTGAAGGCAAGCGAGGGAGTCCGAAGCATTCGGTTTCCCCCCTAAAGGACTCAATTAAAATGGACTGGCCATTGGCCATATTGTTATTTATGTTCTGAATATTTTTTTCAAAGGCTGAATAAAGCATTACCTTTTCTTTTGTAGATTTGCATTTTGTGTACCTAATTTTGTTAATGAGTCATAATGAAATTGCTGTTGAAATCTTGTTTAGTGAAAATTATGTTTTAGCGATGTGAGGGACTGCATGTGGTCCATTGTATATGTGTACTATTACAGGATGTCTCAGAGTCATCATTGACAGCAATTGCAGGTTGTCATGATCCACAATGTTTTGGACACGGAGTGTGACCTGCTTTTGACAACATCCCATCTTTGACTTACACTTTTGCACATAGGTTGTTCTGACATTTGTACATATTGTACAAATTTTCCAACGGTACAAGCATCTATGATGGACATGCAGAATAGCGCATTGATGATGAACACATGATCTGTCTCATCAGTGCAACTTGTTAAACATGGAGTTTGCCTACGTGCAGGTGACTTTGGGGAAACACATGTACGCAGGCTGATGGAAACAAAGTATTCTGTGTGTTGGAATTGTTGGATCCATGTCCGAGTTTCATTGGGACATGGTAGACCCCTGCCAAGACCAAGCTTGACACAGCTGACCGTACATAGTAGTGACATCACCTCATGGAAGTGTGTAAATCTGTGACATATCCTGAGACCATGGTGTGTGTCATGTGAGCATTGATCTCTGTCTGCAAACGCCATTTCCTGCCAAGACTGTAGTCCCTACAGATGTTCATGTTTGAGAATCTTTCTGTGTGCTGAGTAGTCCAGTGCTTTCTCTACCTATTGGACTTTGAGTATCCTAGATGTGAGTGCACCATTGGAATGGAGACATGATGGTGACATCCCAGGTTGGGTTGAGTCAAGGGCCTGCACTGTGGGCAAACACACATGTGACACATTTTTAATTCCTCGAGTCACATTTGTGCTAGCAACATCTGCATATTTTTAATCAGTCATCTGTTTTTGCAAGTTTGGCACTTGTATGTGTCTATGACTGTTCACACTCAGCAGTTTCTACCCTTCCCTATAGCCTGATGCAAAATGTATTTTTTGTAGGTCTCCTTGATTGTTTCATTATTCTGAGACAGTCTTAAAATTCCAAATGTGTCCGATACATATCATGTTATGCACATGTACTCCATCCTAAACGGATTTACAAGTTTCAACATGTGTAATGCCTAGCTATGTGTATTGTGTTTGTTAAACGCAGATCCCACCACCACCCCTGGGGTTGACAACAGCGTGTAGGAGAGTAGGATCTGCTTCACCTGGGTACCCCCACTTTTTGCTGATGCTTCACTGTTTTTCGACTTTAGTCTGGCTGGGGCCCTGCTAATCAGAACCCCAGCCTAGCTGCTTCCTCTCTAAAATGGTTTCCATGTGCCTTAGGCACATCTCTGATTGGAATCTGGAGTGCCCTTGTAAGTCCCTAGTATATGGTATACTATGTACCCAGGGCATAGGTACCTCAGAGGCCTGCCAGGGGCTGAAGCATGTATTGTGCCACCCCTGGAAGGCCAGCCAAAAGGACACCACAGGTCTGCTACTGCAGCCTGGGTAAGGTGGTGCATGCACTCCTTACTGTGATATAGGTTACCTATATCACTACATACATACACACATATAAACCTATAAGTCACTCCTATGGCAGGCCTTGTCAATCCTGAAGGCAGAGTACTTGGTTCCTATGTGAGAGGGTGCCCCTGCATGAGCAGAGCCCCTCTGCAGCGTTCGGAGACCCTTCTCTGATGCTGTTTGTAGTGCAGCCTGACCATATACTCTTAAGCGCATTATAACCTTGCGTTAAATGCTAACTTTGGGATGGCTGCACGGAAACATGTTGTGTTTGGTGTCAAACATCTTGGAATACTACCCCCCCGCCAGTTCTGTTGGCGGGGGTAGCATTCCACCCTTCTAGAGGGAGAGACATGTACACACCGGCCTGCCCGGTAACTTCTTTCCAAGCCCTGGCATCACAAAATGGATGCCGCTGCCACAGACACAGGTCTGGCCTCCTGCTGCTGACTGAAACTCCGGCAGGGGAGGCCTGGACAATAGGTTTCCTGTCCCAGGGAGGTGTAACCACCTCCCCAGACAGGATAATGTGTATTGGGGCTGGGCGGGAGCATTCTCTGGTGCTTTGAAGTCCTGCACTGGGGGCACACTTGGTGTCCCTGTGCATACCCCAGTTCAAACTGGTTCAGGGACTTCCAGCCCCTGCTCTGGCGCAAAACTGGACAAAGGGAAAGGGGTGTAACCACCCCTCTTCCCTGACCCTCCCATAGGTGGGTCCCCAGAGTATGTCCAACCCCCTAACTTAGTATAAGTATGGGACCCCAGTCCTTAGGACTTTAGATTTACCTGGACGAAACTCTGACACAGAATCCTGGACCTTCGACGCTCTACTTTAAGATTAGAGGACTGAAGAATCTCCCTTGGGGTCAAGGAGTGACACCCCTGCTTGGCAGGCACCAACGAAGCAATTGTCCGGTCTGCATCGCTGAAGCTCCCGCCGGACGCCGAAGTCCTTGCATCACCAGAGGTAGATTTCCAGACTTCCCCGAGGCTGCCCTGAGTCCCCAGCAAAGCTGAGGCCTGTAGCTGTCGTGGGTAACGTGGAACCGTGACCCCTGGACACCAAGCACATTTGCAAGTGCATCCTCTTCCTGGGATCCCATGAAGTTGTGCTTTGGGCTCCGAGTAGCCCCCGCCTCCAGCACCGACTGCACCGAAGATCACTGGCCTCCACTCCACGAGTGTCCCGTGAGCCAGCTCTAAGTGCGTCCACTCGAGGCTCCTTCGCAGTCGCTAGTCCATTGGCTAGTAGGCCCTCCCGAAGGCCAATCTTCTTCTGCTTGGGCTTCCCTGGCTGCTCCAGGTGTGCCCTGACTTATCCTTGCTGGGTGAGTCCCTCAGACCTTGCTGGTCTGCATCAACATCCTTCTTCTATTTCCACAAGACTTGCCGTTGACAAGGCTTGTTGGGTCCAATCCGGTCGCCGATACCTCAGCAATCGACAGACATCGTGGGACAGCTCGAATCCAGCTCCTGGTTGTCGTCGACGCCTCCTGGACCTCGTGGCTGAAGAGTCAAGATGACAGTCAACCTACCTGAAGCACCCGACATCGGTGGGCATCCGCTCATCGCCTTCCTGGTCACTGGCTAGTGACCCAGACTCTGTCCCCTCTGCTTTCAGGTTCTTCAGATCTTCGATCCACCTTGGGATCCACCCGAACACTTTCGACTTAGCCGCCAGCAGCACTTTGCAGCAGATCGCCATTGAAAACGACGACGAAACCCGACCCCGAAAGACACCTATGCACCCGGCTTCCCTGGGTGAGGTAACTCGAGTACTCCGGTGCTCCCGTGGGTATAGACTCTAGAACAACCCAGTTCTAAAGGGGTTTGCTCCAAGTCCTCCTCTAAGTGTCCCTTTTCTTTAAAATTCCAACCGCGACTTTCCCCATAGAAGTCAACGGCGATTCGCGGCTGTGTTCTCACACTGCACGCGTCCCCCGTGGGTCCCCTGTGTCACTACCTTGGGTGGTTCCTTGTGGTCCAAGCACTTCTACAGGCTTGGCCTTGTGTCTAGCTCAGTCGTGGTTCTTATACCACTTTATTGGTATATGGTTTGGTACGCCCCTAGGGCTCAAACGTGTATTTGTGCTATTACTGTTGATAACTAACTTATAACTTATGTACTTCAAACTCTAGCCTCATAAAGAGACTAGATGGGTGTGTTTAGCAATAAATACATATATTTTGAATATATACATGGTGTGGTCCTCTTTCATTTGGTCACTCAAGAGATTATAGGCTGGTAAAACAGGCTGCTTTACATTCCTTCAAGACTTAGCCTGAAGGCTGCTCTCCATAGCTACCACTAGGATAGCTTTCAATAAAGGTTGTCTTTAACCTATCTCCAATAAGGGGTTGTTTGGACTGGTGCAAGGTGCCCACTATAATTAGTGGACAGCATATACCAGGCCAACTTCTCACATTGGTGTGCAGCGTGTGGGATTCCAGCTTGCTATTGTTTTACCAGATAATCTCAATTGAATTGATCAACTGAAAACCACTAAGGGTACCTTAGGTACATATAAATCAAGCTTAGTATACAGTAAGTTCTACTGAACTTAGAGTTGTGTGTTAAGGGATAGCACACCCTTTCTACAACTCAAGAGAGTTTAGTAGGCCACACTAGAGTAGGTAGTGCATACACCACACCTCACTAGTAATGTCTTCAAAGCCAGGACCCAGTGAGTCCTTGCCAGAAGCCAGTGGGCTTCTTCCCTCCAAGTATGATAAACTCCCATTCTTGGAATTGAGAGCATTATGCAATGCTAGGAAGTTGAAGGCAGGCAAAAGTGCCAGCACCCAACACCTCAGGGAGGTGTTACTGGCTGATGATCTCAGCAGACCCCTAGGGTCTGAAGGGGTAGGCAGAGAGGGTGGGGCAGAAAATGAGGAAGGGGTCAGGGGTGAAGAAACCCAGCCCCCCTCTGAAACTGGCCAGGAAGGTGACAATGACCTTGCCCTGGAAAACCCAGCTATTCCTGTGGATGAAGGGGAGGATCAGGATGACCTCACCTTTGTCCCCCAGGAAGAGTTGAGAGTGTGCCAAGAAGGGCTAGATCTCCTTCTCAGGAGTCTAACCACTCTGACACCTCAATAGGGACCTCTGTCTCTTCTCATAGGAGAGAATCCTCTCATGACAGGAGAAAGAGACTGATTCAGTATGAGCAAGCCCAGCTTGAGCTCAGAAAACAGCAGTTGGCTATAGACAGGGAGTCCCTAGATCTCTACAAAGAGAGAAAAAGATGGGACTAGAGTCCCATGGTGGCAGCAATTTCCCCAGAGATAGGGAAAGGTCTTATGACCATAGAAACCTGAGCAAGATTGTCCCTCACTACCAGAGTGGGGATCGCATCCACAAATGGATAACTGCACTGGAGAGGGCCTGTAAAGTACAGAGGGTCCCTCAGGAGCAGTGGGCAGCAATCTTGTGGCTCTCCTTTGCAGACAAAGGTAGAGACAAGCTCCTCACTGTAAGAGAAGAGGATGCTGACAATTACAAAGTCTTGAAGAGTGCTCTGATTGATGGGTTTGGCCTAACAACTGAACAATACAGGTTAAAGTTCAGAGATACCCAAAAGCACAGACTCAAGACTGGGTAGACTATGTGGATTGTTCTGCTAAGGCTCTGGAAGGTTGGTTGATGGGAAGTAAGGTGTGTGACTTCACAGGATTGTACAATCTTATCATGAGGGAGCAGATTCTTAATAACTGTCAAAATCAGCTGTTGCATCAGTACCTGGTGGACTCTGATCTGATCTCTCCCCAAGAATTGGGAAAGAAGGCAGACAAATGGGTCAGAACCAGGGTGAGGCAGAAGGTACAGAACCAAGGTGGTGACCCAAAGAAGCAAGATTCTAAGAACTCTGATAAGGGTGGGGAGAAGGGTAAAGACCAGAAGTCTTCACAAGGCCCCCAAAAATCTTCTTCAGGTGGGGATTCACAGTCTAACAAAGGGAAAGGCCAAAAGAAACCATGGTGCAAGGTCTGTAAGCAAAAGATCCACTGGACCAGTGATTGCACCAAGTCCAAAGACTCTATTCCAGCCCCCACCAATGCCCCTAAGGCACCTGTTCCCCTAGTACAGTTACAGTTGGTGGTGGGAGTACACAAGCCAAGGGTTTAGTAGGGTTGACCCTGGGTAAGGAGATGAGCTCTGACCTAGTCAGAGAACTCACTCAGGCTGTCCTAGTCTGTGATGGAGGCATGGATGTGACCTCCTCTGTGAGTCCCAGTAATCTGGGCAAGTACAGGCAACAGCCCTTAATCAATGGAAAAGAGGCTTTGGCATTTAGGGACACAGGGGCAAGTGTCACCATGGTGACACAAGACCTTGTGGATCCTGGGCAGATTATACTTGGTGAGATGTACCAAGTGACCAATGCTAGCAATGTCAGAACAGACCATACTCTGGCAGTTGTTAACTTCTCCTGGGGAGGGGTAACTGGCCTTAAGAAGGTTGTGGTAAGTGCAGACCTACCAGTTGAATGCTTGCTTGGCAATGATCTAGAAACTTCAGCTTGGGCAGAAGTGGAGCTCAGGACCCATGCAGAAATGCTGGGCATCCCTGCAGATGTGTTTGCTGTGACCAGGTCACAGGCCAAAATGTCTAACACTGAACAGGCCTTGGATTCTGGAATAATGGACCAAGTGCCCTCCAAGAAGAGGAGTAGTAGGGTAAAGGCAGTGCCTTCCCCCTTGGCTCAGAAGGAAGATCAGTCTCTTCAGGGAGATGATCTCAGTCCAGAGGAAGGAACTGTCCCAGAGGAGCTTGAGCCTGATCAGTTTGAGTTCTTAAGGACAGGGGGCCCTTCCAGGGCAGATCTGAGCCAGGAGCAGCTGAGCTGCCCCTCTCTTGAACCCCTCAGACAGCAAGCTGCTGCTGAGGCTGCTGGGAAAGCTAGTGGTCCCCATACTGTGTATTGGGATGATGGACTCTTGTACTCAGAGTGTAGAGACCCCAAGCCTGGTGCCACCAGGAGGTTGGTTATACCTGAAGTTCAGGGGCTTCCTATTGACCCTAGCCCATGACATTCCCCTAGCAGGTCACCTGGGCCAGAACAAGACTTGGGACAGAATTGTCCCTCACTTTCACTGGCCCCACATGTCTGAAGACATCAAGGAGTTTTGTCGCTCCTGTGTAACCTGCCAGGCCAGTGGCAAGGCAGGTGGCACTACAAAGGCCCCCTGATACCACTACCTGTGGTGGGGGTTCCCTTTGAAAGGGTGGGGATTGACATTGTTGGTCCCATGGATCCCCAAACAGCATCTGGGCACAGGTTTATCCTGGTGGTAGTGGATCATGCCACCAGGTACCCAGAAGCTATTCCCCTTAGGACCACTACAGCACCTGTGGTGGCAAGAGCCCTCCTGGGAATTTTCTCAGGAGTGGGCTTCCCTAAGGAGGTTGTATCAGACAGGGGTGCTAATTTTATGTCTGGATACTTGTAAGCAATGTGGAAGGAGTGTGGAGTGACTTACAAGTTCACCACACCCTATCACCCACAATGCAATGGTTTAGTTGAGAGATTCAACAAAACCTTGAAGGGCATGATTAAAGGGCAAAAGAACAACTAAAGAGTAAGGAAATGGAACAGGAACTTGTCCCTTTCCCAGAGTAATGTACAAAAAACAACTTGGACAAGTCCTTAATTGGTTAGGGTCGTAATTATTGACCTTCACCTTGATAGAGGAACGCAGACAGACATTGGTAGTCTTAGGAAACCCCTCACCCACCTACCTAGTAGGTGGCATGCTTCATCATCGGGGCCCAGCTGGATTGCCGAGTGTAAACCAGCTGTGCTTCAACGCCTGATTTACAGCGGAGCAGGTTATTTTGTGAGAAAGAGGAAGTGCTATGTGAATTGTGAATTAAATGCTAAAAATGTCTCTAGGAAATCCCCTTATAAACGTTTTAATAGAAGGGTCCTAGGACATGAGTAAAAACATGATTGGGATATACATGAGGTAACAATGTGCCTCAATATCCCTAAAAAGTGTGGGTCTACTAGTTTCAGCCTTCTATGATATTCTTGAGGCTTTCGTCAGGACCAAAGGAGTGAGCGTGGCCAAAAAGGAATTGGTGGCCACTAGGGTGTATATATCCCTATATGAGTATCTGTGAAGAAAAGGTACAATACGACAAGTATATTTATAACAAACAGCATATATCATGCATGTCTTACGTATCTGCGCTCCTCCATGCGTAGAATAGAAGAAGCTTGACTATGAAGTAGAATGAATGCATCATGCATGTGACTTCGTGATTGCATGCATGATGACTATCTGAAAAATGACCATGCGTGGTTACAATGTGCCGTAAGAGCACACAAATATGTTCATGTGATGGATATATACGAACTAGTTCTTATATTTATGCGTGTTTATCAATAACAAATATTGTATCCAACGTATCGCATTATGGCATCTTAAGTAATTGGTAAAAGCCTTTAATCAAGTGATTTTTATGGCGCGTGATTTAAAAAAGAGAACACATTAAACATGGATGAGATAACAAACGGGACAAACTCACAAACAACATGTAAGCAGGCTTACATTAACTCCGCGTGTGTACAGTTTCATGGATCCTGTCACTCAGTGGAACTTCCTGTTATGAGGACCCTGCGCGGGTGGAGAAAGTCGTAACAATGGATGTAGTATAGAATATTACAAGAAACGTGCTACGGGAGCTGTAATAATGAGCGCGAGTACTTACATTAGTCTCAGGATAGTTACCCCTGCAACCTAAGGTGTGGACCGGATCCCGCCGTAGTGGCGTGTATCTCGAGTCTCCATATTTGTTATTGCCAAGGGAGGGAGGTCACGTAACAGCGTGCTTAATCACGTGACTTCATTACGTACGTGAACAGCTAGAGCGCTGACTTTAGGAGCGACGTGTTCAATAAAGCTTGAGGGACTGTTTTAAATGCGCTTGCGCACAGGATATAATGTCAGCATATGTGGGCATGCTACACATATTATCAAATTAAACGCAGTTGTACAAAATAGTATAGTTAAACAGCCTTAATGTATTAGGTCCAGAAATGAAAAAATGAATGAATGAAAAAAGTGGTGTCACCCGATGGTGTGATCTAGATATTTGGGAATAATTCCAATGCCCGGAGTAGGGTCAAATGAAAAATAAAATGATAAAAAATAAAAAATAAAAAATAATGATACCTGGGGTTACCTAAAGTATCTAGAGGCAGCCTATAGAAAATGTAGAGAGGAACCAAAGGAATAGGGGTTCTAACTAGTCCCCATATTACTCGAAGGCATCCGAGCAATGTATTATAATAGTGAAATATTTTAGTGAAATATTTTGGGTCATAATAGGCAGATGGTTAGGTGACCCAGATATTGGCAAATATACTACGAATGTCTAGTTTGGAAATCTGGTAGTAGACAATTGTATGGAGAATATTTGACATTACTAAATTCATCTATCAGTGGAGATGTTTAGAATCTATATATAGCATTCCATGAAGATGTTTAGTGGAGTTACTAAGTTCACATATCAGTGGAGATGTTTTAGAATCTATATATTGCATTCCAAGGGACATTGTCATTAAGACCTATGATATGGGTCGACAGTCTGTACACCCAACGTTGCTCTTTTTCTAAGAGTAGGTTCTGCAGATTGTTGGTGTGTACATCTAATTGTTCAATGACTACCCAGGCCATATCGTTGGTCGTATGTCCAGCGGTAACAAAGTGATCAGACATTTTAGTGGTGTTACGTTTACACCGGATATTGCTCCTATGTTCGCATATCCTAGTCTTTATTTTTCGGCTAGTCATACCCACATATCTCAGGTTACATGGGCATGTGATGAGATATACCACATTAGCTGAATTGCAGTTAGTGTGTCTGTTGATGTGCCATATTTTTCCTTGTTCAAGGTTTAGAGTTTTTGTAGTTTTGGTAAGATGGCACACACTGCATTTGCCACAAGGAAAGTGGCCGGTGATATTTGGTAGACCCCATGCATTTAATACCGTGCTGTTTAAAGGGGTATGTTGCTTAGGGCGTGTAGATACCAAACTGTCTCGTAGATTATGTGCTCTTTTATAGGAGAATAGTGGCTTTTCCCATTGTAGTTTGCCTGATGTTACTATTCTCCAGTTGCTTTGGATGATTTTGGTCACTTTGTTTGAAATGGAATTATACGTGGTCACACAGGTAAGTGGGGTGGTAGATACGCTCTTTTCTGCATTCTCCAGTAGACTCTCTCGATTCTGATTTCTAGCTCTTTTTGGGCTTTATTGATAACTCTGTCAGGATAACCTCTGTTTTTCAGTTTCTTACTTAATGAATCTGATTGGGATTTGAAATCCTTTACTTCACTGCAATTACGTCTCAATCTGAGGTATTGGCCATAAGGCAAGTTTTCCCTTAAAGGTCTTGGATGAAAGCTTTCAAAGCGCAATAGTGAATTTTTGCCGTTGGTTTGAAGTGTGTCTTGGTGGTAAGAATACCTCTGTTTGCTTCTATGTCTAAGTCTAGGAAGGTGATTCTTTCCCGACTTGTAAAATGGGTAAACTTTAAGTTGGGGTCCAAGGTGTTGATCCAGGTAAGAAATTCCACTAGTCTGGTCTCAGTACTTTCCCATATTAAGATGACATCATCTATATATCTCTTGTAAAATGTTATCTCCTTACAGAATGGTGAAGCAGGATTCAGAATGTGTAGTTTTTCAAAATTGTACACATAGAGTCCAGCTACACTCGGCGCGAATGTGCTGCCCATTGAAGTGCCGTATTGTTGTAAAAAATAGGGTACCTTCATATTCAAAAAAGTTGTCTTTCAATGTTAGTTCTGCACATTGTAGGACAAATGATTTAGGGGTCCTGTAGTTCCATTCTGTACTGTCTAGTGAGGTACGAAGGACCTCCAGTGTGTCATCTTGGGGTAGGCTAGTATACAAACTTTCGATATCCATACTCACCAAGATTGAGGTTGAAGGATCGAATTGGAGATTATTTAAGTGACATAATAAATCTTTTGTGTCTTTCAGGTACGTAGGTGTTGACTGTACCAAAGGCTGCAGAAAGAAATCGCAGAAACGCGAAAGTGGTTCCAAAAGTGAACCTATTCCTGACACAATCGGTCGGCCTGGAGGGGGTGTTTTGTTTTGTGAATCTTAGGGATTGTATAAAAGTATGGAATCTTTTTACCGCCTGAAGTGAGGAATGATGCTTCTTGTTTACTAATATCTCCGTTTGACTCTGCCTCATATACCAGTATGTGTATTTTGGTTTTGAGGGTGTTGCTTGGGTCTTGATCAAGTTTACGATAGTTTTTGGTGTCATCAAGAAGGCGGAGGCATTCTGTGTGGTATGCATCTTTGTTTTGCAGGACTATGCCTCCTCCTTTGTCTGCAGGTTTGATAATGATAGTGTCATTACTTTTCAAACTTTTGATAGCAGCAAACTGGGTCGCCCTTGTGTTTCTAAATATGGGATCCTCTATGGTGTTCTCAATTTCTTTGTAAATCGCTTGTTCAAAGGCTATTAGTTCCACAGGTATTGTGTGTGGTGGTGGGTTAAAGGTAGATTTTAGTTTCAGATTTGTGTCTCCTTTATCCTCATTCTGGACATTCGAAGGAGGCTGATTCTCAAAGAAGGCTTTAAGTTTTAGCTTCCGAAAGAACTCGGAGAGTTCACAGTGAAGTTTGAATTTGTCAAGGCTGGTAGTTGGTGAAAAACCTAGTCCTTTATTGAGTACTTCTTCCTCAGCGTCTGTAAGAGTGTAATTAGACAGATTCGTGACTAGGGCCTGATTCCGCTCGGTCCTGCATGTTGGTCTTTCGCTTTGCTGCGAGTATTGGCACTCGGGTTCAAGTCTTCCTCCCAGTGTACTTGGTTTCCTCGTGGTCTTCTCCCTCGTCCCCTTCGGCCTGCCCCTAAAAAATGAAACCTTTGATTTGGGTTCCCGAATTGTACTGGTGGTTGTGCAAATGGAGGGTTCCAGCCATACATCATTTGCGGGGCCATTTGTGGTAGCATCGGTGGGTATGGACCATGGTAGTTCATTTGGCCAGCCTGGTGTATGTTTGGCCATGGTTGTTGCCAGTTGATATTTTGGCCTCTACCTCTTTGTCTGTTTTTGTAGCTTCCATTGCTTGACCCGCTACTTATAGAGGATCCATCATCAGAGGAAACCGATTGTGGTGTCCTATTTGGGGCTTTGTAGTCCGCATCTGAGTAGGGGTAGGTTTTTACAAAGGAAAATTTCTTTAGATCTTTCTGAAATTGATGAATTTTAGACTGGGTCAATTCATCTTTGTATTCGGCCATTTCTTTATTAACTTCGTCTAGTCTTTTTTTATATGATGTTAGTGTGGTCTTATAATGGCTTTCTGTCGCTTGAATGTCTATTAAGATCGCATCCGATAGTCGTTTGGCTGTCTGGATTATTAAAATAATCCAGTCCCTGGTACAGTGCCAAGCGATCTGGGCCCAGTCTCTTCGAAAAGCTGCATCGTCTAGAAATATGCGAGGGGCATTTGTCACTATCAGTCCTCTTGGAGCTGTATTGGAGCGTAAATATTCTGTTAATATAACTCCATGTAGTATAGTTCTTATACGGTTTTTCTTTTTCTGTCAGATTTTCCCAGTCTGCACTTTGTGAAATCGTTTGTGCCACATTGAAGTCTGCCATGAGTGGTGAAGCTGCCAGGATGTTACTGACATCTTCGTCAGTGAAAGTGAGTCCCGGGTTCTCTGCCATGTTGTCAGTGTGTTCTCATATAATGTGCTGTTAGATACAAAAAGGTTTAAAAAGGGGAGATGACTCTCACAGCTGTGCGCTGTCGTAATACAAAAGAACAACTAAAGAGTAAGGAAATGGAACAGGAACTTGTCCCTTTCCCAGAAGTAATGTACAAAAACAACTTGGACAAGTCCTCACTGGTTAGGGTCGTAATTATTGACCTTCACCTGATAGAGGAACGCAGACAGACATTGGTAGTCTTAGGAAACCCTCACCCACCTACCTAGTAGGTGGCATGCTTCATCATCGGGGCCCAGCTGGATTGCCGAGTGTAAACCAGCTGTGCTTCAACGCCTGATTTACAGCGGAGCAGGTTATTTTGTGAGAAAGAGAGTGCTATGTGAATTGTGAATTAAATGCTAAAAATGTCTCTAGGAAATCCTCATAAAAGTTTTAATAGAAGGGTCCTAGGACATGAGTAAAAACATGATTGGGATATACATGAGGTAACAATGTGCCTCAATATCCCTAAAAGTGTGGGTCTACTAGTTTCAGCCTTCTATGATATTCTTGAGGCTTTCGTCAGGACCAAAGGAGTGAGCGTGGCCAAAAGGAATTGGTGGCCACTAGGGTGTATATATCCCTATATCAGCGCACACCCTAAAGTGCGCTGTGAGTGTGGTGGGATCTTGTTACTTACAGATCCTGCGCGATGAGTATCTGTGAAGAAAAGGTACAATACGACAAGTATATTTATAACAAACAGCATATATCATGCATGTCTTACGTATCTGCGCTCCTCCATGCGTAGAATAGAAGAAGCTTGACTATGAAGTAGAATGAATGCATCATGCATGTGACTTCGTGATTGCATGCATGATGACTATCTGAAAAATGACCATGCGTGGTTACAATGTACCGTAAGAGCACACAAATATGTTCATGTGATGGATATATACGAACTAGTTCTTATATTTATGCGTGTTTATCAATAACAAATATTGTATCCAACGTATCGCATTATGGCATCTTAAGTAATTGGTAAAAGCCTTTAATCAAGTGATTTTTATAGCGCGTGATTTAAAAGAGAACACATTAAACATGGATGAGATAACAAACGGGACAAACTCACAAACAACATGTAAGCAGGCTTACATTCACTCCGCGTGTGTACAGTTTCATGGATCCTGTCACACAGTGGAACTTCCTGTTATGAGGACCCTGCGCGGGTGGAGAAAGTCGTAACAATGGATGTAGTATAGAATATTACAAGAAACGTGCTACGGGAGCTGTAATAATGAGCCTGAGTACTTACATTAGTCTCAGGATAGTTACCCCTGCAACCTAAGGTGTGGACCGGATCCACACCTTAGGTTGCAGGGGTAACTATCCTGAGACTAATGTAAGTACTCGCGCTCATTATTACAGCTCCCGTAGCACGTTTCTTGTAATATTCTATACTACATCCATTGTTACGACTTTCTCCACCCGCGCAGGGTCCTCATAACAGGAAGTTCCACTGTGTGACAGGATCCATGAAACTGTACACACGTGGAGTTAATGTAAGCCTGCTTACATGTTGTTTGTGAGTTTGTCCTGTTTGTTATCTCATCCATGTTTAATGTGTTCTCTTTTAAATCACGCGCCATAAAAATCACTTGATTAAAGGCTTTTACCAATTACTTAAGATGCCATAATGCGATACGTTGGATACAATATTTGTTATTGATAAACACGCATAAATATAAGAACTAGTTCAGATATATATCCATCACATGAACATATTTGTGTGCTCTTACGGCACATTGTAACCACGCATGGTCATTTTTCAGATAGTCATCATGCATGCAATCACGAAGTCACATGCATGATGCATTCATTCTACTTCATAGTCAAGCTTCTTCTATTCTACGCATGGAGGAGCGCAGATACGTAAGACATGCATGATATATGCTGTTTGTTATAAATATACTTGTCGTATTGTACCTTTTCTTCACAGATACTCATCGCGCAGGATCTGTAAGTAACAAGATCCCACCACACTCACAGCGCACTTTAGGGTGTGCGCTGATATAGGGATATATACACCCTAGTGGCCACCAATTCCTTTTGGCCACGCTCACTCCTTTGGTCCTGACGAAAGCCTCAAGAATATCATAGAAGGCTGAAACTAGTAGACCCACACTTTTTAGGATATTGAGGCACATTGTTACCTCATGTATATCCCAATCATGTTTTTACTCATGTCCTAGGACCCTTCTATTAAAACTTTTATAAGGGGATTTCCTAGAGACATTTTTAGCATTTAATTCACAATTCACATAGCACTTCCTCTTTCTCACAAAATAACCTGCTCCGCTGTAAATCAGGCGTTGAAGCACAGCTGGTTTACACTCGGCAATCCAGCTGGGCCCCGATGATGAAGCATGCCACCTACTAGGTAGGTGGGTGAGGGGTTTCCTAAGACTACCAATGTCTGTCTGCGTTCCTCTATCAAGGTGAAGGTCAATAATTACGACCCTAACCAATTAAGGACTTGTCCAAGTTGTTTTTTGTACATGATTAAAGGGCTCCCAGAGAAGCTTAGGCGAAGATGGGACATACTCTTGCCCTGCCTTTTATTTGCATACAGGGAGGTGCCCCAAAAGGGGGTTGGCTACAGCCCTTTTGAACTTTTGTTTGGTCACCCTGTCAGGGGTCCATTGTGCTTGGTGAAGGAAGGATGGGAGTTACCTCTCAAGCCCCCAAAGCAAGACATAGTGGACTATGTACTTGGTCTCCACTCCAGGATGGCTGAGTACATGAAAAAGGCAACTAAAAACCTTGAGGCTAGCCAGGAACTTCAAAAAGCCTGGCATGACCAAAAGGCTGTACTGACTGTTTACCAGCCAGGACAGAAGGTGTGGATGTTGGAGCCAGTGGCCCCCAGCAGTTCTCCAAGACAAATGGAGTGGACCCCATACCATTGTTGATCAGAAGGGTGAGGTTACCTACTTAGTAGACCTAGGAACACCCAGGAGTCCCCACAGGGTTCTCCATGTCAACAGATTGAAACCATATGTGGACAGGGCAACATGGGCTTGCTCATGGCTACTGATGAGGGACAGGAGGAAGAGAGTGACCCACTCCCTGACCTGCTCTCACAGAACCCTGATGATGGGTCAGTAGATGGTGTAGCCTTGGCAGGCAGCCTCACTGCTCAGCAGCAAACTGATTGTAGACAAGTGCTCAATCAGTACCGACATATGTTCTCTCTGACTCCAAGTCAGACCACCTGGTGCACTCATGAAGTGGACACTGGGGACAGTCTGCCTATTAAAAATAAGATTTATAGGCAACCTGACCATGTCAGGGACTGTATCAGGACAGAAGTCCAGAAAATGTTGGATTTGGGAGTTATTGAACCCTCAGATAGCCCTTGGGCTAGTCCAGTGGTCCTTGTGCCAAAACCTCACACCAATGGTGGGAAAAGAGAGATGAGGTTTTGTGTGGACTACAGGGGTCTCAATGCAGTCACTAGGACTGATGCCCATCCAATACCTAGGGCAGATGAGCTAATAGACACTTTGGCCTCAGCCAAGTATCTAAGCACATTTGACCTGACAGCTGGCTACTGGCAGATCAGACTAGCTGATGATGCAAAGCCAAAGACAGCATTCTCAACCCCTAGTGGGCATTATCAATTTGTGGTGATGCCCTTTGGTCTGAAGAATGCACCTGCCACTTTTCAGAGGTTGGTGAATACAGTCCTTACAGGTCTGAAGCCTATAGTGCAGCATATCTAGATGATATTGCTGTCTTTAGCTCCACCTGGGAGGATCACCTGGTCCACCTCAGAAATGTTTTGCAGGCCCTGCAGAAAGCAGGCCTGACTATCAAGGCCACAAAGTGCCAGATAGGGCAGAGTCAGGTTGTGTACCTGGGCCACCTTGTGGGTGGAGGCCAGGTTCAACCACTGCAGAGCAAGATCCAGACCATCATGGACTGGACTGCTCCAACTACCCAGACTCAGGTGAAAGCCTTTTTAGGCCTGACTGGGTACTATAGGAGATTTGTCAAGGGGTATGGATCAATAGTGACACCCCTGAATGACTTAACTTCCAAGAAAATGCCCAAAAAGTTTCAATGGACAGTTAGCTGTCAAAAGGCATTTGATGACCTAAAGCAGGCAATGTGCACTGCTCCCATTCTACAGAGTCCTGATTACTCCAAGAAGTTCATTGTCCAAACAGATGCATCTGAATTGGGGGTAGGGGCTGTACTGTCACAATTGAATGATGAAGGTCAGGATCAGCCAGTAGCTTTTATTAGCAGAAGGCTGACCCCTAGAGAGAAACGTTGGTCAGCCATTGAGAGGGAGGCCTTTGCTGTGGTCTGGGCTCTGAATAAGTTGAGGCCATACTTGTTTGGTACTCACTTCCTTGTTCAAACAGACCATAAGCCCCTCTTATGGCTAAAACAAATGAAGGGTGAAAACCCCAAACTGCTTAGGTGGTCCATTTCCCTACAGGGGATGGACTTCACAGTGGAACATAGACCTGGGAGTAACCATGCCAATGCAGATGGACTCTCTAGGTACTTCCACTTAGAACATGAAGACTTAACTGGACAAGGTTAGTTTAATGTCCCTACGTTTGGGGGGGTTGTGTAGGAGAGTAGGATCTGCTTCACATGGGTAGCCCCACTTTTTGCTGATGCTTCACTGTTTTTCGACTTTAGTCTGGCTGGGGCCCTGCTAATCAGAACCCCAGCCTAGCTGCTTCCTCTCTAAAATGGTTTCCATGTGCCTTAGGCACATCTCTGATTGGAATCTGAGTGCCCTTGTAAGTCCCTAGTATATGGTATACTATGTACCCAGGGCATAGGTACCTCAGAGGCCTGCCAGGGGCTGAAGCATGTATTGTGCCACCCCTGGAAGGCCAGCCAAAGGACACCACAGGTCTGCTACTGCAGCCTGGGTAAGGTGGTGCATGCACTCCCTTACTGTGATATAGGTTACCTATATCACTACATACATACAAACATATAAACCTATAAGTTACTCCTATGGCAGGCCTTGTCAATCCTGAAGGCAGAGTGCTTGGTTCCTATGTGAGAGGGTGTCCCTGCATGAGCAGAGCCCCTCTGCAGCGTTCGGAGACCCTTCTCTGATGCTGTTTGTAGTGCAGCCTGACCATATACTCTTAAGCGCATTGTAACCTCGCGTTAAATGCTAACTTTGGGATGGCTGCACGGAAACATGTCGTGTTTGGTGTCAAACATCTTGGAATACTACCCCCACCGCCAGTTCTGGCAGCGGGGGTAGCATTCCACCCTTCTAGAGGGAGAGACATGTACACACCGGCCTGCCCGGTAACTTCTTTCCAAGCCCTGGCATCACAAAATGGATGCCGCTGCCACAGACACGTGTCTGCCCTCCTGCTGCTGACTGAAACTCCGGCAGGGGAGGCCTGGACAATAGGTTTCCTGTCCCAGGGAGGTGTAACCACCTCCCCAGACAGGATAATGTGTATTGGGGCTGGGCGGGAGCACTCTCTGGTGCTTTGAAGTCCTGCACTGGGGGCACACTTGGTGTCCCTGTGCATACCCCAGTTCAAACTGGTTCAGGGACTTCCAGCCCCTGCTCTGGCATGAAACTGGACAAAGGGAAAGGGGTGTAACCACCCCTCTTCCCTGACCCTCCGATAGGTGGGTCCCCAGAGTATGTCCAACCCCCTAACTTAGTATAAGTATGGGACCCCAGTCCTTAGGACTTTAGATTTACCTGGACGAAACTCTGACACAGAATCCTGGACCTTCAACGCTCTACTTCAAGATTAGAGGACTGAAGAATCTCCCTTGGGGTCAAGGAGTGACTCCCCTGCTTGGCAGGCACCAATGAAGCAATTGTACAGTCTGCATCGCTGAAGCTCTCGCTGGACGCCGAAGTCCTTGCATCACCAGAGGTAGATTTCCAGACTTCCCCGAGGCTGCCCTGAGTCCCCAGCAAAGCGGAGGCCCGTAGCTGTTGTGGGTAACGTGGAACCGGGACCCCTGGACACCAAGCACATTTGCAAGTGCATCCTCTTCCTGGGGTCCCACGAAGTTGTGCTTTGGGCTCCGAGTAGCCCCCGCCTCCAGCACCGACTGCACCGAAGATCACTGGCCTCCACTCCACGAGTGTCCCGTGAGCCAGCTCTAAGTGCGTCCACTCGAGGCTCCTTCGCGGTCGCTAGTCCATTAGCTAGTAGGCCCTCCCGAAGGCCAATCTTCTTCTGCTTGGGCTTCCCTGGTTGCTCCAGGCGTGCCCTGACTTACCCTTGCTGGGTGAGTCCCTCAGACCTTGCTGGTCTGCATCAACGTCCTTCTTCTATTTCCACGAGACTTGCCGTTGCCAAGGCTTGATGGGTCCAATTTGGTCGCCGACACCTCAGCTATCGACAGACTTTGTGGGACAGCTCGAATCCAGCTTCTGGTCATCGTCGACGCCTCCTGGACCTCGTGGCTGAAGAGTCAAGACGACCGTCAACCTACCTGAAGCACCCAACATCGGTGGGCATCCGCTCATCGCCTTCCTGGTCACTGGCTAGTGACCGAGACTCTGTCCCCTCTGCTTTCAGGTTCTTCAGATCTTCGATCCACCTTGGGATCCACCCGAACACTTTCGACTTGGCCGCCAGCAGCACTTTGCAGCAGATCGCCATTGAAAACGACGACGAAACCCGACCCCGAAAGCACCTATGCACCCGGCTTCCCTGGGTGAGGTAACTCGAGTACTCCGGTGCTCCCGTGGGTATAGACTCTAGAACAACTCAGTTCTAAAGGGGTTTGCTCCAAGTCCTCCTCTAAGTGTCCCTTTTCTTTAAAATTCCAACCGCGACTTTCCCCATAGAAGTCAACGGCGAATCGCGGCTGTGTTCTCACACTGCACGCGTCCCCCGTGGGTCCCCTGTGTCACTACCTTGGGTGGTTCCTTGTGGTCCAAGCACTTCTACAGGCTCTAGGCCTTGTGTCTAGCTCAGTCGTGGTTCTTATACCACTTTATTGGTATATGGTTTGGTACGCCCCTAGGGCTCAAACGTGTATTTGTGCTATTACTGTTGATAACTAACTTATAACTTATGTACTTCGAACTCTAGCCTCATAAAGAGACTAGAGGGTGTGTTTAGCAATAAATACATATATTTTGAATATATACCTGGTGTGGTCCTCTTTCATTTGGTCACTCAAGAGATTATAGGCTGGTAAAACAAGCTGCTTTACATTCCTTCAAGACTTAGCCTGAAGGCTGCTCTCCAGAGCTACCACTAGGATAGCTTTCAATAAAGGTTGTCTTTAACCTATCTCCAATAAGGGGTTGTTTGGACTGGTGCAAGTTGCCCACTATAATTAGTGGACAGCATATACCAGGCCAACTTCTCACACAGCGCAGGGAGATTAGCTTACACATTTATTGCATTGGAGCCTACTGACACAGTTGTTGTGTGCCCTATCTAGTGAGACATGTATCTTCCAAGTCTTCTGCAGTAAACAGTCAGCATATTTATTTTGACAATAGTGATGATCTGCACATGATGCAGATTTTATAGCTAGATGCAGATTTGATATGATAGACATGCCAAAGAAGGTAACGTTGTAAATGGTCTGATCTTGAGTTGTGTGCAACGCACATAGTCAACACATGTTGACTGTCTTTTACATTGTTGTTCCATGCTTTGCTACACCTCAAGTAGGAATTTGGTCTACACATGTAGCGCTGACAGCTGTGACACAACCACCTCATGTTTGTTGCAGTGGGAGTATCATGAATGTATTTTGATTGTCTGTGGAGTTGTGTGTTGTCGTGGGCTGTCTCCTGTGTGCTTCATTGTACAATAACTCATCAAAATGTCATTATTCTGTGAGTGTGTTTACTCCTGCTGCCCTGCAGGGCTTGAGTATGTGTTGTTGTGGACAGATGCTGTGAATTTGTGTCCCATACATATGTGTGTCTGCCACCTCTTGTTCAACCATAAACTGTGTGTGTTCTAGTATGTGGCATGCTGGGTGTACCCTGCTGATACAGTGATTGACAAATTGGTCATACACAACAGTACATGGACCCATGTTTGTATTTTGATCACAATGATGTGTGGTCAATAATGTGTTCCTCGTCATGCAGCCAGCGATACACACTGTCATGGGTGCCTGTGCAATGTCACCAGTCAATTTAGGCTTAGATGAGGCACATTGATGCTGGTCAAGGTGTGTGGTGTTTAGATTGGCCAACTGTCACTTGTCTCTTGGCTAGGCCCCTACCTATTATGTGGCCTAACATTACGGGCCATGCCGTGGAAGTAATGTTTGTGTTTGTGAGATGACAGTGGTTCTTGCAAGGCACGTGACACAGTGCGCAGAAGTGATTGGGCTCTAAAGTATGGCACACATCCTAATTTAGCATGACAGAGGGTCAGTATTAAAATAAATCCAATTCCAATAAGGTAAGTAGTGGGTTTATTGTCAGCACGGCAGAAGTACACCATTCAGTTTAAGCTTCAGATGCAACTGAGCCCAACTGACACAAGTACCAAACATGGAACCTCAGAATATGGAATACACATTGAAAGATAACCTAGCGCATGCATAGTGGCTCACGGCCAGGTGAACTATTGGCTTAAAGGAACAGGAGTGAATAAAAGAAAGGGGAGTGATGTAACATATCCCCCTCATTAACAAAAACAAGAGAGATAACAAGCTAAACAAAATCATTAAATCTTTTAGGAACCTGTATAGTGCGATTTGAATTCTTGACTCTGAGAGCCACAGAATCACTGTTACTCATACCAAGATCATCAGTAATAAGTTTACTTTGTATATCAGTGTCACAATTATGAGAAACACTTAACATGGGACATTTAGCCAACCTTCTAACATTCCAAGTTTTGCCATCCTGTGTGATGACGCTGTTGCTAAATATTTTTTTAATCTGGATGGCTTTGCCAAACTTATTAGAACCCTTGTTTACAAAACCTGGTTTGAGGATTCTAACCCAATCGCCAACTTGGAAAGTGTATCTCTTAGCTCTCCACTTGTCATCGTACCATCTTTTGGTTTTCATTTGCTTAATTTCTACTCTTCTTGCCACATCACTCACACACTCCCTTCCAGAAACAAACATTTGAGACTTTTCTCTGAACCACCATGGGCACACGTTGGATGCATGCTCTCTGCCCTTGAGGAGTTTGAAAGGGCTGACTTCAGTGGTGGTGTGTGGTGTAATGCGGTACACCCATAACCGTTCTCTTAAAGCACTCACCCAACTCGAACCAAATTTAAGGGAATCCATAACAAAACTCTTGAGTACACGATTAAAACGTTCCACTTGACCATTTTCATGTGGTTCATAAAGTGATGTGAGCTTGTGAGTAATACCACATTCTTTGAGAAATTCTTCCATTTCAGAAGATGTTAACTGTACTCCATTATCTGAGATTAAAATGGATGGACACCCTTCACGAGAAAATATTTCTTTAAAAAAATTGATTACTACACTTGTGGTAGCTTTGGCAACAAATTTAACCTCCAGCCATTTTGAATGATAATCCACGATTACTAAGGCGTATCGTGAAGACTCTGGTAACATATTGAACGGACCTGAAATGTCAAAAGCAATTTTTTGCCATGGTTCAGTGGGCCACTTAACAATTTTTAAAGGTGGGGTGTGTGTTTTTAACATTTTTTCACTAGAAACACATACAGTACATTCTCTCACCACTCTATCTATGAATTTATCTATACCAGGCCACCAAAAACGTAGCTTCTGACAAGGCGTTTCATGGAAGAAATACCTGGATGGGTGTCGTGTGCAATCTGTAAAATAGCATCATACATACCTTCCGGGGAATGCATTTACCGGATTTAAAAATAAAATCACCTTCTACTTCCAACTCTTCCGACACCTTGAAAAAGGGTAAAAGATCTGGGGGCATATTAGCAAGACCCACGTTAAAATTATCGCAGTTTTAGCGGCAGGAAACTGCCGCTAAAACGGCGATAATGGGCTTGCTAATATGCGTTATGGAATTCCAATAGAAGCCCAGGTTAGATGTGCAGGACATCTAACCTGGGCTTCTATTGGAATTCCATAACGCATATTAGCAAGTCCATTATCGCCGTTTTAGCGGCAGTTTCCTGCCGCTAAAACGGCGATAACTTTAACGTGGGTCTTGCTAATATGCCCCTTGGTCTTAACAAACACCTCTTAGGCCAACCCTCTAAGATGAATTTTTTGAGCTCACACCATTTATCATCAGTTTGCTCACATTTAAACCAACAATCTTCAGTTATACCTTGGAATTTCTCCTGAACTATGTCTTCAATGGTTACTACAAAATCATATTCCTTGACAACATTAACATTATCTTGACTACATGGCATTCGTGACAGAAAATCAGCCGTAACATTTTTTTTTCCTGGTACATATTCCGTTTTGAAATTATATTCCTGTAATTTGGATGCTAATCTTGCAATTCTGGCTGTGGAATTCCAACCTCCTCCGGCCGTCAAAATATTAACCAGTGGCTTGTGATCTGTCCTAAGGGTGAATTTGCTTCCCCATACATATAGCCTATAGTGCTCTACGGCCCAAACACACGCTAAAAGTTCCCTTTCGATGACCGCATATTTACGTTCACACTCATTTAATGTCCTGGAAGCAAACGCCACGTTCCATTCTTCCTTTCCCTCTCTTTGTGAGAGAACCCCTCCTAAACCATAAAGACTGGCATCTACAGTAATAATGCACTCTCTGTTGATGCGAAAGGGCTTAAGGGTGGGGGCATTAATTATATCCTTTTTATGGCTTCAAAAGATAATTATTGTACATCAGTCCACTCATACTTAACACCTTGTCTTAAAAGTTTTCTTAAAGGTTCCATTTTTGTGGCGAAACCCTTCACAAACTTGCTGTAGTACTCACACATACCTGCGAACGATAGGAGTTGTTCTTTGTTGTCTGGTGATGGAGCTTTGATAATCGCTTCAACATTAGATTTCTTTGGAACCACTCCAAGCCCAGACAAGGTGTGTCCTAGATATTCAACTGATTCTTTAAATAATTTGCATTTGTGTGCTTTGAGAGTTAAACCATTTTGTTCCAATCTCTTACAGACTTCATTTAGGTGTATTTCATGTTCAGCAATATTTTTAGAAAAGACCAGTATGTCATCTTGGAAACATTTGACATATTTATCCAAATCCCTAAATATTTGGAACATAACTCTTTGGAAAACTGACGCGGCTGATGCCAGTCCAAAAGGCATGCAGGTGTATTGAAAAAGGCCTTGTGGAGTGATAAAAGCCGTGTATTTTTTAGATTCTTCCGTGAGTTCTATCTGGTGATAAGCCAATCTTAAATCCAAAGTGGAGAATACCTGTGCTCCATCTAAGAGAGAAACCACTTCATTTATATTTGGTAGGGGGTGACGATCTACTATAATGTTGGAGTTGAGAGCCCTCAAGTCCACACATACCCTCAATTTTTGATCCTGCTTGCGTACGAGAACTATCGGAGAAACCCATTCTGATGATTCTATAGCTTCAATTATACCTTCCTTAGATAAATCATCTAACATTTCTTTAAGTTCTTCTCTAATGTTTATGGGGACACCTCTTAATTTCTGTACAACTGGTGAATGATCTTTCTTTAAAACAATCTTATGTGAGAAATTTTTCAGTTTTCCTAGTTTGTCGCAAAATACTTTTCCAAAGCTTTTGATAAGTTTAGTTTCTTTATCAGATTGTGAGATACTATCTTCAACCACAGCGACATTATTCATTAAGATGTCATCACACAGCGATACTGGTTCCTTGGAGCGAGAATTAAGCATAATCCCCAACTTCCACTGATCCTGCCAGCCTAAAACATTTACCCCCTTTTGAGAAATATATAATTTAATCTCCGCTTTTCTATATTTGAAATGCAACTCCACATGGAAGAAACCCATAATATCAATTTTTTACCACAAAAACTTTCAGCAGCAATATCTGATGGTTGCAACATACTAAAGGATATAGACTGAGATAATGTGTCTATGTAATATTGATGAGAGATGATAGTCCATGGCGAACCGGAATCTACCATGAGTATCAAATCAATTCCAAGAACCTGAAAAACACATTTGGGTGACTTCATTTGAGTCTGTGTGTTGTTGTCTACAATGGAAACGACAAACCCTTTCTCAATAACTGGTGTTACACCCATAACAGTACTTACATCAGCTTCGGATAAATAAGATATTGTTCCTCGCGTCTGCATGTGTTGTCGTCTATCTCTACATACATTGCTGAAATGACCTATCTTATTACAAATTTTACATTCCCTATTAATAGCTGGACAACCTGGAAAGGAAGCATAATGTGATTTGCTGCCACATCTGTAGCACATACCATTGTTATTAACCACATCATTTCTTCTCTGAGCAAAACCATATTTAAACTTGTTAATTCTATTTCTTTCCAGTGGTTGTGGCATATCTTGCTTAGTCTCAGATTTGTGTCTGACGGCACATATCTCTTCTTCTGTGGCTGTGGACTTTTTATCGGTGCTTTGTCTGACAGTTTCCATCCATTTGTCGGATTGTTCTTGTGCTTTAGCTGTGGCTATTGTTTCAGTCAAATTGGGGTCACCCATGACCCACAACTTTTCTTGAATTTTTTTACTTCTAACATGTACTATTATTTGATCACGTATCATTTCGTCTGTTATCAAGCCAAAATTACAATGAATGCTCAGCGACCTTAATGCTGTCAAAAAGTCATCAAAAGATTCTTCTTCCTTCTGTACCCTAGTGTAAAACTTAAAACGATTTAAAGCTATGTTTAAATCTTTTCTCCATTCTAGCCAAGGCTTCAGTATATACATTCATGGAGTCCCCTCCTCCTTCACTTTGAGTAGTTATTTGTGGTAGTGCTCTAAAAATAACTTGCCCCTCTGACCCCAGACAATGTAAAAATGCTTTTCTTTCATTCAGCACCCATTCTTTCCCCATCTATGGCTTTCATATATGTCGAGAATTCTTCTTTCCATCTAGACCATGGCATGGGTGGATCACCCTTTGTTTGTAAAAATTTTGCTGGGGGATCAAATTGCATGTTGCAAACTAATGTGTTTTGTTGAACGTTTTAAATAGGATCTGTTTAAATATATTATAATGTCACTAAGAAAATATTGAGAAATTGCAATGTGAGATAACAAGAAAGAAAACGAAAAATAAAAATAAATAAATACATAAACCACTCACTGTTGTTTGGTAGTTAGAGTTGACGGCACGTTGAATGGCTCCGAGTGGTTATAAATAAGGGCTACTGAAACATGCACTTATTATTAATTTGTTAAAACAACCTTACATGAGAAAACGTGAGCGAAAGGTTTGGAAATGCTGTTTTCCGTCCGTGGAGTTGTCCGTGTAACCTTGGTAACACAAGATGGCCGATGTACGTAAGTTTACGTATTTGTGATGTAAGACTTTGACGTGCTGGCAGAGATCAGAACGAAGGAACAGAACTCGCGCACACTGGAGTTATGTGGATGGCGCAAAGTGTTCTTTTTTGAAAAATGCGGCGGAAACGGTGCTGGGTTGAAGGAAATGAATTAAAAGGTATTTCTAACCCAGAAGTATACAAAAGGTTGAAACTCCGTTGTATATGGTTTGTCTCTTGTGTGGCACTGTCTTTAAAAGTACAGCCGCTGGTGCAAATAGGAGCAGTAAGAGTGAAGAGAAACACACGACGATGGAGTAGTAAAGACAGCCGCAGGTGCGATCAGTGCACAGATTTATAAGATTATTGATACTGCCGCTGGTGCGATCACGTCACTTAATATGAATTAGTTTAAAAAAAATAGGATACTTAAGGTGAAAATAAACAAAGACGTACCGTTCAATATATTAATCCTGAAGTTGCTTGCTGTATGCCGTAAAATCTTGATCCAAATTGTATGTAAAGTTCCATAACGTATAAAATAATGGTGGGTCCAAAAGAAAATCACTCTGTGCCCGTGCTGTTGAAGACAAAAGTGTTTTCTTTTCCGTCGTCGCCAATATTAAAATAAATCCAATTCCAATAAGGTAAGTAGTGGGTTTATTGTCAGCACGGCAGAAGTACACCATTCAGTTTAAGCTTCAGATGCAACTGAGCCCAACTGACACAAGTACCAAACATGGAACCTCAGAATATGGAATACACACTGAAAGATAACCTAGCGCATGCATAGTGGCTCACGGCCAGGTGAACTATTAGCTTAAAGGAACAGGAGTGAATAAAAGAAAGGGGAGGGATGTAACAGTCAGCAGACATGATACTGTCACCACAGTGATGTGGCCTTGAGGGTACTGCAGTAGAGAGTCAGTCTCTTGATGTTTTGTTTGGTGTTCCACCAGGCTTGTTCCACATGTGACTCTTGTGCACCCGCTCATCAAACAATGCCTGATTGGCCACATTCACTTTCCCAAATTATGGAATCATTCCAGAATGTACTCAGCATGCATATGTCTCAGTGGAGTTCTGACCCACATTGTGTGTACTGTGCCAGGCAAGAAACACTTCAGCACTCACACAGATGTTGTCTTTGTTCTGAGTGTGTGGCTGGTTGGTTGTCTTTGTGCATCTTCACCCATGTATTTTGACAGTGTTTCAATGGCATTGAGTGGATGTTTAGTTAATTGTTTTGCTCTACTGGCCCTGGGACTCCTTCATCTTCACTCTGCACATCCCTTATGTTTTGCATTTGACCTTGCTGCCACAGTGTGGTACTGGATCTCATCTAAAATGTTGTTTCAGATTGAATCCTTTGTAATTGTGTCTGCTTGTGACAAAAATGTGTGTTCATGCATTTTGGATGGTCACATGTTACATTGTCCAATTGAACATTGCTGGCAGTGTTAGCCCCCAAGAGCACTGATTGGCTGTACATGGCTGAGGGTATCTGACACACACAACAATGTTGGCCTCAACCATTTTGTTGCTGTTTGGCACACAACCACTACTTTATCACTACATTGCTTGTACTTTTAGGCCCAAAAATAACATGATTGGTCGGACATGCTGGGTGTGTGAGACATACATTCACCTTTTTGTCACTACAGTGATGTGGGGGTTATCCCCCATTACCCCTATGTGCTTGAAAATGCTGGGGTGTTGAACCCCACACACACCTTTTTGTCACTACAGTGATGGGGGGGGGGTTATCCCCCATTACCCCTATGTGCTTGAAAATGCTGGGGGATGGCACCCCACACCCACTTTTTTGTCACTACAGTGATGGGGGGGGGAGGTATACCCCATTGCCCCAATGTTTTTGAAAATGCTGGGGGATGGAACCCCACACCCACTTTTTTGTCACTACAGTGATGGGGGGTATCCCCCATTACCCCTATGTGCTTGAAAATGATGGGGGATTGAACCCAACACTCACCTTTTTGTCACTATAGATATGGGTTGTTTGTCCAATGTATCTCTTAATGTGTCAATTTTGCAAGCACTGTACACACTACACACAATTTAGGCATGACAGCACTGGGGGAGTGTTCTGCATCCACCCCCTATGGGGTGGACAATGGTGGGAGTGAAAGGCATCCACCCCCTATGGGGTGGGCAATGGTGGTAGTGATGGCCATCCACCCCCTATGTGGTGGGCAATGCTGGTAGTGTTAGGCATCCAGCCCCTATGGGGTGGACAATGGTGGGAGTGATGGGCATCCACCCCCTATGGGTGGGCAATGCTGGTAGTGTTAGGCATCCACCCCCTATGGGGTGGGCAGTGCTGGTAGTGTTAGGCATTCACCCCCTATGGGGTGGGCAATGCTGGTAGTGTTCTGCATCCACCCCCTATGGGGTGGGCAATGCTGGTAGTGATGTGCATCCACCCCCTATAGGGTAGGCAATGCTGGTGGTGTTAGGCATCCACCCCCTATGGGGTGGGCAGTGCTGGTAGTGATAGGCACCCACCCCTATGGGGTGGGCAATGCTGGTAGTGTTCTGCATCCACACCCTGTGGGGTGGGCAATGCTGGTAGTGTTAGGCATCCACCCCCTATGGGGTGGACAATGGTGGGAGTGATGGGCATCAACCCCCTATGTGGTGTGCAATGCTGGTAGTGTTAGGCATCCACCCCCTATGGGGTGGGCAGTGCTGGTAGTGATGGGCATCCACCCCTATGGGGTGGGCAATGCTGGTAGTGATGGCCATCCACCCCCTATGTGGTGGGCAATGCTGGTAGTGTTAGGCATCCATCCCCTAAGGGGTGGGCAATGCTGGTAGTGTTCTGCATTAACTCCCTTTGGGGTGGGCAAAGCTGGTAGTGATGGCCATCCACCCCCTATGTGGTGGGCAATGCTGGTAGTGTTAGGCATCCACCCCCTATGGGGTGGACAATGGTGGGAGTGATGGGCATCCACCTCCTATGTGGTGGGCAATGCTGGTAGTGTTCTGCATCCACCCCCTATGGGGTGGACAATGGTGGGAGTGATAGGCATCCACCCCCTATGGGGTGGGCAATGCTGGTAGTGATGGCCATCCACCCCCTATGTGGTAGGCAATGCTGGTAGTGTTAGGCACCCACCCCCTATGGGGTGGACAATGCTGGTAGTGATGTGCATCCACCCCCTATGGGGTGGGCAATGCTGGTAGTGTTAGGCATCCATCCCCTATGGGGTGGGCAGTGCTGGTAGTGAGAGACATCCACCCCCTATGGGATGGGCAATGCTGGTAGTGTTCTGCATCCACCCCTATGGGGTGGGCAATGCTGGTAGTGCTAGGCATCCACCCCCATGGGGTGGACAATGCTGGTAGTGTTAGGTATCCACCCCCTGTGGGGTAGACGATGGTGGGAGTGATGGGCATCCACCCCCTATGGGTGGGCAATGCTGGTAGTGTTAGGCATCCACCCCCTATGGGGTGGGCAGTGCTGTTAGGGTTAGGCATCCACCCCCAATGGGGTGGGCAATGCTGGTAGTGTTCTGCATCCACCCCCTATGGGGTGGGCAATGCTGGTAGTGATGTGCATCCACCCCCTATGGGGTGAGCAATGCTGGTCGTGTTAGGCATCCACCCCCTATGGGGTGGGTAGTGCTGGTAGTGATAGGCACCCACCCCCTATGGGGTAGGCAATGCTGGTAGTGCTCTGCATCCACCCCTATGGGGTGGTCAATGCTGGTAGTGTTAGGCATCCACCCCCTATGGGGTGGACAATGGTGGGAGTGATGGGCATCAACCACCTATGTGGTGGGCAATGCTGGTAGTGTTAGGCATCCACCCCCTATGGGGTGGGCAGTGCTGGTAGTGATGGGCATCCACCCCTATGGGGTGGGCAATGCTGGTAGTGATGGCCATCCACCCCCTATGTGGTGGGCAATGCTGGTAGTGTTAGGCATCCACCCCCTATGTGGTGGGCAATGCTGGTAGTGTTCTGCATCCACCCCTATGGGGTGGGCAATGCTGGTAGTGTTAGGCATCCACCCCCTGTGGGGTGGACAATGGTGGGAGTGATGGGCATCCACCTCCTATGTGGTGGGCAATGCTGGTAGTGTTCTGCATCTACCCCCTATGGGGTGGACAATGGTGGGAGTGATAGGCATCCACCCCCTATGGGGTGGGCAATGCTGGTAGTGATGGCCATCCACCGCCTATGTGGTGGGCAATGCTGGTAGTGTTAGGCATCCACCCCCTACCCCCTATGGGGTGGACAATGCTGGTAGAGATGTGCATCCACCCCCTATGAGGTGGGCAATGCTGGTAGTGTTAGGCATCCACCCCCTATGGGGTGGGCAGTGCTGGTAGTGATAGGCATCCACCCCTATGGGGTGGGCAATGCTGGTAGTGTTCTGCATCCACCCCTATGGGGTGGGCAATGCTGGTAGTGTTAGGCATCCACCCCCTATGGGGTGGGCAATGCTGGTAGTGTTCTGCATCCACCCCTATGGGGTGGGCAATGCTGGTAGTGATGTGCATCCACCCCCTATGGGGTGGGCAATGCTGGTAGTGTTAGGCATCCACCCCCTATGGGGTGGGCAGTGCTGGTAGTGATAGGCATCCACCCACTATGGGGTGTGCAATGCTGGTAGTGTTCTGCATCCATCCCCTATGGGGAGGGCAATGCTGGTAGTGTTAGGCATCCACCCCCTATGGGGTGGACAATGGTGGGAGTGATGGGCATCAACCCCCTATGGGGTGGGCAATGCTGGTAGTGTTAGGCATCCACCCACTATGGGGTGGGCAGTGCTGGTAGTGATGGGCATCCACCCCCTATGGGATGGGCAATGTTGGTAGTGTTAGGCATCCACCCCCTATGGGGTGGACAATGGTGGGAGTGATAGGCATCCACCCCCTATGGGGTGGGCAATACTGGTAGTGTTCTGCATCCACCCGCTATGGGATGGGCAATGCTGGTAGTGATGGGCATCCACCACCTATGGGTGTATTGCCTTTCGCGGGAATGTGAAATTTTTGTGTGTGGTAGGTGTCTGACTTACCGTCTGTGACGGACGTGTCGGTTCCGGTTGTTGATTCGACCGTAGAGTATAGGGATGACATGCACGATCGGATACATGGTTGCTTCGTCTCGTACGCAGTGATCGTGTTGTGGCACGAATCGGCGATGAAATACAGCTCTTCCGGATGCTGTGACGTGCTGGAGGTGGCGACCTGTTCGGAGCGTAGGAAGTACGTATTGTACTTGGCCGGCCGGAAACTGCTTCGGAAATGGCTCCGGACGACTCCATTCAGCGTTTACGGAGCTGGGTCATATGGAAAATGGTGCTGGAATCGGAGCGTACGTGTCGCTCGGAAATAGGAGACTTTTGTGCATCGTACTTCGTCGTTTGGATGGATCGGCTCCCGGAACGAGTCAGTCAGAAGGTAACGCTGCAGACGGCTCTCGGAGGGCCTTCCGAGCGAGATCGGAATCTGGCCCTTAGTGTGGATTTTTGGAGGTGTCTCCAAATACACTGATTAAAATGATATTAACAACCCTGAATGTCTGTGTGAGGGTAGGTTTTTACAATTGCATTTATCATTGCCTGCTCAAAATCAATGATTATTTTTGGGGGAAAGTAATTATTTTTTTCCTCTTTAATTTTTGATAATAGTTCAATATAGGTGGAGTTTTGCTTATTTCGTAATAATGCGTATAGAAAAGGAATGTTTGTATTTTGGTATAGGGCATGGACAGTATATAATTGATAAAATGGTTTTTGACATATTTTAAAAGTACCGTCCATCATCCAAGTTTCACGCTGTTGGAGTTTTAGTAAATTATTAGCAGTTGCAAAAATAATTATTCTTTTATCCTTTGATTTGTTATCATAAAGAAGACATTGTTCTTCATTATGTGTAATTGAGAGTTCTGGGGAATTTCTACTTCTTCAAATGTTTGGGGACAGGTGTGGTAGTGGTAGTAGCTTTTTTAGTTCTAGCTATTGTTCTTTTTAGGGAAGATACTGAGGGCATTTGGCCAGTTGCTTCCTGTGGGATTTTGGGGAGCATTTCTTTAAGTATTTCTGTAGTAGACTTTTCTGATCTAGTGCTAGCTTCTTTTATATTGTCTAAAGCATTTCTAACCTCAATTTCAGTAACGTTAGGGGGGTGGTTATCCTCCTTAACATACAGTACAGTTGTTTCCTTAGTTGTAGCTCTGCCATAAGATTTGTTGGAATAGTATTTACTACATTTCCAGTTTACTCTCAGTCCAGTTTGATTTTCTTGGGTATATACATACCCCATATAGCACAGTAAAAAATTTCCTTTTTGTGAAGTTAAGATTTGGGCGCCTTCAGTCATTGTGATGTTTCAAATGCTAAGAAACATTTATATAAAAATTACTAAAAATATTACTGTACCGTTTTATTTTCTTAAATATATAAATTGTCATTTATATACTTACAACGTTGAATTTGAAGTCGTTTTCAATGCTGATGCGTTTTCTTTGCTGCTTGAATTCAGTTTTGTTGCTGAGATTTCTGTTGGTACAAAATAAGTAATTTTAATAATTTTGTTTAAGTGTGTATGAAGTGGGGGGAACTTGGGATAAAGTTGGACTTGGTTGGGTATTTTCTCTAATTGTTTTAGTTTTATTTAGTTTGATACTTACTTTATTTACAAGTCGATTTTTCACAGTGTTCTGTAGGTGTTTGAATGTTTTCAGGATTATCTGTAGAGGAGATATACATTTAAAAAAAATATATTTATTATTTTCTCACTATAAATAGTGGTTTTAGAAGATTAGCAGTAGCAACAGATTATAAATGTTATTTTACTTACTTTCTGGAGTAGGTTATAGAGTTTTCTTTAATGTTGTTCTGTGTTGTGGCAGCAATCCGGCAGAGTTTCACCTTCTTCTTTCTTTTTGGTTTGAGGTGTAAAATAATGATTGATTTTCGTGTGTTTATATAGTGTTTAATTATTAGTTTGTTTAATTTCATTGGTTTAATTTATTAGTGAGTGCATTTCATTGGTTGTCATTTATTGTTTTAATTGTTTTGGTGGTTGCTTTCCATATATGAAAACGCTAATTAAGATTCAGTTATTGCATATATTTTTTTTTTGTGGATTAGTCTATTATATGTGAATTATATTGTTTTAGATGTTAAATAATATGTGCATTTTATTTATGCATTATATTTATATAGTTATTAATAGTGTGTTTTTAATATATGTTATGCTAATATTTTAAAATCTTTTTAAACAGGTTGTATTTGATTTATTTTGTATGTTGTGTATGTTTATTGCTAAATAAATATTATTTGGGTTAAGTTTTGTATGTTTATAAATGTTTTTAACATGTCGATATATTTTTTTTTACGATATTATTGGTGTCTATATTGTTGTTATTAATATTATTGACATATTGTATCTTTTTAAACAATTTCGATATTTTTCATTACTATATTTTTGTGTTCGATAATACTGATATCGATGTAAGTGTATGGCGATATTTTAATGTTGAGATTAGTGTATTTTTATAAATAAGTGTAGGCTGTCGATATTAGTGTAATCAATATTTTTGACTCGATATTATGGCAGGTCGATATTGTGTCTTTCGATATTATGTCAGTGATTCAATAAATTAAGTAGAAATTTAGTTGTTTGAAGTATGTAACATAAAATGTATGTTGTATTTTCTTTTCAGATAAATACTTGTGTTCAAAAAGAAAAATTTAAGATGACAAAAATAAAGCAGAGGAGAAAAGCACAAAAGAAACAGTGCTTCCTGCAAAAAATTGAGAACAAAAAAGTATATGATGGACAGAACGTTGAGGGGAAAAAAAACAACTGCTGGTAAGAGAAATAAGGAGTTTCTTAAAACCGTATTAAGAAAAATGAACAATATGGAAACTGATGTGAATTTAAAGGAAGCTTTACCAACAACTCAGAAACGAAAAGCAGTAACTCATGTTCAAAGTGGAAAATGCTCTAAAAAACAACTCATCTGATATCAAGGCAGAAGCAGTACAAAGACATAGGAAGAAGAATGTTTAGAGGTAGGGTAATAATGAATTTGGAAGGAAATTTAAAGCAGTATGGGAGAAGAACAGCAGCATTGAAGCAAAAAGAACACATAAAAAGTGCAGTAGATAATGCATTTGCCTTGAAGCTTAAAGTATTTATCCTAATATTAAATAGAATGAGAACACTGCACAAGCACTTTTCACCATTTTCGAATGCTGGCTGTTCATCATTTTAAGGTGAGAAATTTAGTTAGAAGACTTTACTGTTGAAACTCCTGAATTGTATTTAGGACAATTAAGTCAAGCGCTTTTGTATGGTACAGTATCAGAGGTTGAAAGTGTTTGCGATGATATTCAATTCTGTTTCTTTGGTCCTCAATTATAATCTGGTGAAAATGAGAAATGGTATGTTGAGGTGTAGAGGAAAAGAACACAGGTATTAGTACTGATAAGTTTGAGAACAAAATAACAAAGTTTAATGCAGTTTCTACATAGAAACCAAACCATGTTTGTATATGCTGTTGACACACTCAGTACAAAAACCAAATTTGAAATGTAGATTTGTTCTCAAAAGCTGAGCAAGATATCAGAGATAAATGGTTATAATTTGCTGAGTATTTATTTGTGGAAGAACGGTTCAATTTGTCAACACGGCAGATCAAAACTAGCGGATAACAAAATGCCTGCAAGAGCATCACATAGTAAGTTAGATTTGGTTAAAAGTTCATATAAAGATCTTCATCTAAATGTTTTTGAAGCAATACTGGAGAATCTATAATCCCATTTCAAGCAATAGTTTGTATGGAACCAAAGACAGGAAAACTTCCACCAACTGGGCTACAGAAAGGCCTTAAAGGAAGAGTTGTATACTTGCCTTTAGGTTTTAAGTGTAATATTGAACCTGTGGGTATAGAGAGAGATATAGATGGGCCACTTATTATTCTAGTGATTGGTGTGCCCACAAAAAAATGGCAAGAACTAGTGGATGTGAATGAGGTGATAAATGCTACATTCTACCTCAAACAAAAACAATTGTATTACAAAGATGTAGATGCTGTTACAGGTTAAAGTTACAATGAGGATGAAATGTTACAAACAATACTGTATCCATCCACTACATTCTAAAGTAATTATGGGAGATGTGGTTGATTTATACCAGATGAAACAGGCTAAGGAGCTCCAGTGAGTGTCTGGGAGAAAAGTCTAGAAGCTCGCTGTTTCCCACAACTATTTCCAACTGGAGTAGGCACATGATATGATGACCGTCCAGTGCAAATACCAACTGTTGAGTATAGATCAATGAGATAATATTCCGAAGATACTAGAGTTAGTCAAAATATTCCATATATTTTCAACCTGTTATTTTAAAGTGATTTCAAAAAGTGGACATTAATACGCTGTTAACCATGTTCTCAGAACAGGAGTTAATCTACATAGTATGTCCGCAAGAGACTTTCTCAACAAAATTCATGGAAAGGATGAGAAGTTGGAATACAATTTAATAAATTTGATGACATGCCAATGTGGCACCAATGAATATTGGTATTGTTGTCATGGTGAACTGAAATATATGTTACGAAATTTAGGAGCACCAACTTGGTTTGTGACCCTCAATTTTGCAGAGTATGCATGGGACAATTTGCATGACTTTTTGAGAAAAACAAACTGTAACATTAAGGAATCTATCTGAAGCCACCTCTTTTTGAGAGAAACAACCTGTAACATTAAGGACATCTAACTGAATACACCTGAAGAACTTTGCTCTTTGGATCCTGTAAGCATTTGCAGGTATTTTAACCACCGATTTCAAGCCATGCTTGTGTTCCTCTGCAACAAAAAGAATACACCTCTTGGAGAAGTCACTGATTTCTTTTGGCGTAAAGAGAACCAAATAAGAGGTGCTCCTCATATTTATATGCTGTTGTGGATTAAAGATGCACCAAAATTTGGAACAGATACGGATGAGTCTGTAATTTCTTTCTTAGAGCAGGATGTTACATGTACAATCTCAAAAGTCAATGACAAAAAAGGCCTAAAACAGCAACTTGTGCATTCTCAGTTACATAGATGTGGGAAGTACTGTTGGCAGAAGTACAGAGTGGAAGGAACATTTTGCACTAAATGTTGTTTTAGTTGAAATGTGTTTGAATGCTTGTGGATGCATGTCATATGAGCTATATTGATTATCACTTTAAATCTATTAATTATAGATATCTGGGTATTTCTCCTTTTTAATCGATCTTTTAATCAATTTATTTTAATTCTCTGTGTACTTCCCCTTTTTAAAGCAAATTATTGTATATGTAGTGCACATAATTTACAATCTGTGTTATATGCCTGTCACTGTTACTATTGCACTATGGTCCATTTAATGAAAGTAATACAAAATTATTCAAAACTAACTAAATGTTGTTTTGAAACTTTTAAGACCTGTTCTCTCCAAAGGGAGAGTCAACAGTTTTTTGTCTGCAGTTAGAAATATGCTCACTCTAAAATCACTGAAAATACTATAATCTAAGGAGAACAGAAGCTTTAAAATGTATAAACAATTACAATTCTGTCATTCTGAAAATGTGGAATGTGAATATGGATATTCTGCTATGATGTCAGTTAGACGCTTGCCCAACCAACATCGTAACTAGGGTCTTGGTTACCAATACAGCCACTCACATATCCACTCACAGACCCATAGAGCCACTCACACAGCCACTCGCTCACCCATACAGCCAATCATATACCCACTGACTCACCAATACAGACAGTTACACGGCCACTCCCACACCCATACCGTTACTCACATACCCACTTATTCACCTATACAGGTACCACATACCCACTTATTCACCCATACAGCCTCTCACACATGGATGCACACAGTCACCCAGCCACTCACATAATATATGTTAGAAATAGTATCAATCATTAGTAGCACACAAAGTGTAGTAATTTCACTTTTGTAGTACCTTAGTATATATGTTTAACATTTATAAACTTTTAGATAACACTCACATTCGCTGGATGATTTTATCAGTGATGTAATTTTAGATGTCACTAGTGATGTCATGAGTGATGTCACCGACCATGTAATGAGTGATGTAATATGTGAGGTCATAAGAAGTGCATTGCTTGGGCGTAAGGTATAGTTAGCTCAGGTAACTTTAACTGCTGAATTTTTTATGAGTGAAATCTGAGCCTAACTATTACGTCCCTGTAACCTTTGTTTTCTTCAGTGAATTTCTAAGATTTTTTTAAAGTCCATCTCATAACAATAACATCCTTGTAACTTTTGTTGTTTCAGTGAATTTCTAAGTTTTTTAAACATTAAGTAAGATGCCTATGGCAATGCATGGTGGAGGGGGGTTAACACAGTGCCTGGCATGGCATTGTTCTGCCCCCATCCAAGCTTGCTGCTCGTGCCACCCTCCTCCTTGTCATCCATTGTACAAGTCAATGCCCCTGCTCCCGCATTACAGCTCTGTGTGGCCGTTGTTTTGCCACTGCCCTTGCTGCCTGCCCTGAACTGTTAGCTTGCTGCCCCATCAAACTCCTCCCTACCCTCTGTTTTCTGGGTGCATGCACCACCTCCCTCCCTCTTGCCCTGCATGGCTGATGTGCTCCCACTGCTGTCAATTTAGCTTGATGTCCCTGCCCACTCCTCCTGCCCTCTGTTACCAAATTCTTGGCCCCATCATTGCCCTCCTGCTTAGCCTCTGTGCTTAGCTTGTTGCCCTTACTCTCCTTCTCCCTGCCCTCCGATGTCTGTGTGCATACTCCTGCTCTCTCCTTTTTGCTTACCATGTTCCATGGACCAGTCACTGCCCCTCCTATCTACTCTGGATGTTCTGCTGGGTTGTCATTTCCCTTCCCCCTGCTTAGCATGGTTTGATGGCTGCCATCTGCCCTGCCACATCGACCGTGCCTGCCCGAGTTCCATGCCCCTATCCTCTCCCTCCTGTCATCCATAGTTCATTTTGCTGCTACTCCCTGATGCCCTCAATGCTCTGTTGTGCTGCAACTGCTCCTCCTGCCTGCCCTGCCCTGCATGGTATGTTGTGAAGTCCCTTACCCTCCCCTCTCTTGTCTGTGTCCAGCCTCTACTCCTCCCTTCTGTCACCCACGATCCTTTGTGCATGCCCCTGCCCCCTCCCTCTTGCCCACCATGGCAGTTGTGTTGCCACTAACCCTCCCGCTTGCCTTGCATCATCTTCTGTGCTGCCACAGCCTCTACCACCTGCCCTGTGCAGTCATCTTGCTGCCCCTCACCCCCTCCCACCTTCCCTCCATTGTCTGTGTGTATGCCATTATAGTCTCACTGTTGCCCTCCATAGTATGTTGTGCTTCCAGTGCGATCCTACCTGCCCTCCGCAGTCAGCTTTTCCTTGTGCAGACTCCTATGCCCTCCTTCCTGCCTTGTTTTGACAGTTGTCATGCCCCTGCCCTTCCTTCATGGTCTGTTATGCCGCAACTGTCCCTCCTGTCTGCCCAGTATGGTCAGCTTGCTGCCCCTGCCTCTTTCCCCCCTGCTCTCTGTTGTTCATGTGCATGGACCTGTCCCCTCCCTATTGCTATCCATGGTCCATTGTGCTGCACTGCCATCCTGCTTGCCCTGTGTGGTGTATAGTGCTGCTGCAACCCCTGATGCCTGCCTTCAAGGACAGTTTGGTGCCCCTGACCTTCTTCTTCCTGCCCTCTGTTATCCAAGTCCATGTCCCTACCCCATTCCTATTGCCCTCCGTGATCCAATGTACCATACTTGTCAACATTTTGAACTTGGTAAGAGAGAGATTATGAAAACAAAACCTGGGGAATTGATTTTTTCCATTAACTTTAATTGAAAAAGAGGAGATTTTAGGCAGGAACAGATAAAATAAAGCCCTTTTGTGCTTAAAAACATCGGGAGTCTCCTGCCTGAATCTGGTCTCTCAGCATGTATAGTTGTACTGTCACTACCTCTTCCTTCTGCTCTCAGTGGTCTGCTATATTGCCACAGCCACCCTCACCTGTCCTGCATGATTGTTTTGTTTCCCCTTTCCCCTGCCCTACATGGTCTGTTGTGCTGCCACTGTTCCTCTGCCTGCACAGTGTGGTCAACTTGTTGCCTCTGCATCCTCCTCCCTGCACTCAATTATCCAAGTCCGTGCCCATAACCTCTGCCTCCAAACAGTATTCTAGTGATCAACTATAAATCAATCAATCAATCAATGCTTTATTGTTTAAGTTAATAAAAACCATAACAATGTCGTAAAAAGAAAGAAAGTCACACAATTTACAGGCATTTAAAATGTTTAAAAGGCATTTAACAATCTTTTTTTTCTTTTCTGAAAAACACAGTTTTCATATCATGTAAAACAAACTAAAATGGAGCATGTTGTTGTGTCATAAAATTATCAACGATATTGGTATCACATCAGTGTTGATATAGAGTGCATTTGTGCAGCGGCTTAGGGTTTAAATACAGTCAATGGATCTTTGGACTGGACTAGACTGGTGGTATGTATATTCTTGGGCCGTGTTATCTTTTCGTAAAGTGACAGAAATATCGTCATCTTACAGGTCAGTTGAGAATCTGTTGTGCCCAGACCTTTAATAATGGCAGATCTGCAAGTTCGAATGCCCCTGTAGGTAAAAGCTATTTTTAGTAGCGAAATCCGGATAGATTTTAAGAAGGGGCAAACACAGATGAGATTAATAAAATCTTGCCTTACTGCACCACATAAGCTACATGTTCTGGGGCAATTATACTTCCATGTTGGTTGGTTGGCCAAACTTTGGAATGCCCGAATCTGATAGCCATTAGCTTTCATTTCAGGTAAGATGAAAATGTTGTGCTTAGGTATTCCGCCGGGCGTATTGATGTGAAAGGTTGGAGAACAATCCAGACATGGGACCGATTAGCTAGTATGCTTTTGTCTTCTAGTAATGAGTGGAGTTTGCCCACTTTGTTTGTCACTCTGCGAAAGGCTTGGAAGGAGGGGTTCTGAGCCCAGAGTTTTGTTGTGTTGGTTTCCTTCAATGCGGTTTTCAAGAATTTGCCGTAACTTGAACTCAGATTGTCTATCTGGGTTCCCCACGAAGCATCATGTAGAACTTTGGATCGGTTCAACCAAAGTTTGTACTAAGTTTTAATTGCAGCATATTTTCTCCCAATCTCCTGTTGGATGAGATCAAAATTCCTGAGCCGGGGATGCGTTCCAGGGTAGACTAAAAACTTTTTTATACGTCTTCGTTTGTAGAGAGTCTAGACGTTTTGCATCTTTGCCATTTAAAGCTATGCTCGCGTAAGTTACTGTTGGCAATAGTTTAGCGGCCATCACTGCTACTAGCGGCTTAAAAGATGGGCCCTGTAGTTTTTTTGAAAGGGCACAGAATGCGTCAATAAGGCCATTTCTTTTTTTTTCAAGATATTGTTTGTGAAATTGAAAATTCAATTGATTGTCTATATACCCCCGTATATTTGTATGTACTGACTACTCCTAGGATCGTTTCTCCCAGCTTGATTGGATGTTGATGTCCCGGTCAATTCATAATTGACATAGTTTTTGTTTTTGTGACATTAATTTCCTGAGCATTAGCCTTAGCAAACATTGATAATTCGTTGAGTGCTCTTAGGAGGCCAACTCTGGTTAAGCTAAGCAGGACTTTGTCATATGCATATGAGAGATGTGTTATGGGCAGTGGACCAAGGCGCGGGGGATGTGAATTAACCTGGTCCAATCATGGTGAGAGATCCGCCATGAATAGATTAAATAGATGGGGGGCTAATACACAGTCTTGCTTTAATCCTATCTCTGTTTGTATTTTACTTGACAGTCTTGTGCCATTTGCTATTTTTACACGGACCCGCGTGCTCATGTACAGTTGTATTATGGCTCGTAGTACTGTTTCAGGGAGGCCAAGTTTCCTTAATTTATTCCACAACAAGCCACGGTTTACATGATCGAATGCTCTTTTAAAATCTATGAAACATAGTTGTAATTTTCTTTGCAAGCGTTTGCACGTGTCCGCTATTATGGCCAAGGCTAAAATGTTTGTTGTCGTGCCAAACCCTTTGCGAAATCCTGTTTGGTTGAATGGGATCAGCCTGTTTGTATTGGACCATTCTACCAGGTCCTCCAGGATTAATGATGCATAATATTTGGCTTCAACGTCAATAAGTGCAATTAGCCTATAATTTGCCGGGTCCGACCTATCGCCTCCCTTAAAGATCGGATTGATTATTGATCCTTTCCAGCTCATGGGAAGGGTATTCATTGTACCTATCTCCTTATAGAGCCGCACAGCGGAATTGCCCAGTAATCAGGATCACTCCTGAAAATGGTCTACGGGATGCCATTTGGCCCAGGAGCCCCGTCCCTGCGTCCCATTTTTATTATTCTGGATACCTTTTCTACCCCATGGCTTTGGCTGTCAGGGGCTATTGGATTGGCAAGGGTGGTACTGATGTCTTGAGCTCCGATTGTGTTATTTCCAAATTGTTTGGGCTCCAAAGCTTTGTGGCTATTGTCCATCTCTCTATTAACGAATGGTGTAGGATCTTCAAATGTTTTATTTAGGTGAGCTACCCATCCTGGCTCAGTTACGCATGCATTATTTATTATTTGTGATGATCTCGTTGTACCATTTACTAATTTCCAAAAGAGCATGTTGTTGGTTTGTTTGGCACAGGAAAGTAGCTTTGTCCAGAATATCTCCTGTTTCGCTTTCTGATCATTCCAGATTTGCTTTTATATAGCTTCCTGGTGTTCTTTGTATGATCCCAGGCGTGATTTGGGATGTTGGGAGTCTTGTTTTTTCTGACCGCCCTTCTCATTTCTTTTCTAAGCAAAAAGGCTTTTCCTGAGAGACTTACAGTGTGCTTGTCCCTAATTTTCCACGCATAATCAATTTGGGTACCTGGTTTAATAGGTTTTTGGTGAACATGGTCCAATTCACTACTCAAGTGATACCTGGAACGGTGTTTGTTTCAAATATCTTTTTAGCTAGCAATGTAAGTTCTGGGAGTGTTTCTACTGACCATCGAATGCATTTCAAATTTGTTGTAGTCAGGTGGCCCATCTCAATGGGGGCTGGCCGGTGTTTTGGGAAGCTTAATTTTCTTTCAACAACCTGGTATGAATGGTCACTTCTGGTTGAATACTTGATGATATATTTCTCCACATGGGCCAGCAGTGGAAGTGGGTATTTTCACCCTGATAAGTCCATCGCGGGGGAGTATCATCTTTTGTTCTGCCATTTATTACTTGTAGGCCTAGTTGTTCCAAGGCTAGAACTAGCATTTGCCCATTCAAATCCTGTCGTTTTGCTACCAAGGACGATTGTGGAGGAACTGACCAGAACTCATTAGCCGCTGCTAATTGCTCATCTTCATCCGGGGTGTAGATTAAGTATGAATTAAAATCACCAGTTATTATTATCTCCCCAGCTGGGTTCTCAAATCTGATAGTGGTTATTATCGATAGAAGTTTTTCATATTGTCATTCTTTTTTGCTCGCATTCGGATGCAGGTAGACATTAATTAGTATAACTGTTATTGTCGGGTAATTGGACCATTGGTCCATTTTGATTACTTGTAGGTCTGATGTCGTGCTGGACAGCTGGTCTGATATGATGCTTAGTGCTGATGATATATATACTGCGAGGCCACCTTTTGGTCTCCCATATCTGTGTGTTCTTGTTGCAGTTACATGATGGTGTGTATAGTTGGCCACTTCCTTACGCTCTGTCAGCCAGATCTCTTGGAGCGTAATAATCTCATAGTTCTCCCAGTGTGCCAGAGGGACATTGTCCTGTATTTCTCTTTTTACACCTGCAATGTTCCAGGATAAGAGCTTTAAGGAATTGTTATGGGTGCTTTTTCTTTGTGTGGCAAGTCATTCTGTTCTCGGAGCATTGAGAGTTGAGGCCATCCCGTTCCAGTTGTTTGAATCCTGTTGTGACTTTTGTCTGTTCTTTATTTTTTAATAATCACTCGTTTTTCCTCTGGCATTTTGTAATACTGAGTACACTGGGATATTTTCTTCGTCTATGCTAAGCCTCCTGGGTGCCTTTAGTAAAGGTGAAGGATAACGTGGTCTTAAAAGCTTTGCCAGTGTAATACCTCAAACTTCAAACTGTTGTCTAGCGTTCATGATTAAAGACACTATTTCCTCATTTCTCCAGGTCGAGAGGGTTTTTTCCATCTGGTTATTTTCTTCTTGAGGGATAAATTTAATTGACAGCGGATCTGTTGTAGTAAGATGCTTTAATGTGGGAATTTCTGCAATTAATCTCAATATGTTTCCTCTGTTGAGGAGGTCTTGCTGACCCTGAGAAATGTAATGAGGTATTAGTATAATCTGCTTATTCATACTGCTTGCTTTGTGTCCGATCTTATTGATGTAGGGAGTGATTGTTGAAATACCTTTCTGTGGTTTGTCCCGACTCCACCATCTTTCTGTAGATTTTCTTTTATTATAATCTTTTCCTTCTGGGCATTTTCTTTTAGTGGGCTTCTCTGCTCCTCCTCAAAGCTACATTTAGTCAGCTCTGTATTATTCCTTTTATCAATTGTTCATTTCGCAACTGTCTGATCCAATATACGTTTTTTTTGTTTCAATCTTCCCTTGTTTTCTGCATGACATTCATCTCTGGTTATGCTTAAGACTTCATGTGTTGCCTGCTTTGCAGCTGTTCTATCGTTGGATTCTCCTTGGCTTACTTATCGAGCTTTCCGTTTTATTCCCGATTCTTTTTTGAGTTGCAGCGGAAGCTTTCTTGTTTTTGATTCTGGTAGCTTATTTTTGGTTAATGCCGTTTGTGTTTGAGGTATTTCTTGATTGGTCTGTATTGTATCCGTTGATTCATCTGTTTGTAAGCTGTGAGTTAATTAAATCCATGAGGTAAGATGTCCTTGCATTTTCTCATTCTCACCTATCATCACTTGTTCTGTGGGAATGCTTGGGAGTTTTGGGACTGTTTGCGAATTTTTTGTTTCAAAAATATGAAACCATCTCTTACTGATGTTCGTATCTTTCTTTGTACATTGGTTGTTCTTTCTAGATTTCCTCGCTTGTTTCTTCTGTCTCTTAGTTTGCAAGTGTGTTTCTGTGTTTACTTGGCCATCAGATGAGTCAGGAGATTGTTTTACTTGGCCGTTGTCATTGTCTTCAATTCCTGACCCTTCATTGGAGATCTCAAACGGTTCGGTTATGAACAATGTCTTTGGTAGTTCTTTGACGTGCTCACTGTTGTTGTGTTTGAATCCTATCCCTCCTTTAGAGATCCTAAGTGGTTCAGATGTGACCAGTGTTTTTGATTGTCCAAAGGGGGAAGTTTGTTGATTTGACGTATGTGTCATGCTGGAGCGATTTATATTTTTTATCTGGCCATCGCCATTCGCTTGCCTTTCATTTAGAATGCTTTTTAGAATGGCTGGAACAGTACTCAGTTTATCAATAATTGGACCACATGCACACTCTTTGGCTGCTAGTGTGTTTGTTTCACGCTCCTTGATTATTAAGTCCGCCAATGTTTCCAGTTTTGCATTTATTCCTACAATATATGAAGCTATTATGTTCATCAAATATATCTGTGTGTCAAGCTTATCCGATTGTATGTTGAGTACTGTTATTGTTGTTTCTAACACTTTTAGCAGTGAGGTATATGCTGTCTGATAGTTCACCACTTTTGTTTCTAGTATAGGCCCCTCCTCTGTGCGTTCTTTTGGGCTTCTATCTTGTTCCTTTGCGTTATCTGCTGTTATTGAGTTATTCTGTGTCAGTCTTATTTCGATGGAGCTAGTATGCATCTGCATTATGTTTTTTTTTTTTTTTTTTCTTCTGGTTATGCTTCATCCAGCTCTGAGTCTGGGTGGGCTGTTCCAGTGTACTTGATATCTCGATTATTGGCTGTGAGTGTCCTTGTGTTGTATTACTGAGTGCTTTACTCATACGATTCTCCTATTGATTAAGGGTTTCGACTTCTAACGCCTGAAGCAGGTCTGTGTTGCTTGTTAATGATATTGAGTGAAGTCATGATTTGTCCCACTGTACGTTTGGGAACTGAGGGTTATCTGAAGTGTCCAATTGTATACCTTCAACTTCTGGCATTTGTTTAAGTGTACCCACATTTGGCGCTGATTTCGGTGTGGAGTGTGGACAATCGGAAGCATGTACTTGTGCCTGTATCACTAGCCGGCTACTAGTCGCCTGATAATCGGCGGACGCTTTTTCTATGTTTTGACTATCCTTCTGTTTGTTTTTGATCTCGGAGCCATTCATTTTCGATATCATTAGCTTTTGTGGTGTCAGTGGGTTCGGGAGACCCTCTAGTTGTCCTGTTTCTGAGTAGATGGCTTTTGTTGGGTCTTTTAGAAACGTAAACTTTCTGCTGGGAATAATTTTTCCAAATAATGAGTTTTGCGGTGATATTAATGGACTTGTTGATACTTGGCCTGATTTATTTGGGGTTTCCACAGTCTCCTTTGGTTTCTTGGTGACTTGTTTTTTTTTGTGCTAATTGTTTTCTGAGTCGCCCCGACCTCATTTTCTGTTCTTTAATTATGATAAATAAGTTTCCGTTTGTTTTCTCCTTGCTTGCATTGTGCACGATATTCTGATGGTCGGTCTGGGCTATTTTAATTATAAGCCGCTTAATTTGTTGTGTTCAAATTTGCCTTTTAGCTTTGTTGTTGATTTTGGGTTAAGGCTTGTGAGGTATGTGCTGTCTTATTTTGCGTGATTGTTTTGTTACGTGATTATTTAGTTAATAGAACTGTTACTGGGCCTAACGAGAATATCTCCCACCGCACTTTTACGCTCTGCACGGTGTGCATGCCCCTGCCCCAGGTCCACTGGGTTGCCGCAACTCTGCCCTCCCTAGTTGTGCTAGCCACGCTGCTGGCTAATGTGTCGGTGCGAACGCAAATGCTGGCTCCACCCTCCGCCACAGATCACTGCCAAGTAATTGCCTGGTGCATAGTTTGTTGCTAGGCAAGTGCCCTTCTTGTGGGGAATTGAGCTGTATTGTATTGTGCTAACTGAGCCAAGTCGCACTCTCTCCTGGCTCGTGGCAGTGGTGTGGCCGTGATAGTAACACTGCTCCTAGATGCTTAAAGTCTAGGAGACTTTTGTAGTAGTTTGTTGTAGTTTTTTTTAGGGTGGCACTTGTAGCAGCTTGCTGCGTGGGATGAAGGCGGGGGTAATGCAGATTATGTGGGTTGAAAGCGGGGTTACTGTGGGGGAGATGCAAGCAGGGTAGCTAGGCTAAGAGCTGAGTGGGAGCCGATTGTGAGCCTCCAGTAACCTGCAGCTGCTCCCAGCCTGGCTGAAGTCTGGCTGAAGTGCTTCCGCAAGGCACCGGGCTCACTCACTACGACCCCCACTTGCTCAGCCGGCTCACTACCTATCTGCCCGCTCAGCCTGCTCAGCCTGCTGAGCTCACCTGGCTCTGATCCCGCTATTCCCCTTCTCTCCTCTCAGGGCTCTAGAGCTCCCAGCCCCTGATGTGACCATTGCGATCGTTTTTCCGTCCATCCGTCTGCCGCAGCCGCAAACTGCCGCTTTGCTGCTCCGGAACTGGATTCCGTGACTCGCGTCTCTCTCTTCACGTTTTCTCCGCTGTGTACCAGTCTACCTGTGTCCGCTGCAATCCATGGCAAAACCACAACCTTTGCTGTTTGCTGGGTCCACAGCGGCCGCTCCACCGCCTTCTCCGCTTGCTTTGCCTACTTCACTCTGCTGCTCCAGAAGTCGAAACTGGTCGTCACTCACAATATCATAATGAACAACTAGATTTCAAACATTCTATATTTATTACAGAAGTGTGGCACGCCTGACGTCATTGATGTAATCAAAACTGTCATACCTAAAGCATTTCCTTTAGAAATTATAAAAATGAGAAGGCCTTAGACATGGGTAGTGCTCTAAACAAATAAAATGAGGACATATTATCTCAAATAGTGAAAAAGCTATTTTACATTATTTTCTATCTTTATGTTTTTTTATCCAGTTGATCACTTGATTATATGTTACACTTAGGGGAGAGGATGTGACGTTACGGCCAGAGCTACAGACTTTGCAACTGGGGAAATTCTGTGTTTTATACACTTCTGCCATAAGGCTGTACTTGGGCTACATTTGGGTGATTGTTGTGCTACAATTGGACTCTTTTTTCTCTGGGGGTTATCTTGGGAGACTTATTTGTTATGAAGTTCCCTAATTTCCTCATTTACTGCAGTATCCTCAGTAGAATATACTTTACATTTTACACTTCAATTCCATCAAGATGTCGTTCAGATGTGCCACACTTTTGGCATAAATTCAGAATGTTAGCACTCTATTTGCTCATTATAATGCTGTAGTAAAGCTACTGATCACCACTGAGTTAACTGCCAGTCTGCTGCTGGTGTTGAAAGGGCATGTTTCAGTCTGCATGCCAGAATGTTATCATGAAATAGAAGAGGAAGATATTTGAGAAGTCACTTAAAATGTGTCCTACTTTTTCTTTCTACAGCACTAACCATACTTTCTATGACAAAATGAACTCCCTCCTTTTGTTCCTTCCTAAATTAAATGTTTTAAGTTTTACCAGTATGATTCAATTAAGATGGCTTTAGGTGTACCACACTTTTGTTATTTGTAAGACAGTTAGCGCTTTAGTTGTTCTTTAGAACACTTTGTGAGGCTGCTGTAGAACACAAGGGAATCAACTGACAGGCTGCTCCTGTTGGAAGTACATGTTTTACTGAGAATGTCAGACTTAAATCTCATATGGCTAAGAAAGATAATGTAAATTTACAGAAAATTCTCTCATTTCAGCTTCTTGAGCACCTTCCATAACCTCTGGGAAAAATCATGAGAAACGTTTTCTCTCAAACATGATTCATTAAATCCTGGCAGAAGGCTTTTTCACAGAGCAAAATCACCTTAGAACACACCACAAGTCCTAAAATTATTATGGTACCATCAACAAATGATTTCTATTGTAACTAAAATCTGTTATCACCCTTGATACGTTCTCCATTCTATGACCCTCAAAACCTGCTATTCACTACAATGCATTTCATTAAGGTGCTATCATGTATATTGGTCCCAGGATGGCTGCCAGCACTTCTTGGTTGAGGGCTAAGGAGCACCACCCCGAGATACATGGGGGCCACATGGGTCTGGTATTGACCAGACCACATTTGTGGAGTACCAGCGGCGGATTGAGCACTCACCGGCTTGCTGAGGTCCATTTGCGGACTTGAATCTTTCAGCCTTATCACCCATGTAACCATCTGAGGTTTGAATATCGTGACACTACAATGCCCATAATGCCCGGCAGTAAGACGCAGCTGAGCTGTCCATCCAGGACGTACTATTGAGTATTTAATTGAGGGGCTGGGTCACACCTCAATTTGGGACTGTCGTAGCCTCTGAAGAAGGAGTTAAATGCACTCCGAAACGCGTCAGGCTTGTACCACGGCGGAGCTGTTATTATAATTGGCATGCTGGATCGAGCGCATACCCAATAAAGGCTTGAAGCTTTATACTGGTTCTCGAGTGCTCCTTGATTCGAACGGGCACCTTGGTGCAGCTATATATATATATATATATATATATATGATCATATTTATGCTGTTCCCTCTGAGCAATAGCAAAATGTTTTCCTGCCCACCTCAGTGCAGCCAGGGAAACACATCTCAAGTCTGCTCCCAGCTAGTGGGAGCATTTTCAAAAGCAACCACCGTGTGGGAGCAGACTTTGGGCCTCATTTATGAGGTTTTGCCGTAGGGCAGCGCAGCAGGTCTTCCTGCTGCACTTCCCTATGGCAAAAGAAAAGAGCAGGAATGCACCGTATCTATAACATACAGCGCATGCCTGTCCTTTTCCCCTGCGCCGGAGCACAATAGGCTGCCGTGCGCCAACGCAGGCACCTTTGCACCATGGTGCAAGGGTGCCTGCATTGCGGGGATGATTATTTTTGTACAGGAAGGGAAACCTTTCTGTACAAAAATAATCACAAGAGGCTTCTTCCTCTTTCTATGTGTGCTGCAGAAAAGGAAAACCGAGGAGAAATAAAGATATTTCTCCTCGTTGTGCCTCCCTTACGCCTCCCCTGGGGAGGCGTAAGCTTTTGGCGCTGCCTCAGATTTACGATTTCTCGTAAATCTGGGGCAGTGTCAAAAGGCCATGGATGTTGCTGGGAACACCCCCAGCAACACCCATTGCACGCCCCTTTAACGCAGAACACTGCGCTAAAGGGACTGATATTTATCAGGCAGCATTAAGCCAAAAAAAGTGGCTTAGTGCTACCTGATAAATATCCTGCAGGCTTCTGCGCCACGGAACGTCAAAAAAAGTGATGTTCCGGAGGCGCAAGGAGTCTCATAAATATGGCCCTTTGTGTTTACTTGGCTGGAGCAAACACAAGTTTCCCTGCCCACAAAGGTGCAGGCAGGGAAACCCCTGTGTTCCTGGGTGGGCTCCCCAGGGCACAGCAAGTGAACCAGCCCTGGTGGATGGGGTACCTAGGACCAATAAAGGCTCAGGGAGGAGGGTACCTCCCTCCCCGTATAGAAGGCTGCCTGGGGTTGGGCCCCGGGGGCCTATCATGGCTCAGCCGCGCATCCTCCTTCGCTTAAGTGAACAATGCGGCCCCGGGCTCATGGCAAAAATAGCAGATTTTTTCATTTTGGCCCCGGGGATGTTCCTCTGGGTTTCCCCCATGGGGCCTAGTGTGGCAGGGATCCCTACCCAGCCCCCATATATCACTTTTTATTTTAACTTCAGGACAGGGGACTAAGTCCCTGAGCCATGTAATGACTGCCAACAACAATTTTCTGATGATGCTGGCAGATAATCAGAGGGCTCACTCCCGCAGGAGTCTTACTCCTGTGGGGTCGAATTGGCCCAAGGGAAATGAAGCTCCCTGGGCCAATCAGAAAGTTCTTTTTTTGATTTGGCCCTCCCGCGAGAGTGTTTCAAGCCTCTCGTGGACACAACCATCCAGATATACAAATAATTTGAACCTTAATTTCTAAAAAGACTACTGAACGGATTTACACAAAATCACTAAAAGCACAATCTGAGGACAAAGATCTAGCTTCCTGACAAATTTGGTGTAATTCTGTACTGCAGTTTTTCTGTAGACCTGCCTAAATAGGCCATGAAATATGCTTGGGCAATTTGCTTTTTGGAACCCCCCTTTTTTTTAACCCTGGCTGATGGATCACCCCAAAACTGTCCATGCCCAAACTAGAAAAAAAAGCAAGGGGGATATTCTCAAGAACGTGCGATAAACATCGCCAAAATAGGCTAACGCAATTTTTCATATCGCCGCCTATCGCGGGAAAATAACTCTGTGTCAACGTCGTATTCCCAACACGGCGGTAACATGCGATAGTTTCCCGATAACGCCTCAAATGTCTGCGATAAAACTACCGCGACGGCGATAAAAAAGGAAACCCGAACGCGAAAAAAGTCGCGATGGGCCCAACCGCGATAGAAAAATCGGCGACAAGCAGCGCCAGGCTTGCACTTCTCACGTCAGGCGGGAAAAATCACCATAAAAGCAGCAAAAAAATAAAATTAAAAAAAAACAACAAATGCGAAGCACAATGGAGGCAGCCAGAGCAAGTACAGAGGACAACCCAAACCCCACAAGACCCACGGAGGACCAGCCTGGGACCTCGGGGTCAGGGAAGGGCAAGGAGAAGAAGAAGAGGAAGACGTGGTTCAGTCCGCAGGAAAACAGGATCCTGATTACGGAGGTGATAGAACACCATCAACAACTGTTCGTCACCTCCACTGTGTCATTGGCAACAAAAAATGGAACATGGCAGTCCATCGTGGACAAGGTGAATGCAGTCGGAATGCTGAGGAGGACAATGGACAAGGTCAAGAGGCGCTGGAATGATGTGAAGCGCAAAACCAAGCAGAAACTCGCAAACAACCGCAAAGCAGCAATGCAGACTGGGGGTGGGAGCCCTGCGCCACAGGAGGAGCTGGATGAGATGGAGGAAATGGTGTCCAAAGTCATCAGTGTGGAGACAGTGGCAGGAGTCGGTGGACCGGACACTACTCAACATCACCTGACACAACAGCAACAGGGTGAGTAACCACCAGGGACTGGGGGGACGGGGGGAGATGGGCACAATGGCACACATGCACAATGAAGTATAGCACACTGCACAACCACAATGACTCTGGATCATGTCCCTGATCTCCTTGCCATACTGCAGCACACATAGAAACAGCAAGTGGTCCCCCGTCCACAATGTGCCCAGAGGGGGCCCTCCCCACACATCACCAATCTCACAACAACCACATGCACATGTGCTGAACCCAGCAAAGCTGCGGATCCGTGAGCCCCACTGACAATGCAAGTGACACTGCATGACGATGAGCATGTCTGCAGGCCACTCATCATGACATGTTGCACGCCACGACACTGAGGTGGCTGAGTGTGGTCCACATCCGTAAAGGAGCAGGTCACACACTGACACATCGACGTGCACAAACAAACCCTGACGGCAACAAGACATCTGCGGACAAACCATGCCCAAGAGTCCCAACTCCCACCAAGAGCCCAATTTACCCAAGTATGCAACATCTCAGCACTGCATAAGCACAGAAGTCAAAGGCACACTGCCTGAAAGGGATAAGGCCAAGCAAAGTCTGAGCTGCATAGGCGACTCTCCCACAATGCAGCACACACACAAGAATCAGAGCACATCATCATTGACAACAATGTGGTACAAACTGCAACACTTTCACAACAGAACAGAGGACACAACTGCTGCCGCTTGTGTGTAGAAACTGGCCAATCACATTTGGCATAGCCGGAAACTGTGACATGATAATGGACAAGTACAACCCCACATCCCTGATGGTGCACAAATGTCCACTGTCCCGCTTCAAATAGGCAGCTCCTCCTAAACAGTCACAATGTACATTGTCATGCAGTCTGTTTGGAAACTTGGCCAATGCGTGAACATACATGGAACACACTGTTAAACTGCATCTCCCCTTTTACATTGCAGAGGGAGAATCATCACCTCCTGCAGAACAGACCGAACACCTCCTCACTGATGACGAGGAGGACCTCCCCACCTTCGACACCGACGCCCTCCAAGAGCCCATTGACAGCTTCGGCACCCCACCTCCAGGAGCAGGGCAGCCCAGCTGCATCGAGGAGACCCCACCCCCTGCACAGACCAAACAGCAGGAAGCACCCACCACCCCGGCTGTCTCCCAGGATCCCCACGACCAACACATGGCATTTCAACGCTGTGTGTTGGAGGGCCAGAAGGAGATGGCTGAGCAGGTGCGGGTGGGGTTCGACCTCATGGCAGCCAAACTTGATGCCATCCATGGGTGTCTACGTCCCATCAGGGACCACTTACAGTCCCTAACGGACACCCACAGTCCACTCCATGGTCTCCAACGAGCCATGGCTGACATCGCTGGAGTCATGACTCGGAGACAAGAACACCTGTCTAGTTAGAGTGGCTCCAGCGATCTCAGCCGTGAGTTGGGACACATGCGGAGGCTCATGGAGGACTCGGTGCGGATGGAGGCGGAAAGGATGGCTGCCACGGCTGCACATCAGCGAGATGTGGCTGGGATCTTCCATGCCCTGCAGATCCTCATCATGGCATTGCTGCCACAAGGACTGGCGCAGATGAATGCTGCTGCTCCTACACCATCCACATCTCCACCCCCTGATGTGTCAGTGCCCCACAGTGCGGCAGACATTCCACCTCCGGCCCCTGATGTGTCAGTGCCACACAGTGCTGCAACCGAAACACCAACACCCACAGGTGAGGCACATGAAACATCAGAGGACGAAGATGCGGATCAATCTGCCTTAGTAGTAAGGAGGAGCGGGTGGCATTCATCTCCACCATATGGCCTGTTTCTACTTGGTTCTGCCCTCTGCATCATCACCTTCCACTGTGCCCCGATACACTCTGCGGCACTCACCTTGGACCTCGACATGGACTGCCATATTCTGCTTGGTTACCAATGACACAGCAATCAGACTGCGTACTGAACTCTTCCTATTCCGATGAACTTGTCCTTCCCTAATGGACTCTGGCTGGCCCTCCATGGGGCAACAATGTCAAGTGGGGTGTGCATGGCCCTGTACTGCTCCAGCTGCAACACTCCACTGGATGTGAATAAAACATTCCAATTCACACAGATGTGTCATGTCTATGATCCTTCAAGTATGACAGTATGGATAAATGTAGGGTCACTGATTCCCCCTCATGTCCATTTTGCACATGTCGTGGGGCTTGGGTCACATGGTGCAACATTGCTGATTGCGGTCCGGGTGGCGCAGACACTACATCGGAGACACACGCATTGGTTACTTCCTTGTCCAGGCCAGAACTGAACCACGCCCAGGGCACCGGGCTCATTGCTCACACCCCTACGCTGGACTGGCATACGCCAGCCCAGCCCACTCCGCTTACGCTCACAGGGGGTGACGACACAGCTACATGTCCCAGGTCTTCCCTGTAGTGATCTGCTGGTCACTGGTCTAGTTGTCAGCATGCCACAGCCACTCCCTGAGGGCTGGTTTACACCCACACCACACACATCCAGCACAGGCGTCACAGGACATGTGACCCTGCCAATAAAAGGGGCCCACCACAGCACATCCCCCACTGCCGGAGGTGACATGATGGCGCCCGCATCTACGGATCTCAATCATGAGGGGTCCGTGACTTGCATTGCACAGAGTTAGTGGCACCCGATGGCCTGCGTCCATCACGGGCCTACCGCCACGTGGCGATGACTTGCGTTGCCCTGAGTTAGTGGCACCCGATGGCCTGCGACCGTCAAGGGCCTACCGCCACATGGCGTAGACTTGCGTTGCAGAGTTAGGCCCACCTGAAGAGCTGAGCGGGTGTGCAGCCTGCGATGATGCGTTGGCCTCGATACGGCGTCCAGCAAATCAAGACTCAAATTGAATTGTGAGCCCTGCTGGACCGCAGTGTGCGTGCAGGCAGCAGTCAGCACACACATGACTCCGTGGTGCGGTGCCGCAGGGTGCCCTGGGGGCCTGTGGTGTGGAATCCAGCGATCGGCTGAGGAGGTTGCACGGGCACGTGGAGGGCCCTCTTGGAGACATGCCGGTGGTGGCAGGTGAGCATTGAGGCCTGGGTGCGCAGGGGCAGGCAGTCATCGCTGGGTGGCGGACCGGTCTGGGGACCAGGGCTGGGGTGCAGCAGGCACACAGGATCGCGCAGGCACCACCGGTCACAGCGGCGGCCTCGTTGCTGGGTGGGGGCGCCGCCCTGGCAGACACAACGCTGCATGCGCTGACGAGATGTACACGGGTTGGCTTGGGACGTAGTCACCTCGTCTCCAGTGTGAATACGGCCGTTGAATATGGTCGGGCATTTGTGTGTAGGCCTATGGTCACGATATGTCAGACACAGAGGCACACGCAGTAGTTACTGTGGTGGACATCCCGGAAGTGGACCACGCCCAGGGCTCCGGACTATTCATTCGCCACATACGCCGGCCAAGGCCGCTCCGCTCAGGCTTACAGGGGGGACCACATGGCTACATGTCCAAGGTCTTCCACACTGCCTGGGGTCACCTGTTTGCATCCACTGTCCACTACACTGCAAACACCAGCAGTAGATGTCCACATGGACATGTCTGTGCTCTGCATACTGCAGTCTGTCCAGCACATCTCCGCCACACTTGGCATTGTGTCCTTTCTTATTGCTGGGTCACTTGCCTCCTTCGCACATTCTTGGTTCCCACCTCTCCCCACATTCTGCAATTGTGTGGCAGAGGGGCTCTGCCTTTGTGGATGGTTTGTCTACATGTCTGGCCCCTGTTACCACGGTTACTTGTGTTGTCGTGTCCGGTAGTTGGACATGTTGGTTGGCATGTTGTATGTGATTTTGTTACGTGTGCTCTCCCACAGTTGTGAGTTGTGTGATTGTGGAGTTGAGGTGTGTGGTGTGTTCAGTTAGTACTTACCAATGAATAGTGCATTGCCATGGGTGCCATCCTGGAAGCGCTGGTTGATGATGGACTGTCGGAAGATGCATGTATCATGCACACTGCCTGTGAAGTTGGCGACGACATTGGTGAGCTGTCCCCGGTAGGCCACTATCGCCTGCACATTGATGGAATGCGTGTGCTTTCTGTGGCGGTAATTGTGTGCAGGGTCGGCAGGGGGCACAAGTGGTACATGTGTACAGTCAATTGCCCCGACACGTGCGGTAAGGCAGCTATGGCGTAATTCCCTTGCATGGTCTCCAGCTGTTCATGCACAGCATGGGGGAAGTGAAGGTGCAGGGGTATCAAGATGATACAAACCGTGATGTTTACAGGTATGATGAATCCTGCATGATGAGACCGTAACAGATGTTTGTGTGGTCGTAACCTTCCTTTTCTTTCCTGTGGAGGTTACGAGCACACAGACTTCTGTTACAGTATGTTTGGACTGGAATCATCATGCCTGTGCGCATTCCGGTTTGTCCAAGTGCAATACACTGTGCCAGATGACGTTTGTGACTATGAGGACGCTTGACCATTGTCGCCATTTCTCCAACAGGTTTCTTACTACTGATTTCGGGATATGGAATGGTATTGGGGAGTTCCCGCAGCATTTGCAGTTTTTCTATCCACACGTTGCCCTGGTGAAGTTCCCCGTTTGGAATGGAACGCGTTGGCTGAGCTTTTCGTCTTGTTGTTTATGTATTTGTAATAAAGTTCTGTTTTTCCACTACCGTTGACTGCTGTACTTCATGACCTGGGGGGGAGGGTCCGGGGGGTGGTTGCGGTGGGTGTTGTGGCCCTCTTGGGTCTCCAGGCTTCATGTTCATTGTCTCCATGGCATCTGTTGGTCTTCATTTGTGGCTCTAGGCTGGGCTCCCTTTCATACTGCAGGTTGTTGTCCTGCTTACACCACTAAGAGGCAGGTGTTGAATACCTGCTGCTAATGTGGCTTATCGCCTGTTTTCTGATCGCATCGCTGATCTGGCTGCTCATTGGGAATATCGCAAAGTGGTGTTTTCATGTGTTTTTGCACGGGAACGCCTACTCTGCATATCATTAGCGTTAGTTGTCGCTCTCATCCGTGGCGATGTGTTTTGCGGCAGCTATCGCTGGGAAACTGGCGATGTCGGCAGTTTGCACCAGCTTGTGAATGGGGCGATAAGTCTATCGCCACTTTTGCGGCGCTAAAGTGCCGATAAATCGGCGATGCCTCCTTGAGAATATGCCCCCAAGTTTCATGGAGATTAGCCAAATGGTGTCAACAGTATTAGTAACACAAAAAACACACTTCCTATGGAAATGCTAACCTAACTATTGCCAGTGGCGACTGCCACTAGGTCATTTATATTTATATATAGTATCTACGGGTGGCCGCCAGTAGGTAGTTATATTTAGGATCTAGTTTCCATAGAAAAAGTATTTTTTGTCTTGTCTATAACTTTGGCGTTGTTTGACCAATCTGCATGTCAAAGTAAGTTCTGTGTGTCATGGAAAGTGGTGGGGTGATCCATGCAGTGGGGACCCAGAAATAGGGGCACAGAATTAGGGTGCGTTTGTAATGGTAATTCCCATAGGAACGCATTGTCGAACCTACAGCCCGAACCACTGGACAGAATTACACCAAATTTGGTAGGAAGGTAGATGTTGTTACACAGGTTGTGCGTTTTTGTTATTTGGTGGAAATCCGTTCAGTACTTTTTGCGAAATTTAAGCTGAAAATTAGATCTCTGGTTGTGGATATTTCGTGACGGTTTGCGATTAATTGTGAATGTGCACACCAACGGGAATGCTCCGATTGGTTGGACGCAACCTGAACTGAAAGTTGCGGCTGACATTTTATTGATCGGGAACGGTTCCCGGGGCTGAAAATTTCTGTGAAAGATGACATAATAGGGCAGGGCGGAGGTACTCTTACCCCATGTTTGAGAAATAGACGTATTAGTGGCACAAATGATGTGTTCAAAATTAATTTTTTTAATCATGCACAATATTCCCAACGATGACGCTATCGCCAGCATGGCCCCCCATGTACCATCGCAGGGACATTGCGACTATCTCGACTTCTTCGCGAATATTGGTGGAAATATAAAAAACTATGTATATATTTGTACACACTCGCCGGTCACTGTCACACGCTCATGTATGCACTCCCAAACTCACTCAGACACTTATACACCCATACACATACCCACTCACACACTTATACATTCAGTCACATACCCACTCAGATGCTCATGCACCCACTCACATACCCATTCTGGTACTCATGCACCCACTTACAGACTCACTCAGAGAGTGATGCACCCATGTACAGACCTTCTCAAAGGTTCATTCACCTACTTAGAGACCCACTCATAGACTCATGTGTACAGTCTCATACCCACGTGGGCACTCATGCACCCAATCACAGACCAACTCAGATACTCCTGCACCCACTTACAGATTCACTGGGAGAGTCATTTACAGACCCACTCAGAAACTTACACACCCACTTATAGACCCACTCACATACTCACATATGTACTCACAGACCCACTGAGATAATCATACACCCACTTACAGATCCACTCATACACTCACTCACACACCCATACAGTCACTCCCATACTCAGTCACAGACCCTCTCCGAGACATATGGACTCAGTCACTCACTCATACACTCAGAAACTCATACATCCACTCACAAACTCACTCAGATATACATGTACCAACCTTCTCACCCACTCAAGGCTCATGCATCCACCCAGACACTCACTCACTCTCCCTGTCACAGATCCACTCAGATGCTCATGCATGCACCCATTCACTCACCCACTCAGAGATGTATTCTCTCACTCACAGACCCATTGAGACACTCATACACGCACTCACAGATCAACTCAGACAATCATACATCCACTCACGGACCCACTCAGACACTCACACATCCATGCAGTCACTCACACACCCACTCATAGACCCACTCAGAGACTTATACATCCAGTCAGTTATAGACCCACTCAGAGACTCATGTACCCACTCACAATAAAACTCAGAGAGCCATGCACCCACTGACAGAACCACTCAGACATTCACGCTGCCAGTGGTAGACCCACGGAGAGACTTAAGTACTCACTCACAGACCCACTCAGACACTCATATACCCACTCACTCAGACACTTACTTAGGGGCATATTATCAAGGGCCTTATCTCCGCTTCTTTGGCTTTAAAAGCCAAAAAAGCGGAGATAATGTTTTCGCCCTATTAACAAGGCAGTGCTAACATGCATTAGCGCATGTTAGCAGCCTTGTTACCGACGCCTCGCTTTGGATCTCTAATGAGATGCAAAGTGGGCGTCACTGGGCAGTACAACCTTGCAAATATCGCTGATGTGCACATCACGATATTTACAAGGCTGCCCCAGCATTTAAGCAGACGTTAGTTTTTGGAGAAAACAGCTGTTTTTGCCAAAAACTAACGTCTGCTAAAATTCAGTTTTACCTATCCCTAACATTGGGGTGGATTATGCTGATACGACCACAGGGTCGTATCAGCAAGGTTATCGCCGTTTTGCAGGGAACATCGCTGGAAAACCAGCGATGTTCCCTGCTAAACGGCGATTTCCCCGCTATCGCTGGAATTTTTATCGCCCTGGAGAAACGCGTTGTTAATAACGCGCTACCAGGGCGATAAATTCCAGCGATAGCCGGCGATATGGGAAATAGCGCTAAGCGCGCTTTGCGATAGTTATCGCAAGTTGTTGTTGATATGCCCCTTAGATACTTATGTATCCACTCACAGATCCTGTCAGATAGTTATATACTTACTTACAAAGGCACTAATGCAGCTACACACAGATTGAGTGAGAGACTTATGCAACCAATCACAGACCCATTGCGATACTGATGCACCCACTCACAGATGCACTGAGGCAGTCACGCAGTTCGTTACAGAAGCATTGATATACTGATGCATGGTTTTACAGATTCACTGAAATACTTATACAGTGAATGAGAGATTTACTGATACAGTGATGCATGCAGTTATAGATTACACTGAAAAATGTATGCACTGTGTTTTAAAGATATTAAGAGAGTTGTACATACAAGTACACAGGTATTTAGATAGTAATGTGTTTAATCTGTTGGTTATAATCCATTTTGCAGTTGTTTCATCATTTTGTGACGTATTCGCGGCAATCACGGTTACCAATAGCATTGCGACGCCCGGCATCTCCGCAAAAATGGAAAATCAGTTTAAATGGTTGCTTTTATACAAACTCCCTACAAAAATATGACTTTAAACAGTGCAGTAATAAACCTCTAGTGTCAAACATACTGTAAAATGTGTGCATATATGTGTGGCTGAGACCACAGCAAACCTGACCTCTTTCTCCCCCCTTTGTTTGATTCGTTATATGTGTTTTACATCTCTTAAAAAAGGCGCGATCACAGTGGTAACCAAAGGCATCGCAACTCTTGGTGTCATTGCAAAAACAAGAAGTAGGGTTCAAACATAATTTTTTTTAAAAGTTACTGCAAATATATGTGTACAAACATTCTTTAAGTTAGTAATGTGTGTATTGTAATAGTTAGAATCAATTTTTTAAGTTATTATTTTTTTATGTGGTGGTGGTCATTGAATGTTTGCATTTGTTTTGTGATTTTGCAACATGATCGCGATCATCGCGACGTCGCAGCAAAATTCAAAAATTCCCCCCAAAAATCATTTAACAAGAAAATAAACAATATTTTGTGCTCTTGGATGGCTCTGACAAGAGCCATTGTGGTGAGAGTGTGTATAAGACAGCTACATATAAGACTGTATGCAAAGTTTCAGGTTGCCTAGAAATACCCTGTTCCCTTCGTCTGAAAAGTGAACTCCATCACCTCTTAAATTCTGCATTTTCAAAACGCAGATTGTTGTTGTAGATAGAGCCCATGTTTGGTCCCTGAGGAAAGCAGAAACTGTTTTATTAACATGATTCCTGGCTTTGGCAATCTGGGACTGAATTGATTTGACCACTTCCATTTCTGTCTTTGGCATATATTAGAGTACACCAAGATAGTGTAAGGGAAATGCCACATCAGTTCTGCAAAGGTATCCTTCATTAGGATTTCCAGCCCTACCCCAGTCAATGGGCCTAGGTCATTGCCACCACACTGCACAATCATGAGGAGTTTGGAAATCCACAATGGTGTTACCCAAAGCCAGCAGTTGATGAAACTTTAACCCTGTCTGGCCAAACCAACTAATCTCCCATTTGGCCAACCCAAGTCTCTCTCAATACCTTTGTTTTTTGCAGCCTCTTTAGCCCAATTGACATAGCTGTGGCCCACAATCCACACTCTAAGCATTTTGTAGGAAGGAGGAGTAGCACGCAGGACAGGTCTGCAGCGTAATATCACAGTTGGTACTATGAAAGACAGTGAAAATGCATGTTTGCTAGTGGTTTGAAAAAAATTCAAAATTTGATTGGATGAAGGGAATATGCAGATGAATAAAAGCAGGTTGCATTTGGAAATGATTAGTAAATAGATGTTTCATTCGCTCTGGTTAATAGAAAAAAATGTAATACTGTGTTGGATATGCTTTACGGTATGTACAGTACAGCACACCTGCTGTAGTGCATTTTGTAACTAGTATGGTCCTTCTGGAATGTGTTGTGAACTTGTGACCTACTGTGTCTAGTGGGTTACTATGGAGAATCTGCAGAGGGTGTATTGGGGGAGGGTGTTAAAGAAGCAGGTATTATTTTTTATAAATTGGAGCGGTTTAGGTTCATTGTTTTATAAGGTAGGTAAGATTCCCATGTGGGGATGTTCCAAGAAAGTGTAGTATAGTGATAGAAATATAAAAGTAGTAAGGGAAGTAGGTTTTCTGACTCCCGTTTGTTTTTGCGTATAACGTCGCGATTATTGACACAAAGGCATGCATTGTGGGCTACCTCCAAAGAGGAGTGAATGGGTTAATAGACAGTAACTATTCAGAAATGCAGTTACAAGACTGAAATATGAAAGCAATGTTTTTATTTGCTGACTTTTGCAGTATCAGGCAATCCAAAGTTCAGAAAGTTGCCATTTATGGTTGCTTTGTATGAGAGTGGAGCGCCATTCTTGTGCTAAGTTTTTAGAAACACTGAGACTATTGCATCTAACTAATAAGAGAAAAAAGTGAATTTACCAACAAACATAACCTTCTGGTATGTTAATTAAAAACAATTTAAAAATGAAAAAATTATTAATAAGGTTTTTAATTATGTCATATTGTGATATTGTAATAAAAGATATTGAAATATATATAATTATTTAAAAAAAGAAAGGATGATATATAAATCAAATTGTAAGTGTGTTTATATATTTATTAACAGGTAACTAAGACATAGTTTGTCTCAGATGCAGATCAGGTGTCTGTCAAGTTAGTTAAAATGTGTTTCCATGGAGGTCAATGTTACACTTGCATTGGTTTACTGCCTTCTGCAAGTGGTAGGAGAAATAACTGCACACTAATGGTTAAACCTATGTGTAATCCTGTAGTATATCATGTCAAAGTTTTATATGTGTATATATGATGTGCTGCTTATAACTAATGTTTTTATTTGAATTCTGGGAGTTGTGGTCGTATTTGTTCCATAATAAAAGATGAATAGAACACTCAGTTTTGAAAGTGGAAATTATGCATTATGGCTGTATATGAATTATAATTCTGAATTGATCTGTGCATAGAGGTTTTTTGGTAGGGTTGTCTTATCACTTAAAACTGTTACACAAGGTATAAATTGTTCTTAAACCATATATAACTGAACAGTGAGGTAGGCTGTAGCTAGGTCTTAGCGCAGGGAGCTATTCGCTAAAAAGTAAAAGATGCAGTTTGATGTTTCAGTGAGCTACATGCACTCATAAAAACCTATGCACCCAATTATACATCTAGCCTACACCCTGACTTAAATCCGAGATATGTAAGTAAAAAAGCAGACAGACACTGAAATACCTAGGGAGATAGTTAGAGAAGCATTGAAAGATTCAGTCACACAGACAGGCACAACTGATATGTATCATCTGGTAATAAAGGCAGTTTCTCGCAAAATTATATAACCCAATATTCAGTAGTATATCCAGGAGGCAATGTATGCAGGCTGTTACAGACACATTTAAAGAACCATATATCACATAAAGAGAGGCAGAGATTTAGTAGTACATTTACATACATATGGAATCACTGCCCCAGATAGGAACTGAAACACTCATTCACCTGTCTACTAAAGAAGTGACACTTTCAAGTTTATCATGCAGACAAGTAGTGCTTGCATTATGTTTCAGGCCTGGTATAGTTGAGCTTGGGCATGTAGTTTTAGTGGTAGAACTGTCTCATCACTTAAAACTGCTAGACAAGGTGTAAACTGTTCTTGTACCAGATATGAGTGAACTCTAAGGTAGGCTGTAGCTACGCCATAGCACAGGTAGCTATTCGCTAAAAGATGTACTTTGACCTTTCAAAGAGCTATATGCACTTATAGAAACTTATGTGCACATTATACATCCAGCCTTCACCCAGACTTAAACCTAACATACCTAAGTAAAAAAGCAGACAGACAGTGAAACACCCAGTGAGGCAGTTAAAGAAGCATGCAAAGATTAATGTCACACATACAGGCACAACTTATATGTATGTTGTGCTAATAAAGGCAGTTTCACACGCTTAAATAGCCCAATGTTTTACAGACACATTTAGAGGACCGTAGATATCACAAGGATAGACGACAATTTATGAACAAATTTGAGCAATTACGGAATATGAGCTTGTGATAGTTATTGACTTATATGTGAAAAAACGGAGACATTCAAGACTAACATGTAAAGCCCTTATCAAGCTTTAAGCTACCCTTCTACAACATGTGACTGTCCCCTGAGGTAGGCCGTAGGTAGTAAATAGGGTATGCTCCTTTCGGTTAATGTCTGTGTAAGTTGTTTTATGGGTGAGTGACAGGGTGTGTAAGTAGCTCTATGGGTGATTAAGTGTGTGTGTCAGGAGCTGTATGAGCAACCTCTTACTCACCCATCATATAGTTGAGCAATAACGTAGGCTGTCGGCAATTAATAGGATGGGTGCTACGTACTTAAAAGTGAACAAACCTATTCTGAAGATTGCCGGAGCTATATATCCTTATATAAACTGAATGTTTAAATAGTTAAAATATGTAATTTGATACTATATAATTAAGTGATGAATGTAGTTTTCTATTTTTGTTTTCAGACATCAGTATCTATTCATCTACACAGAAATACCATGCCAACAAAAATTTAGAGAAGAATGAAGCAACAGCAAATAGAGCGTCTCCTTAGAACTAAGAAACAAAAGGGGCAAAATGCAGAAAAGATGGTGAAAGATAAAAGGCTTGCTGGTAAGATGACCAAGACATTTCTTAAAATTGTTTGTGCACAACTAGAAAAAGTGCAAAAAGAAGTAAGAAAAAGAAAACTAGAACACCGAGAACTAAAGCACAAAAAGTCTCTGATGTAAAAAGTAAGAAGTCATTGAAAAAATAAGAAACTTTAATCAGAAGGCAGAAGCAGGTCAAAGAAATCAGAAGTAGAATGTTCTGTACTAGAGTAGTTCATAATTTGTTAGCATCTATGAAAACGTATAATAGAAGAACACAAGTAATCAGAAAGAAGGAATATGTTGAAGGTGTAGTTGATAAAGTGTTTGCTCTGAAGAGAAAACTACTTATCTTGATTTTAAATAGAATGAAGACACTGGACAAAATAGTTTGTCTATGAGGAGAAAGAGCCAAAAGAAAAGACTTGTTAATAGAAGTAACTTTTGCAAAGTTGTCTGTGGTGAATGGATACATACTTCAAGTACTGAGCCTTTCTTTAATGTAGAAGGCTATTTCCAAGACAACACATTAGTGCATGTAGTTGATGAATCTGGGCGATGTTATGAGATGAAAAAATGGAATTTCTGTTCCAAAGGAACTAATGGTACCTAGAAATGTTGAATAAGAGATTACTGAAGAGATGTAAGGAAGGCGTAGACAGGCCCCTGTGTGCAAAGGGAATTGTGGTAGTGTTTGTAGTATTTGTCAACAATCAATTGATATATTGAGACATTTCATCTGTATGTTTGCTTCTGGAAGTTTAAAATAGAAAATACATACTTTGCAAGGATTGGATCCATGCAAATTAAGAAAGCACACTAATTTACAAGGACATTCACTAGCTTGTCTGTCAGAACGTGTTGTACGACCGGCTCCCATTGACTTCAATGGGAGTCCGACCGAATCGAGTCCTATAGCATGCAAACGCATCGTACTCGTTCGGTCGGACTGCTAGGGCCCGATTCAGTCGGAAATCTCTCCGGGTCCGGCTCGGTCGGAGAGATTTCCTGCCCGAATCGGAATCGGCCCCTAAGTTGTGCTGAGTATGCATGGGATGACAATCTTCAATTCTTGCGAGAGATAAATTCAAATATAAAGACATCGATCTAAAGACACCAGGAGAACTCTGCTCATTGGACCCTGCAAACTTTCAGATATTTTAACCATAGATCTGCTACCAGAGTAATCCACCTCTCGGTGAAGTGACTGATTTCTTTTGGTGCAAAGAATACCAAGCCAGTGGTGCTCCGCATATTCACATGCTATTATGGGTAAAAGATGCCTCAAAGTGTGTAACAGATACTGATGAGTCTGTGTTGTCTTTCATAGAGCAGTATGTCACTTGCATCATCCCAAAGGAGAGTGATGACAAAATGTTAAGACAACAAGTTCTACGATTCCAAAATACTGTCATAGAAAATATACATTGATAGGAAAATGTTATACAAGATGCCGTTTTGGATTTCTATGACCTGTGATCTAAGAAGGAAGAGTTAACAGCTTTTTGTCTGCAGTCAGACACACTCTCACACGGAAATCACCAAAGAACACATACAACCTCAGAAGAACAGAAGCCTCAAAATACATCAATGACTACAATTCTTTGATTTTGAAGATGTGGAATGCAAATATGAATCTACAGTTTGTTGCAGATAATTCAATTACTGTTGCTCGGTACGTTACCTCTTATATAACAAAGTCAGAGAAAACCGACATGAAGGAGATGTGGGAGGAGATTTCTGCAGGAAAGACTCTTACAAAGAAATTGTACAGTTTTAGTTTGAAAATGCTTTCTCACAGAGAGATCTGCTCTTATGAATGTGCAGCCTGGTTCAGCTCAGCTAGTTTGCTTTCGAAATCTAGAGGAGTACTATGGGTGAGTTTAGGGCTTGCTAATAGTTGTAATAAAGTGCTGAAGTATTTTTCTGAAATCCAATATCTTGCGGAATTTGAGGCACACAGTACAGATATTCTGAAGACTAACATGGTGGATATCATTATCCAAGAAGGAGTCCTCATCTAGAAACGATGTGTCTGTATGAAATTCTTTCTGCATTATACATATAGAAATAATGTCAGTGAAAACATAGAAGAAGGAAAATTTGCTATTGATGGATGTGGAGGATGTTTGGTCAGACATAACAAAGGAAATGTAATAAACCATTGAAAGCTAATTTACCACACTCCAGACAAAAGAGAGTTTTTCTTTTAAGCCCTATTGAATTTGTTCAAGCCATGGTGAACTGAAAGTGAGCTACTTGGAGAATTTGACTGTTATGAAGACTCATTTAATGCTGTGAAAGGCACCATTGAGTGCTGTGTGTTTCCTGTGTATCTTCAAATGTTGAGAGATGAGATTGAACAAGAACATACAATTGCTGCTGAGATAGCTAGAGAGAGTTTTAATAGCAGTCAAGGTTCAGCACCTGGAAGTCAAGATGCTCTTTGATAGCCAATCATTCAAAATGAAGATGCAATCTCTATGAATGAGGAGGAGAATGCAATGCAGCAAGAAAGACAGGAAACTGTGGATGTAGAACAACTAATACAGCAATTGAATACAGATCAGAAATACATTTTTGAAGATGTAAAAGGTAAAGTAGAACATGGATTTCTGTATGAGAAAAAGAGTGTGCATGTTCTACATATAAACCAATTCTATTGTACATAAGTGGTCAAGCTGGAACTGGAAAAGGTTTCTTGATTAAAGTACTGACAAGTTATCTACAGAAGACAACAGATTCCAATTTGTCATGTGTGGTTACTGCACCAACAGGCTTAGCTGAACATAATAATAAAGGATTTACCCTTCATGGATTATTAATGCTGCCTGTTGAACATGACAACAAAATACAATACAACAAATTATCTGGTGATGCTCGTCATGAAGTGGGAAGAGTATTAAAGACATTAAAGCTACTAATGATTGATGAAGTCAGCATGGTGTTTAAACTATTGTTAGATTGTATACATTTAAGAGTGTAGAAATTGTTAAAAACTGACTACGACTAGCCTTTTGGAGGAAAACACTTAATAGTCTTTAGAGACCTGCGACAACTAACTCCAGTAAAAGGACAACCTGTATTCAAGAAACTGCTACATTGTGAAACTAGGAATTCCCTAGGAAGTATTGGAATTGTAAACATTTGGGAAAACTTTCAATCCAAAGAGTTGATTCAATATATGCGCCAAGCATCAGATATGCATTATGGAGATATACTAAAGGACATAAGAGTCCTCACAATAGAGGGAAAGACAGTATTAGAAACCTGTCTCATCAACAATCAGTTTCCAAGTAATGTTTCAGCTGCAGAAGTAATGTATCATTTTGTTAAGGAAGAGGAGTCTATTTTTTGTTTGATGCCAACTCTTGAGGAGTGTAGTACATTAAATAAACAATTATTGCAATTGGAAAAAGAAGAGATCATCGAAATTAGAGCAAATGATAAAATGGAACATCAAGGAGTAATAATGCTACTAACAAAAAAGCTGCAATCAAAATTGGATAGTTTAGAAAAGTCTGTGTCGAAAACTGCAGGATTAGAAAAACAGTTACATATCTGTACAAATTGTCATGCGATCTTACTTCGTGATTTAAATGTTGCAACAATGAACAAAGTTATGAAATGTATTAATTTCCAAAACAGAAATGATGTGGATTACTTGGTCATAAAATTGGATGATGTTGGTGAAGTTAAGAAGATTGGTAGATGCGTTGTATGTTTCCTACTCATGAAAGACTTGTATATGAAGTGAAAGCAGTTCACAGTGTCTTTAGCGTATGTAGTAACTATCTACAAATTGCAAGGTTTAAGTGTAGATGCAGCTCTTGTTAATATTGGTAGTAGCGCATTCAAAGAAGGAATGTCATATGTAGCTTCATCTTGAATTAGAACATTGTCTGGTTTATTTCTGATTGACTTTGATGAGAAGAAAGTACGTGCTGATGTGAATTGTGTAAGGGTGTATAATCGGGTAAGATGTCAATATGCTTCTCTTTTAGGCCAGTATCCTGTGTTTGAAAAACCAATAATGTGTCCAAAGTGGAAAATATCAAAGCAGTCTATCAGAGCTGAACAGAAAGATTAACAAAAAGAAAAACAACCAGGACCTAACTGAAGAAAACTATAGCGTAATGAGGAAATAGAAGGCCATCACTTTGATAATAAATCTGGAGTGAACTGTTAAGCAAATGTAGTGTTAAATGGACTATACCATTTGCCTAATTTTACAAATTCTATTAAAGAAAAGGTAGCTAAAAGAATGTCTTCAGAACTATGTAGTTTACTTGCTGAACTAAAAAGTGACTGAAGTACTATACATTCTGCTACTGGAATAAGAAAACGTACTACAGATGTCTGTACTGGATCAGCAGGGATTTCTCAAAATCTTCAGCAGGATGCTCAATAATTTTTAATGGTAATGCTAGGACTATTAGAGGAAGAAGATGTGAATATCAATGAATTATTTGGTTTAACTTATAAATGGAACCATAACTTTGAAGAGTGTGTATTTACGTCTAGCACTGAAATCAATTCAGAATGATTCCTCTACTTTACATTACCAGATTATAAAGCTGTGCCCTTTGAAAAAGTAACTAAAAACACCCATCAAGGTATGACCAGTCCAAACTGCCGATCAGAACTTAGGTCAACATTGTTTCTACAAAGTTATGGAAAATATGTCATAGTCATGTTACTACGGTGCAGACTGGCTGGTAGTAAATTAGGAACTGAAATTACAAACTTTGTAGCTGGACAAATTTCCATTTCAAGAAGAACTTTCACAACTACAGCAATCATATTTTATGAAGGAGTTATTGTAACCTCTGGACACTACACAATATATTTAAGATGTCAAACAGGATGGACAGAGTGCAATGACATACAAGTGACATTAAAATCAAGACTACCTAAAAAGTTACCAAACTCATATCTGCTTTTTCTAGAACCGAAGTTTCAAGGACAATTTAGGATAACAAAATGTGGTATTGTGTTGCCATATATACAGATTATGTGTTTCTGAGACATTATTCAGCCTGTTAAGGATATTGCCTACACAAGCTGTTTGGAATTAAAGACTCTTTTTAACTGCGAGAAAGGAATTTATAAAACATTTGAGGACTACATTGTGTTGTTATAGATAAAAACTAAATGGAGGTACTATAATACCAGTAGCTTTAAGTTACATCTAAGAAGTCTCTTCACCACTAAAAGACATGGCCCCTTTTGTTTCTGCTTGCACAACTTGTACGTAGTACTGTGTGTTCAATTTTTCATACATAGACCAAGAACATTTTGGACATTATTTGGCTTAACAAGGATGATGTTTACAAAAGGATATCGAAAAATGAAGACTGCTTCATAATTGTTCGCCATTTTGTACCAGATATAAAAAATATGAGAAACACTTTTAATATATAGTTGCTTTCATTAAGGTAGTAACCTGTCAGAAAGCCAGTATTAACAAACTTGTAGTGAGTGGAATGCACATTATGACATATTTGTAATGATCTAATGTGTACATTTGTCTTTTTTTTTATAATCCATTGATTTTCTTTCCCCCACTGATGATGATGATGATGCTACCTACAGACCACTGTTGAAAGTGAAGAAATATGAAAGCTGAAAACAGTAAAAAAAAAAAAGAAAACATTTGACTATCTTGAATTCAAGTGTTAGAGAAAAAATATTGTGTGGTGCTTTGGTTGCTGAATGTTCAACATGAAATCCAGATTTTTCTCTATTTAGATTTCTTCACAGTGGTTGGAGAACGGGATATATTATGTGTGTCAAATGAGTAATCTAGTGATGGATTCATCGAGTCACTACTCATATACTCATCCCATTATCCAGAAACTACACTTGCACTCATGCAATGACCCAGGTAGTACCTATATAGTCAACCAGCCACCCAACTTATGCACTTATCCAAACAACCAGACACTACTCATGCACTCATCCAATCACTCAGGCACCACCCATGCACTCATCCAATCACCCAGACACTACAATTGCCCTCATGCATTCACTTAGGCGCTACACTTGCACTCATCCACTCACCCAGGCACTGCACTTGCACTCATCAATTCACCAAGGCACTACATTTGCAGTCATCCAGTCACCCAGGCGGTACCCATGGAGTCCACCATTCACCCAGGCTCTGCACTTGCTCTCATCTAATCATCCAGGTACTGCACTTGCACTCATACAATCACCCAGGCACTGCCCATGCACACATGCATTTACCCAGGCACTACAGTTGCACTCATACATTCACCCAGGCACTACACTTGCACTCATCCACATACCCAGGCACTGCACTTGCACTCATCCAATTATCCAGGCACTGCACTTACATTCATCCAATCTCCCAGACACTAGTCAGTCACTTATCCAGTCACACAGGCAGTAGCCATGAAGTCATCCATACACTTAGGCACTACCCATGTACTCATGCAATGACAGAGGCACTGCACTTGTACTCATTCATTCACCAGGCACTGCACTTGCACTCATGCATTCACCCATGCACTACATTTAGACTCACCCATTCACCCAGGCACTACTCTTGCCCTTATCCATTCACCCAGGCACCACACGTAGATGTATCCAATGATCCAGGCACTGCATTTTCTCTCATACTATCATCCAGCCACTGCACTTGCACTCATACAATCACTCACGCAGTACCTATGCACTCATCGAATAACCCAGGCACTACCCATGCACTCATCCAATCACCAGCCACTACCCATACATTCATCCAATCACCTAGGCACTACTCATGCACTCATTGAATCACCCAGGCAGAACACATGCACTCATCGAATCACGCATGCACTACCCATGTAGTGATTCAATCACCTATGCACTACTTATGCACTGATCCAATCACATATACACTACCCATGCACTGATCCAATCACCCAGGCACTACACATGCACTGATCCAATCACCCAGGCACTACACATGCACTCATCCAATCACCCAGCCATCCAACATGCAGTTACCCAACAACTCATGCAATCATTCAATCATGCATGCACCACTTATGCACTCATTCAGTCATCCATGCACCACTCATACACTCATTCAATGAAACATGCACCATTCTTACCCTCATCCAATCATCAACGCACTACTCATGCACGCATTCAATCACCATATACATGTCCATTTACTGATTTATTCAGCTTGTCTTTTTTAAACTGAAAAGATCTTTTGAGGGGAGGATTTTTTTTTTCTTGCTGAAAACAAAAATGGCAACTGGAAGTGCAAAAACTTCAACAAGCACTCAAAAATTTAGAAAAACTAGGAAGGGCCCAAAATAAAAATCAACATTTGTGATTCTTTGCAGCATTGCGAAGGGCTGCTATGGACTGCTCTCCAGCATTCACTACAACTCCACAATTTATGCAGTATGATGCCATGCGGGAAAACTCTGGCACCCAATCTTGAAGTTGAGATTGGATCTCTGAAGGGGGCTCTCTGCCCTGGTGTTGTTGCAGCTGCTATTGAAGTTGATGTATAAGTGGATATTTCCATGGCTGTATTAGTGAGTGAGTGGGTGTATGAATCGCTGTCTGAGTGAGTGAGTGGATGTGTGTGTAGATCTATGAATCAGTGAGTGGCTGTGTAAGTACTGGTATGGGAGTGTGAATGGGATTGAGAATAGTAGTGTGGAAGTTGGAGTGGGTGTATGAAAGGTCATATGGGGGTGTGAATGGGTGCGTCAGAGATTCCGTAAATGATGTCATCAGTGATGTCATTTGAAATGTCATCAGTGATGTCATCAGTGATGTCACTGACCATGTCATGAGTAATGTAATGTGTGATGTCATAAGCAGTGCATTGTGGGGGCGCGAGTTGCAGTTAGTTCACTAACTATAAGTGCTGAATTTCTCTGTTTTTTACGAGTGAAATTTCTAAGTTTTTTAATTTCATTTCCTAACTATACCATCCCTGTAACTTTTGGCTATTTGAGTGAATATATATAAATATATATATATATATAATTAATTTGAGGACGTGAATCCACTATCACATATCACGTAAGGGAAGCACCTGTTCTACAAGAGTTTGTCAGTTAATTAGTGGCATTGGTCTGATTGATATATATATATATATATTCACTGAAAAAACCATAGGTTTCAGGCACGTTATAGTTAGAAATTAGCATTAAAAAACCTTAGAAATTCACTGAAAAAACCAGAGGTTTCAGGGACGTTATAGTTAGTTCGACATTTCACTCGTACAAAACCAGTGAAATTCGGCCATTATAGTTAGTTCAGCTAACTATAACTCATGCCCCCGCAATGCACTGCTGATGACGTCACATATTATATCATTCATGACATGGTCAGTGACATCACTGTTGACATCACTGATGACATCTCAAATGACATCACTGATGACATCATCCAGTGACGGTGTGTTTCTATAAAGTTTAAATATGTTTTATATATATGCAAGGTGTATTGAAGAATGAGTGGGTGTATAAGTGTCTGGATGGAGGATTTAGTAGGTGTGTGACTGTATAAGTGAGTGATTAAATGTGTCTTACTGAATGCATGGGTTAGTGACTAAACTGTGTGAATATCTGTATCAGTGTGTCTGTTGTTGTGTAAGCTGCTGCATGGGTTGGTGAGTAGCTACATGAGTGTCTATATGGGTTATTAATTGGTTGCCTGAGTATCTGTATGGGTGCCTGAGTGTTTATGTGGGTGGGTGGGGGGTGTGTGACTTTGTGCATAGATGTGTGAGTGGGTGATTCACTGGGTGTATGGGTTTAAGAGTGTGTCTGTGAAGGGCTGTACGGGTGAGTGAGTGTGCGTATGGCTGTGTTGGTGAGTGAATGGATGTCTCAGTGGTATATGTGTGAGTAACTACATATGTGAAAGGCAGTATATGTGAGTGTTGGAGTATATAAATGACTGTATGTGAGAGTGAGTGATAGTGAGAGTGGCTGTATGGATGAGCGTGTGCTTGTGTCAGTGATTGTATAAGAGAGTAAGTATGTGTTAGTATCTGTATGAATAGGTGAGGTGGTGTGTGTATAACTGTATAGGTGAGTAAATGGGAGTGTGATTGATTCTTTACATGACTGACTAGGTGTGTAAGTAACTGTATGGGTGAGTGGTGGTGTGTGAGTGTCTGTATAGGTGTATGAGTGCATATGATAGTGCTGTATTGATGAGTGACTGCATGTATGAGTGACTGTATGGGTGAATGAGTGGATGTGTGTGTAGACCTAGGAATCAGTGAGTGAAAATGTAGTAACTGGTGTTGGTGTGTCTATGGTTTCGAAAATGGTACTCTGTATTTTAGAGTGGGTGTATCAAAGGTTATATTAGGGTGTGAGGAGGTGCATCAGATTATCACGTGGATGATGTCATCAGTGATGTCATCAGTGATGTCATTTGATATGCCATCAGTGATATCATCAGTGATGTCACTGACCATGTCATGAATGATGTAATATGTGACGTCATCAGCAGTGCATTGCGGGGGCGCGAGTTATAGTTAGCTGAACTAACTATATCGGCCGAATTTCACTGGTTTTGTACGAGTGAAATGTCCAACTAACTATAATGTCCCTGAAACCTCTGGTTTTTTCAGTGAATTCCTAAGGTTTTTTAAATGCTAATTTCTAACTATAACGTGCCTGAAACCTATGGTTTTTTCAGTGAATTTCAAAGGTTTTTTAAATGCTAATTTCTAACTATAATGTCCCTGAAACCTATGGTTTCTTCAGTGAATTTCAAAGGTTTTTAAATGCTAATTTCTAACTATGCCTACAGAGGTAGGACATGTGAAGAAAGAGGAACAAAGGCACAGAAAGAAGCAAGACAAATGCAGAAAGAGGCAACAGAAGTCCAGAAAGACGAAGAAAAGTGCAGGAAGAAGCAAGAGATGTGCAGAAAGAACCAACAGAGGAGCAGAAAGTCCTCCTGTGCCCCCAACTTTTTGGTGACGGGTACTGGTGGTAACTGACTCTGACTAACCAGGCCAAGAGCCAGTGCTATGCTAAAAGACACTTAGAATACAGTGAAAACACCTACATACACTAGGGAACACTATACGTTGGGGTACCCCTGTGATTAGCATGACCTCCTCTGTAAGGCCCTAGTACATAATAGGGCAGGGGGATTAAAACTACCTCTAAGTCAGAGATGCAGAAAGATGCTTCTTTAAGTAGTAGTCATGTTTGCAGAGTGGTGGAGAAAGGGTGCTGGGCCTCCGACCAGCGCTCAAGAATTTCGCTGCGTAGGACTTACAGGAGGTACCAGGAGGGCTTCTTGGCCCCCGAACTCCCTCAGGACTAAATTGGACTTCATCCCCCAACCCGTAGTCTGCCAGGAGGCGCGTTTGCAGAGTGGTGGAGAAAGGGGGGCATGGCCTCCGAAGACGTCTTAGCAATCCCACTGTGTGGGACTTACTCGAGGTAATAAGAGGGGTAGTTGGCCCCCAAGGACATCCTTTGGGGCCAACTTCCCCTCCTATTACCTCCAGTAAGTCCCACACAGCAGCATTGGTAAGTACTCGTACCAGGCCATGCCCCCTTTGCCCACCACTCTACAAAGGCGCTCCCTGGCGCGCTCTTGGATGGGGATTGAAGTCCCCTTTGCTGCTGGGGGTCCTTTAGGGGCCAACTAGCCTACCTCTTACCTCCAGTAAGCCCCACACAGTGGGATTGCTGGGAGGTAGACAAAGGCCATGCCCCCTTTCTCCACCACTCTGCAAACGCGCCCCCTGGCGCGTTGTTCGTTGGGGAATTAATTCCCCTTGAATACTGAGGGTCCCTGGGGGCCAACTAGCCCACCAGGCACCTCCAATATGTGCCACAGAGCTGGATTGCAGAGAGGTGGTCCGAGGCCACGCCCCCTTTTTACACCACTCTGCAAATGCGCCTCTTGGCGCACTGCTGGTGGGGCGATGAAGTCCACTTGTGTCCTGAGGTCCTCAGGACACAAGAGGACCTCATCGCCCCACCAGCAGTGCGCCAGTAGCCGCATTTGCAGAGTGGTGTAAAAAGGGGCGTGGCCTCAGACCACCTCTCTGCAACGCAGCTCTGTGGCGCTTACTGGAGGAACCTGATGGGCTAGTTGGCCCCCAGGGACCCACAGGATTGAAAGGGGACTTAATCCCCCAATTTACAATGCACCAGGGGGCGTGTTTGCACACTTGTTATATCAGGCCCCGCCCCCTCCCTGCACCACTGTGCAAACGCGCCCCCTGGCGCATTGTAAGATGGGGGATTAAGTCCCCTTGAATCCTGAGGGTCCCTGGGGGCCAACTAGCCCACCAGGTACCTCCAGTAAGCGCCACAGAGCTGCGTTGCAGAGAGGTGTAAAAAGAGGCATGGCCTCGGACCACCTCTCTGCAACGCAGGTCTGTGGTGCTTACTGGAGGTACCTGGTGGGCTAATTGGCCCCCAGGGACCCTCAGGATTGAAGGGGACTTACTCCCCCAATTTACAACGCGCCAGGGGGCACGTTTGCACACTTGTTATGTCAGGCCCGCCCCCTCCCTGCACCACTGTGCAAACGGGCCCCCTGGCGCATTGTAAGTTGGGGGATTAAGTCCCCTTAAATCCTGAGGTCCATGGGGGGCCAACTAGCCCACCAGGTACCTCCAGTAAGTGCCACAGAGCTGCGTTGGAGAGAGGTGTAAAAAGGGGCATGGCCTAAGACCACATCTCTGCAACGCAGCTCTGTGGTGCTTACTGAAGGTACCTGGTGGGCTAGTTGGCCCCCAGGGACCCTCAGTATTCAAGGGGACTTAATCCCCCAATTAGAACGCGCCAGTGGGCGCGTTTGCAGAGTGCTGCATGGAGAGGGCGTGGCCTCCGGCGAGTTGCTGGTTTCCTTTTTCTTTTTTTTTTGCAAGGGGGCTGTGTGGCCCCCGTTATTTTACATTTTTTGGGCCCTAGGGACCCCATCCCCCAGGGGCTGACCCTTATTTAATTAAAAAAAAATTACAAAAACGGGAATGGGGCCGCGTGGCCCCCCTCCCGAGGCCAATTTCGGCCCCGGGGACCCGATCCCCCGGGGCATGGCCAGACATTTTATTAATTTATTTATGTGGAGGGGGGCCGCTAGCCCCCCTCCTCAGGCCATTTATGGCCCCGGGGACCCCATCCCCCGGGGCCAGCCTTTTTGTTTTTTTATTTTATTTTAATTTTATTTTTATTAGAGGGGAGGGGGGCTGCGTGGCCACTTTTAGCCCTGGGGACCCCATCCCCCAGGGCCTGGCCTCTGTGATTGGGACCGTGGGGGGAGCCCCAATGCCCCCACGGTCCCGCCGGGTCTCCGCCTCCTGCGGGAGCCGGCATTGCTTTTGAGCAAGGGGAGCTGCTGACATGCAGCTCCCCTTGCTCAAAAGCAATCCTGCTTTGCTTCATTGAAGCGAGAGCAGGTTTCCCTGCTCTTGCTTCAATGAAACAAAGCAGAGTTTGCTATGGCAGGGCGGGAGCCATGCTTCCGCCCTGCCATAGCAAACAGCAATGTCCAAGGGTTGGGCACCCCGGGACATTGCAGGAGCCGGCCCTGGGGGGTGGCAGTCCCCAGGGCCATCGAGGGCTCCAGGAGGGAGGCCGCGCGGCCCCCCTCCCTTCATTTTCAAAGCCCCAGGGAGTTGGTGGTCCCTGGGGCTTGGGGGTCCGTAACGGACCCCCCAATTTCAATATTTAGTGCCCTGGGGAGGTGGTGGTCCCCGGGGCATGTGGGGGGGCTTGAGCCCCCCCACACATTTTTTTTTTTTTAAACAGAGCCCCGGGGAAGTTGCGGTCCCCGGGGCTTGGGGGGGCCTGCGAGGCCCCCCACCCTAATTATAGAAAAAGCCCCAGGGAGGTGGCGGTCCCTGGGGCTTGGGGGGCCACGAGCCCCCCCCACACTTTTAGCATAATGCCCCGGGGAGAGGGCGGTACTCGGGGCTACAGGGGGGCCAGGTGCCCCCACACATCATACATAAAGCCCCGGGGAGGTGGCATCCCTGGGGCTGCGGGGGCCCCCACCACATAATTAGGCATGCCCCTAGGACCTGGCCCACCCGGGGGCTTAAATATAACAAAGCGCGGGAGCCCGCGCTTTTTTTTTTTATTTTCTCGGCCGGATTCATGACCCCAACGTGAATTCGGCCTATTTATTTTTTAAAAAAATGCTATTTTTGGCCCTGAGGGTCTTTGTGGGACCCCCTGAGCAGGCCTAGGGGGTCAGGGTGTTTGTACCCTGCCCCCTTTTCATGTTTTTTATCTTTGTTTCACCCTTTTTCTTGTGACTCGGTTACCGAGTCACAAGATGGCTGCCAACACTTCCTGGTTTGGAGTGTTGGCAGACAATCAGAGTGAAGCTTGTGCCCGGGAGGGTTCGCGAACCCTCCTCGGTGCTCAGATATCGATATTTGTCTTTTTTAAATATCTCAGGAACTACTGAACGGATTTACACCATTTAATAAAAAGGGCGCAGTCTAAACCAAGACCTACCTTTTTGCCAAATTTGGTGTAATTCTGTTCAGCAGTTCGGGATGTAGCCTGTAATAAAGTTCCTATGGAAATTAACATGGGGAAAACGCGTTTTGGGACCCCCCTTTTTTCTCGGCCCCCGCTTGAAGAATCACACGAAACTTTCAACACACAAACTGAGCGGTCCAACCCTTTTTTGGGGAAAATTTCACGAAGATTTGTCAAACGGCGCCAAAGATATTGGCTAATCAAAAAACGCTTTTCCTATGGTAACTAGGTCCTAACTATAACTACCTACTGGCGACCGCCAATATATAATATTTACACGCAGGAAAATAAATATGCCAGTCAGAAATCTTTTGTGATCCGATCCGGATCCTTGACTATAAATAGCTGAGAAATTTCAGTGAGCGAGTCAGGACGTTTACCCTATAATGAAAATCGATTCGGAAAATTGATGCTTACAGACACAAAATACTTATATATAATTATTTAAATTAATTGAATATCTGGACCCACTAGGACACACAATAGGGGAGAGTCTATGTCGCTTCTCAGTTTTCTATTGCCCTTGTTCTCAATGTTCTCAATTCACGAAGTTTACAGTTTCCATATAAGCTTCCTTTCACTTGTAGAGAGATGTTGATGTTCTGCGAGACAATTTTCAAGGCATTTTATTGATCAATTTGCCTGTCAACAACACCAACCAGTGTGAAAAACACACTTTTCTGTCCTCCAAAATTACCTTTTGTGACATTTTCAATGCACAGTAAGACATGCATCTACAAGTTTACCTTTTGTGACATGCAATGTTACAAAAGTTCCGATTTGCCGGTAAATTTGTGGAGAAGCATAAAATGTTACGATTTCCAGAAGATAATAGTTTATCAGAAAACGTAGGTTGCGAGAAAAAAAAAAAGCACTTGCCACCTTTCACGACCATACTATCGATTGGTTGCGTTATTGTACCACATTGTCATCTTTGTCCTTACGGGTCTCCAGAAAAACAAACAGTATAATTTACTGCTCCTCTGCACTTTTTCTGTATTACTTACTCCGCTATTGATTGGTTGCTGATAGTCCAATCACTGCCGCTCAAAGTGCTTATATGTTTATAAATGGGCATTCTACATTCACATAACAAACATTCATAATATTAAACATTCAAAGATGTTTAATTTTAGGACGACATAAGTACAAATAACATTGTTTTAAATCTAACAAACACCAAGGCAGACATAAAAAAGTGTTCTCAAGTAAACCCATAATTTTATTGCAGGCTCTTAATCACAACTGAATGAAAATATCTTAAATGTAGCCTTCTACACATTAATTAAGCCAAAGCCTGTTTCTATAGACCTGACATTGTTTCTGTCAAGATGGACATTTTCTAGAAATGCCAATCTTGTGAATACTGTTGCAAAGATTAAGAGAGTGAAAGTGATCCAAAATCAATGTGCTCCCTCTGTGAACTTGAGCTAGCACAGATAACAATGACATGGAGAACAGTGGTTAATTATATTTCAGCAAAGTAAATGAACAGGATTATGATTAGTAGTTAGATTACATAGATCAATGCAGATTACATTAACAGGAAGGTATGAGAGATTAAATAACAATTGTGTAAGCCATACCTCTCAGTCCTGTTATCACACAGTGGGGCATATTTATGAGAAAATGTCAGAGCACGGAGCTGCACCAAATTTGGCAGCGCCACGCTCTGACATTTTCAACTCAAAATACGGTGCACCCCTTTGTTTTTCCTAGTGCTGGTGCTAAATTTAGCTGCCTAGCACCAGTGCAGGCACCCTTGCATCATAGTGCAAGGGTGCCGGTGTTGCAGGATATGATTGTTTATGTGCAGGAAGGTGTCCATTCCTGCACATAAACAGTCACTAATTGTGATTTATTTATATGTGTGCTGCAGAATGCAGTGCTCATAGAAGTAGCAAATTGCAGTGGCGGCTCGCCGAGGGAGTGCTGCGGGGCGGTGGGCGGGGCGGGGGAGGGGCAGGGTGGGGGGTAGTAAACTCCGGCATACGGCGGTACGGAGTTAAGTAAATAAATAAATAAATAAAACAATTTACATTGCGCGCTGCAACGCCAACTCGGCGATGCAGCGCGCGCAATGTAAATTATTGTATTTATTTATTTATTTACTTAACTCCATACAGCCGTATGCCGGAGCTTACTACCTCCCACCCTGCCCCTCCCCTGCCCCGCCCCGCAGCACTCCCTCGGCGAGCCGCCACTGGCAAATTGTTATCATTTAATGATTGTTTATGTGCAGGAAGGGATACCTTCCTGCACATAAACAATCATTAATTGCCTTTTCCTCATTCTATGTGTGCTGCAGAATGTAGCACACAAATAAAAAGCAAAAATGAGGAGAAATAAAAGTATTTCTCCTCGTTGAGCCATTCTATCACCTGCTCTTGCATGGCGTTAGTTTTTGGTGCTGCCTCAGATTTACACCTCCTTCTAAATCTGGGTCAGCGTCAAAAGCAATGGGTGTTGGGGTGGAAGGCCCACAGCAACACCCATTGCATGCCCCTTTCACGCTAAGTGATGCGTGTAAAGGGGTCTTATTTACAAGGCAGTGTTAAGTCACAAAAAGCGTCTTAACGCCTCTTTGTAAATATGGAGAAGGGCATATCGGCACCAGAACGCCGCTGAAAGTGACATTCTGGTGGCGACATCCCCTTGAAAATATGCCCCAGTGTATCCGTTCAAATTCGTTTGTACTTAGCGATCTTATTTGTATCGTTTGGTTTCAATTTCCAAATGTAATTACCACATGACATGCATAAGTTTTAATACATGAGCCTCTAACATATAATAATATAATTCCTGAAATAACGTTAATAGACTGTTGTCTGTTTTTCTGAACTTGTATCAAGAGGTTGATGCTCTATAAATTAACTTGTACTGCCACCTATTTCATATGCCACTCAAATATGTTCTTCGTTGAATATAATATCCTTGTGAGAAATATTTGAGTGTGCACTCGTTTTTGTGGTAGTAGATATTATCCCTAGGGCAATAGTAAGCGCATTGACTCATTTGTATAATTGCCTGATTAATATTTGTCCTACTTGAACATATGACTGCCTGTTCACTCCATCAGCTAGTGAACATTAACAGATGAAAAAACTTCTTGCTGACTTAACTGTTCACTTAAAAACCACATTTGTTTTTGCAAAAAGAAACAGACACCATGGTTTATTTATAAGATTTTATGCATGTTTGTGTCACAAAAGTGATGCAAATCAATGCAAAATCTTTTCTTTCCTATTTACTTTCCAGAACAAAACTGGTTTTGCTTCATAAAATCACTTGAACGTAATGCAAAGCAGCTCATAGCTCTGCTTTGCATTACCTAGCTCCAAGGGAGCACTCCATGGGTGGTGCATGGGCGAACCCATAAAACCACCAAGTAGACAGGGTTTTGAGGCAAAAAAACTGTGCCCATTTCAAATAGGCGCTATGAAGGAGAAATGCTTTAATTTCTCCTTTCTGTTCTGTACAGCACACATATAAAGTAGGAAAAGGTTTAAAGTTATTCTAAGCATAGTATTTTGTACTAGAAGTGTATCTCTCAGTACAAAACCTATGCTAGACTCACGGCGACACCCTTGCACTATGGTGCAAAGGTGTGTCCGTGGCGCACAGCAGCACATTTCTGCGCCAGCGCTAGGAAGAGTGAAGGAGAGTGCCCTATTTCTGCAAATATGGCACTCTCCTGCTCTCGCCTTCCTACTCAGAGCAACACAGCATTTGCGGCTGCCTTACTGTGCTATGTGATAATCTAGTAAATCTGGGCCAACGTGTCAGAAGCAGTTGCGTATCATGCAATATAACGTCTCACCTGCAGTCAATGTGGGATATAATGAACCACTGTACACATTTTTTCATGAAAGTAAACCCACACAACACAAACAGGTGACACCCAACTATACATCCAATGTCCCACGCTGCCTGAATGCTAGGGTTTTACAATTTAACCTCTAGAGAGAGGCCTTGTTAACTAGGACCAAAGTCTGCCTAAACAGCTTAATTGAAACACTTTCTTTCAGTTCACTCGTTCTGCATTCTTTTTTTTTAATAAAGAAAATTTGATTGGGTTTTAACAGATATAGAACATAGGAAATCAAAATAAAGATATGCACAAAGAAACAAGCTTCTCCGGGATCAGTCACGAACCCTCCCCACTGCCACCCACTCCCCAGCAAGTCAAGTCACATTAGAATACGTTCTGCATTCTTACCCCACAGGCTGCCATCAGGCCTATGTGCCACCCTTATTCTGGCTCCCACACTTGCAGCTGTGCGCTGATTTTTCAATGCTTAGACAATAGCCATAGTGCAACAGGCTGGCTAGCTCTCATGAAGCAAACACAAGGAGATGATGGACGGAGTGCTGAAACTTTTCAAACACTCACCCCCAGTCACAGATCTGGGTTGAATCGATCCTCATTCTTTAGCTCACTTTGCCACCCCAGTTCAGACACAGCTATATGCAAATCAGTATTGACCCTGTGCCTCATGGGAACAGTCCAGCCCGAACTGCCAAGCCATGTCTTCCCTGGACCGGAAACAAGAATCCTGGGACCAGTTTCGGGCTAACAGCCCTCATCAACCAGGCTAGCTTGATTCCAGTGGCAAAGTGAGCAAGGGACCCACGTCTGGGCATACCCTGCCAACTTAGGGTGAACAAAGCAAACACAAGGAGATGATGGACGGAGTGCTGAAACTTTTCAAACACTCACCCCCAGTCACAGATCTGGGTTGAATCGATCCTCATTCTTTAGCTCACTTTGCCACCCCAGTTCAGACACAGCTATCTGCAAATCAGTCTTGACCATGTGCCTCATGGGAACAGTCCAGCCCGAACTGCCAAACCATGTCTTCCCTGGACAGGAAACAAGCATCCTGGGACCGGTTTCGGGCTAACAGACCTCATCAGCAAGGCTAGCATGATTCCAGTGGCAAAGTGAGCAAGGGACCCACGTCTGGGCATACCCTGCCAACTTAGGGCGAACAAAGCAAACACAAGGAGATGATGGATGGAGTGCTGCAACTTTTCCAAAGTGAGCTAAAGAATGATGATGGATTCAACCAAGATCTGTGACTGGGGGGAGAGTGTTTGAAAAGTTTCAGCACTCCGTCCATCATCTCCTTGTGTTTGCTTTGTTCGAGGCTCCCGTCCTGTCATTGCAAACTACAGTGTCCCGGGGGTAGGCACCCCGGGACACTGCAGGAGCCGGCCCTGGGGGTGGTGGTCCCCAGGGCCATGGAGGGCTTCCAGGAGGGGCCGCGCGGCCCCTCCCAACCTTGCACAGCCCCGGGAGGTGGTGCTCCCGGGGCTCGGGGTCCTAAACGGACCCCCACATTTTATTATTTAGTGCCCCGGGAGGTGGCGGTCCTCGGGGCATGTGGGGGGCTCGAGCCCCCACACAGGTAATTAATATTTAAAAAGAAGCCCCGGGGTGGCGGTCCCCGGGGCTGCGGGGAGGGCGGAGAGCCCTCCGCCACCATTTTTCATTGAAAGCCCCGGGGGCCTTAGAGGCCCCCCACATTAAATATAAATAAATCCCCGCATGCCCCCGGGACTTGGCCCACCTGGGGGCAAAATAGCATCGAAGCGCGGGAGACTGCGCTTCGATTTTTTTTTTTTATCGGCGGGATCCGCGTACCCTAAGCGCATCCCGCCGATTTAAAAAAAAAAATGCTTTTTCTGCCCAGGGGGTCCTTGTGGGACCCCCTGAGCAGACCTAGGGGTCAGGGTGTTTCTACCCTGCCCCCTTTGTGCGTTTGCGCACTTGTTTCTTGTGCCTCGGTTCTACCGAGGCATAAAATGGCTGCCAACACTTCCTGATTTGGAGTGTTGACAGCCACTTGACAGCCAATTAGCATGCAGCTCGTGATCGGGACGGTGCGCGCAGGGTGCGCTCAGGGTGCGCGAATCCGACGCGGCCATAGATATATGTGTGATTTTCCTTTTGATTTTCTCAGGAACTACTGAACGGATTTACACCATTTAACAAAAAGGGTTCTTTCTGAACCAAGAACTACCTCTTTGCCAAATTTGGTGTAATTCCGTTCAGCAGTTCGGGCTGTAGCTGTGGCTAAAGTTTCCTATGGGAAAATGAATGGGGAAAACACATTTTGGGACCCCCCTTTTTTTGATGCCCCCGCTTCACGAATCACCCCGAGACTTTCAGGGTAGGAGCGGACCGGAGCGGGCCACATAGTTTGAAAATTTCGCAAAGATTCGTCAACCGACGCAAGAGTTATTTCAAATAGAATGTTGCGGATTTCCTATGGAAAATAGGTCCTAACTATAACTATCTACTGGCGACCGCCAGTAGATAATATATGTATATATATATATATATATTCACTGAAAAAGCCATAGGTTTCAGGGAAAATTATAGTTAGTTGGACATTTCACTCGTACAAAACCAGAGAAATTCCCCCGTTATAGTTAGTTGAGCTAACTATAACTCGCGCCCCCGCAATGCACTGCTAATGACGTCACATATTACATCACTCATGACATGGTCAGTGACATCACTGATGACATCACTGATGACATCTCAAATGACATCACTGATGACATCACTGATGACATCATCCAGTGACTGTGTGTTTCTGTAAAGTTTAAATATGTTTAATATATATAGGGAAAGGCATATTGAAGAATGAGTGGGTGTATAAGTGTCTGAATGGATGATTTAGTAGGTGCGTGACTGACTCTATAAGTGAGTGATTAAACGTATTTTACTGAATGCATAGGTTAGTGACTAAACTGTGTGGATGTCTGTATCCGTCTGTCTGTTGGTGTGTTATCGGCTGCATGGGTTTGTGAATAGCTACATGAGTGTCTATATGGGTTATTGATTAGTTGTCTGAGTATCTGTATGGGTGCCTGAGTGTTTGTGTGGGTGGGGTGTGTGTGACTCTGTGCATAGATGTGTGAGTGGGTGATTCACTGGGTGCATGGTTTCAAGAGTGCATCTGTGATGGACTGTATGGGTGGGTGAGTGTGTGTATGGGTGTGTTAGTGAGTGAATGTATATCTCAGTGGTACATTAGTGAGTAACTACATATGTGAAAGGCAGTATATATGTGTGTTGGAGTATTTAAATGGCTATAAGTGAGACTGTGTGATTGTGAGAGTGGCTGTATGGATGAGTGTGTGCTTGTATCAGTGATTGTATAAGAGCGTAAGAATGTGCTAGTATTTGTATGAGTAAGTGAGCTGGTGTTTGTATAACTGTATAGGTGAGTAAATGGCAGTGTGATTAATTATTTGCATGACTGACTAGGTTTGTGAGTACCTCTATGGATGAGTGGCGGTGTGTGAGTGTCTATATAGGTGTATGAGTGCATATGATAGTCCTGTACTGAGTGACCGTAAGTATGAGTGACTGTACGGGTGAGTGAGTGGATGTGTGTGTAGACCTAAGAATCAGTGAGTGGGTATGTAGTTATTGGTGTTGGAGTGTCTATGGTTTTGAGAATGGCAGTCTGTAATTTAGAGGGGTGTATCAAAGGTTATATTAGGGTGTGAGAAGATGCATCAAATTATCACATGGATGATGTCATCAGTGATGTCATTTGAGATGTCATCAGTGATGTCATCAGTGATGTCACTGACCATGTCATGAGTGATGTAATATGTGACCTCATCAGCAGTGCATTGCGGGGGCGCGAGTTATAGTTAGCTGAACTAACTATAACGGGGGAATTTCTCTGTTTTTGTACGAGTGAAATGTCCAACTAACTATAACTTTCCCTAAAACCTATGGTTTTTTCAGTGAATTTCTAAGGTTTTTTAAATGCTAATTTCTAACTATAACGTGCCTGAAACCTATGTTCTTTTCAGTGAATTTCAAAGGTTTTTTAAATGCTAATTTCTAACTATAACATGCCTGAAACCTATGGTTTTTTAAGTGAATTTCAAAGGTTTTTTAAATGCTAGTTTCTAACTATGCCTACAGAGGTAGGACATGTGAAGAAAGAAGAAAAAACGCACAGAAAGAAGCAAAAGAAATGCAGAAAGAAGCAACAGAAGTCCACAAAGACGAACAAAAGTGCAGGAAGAAGCAAGACATGTGCAGAAAGAACCAACAGAGGAGCAGAAAGAGGCCTTGTTGCAAAATCATCCTGTGCCCACAACTTTTTCAGATGAGTACTGGTGGTAACTGACTGACTAACCAGGCCTAGAGCCAGTGCTATGCTAAAAGACACTTAGAATACAGTGAAAACACCTACATACACTAGGGAACACTATGCGTTGGGGTACCCCTGTGATTAGCATGACCTCCTCTGTAAGGCCCTAGTACATAATAGGGCAGGGGGATTAAAACTACCTCTGAGTCAGAGGTGCAGAAATATGCTACTTTAACTAGTAGTCATGTTTGCAGAGTGGTGGAGAAAGTGTGCTGGGCGTCCAACCAACGCTCAGGAATTCCGCTGCGTAGGACTTACAGGAGGTACCAGGAGGGATTCTTGCCCCCCAAACTCCCTCAGGACTAAATTGGACTTCATCCCCCATCCCGTAGTTTGCCACGAGGCACGTTTGCAGAGTGGTAGAGAAAGGGGGCCATGGCCACCGAAGACGTCTTAGCAATCCCACTGTGTGGGACTTACTGGAGGTAACAATAGGGGTAGTTGGCCCCCAAGGACATCCTTGGGGGCCAACTTACCAAACTATTACCTCCAGTCAGTCCCACACAGCAGCACTGGTAAGTACTCGTACCAGGCCACGCCCACTTTGCCCACCACTCTACAAATGCGCTCCTTGGCACTCTCTTGGATGGGGATTGAATTCCCCTTCACTGCTGGGGGTCCTTTAGGGGCCAACTAGCCTACCTTTTACCTCGAGTAAGCCCCACGCAGTGGGATTGGTGAGAGGTAGACAAAGGCCATGCCCCCTTTCTCCACCACTCTGCAAACACGCCCCTTGGCGCGTTGTAAGTTGGGGGATTAAGTCCCCTTGAATCCTGAGGGTCCCTGGGGTCTAACTAGCCCACCAGGTACCTCCAGTAAGCGCCACAGAGCTGCATTGCAGAGAGGTGTAAAAAGGGGCATGGCCTGGACCACCTCTCTGCAACGCAGCCCTGTGGCGCTTACTGGAGGTACCTGGTGGGCTAGTTCGCCCCAGGGAACCTCAGGATTGAAGAGGATTTAATTCCCCAACTTTAAACGCGCCACAGGGCGTGTTTGCACACATGTCACCTCAGGCCCCACCCCCTCCCTTCACCACTGTGCAAACGCACCCCGTGGCGCTTTTTAAGTTGGGGGATTAATTCCCCTTGAATCCTGAGGGTCCCTGGGGTCCAACTAGCCCACTAGGTACCTCCAGTAAGCACCACAGAGCTGCGTTGCAGAGAGGTGTAAAAAGGGGCATGGCCTGAACCACCTCTCTGCAACGCAGGCCTGTGGCGCTTACTGGAGGTACCTGGTGGGCTAGTTGGCCCACAGGGGCCCTCAGGATTGAAGGGGAATTAATTCCCCAACTTAAAACGCGCCACAGGGCGTGTTTGGACACATGTCACCTCAGGCCCCGCCCCCTCCCTTCACCACTGTGCAAACGCACCCCGTGGTGAGTTTTAAGTTGGGGGTTAGATTCCCCTTGAATCCTGAGGGTCCCTGGGGTCCAACTAGCCCACCAGGTACCTCCAGTAAGCACCACAGAGCTGCGTTGCAGAGAGGTGTAAAGAGGGTGTGGCCACGCCCCTTTACACCTCTCTGCAACGCAGCTCTGTGGCGCTACTGGAGGTACCTGGTGGGCTAGTTGGCCTCCAGGGACCCCCAGTATTGAAGGGGAATTAATTCCCCAATTTAAAACGCGCCACAGGGCGCATTTGCAGAGTGTTGCTGGGAGGGGCCGGGGCCTCTGGCATAATCGCGGTCTTTTTTTATTTATTTTTTAGAAGGGGGGCTGTGTGGCCCCCCTTCTTTTTCCTTTTTTTGGGCCCTGGGGACCCCATCCCCCAGGGCCTGACCCCTTTTTAAAAAATAAAAAAATCTGAACGGGAAGGGGGCCGCGTGGGCCCCCCTCCCATGGCCAATTACGGCCCCGGGGACCCCATCCCCCGTGGCATGGCCACATATTTTTATGTTTTTTAAGGAGGGTGGCTGCGTGGCCCCCCTCCTGAGGCCTCTATTGGCCCCGGGGACCCCATCCCCCGGGGCCGGCCTTTTAAAAAAAATATATATATATATTTTTGGGGGGCCACATGGCCCCCCTCCCGGGCCACTTCTAGCCCCAGGGACCCCAAGCCCCGGGGCAGGCCCTATCCGTTGGGGACCGTGGGGGGAGCCCCAATGCCCCCACGGTCCAGCCGGCTCCCGCGTCCTGCGGGAGCCGGCATTTTCTTCCACATGGGGAGCTGCTGACATGCAGCTCCCCATGTGGAAAAGCAATCTGCTTTGCATTTTGGAAGCGAGAGCAGGTTTCCCTGCTCTCGCTTCCAAAATCCAAAGCAAGTTTGCTATGGCAGGACGGGAGTCGCAAGGCTCCCGCCCTGCCATAGCAAACAGCAGTGTCCCGGGGGTGGGTACCCCGGGACACTGCAGGAGCTGGCCCTGGGGGGTGGCGGTCCCCAGGGCCAACACGGGCTCCAGGAGGGGGGCCGCGTGGCCCCCTTCCCTTCAGTTTCAAAGCCCCGGGGAGGTGGTGGTCCCCGGGGTTCAGGGGTCCGTAACGGAACCCCAAATTTACATACTTAGTGCCCCGGGGAGGTGGCGGTCCTCAGGGCATGTGGAGAGGCTCGAGCCCCCCTACACAGGTTCTTTTTTTTTTTAAAAAAACAAGCCCAGGGGGTGGCAGTCCCCGGGGCTGCGGGGGGGCCGTGTGCCCCCGCAAATATTCAAGAAAAGCCCAGGGGCGTGGCAGTCCCTGGGGCTTGGGAGCCTTGGAGGCCCCCACACATTAAAAAAACAAGCCCCTTGGGGTTGCTGGGGGCCCGTGTGCCCCCGCAAATATTTAGGGTAAGCCCCGGGGGGTGGCAGTCCCCGGGGCTGCGGGGGCCCCCTTGGGCCCCCACAATTCCAATCTAGCATGCCCCCGGCACTTGGCCCACCCGGGGGCTAAATATTAACGAAGCGCGGAGCCCACGCATCGTTTTTTTTATTTTCACGGCAGGATTCGCGGATCCTACGCGAATTTTGCTGATTTTAAAAAAAAAAAATGCTTTTTTGGGCCCTGGGGGTCCTAGTGGGACCCCCTGAGCAGGCCTAGGGGGTCAGGGTATTTCTACCCTGCCCCCTTTTCTTGTTTTTTGCATTTGTTTCCCTGTTTTCTTGTGACTCGGTTCTACCGTGTCACAAGATGGCTGCCAACACTTCCTGCTTTGGAGTGTTGACAGCCAATTAGAATAAAGCTCGTGGTCGGGAGGGTCCGCGGATCCACCGCGCCTCTAGATATCAAAACTTTTATTTTTTGATTTTCTCAGCAACTACTGAATGGATTTACACCATTTAAAAAAAAGGGCTCTTTCTGAACCAAGGGCTACCTTTTGCCAAATTTGGTGTAATTTCGTTCAGCAGTTCGAGGCTGTAGCCGTGTCTAAAGTTTCCTATGGAAAATAACCAGGAGAAAACACATTTTGGGACCCCCCTTTTTTCTCGGCACCCGCTTTGCGAATTACCCCGAAACTTTCAAGACAGGAGCTGACCGGAGCGCCCCACTAGTTTTAAACATTTCGCGAAGATTCGTCAACCGGCGCCAAAGTTATTGGGAAAAGAAAAACGCTTTTCCTATGGAAACTAGGTCCTAACTATAACTATCTACTGGAGACCGCCAGTAGATAATATATATATATATATGTATATATATATTTATTTATTTATTTTTTTCCAATGTGCCTTGCGCAATAGGAGGTCACTTGACATTGCTTGAGTTTAAAATGCAGCCTGCTGTCTTGTCTCACATTCATTTTTCAGGCCGACGCGTTTCAGGATCTCACATCCCTTCTTCTTGGGCCGCAAACAGGTAATGAAACCACTCGCATCCTTGCATTTTCACTTCAATTTAATCATTGGTATGCCCGCCCCCAGTGGGCGTGTATTCAATTGCTTCCTGGGACATTGAGTCCTGTAATGCGAGATAGATTAATTATTTCCTTTAGTAAGGTCATAACATTGTTTGCAATTAAAAGTCATTTTTAACCTTAGTAGGTAGCGAAGACTTGATCACAGACTAGATTTGCATAAGCTCTGTACTGTTAAGCTCCGGAAGTCCAAAGCTTCAGTCTCGCAGGCTGGTTTGCGTTTCTCTTCCAGCCTGCGATGGTGCCCCTCCTCACGGTCGGCCTCCGTGTATAATTTTTTGTTCCAATGTGCCTTGCACAATAGGAGGTCACTCGACATTGCTTGAGTTTAAAATGCAGCCTGCTGTCTTGTCTCACATTCATTTTTCAGGCCGACGCGTTTCAGGATCTCACATCCCTTCTTCTTGGGCCACAAACAGGTAATGAAACCACTCGCATCCTTACATTTTCACTTCGATTTAATCATTGGTATTCCCGCCCCCGTGGGGCGGCCGAAACGCGTCATGGCGGACTAGCTTGGTGGCAATAAAGAATATTATGCACTGACTTGGGTCTACGCTCGTTTCATTCTTGGAAGGAAACCACAAGCGAGAACTTACAATATATATAAATATATGAATGTATGTATATATATATTCACTGGAAAAACATAGGTTTTAGGGACATTATAGTTAGAAATTAGCATTTAAAAAACCTTAGAAATTCACTGAAAAAAACACAGGTTTCAGGGACGTTATAGTTAGTTGGACAATTTACTTGTACAAAACCAGAGAAATTCGGGCATTATAGTTAGTTGAGCTAACTATAACTCACGCCCCTGCAATGCACTGCTGATGACCTCGCATTTTATATCACTCATGACATGGTCAGTGACATCACTGATTACATCACTGATGACATCTCAAATGACATCACTGATGACATCACTGATGACATTGTCTAGAGACTGGGTGATTTTTAAAAGTTTAAGAATGTTAATTATAGATACGCAAAGGTGTATTGAAGAATGAGTAGGTGTATGAGTGTCTGAATGGATGATTTAGTGGGTGCGTGACTGACTGTTTAAGTGAGAGATTAAACATGTCTTAGTGAATGCATGGGTGAATGACTAATCTGTCTGAATGTCTGTATCAGTCTGTCAGTTGGTGTGTAAGTGGCTGTATGGGTTGGTGAGTAGCTACATGAGTGTGTATATGGGTTAAGGATTGGTTGTCTGAGTACCTGTATGGGGGCCTGAGTGTTAGTGTGGGTGGGTGGGGGGGTGTATGACTCCCTGCATGGATGTGTGAGTGGGTGATTCAGTGGGTGTATGGGTTTATGAGTACATGTGTTAGAGACTGTATGGGTGAGTGAGTGTACGTATAGCTGTGTTGGTGAGTGAATGTATATCTCAGTGGTATATGTGTGAGTAACTACATATGTGAAAGGCAGTATATGTGAGTGTTGGAGTATATAAGTGACTATATGTGAGAGTGAGTGATTGTGAGAGTGGCTGTATGGATGAGTGTGTGCTTGTGTCAGTGATTGTATAAGAGAGTAAGTATGTGTTAGTATCTGTATAAATAAATGAGGTGGTGTGTGTATAACTGTATAGGTGAGTAAATGGCAGTATGATTGAGTCTTTGGGTGACTTACTAGGAGTGTGAGTATCTCTGTGGATGAGTGGCAGTATGTGAGTGTCATACGCAGACGACACCCAACTCATCCTCTCCCTATCCAACGAGCCCAAAACCGCCAGACGCAACTTTCGAGAAGGCATGGAAGCCGTCGCCAAATGGATGAAAAACAGCTGCCTACAACTAAACACCAACAAAACAGAAGTACTCATCATGGGCCCAAACCCAGATGCCTGGAGCGACACCTGGTGGCCCCCCGCACTCGGAAACCCGCCAACCCCCACGGACCACGCACGCAACCTGGGAATCATCTTGGACTCCGAGCTCAAAATGGACCGCCAGATCAACTCTGTCTCATCTTCCTGCTTCCACACCCTCCGCATCCTTCGTAAGACCTTCAAATGGATCCCCCTCGAACACCGAAAGACCGTCACTCACGCCCTGGTCACCATCAGACTCGACTACGGCAACGCACTCTACGCCGGAATAAACAAAAACCTCACCCGCAAGCTACAGAACATCCAGAACGCCGCTGCAAGACTGGTCCTCAACCTGCCAAAACACTGCCACATCTCCCAGCACCTGCGCACACTCCACTGGCTCCCTGTCGAGGCGAGAATCACCTTCAAGATGCTCACCCACGCACACAAGGCCCTCCACGGCACCGGACCAGCATACCTAAACAGCCTACTCAAATTCCACACACACCAAAGGACCCTACGATCAGCCCAGCTCTCCTACGCCATGGTCCCCCGCACCAGAAAGACCAGATCGGGAGGCCGCTCCTTCTCCTTCCTCGCGGCCAAAGCATGCAACGTCCTTCCGCTCCACCTCAGACGGACAACATCCCTCCCCATCTTCGCAAGAAACCTCAAAACCTGGCTCTTCGACAGACCCCCTCCTTGATGGAATGGAACCTGCACCCCCCCACCCCTAGCGCCTTAAGACCCTTACGGGTGAGTAGTCGCGCTTTAACAAACCCCTGATTGATTGATTGATCTGTATGGGTGCATGAGTGCATATATCAGAGGCTGTATTGATGAGTGACTGCATTTTTGAGTGACTGTATCGGTGAGTGAGTGGATGTGTGTAGACCTATGAATCAGTCAGTGGGTATCTACCAACTGGTATTGGTGTGTCTATGGTTTTGAGAATGGTAGTCTGTATTTCAGAGTGGTGTATGAAAGGTTATATTAGAGTGTGAGGAGTTGCATCAGATATTAAGCGGATGATGTCATCTGTGATGTCATCAGTGATCTCATTTGAGATGTCATCAGTGATGTCATCAGTGATGTCACTGACCATGTCATGAGTGATGTAATATGTGACGTCATCAGCAGTGCATTGCGGGGGCGCGAGTTAAAGTTAGCTCAACTAACTATAACGGCCGAATTTCTCTGGTTTTGTACGAGTGAAATGTCCAACTAACTATAACGTCCCTGAAACCTGTGGATTTTTCAGTGAATTTCTAAGGTTTTTTAAATGCTAATTTCCAACTATAACGTCCCAGAAATCTATGGTTTTTTCAGTGAATTTCTAAGGGTTTTTAAATGCTAATTCCTATCTATAACGTCCCTGAAACCCCCGGTTTTTTCAGTAAATTTCTAAGGTTTTTTAAATGCTAATTTCTAAATATGCCTACATATGTAGGACATGTGCAGAAAGATGAAGAAAGGCACAGAAAGAAGCAAGAGAAGTGCAGAAAGAGGCAACAGAAGTCCAGAAAGAGGAAGAAAGGTGCAGAAAGAAGCAAGAGAAGTGCAGAAAGATCCAACAGAGGTGCAGAAAGAGGCCTACTTTGACTGTACCTTACAACAGACTCATACAAAGTAGCCTAATCACTAATCCTTCCCCCAAGATGTCTTAAACCTCACTTTTCTCTTGAAGGTTCACTATTAATCGACTGCTCAGAATGTTAGGCCTACCTACCAAATATAAAACAGCAATCCTAAGCATATCACTGTTGTAAGTCTGATCAAGTTTGTGAAGGTATGCATGCGTGTCTCTGCTTTTACCGAGTGACATGTTACATAAAAATAAACATAGAAATACTTGAATACCTGTGTTTCAGTTAGCATACTCTGTAAATAGGTGTACAAAAAGGTGTATGTATTTCTTTCTGCTCATAATACAGGGGCACATGGGTATTCAATATTATATTTGAGGGGCTCTATAACACCTATATACATAAGACATGTCTGCCTGTGCAACTGAATGACAGAGCAGAACTGAGAACATTTAACCACCTATAGAAGAAGCTACCCACTTTTTAAGCTACCATCTTCAGGTGCATAACACATGTGAGAATACATATACAAGTAGACATATACCTCAGTCACAAGAGCACGCAGACCTTTACACTTGACAGCTTGCACTTCACATTTGAGTAAAGAAAGAGGCGAGAGAAGTACAGAAAGGAGCAAGAGAGTTGCAGAAAGAAACAAAAGAAGTGCAGAAAGAAGCAACGGAGATGCAGAAAGGGGAAAGTAGGGTAGAGAGAGAGGCAAAAGGGATACAGAAAGAAGCAAGAGAGTTGCAGAAAGAAACAAAAGAAGTGCAGAAAGAAGGAACAGAGGTGCAGAAAGAGGCACAAGGGGAGCAGAAAGAGGGAAAAGGGGTGCAAAAAGAGACACAAGGGCTGCAGAAAGAAGGGACAGAGGTGCAGAAAGTAGCAAGAGGAGTGCAGAAAGTAGCAACAGAGGCGCAAAAAGAGGGATGAGGGGTGGAGAAAGAGGCAAGAGAAGTGCAGAAAGAAGCAACAGAGATGCAAAAAGGGGGAACAGGGATGAAGAAAGTGGCAAGTGGGGTGCAGAAAGAAGCAAGAGAGGTGCAGATAGAAACAAAAGAAGAGCAGAAAGAAGGAACAGAGGTGCAGAAAGAGGCCAGAGGGGTGCAGAAAGAGGGAAGAGGGGTGCAGAAAGAAGCACAAGAGGTGCAAAAAGAAGCAAAGAGGTGCAGAAAGAAGCAAGAGTAGTGCAGAAAGAAGCAGCAGAGTTGCCGAAAGAGACAAGAAGAGTGCAGAAAGAGGGAAGAGGGGTGCAGAAAGAAGCACGAGTGGTGCAGAAAGAAGCAAAGAGGTACAGAAAGAAGCAAGAGAAGTGCATAAAGAAGCAAGAGAGATGCAGAAAGGGGGAAGTGGGATGGAGAAAGAGGCAAGAGGGATACAGAAAGAAACAAGAGAGGTGCAGAAAGAAACAAAAGAAGTGCAGAAATAAGGAACAGAGGTGCAGAAAGAGGCAAGAGGGGTGCAGGAAGAGGGGTGCAGAAAGAGGCATAAGGGGTGCAGAAAGAAGCGAGAGGTGCAGAAAGAAACAAAAGAAGTGCAGAAAGAAGGAACAGAAGTGCAGAAAGAGGCAAAAGGGGTGCAGAAAGAAACAAAAGAACTGCAGAAAGAAGCAACAGAGGTGCAGAAAGAGGCAAGAGGAGTGCAGAAAGAGGGAAGAGTGGTGCAGAAAGAGGCACGAGGGGTGCAGAAAGAAGCAAGAGAGGTGCAGAAAGAAACAAGAGTAGTCCATAAAGAAACAACAGAGATGCAGAAAGGGGGAAGTGGGGTGGAGAAAGAGGCAAGAGGGATACAGAAAGAAACAAGAGAGGTGCAGAAAGAAACAAAAGAAGTGCAGAAAGAAGGAACAGAGGTGCAGAAAGAGGCAAGAGGTGTGCAGAAAGAGGGAAGAGGGGCGTGAAAGAGGCACGAGGGGTGCAGAAAGTAGCAAGAGGGGTGCAGAAAGAAGCAAGAGAGATGCAGAAAGAAACAACAGAGATGCAGAAAGAGGGAAGTGGGGTGGAGAAAGAGGCAAGAGGGATACAGAAAGAAACAAGCGAGATGCAGAAAGAAGAAAGAGAAGTGCAGAAAGAAGCAACAGAGGTGCAGAAAGAGGGATGGGTGGAGAAAGAGGGAAGAGAAGTGCAGAAAGAAGCAACAGAGATGCAAAAAGGGAAACAATGGTGGAGAAAGTGGCAAGAGGGGTGCAGAAAAATGCAAGAGAGGTACAGAAAGAAACAAAAGAAGAGCAGAAAGAAGGAACAAAGGTGCAGAAAGAGGCAAGAGGGGTGCAGAAAGAGGGAAGAGGGGTGCAGAAAGAAGCACAAGTGGTGCAGAAAGAAGCAAAGAGGTGCTGAACGAAGCAAGAGTAGTGCAGAAATAAGCAACAGAGGTGCAGAAAGAGACAAAAGGGGTGCAAAAAGAGGGAAGATCTGTTATTCCTTACAGAAACTTGGGCAAACAGTCTCTCCGACCCTGACTGGAGAGTCGCTGTGCCTGCAGGTTATCTTGTAGCCCATGTTGACAGGGTCGGCGCCAAAGGGGGAGGTCTAGCGCTGATCTATCGGTCTCACTTTACTGTGAAAACGAAGCATGAACCTACATTAGAAGCAGAGGCAATGTCATTTAGTATTAAAATAAATAACTGCGAGCTCTTCGCAGGCGCTCTTATTTATAGACCCCCTGGAACGAGAGCCGCTTTTACTAGATCTGTGCAGACTTTTCTAGAATCTTGCCTGGACACTACCTCTTTTACAGTCCTTGGAGATTTTAATTTCCACTTGGAATCAAATAATGATACCGACACAGCTAGCTTGATAGACAATATGGCCGGATACGGCTTGAGTCAGCTAGTATCAGAACCCACACACATAGCGGGACATACGCTAGATGGACTTTTCACAAATAACTCCTCTACAGAAGTGACGCGAGTTCAACAATTAACATGGTCAGACCATTCTGCAGTCCATTTTAATGTCCGGATGGTAGCTACTAGCAATGGCCGCAGGACTAGTTCCGCGAGGGGAGTTCGCGCCCCTGGAAATCAATCCATGAACAGGACTTGATCTCAGCCCTGTCAAAGAATCTACCAGATGTTCTGGACTCAGAAGTGGCAGCCAAAAACTATGAAACCTGGCTAACCCAGGCAGTAAATAAGCTGGCACCGGAAGGTTCTAAGCACCTAAGGACTAGACAAGTCTCCTCGCCCTGGTATACGATTGAGCTTAAACAGCTGAAAATCAAATGCAGACGTCAGGAGCGAATTTGGAGATCAAATTATAGCGCGGAACATAGGAGGCACTATAACTCAGCATTAGAGGAATACAAGTCCTCTATAAAGCAAGCCAAATCAAATTATTTTACGGCTAAAATTCAGGAAGCGTCCAACTCTTCCAAAGAATTGTTCAAACTGTCACTATTCTTTCTAAATGTCCACGAGATACGGTGTTTTCACCAAATCAAGCAATAGTGGATAATATGGCTGGTTTTTTTCAGCAGAAAGTACAGACAGTGTATAGCGAACTTACAAACTCAGCACCTATTCCCGTGGAGAACGGGTTAGATGGAACAGAGGAGATAGCCCCTGGAGCTAGTTTGATACGGTTCCAATTGCTAGAACAGAGTCAAGTATTAGGCCTATTATTGAAAACTAAGTCGGGCTCCCTCTGGACCCTTGCCCCCTTCCATAATACATTTAGCTCCAGAACTGATCAGTGGCTATCTGACCCCCTATTAAATACAATTATATCCTCAGGGGTTTTCCCAATGTGTTGGAAAAAGTCTGTATTAGACCCATTTTTAAAAACTTAACTTGACCCCCTGGAGGTCAAGAATTATAGACCTATTTCATGCCTCCCGTTCCCCTCCAAGATACTCGAGAAAGCACTAAACAGAGAACTGACGGAATACCTGGACAACAATAATGTCCTAGACCCCACACAACATGGTTTCCGAGCTCAACATTCAACTGAATCGGCCTTGATCATAGCCACTGAGGAGATCAGAAAGGTGATGGACGGAGGCGGGAGGGCATCCTGATATTACTTGATCTAACTGCAGCGTTCGACACCGTAAATCATACGGTGTTGGTACAAAGGCTGAAAGAAGTTGGTATAGGGGAGAAGGCATTGGATCTTCTAGCCTCATACCTGGCAAATCGGGAACAGGCAATTCACTGGGATGGACTTCAGTCGGGAAAGTTTACACTTCCGTGTGGAGTGCCCCAGGGTTCTGCTCTTTCCCCACCCTGTTCAATGTATATGTCGCCCCTCTGGCAAGAGTAATAAAAAGCCATGGTCTCTCTCTTGTATCATACGCGGACGACACCCAATTAGTGGTGTCAGTTGCGCAAAATCTCGACCTAACAGCAGATAGGTTCCGGAACTGCCTAAGGGCTCTGATGGCCTGGATGAATTTAAACTTTTAAAGCTAAACACAGAAAAAACTGAGGCCATAGAGTTCGGGCAAAAACCCTCTGTCTGGAGTGAACTCTGGTGGCCGCCTGAAGCAGGAATCCTCCCTGTTACTGCTCTGAAGGCTAGAAATTTGGGATTCTTGGTGGATAAGGATCTAACCCTTGCCTCCCAGATTAACCAAGTGACTTCGGCATGCTTCTTCACGTTGAAAATATTACGGAAGATTCTTCCATTCATTCCATTCTCATTAAGAAAAACGGTAGTCGGCGCATTGGTGCTGTCCAGAATAGATTACTGCAATGCGCTATACCTGGGGGCTGGCGTTAGACAACTCTCTAAACTACAGTCTCTACAAAATGCTGCTGCACGAGTATTGTTAGAGTTACCTAAATATCACCCAACATCCGCAAGCATAAAAAGCCTCCATTGGCTACCAGTTCGCAGAAGAATAGACTTTAAGGCCTTGTGTATAGTCCATAAAGCCTTTTATGGAGGAGGGGCGTCAGCCATCCAACTTCTATTCCCAAGATACCTACCGGTCCGTTGCCTCAGGTCAGCAAACACTGGATTGGTCCAGCTCTCAACTATAAGCAGAGTCAGATGGGGCGGTAAGGGGTTCTCCTACCAAGCTGCTAAGTTGTGGAACTCTCTCCCAACTCACATGAGACTGCAGCCAAGCAGGGATCTCTTTAGAAAAATGATTAAAACATGGCTCTTCACTAAGACCTAGGCCTGTTAAATTTGGTGGGTGGCTATTTCTTCAGCGCCAAGACGCCCTGGCATAAGAGCGCTTTATAAATATTTCACTCAGTCAGTCAGTCAGTCAGTCAGTCAGAAGGAGGCACGAGGGGTGCAGAAGGAAGCTAGAGATGTGCAGAAAGAAACAAAAGAAGTGCAGAAAGAAGGAACAGAGGTGCAGAAAGAGGCAAGAGGGGTGAAGAAAGAGGGAAGAGGGGTGGAGAAAGAGGCAAGGGGGTGCAGAAAGAAGTAAGAGAGCTACAGAAAGAAACAAAAGAAGTGCAGAAAGAATGAACAGAGGTGCAGAAAGAGGCAAGAGGGGTGCAGAAAGAGGCAAAAGGGGTACAGAAAGAAGCGAGAGGTGCAGAAAGAAACAAAAGAAGAGCCGAAAGAAGCAACAGAGGTGCAGAAAGAGGCAAGAGGAATGCAGAAAGAGGGAAGAGGGGTGCAGAAAGAGGCACAAGGGGTGCAGAAAGAAGAGACAGAGGTGCAGAAAGAAGGAAGATCAGTGCAAAAAGAAGCAACAGAGGTGCAGAAAGATAGATGAAGGGTGGAGAAAGAGGGAAGAGGGGTACAGAAAAAGGCACAAGGGATGCAGAAAGAAGCAAGAGATGTGCAGAAAGAAACAAAAGAAGTGCAGAAAGAAAGAACAGAGGCGCAGAAAGAGGCAAGAAGGGTGCAGAAAGAGGGAAGAGTGGTGCAGAAAGAGGCACAAGGATTGCAGAAAGAAGGAACAGAGGTGCAGAAAGAAGCAAGAGAAGTGCAGAAATAAGCAACAGAGATGCAAAAAGAGGCAAGAGATGTGCAGAAAGAAACAAAAGAAGTGCAGAAAGAAGGAACAGAGGTGCAGAAAGAGACAAAAGGGGGAAGAAAGAGGCAAGAGGGGTGCAGAAAGAGGGAAGAGGGGTGCAGAAAGAGGCACAAGTATTGCAGAAAGAAGGGACAGAAGTGCAGAAAGAAGGAATAGAAGTGCAGAAAGAAGGAACAGAGGTGCAGAAAGATGGATGAGGGGTGGAGAAAGAGGGAAGAGGGGTGCAGAAAGAGGCACGAGGGGTGCAGAAAGAAGCAAGAGATGTGCAGAAAGAAACAAAAGAAGTGCAAAAAGAAGGAACAAAGGTGCAGAAAGAGGCAACAGGGGTGAAGAAAGAGGCATGAGGGGTGGAGAAAGAGGGAAGAGGGGTGCAGAAAGAGGCACAAGGGGTGCAGAATGAAGGCAGAGAAGTGCAGAAAGAAGCAACAGAGGTGCAGAAAGATGGATGGGGGGAGAAAGAGGGAAGAGGGGTGCAGAAAGAAGCAAGAGAGGTACAGAAAGAAACAAAAGAAGAGCAGAAAGAAGGAACAGAGGTGCAGAAAGAGGCAAGAGGGGTGCAGAAAGAGGGAAGAGGGGTGCAGAAAGAAGCACAAGTGGTGCAGAAAGAAGCAAAGAGGTGCTGAACAAAGCAAGAGTAGTGGAGAAAGAAGCAATAGAGGTGCAGAAAGAGACAAGAGGGGTGCAAAAAGAGGGAAGAGGGATGCAGAAAGAGGGAAGAGGGGTGCAGAAAGAGGCACAAGGGGTGCAGAAAGAACAGACAGAGGTGCAGAAAGAGACAAGAGGGGTGCAAAAAGAGGGAAGAGGGATGCAGAAAGAGGGAAGAGGGGTGCAGAAAGAGGCACAAGGGGTGCAGAAAGAACAGACAGAGGTGCAGAAAGAAGGAAGAGAAGTGCAGAAAGAAGCAAAAGAAGTGCAGAAAGAAGGAACAGAGGTGCAGAAAGAAACAAAAGAAGTGCAGAAAGAAGGAACAGAGGTGCAGAAAGAGGCAAGAGGGGTGCAGAAAGAAACCAAAGAAGTACAGAAAGAGGCAACAGAGGTGCAGAAAGAGGCAAGAGGGGTGCAGAAAGAGGCAATAGAAGTGCAGAAAGAAGCAACAGAGGTGCAGAAAGTGGCAAGAGAACTATAGAAAGAGGCAATAGTGTTACAGAAACAGGCAAGAGATGTGCAGAAAGAGGGAACAGGGGTACAGAAAGATGCAAGAGAGGTGCAGAAAGAGGGAAGAGAGGTGTAGAAAGAGGGAAGAAGGGTGCAGAAAGAGGCAAGAGGGGTGCAGAAAAAAAGCAACAGAAGTGCAGAAAGAAGCAAGAAGCAAGAGAAGTGCAGAAAGAAGCAACAGAGGTGCAGAAAGAGGCAAGAGGGGTGCAGAAAGAGAAGTGCAAAAAAGAAGCAACATCGGTGCAGAAGGAGGCAAGAGAAGTGCAGAAAGAGGCAAGAGAGTTGCAGAAACAGGCAAAAGAGGTGCAGAAAGAAGCAAGAGCAGTGCAGAAAGAACCAACACAGGTGCAAAATAAGGCAAGAGGGGTGCAGAAAGAGGCAAGAGGGGTGCAGAAATTTGCAAGAGAGGTGCAGAAAGAAGCAAGAGCAGTGCAGTAAGAAACAACAGAGGTACAGAAGGAGGCAAGAGTGGTGCAGAAAGAGGCAAGAGCATTGCAGAAAGAACCAAGAGACGTGCAGGAAAAGGGAAGAAGGGTGCCGAAAGAGGCACGAGGGGTGCAGAAAGAAGCAACAGAGGTACAGAAAAAGGCAAGAGTGGTGCAGAAAAAGGGAATAGAGGTGTAGAAAGAGGAAAGAGAGTTGCACAAAGAGGGAAGAGGGGTGCAGAAAGAGGCAAGAGGGGTGCAGAAAGAAGCAAGTGAGGTGCAGAAAGAGGCAAGAGTGGAGCATAGAGAGGCAAGAGAGGTGCAGAAACAGGCAAGAGAAGTGCAGAAAGAGGCAAGAGAATTGCTGAAAGAAGCAACAGAGGTGGGGAAAGAAGCAAGAGAAGTGCAGAAAGAGGCAAGTGAGATGCAGAAAGAGGCAAGAGAGGTGCAGAAAGAGGGAAGACGAGTGCAAAAAGAGACAACAGGGGTGCAGAAAGAAGCATGGGAAGTGCCGAATGAAGCAACAGGGGTGCAGAAAGAGGCAAGAAAAGTGCAGAAAGAAGCAGCAACAGAGGTGCAGAAGGTGGCAAGAGAACTGCAGAAAGAGGCAAGAGAGTTGCAGAAACAGGCAAAAGAGGTACAGAAAGAGGGAACAGGGGTGCAGACAGAGGCAAGAGAGGTGCAGAAACAGGTAAGAGGGGTGCAGAAAGAGGCAAGAGGGGTGCAGAAATTTGCATGAGGGGTGCAGAAAGAAGCAAGAGCAGTGCAAAAGAACCAACAGAGGTGCAAAAACAGGTAAGTGAGGTGCAGAAGGAGGCAAGAGAACTGCAGAAAGAGGCAAGAGAGTTGCAGAAACAGGCAAAAGGGGTGCAGAAAGAGGGAACAGGTGGGCAGACTGAGGCAACAGAGGTGCAGAAAGAGGGAAGAGGGGTGCAGAAAAAGGCAAGAGGGATGCAGAAATTTGGAACAGAGGTGCAGAAAGAAGCAAGAGCAGTGCAGAAAGAACCAACAGAGGTGCAGAAAGAGGCAAGAGGGGTACAGAAAGAGGCAAGTGAAGTGCAGAACGAAGCAAAAGAGGTACAGAAAGAACCAACAGAGGTGCATAAAGAAGCAAGAGGGGTGCAGAAAGGGTTAGGAAAGGTGCACAAAGAGGCAAGAGGGGTACAGAAAGAGGTAGGAGGGGTGCAGAAAGAAGCAAGTGAGGTGCATAAAGAGGCAAGAAGGTGCAGAAAGAGGCAAGAGAGGTGCAGACACAGGCAAGAGAAGTGTTGAAAGAGGCAAGAGAGTTGCAGAAGGAGGCAAGAGAACTGCAGAAAGAGGCAAGAAAGTTGCAGAAGGAGGCAAGTGAGCTGCAGAAGGAGGCAAGAGAACTACAGAAAGAGGCAAGAGAGTTGCAGAAACAGGCAAAAGGGGTGCAGAAAGAGGGAACAGGTGGGCAGACTGAGGCAAGAGAGGTGCAGAAGGAGGGAAGAGGGTTGCAGAAAGAGGCAAGAGGGGTGCAGAAAGAAGCAACAGAGGTGCAGAAAGAAGCAAGAGAAGTACAGAAAGAAGCAACAGGTGCAGAAGGAGGGAAGAGGGCTGCAGAAAGAGGCAACAGAAGTGCAGAAATAAACAACAGAGGTGCAGAAAGAGGCAAGAGAAGTGTAGAAAGAGGCAAGAGAGGTGCAGAAACAGGCAGGAGAGGTGCAGGAAGAGGGAACAGGGGTGCAGAAAGAGGCAAGAGGGGTACAGGAAGAAGCAAGTGAGATGCCGAAAGAGGCAACAGAGGTGCAGAAAGAGGCAAGAGAGGTGCGGAAAGAGGCAAGAGAGGTGCAGAAAATGGAAGAGATGAGTAGAAAGAGGCAAAAGAAGTGCAGAAAAAAAAGAAAGTTGCAGAAAGAAGCAACAGAAATGCAGAAAGTGACAAGAGAGGTGCAGAAAGAAGCAAGAGTGGTTTCACACCATTAGTACCAATTTAACACTCACATTTAGCAATAAGTAACAGGTGAAAATTCTAGGTTTGCAAAAGGCCTTCCACCACGCTGTAACACTTGTCGCTGCATTTTTGGTAGCATTTGAGCAGTTTGAGCTAGAAACAAGGTTTTTTTGTTCAAATCTGCAGATTATGCAGCAGATGATGGATTATGTGGCAAGTGCGGAAAATGTATAATAGTGCGAAAGTCGGTGCAGCCAAACAGTCGCAGAATTCCAGTGGCCCTGCTCATACCTCTGACTAGGTCCAGAAGTGCTCCCTAGTGGTTTAGCTTCTATGGAAACGAGGAAGACTAAACCTGAGGTTACCACTCCACAACACAGACTACCATACCACACAATTACTCTCCATAACACATAATCCCACTCTACATAATTCCTATACACTAAATACCACATACTTTCTATCCACATCAAAGTCAAAGTCAAAGTCTATCCTCATAATTTCACTGCACATCTTACCACATAATTCCACTACACACAACCTACATCCACTCCACTCCAAGAAACATTCGTAAAACACTTTTACATTTACAACGCCAATAGCTCTAACTCTCGCAAATGTGAAACCTATTACATTGCAAATGCTTCTTTAACTAGTAGTCACGTTTGCAGAGAGGTGGAGAAAGGGGGCTGGACCGGCAACCAGCGCTCTGGAATTCCGCTGCGTAGGACTTACAGGAGGTACCAGGAGGGGTTCTTGGCCCCCAAATTCCCTCAGGAGTAAAGTGGACTTTATCCCCCAACCAGTACTGTGCCAGGAGGCGCGTTTGCAGAGTGGTGGAGAAAGGTGAGCGTGGCCTCCGAAGACATCTTAGCAATCTCACTGTGTGGGACTTAGTGGAGGTAACAGGAGGGGTAGATGGCCCCCAAGGACAACCTTGGGGGCCAACTACCCCTCCTATTACCTCCAGTAAGTTCCACACAGCAGAATTGCTAAATTCTCATAGCAGGCCATGCCCCCTTTCCCCACCACTCTGCAAACGTGCTCCCTGGTGCGCTCTTGGATGGGGATTTAAGTCCACTTCACTGCTGGGGGTCCTTAGGGGCCAACTAGCCTACCTGATACCTCCAGTATGCCCCAGATAGTGGGATTGCTGACAGGTGGACACAGGCCACCACCCCTTTCTCCACCACTCAGCAAACGCACCTCCTTGAATGCTCTTGGTTGGGGGATGAAGTCCCCTTGCCTCCTGGGGCTCCCTGGGGGCCAACTAGCCCACTAGGTACCTCCAGTAAGCCCCACACATCTGGATTTCTCAAAGTGGTCCTAGGCCATGCCCCCTTTTTACACCACTCTGCAAACGCGCCTCCTGGCGCACTGCTGCTCGGGGGATGAAGTCCACTTGTGTCCTGAGGTCCTCAGGACACAAGAGGACCTCCTTGCCCTACCAGAAGTGCGCCAAGAGGTGCATTTGCAGAGTGCTGTAAAAAGTTGCGTGGCCTTGGACCACTTCTCTGCAAACCCACGGTGTGGGGCTTACTGGAGATACCTGGTGGGCTAGTTGGCTCTTAAGGACCCTTAAGGATCTAGAGGACTTAATCCCCCAACCCACAACACGTTTGCAGTGTGCTGCAGGGAGGGGGCGAGGCCTCTGGCGAGATGCCGTTTTTTCCCCCCTTTTTTGGGGGGTTGGTAGGGGGGCTGTGTGGCCCCCCTTCTCTCAATATTTTCTGGGCCCTTGGGACCCCTTCCCCCAGGGCCTGCCACTATTCATTTATTTATTTTTTTAAATGGGAAGGGGGCCGCGCAGCCCCCCTCTTGAGGCCGATTTTGGCCCCGGGGACCCCATCCGCCGGGGCATGGCCACATATTTAATTTTTTTAAATCTTATTTTTAAGGAGGGGAGCCACGTGGCCCCCCTCCTGAGGCCAATATTGGCCCCTGGGACCCCATCCCCGGGGCATTGCCTCATTTTTTTTGGGGGGGGGGGCGGTGGCCCCCCTTTCCTGGGCCACTTCTGGCCCCGGGGACCCCATCCCACGGGGCCTGACCTCAGCGTTGGGGACCGTGGGGGAGCCCCAATGCCACTACGGTCCCAGCCGTCTCCCTGCCTCCTGCGGGAGCTGGCATTGCTTTTGGACAAGGGAGCTGCTGACATGCAGCTCCCCTTGTCCAAAAGCAATTCTGCTTTGCTTCCATGAAGCGAAGCAGAAGTTTGCAATGACAGGGCGGGAGCAGTGCTCCTGCCCTGCCATTGCAAACTGCAATGTCCCGGGGGTGGGCACCCCGGGACATTGCTGTAGCTGGCCCTGGGGGTGGCGGTCCACAGGGCCATAGAGGGCTCCAGGAGGGGGGCCGCATGGCCCCCCTCCCTTCGTATGAAAAGCCCCGGGGAGGTGGTGGTCCCAGGGGCAGTGTGGGGAGGGGCAGGAACCCCCCCACACTTTCTAAATGTATATTTAAGCCCCAGGGAGGTGGTGGTCCCTGGGGCTTGGGGGGGCCCACGAGGCCCCCTGCACATAATTACAGATGCCCCACGGAGGTGGTGGTCCCCGGGGCAGTGTGGAGAGGGGCAGGAGCCCCCCCCACACTTTCTTTATTAATATTTAAGCCCGGGGAGGTGGCGGTCCCCGGGGCTTTCGGGGGCCTGTGAGGCCCCTCCGCACATAATTACGGATGCCCCGTGGAGGTGGTGTCCCCGGGGCAGCGTGGGGGGGCAGGAGCCCCCCCATGAATTTTTTTTAAAAAGGCCCCTGGGAGGTGGCGGTCCCGAGGGCTGTGGGGGCTCCCACAGGCCCCCACACCATAATTATGAATTGCCCCCTGGACCTTGCCCACCTGGGGGCTTAAAACAAATGAAGCGCGGGAGCCGGCGCTTCATTTTGTTTATTTTTTATGGCCGGATTCGCGCACCCAGCACGAATTTGGCAAAATTATAAAAAAGGAAATGCTTTTTTTGGCCCTAGGGGTCCTTGTGGGTCGCCCTGAGCAGGCCTAGGGGGTCAGGGTGTTTCTACCCTGCCCCCTTTTCTTGTTGTTTATGCTTTTTTTTAATTGTCTTGTGACTCGGTTTTACCGAGTCACAAGATGACTGCCAACACTTCCTGGTTTGGAGTGTTGGCAGCCAATCGGAATGAAGCTCGTGCTCGGGAGGGTTCGCAAACCCTCCTTGGCCCTCAGATATCGATATTTTTATTTTTTGAATTTCTCAGGAACTGCTGAATGGATTTACACCATTTTAAAAAAGCATGCTTTCTGAACCAAGACCTACCTTTTTGCCAAATTTGGTGTAATTCCGTTCAGCAATTCCGGCTGTAGCTTTGTCTAAAGTTCCTATGGAAATTAACATGGGGAAAACGCGTTTTGGGACCCCCCTTTTTTCTCGGCCCCCGCTTGACGAATCACCCCGAAACTTTCAAGACAGGAGCTGACCTGAGCGAACATTAGTTTTGAAGATTAATCCAGAGAGCAGGCAACATGCGGCTGCAAGCACAGACGGCGTACTCTCTTGGTATTCCCCCAATTTAGTTCAGCCCCAAATTCCAGCTTTCACTAGTGGCGCTGGATGTAAAGTCGATACAGCCAATTTCTTGCCAATTGACTCTGTCCATCTCTTTTTGGATGTTGACTTCCTTGAGCAAATTGGTCAGCAAATGAATTTGTGTGCCAGACAGTTTCTGAGGGAGCATGGAGACGTTCTAGGGCCTCATTCTAGGGCACACCAATGGACTCTCACTTCACTTGAGAAGTTGAAGGTATTTTTGGGCCTTACGCTTTAAATGGGGTTAGTGCACAAACCAAGCTTGCAGTCCTACTGGTCTACATGCATGGCTTGGGTAACCCCCATCTTCGCACCGTACATGAGCAGAGATCAGTTTTGCTATTGCAGTGTATGCTGCATGTCAATGACAATTCTGCTGCATTGTCCCTGGAACATCCAGACCATGACAGTTTGTTCAAAATTTGGCTTGTTGTGGAACATTTGTTTGCCAGGTTTCCAGAGATTCATACTACTGTAAAGAATATAGCGATTGATGAATTCTTGATCCTGTACAAAGGGCAGCTGCTGTACAGGCAGTACATTGGGAGCAAAAGAGCTCCTCATGGCATAAAGTTGTTCATGCCGTGTGATAGGTCTTCCGGTTATTTGTACGCTTTGGAGTGTATACAGGGAAGGACTCCATTCTAAACCCTGCAGGTTGTCTTTCCACACTAGGAGTAACAGGAAAGATTGCATGGGGGCTTGTCCAGCCACTTCTTCACAAAGGTTATAACCTTTATGTGGATAGCTCCTATACAGGAGTAGAGCTGTTCAGTAAACTGTACAAAGTTGGCACTGTGGCATGTGGTACAGTTTGTTGTTACAAAGGATTCCTGAAGGAGCGTTTTTCTAAGAAGTTCCAAAAAACCACAGAGCACTGCATTGCATTCCAACAAACTGCTTGCAGTCAAGTTCTCTTATACATGTGACGTGTACGTGCTCACTAAAGTACATGAGGAGAGCACTTACCCCATCACGGTTTAGTGTCAGATGGTCGAAGTTCAAAAGCCCACCTGTGTACTTAATTACATCAAGTAGTCATAAAATGCACACTTGATATAAGAAGCTGCCTACCCACTTGATCCAGCTTGCAACATACAATACATATGTTGTTTATCGTCAGACAACCACAGGAACACTCTCATTTAAAGTTTGACTGCTACAGATGCAGCAGCCTGTACTTCCAATGCTCTGGAGGACATGGAAAGGCTGCAGGATTGACATTTTGCCGATCACATTCCTAGAACACCTAAAAAAACTCGACCTTTTCATCATTGTAGAGTTTTCTCTAAGCAAGGAAAGAGGCAGAAGAGTTGAGTTTGCTGTCCCCAGTGCCCATCTCAGCCAGCCCTGTTTTTCCTACTTGCTTTATGTTGTACCATACAAAAGTGAAGTATTGGGAAACTGACTGAGGTGGAGCTGCCATAAGGTAAGCCTTTTAATGACTGTGGATTGAGAACTAACTTCCATGGGCCACTACTTCGCTAGGCAAACAGCTGTAGAATTTGTGTTCCTCTACTTGAGGAAATTATGGACTTTCTTATGGCCCTCTAGAACCAGAGTAAGTTTAATACGCCACACAAATGTCCTTTGGAACTCATTCACCAACGCTTATACTTGCTTTGAAAGTATGGGAACTCAATTAGTAACTTGTATCATAATCAATGTTATTGAAAATGGATACAGGACACTAACTTGCATGATGATGTTCACATTTTTAGTATTAGGACGATATAATTTTCAGTAAGTGTAAAAATTAGTGCAGATGACGCAGTGTTCAGACAGTGACTTAATATGTACACAACAGCATAGAATAAGACACTAAACAGATTCCAAGGTTTTATATGATTTTATATTGTAATTGTAGCTGTATTTATATAGCACTTAATACCCCTGACGAGGCGTGGAAATGCTTTTCAGTGAGTAGCACTCTACTCCAGAACTCAAAGGATTAGTAGTGGATTAGTATAGGGAAAAATAAATTGTTGATTTGAGTGGTATACATGAGAGTCTGTTAGTCTGATTGAACAGAATGAGGGAGGGATAGAGCAGGGAAGAGTCAGAGATGCAGAAGGGAAAAGGCTAGGACGTGTTACTTTGGAGATCATAATAGTAAAATGAGTCATGGAGGGATAGAGGAGGGAAGAGTCTTTTATATGGGAGATAATAGCAGAATATGGCACTTTTAGAGAAGTAGGATCTCACATATCAAGCCTTTATTTCCTCAGGAAGTATGAAGCCCTTTGTTTTGAGAGATCCATCTCCTCGAGGTTTGCAGGCTTTTAGTTTGTGGTGACATGAGGGATCTCTGCCTCAAACAATAGATTAACAATGGAACATTGCACTTTAATGCTTTAGCCTCACATAATCTGGATTGAGGGTGAAAAATACTTTTCGAGAGATGTGTGAAGACGTATTCCTCCTAAAAGCCACAATACTTGAGGGGTTAATAATATGGAACTTTGTTACAAAAACAGAGTTTGGGCTAGGATTCCCACATTTCCCAGAGAAAAATATTGCCCATTTATTAATGTTTTATGGCACGAATATTATTCTTACAGAGCATATCAAATCGTCTGCATTTATTTTTAACATTGTTTACTTTAACTTTCACTTGAGAAACATTTAGGCAATTATCAAACCAACATAAGCAGAGATCCTGTCTGTTCATTTATGATATCTCTGGAAACCATAACATGTTTTGAAAGCAACTTAGGGAGGGGATGTTTAAAATAAGACCTGTAGTTAGTCTTCGGGTCTCATCAGGACAAACGTTTTCTGACTAAAGTTCCCTAGAAACCGTGGAATCTTGGGAACTTCAATAAGGCATTATGTAAGCAATATGTGCAAGAATATTTCAAGACAGATTCTACAATGTATATCAGGCTGCCCAGTTAGTCAGACAGTTCTAGTGGGGGAAACAAATTAAAAAGGGAAATGTACACCTTTGTAATGTGTGGAGAAAGTGGCCACACCTACACATACAGGAGTACTCCTAGACAAAGCCAACAATTCAAAATGGGCCTCTCAGTTCCTTAGTTTAAGCTCACAGTGCAATGTTCCATAATGCACATACCTGTTATTAGTCGGTGTATGCAGGCTTTCTATTTAGAATGGGCAGGTAATTTTAATCAATTTTTAAAATGATGCCTTTCCTGCGATGAATAACCGTAATTTTCAGACATTATTTTAATTTATTGAGGAACTAGCCATTAGGGCTGAATTTGATGGTTGTAGATGATTTTAATGCCAAGAAGGGGTTTAGGGTAATGGTAGGAGATGCAAATTTGTTCCATTTAGAAGATACTGTAGATGTGGATTACCCCTGGGACCCAAAAGGGAACAATTTGTATAATTATTTGATGCATTATCATTTAGGTAACACCCTAGATCTATTTGGATCATCTACATTACCTCACTCACATGTCTTGACGCTTGAAAGTAAATCTATTATTGACTATCCTTTTATATCAAGGTATTTCAGTAAACTATTTCTTGTAGGTGAGAGTAGATCATGTATTTATAGTGATCATACCCCACAGGTCTGAGGGCAAAAACGTAAACATGGTGGCAGATGGTGGTACATCATAAACTTCCAATGACAACAGGTTAAGATTATTCTGGAAATCTGCAGATCTTGGAGATATAACTTGGGCCTTGTGCATTGGAATTTTTACAGCCAATCCTTCTGATGTCATGAGTTCCTTTAGAAAACTTGGACGGTGCACACAAGATGTATTAATGAAGCCACAAAGAAGCATGAGTGAGATTTCCCAATGGTGGCTTGATAAAGCATGTAGATCTGGCAATAACAGGCTGCAGAGGGTTGGTAAAATAATCACTTTGGGATAGAATTGAAATTGTAAAATGCTGAATCAAATAAAAGCAGGAAATAAAATTGTGGAAGAACGACCTTCAAAAAGAGGCCTGGGATTATGTAGGGCCATATGTATAGATTTTATGGATAGAGATTTCCAAATTGCTATTTTCTGTGTATCGCAATTAGGAAATCACTACCCCTAAAATATGAAACTCTTTGAGTTTTATTTAGCAATTCCTAGTGGGTTGCAAACCAACCAACCTCATGAATATTAATGAGGTATGAGGTAGGTAGCAGTTTGCGACCCATTGGAAATAGCAGCCATCACGGGGATGGTGGCCTGTTGGAGTCAGCAGACCACCATGTCTGTGATTGCTTGTTAATAAAACAATCGTTTTTTTTTTTTTTTTTAATGCAGCCCGTTTTTCTTAAAGAAAAATGGGATGTGTTTAAGAAGAAAAAAACAAAACCTTGAGGCTTCATTTTTTAAGAGTAGGCAATGGTTCATGGGACCACTGCATGCTCTTAAAATTTTTTTTTTTTACATTCTCAGAAGGAAGGTTTCACACAGCTTATATTTTCTCAGGTAAAACTATGTGGTTGTTCGACAACATAAATGTGGGACTGGTGCAAGATGGAGTCTGAGCACCCCTCAGAATATGTTGGCCTATCGTCCCGCTAGCTCACAGTGCACCATCTGTACCCCTAATCGTACAGGATAGCAAATGGATGTGCAACCTCAAAACATGACAACTTTTTTTTATTTTTTTTTGTGATAAGTTTGCAAACATAATATACAGCAAGTCAGAGAACATCTCTGGCCTTGTACATGGATCATTTAAGGTGCAAACAATTTTCTGCATGTTATAAACCAACCCCACCCCACCCGCCCAACTCCCCAAAATCAACAAGTACAGGATAAAATATATACACAATCTGCATTATACCTTACAGCATTATACCAGGTTTATGTGAAAGTCCAAATGTGTACATTTTATGTCGTCTGCAGGTCAGGGTTTTGAAGTAGAAACATAGACAGCGGTGCCCAAAAATCTTTTGGTCATGAGGCTATGGGTAACTCTTCTGCATAGATGCTCATTTGTTCTTTGCAATACACCAAGTCACGGATCCACTTCCGAAGTGTTGGGACTGACCTAGCACCCCAATGCATTGCCACTGCGCGCTTCGCAAATAGAGTTGAGATTGCGACTAATCGCCTATTGCAAGGTTTAAGCTGTTTCAGCAAGCCAAGCAGGCACACTTCTGGAGTACATGCGATTTGTTCTATGGTTATGTCCGATAACACCTTTACAACCCTGCACCAAAATACATTAATGGTGGGGCATGCCCATGCCAGCTGTAGGAAGTCCGCTTCTTCGTGCACGCATCGTATACAGCTTGCCTCTTCTCTTAACCCGAATTTCTTGAGTTGACTGGGGGTATAATACAACTTGTGCAGATACTTGAAATGTATAATACGGAGATTGAAATTTGCTGTCAATCGACCAGTCAGTTCACAACAAGACTCCCAACCTTCTAGTGTCAGCGGGGATGCAAGCACAGCATTCCATTTCATTAGTGAGGGGGGGTCTACTAGCTCATTCTCTTTCTGGGAAGCATTAGATAGCCTAGTAATCAACCCCCTACTTTTCACCTCAGTCAGCACAACTTGTAGTGCTTTTAGAGCTTGTGGTTCTGCAGGAAACCCAGGGTAAATGGATCGTATCGCCTGGCGCACCCTAATAAAGGTGAACCCTAACGTGGTAAATGTAAAAAAAATGTAAATGTAAATCTGTATTTGTAAAGCGCGAACTACTCACCCTTACGGGTCTCAAGGCGCTGGGGGCCGTCATGGAAATTAAGTGAGATATTGCCCAGAGTCACATGGTGCTGAGCTGAGCTGCCACCGGGGATTGAACTGTGAGCCCTGTGCTCTGAAGTCAGCTGCCCTGGCCGCTGCACCACACCTCTCCTCTCCTGGTGCTGTACTCTTTTTCAGCCTGAAATTCTGTTAGGGACTTAAACACCCCATTACGGTACATCTCTCCTACCCTTGTGACCCTCGCTTTCTGCAATACTTTTAGTGCTCCCTTCTCCTGCACCGCTGATATGCCTGGGTGCGCCGCTATCGGCAACTCTGGAGTATACATATACTCCCGCCTGGCTCGCTTGGTGAGGTTTTTCCACGCCCACGCAGTGCACTTCACAGTATTTATTTATTTACTAGCAGCACCTTCCCCACCCTGCAGGGTCATCGATGCAAACTGTGTCGGATGTGTGGTGTCAGCCTCGACTGTGGTGTGTGGGAGGAACTTTTGGGGGAAAAACCAGTAATGCGCATATTGCGCTTGTGTGCATAGATAATAGAGGCGTAGGTCAGGCGCTTCAAATCCACCTCTTTCGAATGGTTGTGTTAACACATTCCAGCTACATCATGGTTTTTTCCCTGCCCACACCAGGGACAGCAAACAAGATTGGAGGGATTGGAAGAGTGCCATATTGAGTCGGATCGGGATGTTGACAAAAAGGTATAGCAGCTTAGCTAAAATGGTCATTTTTACTATTGCAATTCTGTCTGCAAGCGAGAGGGGAAGGCGAGTCCACCTCGTGACCTGATCTGAAATTTTAGTAATAGCCCGTCCATAGTTCATATTCAGTACTACATCGGGGTCTCTGTGAATTCATATGCCTAGATATTTCACCGGGTCGGTGGACCATGACAATGGAAAGTCTAGCACTACTTCCTGGGTGCCGGCTGTCAGCGGAAACACAGTGGATTTAGCCCAGTTAATACCAAGGCCAGAGAAGCGCTCAAAAACCACATATTCACGGAGCAGGGCCGGGAGATACGTCTCTGGTTCACGAACGTTCAACATCATATCGTCCGCATAGAGGGAGACAGCAAGCGGCCGCTGATTAAACCTTAACGCGGCATGCGCTTGTTTTTGGCGAATTTTACAGGCCAATGGTTCAAGCGCTAGGGAAAATAGCATCGGGGACAAGGGGCAGCCATGTCGAGTGCCCCTCTTAATGGGAAAGGCCTCCGAAATCCACCCATTGACCCGAAGTCTGGCCATAGGCTCAGTGTACAGCAACCTTATCCATTTTAAAAAGAAAGGCGGCATGCCCATCCTCCGCAGCACTGTGAGCATATATCCCCATCGCAACGAGTCGAAGGCTTTTGCAGCGTCAAGTAACACCGCAACCGCCTGAAAATCCGACTCAAAATAATGAAGCACTGCAAAGAGCGTCCGCAAGTTATGAGCTGTTGACCATTTAGGAATGAAGCCGGACTGATCCGGGAGGAGAACATGACAACCTTGACTCCCCAAGGAAATTGTGGTAACAGACCTAGTTACTTATGCATACCGAAAGAGATACACTAGAAATACACAGGATGCAGTTTCAATATTTATTAAAGCATTGTGATTACTGAGTAAAATACTTGAGCTGCAATGATTAATAGAAGAATAATGTGATTAACATTACGAGAATGGTGAAGAAGATGAACAATTCAACCATTTTGCTGATTACATAGAATATATGCTCACATACAGGTACTGTAATATAGCTCACTCCTACCTAGCGCGTTCTAAACTATCATGCCTAAGGTGAGTGGATCTGCCAAATCCCTGTTGGGTGATCAAACTCCCCAGTATCTGTGGGATAGTGTCAGCAAGCTGACCATTTTGGTGTAGAGTTGGGCAGCATCCCTCGCATGAGGTGACAGAAATCAGCTGAGCTGGAAACCAACCTCTCAGTGCCAGCCAAATGCTCTTCTGAATATACAAAGGCTTGATGTCATATATATATGATAACATCCTCCATGTTGCCATGCCAAAGCCCCAGTCAGGCCACCATTGTGTGTTCCATTGTGATAGCTCTGTCGCAGAGCGGCAAAAGCAAATGTATGCATTTTGCACACTGAACTTAGCCCTTGTACAGAATGTTCAATGTATTCTGATAAAGTGCCTACAAAGTGGTATTGTAAGCAAACTGAGTTTAGGAAATGTTATCCTGTGCATGCACGCAAATAAATGTGTGCCAAATGTCATCGTGTTTAGGGAGAAAAGACAACCTAAGAACCTGAGCAAAGATGGCATTTCTTATCCGGGCCTCATACCTTCGGGTGACAGAAGGGGTCACTTGGGGACCCCTTCCCATATGCGAATGGTTACTACCTCCTTCAAGGAGTCTGTAAAATATGAGTGTTTTGCAACCTTAATTTGGTCGCACAGCATTCCTACATCCCATTCAGATTCGGTATTTGAAAGGGGCTTCCTAAACACACCCCTTCCAAATACCAGATCGCAAACATAAATTGCGATTCAGTAACATGTTACCGAATCACAATTTGTGTTTTGTACATATGTAAAAGCATTTTTATGGTCAGAAACGGCCCAATCTGTCCATTTCCGAGTGCAAAAATGGCTTATACATATGGCCCTTTGTTTCCTTGTGTATGTCAAAGAACACTTGTGCCTTTTGGAATGCAATTAACAACATTAAATGATCTAAAACATCTTGGCTTTGAACATTAGACTTAACTGCTCAATAGCCCATTTTGAAAGGAATTATAGTCTACCGGAAAGTGTGATTGATGACAGTTCATTGAACCCACTCACCTATCCATTGCCAATAGATTTTCAGCTTTATGAATTGGAGCTATAAAGAAAAGTCCTTCAAATAAAGCTTGGGGTTCGGACGGGGTCTCAGTGGATCTATATCAAGCCAATGAGGAGCCGTAGCCCCCCCTAATCACTCAAGGGCAAACCTATTGTGAAGGTTCATCACTTTCCCTACTCAGGGATGATGTTTGGCTCCAGTAGTTTATGGGGTCTATGACTATCTAGCAGGATAATACATTTTGCACAATCAGTAGGGTTTTATCTTAATTTAGCTACCAGCATAGGAAATAAAGTGATTGCCCCTTTAGTGGAAGTGCATAACGGGAAACGTGTTCCTATATTAACATATGGACTAACTGGTCCGAGTAGCTTCCGGACGGATGCGCTGTCTGTACTCTTAAGCAACCTGTTACGAACGGATTAAACAGGCACATTTACAAGACTCCAACCGGATGGCGGAAGTCTGTTAAAGCTATTTAAGAGGCTCCAACTGGCTGGTGGAGACCTCCTTGCTAATTCTAAATTTACACAGCGGTGCAGTCGAAGCACTCCACTCTGATTTCATCTACTGAGGTTTCTGCGTTTTGGCTGTCCAACAAACCCCCCTTCGTAGTCCTGAGGAAGGCCCGCTCTGATGCACTTCATTTTTTGCGCTGTTTACAGGGTCGAAACGTCGACATGCTCTATATGTCCTACCTGTCTTCATGATCAGGATTTAATTCATTAATGGATCTTGTAGTACATGTGTTTAAATAGATAGGACAAGTATTCAAAAAGCACTGTGTCTCTTTCTTTTCCCCCTTTCTATCTCACGTGTATTTGTCATGTATATAGTGTATTGTTTATATTATTAATCACTATATGTCACTTGTTCACCATGGTCACTTATTGTCTTTGTTGCAATTGAATTTGTATTTGTGACAGTCTCTAGTATTTAATACTCATTTTGAATATACTATTGAATTTTATTCTGGTGTGTGTTTCCTTTTTCTCTCATTAATTACTTTTGTGAGAATTATCCTTATGTGCACTATAAATAAGTGCTTGCTCTATCCTAAGCAATTGTAAAATCCCAACAGAACCAATTGTTTTATTTAATCCTATATTAACATATGGGGCAGGAATTTGAGGACATATTGATGGCAGAAGACTGCATGTGGAGGAAAACCACCTCGTCTAACATCTTCTGGGGCTTCTTTGCAGGTAGCCCTCACTTTGCCATATAAGAAGAATTCCAATTAGAATATTTGATGGACTAAATTAAGCTTGCACCCTTATTGTTGTGGTCTTCGATTTGGTGCAATGCACATTCTACTTTAAATAAAGACATCACTAAAGACTGCTTAGCCTGGGACCATGAACTTAAAATTCCTTGACTGCATTATAATAAGTTGGCAACTGCTAAATTAGGTAGACCCACTATATTTAAATCGGCATTAGAGTTAACTCTTAATGATAAGTTCTGGATTAAATACGCGTTCATGGAGGCCAGGCAATTTGTTGTGATCCAAACCTACTCCCTTACAGAATCCTATCTTGACTTGTTTGTTCATTTTTGGGAGCATGCATACCTCACCAGGTTTAGTTTGGGATATATAAAAGGGGAATTGTGTTTTACTTTGGGACAGTATTAGATGGCTTCTATATGTTTTGTCTGTATGATAAATTAATAACTTATCACAGAAAACCTTGCTATATTTTTTAATCTTTTGTACATTTTAAGAGCTATTTTTTCACACATTTTTATTGCCTGTTCTTAGGAGACATGGCATTAGGAGATGTAGGCCTGCATCAATTTTTGTACAAATGTTGCCCACTAGAGAAGTTAGTCATTGTGCTGGTCTGTTTTTAAAATCTGTTATCTGTGATAGAAATGGTCTATTTTTCTGAAGAAGAAGGTTTTGCATCTGTTCCAGAAGTTTTTGTGTGTCACTGAAACAGCAATAGATTTTTAAGTAATACGTCTTGAAGTAGATTAGATTAGATTAGAATACTTGTATAGCGCATGGCTGCCCCGGCAACGAGGCGTCCCAGCGCTGCAGCAGAGCACCGAGTAAGGAAGCAAGTGGAGGAATTAGCAGTGGGAGAAAAGCCAGGTCTTTACCAGCCTTCTGAAGGCCAGGTGATCAGGATTGCTATGGATGTGAAGAGGGAGGGAGTTCCATAAAGCGGGAGCCAGCCGCTTAAAAGATCGACCACCCGATCTGGTCCTTCGTATTCGTGGAATTCTTGCAAGGAGCAGATCCGCCGAGTGCAGCGCTCGTGAGGGTACGTAATGGGTGCATAGATCGCTCAGGATTCCTGGGACGATGCCTGGCAGAATCTTATGCGTGATACAAAGTGCTTTAAAGCGGACTCTTTGTTCGAGGGGCAGCCAGTGCAGACGATGGAGGAGGTTGGAAACATGACAGTATTTAGGGAGGGCAAAGATGGCGGAGGCACATGAATTTAATAACTCTTACATTGTCACATACCTATTAATACTTGTAGCTAATTATTGTATATTGCCTTTTTCCTATTTTTATGAAACCTGCATGGGTTTGATGTCTATTATATATGTCATATTTGTTCCTATTGCTATGCTTTTTATTGTCATTTTTAATGTATAATTACATTTTATTTACATTTGACCAGTGATTTATAATTTGGTAGTGGGGTGTTGGGTTTGTAGGGGAAAAGGTGGAAAGTTATTTAAATGATAAATTCTTATTTTTATTTGTTTTATTTTATAATTAAATATTTATTTGGCAATTAATTATGTACATTATTTAATTGATTACTTGTTATTTTAATTATTTGAGTGTATTTTGTGATTTTGAATGCATAATTGTATTTTAATATGGCGCAATGACTAATTTATAATTTTGTTTGGGTCAAAGGGTTTTTAGGGAAACAGGATGGGAAGGTATTTAAATTAGCAAACACAACAAGATGATAGGCAGAGTGCTGAAACTTTTCAACCACTCACTCCCCATTCAAGAGATCTGTGTTTAATTCATCGTTATTTCGATCTCTGTGCCACTACAGTTTGGAACTAGCCGTATTCAAATCAGTCTTGACCTTGCTCCTCATGAGAACAGTCCATCCCGGCCTGCCAGGCCTTGTCCTCCATGGACTGGAAACAAGCATCCTGAGACCGGTTTCGGGGTATCACCCCTCATCAGCCAGGCTAGCTTGAATCCAGTGGCACAGTAAGCAAAGTATTTAAATTATACATTATTTTTTTTTTGTTAAAATAATATTTTATGTTGATTAAATATTTAATTAATTATATAAATTGTGCTGTTGATTATTTGTTATTTTAATTAATTAAGTGAGTTTTGTGATTTTTTTATGTATATTTAAGTCTAAATACTAAGTTATAATTTAGCAGTGGGATGTTGGGTTTCTAGAGGAATAAGGTGGGAAGATATTTATATTATAAAAATTTGCTTTTCCCCAAAAATATTTTCATGGATATTCAATATTTAGTTTTTATTTGATGAGTTTTCCTGGAGTTGGTGTTTTTGGGTAGAAGGGAGGGAAGTGTATTTATTTTAAATGTATTCATTTTGTTTTTTATTTGTTAAACCATTTTCCTATTATTATTATTTTTGGTCATTTACATGTAACTTTATTTAGTTATAAAACATATATTTTTTTATTTGCTAAAATAATTGAATTTTGTTAGGTATTTTACGGATTAGGAATTGGAATGGCATATATAATCCTCCTTAAGACAAAGACTTTCCCCTGCTTTTGCTTATGTCAGAGTTGAAATAGTAAGTCTGACCTCTCCAAGGTCCAACACATTCCTTACTGTTGCTTACGTTGGAATGGGAATAGTACATCTAACCCCTCCAAAGTCTAACACTTTTCCTACTTTTGCATACGTTCTCTAAATCATCTAAAGTCCAATCATTTTGCTACTGCTGGTTATTTTTTTGTTGTTTTGTTTAAAAACTTTTATTTTTTCTTAAATGTTTATTTTATTTATAAAAACATAATTTTTATTTTATACATTAATTTTATTTTTTATTTCAGTGTGATATTTGTTAATTATATGATATTTTTGTTTTCCTTTTAGGCCAGTGTTAATATTATGAATCACATTTGTTTTAATTGTTTAAATATTGTTTTTCTATTTATTTGTTTTTATATTTGTAGAAAGTATATATATTTATGTAGCCACTCTGTAGGTCTAGTTAGGATTAGCAGAGATAGGAATTCCTCAGATCTTTAAACAATAATGACTTTGCACCTATTTGACAAACCTCTATGAACCTTTGCAGGCCTATTCTTCCTTCTACATTGGCATATGATGCAACATTTTGTGGTGATTGGTCAAGGGGTGGATAGATAAAGGGGGGAATATTTTTCCACCAATGGCTTTTCCATAGACTCTTGTATCTCAGGTAGTATAAAAACTGCTGAACAGATAAACATGAAGGGGCATGTTTACAAGAGTTTTTGCTAAGCAGTTTTCACTCTGCTGAGCGACAATTTTTTTAACGCTCCCAATCACCGAATCCTAATGGTATGTTTGTGACATATTTACAATATGTCACTATGTGGCGTGAAGATCAGCTAGCGGCCAAGAATAAAAAAATCAAAGTTAGTGTGAAAAAAGTAACTGACGGCCAATTAGAGGCAAGAAAGTTCACGCTAGTCAGCTTCTCAGTGTTTAGCTTCTCAGTGTTTAGCAGCAAAAAAGATTACAAATAAACCTCTAAAAAAACGAATGCAGAATGGAGCAACCAGGACCGAGTTCAGCAAAGGTCAACAACCCCCCCCCCCCCAACTCCCCAACAGCCAGGATGATCAGCCAGAGTCCATGGAGAAGAGGAAGAGAAAATGCAGATTCAGTAAGGAGGAGAATGAGATGCTGATTGCGGAGGTGATGGTGTCACTTTTTCCCTTATTGAAAGTGACATACCGGTGGCACAAGGGCCTTGTAACTAAGCCCTTTGTGTTTACAAACAATGTCAAGTGAATAGTCATGTTTCTCCTATCTAAATGTCTGCATCAGGCAGTGTTGCAAGTCTCACAGTCATCCTAAATTAACACAAATTGTAATAGCAGTCATGTGCATTGTTGTCAAATTATGGCACTTTCCTGTACTAACTATGGGGCATATATACCATAATCTAGTGGAGCGCGGTGTTGACCCAAAATTGGTAGCACGGTGCTCCCAAAAAATAGAAATGCAGGGATGTGCTGTAGGCACAAAAAATAGTACACACCCCTGCATGTTCCTCAGTCCTAGTGTTTTTAAAATTAACTTGCGCAAGTTCAGCCACCCTTGTGCCATGTTGCTAGGGTGTCTGCGCAGCATTTCCAAATGTTAATATGCAGGAAGGGACACCTTCCTGCACATAAACAATGCTTACAGGTCATTTGCTGTTTTTAAGTGTTTAGCAGAATGCAGCACACATACAAAGAGCAAACATTTTGGAGAAATTGATAATTGTGTTTTCCCCATTTTGCTCTCCTGAGAACAGAGCCATAATTTGCATAGCCCTTGCACTGTCGGTGCGTCTTTTTCAATATTAGAAAAAGTGACATACTAGTGGCACAAGGGGCTCATAAATAAGGCCCTAGTGTCTACCTGTCCTTAGTTGTTGGTTCTGCCCCAGCCTTGTAGATATGGGATAGTCAAAAATGTACATGCCTGTTGTGAGGGAATGCTCATAGAAACATGCATTGCACGTCCCTTTCATGGTAAGTGAAGGGTGGGAAGGGGGTTCATTCACAAGGTGGCACTAATCAACTGTTACTGGCTACACGCTGCATTGCAAATAAGGAGAAGTGCATTTATCCACCAGAATGTTGCTAAAAGTGATTTTCTGTTGCCAATAGGACATAGTATTTATGGCCTTGGGTATTGTGGTAAATGACACCTATGTACATACGTGGAACATGGGCCCTAGGTAAAGTCAAATGTGGCTGGTTGCACATGCATACAGATTGGTTTGTGTCAACAGGCATCCTTTCACTAATGCATGGAAGGTTCCAAAACACTGGGGTGTGTCTCATCCATGTACACAGCCCTGTGCTGTTGTAAAAAGGCCTGCTCTGCACCAATGCAGCCATTCCTGAACCCTTACTCAAAGTTGTCTGTCTTGCAGCTTTCCTGTTGTCATCATTGCCACTGCAGTCAAAAAACACAAGAGGAGGGCACACTCAATCTTAGTATGGGGCAGTTCTGTGTATTTGGAATTATGCTAGGTTGCATAGATAAAGTGCTTTCCGCACCATGTCTAGTCAAAATCTTGTCAGAAGGACCCTCCGCCGTGAAATCTCACCATCACGCAAAAAAATACATCATCTTGGGTGTTGCATGACAGTTAAAACTTTGTAGCCGCTTGCAAAATTAGTCTGTTGTGGATAGGCAACAAATGATGCAAGTGTAGTAGGTACAGGATATGCCACTCCTCATCATGGTCACATAACTGTGTGGCAGTAAGTTGTTTGTCTGGACCTTTGTCTTCAACGCACTGAGGGATTAACGCACACATACACGTGTGTGGAAGAAATACATAAGGTGTCTCACCCCCTGCAGAACACCTACTCTGCACATGATGAAATATAAAGGATGTCAGTGATTCCCATTTGATAACTAGGATAGGCTGTAGCCACTTAGGGAAAATGCAGCGGTGCCCCGTAGCATAGTACATATGGGGCACCCCTGCATTCAGAAAATATTGTGGTGCAGTGCAGATTTTGCAGCAGCTCATTGCTGCAATATCTTCTAATGAATATGCCTCATTGTGGTTGAGGTAATAAATATTTTCTGCACACACAGTGTGGGATCGGCACTCTATAGTACCAATTATCACAAACACTCATTTGGGGATCAAACATACAGGGACTAAGGCACTCACCAGTGTCATGCGAGCCCTTGAAGGCATCAATGTCCTCTTGTGTGAACAATGGGCATCCAGCGGTAAAAAAGGAGTAATGATCAGTCATCATGTGGCACATGTATCATGTGTCATGTCAACTTATCTACATATCATACATCTAGCAATTCAAACAATGTGTATGTTCATGTTGCATAGATGAAGGGATGTGAAATGATTTACTCACACACAACACATGCTCAATGCAGGATTGTGTTGTCCAAGACAATCTGGAGTCAATAGTAAGCGTGGGCAAATATCTCTGCTCCGTCAGCGAAGTTTGCGGATTTTTAAAACTCTGCACTCCATTCCTCCAGACGGTGTCCTGACTCCTGCCTGCTCTGCTCCTGCTCTGCTCTGCTCCTGCGGCTGTTGTGGCTCACTCCACTCACCTACCGCTGCTCGGCTGCTCCAGTGTTCAATTCCAGGAAGAACTGCAGTGCGCATGGCGTACTGCGTGAAGGCATGCCTGACCCTGAAGTCATGCCTTCACGCAGTACACCGCCTGGAGGAATACAGTAAGTCTCTTACTCCACTCAGCACTGTTACTACAAGGGAGGGAGGGCGTTTGGGGGTTTAGCGGTAGGGAGGGAGGGGGTGGGGGCTAGCCGGTGGGTTAGCCCGGGGGTGCGTGCCTGAGGGGGGAGCATGGGGGGAGACAATAAGTTACTCCGCCAGCCACAGAACTCCACAGAATTTCACTGAGTTTTCTAGTAACTCCGTGAAATTCCGCAGAGTGCTACTATGCCAGCTCCGCCCACCCTTAGTCAATAGGTGCTTCTCTTGTGAACATGATTTAAGAGTGGCAGTCACATCAAACATTGCTGAACCACTATTGACAGCTGTGTGTCAGATGACAACTAACACACATCTCTTTTATGTCAAACACTGAGAGGTGTTGCTGTTTTCCATCTCACCAGGTCATGAGACTCTGAGACATCAGTCTACCATTTTACTCACATACTTGGATTCAAGTAAACAATCACCATCTTGCCAATGGTGAAACTGTTTTTCGGTTATTTGGGTGGCGATGCGTCATTTTCATTCATTACAAGGTGGTGCAGTGCAAATTAGCGTGGCTTGGGCCACCTTGTGAATATGGCCCTTACCACTGCAGTACACTACAGCAAAGGTTTTGGGGTGGGCATAAAACACAAGACCCATTTCTGTTGACGCTGGCCCAGATAAGCAAGTCTTTTGCAAACCCAAATCTAACAACTCCATTAAGGAGGTGTTAGGGTAGACCTACAAGGACTAATGTTTTCATTTCTACATGTAATGTGCTCTAACTATCCGTAGTTTATTCTGCAGCACACACATGATCATGAATTCACAGTGAGATAGTGTTTTGTGCAGTAAGGTGTCCTTCCTGCACATCAACAATCATTGAAAAATGACGAGTTGCAACTTCTATGTGTGCGGCAAAAGAAGCACACATAGAAGTTACAAATCCCCATTACTGATTGTTTATGTGCAAGAAGGGACACCTTCCTGCACATAAACCAGCTTTCCCTGCAACGCAGGCAGCCTTGCACAATGGTGCATGAGTGCCTGCGTTAATGCTAGGTAGCTCACATTAGCGCCAGCGCTAAGAGAAATGCAGGGGTGTGCTGCATGCTCCTAAATTCGGTGCATCCCTGTGCTTCAAAACTGTCGGAGCACGGCGTTAACAATTGAGGCTTAACGCCACTCTCCAACGGTTTCCTTGTACATATGCCCCATGGAGTATTCAGGCTGTTTACGACCTAACATATCTACATTGAATAAAATAATTTACATGGGACACACAGTCTGAAGGCAGACAATTGTATTCATATACTTACCACATTGCCTGCCGGTCGCCTTCCCGGCCAAAGCAAAGTTGTTGGACAGTCCTGTCCACACCAAAGATGCGCTGAATGTGCCTGCAGATACGATCCAGTGCAATTTCCAGACCTTCACATCATAGCCCACCAACACACTTTCCCCTCCCTCAACCATCCTGGGAAGGTAGAACTTCACCAGCAAGAAGAATGCTCAAAATGCATCCTCCATCATCCGCACCTCCCTTTCTTCCCCCAACATCTCCCCCCACTGTCCTATGCCCAGTACGTAAAGAAAACCCAACCTAAAGTAACAGTAACTATTAAAAACGTAACAATACACCCAGTAGACAGACACCCGACAAGAGTAAAAATGCAAAAAACATGACAAATAAGCGACACAGGACTTGACAGGGACAGAAGGGGCATTAGACTAGACACCACAAGTACACTTTGACCATACAGATTCCGCACACACCTCCAAACATAACCACACAGCTCAAAGGACACTAACAGTGCGAGGGAAAGCGAGCGTGAGGTTGCCAAGGATGAATTGGGAGTGTTCTACTTTTCTACAAGTGTGTTAATGTCATCTTTAAAACCAGGTAATTCATAGTGGTGAAAAACTGCAGCTAATGGTACTTAGCAGCAGTTGTTCTATTTTAGCAAAGTACAAGGAAATCCCTGTAAATATCGGGTTGGGTGTTTTGTGTGAGTCTTATTGCTGAAATACCTACCTTGCATCTCATTTTCGGTAAGTCAGGCTAACCGAAGTGGCGCTGTGAAAAATGATACATTACTCTGTGAAATTGTCATTAACAGGACCTTGTTGCAATTTGCAAATATGGTGATAAAAAAAACAGCCTTAGCGTCAAAAAAATTACGCTACAGCGGTGTTAAATACTTGTAAATATGCCCCGAAATTTGGTAGGATTAGACTTTATAGTGTGCTGGTTATCCTTTTGGATACTAGAGGTAAGAAGGGTGAGCATTTTTTGAGTTAGTTTTACTTAGTGATACATGTAGCTGTGTTATTTTCATGAAAGTTTGGGATATTTTGCAGTATTTCACGGAAGTAACACAGTACATAGTGATGACAAGTCATTGTTTGATTGGCTAATGACTGCCTTTACAAAAGTTAAACTGCAACAACAAGAAGGTAATCAATGCAATGCTTGAATTAATCTCAGCCACTGGAAATCACTTTGGCCCCATCCCAATACATCGTTTTTGCCCACTATGCCACCTTAGTTTGGACACAGCCATATACAAAATAGCCTTGACCCTGGTCCAATCGGAACAGTCTAGCTTGAACAGCCTGGCCGGATCTTCCCTGAACCACAAAACAAGCAACCTAGAACCGATTTTGCCCTTATTAAGGGCTCATCAGCCAGGTATAGGTTGACTTCAGTGGCACAGTGAGCACGTGACCCACATCTGGGCATACCCATCCAACTGAGGGTGGAAACTGCAGCAACTGCAAAATGATGGGTGGAATGCTTGAATTAATCTCAGCCACTGGCTATCACTTGGGCCGCATCCCAATCCATCAGTTTTGGTCCACAAGGCACTTCAGTTTGGACCCAGCAATTTGCAAATCAACCTGGACCCAGCTCTAATCGAAACAGTCCAGACCGCACTGCCATGCCAGATCCTCCCTGAACTGGAAAACAAGAAACCCAGGACTGGTTTTACTTATATTACGGACTCATCAGCCGGGTATATTCCAGTGGCACAGTGAGCACACTCACCCATGTCTGGGCATACCTGTTGCACTTAGGGTAGAAACTGCAACAATGGCAAGGTGATCGAGGGAATGCTTGAATTAATCTCAGTCACCAGCTATTACTCAGGCTGCATCCTAATCCATCATTTTTCACCCACACAGCACCTCAGTTTGGACCCAGCCACTTGCAAATTAGCCTTGACCCCATTTCAATCTGAACAGTCCAGACCGACAGCCATGCTTGATACTCCCTGACCTGGAAAACAAGCAATCCAGGACTGGTTTTACCTATATTAAGGGCTCATCAGCCAGGTATAGCTTGATTCCAGTGGCACAGAGAGCAGGTGACCTGCGCCTGGGCATAGACATCACACTTAGGGTGGCAACTGCAACAACAGCAAAGTGATGGATAGAATGCTTAAATGAATATTAGCCGCTGGCTATCTTGCAGCCTGCATTCCAATCTATTGTTTTTCACCCACCCTGCCACCTCAATTTGGACCGATCCATATGCACCCTTGACCCTGCTCCAATTGGAATAGTCCAGCCCAAACTGCTAGGACAGATCATCCCTGAATCAGAAAATATGCAACCCAGGACCGGTTTCATCTTTTTTATAAGCTCATCAGCAAGGTAGAGCTCGATTCCAGTGACACAGTGAGCACAGGACCCACGTCTGTGTATAACTGTCGCTCTCAGGACGGCAACTCCAAACAGAAGAAGGTGATGGATAGAATTCTTGAATTAACTCAGCCACTGGCAATCGGTTGGGGCGCATCTTAGTCTATCAGCAATGGGGCGAGCGCACGGTAAGTGGTTTTATTTATTTATTTATTTGATGTTCACTATCTCATTATAGGTCAACTTCCAACCCCATCTTCACCCGCCCCGCCCCACTGTGCTTACGTGAGTGGGGCCGCCACTGCCACCATGCCACCTCAGTTTGACACCAAGCTATACCCGGCTGAGTAGCCTATAACTAGGGTGAAAATTGTCTTTGGTTGCTTGAACGTTCTGGAGGACCTATTTGGCAGTTCGGGCTGGACTGTTCTGATTGGAGCAGGGCCAATACTGATTTTCACATAGCTGAATCCAAACTGAGGAGACATATAACAATGGATGGGGATGCTGCCCCGAGTAATAACCAGTGGAATAAATTAATTCAAGCAGTGCAGTGTATCTGTCAAGCTGATCTCTCTTTCATATGCTTGAAGGAAGGTGTTCTTTAATGTAATAATGCATGGGAACAGAATTTGTGCAGACCTGAGTATGGACCGGTCATTACATTAAAGTCATACCTATTTGCTTTGCAAACAATGTTTTTTTTGTTGGCAGGTCATGTCTAAATGGGGTGAGTTAAGAAATTAGCTAAGGGCTATTACTACATCGAGCGCCATTTGCCACTAAGGATAATGTAACAGCCCATCACTGATTACAAGGAGTGCAGCATGGTAAGTTGGCACCACAGCGGCTGTAAATTTTAGCAGGGCTTTGTCGGTCATATATCTTCACTTCAATGGGACGCATATCTCTCAAGTAAATGGACAGTAGCAGCGTTTAAAGATATAATCAGCTTTTTTCTTTTTAACTTTTGTCATTAACTGCCCTAAAATTCGTTCATTTAAATGCGAAGATGCATCCTGTCCATTCTTGGTCAAAACATTCCTCTTTTCTGCTATAAAGTGTGGGATGCATCAGTGTCGTAGCTAGCTCTTTGGCCACCTGTGACGGTCCATGTGTTTGCCGCCCCGCTGCGGCCGCATCAAAGAGTAGGGGGAGGGGCAGGGTTGGATTGGGATTAGAAATCGGCCCGGGCAAAACACTGCTTCGGCAAAGTTTTATAAACACCTGAAAACAAGTGAGGCCGCTTCTGCTCAGGCCCCCTGCCCCCGCTCGGTATGCACACATTAATTGACCAGCCCAGCGAGAGAAAGGAAGTGACACCTCTGCCCGTTGATAAAATGGAGGTAATAGACGCCCATCTGCATCCAGAAAGGCCACTCAGGGCCCCACTGGGCCGCTGGCAACATCTGAACACACCAGACACAGCGAAAATCGCCCCCCCCATAGGCTGCCAAAAAAGCATCCCACAGCTGGAACTTCGATACCGGCCCCTTGGCCATTGCCCGAGTGCCTGCCTTACCAATCTGACCATGGAGAGGGGGGGGGGGTGCTGGCGAGATTTGCAGCTGCTCAGCAGCCGATTGAAGAGCGGGGGTGGGGGTGGCGATTTCCGGTGGAGTGGGGAGGAGGCTGCCGCCCCCGAAACCTGTGCTGCCCGGGGCGGACCCCCCCCTTGCTATGCCACTGGTATGCATGCACAGGAACCAGTCTTCTTGTAAACTTGCTTCCACTGAGAGAGCATACTGAAAATGAGAACAGGAGCAATGTCTTTCTAAGGCCCTAATTACAAGTGCAGGGCTAAAAACCGATCCCTGTGCAAACATGCATATTCCTCTAATTCATAAATAATCACTTACTTTACATGTTTGTTTTAGGGAAACTCTTACCTTTTCACAGGCTGGTGAATGAGCCAAGGAGGTTGGTGATGTTTTCACACAGAAATAAGGGTAACCTGAACGTCACAACTATCCAAGAAGATTGAGCCTAGGGTTAATGTGTTTGCTGCTCTGATACAGAGAAAGACGGACCAATCAACCAGAAGCAAGTCTTAAATAGGGACAGAATGGTGGGAGTGACAACAGTGGTTGATAAGGGGGGTGTTTGCATGGGCTTCCGCCGGTGGTGATAACGTAAGAAAATGCTTGAGTCCCGGCAAATACATTAAAAATAAATAAGCCTTGTCTGCTCCCCCATGTTGCCCATGTTTGAGGGGGATACATCACCTAATGAACAGAAATTAAAGAAATCTATTGCTCCCATATTGTGAATAAGATACCTTCTACTGGGGATGTTGTTCCAAGCGGGCGCTTTCTCCTTTGCATTGTTTACCCATGACCAGTCCCCATTAACTTTCATTTTTACTGGACATTAAGGGGTATATTCACAAGAACAGGTGATAACTACCGCAAGAGTAGCGTAACCCTGTGTCAACGTGGAATTCACAACAAGGCGGTAGCATGCGATAGTCACCAGATAACGCGTCAAATGTCAGCGTGAAAATCAACGCCACGCCGAAAAAATGCGAAACGCGAGAAATCATGCGATGAGGCCAATCGCGGTACAAAAAGTAGCGAAAAGCAGCCACAGGCCTGCAAATCCCACGCGTCTGGCGGGAAATTGCACCATTAAAACCACAGAAACAACACACCAGAAACAAGCCAAAGCACGTAGCAACATGGATGCACCCTGACCCAGCGCAGAGGTCAACGCGAACCCCACAACCCCCCACAGACCACCAGCAAGGAACAACGGGGTCGGGGAAGGCCAAGGAGAAAAAGGAGAGGAAGACGGGGTGCAGACCGCCGGAAAACAAGACCAGCGCCACGGAGTCACAGAACACCACCAGCAACTGACCCACAAGCAGACCACCTGGAATGCAGTTGGAGTGCCGAGGAGGCCAATCCAGGAGGCCAAGAGGTGCTGCCAGGACGTGACAACCTAAACCAGGCACAAACCCGCTGCCAACAGGAAGGCAGCAACGGCGACAGGGGGTGGCAGTCCAGCACCACAGGAGGAGCTGGAAGAAACCCAGGCCACAGTCATCAGTGTGGAGACGGTGCAAGGAGGTGGGAGTACGGACACAGCTCGACAGGACCCGACACAACAACAACAGGGTGAGGATCCAACAGAGACTGGGGGGGACGGGGGTTGATGGGCACAATGGCACACATGCACAACGAGGTGTAGCACACTGCACACCCACAATTACCCAGGGACATGTCCCCCATCCCCGTGGCACACTGCAGCACACACACATAGCAATCACAGCACATACCATGACAATGTGGCACAAAGTGCAACACCCACACTGCATGACAGGGGTCACAACTGGGTCCGCCCAGGTGCAGAAACAGAACAATCACATTGGACAGAGCAGGGAACTGTGAGATGCATATCTACGGTTACAACCCCACATCAGCCATGTAGGCCAAATGTCTACTGTCCCAACTCAAATAGCCACCACCGCCCAAACAGTCTCAATGTACATTGTCACACAGTCTGCATGTCGACAAGAACAAGGCGCCAACACAATGCCAACATGCATCTCCCCTTCACAATGCAGAGGGACAAACAACACCTCCAGCAGGTCAGAACAGACAACCCATCAGTGATGCCGGAGACGAACACCACACCTTCGACACCGACGCCCTACAACAGCCCATGGACATCCCACACAACCCACCACCAGGACCAGGGCAGACAAGCTACTCAGAGGAGAACCCAGCCCCTGCAACAGACCACACAGCATGAAGCACCCACAATCACAGCTGTCTCACAACACTTCACCGACCCACACATGGCACCCCAATGCCAGGTGTCAGAACACCAAAAGGAGGTGGCCCAACAGGTGCGGGTGTTGCCGAACCCATGGAATGTGAACTAGAACACATACGTGGGTGTCCAATACCCTTCAGGGACCACCTACACCCCACAAAGGAGACCCACACTGCCATAGAGACACATGCAGATGCACATACCCAGTACAGAACCACGCCCAGGGGCACGCACATATCAGTCACATACCCATGGTGGCTCTGGGTATGACGGCACAGTCCACTCCCCTTACGATTTGAGTGGGTGATGACAAAGCTACATGTCCAGGTTCTAGCCCGCTGCCTGCGGTGACATATCTGCGTACGCTGTACACAGCACAATATAATGTCGTAGGGCCCAGGGCCCTCATGCATACAACAAGACCACAGGGACACATGCACATATCATGTTGAACTGGCTACGGGCACGTGCGCTGGCCCCTTTATTGGCAGGGCCACATGTACAGTGACGCCTGTGCTGGATGTGTGTGGGGTGAGTATAAGCCAGCCCGCACGGAGTGCTTGGTGCTGGCAACAACCTGAACAGTGGACACCAGTGTAATGGAAACAGAAAACACCAGCATAACAGAGTCAACTGCAGAGCAACATGGAGGGATCTGGAGTAAGGACAGAGGTCACCCAATATTCAGTCAGGAAGTTGCGTGAGTTGCAGTGCACTGAGGTAGGGGCACTAGAGAAGAGCGCGCTCATGTGAAGAAATTGCTAGGATTGTGTCCCTTCGGGTTAGTCCTGATGCAGATGCAGTGGGGTGTGTTACACCTGCATCAACTTCCTCATCAACGTCCCAGGTCTCCCACACTGCCTGAGGTGACAGTTGCGTCTGCAGTCCACAGCGCAATACCCAGTAATAGTTCCGGGTGTGTAGCTTGACTACCACCACCAGTCTGCATTCCTGCCTTGGTGCTGTTGCCTCCTGCCCTCCCATTGTCTGTGCCTTCTCCCGTCCGCACACTTGACACATCTTCCTCATCATAGTCCCAGGTCTTCCCCACTGCATGAGGTGACATTGCTGTACAACCTCACAACAGCACAAAACTCAATCAGTAACGGACAATGGCTTGTGGTGCACTGAGTCACTGGCACCTGGAGTGCTGAGCAGGGTATCAGGCCGATGATGGCATCCATGACAGGTCTGAGCAACTCCGTAGGTCTGTCAGGACCACCGTTTCGACTCTGGCAGATGGCGGTTGGAGGTGGTCCTTGCGATGGTGGCCTGTGCCTCCTGCGGTGATGCGACGTCCGGGCCGGTCAAGACTCGATGCTATGTGTGGGCCCTGGTGGCCCGCAGTTGAGGCTGGAGGATGCGCACAGCGCAGGGCCACAGACACATGGCGTTGATGACCCCAAGACCATCGCTACAGAGGCCATTCAATGTCTCAGAAGAAGGGGTCCCAGGCCTGAGCAGCACAGAGTTAGTGGCCCCGGATGCACTGCAGCCGGCACAGGCACCCAGCCAGGGGACGGTGACTTGCGGTGCAGTCAGATGGGCAATGCGACCTGAGCAGGTCCCCATCAATGTCCGAGGTGTATGTTGCAGAGGGTTGCGGGGGACAGTGGAAGGAGTCCTCCAGGGCATGATGCGGAAGGTCTGATGTTATCTGGAAGCAGCAAATGGAGGAGTGGAAAGCGCAACCCTCGTTTTCACCAACAATTCAGGATCAGCTACATGAGGATGAAAACTAGCCCCTATTCCATAGACTCAAACGCCACCAATGTACAACCAGTGAGTGTCCATGAATGTCGGGGAACACACTTAGTGGCATAGGTGCTGAGAGGGGATGCAGTCTGCGATGATGCCGGTACACTGATATGAACTCCACCATTGCCAAATCAAGACTCTGTGACCTACTGGACCGCAGTGTAGGTCGGAGGCAGCGGTCAGCAGTGGCCCACAGCCACGTGTCGTTGGCTTGCGAGGCACAGAGTTAGTGACACAAGGGCAGTTGTCGGTAGTGTTCGATCACCTCCGTTACGATGATCCTGTTCCCTCCGGACTGCAACGCGTCATCCTCTTACGCCTCTCCGTGCGTGCGATGATATGTATTCTGCCTTTTGAATTACCGATGTTCAGTTCCAAATCTCTGATCCCACTCGTGCGCAGCGTAGGCCGAGGGCAGTAGTCCACGTAGGCCCACAGACACGTGTGGTTGTGATGCCATGCACAGACTTGTTGGCACCACATCGAAGGAAGTATAGTGAATTGTTCTCTGTCTTAAATGATGTTCACTGCCATGGTGTAATCAAGACTCAGTTCCAAATGTGTGACCTACCTGACCGTGGTGTAGGCCTGAGGCAGCGGTCAGCACGGCCCATTCACCAAGTGTCGCCGGCATAGGTTGGATGGCCCCACCGGCCTGCGTATTTCAGGTTTAGTGGCACCACGTGTTCGGTCACCTCCGTGTACGTGACCCAGCTTTCGTCCGGGCTGACCCACATCTTCCTCTTACTCCTCTCAGTGCGACCACTGGTGTGGACTCTGCCATTCGTGATTTGCGACTAGGTCCTGGATGTGGGACCTACTGGTCCGCAGGGTAGTCCTGGTCCCTCATCCACGTATCGCCGACTGGTGCTGAACAAGTTTAGTGGCACCATGTGTAGCCGGATGACGTTGATCAGGGTTAGTTGCACCACGTGTAGCCGGCTGACGTTGAACAGGGTTAGTGGCACCACGTGTAGCCGGCTGACATTGAACAGGGTTAGTGGCACCACGTGTAGCCGGCTGACTTTGAACAGGGTTAGTGGCACCACGTGTCGCAAGATGCCCATATGGAACTATGCCTCACTGATCGGGGGGGTCTGGTGCTGTGGTCGCTGGCCCGGATTTGGGGTCACTGCCATTCATGACTCAGGACACAGTTTCACATATGGGACCTACTGGTCCGAAGAGTGGGCCAAAGGCGGCAGTAGAGTACGTCAACGAGAAAGGAGTAAGGCGGGCCTGTGTCGTGGAGGCCGTGATGGTCTGAGGAGGCTGCCAAGGTCGCGGGCCTCGGGCTTGGAGCTTGCGCCGGCACGTGGTGGGCCCTCCTTGACACACGCCGGTGTCTGCAGGTGATCAGTGTGGCCTGGCTGCGCAGGGGTGGGCCTGACGGGTTCGTGGTCCAGCGTGCCGGGGTCTGGCAGGCGCACAGCATCGCAGGCAACTCCGCTCACGAGGACGGCGTCGGCCTCGTGGCGGGGTGGGAGGTGCCGCCCTGGCAAAGACGTGGGTCTTTCCGTAAGAGGACCACGCCCAGGCCTATGTGCTTTATATTCACACCCCTACGCTGGTGTGGTGTACGCCGGGACATCCTACTCCTGTGACGCTTAGGGGGGGGGTGTAACAGGCAACATTTCCGCGAGGTCCTCCACTGGCTGGGGTGACATGGTGGCGTCCACTGTCCACTACACTCCATACACCAGCGGTGTATGTCGCCATGGATATGGGTGTGTTCTGCATACTGCGGTGTGTCCAGCACATCTCCGCCACTCTTGGCATTGTGTACTTTCCCAATCATGGTTCTACTGCATCCTTCACACATGCCTGGTTGCCGCCTCTCCCCACATTCGGCTATTATGTGGCTGAGATGCCATGACGTTGCTGGCTCATGTTCAGGGCTTGCCCATGTGAACATTGTAAGTTGTTCTCTCGTGTCTGGTGGGTGGGCATGTTGTTGTGCCTGTTGTATGTGATTTTGTGACGTGTGCATTGCCAGAGTTGTGAGTTGCATGGTTGTGGAGTTGAGGTGTGTGGGGTGTTCATTTGGATATTGCCAAGGGGCTGTGCATTTCCCTTGTTGCCAACCTGGGAACGCTGGTTGTTGATGGACTGTCGGTGGAGGAAGGTATCATGCACACTGGCTGTGTATTTGAAGGCGACATTGTTGGGGGTTCCACGGTGCTCTGTTGTTGCCTGCACATTGATGTGAGACGTGTGCTTCCTGTTGCGGTGATTGTGTGCTGTGTCACCAGGGGGCACAGGTAGTACATGTGTGCTGTGTATTGCCCCCAACACGTGCGTGCATCCTGCTAGGGCGTATGGTCCTTGCTTGGTCTCCAGTGGATCCTGCGCATTGTGTTGTACGTATGGGGACTGGGGTACCAGGGTGATGGTGATATCCAGGACAGGTGTGGGGGACTTGGATGTGGCTGGCTGTGAGACTCCTCCGACTCTGGCGGGTGTTGGTTGGGGGGTACCAGGGGCCAACAGGTGCAGCCAAGCCAGCAGCTTTGTGTGGGGTGGGATGTTGGTTGTCCGCTGTGTTGGTGCCGTAGGCCTGTTAGGCGATGATGGTCAGGATGCATAAGATGTTTGTCACTTTCAGCCTGTAGTGGACGGTGCCATTGTCAGATGTTGGGTCTGTGCGGCTGGTACGCTTCCTGTGGGTCCGCTGTCTTTGTCTGCACTGTGTCTGTGGTGGTCCGCGGGTGGGGGGTGTTCAGGGTGTGGCTTGGGGTCCTGGGGTGGTGGCGGTGGGGTTGTGGCCCTCTTGGGTGTCCGGGCCGCATGATGAGTGGCTCCATGGCATCTGTTGCCCTTCGGATGTGGCCCTGGGCTGTGCTCCCTTTTGTGGTGATGGCTGCCGTCCGACTTTACACCAGGTCAGAGCAGGAGTAAATTTCCTGGTGCTAACGCGCCTTATCGCCTGTTTTGTGTTCTTATTGCCTATGTGGGTGGTCGTTGTGAATGTTGAGGTGTGATGTTGTCTCGGCTTTTGGCACGGGAACGCCTACTCTGCATCTCATTAGCGATATTTGCGGGGGTCCTCTGTGGCGATGTTTTTTGCGGCTGCTATCGCGGGTAAACTGGTGCTGTGGGCTCTGAACACCGGCTTGTGAATGGGGAGGTATATTTATCACGACTTTGGCTGCGATAAAGTGCGGTTAATTCGGCGATAGCTTCTTGTGAATATGCCCCTAAGTGGTTTAGTGTTACAACTCTTCACACACATTGCTTCACTTACATCACATACGGAGTCACATTCAATGCAACCACAAGTTGTACATGCATGATGCAAATATATAAATTCATATCATAAGCATTTTCGTTTTTATCAATCATGCAAACTTAGTTGATGTGTAAAATGCTCGTCTTATGAGTACATTGCTAAAAAGTAGAAGAATGTATTCGGTGACCAAGCTCTAAATCTTCAATGAAGCACACTTTTTTCACCTCAACAAAATTCCCAAAAGGCATTTTTTTTCCAAACTGTAACAGCATCTAACCCAAGTCGATGATATTAATAAATATGCCAACATCAAGTCAGGCAGGCGACCTGCCTGACCATGTGTAGTTAGAGTTAAACCTACTGCTATTATTTTCAACCCCTGTAGTTACACTTTTCGTGGAAAGATATAATTGTAATGGCATTCCCTCTTAGCAAGGTCAGAACACCTCGTGCATGTTTTAGAACATTGGAATTCTAACCTGGTTCAGAAGTGAACAAGAGATGGCCTGCTCAGTATACTATCTACCTTTCTCCAGTGGAGGTTGCCCTATCAAAAGAGCATAGAGACTATTCACTCGGCCAATCAGAGGCCTTTTCAAGGCCCCTGTGCACCAGCGGGCTCTCTTCGTACCTCAAGACTGGCCTCCCAGTGAACCTACTGTGTGTCCGACACATCCCTGTTAAAGTCGTGCTGTTTGAATGGATAGAAAATACATGCGTGTGCTTCCAAAACACACGTTCCATGCCACGATGAAAGCCATTTCTATTCCTCTTAACCCATTGTGCAAATACTAGTGACACAAGTACTTGAGATGCCTAATTATTTTCCGTCCAGTCGAGTTTTGTTCAGTGATTAATGTTTCTTCTTATAGCCATGATCTTAATTTTTTTTTTAAAGTGTTATCATTATCATATAGGCAAATCTGTTAGAGATCTCTATCAGGCTTCCTTATCCCACCCCCTATTTTGCTCGCATTAATACCGAAGCACAGTCCCCATTACGGCTTTGACCAGTCCTGTTATGCAAAACTCCAATGGAAGCAAATACATGTTCTATTTGTAGAAACATTTCAATGCTGAGCTTTGGATGGTGTGATAGGTAGGCAGACTCTCTTATTCCTAACCTGAACTTCAACACATCAAGAGGAATCATTTGAATTATTGATGGAACTGGCTTGCAATTCAGGTAGAATCATCTTGGCACACCTGGTAGAATATGGCTGCTGCTTTGTGAGAAAATCAAGGCTTTATGAGATGGTCCTAAATTGAGCGTTAAATAGAAAGATCAGTGGTGTGTAACTTCATTATTTTTCAGGAAGTACATGTAGCAGGCTGCAGGATCTGAGTTGTGCATACACGTTTAATTCATGGAATTTCTTTAAAAGTTCAAACCCTATGATGAATGAATTAGGTAGAGTGTTTCAAATTAATTAACTACAACCAAAGGGCCACTTCTGCTTTTGCATGAACAGCATACCTACATGTTAATTAGTTAGACAAAGTCAACACTTCTAACAAGGAACAATTTGAAATGCAATGAATTAGGGCCTGATTTGCATCTCCGCCGGCGAGTTACTCCATCACAACGGTGAAGGATATCCCGTCGGCCGAAACATAAATCCCATTAAATCCTATCGGCTTTATATTTCGGCGGCCAGTGCAAGAGACTCACCAAATCAAGCTGTAGTATCACAGTCACTCTCAGTGTCAGCAGTGCCAGTGCTAGCTGTAGTAATCCAGACACCACTGTGCCACAGTAACACCCTGCATGACTTAGTAAATTGTGTGAATGTGTGTCAATACGTCCGATTAGGGCAGTATTTAGTAGCTCTGTCGCCGTTAGTTGATGTGCCTGTAGGATTTAAAACACAGTCTGTCACCTCAACCTGTCACTGAATGAGATCAAATGATTGACATAATACACAGCCAATCACCTTCAGAGCTGGGGGGTTTCAGAAGGTTTGTTCAAGCTCTAACAATATTGCAGAGCTATATAAAAACAGAGCTGCATGTAATGATGCTGCACATTGTAAGTCAGCAATTCAAAACACAATTTGAAACTCACTCAGAAGATTTTCCTTAACAGGTAATTGCATGTGGCCATAGTTCACTCTTTCGAATCCCTGGATCACTCTACAGAATATTGTTGTAAATAACTGGGTCCAGACGTGGTGAGTAAACTGTAGATCTTTATTTGGAGACAGGGGATCGGCGAGAGCGGACTCTTCCAAGCAGAAGACAAGATCTAACTGCTTTGGAACAGAACGCAGACTCAAGGGGAAACATGGAATGAGAATGTGATAACATTCTTAGTAGTGAGAAATCTATTGTAAACCAGAGCGTGTATTACACATCTTCTTCCTTTCCAAACGAAAAAAAAAAACAAGCTGTACATCTCAAAAGGATAGAAAGAAAAGAGGAGGGAAAAAAAAACTTTAACCGGAAAGAAAGCACACTAACATCTCTTAACATATAAAATCCTTAAGATACATAGGAGAATTGCGGCACCTAAGAGGACGAGAGGAAACAGTGCTCTCCAAACCAGGTATGGTAGATTGATCAGAACTTGCAGGAATGAGAGAATCACCTCCCCCCACAGTATTACCTGAAACACTCGGTTGATTGTAAACTACAGGGTCCTGGGCCAACACATATCCACTATTGTTGGCAGCTCCGTCGTGTTTGTTCTGCACCAGCCGGTCGTTACATTTCTGATACATAGCCACACGGCGAAAGTTCCAACACTCACCATTATTCAAGATAACGCAGTGATTAAGAACTTTTTTGACCGTAAATGGCCCCTTGAATTTAGAAAGACCTCTCCCTATTCTGCCTGTTTTGATCTTAACCTGATCGCCAATGCTGAAACGACATACTCTATTCATTGGTTCTTGTGGTGCCAATTTTACATCACGTAAGGTGACTAACTGTTTCATCCAAGAAGAAACCAATTTTGTTCCAGGGACCTGCCCTCATCAACTCAAAGGGGACTTTCCACCCTGAACATGTGGAGTGGATCGATATGCCCAAAGCATTTCATCAACCAACTTTCGTACAATACAACCACTAGCCGAAGCCATTTGAATGATACCTTTAATCACTTTGTTGGACCTCTCACACAAACCATTTCCTTGGGGGTTGTATAGGGAAGTGCGATGATGAGATACTCCACAATTTTTAAGAATGTTTGCATATCGTTGGAAACTAATTGTGTGCCATTATCTGTAATGAGAATCGAGGGTATGCCCTCATCTCTGAACAGTTTACCTAAAAACTTTATAGTGCTCTCTGTGGTAATGTCATTGGTAAATTCTACCACCAGCCATTTAGAAAAAACATCCACTACAACAATACCAAACCTGTCAGACTCATGTAATTCGCCCATGGGACCGATGAAATCTAGGCAAACAGTGTGCCAGGGTAAGCCAGGATTGGCAATATGAGAATCATCAGATTTGCAACCTACTTTAAGTCTTTTTTCTCCTTCTCTGCAAATAGAGCAATTTTCCACCAAATCCACCACTTGGGCATCTAAACCAGGCCACCAGAAATGATTTTTGATACGTCGTTGAGTGAGACTTTGACCAAGATGTCCTTCATGTGCTAGGGTCAAGAGTTTTCTCCTGATACCAAAAGGAGGAATAAACTTTTCACCCTTAACTAAAATGTTATCTCTGCACACGGACAACTCATCTAGGATTTTTGAATAGGGGCGTACTGACACAGGAAGACAACTCTCTCTTTTGGGCTAGATTTTAACAAATTGATTACTTCTTGTAAAGTGTGATCACTTTGCATCTCACGCTTCCAGTCATTAGCATCGAACACACCCTCACCCACAAAGACTGCATCATCAATTGTGGCAACTGCAATGTCATCATTATAATGCACACCCTCAGGATCAGAGACAGAGCGCCAATCAACAGACAATCTGGAAAGGCAGTCGGCTTGAATATTTCTCCAACCTTGAATGTGTTCCACTTGATATTGAAAGCATTGAAGCTTGGCTGCTAGTTTGACAAGTCTCGCAGAGTCTTTGCCAGTACCACCAGGAGACAATACTTTTATCAGTGGCTTGTGATCAGTTCTGAGAAGAAATCTAGTGCCCCACAAATATGTCCTAAAATATTCAACAGCCCAGGCTGCTGCAAGTGCCTCCCTTTCAATGACAGAATAGTTTTTCTCAGAATCAGTTAATGTCCTAGAGGCAAAAGCTACCGTCTTCTCACAACCTGAAACTATTTGGGATAACGTTGCTCCCAAGCCTGTTGAGCTGGCATCTACAGTTAAAATAGATTTGTGGTTGACATCAAAAGGGGAAAGAACATTAGCTTCACAAATTTCTTTCTTAATTTGGTCAAAACATTCTTGATGCTGAGTGGACCACAGAAAACTTACACCTTTCTTAAGGAGTGAACGTAAACAAACAGTTTTATCGGAAAAGTTTTTTACGAATTTTGAATAATATTCTATAAGACCCATGAATGAGCGAAGTTGGTCTTTATCAAGTGGAGAAGGGGCTGAGCTTATGGCACTGCACAAGTTCTCTTTTGGTTGAACTCCAGAGGCGCTAATGGTGTAGCCCAAATAGTCAATTTGATCAACTAAAAATTTACACTTATCTTTGCGGAGTGTAAGACCTGATTTGTTCAATTTATCTAAAACAACTTTAAGGATGGCGTTGTGTTCCTCAACGGACTGACCATAAACTAATATATAATCCTGGAAGTATATAGTGTTATCCACCCCTTTGAAAATGTCAGAGACCATGCGTTGGAAAACGCTGGCAGCAGAAATAAGTCCAAAGGGTAACCGTGTGAATTGAAAGGTGCCCTCTGGAGTTATAAAAGCTGTGAGGTGTTTGGAGTCATTGTGTAGTCTGATCTGGTGATAAGCGCTTTTAAGATCAAGTTTAGAGAAAACCTTGGCACCCTTGAGTGTGGAGACTAGTTCTGTGATGTTTGGGAGTGGAAATGTATCAGCAATAACACACTGGTTCAAGGAGCGCAAGTCATCACAGAATCTCAATTTTCCATCCGCCTTCTTAGTAATAACGACCGGAGAAATCCAAGGAGAGGCTTCTACCGGCTCTATAACACCTGAATCAAGCATTTCTTTGATGAGGTTTTTAACCTCGCTTTTAACCACAATGGGAACGCGCCTAACTTTATGTTGGACGGGTACTGAGTTTTTCATAAGTAAGATTCGATGAGCATAGCCCTTAAGTTGTCCGAGTTCCTCTCTAAACATCGCATGAGCCTCTTCAAGAATGCTGTCCAGACCCTCATCCTCAACAACCATGAATTGCATGGGCACCCTCGGATTTACTATGATGTGTAAGTCGTATTGGTGTACCCACCCTAAGATTGCCGGACCATGGTCAGATACATATACCTTACCCTGAATGTGCCTGTGGGAAAATGAAATGTGAGCCTCAAAATACCCGAGGATGTCAATTGACTCACCCTGATACCCACCAGGGGAAATGTCTTTGGGAAGTAGTGTTTTTTTACCCCACTTTTCTTTAAAGAGACACTTAGGTATGATTGTAAACTTAGACCCAGTATCGACCATGAGAGACACATCTCGACCATCGATAGAGAAAATAGCTTTGGGCCTATTTTTCCTCTTGTCATCATCAATTTGGGAATCCTTGGACTCAATAACTAAAATGTTATCACCATCGAATTCTGGGTCGTTCTCAACAGCATGTACAGTAGTAACACTGGGATTAAACCTACTCCTACATACACGAGCATAGTGACCAATGCGACCGCATTTAAGACATTCCTGCTTGGAAGCAAAACAAAATTTAGAGTCAGAAGCATGTGCATTACTGCCACACCTGCTACACGTTCTATTGTTGGAAAGTTTGTGCACAACTACAGTGGGCTTGGAGTTGTAGGGTCTTTTTACAAACTTTGCCTTATTCTTGATAGCCGCAATGTTACTATGTTCATCCTCATCATGACGCGTGTCACGAGTGATCTTGTGGTGAGATTTCATTAACCTCTGAATTGAGATTCCTTTTCTCCAATTCTTTCATGCATCCTTCGGATTGCTCGACCACTTTGGCTAAGTCAATGGCAGTTTTAAGATTGGGATTTTTGCCGCCCACAAACGCCTCCAGAATTTTCTTATTGTTGCACTGTACAATGAGTTGATCTCTAATCAGCTCATCTGTCATCGCTCCAAAGTTACACTTTATAGACATTTCTCTTAATCTTGAGACAAAGTCATCGATAGACTCACCTGTTTTTTGGTGTTGCGTATACAATTTGTACCTGTTCATAACTAAGTTTTCTTCTTTGGAATACCTGACTTCTAGTCTGCACACAGCTTCTTTGAATTCATCAGGCATGGGTTGGCCATTAGCCTGGAGAGCTTGTGGGAGAAAGCGGAAAACACGTTGTCCCTTTTTACCTAGTGTGCTCAAAGGAGAGCTTTCTTTCTTTTAGCTGAAAAATCTTGACCTTCTAGTACGTCTAGATAGTTCTCAAACATGAGGATCCCATCCTCCCAAGGGATGCTAGGTTGACCAGGCTGTGCTAGGAAAATGGGAGGTAAAACAGCTGAAAACTGAGATGGATCCATAGTTCAATACAGTAATATGGAGTGTGAGTAACCCTGTATAAGCAAGTATAGAAGACTAGAAAGAAAAAAACACAAGGCGTGTGGATGGCTTTAAAGTAACCAAAATCTGACACGAGGATATACTACAAGCGTGTATATCGCTGTAGAAAACTTAGTCACATGGAGATATACTACTAGCGTGTATATCGCTGCGGATGACGTACACAACACAAAGTTAAGAAAATACCTTAATGCACATGCTGCAAAGTAAATGTACAAGCTTGCTGTAAGAAGCGTGGGTGTGATCCTGGGTAAAGGAAACGCGTTGTAATGGGATTGAAGGCTTCTGGTGGAGATTTGCATTTCTTCAGGTTGCTTGACTAACGATGCTGAGTTGACTCCGAACACACTTCTTGTTGCGCGCTGATAACCAGGACAACCCTGATTCGAATGACGTGCCTCTCAGAGCGTGCTGCCGCTGGGAGAAACGGAACTTCTGTGACGTCGGGCCGCGCTGGTAATTAGGGCAACACAGACGCTGATGACGTGCCTCCAGGTACGCGCTGCCGCTAGCACAAGCGGAAATTCTGTCACGTCATCAAAGCAAAGATGACAGAGAAGGGGAAGGATCTCTCTGCTGGGAGACAGCGGGACAGAGTCCATGAGCCACTGCAGACACGCAGATGCCGGGCCCCGTCACTCCGAGTAGCTTCGCCTGACCTCCCCTCTCGCAGACACGCCGATGCCAAGTCTTGTCACTCTGAGTTGCCTCAAGAACCAACCACCGCTATGTCACGCGCGTGACACGATCTCCACGATTACATTCACAGCTTGCTTCCCAAACGCATGCTAATTGCTGGAATGGTATATACTACTCACAGTGCTGTCCGCTCTCGCCTTGCTCCGTTTTCGCCCTGCTCCGTTTTTGCTCTGCTCCTTTTGAAGTCGGAATGAAGAAGGAGATGTGCACGCTGGGTTCCTTGAATCCTCAAACGTCGCCAAAATGTTGTAAATAACTGGGTCCAGACGTGCTGAGTAAACTGTAGATCTTTATTTCGAGACAGGTGATCGGAGAGAGTGGACTCTTCCAAGCAGAAGACAAGATCTAACTGCTTTGGAACAGAACGCAGACTCAAGGGGAAACATGGAATGAGAATGTGATAACATTCTTAGTAGTGAGAAATCTATTGTAAACCAGAGCGTGTATTACAAATATCTTGCCTTGGCTCTTAGGGCCAGATGTATCATTGTAGCAGTTTGCGAGGCCCTAATAGCAATTTTTAGTGAATCGCTATTAAGGACTCGCAAAACGCTATGTAGGTAGAAATCGCAATAATAATTGCGATTCCTACATATTCCTTAATTGCGAATCGCAACTAGCGTTTCGCAATTAAGGAATCCCTTCCCATTCATTTCTATGGGCCAAGAGGCCCATAGGAATGAATAGAATTAGCATGCTGCAATTTGCGAGTACCCAATAAGTACTCGCAAATTGTGCGTGCAATTTCAAGGGTGCAAAGGTTCCAAAAGGACACCCTGTTGCACCCCTGAAATGTGCATGTGTGCACATGTGGCGCACATACATGCCCTAAGGGCATGTATCTGCCACATGGCACTTTGAAAAAAGCAAAAAGTGCTTTATTCGAGGAAATCGTAAATTACCACCAACTAGAAGTTGGTGGTAATTTGCGATTCCTTACAGCAATTTCGCAATTTGCGATGGCTACTAGCATAGCATTTAGGGACTCGCAAATTGCGAGTCTCTAAATGCATGCGCAAAATAGGGAATCCCAAATTTTGCGATTCCTTATTTTGCGAGTAGGTTTTTCTTTCCTACATTGCACACAGCTAAATTGCGATCGCAAACGCTGAAATTCTGCTAATTTCAGCATTTGCGACCACAATTTAGCTTGATACATCTGGCCCTTAGTCCTCAAAACTCTCTGCTCTCAAATCCTTCATGATTCAACCTTGCGACAAGCATCTATGTCCATCAAGTCTGAATACTTGTACACAGCCGTCCTCTGCCAGTAAGGCAGAAGAGGGCTGTCCAGCTAATCTAGCCGGCCAGGTACCATAATGTGTAGGAAGGGTACCCTTTCATTCTTCTTAACTATGTTGTCTTAATTCTGGACAATGTAAACAAACAAATGATTCATTGCCAGTGCATGACAAGAGAGCAAAAGGCAACCATGAAAAAATATGGTACAGTCTTTTTTCTTTGTTCTACGATTCCCATACTGTCTGCTGCTCCTAGGCTGGTTAAAAGCCATGGCCAATGCACCCTGACTTGAACAACACTAGTTGGCACTAAACACCGGTCTCCAAGTCATTTAATAACCATAGAAACCTTTGACCTTGTCTTTACTTGCTGAATTACTAAAAATAGACCCACCTCATCAAGACCAGTAGATTTCTGAAAGATATCATGATGCCAAGGGGCATAACGTACCTAATGATAGCAGTACCTGCTATATTTGAGAAACATCCGTTCAAGAAATGTGGGGCATCCAGGGCAGGAAGTGAGGGGGATCTAGCCAGATCCCACATCAGGCAGCCATTACTGAGCCGGATCTGGGATTCGGACTGAACCCAGTGAAATATGCTGAATGTTCCTGGTATAATTTGCCGACCTCGGTACATATTCAGCGGTGCCCACACATTGCTTGTTTCTGTTTGGAGGTGATGACGGGCCTTACTTATTTTCACCTCCCGCTGAGCCCAAACAATGTCCTGATTTAAATGGCCATCAGCATTATCCTTGCAAGGAGCTTTCTGCAGACTAACATCTAAATGTAATGGAGGAAAACAAAGACTTATCACCTCACAAGCACTTTAGACAAACTACAGTTTTGAGGCAGATGTTTCAGTTTGTTCAACCCTTGTATGTAAAAGGTTTACAAGCACAGTAAGAATGTCAGTTGTCTCTGTCTGTATGAGTAATTACGAGTAAATTTTTTTATTTAATTCTTTTTATAGCGCTACTCAGCCCAATATAGTGTGCAGAGCACTTTAAATCATGCACACATTATATACAGAACCAATAAATCATACAAGTGTGTAAATAAATGTACAGGAAATGTCACATATGACAATGAGGGTTACAAAGTGATGGAATGACATATCTTCCCTAATGGTAGGCACTATATGTTAAGATCCAGTGGTCGGAAGAAATTCGAAGTCAGGATTTAAAATGTAACACATTGGTTGGAGTTGTCCGTACTAATAAGACTTTCATACTACCCAAATGAACCCTTTTTAGCAACCGTTGAATACTGACAGAAAAACAATAAAGTTCTAAACTCGTGCCTTGCAGTATGCAGCTTCTTGATGCCGGATCATGAATCACTGTGATTAATTAGATGGATCCCAATTTATAAACTGCAATTAAGAAAAAGATCTGTGTCACAAGCAGTAATCCTTTACATATCTTCTTAAAATACAAAGCTGTCATCTGCATGTTACCCAATATGCTTTGCAGCAAGGCACATTAACCCTCTATGCTGCATTACGAGTCAAAACTGAGACTAGGCAAAACACAGTTCACTCCAGCAAGTGCATTAGCCACTAGAATTATTATCCGCTGAAATTTGCTGGTCACACAAAGATCCATGCACAGGTGCCTTAACCCCACAATAGTTTTAAAAATGCAGCCTTTTTATGATCCAGTAAGCAAACCAGAGCAGGTTTACTGTCACATTTGTCCTTGTTGCCAATTTCTTTGTGGTAGAGTTTTTAAAACAAAAATTTATAAATGGACAGTCAGACTCCATTTTTCATGACTCCACCCCTTGTGACTCCATCACCTTTCTTCTGCAACACCGTGACCCCCGATTTATGGGTTCCCTGAGCCATTTGTTTCCTATTTAGCATTGGGGCAGCAGCTTATCAATGATGTCTTTGTATGTGTTGCTTACAACTATCTGGTTGACCTATGAGAAGAGTGTGCTGCAGATGGGTATTTTGTTCAAAGTACACATAGACCTCTCTGTTCACAGAACACATCACTCAAGCACCATATCTGCACAGTTCTGCCTCACTTACAATACTTATCCTTTGTACTCCGATTCCTCCTATCTCATTGTTTTGTAAATGTTTTTCCCCACCTCCCTGCCTATACCAAGCTTCTTCCCTTTTAACCCAATGAAGATGTGTGGAAATCCCAACCTATTGATTCTGAAGAAGGAGATGCCATTCAGCCTTGAGTTTTGATATATGAGAAAGGTTAGTGCCAAAGGATCACTAGGAGGAAAAGACAATTTAATTAAGAATGCATAAATGAGTCCCCTGGGGTGAAAGTGACATGATTGGCACAGCAAATGTCTGGAGAAACTAGTAAGCACAGCTATGGCTCAGTCATATGTGCATTCAATGTTTAGAAACAGACGTTAAACTGAAAGTGATGTTGTGCCTCTCAAAGAGGTGCTATAGTTGTAGCAGAATCTGACAAAACTCAAGTTTGTGGGTTTCAGTTGGGTAGCACAGTGTCTGTCGAAATCCCAACTTGTACCTCTAATAACCAAGTGATGCTGGTGCAGTGTTGGTCACATAAAAGGCCTATGTTTTGAAACACTGGTGCAGCCACAGCAGAGTTATGCATGTTAGTATCTTCTGCTCTATCCGTTTCTCAATTCAGTTTCTCGCATAATCCCCTTTGGACAGTTATCAATTTGCCCATGGTGCTCTGGCTTGCAGTTTTAATTTTGCTCTTATAAGTGTAGAGCCATATATCCCATCATGCTTAGTTCTGTTTGCTGAAAATATGCGACTTGTTGGCAGTCAATGTGATGGAATTTGTGATTAGACAAATATTCCCACACAAAGAGATCAAATCTGGTACTCTTATGATTAGGCTGTGCAGAAATGGCAATGACTATATAGACATGGGTCTTCACAAAGAAGGCTTCACAAAAAAGAAAGTCCAAGAGCCTGGTGCGTCCGTGTGGGAAGTATAAGCATCATGCACAGAGGTATAAGAAGATTATAGCATTACGAATCCTGAAGCTTACACAGCTGCTAAACGCACACTTCATATTTATACAAACACCAAAAACAGATTTAGTTTACTGTGTACCCTTTACAGGAAATCTCACTCATGCACAGGCTGCCCATTAAAGAACGTGTGAGGTTCAAAGGCTTAGTTCTAACTCATAGACTTTTTACCGTAAAAGCTCTCAGTACTTGTCCAACAGAATTACCCTGACTCAACCAGTCAGGACACGTGGGTCTTCCAACTACCTGCTGGTGGTAACCCTAGTATTCAGAAGGAAAAAGTGGGATGGCAGCTCCTACTCCTACCTTGCTGCCAGGTAGTGGAACGCTCTCCCACTATAGATCCGTGCCACTGGAGACATTCTGATCTGCAAGAAACTTCCCAAGACATGGCTCTTTGGGTCAGCTTTATAGTGCCTCTTATTTGTTGGGTTAAGATCTTACTGTAAAGCACTGTGACACTCTTTGAGTAGCTGTTGTGCTACATAAATCCCCAAATAATAATAATAATTTAAATGCTCACTCTGTTGACTTGTGGTTTTAGTTTACAAGTTCTGATTGTATTTATTGTATATGGGCCCAACTGACCAATGTAATTCTCCAAGCAGAGAATTGCTCATGTATAATTGTACACCTTCTACTGTGCATACTTCTTTGCTCTCATGCAAATCTCAAATAAAAATAAGAGTAGTAGACATACATATACCCACCACTTCTAAACTATGTAAATTAGGGGGCGCAAATATGCATGCCTCAAAAATGGATGTAATAGTACCAATGGCATCAATGTGGTAAAACACCACAGAGTCTCCCTTCCCTCACCCCCAGTGGAGTGAAGAAGGCACCATGTGAATGCTTTGGGAAGGAACATAAAAATGGCAGAATGGGAGGATGCTTGTGCATTGGCTTGCCATGATAGCGATGCACACTCTTTACCTGGCAACAGACCTAAGCCATCTCTCCCCATTCTACAAACATCTCTGCTACATCATGCATCCTTTATCGGCTGTATGGCCTACCTGTCAAAGGAAACCCTATCTTCAGATCAGGCAAAATCAACTGGATTTCACCTATTCCTCTACTTTCAATGCATTTTTTTCATCATTCAACGAATAGCATATGACTCTTGTCACACAGTCTGCTTCCAAAACATGTAGATGGATAAGTCAAGAAATGCTTATTTTGCCCTGTTCTACCTTATCTTTCTACAGTCCCCGTGTATGCCATATTACAGGCAACTACAGCAGCAGCAGCACCTCTGCCTGTGGCAGGACCTCAACCAAGATTGGCACCAACACATGATACGAAGATGATGTCTTGCCATCATCCTTCATCAAAGCTCTCTATAGGAATGCTTTACTAACCCTACTTACCATTCTCAATGCCTCCCTCAGTCAAGGAACCTTCCCAGAATCTCTCAAGACGCAAAACTGGATCAAACAAGTTTCAGCACTAAACTGCACCCCTCATATTGTTAACTCCGCTTGTTCTTTAGGCGTCACCCTGGACAAATACCTAAATATGCAAGCGCACATCAGTGCCACCATTAGGAGTGCCAATCATCATCTCAACACTCTTAGGAAAATCAAGCCTTTCTTACGTCCTGAGGACATCCAGTCAGCAGTCTAATTCCTAGTTATCTCACGATTGGAATATGGTTTGGTGACCCTAGCTGGGCTTCCTAAGTCTAGGTTAGCTCCCCTAAGCACTACTCTGGACGCTTCTGCCAGACTGATTACGGGCTCAAGAAAGCATGATCATATCACAGCTGATTTAATTCAACTTAACTGGCTTTCCATTAAAGCAAGGATCCGCTTCAAGATAGCCTGTCTGACGCATAAAGCTATTCACTACAACACCCCCGTTTACCTGGCAAACAAACTTGAGCTCTCTCTGGCTCTAGTCGGCACTTAACAAGCTCTAATACTTTACTACTGAAACCTCCTAAATTCAACAAAAAAAAGAACTTACAACCGTGCCTTCTCCAGGCTTGCTCCAAGAATTTGGAATGCCCTTCCGACGGAGATCAGATCCAACCCCTCGACTGCTTCACTTAAAAACATGTCAAATGGCTACTCCTGAATGAACTTCATCAGCAATAGCCATGATGACATTTGCAAGTTACTTCCTTCTCTTGCCTGACAATTGTTTTACATTGTGTTTCAAAATGTATTTTGTTGTCCTTTTGACATGTTGCTCTGCTAAAACTTCACTGCGCCTACTAGTAGGGCTGTTACCTGTTGATCACTTGCTATTTCATCTTTCCCTTGCATCCCCATGTACTTTTTATGTTTTAGGTACTTCTTATGTCTCCTTATTGTATTGTACTCATTCGGTTACCTCATGCCAACGTTCATTACTTTGTACAGCGCTCTGATACCCGTTTGGGTCTTGTTCGCGCTTTATAAAACTTTTCAAATAAATACCATTGTAGCCTGAATGCATCAGTGTAAGACCTGCAATTCAGCCTGTCAAAATAAAGGTAGAAACCTCACTTATAAGTAATAAAAAGTCAAATTCTATGCTGGCCTTGTAGCCCAGAAGGCAGAGCGCATAGCAATTTAAAGTTAGAATGTCCTTGCAGTGATGGACACTAAAAAGCTATTTTCGCTGTGGCAGACCTAGCTGCCCTATGTAGGAAACAGACCAGATTAAAAACCCAATGTTGTATCTCTGGAACAGCATCAGCTAGAAAAATATTTAAACAACTATTTTTAATCATTACTAAAAATCCAATTCAATGGTGAAGATGAATTTTTAATAAATAGTAAGGAAAAGTAATTTATATAAAATTACCTTTTATCTTTCTGAACTGTGAGATGGCTAATTAACCTTAGCCTGTGCCAGCTTCCAGCCAGTAATTAGCCCTCAATAGTTGTGAATAGGTGTGAATTGCCTCTGAGGAACAAATAATAGGCTGACCTGAAAATTCAGAGATGATTCTTCTAAACTGCACAGAATATGCAGGGTGATGGCTGTGGGCATCCTTTTTGAAACTACAGTGTCACATCCTGTTCAACAGGTCTGAATGGGTTTACATATAACCCTTGAGCCACACATGAAAGCAGGCAGACCTGGATGGCACGACAACCCTTGCGGATCCACTGCCTGGTTGCTGAAGGACTCTACATTTGTCCTATTAGACTTCTTTCTCTGGGCTGATTGTGGGTACAATTTCAGACTCAAGCTGGATTTTAATTTTAGATGTGGAAGGACACTATAATTGCTATAGTACACTCCCAAAACACACACCCAGCCCTCAAGAGCCCAAGTTTAGTGTTGTTGAAGACTTTCCCCATCTTGAAAAATATCCAAAGTGGGTAGGGTTGGCCACCGGAACTTTTACCCTATTGGTTGGGGCATGCTCAGGAGTCATTCCCACCTACTAGATAGAGCCAGGCATAAATTTGGCAAATCTATGCACCTACTTCAGAACCTTTCCCAGGCCTGTGGAAGATCAGATATGGAGTGGTCCTCTTGTCTGTGACTTGAGAGGAGCTCTGAGAGAATAGACCTGCTCCCTCTTGAAATGAGGATGCAGAAGTGGACTAATCTGAGATCCTGGTAGGGAATTTAGAAGTGCACTCCTGTGATGGATTGGGACATAAATGACTAAGTCAGAAGGTAAAATCTTTAAATAAGATGAACCTGGTTGGTGTATCCAACCCTCACTCCATTGCAGACAGCTTCAAATAGTGCTAGCTCTCGGTCTACCATGGCCATTGACTATTATTGGAGCTTTGTACTATGTGGCCCTCTTTCTACTGAAACATTTAAAAATATATATTTTTTTGGTTCCCCTTATTGGATTTTTTTAATTTTTGTGCCATTTTGCTTATTACATGTTACTCTGTTCTAGTTCACTTTAGGAATATTATTGCCTTCTATATTGACTTTATTGCTGTTTGTTTTCATACAGTATAAATACTTTACACATTGCCCTAAGTAAAGCCTATCTATTCTGTGCCATAGCTATCAGGGGTAGAGCGCAGGTTAATTTAATGACTTTAAGCGGTCACCCTGACAAGTTTATGTGGTTATTCCTTGAGGTGGATAATCACCAACCCCAAATAATGAAGCAAATATTTCTTACACTATTTGCCAGGAACAAACAGTAAAAGCCTCCCTCACTGATATGGCGCTTGATGGCTTTGGACCCCAACAGTTACCAAAAATCAAGTCACTTGGTTTCACCCTGGACACCAACCTCACCCTCAAGGAACACATTGCTAAAAGAACAAAGATGGCCTGGTAGCAGCTCTTTGTTCTAAAGAAAGTCAACCTATCTCTTTCAGGAAGGAACTTCAGAATAGCTGGTGAAGCCCTTCTACTCTTGCATCGGGATAGGGTAATATCCTACTCCATGGATTTCTAGACTCCACACTGGTACCCCTATCTGGAGGCACAACAACATTAAGAGCACCATCAGACTGCAGACTCAGATGTATAAAGAAGAAAAAAGAAGATGACAGGCCTTTTGCATCTGGAAGAACATTCCCATATCCATCAGGACTGCTGCAATGCTGCTTCAATTAAGGAAATAGTTGAAGGCTCGCCTCTGTAAAGAACAATGCATTAATTGTCCACAACCCAGCTTCTTCTCCTACTACTTGTTGACTTTTAGCTTGTCTTTGACCATGTACAGCACCCTGTTGCCTTTTGGCTATGTTTTGTACATAGAAATACCATATGCATGCATACATATGACTGTCACAACCACACATCAGAGATATGTGCTCTTAATATTGTCCTAGCTCACCACTGCTTTAATTGAATCTAGTATGTTTGTGCATATGCTAAGACAACCTTCTACCCAGATAGGACAAATAACAATAAAGGGCCTGATGACCATAAAAATATCATGAAGTAATTGTCACATTTGCAAGCCAATTTCCATCCACACAGCCAATAGCCACCACCTCCACTGATGTAGCTGTGCCATTGCTGAGGTGACATGTGGACTGCCCTTTCACACCAGGCACATGACTGAGCCTGCTAATCAAACATCCATATCAACCTGGAATTTCCCGTGCAAATCTCCTTCTGCACAAATTTGATAACCGTAAAACCATTAACCAGTCACACACAAAGACACCTGTGATAGGGATATGTTTGCAATAAATGTAATGGGTAAATAAACATTTATGGTGTCTACATCTTCTGTACATGATATATACTCCTGACTTTGCCAACATGGGCTTCAAGGATCACAGGACAGTACATCAATGCCCAATGTCATCTTAATCCTTTTGTCCGTATCAATTTAGAATGTAATGTAATGTAATATATGAAGGTATAAGGTATTGTTAAAGTGCCAGATCAGACTAACCCATGACTGAATATGGCATACACTATGATGGACTATTGTTAAGTAAAGATACAGTTTACTCATTGTACCCATGTTCCCAGTTTGTACACAGTGTGTTATGCCTTTTGTAACCATAACTAACACTTTATCAAGCTGCATGGATTGTGTCTCATATTTCCTCCAGTGCCACAGTAGCTGTTGCTCAAGTCACAACTTTGTAAAGATTGAATGACTGTCATACACTGACATGTAATTGCAGCCACATACTGATGCGCCCGTGTTAGACCTGGCATCATTGGCGTTACCTTTACATCCTATTATTTTGATGTGTGTTGGACTTCATTTTTGCTGGTCTAGATGCTTTGGGCACTTTGCCACTGCCATTCTGTGCCAAAGTGCAAGTGCTCCCTGTAAATAGTTGTTATGGATAGGTGATTCCATGATTGGCATATTTGAGTTACTAGTGAGTCCCTAGTACAGTGTACTGTGTGTGCCTAGGGCCTGTAAATCAAATGCTGTTAGTAGGCCTGCAGCACTGATTGTGCCACCCACATAAGCAGCCTGTAAATGTAACTCACACCTGCCACTGCAGAGTCTGCGCGCAGTTTGGTACAGCCATGTTGACCTGGCAAGTGCACCCACTTGCCAGGCCCTAACCTTCCCCTTTTCTTACATGTGAGTCACCCCTAAGGTAGGCCCAAGGTACCCCTGTGGGCAGGGTGCAGGGTATGTGAAAGGAAGGACATGCCCTGATGTGTGGCATGTCCTGATAGTGAAATACTCCCATAGGATAGAATGGGGACTTTGCTCATAACATCTTATGAGTTTTACTGCCCATGGGAACAAGATAGGAAAATAAAGTTTTGTATGCCTTAACTCAGAACGTTAAGATGCATCTTTTAGAGAGGGTGATTTGAACATATCACATTTAGAAAGTAGACATTTTCTTGCCTAACCGTCCAGTGTGGCTCTGCTAGGTTGTGTATTGACTGTCTGGCTTTGGAGTGACAGGGGCTGGGGAGGTGCATTCTGTTCAGACAGCCACTTGGGGTGGTGAGGTGTGTCCAGCCTTTCCAGGGTGAATCGGGGCTGGACTGAATAGACCTGGGCTGCATTCAGGGTAGGGGTGTAGGAATAAAAAATTATGTTCTTGTATTGTTTTACATAAGTTAGCATTCGCGGCGCCATTTTGTGTACAGGCGCCATTTTGTATCATGATCGAAACTAATCCTTTGCCATTTCCGAGAAATAGCCTTCTCTAGGTTATGTTTCTTCAGGGCTGAGTTTTGCCACACTAATGAATGCACTGTTCTTATTAGCGCATACCTTTCCTTTGGACTTAAGTCTTCTCCCACTTGTCTAGTGGCAGGCACAGGCAGAGTAACCTTGAGAGATAGATAATGTGTGCCCTGCCCCAGAATTTGAAACTTACTCCTTTGTGGTTTACTGTCCAGCTGCATCTCTCTGGAAAATTCCATTGTAGGTGTGCCTTCCTTGATTCTGAAATGAACAGAATGTATCGTTATGCTTGTTGGAGTTAGTCCCTCTGCAGCACTCCTTAGCGGCTGGGCAGATTGGGCTCTGCTATGAGTGTACTCTGAATAAACGATTATTGGTTTGAATTTTCCACTGTCTGTCCGACTCTTCATTTTAGTGAAAGGCTGAGAGGTGTTCATTAGTGACCTGAGTGACCCGATTTGGGCCATTTCCTTAAGGGGAGGAGATTTCTTTCACACCTGAATGGGTCTGGTCTGCCAAGGACAATGCTGATTCCACCTCCTGCCAGGAAGCTGCACCAGAGAGGACAGAAGTGGTTTTGGCTGAGAAAAGAACTTCTCTGCCACATAGAACAAAGGATTTTGTATTATAAAAAGAGTGGCCCAGACTCCAGACATTAAAATCACTTCTGGAATTCAAGAGGAACCTTTGCCAAGGAGAAGAGCTGGAGAAACTGAGGAGAAGTACTGCTCCTTTAGAGTCTGCTGTTTGGGGTTGGCCTGCAGTGGTTATTCCTGCCAAGGAAAGGACAAGGACTTTGCTGTGTGCTGTGTCCCCTGCTTGAGGAAGATCTCCAAGGGCTTGAAGTAAAGCTTGCCTCCTGTTCTGAAGTCTCAGGGAAACAAAGACTTCACCCCCAGCTCCCCTGAACACCCTTGCTGAGAGTTCTGACCTGCCAAGAGGTGCCTGTAGCTGTTCTGGACCTCTAGAGGTTGTTCTGGCTGTTGGGAGCTGGAAAAGCAATGCAACGACGAGAAGCGCAATGCATCCGTACCTGTTTCCGACGCATCGCTGAAGAAACAGACACAGCACCTGCCCGCGGCTCAAGAAATTGCTGCACGCCGCATGGTGTGCACCGATCTCCGAAGTCAGGGATCATCACACCGATTCTGACGCAAGCCCTGCTGTGCAGCTGCAAGAACCAACGCATCGTCCCGGATCATCACGCATCGCCTGGAGGCGCCAGGTCTGTCGCATTGTTGGGGTTGCAGTAAGAAACCGATGCATCATCTGCCCAGGCAGTAAGAAACCGTCACATCACCTCCTCTCTGGTAAGGAACAGACACATCATCTCCCCTCCACAGCAGTAAGGAACTGACGCATCACCTCCCCCGAAGCAAGGAACCGATGCATCACCTTCCCAGAGTATAAGGAACTTACGCATCACCTTCCCTGCGACCCTTTTTGTTTGTGTGTGTGACGCATCCAAGGTACTTTGTGTGAAAAGTGTCACATCTGCAATTTGCTTTGAACAGAACTGTTTCTACCTTTTGAAAGTCATATTTTTATTACTGTATTGTGGATTTTGTCGTTTTGGTCTTGTTTGGTTTAGGTATTAGATTACTTATTTTTCTAAACTGGTGTGGTGTCCATTTATAGTGTTTTCACTGTATTACCGTATGTGTTCACAAATGCGTTACACACTGCCTCTGAGATAAGCCTGTCTGCTCGTGCCAAGCTACCAAGGGGGTGAGCAGGGGTTATTTTAGAAGTGTATCCCCCTTACCATGACTAGGAAGAAGGGTCCCTACTTGGACAAAGGTACCTGCCAACTAGAGACCCCCATTTCTAACAGTCCTATAAAATATTACTAGTCTATGTGGGTACCTTTTCTCAGCTGGAATATCCCTACCTCCCCTAATGACCACAATATAGCTAGCCCATCAGTCATATTAGATGACATCCTGCGAGCTCCCCTTGACCATATACCACAGAGTGGACACATCTGCACCTGATTGATCTCCTTTGTCAGTTGTACCTTATATATGCACAATGTTGAAGTTGCCCATGTGTAAGGAATGTACTAAATCCCATTTTAATATTTTTCATCATTGACACAAGTCATCAGACCCATCACAGTTGTCCATATGGACACTGTAATGACTCAGATCTCTTACCTTTCCATATGGCAGCCATGGCATTAACATCTACTATAACGAAGCAACCTGGAGGGAGTATTGGCAGCTTCTTACATTAACAGGTCCATACATACAATACGCATCTGTGCACTTTCAGGTATGACACAATTTATCTGATGCCCCCAGCTCATTCTAAGACACTGTTAAACATATATGCCAAAGTTCCTTCTATTGCTCTAAATCAATGTCTCAAGTTTTGAGATGACATGCTTCTGCACATTCACAAATGATGAAGGTCTGGCAGATGTTTTTCTTTTTTCGTTGCACGTGGGGAAAATACAACTGCTGGTGATGACCTTTCATCGACGACTGGAAGATGGCATGCAGTTCTGTGAGAATGATCCCTGCTCCTGCAGGCTACCATCTTGGTGGCCTGCAGCACCATAGAGGATAAGGAAAATGTTGTGCCTATGCAGGATTCCCGCTCATATGCACCACACAGCTGGTCAGCAGTCTCCCTTGTTGGACAATCTTCTGGATTGCAAGTACCCAGGCACAAGAACCAATGTTACAGATCCTAGTCCCTTTTACACAGGACTTACCTTTACCCACAACCCACCCTGTTAGAACTCCAATTGAATCCCCCATTCCCCTTTCCTATTTTGGTGAAACTTATGTCTTCCTTCCATCATCACACAGTGACGATTCCCAAGATGTGCCATGTGTCCTCCCATTCTCCAAATCCCATGCTCCAATCACAAAAACTATGCCTGAATCACTCAGGTGACAATGCTCAATGTGGAATCTAACAAGGTAGTGCATTGAGAAAAACACACATTGTGACAAGAATTGCACTCTTGGACAGTGCATTTTTTGACCAGCTGGACTCAATGTGGCATGACATCGATGATTTAGGGGGAATATGCGCACCATTTCCAAAAAAAGTTAGGAAAATTGGCATCCTCTAGGAGGACCTCCCAATATTGATGTAGGGGTCACTCAAGTTCTTGCTGAAATGGACACAGTATGTCCGGCAAGATGAAACCAAGCTTCTGTGACATCTGGTAGACAATAGGCACCTACAGAGCCCCCACCTTTGCGCCCCATTTCATAACATGATTCTGACCCTAACCAACTTTGGGTTGTAGATAAAGTTTTCAACCATCCCCTTGGATGAGGGTGATATTCACCTCCTGTTGGAAAACGAGGCAGTATCTGTGAGGCCTGCACAAATAACATGACTACATTTGTCCTTCACTGGGAACCAAACACCCAATTGTAGCGCCTGACTCTCAGAGGGTAGCGTTGCAGAGCAGTCTGAGGCTTTACTCAAGGGAGGTGGTGTGGGCTAGTAATCGCCATTTGCAGGGGCGCAGCAATAACACTCAATAATTGATTGTCCAGTCTGTACTTTGCTTTATAAAAGTAAGAGTACATTTATTAAACACACACACTACTCAATACTATGCACCAATTTACAAATATACATAAGCTGTTGGAATTACTTTGTGACATTGTGTAACATCTCCACCCCTCCCAAAAGGGGGGGTGGGGTCTAGTACCACCACTCCCATGTATGCACATCATCTTGCCCCCTAATGCAGTGTGTTGAGCATAACCTGGAGCGAGGGCCCTGCGCACTGGCACCATCCCAGTGGCGGCCCACCCCATTACCTCAACACGCATTAAAAATAGGTTCACCTGCCCTAGTGACACATAACCCTGACTGAGCATCTTATATTGACCATACAGTATGCACCCCTACATATTCAGGGCTAACAGTCTGGGTTGTTCCTCACTTAAGCGCAGCAGCAAAAATACATGTTTACGCACACTTTAGAATGACAGTACTCAGCACATTTGTTGGACATTAAAATGCGTTGCAATTACAGCCCCTAAAGGCATCACAGATGAAATCACAGGATTATGCATATCCAGCCAGACACCCTAGCAGGAGTGTCTGGCAACATAACCCACTTTGCTTATGACATCACCTTACACAGGTACTTCACATTACATATGTGACCTTCAGTCCCTCTAAAAGGAATAACCGTTAGTAAATGCAGGTCTGGTGCAATTACACCTCTTCACCTCCAGGGGATGCCCTTCTCCAGACATCCCCAACTCAGCCCTTCACTCCATGAAGTACTTCACAATACACCCTCAGCTGTAGAACAAAAGTTCCAGCCTAGAAGGTGTATAAAAGCAGGTTGAGCCATTGAGGGGTTATCCTTTCCAAATCCCTAGGAAACTTAGGGTGGGACTTAACTTCGTGCTGGGGGGAGACTGTGCTTCTCCAGCAGCTCCCCCAACACCCTTTTTCACTCTTGAGGGTGACCCCCTCCTCTGGGGGCCACCAGGCACAAAAATGGCAGATTTCCAAATGCCTGGCAAGGCATTATGGGGCGCTTCGTGCTCCTTGGTATGCATATTGGATGAGCGGCTCTCCCGCTGCGCCGGGGAGAGCCACGACTGATCTGGCGCTTCGCGCCGCATCCCTTCTCTGGTGGGGGACCCGGTCCCACCCGGACCCCCAGGTGAGTCTTGCAGCGCGGGGAGCCCACCCCTGGCCACCTTGCCAATTTTCAGGGGCCCGGGCCCATCCTTTCTCCTCCGGGGTCCCGGTCCCACCCGGGACCCCTCGAGCCACCATCTCTGTTTGGGTGGGGGCCCGGTCCCACCCGGGACCCCCACATCCTCGCTTGGATGGAGGGCAGCTCGGGGAGCCCACCCCTGGCTGCCCCCGCCGGCTCCCCGCCCAGTCCGCACACTCGCGTGCGGCCGCGGGAGCCGGCAGAGTCTTCTTGTCTGCCCGCTCCTGCAGGCAGATGCGAGGCGACTCCGCTCCTGCTTCGGGCCTCTTCACGGGGAGCGCGACGGCGCTCCCGACTTGTCTTCCTCCTCTGCGGGCCCGGAGATGGGGTCCCGGGCCCCTGGACCGCCTTCACGGGGGGACGCGACGGCGCCCCCTGACTTTTGCCTTCTTGTCGGGGGCCAGGGTGGGCTCCTGGCACCCCATTCCTCAGCTTCACGGGTAGCGCGACGGCGCTCCCGGCTCGGCGGGGCCCGGAGTTGGGATCCCGGGCCCCAGCATCAACTCTCGCGGGCGGGGCAGCAGGACGGCGCTCGCACCTCCCTTCACTGCCCACGGGGCATTTTCACGGGGAGCGCGACGGCGCTCCCCGGCTTTGCTTCGGGGCCCGGGGATGGGCTCCCGGGCCCCCGACCTCCCCTTTGTGGGGGGGTCAAAGGTCGCTCACCTTCTGGGGGCCATAGCTCAGCCCCTGGGGGACCGATCTGCCCCATTTTCGTGTCCTTTTGCTCCTGGCGGCCAGCCCCAGCCACTGGGAACACTCTCCTTCGCCCTCGGGGTCTCTGAGAGGGGGGATTCGGCAGGGAGCTGTCTTCACTGGCTCCCTGCGCCAGCCTTTCGGGGTCTCTCCTCCTTGGCCACTCTTCTCCCTGCGCAGAGGCCTCTGTTTCTGCGCGCTGGTCCTGGGCTCCTCTTCTGGTGCTGGCAGGGCCCTGGGGGATGGCCAGGGGGTTCCTCCTTCCAACTGCGCCAGGCTCCAGCACCTTCCGCCTCCGCAGACCACACCCCAGAGAGAGCTTCTCTTCCTGTGCAAGCACTTTTTAAAAGTTGAGTAGGGGGCTGACAGGAAGACTCTGTTTGTCCTATCAAACAGCGACACATCACTTCCCTGCCCCTGCTCCCTCCTCCTTGTCCAGCCTCTGGGTTTGTTCAAAATGGCGTCGTCCAGGGTCTCTGGCCACATGGTCTCTGAAACAAGACCCTTTCCCCAGTGCTGCCTTCACCTTGGTTCAGCTTGGTGCCTGGCACCCAGCGACAGCTGCTGATGGATTAGCCTGTAGCTCCACCTATCTTCTCTCCTTGGAGGGAAGATCTTCGCTCTGGGACGAAAGGTCATTAATCTAACCTGCCAGGGCCAGACCCCAGCCAGGGACTCAGAGAAATATGACATTTCTGGATGACCCAAAAGCAGTACAAATATGACTTGGGACTCTGCAGAATACTCCTTTTCACATCCGCTACAGTGGACTTTAGTGCGTGTCTGGAATCTGTAGGCCTTATGGAAGTTAATCTAGCACATGGGCTCCACATCCCCATAGGGGACTAATGAAGTGAAAAACACAGTAAAGCACACTGACTTTCCCTGGCATGTTCCTTCCTAGTGTATAAGGCCTATTCCATGTCACCACCCAATTCTGCATAAGTCCTGCCACACCATTCACTTTGTAGCTGCTCCTGGACTGCGCACGCCAAGAATCTCCCCTGCGCAGCCCCTACACGTGTGCACACGCCTGTACACAGGTGTCTGCATGTAACCAGCCCGGTGCCCCTTACTCCTGCTGCTGCGCAGCGGCCTAGTCAAGCTAGGGGGACACCAGTAAAATCCACATGCAGTCTCTTCCATCATGAGTTCACTGTGGATGAGTCCCAATTTATGAGGCTCTCCCACAGTAAAACCTCAACACCTAGGTGCTCAAAAAGCGAAAAATCCAGGCTGCCCATAGTGTCAGAACCACCTTCTAACACCTCCCCACTGAAACGATGGTGGACTACTCATATTACCACATTAACAAATCACAACCCTTCATGTATTTTACCTTATACCAGAGATATAGATATATGTTCAAACTTCCCCTGCAATTCCATGAACAATAAACCTCTTTTTTTTCTTAGCTTAATGATGTTCGCCTCTCGACAAATACCAGCACCTACAGAGGGGATCTGTATTTCTACAGACATGGAATGTGTGACAGTTATACTGTATCGAGCTATGTGCCAATTGGTCTTCGCATTCTCTCTTCCATCAACAGACATGCTCACAAATGATGCAACAAGAAAAGCATATTCAAGAATAAAGTTAAATCATTCTGAGGATAAATTGAATCAGAAAGTTTGCAGAGGGGCAGGGAATCCAGGTATCGAAGGGGAAAGCTGGGAAGCGTTGATCCATCCAGGAGAACAAGCCAAACTTTGGAGGTGGGGTGATTTAAGTAATGTAGAGCCAAGTTTTATTAAAACCAATCAGCAATTCAAGTTAAATCCATATGCAATGTCCAACAGAGGTTCAAAACGACATGTAGAACAAAATTTGAAACAACCTAAATAAAAATCTAAATTAGAACTAAAACCCAAAAAGTGGTTGTTGGGTGAAGGGCCTAACATCACATTAGAATGATTGCACAGTGGTTGAGTTGAAGAGTCAGGTGTGTTAGACCAGAAGGGGCTGATGAAAGAAGGTGGAGAGGAGGGAGAGTTATACAGAGAATACGGTAGCAATCTAGTAGGACAGCAAGTACTTAATGTCCTGGTTGAGGGCAGTCTGGACCAACTTAAGATCACTGAGGAACCCTACAACTATTTCATCTACCTGCTCAAGGACCCACAAGATGGCTTGCTTGATACCCTCCTTGAATACCTCCTGAGGAATGCATGTTTCAGGAAGGGGGGGTGATGGTAGATTCAGCCTTAAATTCTGGATCTGGTGATCCTGGATAGTGGCTATAGAGACAAATGGAGACCCCAATTTAGGAGAGGCCTGTTCTTCTAACACCACAGATTTTTCCTTGAATAAGAATCCACCTGATATTTGATCTAAGTAGTGGCCATCCCCTCAGTGGTATAAGCCTCCAGTCATACTTATGTTGTTGGGAACCTTGTTTGACTCAATGTGTGAACACTCTCACACGCAATAGTGTATTCACCTTCCTCCTCACCACTGGCAGTAGTGTCCTGTGCCTGCTATGTAGATGAGGTCTTGCATGTGCTCAGTCTTGCTGTTCCACACCTGCATCTTGGCTGCCTACTGCAAAGGAATAGGGAAAGAGAGGAAGACACATGATTGTCTGATTGTGGGAGTTTAAAATGTGTGCAGTATTTGCTGTGGTTTTGCTGATGACTCTTCCAGATGGTGATTGTCAGGAACATTAACACAGTATGTTTCGCCTGCTGTCATGCTAAGAGAGGACTCATTGTAGGGATCAGAAAAGGCAGATGTGGTGAGATGCACATTAGGGCTAGGGCATGAAATAATGCATGTTATCTTCATACCATGCCTTTCCCAGAATAATTCCATCTCTGATGTATTTCTCAAATTCATTTTTTTTTATATCAAATGCAGTATGATATCAATAGGTCTAACAAAGATGGAGGATGTTATATATAACAAGACAGAGACTTGTGAATTTTCCCATTCCTATATGGTCGCTGACTCCACTCTGGATTTTGCATCTGGGGTGAGTAAAACATGCACTGGTCAGTGAAGGTTATTTTTTGACCTTTAGTATATTAAGACGCTTACCATGAAGACACTTGCTTCTTTAGTTATTTTTTCTGTTTGCACCTCACTCTGCTGGAAGGCGATTTCTTCTATGGCCATCGTTGGATCAGTGTTTACTATGTTCTTCACTTAAGTTTCTAAAGTTTTGTTGATGATGGTTTTCGCCTATCAATTCCACACCAGTATTTGAAAGGCAATGGACATTTTTCCAAGAGTGTTATTCTGTTTCTGAATGCTGACTATTTGAACAATTTGTGTAAAGTTGAATTGCATCGGGTTGTGACTTCAACAACCCTAATTTGTGTCCTTACAGCCATACTGCAATATCCTTTTACTATTAGGTAGTTTTTACACAGACACACACACACACACACATACATTAAAGGTATGTTATAGTTAGGTAAAAATGAAAATATCAGTTAATAAATACCGTTTTAAACTAACAAATCTCAGGTAACTATAGCGCGTGCCCTAAGGTAACTATGACTCACGCCCCCACCATGTACACTGTTGTCATCAATTATGTTATTTTAGATGTTGCAGTCATGTTATTAATGTATTAATGATGTTCCAAACAACCACAAGCCCATGTCTGGCTATTGGACATGAACCTGGATGACTTCATCCCTCAGCAGCTGAGTGGCAATGCAAAATCTCTTGGACTTACCCACAACACAGAGCTAACCTTTTTAGAACAAATCACCAGGAAACTAAAACAGTTTGATGCAAGGTCTCCCTCCTTAAAAAATGTAATGCTACCTTCCAAAACTAAGTTGAGACCAACAAGGGAAGCCCTGGTCCTCTCAAACCTAGGTCAAGGAACTGCTCTGCTCAGAGGTCTATCCCATTGCACTTTGTCAACCATCAAGATTTTCCTATTTATATATCACAGTATGTCTGCTCTAAGGGTTGAAGAAATTCAGTCACATCACCTCATTGCTGAATGACTCACATTGGCTCTCCTTCCAGGATGGCATCATATTCAAGACCACTTGCATCATCCTACATACATGACCAAGAAACTAACCACTTGAGGCAGATAACGTCATGAAAGGAGGCACAACACTGCCAGGCGGAAGATGATATCCAAAATGTCATATCTTTTCTGCAATTCATAGAGAAGCTGAAGACACACTTGTTCTAGGCACGTACATAATACAGGAACTCATCTGTCACTGGCTGCTTTGTAAAGGTAAAAGAAACATAACTTTGCTTTGTACATTGGTCAGCGCTGTGTTGCTTTCCAGCTAGGTTTGCACTATACAAATACCTTTTTATAAATATGCAGAAGCAATAAAAAGAGAATATATATATAACGATTATGGTTATTCAGAATTAAAGGGGTGAATTACAGAAGCGTTAAATTGAACACAAATTAAAAAAAACGAAATGCACACCTAATTTAATCAGATGAAATAATTGTGACCTAACTGAGCATTGTCTGATCCCCCTTTGCTGTTGCACGGGTTGGGTTGTGGCTGGGCTGTTGCCTGCAACCTGTGTCCCTGCAGCAGATGAAAATGAAATGAAATACCAGCATTTGTAAAGCGCACAGCTACCTCTGGGGAGGTGTGCCAGCACTGTGGACTCTCGGGAAGATTAAGCGAGATATTGCCCAGAGTCACATGGTGCTGGGCTAACCTGCTGCCCCGATCGAACCGTGAACCCCGTGGTCCGGAGTCAAGCACCCTGGCCGCTGCGCCACAACTCTTTCACGGTAAGGAACGTCTGATGTCTTCGAGCTGGTCAAGAGACCATTGTGATTGTGGATGGTAGAACTTCACCCCGAGTTATTGCTGCAGGTGGAATTCTTATACAAGTAATGAGGAACTGAGTTTGAAAATAATACGGACCCCGGTGCCAGTTCAGAGAAAAGGCCCCATAGAATCTTGCCCCCTTGGAACCCCTGGACGTCACTTGCAATTATCAAAAATGTAAACAGGTATAGGGGCTGATGTCCACTCAAGCTTCAGCCGTCTGCCTGAAGCAGGACACATGGAAGGCAGAATAGTTTAGCATAATGTTGCCTTCTCCTGAGCATAAGTGCAGTATTTGTAGGCCACTGACAGGCATGGCGTCCATTTAGTTAGTTTGGAAAGTGGGTGATCACACACCGAGACAGCCTCAAAGTTATGATCGTATCCCTGTTCCTCAATCAGCAAATTAACTGTTCTGTTTTCGAGAAGAAGTAGATCAGCAAATATCACAACTACACCGTCGGAGTCAAATTAGAAGCTGCACAGCCAGACCATATCAATCTTTGTTTTATGTGAACACACAGTTACTAATCAAAGGAATCTTCCATGCGCATTTGGCGGCGTGTATACCTTTGGGATTTTAGTGTCTGAAGGAATACAGTCCATCGCTGCAGGACGTAGCTGCCTATCTTTAATAATTAACTTTAAATGCTTTACGTTTTTTAAAAATGCCTTTTACAAACATAATGATTGACCAAACACATGAACGGGTAACCTCCTGGGTACTGCAATGGGTTTAGAAGACAGGTCTTCCAATCTGATGGTTAAGCTCCTAATGGCTCACTGAGGGACCTAATTATGGGCAACTTTGTCTTTGATTTTTTTATCCTAGTTTTTTTTTTTAAAGAATTGTGTTTTTTGGGAAAATTGATAAAGCTGATAAGGTGTTGAAATGATGATATAGTCTAATTTTTTCACATACTTTTTAAAAACTAAAGTCCTCTGAAAGCTAATGCAGTATGGTTGTATCCTGATCTTTGAAATCCCCATCATTAAAACACAGCGTTCAACAAGCGTGTCTTTGGCTAAATGCAAGCAAGGAATATTGCACTCCTGTTGGGTAAAAGACATCCATAATGGTGGTGCAGTGGACATATCACCCGCTTGTACCTCTTGTACCATTGCACATTTTGGAGACATAACTCTCCCTAGGCCCACCTTGCTCTGCCTTTTTAGAAATGGTGCCAGTACTTCAATACTTAAAGCAAGAATTGTTGCAGTTTCTCCCTAATTTCAGGATGGCATAGTGAACATACAGCCCACCTCGCCCTGACACAATAGATTACGCTTGGTAAATATTTGCACTATCTGTACATGAGTGCTTTCTGGCCTGACTGTGGCTTGTTATTCTTTCAGTGCTTGTGCTATCCTGGTAGGGGTGTAATAAGATTGCCTTTTCACACCTTCCACCTGGTTTTAGCTCTTAATCTCAGTAGCGCACATGTTAAATTTACGGCCATGATCAAAATGTTGGCTTCATTCATTAGCAACATCTTCCAAAAGTGCTAAATGTGAACTGTGATTTTCAGAACTTTTCAGCCTGGCTTCGACTTCATCTTACGTTTTTATGGGTTACTAACGAAGTGTTCCACTTATGTTTCCTAAACTGCTGTGAAGTTCTTTTATAGCAAAGTCATGTACAGTGGATGACAAAAATAGAAAGTGGTTGTTCCGTCTACTTTTTAAAAAGTGATTCCTATTTTTGTAGGCCTAGCCGCAGCTTAAGTTTCGGTCACTTTCTTTCATGAGTGTTTTTAATGGTTCCCACATGGGTTGGAACTCTCATTTCTTTCTCAGGATGTACCAGAGGAAAGTGAACATAACTCTAGATTTCAAATTTAGGAGCTGTTCCACAGCCTACACCCAAGTATGTTGTTTGTATATTAAAATGGGCAGTTTCCTACCTTAAGGGCTATGCTGGTGTACACTGTTTGGCTATGAGTTTTCAAACGGATGTGTGAGGAAGCAAGGGCAAGTTACTTCACTTTGAGTTTGACTTTTGTTCCATCACCTACTCCAGTCATCACACTGACCATAAGACGTGAAGGGCCTAATTTATGTTTTTTTTGCCGTAGGGCAGCGTGGCGCTGCCCTACGGCCAAAGAAAAGGGCAGGAATACACCGTATCTATTAGATACAGCGCCTTCCTGTCCTTTTCCCCTGCACCGGTGCACAATGGGCTGCTGTGCGCCAACGTTGGCAACTTTGCACCATGGTGCAAGGGTACCTGCATTGCGGGTATGATTATTTTTGGGCAGGAAGGGAAACCTTCCTGCACAAAAACAATCAAAAGAGGCTTTTTTCTCTTTCTATGTGTGCTGCTGAAAAAGATATTTATCCTCATTGTGCCTCCCTTACACCTCCCCTGGGGAGGCGTACGTTTTTGGTGCTGCCTCAGACTTACGATTTCTCGTAAATTTGGGGCAGTGTCAAAAAGCCATGGATGTTGCTGGGAACGCCCCCAGCAACACCCATTAAAAACCCCACCTTTCACGTAGTTTTCTGTGTAAAAGGGGCACATATTTATAAGGCCATAAAAAGCCACGTACCATGGCTTTACGTGGCATTATAAATATGCCAGTGGCACATTGAGCCACCGGAACGTCAAAAAAGTGACATTCCGGCAGTGCAATAGTGCCAGTAGGGCCTAATAAATGAGGCCCTAAGTCTGTAAACCTGTTTACAGACTAAAGCCATCCACCATTTTGGTAAACCACGATAGCATGTAGCTCTATAGTCAGTTGATCCCCAGTTTTCCCAGTCACTACTCTCTGTAAACCTACCCTGCTATACTAATATACGTGCTTCCAGTACTCCACCACTAAAAGCAAGAGTTGTTGCAGTTTTTCCACTAGGTGAAAATGTCACAGTGTAATACAACAATGAACACATACAGATACCTCGACCTGACACAGTAGGTTATGCTTGGGAAAGGTTTGCGCTATTGGTACAGGAATGATTTTTGGCTTGACTGTTGGGTGTTTTTATGAATTGTGACGTTTCCAGTCTCTTCAGGTGTTTTGCTTTCCGTGTGTGCTATATAAATACGAGTGAAATAAAAGTGCCTTTGACCAACTTCCTCCTGGTCTTAGCTGTTGATCTCAGTAGTGCAGGTGTTAAACGTGCAGCCATTTGTGACACTTCAGCTTCATTCAATAGAAATCTCTGCCAAAAGTGGTAAGAGTAAATTAAAGTTTTCTGAACTTTTCAGGCCTAGTTTCAGATTTCATTTAGCATGCTTTCATGGGTTACTAATGGAATGTTCCAAATACTAGGGTTAAGCTGCTGTTTCTACTTCTAGAGATGTAGTACTTGTACAGCAAAGTCATGTGCAGTGAATGAGGAAGATAGAAAGTGAGTATTCAGTCAGCTTTCTAAATACAACTTTTTTTGGTAGGCCTAGCTGCAGCTTACCTTTCAGTCACTTGTTGTTTTGAATGTTTTCCACATCGGTTACATTTTAGAGCTGCCTCACCACCGACTCTCACATGTTTGACAAGTTCTTTCAGATTTTATGAAAAGATCAATATATTGTCTATGTACACTATTGCAATTCTGTCCAAATACTCCTGCATGATATCATTAACAAAATGTTGAAATGCCGCAGAAGCATTGCATAACCCATATGGAATCACTTGATACTCAAAGAGATCATACCGCATTCGGAAGGCTGTTTTCCACGCATCTCCTTCAGCCACTCTGATCAAATGATAGGCCACCCCTTAAATTTAGTTTGGTATATATCGTGGCTTCTTTTACTTGGTCTAGCAACACAGAGTTTAAGGGAAGACAATACCGATTTTTGATTGTTACCTGATTTAGGACTTGATAATCTATACAAGCATGAAGGTTTCCATCTTTTTCAGGAATGAGAAACAGGGAGAAGACATGGGAGATTGAGAAGGATGTATGAAACCATTGGCAAGATATTCATCAAAATGTTTCTATAGATACTGATTCTCCACTTCAGTCAGGGCGTAAATCCTACTGCACTGCAACACTGCCATTGGCACTGATTCAATCTTGCAGTCATAGGTTCTATGAGGAGGTAACTTTTCTGCCTCTTTTGTCGAATATGATTGCTAAATCTGCATATTCAGAGGGAATTTCCTGCGTTTGCAAAGTACAGCTCATTGCACAACTTGAAGCCAAACTTGTAGCTGGAGATATTCCAGAACTCTCATGAAAACAGTTCTCCCTACAAAATTGGGAATCCATAACCACAGTTCTTTGACTCCAGTCTATTCTTGGATTGTGCTCGGTGAGCCAAGGCAGTCCAAGGATTAACTGAAATTGTGGAGCGTCAATCAAGTTAAATGTTATTACTTCAGTGTGACCAATAAAACCAATTAATTGAATAGGTGCAGTCATCTGTGATTGGGCCAGAGGAGAGATTAGTACAGTAAACTGCTTGAACTGATTCATAATTCTTTTTCTTTACGAACTGGATACCCACACGGCGAGCATACTTAATGGCAAAGAAGTTGCCAGTAGCTCCGGAATCGATCTTGACTGAAATCTCTTTTAACTCTATGTTCCTGAATTTCGCAGTAAAGGATAAAATGAGATGGGGAGCAGCTGACTGCAGGGTGTTTGCTACTTGCTGAAAAGATAGAATAGTCTTAGTGTGAGCTTCCATCAGGGCGACTCATTTTACTGATGAAGTGTGGCTTTTCCCGACTGACTGTTCTTGGGTTTCTTGGCACAATGTCTGATGAAATGCCCAGGACTTCCACAATACATACACAATTTACTTGCTGTTCTCTTTCTCTTCCTTGGATAAAGGACCCGAATAGATCTAATCTGCATTGGTTGTTCAGTCAAGACTGTATCAGAAGGTTTCTGACCTTCCGCCTTCACTCGATCATACCTGGGGGGTAGGGGTCTGAAATCTTTCCTTTTCTTGCTCCTTCTTTCATTTAGTCTATGATCGATCTGCAATACTAAGTCGATCAATTCCAAAATTTCGGTTGGTCGCTTGGGAACTTTAGCTAAAGCATCCTTGAGTTCATCTTTTAAACCCTTGTAGAAAATGGTGGCCCTCTTCGTCTCTGGCCAATTGGTTCCCACTATTAGTTTGTTAAACTGTACTGTGCAAGCATTGATGTCTCTGCTTCCTTGCTTTAATTCTAACAGCTTGTTATTGGTAGCTTGAGCCGCAGATCGTCAATCAAAAATTTGCAGAAAATCTAGCTTAAATTCATTAAAGTTGTGCAAAATGGGATCATGTTTGGCGACCAAAGGCATGGACCAAGCAGCCACATCTCCACTCAGATAGGACAATATAAATGTCACTTTTGCTTGATTTTCAGCAAAAACTTCGGGTCTGCAAGGAGAAGTGGGTCAAAAAAATGTGCGCCTTATGGGGGATCACCATTAAACCTCTCTGGAGGGACTAGAGGGGTTATTTGAGAAATGGCATGAATGATCTGTGTTGATAACTCTGGTGCCTGTGATGAGAACCCTGAATATCTTCCCTCTGAGGGCAAATGCGTAATCCTGGCCACTTGTTCATTCATTCTTTGTCTAATTAGATGTGACTCTTGCCTAGACCTTCTTGTTTTATCCTTTAATTCTCTATTCTCTTCTACTGCACTATTTAACAGTTTTTGCATGCAGTCTAAAAAGGTGGTTAAGGCTTTTAAATCTATGAACTCGCCTATTCTGTCTGGGTGGAAATTGATCTTTTTAATGGGCACTTCAATCTGTCAAGTCTGTTAAGATACTAGTTGCGATTTCCAGAGGAACAGAAGTGGCTCTCAATTCCACCCCATCACTGCACCGGGCAAATAATATATATAAATATTTACCACAACACACCAGCAGGGGGAAAAGGGAAGTGCATAAGAGAAAGAGAGAGACTGCCACAGCAATTCTGGAATGCCACCTAACCTCTCACTTCTATGTCTTTCTTTCTTCTCTTATAAGGTACTTGGTGACACCTGGAGAAAAGCACAGTCATAACAATAACAAGCATTAAAAAGCAATAGCATTTAATTCAATTATTTCCTCTATTTTAACAGTCTTCCTGGACTAGCTCCTCTCTTATAATTATGTCAATTGAACTCCTTCTCAATTACATTGGCAAAAATGATATTCTTATTGGAAGAATTGTGCGTGAATACATAACAACTCAGCAGTCTCAAAATTGGCAGCACCTATCTTGTGTTAAAATTCAGTTGCTATATTTTATCTTTTAGATTATTAACAAGTGTCTTTATTTCTTCAACTAAATTGCTGGTTTCTGCCTGAAAAAACCTTTGTTTTCTCTTGACAATCTTGTAGCGCTCTGGCTAGAGTCTGATCACATCTGTAAGCGCGCTATGGAGGATGCTGATTCTGCAGTTCGATTCTGGATATATTCTCTGAATTATTTTGCTGAGCAACTGAGGCTGAATGACCTTGAGACTCTGAAGGGAACCTTTGTACATAACGCAGGCTACTAAAAACGAATCGCTGCACTGGAAAGAAATACCTCTGTGCCGTGGGTAAACGAAGTCCGGAACACAACTCCCACCTTTGTTTCCGTCAGTGACAACAATGAATTCTGAAGAGACGCTGCACATTGGAGCATATGCGTCAATTTTTTTTTCTTATTATTTTCTCGCTTCTCTTGACTAAACTCAGCAATGAGACAACGCTGTCGAGTCACTGTCCTAAGGAGCCTGCACGGCAAGTTAAACTTCGGAAACCTGACTGAACCTGAGTAGAGGAGAGATACCTCACAACATTGAATAACAGTTGAAGTGCGCGGTGCAAACCTTGCATACACGCATTAACAATGAGAGTCTTTCACGAGCTGACAAAGACTAGAATGCTTCTCTTTGCTGCAATTAGTGTCCACCATCTCTAGTTGGCCTTCACTCATCTTTTGTATATGCTTCAACAGAACTTTTAATTTCAATTTCCAGCAAGGACACCATTTCTTCCAATAAGGATATTTGACAATGTTTAACCCTTTCTGGAAATTTGCATATCTAGCTGTGTTTGTTTTATGACTAATTGTAGCAATCCTGTCAACACTTATGCACTGGTCAGTAGTGGTAAAGTGCCGAGTCCTAACACCAGCAAAAACTAAATGGAGCACAAAGTCATAAACAGTAGGTCAGAGGCAAAAAGACAGGAAAAACCACGCCAAAAGAGGCCTGGTCTTACTTTTATTTCAAAAGTAGCCTGCAAGGCAGGGTTGACTTTTAAAAGCACAGCACACAACTCAGCAGTGCACACTTAAATGCATTAAATCTACTGAGCCTCTAAACCTACATGCCCTACCATATACTAGCGACTTACAGGTAGTCTGTCAGAATCAATACTAATTATACCTAATGATCATATATCTTTTAACCAAACACTGGCCCTGGGCCTGGTTAGCAGGGCGCAGGGCACAATCACCAGTATCAGTTAAAAATGGAGGTAAAAAGTAGGGGGACACTGCAAAAAGCTCTGTTTTCTAACATGACCTTACACCTGAGGCAGCTCCTAAGTTGACATATACATGTGTTTTTTGCGTGGTCAGTCCAATGTATTCTAGAGCACATGGGTATGTAATGGCATAAATGTCATTGCTAATGTTAAAATTCAAAAATTGTTTAAGGGTAATCTAACAATTTTTGTAACTGCGTTTCTTAGATTCAGTGGTGAAAGCACAAAATCTTCAATGGTCTCACTTAAAGTGAACTACAACAGGAGGGAGACCTCAGCACTCATTAAGTGTAGTGTTGGTCTTGGCATGCAGAAGTGATGCTCTGACCATATGGTCCTTAATACTTTTGTTTTTATGAAATGGAAAAATAGGTCTCTCAATTGTAAGGTCACCTGCATTTAAGACACTCCAATGTTTCAAAAAAGTTTTTTTAGTTGATTAGTTACAGGTGAGAATATGGTCACACATACCAATCTGTCAGAGTCCATTTTTTTCTTTTGGCATGAGCAATGATTCCCTAGGGCAATACCAAGCTCTCTTCATGGATCTTTACACTAACCTCCTGGGGTAACCCCTAGCAAGACGTTTCTGTGACAATTTTGCTGCCTCCATAAACAATCTTGTTTGAGCATACAGTTCCTCCCAATTAAAAATTGGGAGTAAGGAAGGAAATTCCTTAAGAATCTCAGATGATGGCTTGAATAGCATAGGAGAGTATTTCCTTCTGTGGGCTTGCAATATAGGGTAGTATATAGCTTCCCATTCCAGGCGCAGCCCGTGGTAGGAGTGCCGGTCGGGCGGTGACGTGGGGCGGGGAGGGGCAGGGTGGGGGTAGTAACCACGGATTAAGGCCGAATACAGGTAAGTGAACATTTAAATAAATAACGAATTTCGTTAGAGCGCTGCACGCCAAGTGCATTTGGCGATGCAGCGCCACAACGAAATTCGTTTTATTTATTTAAATGTTCACTTACCTGTATTCGGCCTTAATCCGTAGTTTACTACCCCCCACCCTGCCCCTCCCCCGCCCCACGTCACCGCCCGACCGGCACTCCTACCACGGCCCGCGCCTGTCCCATTCTCAGATTTGATCAGTAAGTCTACAAATGCCACTTCATATTTGCTATATTGAAGTGTGAAACTTAGGACCTTACTTTTGGAATTCAGCCAACTCAGGAATTTGCCCAGTATATTTTCATACCCCAGGCAAAAAATAAATAAAAATTGTCAGTATAGTGCTTCCACATCATGATGTGACTGCGAAATGGGTTGCAGCCAGATAAGATACCCTCAGTTTCCAAATCATTCATAAACAGAATGGCAAAGTTTGGGGCAAATAACCGATCCCATTGATGTGCCTTTGATTTGGTGGTAGAAATCATTATCAAACAAGAAATATGTTTTTGCCAAAGTAAGTTGCAGTAGGGCGAGTATAAATGATGTAGGGACTTGATGAGGTCTAGCTCTCTTATTTACCGACCGAGCCGGACCCGGAGAGATGTCCGACCGAATGAGTACGATGCGCACGTATGCCATCGGACTCGATTCGGTCGGACTCCCATTGAAGTCAATGGGAGCCAGTCGTACAACGCGTACACGGGCTCCCATTGACTCAATGGGTACGACGCGAACAAGGGCGCCCCTACATGGTGTTTGCGTCGGTGCGGGTCGCGCCGTACATGCACGTGTAAGGGGGACCCATGGGTCCCCCCTGTGTGCGACTCGCGTGCCTACACTTCCAGGGGGTCCGACACGGACCCCAAAGTGCGGCTCCGACAGCTCCTTGGAGCCGGACTGCGCGAGTCGGTCGGAGCGGTCGCGATGCGCATCGTACTTACCCGGCCGGGGAACGTCTCCACTGTGCGCGGTGCGAGTCGTCCCCGTGGCGAGTCGGTCGGAGCGGTCGGGTCCTGCGAACGAGTCGGTCGGAGATTTCGCGAGCGCACGCATTGTACTCGCTCGCCCGGACGCACGTACGATTCGGTCGGGAAATAGGGCTCCAAATCCGATCCGGTAAAGCCGAGTCCGATTCGGAGCCCTACCGGCCGAGATCGGAATCGGCCCCTTAGTGTCTTCCTAATTACTTCAATCTCATCTTGTTGGTGAATATTCGTATATAGTTATTCAATATCCATATTGCCTAAGAGAAAGTCTGTCTGAGTAAATGGAAAATACTCTATCTGATTTATAAGGTCCATATTAACACATACATAACAGTGGGTAATTGGGACAAAATCTTTAGTGAATGAATGAAGGGCATTTGTAAAGCGCACTGTTACTCTGGAGAGTGTCCTGGTGCTCTGCACTTCTATAATTACTACACCGGGGACCAAAGTAGATTTAAGCTAAATTAAAAAGGCAGTTTATTCCAGGAGAATGGCCCAAAAAAATTAGAAAGATCTGATGAAAACGTCAATGTACCTCCCAATGGGTTTGAGAATGGAACAGCACCCAGAAATTATGGGTCTGCCTGGGGATGATTCAGAATCCTTATGTACTTTGGGTAGGGTATGTGTAACTGGTGTGCATGGATTTTAGGTACTTAAGAAAAGAAATTCAGTCCGACTGAAATAATCTTGCCTTTGGAGGTAATAGCCAGGATTATAGTTTGAAGCTCTTTGGTAGGGTTAGTGGGTAGTTTGACATAGTTCTCTTCATTGGCCAACTATCTCATAATTTCCAGTCTGAATTTGTCAAAATTTTGCAGCACTATTCCCCTTCCCTTGTCAGCAGGTTTAACAAACAGTGAATTATTATTTTTCAGGGTTTGTAATGCTATCTTCTCTACTATTGGAATATTGTAAGGGATAAAGTTTTTGTTGTTGTTTCATTGCTGACATTTCTTTCAGTACAAGTTTCTCCAAAATGTGATTTTTAGGAGGGACAGTATTGTGGGGTGGAGAAAATGTAGAAGTGGGATGAAGTCTGGTAGTGTCAGAACAAGAGTAACCTAATCTTTCTAAAGAACCTCAAGAGTTCCGTCTGTAATTTAAGAAAGTGGGGGCAGACAGTGGGGCAGAATGGTAGTTCCTAACTCAAAACCGAACTTTCGGTATAAGATAGCATATGTGATGACAAATTGAAAATGGAAATGGTCTGCAGAGTATGCTTCATCTGAGCTAGGTTGGTGATAGTCTGGTGCAATAAAAAGTTATCATGGGTGTTTATTTTCATTAATTCCCCCATTGATAATATTTCTTTCTGGCTTGTCTGAACTTTTTCCTCTGGCACTACCCACTACTTTTTTATTACAAAATAAAATAAATATTTCTTAAAAAAGAAACTGAGATCGAGACATCTGTGATAATAGTATTTATCTTAAATTAACTATGCTTTTTGTAGGGACCAGTTTTCCTTTCAAATAACTCCTGGTAAAGGCACTGATCTTACACCACCATGCATATTGAGACCCTTAGGTGTGATTAGTTTGAGCTGATTAGTTTACGCTTTACAAATACCGGGTTTAGCCCATTGGATGCCCCTCCTGGTCCAAAAAGAGTGCAATCTATGAGACAGGCCTATGTCATGGAACTCACACATGATCCACGTTCGCTCATGACAAACAAAAATCAACATTAGGGATACAGACATCATTACAGTTGGGGCAAACTGTCTTGGGACGCAACAATATGTTAGCACTTACTGTGTTTTTTCAGTCTTTCAACTACTTTTATGTTATTTTCCAAATGTAATTATTAATGTCTATTTAAGGAAAATTGAACATTTTAATTCTACTTGAATAGAACCCCACTTATCAAACTGCAGTGATTCTTTCATATTCAACCAACATTGAATACTCCCCACTGCGGTATATCATTTCCTAGACAAATAGATAAGATCAAAAGCTTATCTCCAGTTCAAAAATTCACCAAGTATAGTCTTCTCCACCAAAGCATCTAACTATTTCATTAATTGGCAGTCTTCCTGTTCTCTTAATGACTTATAACCAATAACAAAAAACTTCAAAGTTAGCAGTCTCCAGTAGCGGTCCGTGGTAGGAGTGCCGGCCGGGCGGTGACGTGGGGCGGGGGAGGGGCAGGGTGGGGGGTAGTAAACCACGGATTACGGCCGAATACAGGTAAGTAAACTTTTAAATAAATAAAACGAATTTCGTTGCGCGCACTGCATTGCATTTGGCCACAGGGGAATAGGGTGGGAAGTAATTTAATTTAAATTCATTAATTAATAAAGTAATTAATTAATAATTTTGTATTTAATAATTTATTTTGTCAATTGTGTTAATTAATTAATTATTAATTAATTATAAATTGAGTAATAATAATTAATACATTATTGGTAATTATGTGTAATGTGTAATTTTTTTATTATTAATTAGTTATTAATTTGATATTAATTATTAATAATTAATTTGTTAATACGTTAACTGTGTATTTTTGTAGGAGTGGGTTGTGGGTTTATAGGGGAATAGGGTGGGAAGTAATTTACTTGTAATGAAGTAATTATTAGTTTTTATTTATTGGTATTGATAATTAATTTATTGTTAATTAATTATTAATTGGTAAATAATTTTTATTAATTGAATAATTGCTAAATATATTAATTGTATTAATTATTATTGGAGCGTGTTGTGGGTTTATAGGAGAATAGGGTGGGAAGTAATTTAATTGTAATGAAGTAATTATTAATTTTTATTTTTGGGTATTGATAATTAATTTGTTAATTAATTATTATCTGGTAATTTTGTTATATTAATTATTATTTATTGGTATTGATAATTAATGTATTGCTAATTAATTATTAATTGGTAATTAATTTATATTAATTGATAATTATATTAATTATGAGAAATTTTATGTGGAGTGGGTTGTGTGTTTATTGGGGAATAGGGTGCGAAGTAATTTAATGTTATTAAAGTAATTATACATTTTTATTTATTGGTATTTTCAATTAATTTATTGTTAATTTATTAATAATTCATTATTTAATTACAAAAATGATTTAATTTATAAGTATGTTATTTTTAACCCGTACGCTATCCAATGCTTTCCCTACTGTTGCACTATTTGGAGTGGGAATAGTAATTTTTACCCTCCCGCTATCCAAAACTTTCCCTACTGTTCCACTCGCTGGAGTGGGAATAGTAATTTTACCCTCCCGCTATCCAACACTTTCTCTACTGTTACACTTGGTGGAGTGGGAATAGTATATTATTCCCACCCGCTATCCAACACTTTCCCTACTGTTGCACTCACTGGAGTGGGAATAGTAATTTTTACCCTCCCGCTATACAACACTTTCCCTACTGTTGCACTCACTGGAGTGGGAATAGTAATTTTTACCCTCCCGCTATCCAACACTCTCCCTACTGTTGCACTCACTGGAGTGGCAATAGTAATTTTTACCCTCCCGCTATCCAAAACTTTCCCTACTGTTCCTCTTGCTGGAGTGGGAATAGTAATTTTTACCCTCCCGCTATCCAACACTTTCTCTACTGTTACACTTGGTGAAGTGGGAATAGTACATTATTCCCACCCGCTATCCAACACTTTCCCTACTGTTGCACTCACTGGAGTGGGAATAGTAATTTTTACCCTCCCGCTATCCAACACTTTCCCTACTGTTGCACTCACTGGAGTGGGAATAGTAATTTTTACCCACCCACTATCCAACACTTTCCCTACTGTTGCACTCGCTGGAGTGGGAATAGTAATTTTTACCCATTTTTAAAAATATTTATTTTATTGTATTAACTTATTATATATAATTTATTTTTATATTTATATTATAGGTTTATTTATATATATGTAATTATATTTTAAATTATGTTTTTAACATTTTATAATTAAAAATATTAATTATTTTTTAATATTAGTAAGTTAATATATATATTAAAAAAAAATGCATGTTTAGTTTTTTTTTAACATTACATTTATTATTTATTAATTTTAACCTTTTTAATCATTTTTAAGTATGTTTTACTTAATTATATTTATTATTTCATTAATTTTATATTACTTTTAAGATATTTAAAAAAGTCGATATTTTAGCAAACTATGGGGGTCATTAGGATGGCGGTCGGAAAATCACTCCGACCGCCATGGTAGCGGGAAAACACTGCCCGCTAGGACCGCGGCATAACCGCCGGTCCCATTAGGATGCTCCAAAGTCAAAATCCAACCGCGGTGGTCGGATCGCGGCATCTAACATTGCGGCGGTTGCTGCTGCCAGCAGCACTGCAGCGATGTGCAAAAAAGCATGTCCTGCATATCCCTGCACTGCTTGGCAGGCACTGCACAGTGCCTGCCACCTGGTACAGGGACATGTAGGGGGGTACCATGGGTTCCCCCCCAGTGCACCCACACACCCCCACAACACAATGGGGGCCTGCAATGGGCCCCCGGAGACATTCTCCATATGCCTTTTCATGGCGGTTCCACCGCCGTGGAAAGGCTGGCTACCGCCGGCATCATAATCATGCCGGCGGAGCCTGGCCCTGCACAGGCTCCATTTTAGCGGTCCAGCTCCGCCCGCCAGGCAAGCGTGCGGACTGCTACCGGCGGAAAAGTGGCGGGCGGAAAATCGCACCGCCGCGGTCGTCACTGCCATACTAATAGAACCAGCGGTTTTTAGTGTTGCGATCACGGGCGGATGACCGCCGCCGGCCCGGCGGTTGCCACCGCCGACCCGGCGGTGGTCATCCTACTGCCATCCTAATAGACCCCTATATTATTAACAACGATATTTAGGATTCAATATTTTTGTACTTACCTGTTTGTAGATAGGAAGTCGATATTCTGTCACTCAATATTTTTACCTCGATATTGTGGCAGGTCGATATTCTTCTCCTCGATATTCTGTCAGTGATCCCTTTTAAAGACCCTTACTTTTAAACAGTATAAACCAACTATGTTTTATCTCCAATTGCTGCAGACTGATTACATTTGCTTCACGGTGTACAATTATCTTGCTGCTGTAGTGAAAACTAGAAAGATGGTGGGCAAGTAAATATGTCTTGCTTTCATTTGTTCTTTTTAGACATCTTTATTAAAGTTTTTTAAATTATTAGATTTTAATATTTTAGAACTGTACCATAGGCTTGTTTCTAAATAATGAATTAGTATATGAAATAATGATGATCTTATTTGTGTGCTTGCCTGTTCTGACTGTATTTTGGGGATTTTTTTATCACTTATGATATATAACTGTATTTTGTTTATTAATTTGTCCTTTGGGACTTTTTACCACTTATGATATGTAACTGTGTTTTGTTTATTTATTTGTCCTTTGCTTTCATGGTTAATTTTTAACCAAATAAAACTTCATTGATTTTGATTCTGAAGAGAAAAGCAAACATTGAAAAAACTGAAGAGCGCTGAAATTCATTAGTGATAATTTACTGAGCTAACTATAAGTTACAGAATCAGAGCTGTCAGGATACCAAGGTCCACACACCAATGTTTAAGTCGTCAAAAGCAACAAAAAGCTTCAGTATTACCACAAGCACGAAATCCTACTTGCAGGGAATAAAGCAAGTTGTTTTCATTCGAAAAGACTGTTGTCTGAAGAAATACTGTCCTTTGTAGCTTTACAAAGCAGAGCAGCTGTGAAAATTAGGCTACAGTTTGTCAAATCTTCTGGGTTCAAGATTTCTTGAGTAGTGATCACACTGAAGATGATTTAAACCCAAATAATGCAGACATGCATTAATTGAATCCTTACGCAGATAGAATGCAAAATTAAATGTAAATCACAACGTATTCTTTATTATGGTTTGAGCACAATTTTATCAAGTATAGTGTATTTCAGTTTCTGACAATGGTCTGGTCTTACAGTTTGATTACAATGTTTAATCTGTGATTGGTTTTAATGTTTTAAGATGTGAGCATTTTATGTAACACAGCTAATATTTTTATTGACTTGGCATGAATACATTTTGATTTGATTTGACTTAAACTCATGTGGGGGCACACTTGAAGAGAAAGACACATTGATAATAGCTTTTTGAAGTATGGTGTTCATCTGGATCAATTCTGTGAACATTTTTGCTTGAAGGGAATCTTTAGGTGATTCTGAAGTTTTCTTCAAGTTTACACTAGTGTGGATGCTCTCATTATATAACAGATTGAGAACACTGGTATAGCTCTCCAAATTAGTGATTGTGGTAACCAGAATTGATGAGTCAAGATAACACAGCCTCTTCAGGAATGTATTCAGGACACCAGACACAGTGCTTGTCCTTTCAGCCCTATTTCCAACTGCTGTGTCTGCATTCCATTTTCCACACCCTTCTAATACCAACATATTATTATCTCACAGTACATGTTACATCATCACTAGGCCTGGGCGGTTAACTCCGCTCCGTTTGCGAAGTTTTCTGCACTCCGCGGAGCTCGTGGAGTGCAGAAAACGCCGCTCCGCAAAGTACCGCTCACGAACGGTAAATTGGCGAGCGCGAGCTGCCACTCAGGTAGAATTTCTACCCGAGCGGCAGGAAGATCAACGCGAATGGCCGTTCGCACTCAACTCCCGCACTTGCGGAACTACGCTGAGTTTTTTTGTCACTTGGCGGAGTTCCGCGTAGCAAAACTCCACAAACTACGCCCAGGCCTGATCATCACATTCCCCCCCAATTTATTTTACAGAGAGAGAGAAGAAAATAAATTGAAACAAAAGAGAGAAGATAAAAAAAGAAAAATAAGAGAAATCAAACAATTGACATTTCACATATTAATATTCAACAATGTTCAATTAGGCAATCTGGTTTTCGTGAAAACCTCTCAGATTTCTTAACTAATTGCTCCATGTGTTGACCATTCAACTGCGCATTTTCTTGTTCCTAAGCACTTGGATTGCGTTTTTTTGAAAAAAGTTGTATTCCATGTTATTACTCTGCTATCACTTTTTGCTGTAACTGCAGTCCTATGAATATATTTCCCTTCCAAAGGAGCTGAATGGAACTTACTTTGTGACTTCCTTACTTGCTGTTGCTTTACTGATACTAATTCTCCTACAGTGTAATCCTGATCTTAAAAGCTCTTCTTGCTATCAGCATAGTGTTTCATTTTCCTTTTAGCTTCTGTATCTCTTTACATTATCTCATCTTGATCTTTTGGTGGAACAGGTTGAAGATGTGGCTGACCCGTTTGCCTCAACTGACCAAACATTAACTCAGGAGGGCATTTTCCTTTAGAACCATTCATGAGGAGTATTTCTATAATCTCACAAAACTTGACATAATGCCTGATTGATTGAAATCTGAGATAGTTTTGCTCTTTGTTCAGCTTTCTTGATAGTGGCCATCAATCTTTCCACCACTCCATTAGCTTGTGGCAACATTGGTGTAACTCTTCTGAGTTATTCCTAAATAAATCATGAATTTTTTAAAATCGTTTGCACTGAAAGGTGGCCCATTATCTGTTTTCAACACATCCGGTATCCCCCAGGTCAAAAGAATTTCATCAAGAATAGGAAGCACAGCAGACATTGACAATACTACTTTTACAATCGGGAACCAAGAATAGTCATAAATCAATGCTAGATAATGGTGCCCTAAATCTAGTGGTCCATAAAAATCGCGTGCCACACTAGACCACACAGCATCAGGTAATTTGGACATGTGTAATTCTTCCATTACTCTATCCTTGGTAGTGCGTTAACATAGATGACATATTTGTCCAGTTTTGTCTACTTGACTACCTAATCATGGAAACCACATTTCTTTTCTCAATATGTTATTTGCCGCTGACACTCCTCCGTGGCTTTTATGTGCAGGATCAATTACACATCGTTGTAAACTTTGCAGAATTATCAATTTATTCTTTCTTAGAAGCACTCCTGAAGATACTATTGATAGCTCTGAATATATATTCTAAAATGTCAGGATGTCATTTTTTTAAACATTTGATTGCAACTGTGTTGCAGTATTTATTAATCTCCATTTGTTTTCAAATATAATTTTTTTTACTTCCTTGATTGTTTCACCCTTCTCATTCATTTCAACTAGCTCTTTTTATGATATAATGCCTCGCAACGTAGACCTGCAAATAAAACATATGTATTCTTCTGCCTCCGATTGTTCTTTTATCTCTATTTCAATGGGGTGCCTCGACAAATAATCTGCTGGATTAAATTATTTTCCCGGCTTGTGAATGATCTTGAAATCATAATCTATCAGAGGCATCCCCCATCTTTCAATACGTTGTGTCATTTACATTTTTGGGATTTCATAAATTGCAACTAGTGATTGATGGTCTGTTATTATAACAAATGGCTTGCCATACACAAAATCATGATAATGTTCACAAGCCCAAACTACTGCAAGACATTTGTTTCAGGCTGCGAGTATCTCCGTTCAATATCAGACATGTGTTTACTACCATGTTACATCACATACAGAGGGGTTGCCCTGCCAGGTTTATGATACACCAACATTGCACCAAGTCCCAAAGGACTGCCATTCACCACTACCTCAGTGCACATTTGTGGATCAAAATACTTCAAATTGGCTATAGACAACATGTCATCTTTTATTTGTTTTAAAGCATGCTCACAGTCTACAACCCAAATGAATTTTCAACCTTTCTTTGTCAATTCTCTGAGCAGTGTACTTATAGTGGCATAGTCTCTATGTACTGTGAGCATTAACTGGCCATTCCCAAAAATGAACGCAGTTTAGATACTTCTATGGGAATAGCTATTGAATTTAAAGTCACTATATTTTTTGGATCGGGTCTCATTTCTTTTTGAGAAAATATATGACCATAGAATGTTAATTCATATTTGTTTATTTTACACTTTCCTAAGTTGAGTGTTAAACCTGCTCTCACAGCTTGTTGGCACACTTCATTTAATGCTTGATCATGTTCTTTCCGCGTTTTTCCAAATATCAAAATATCATCACGATAGTTCATAGCAATCCTTACTGGCCTTATTATATTCTTTATAGTTTCCTGAAAGACTTCAGCAGCTGGTTATCTGCCAAAATTTAATCTTTTGTACCCAAATAATCCTAAATGCATTAAAAATGTTGTTATATTGCAAGATGATCATCAATTTCTAACTGATGATATCCCTTATATAGATCCAATTTTGAGGAGATAGTCACACATTGATGCTACTTAATATGTCATTTAAATGTGGTCCCGGATGCCTCTCTCTTTCTATCGCTGAATTGAGCACTCGCATATCCACACAAATTCTGATCTCCTCTGTATCTTTTTTTGGAGCTACCACAATCAGAGATATCCATGGTGTTGGCCCAGAAACTGGCTCAAAAATGTCTTGCTGAAGAAGCAAGTTTATCTCTTTATATACCTTTGTCTGAGAATGTATTGGAACTCTTCTGAGAACTTGCACCACAGGTTTCACAGCCTCTTTAATATGCAAAGTAATTGCTTTATCTTTCAACTTTCCTAGTCCTTTAAATAATTGTGGATACCGCTTTAGAACAGGATGCTCTGTTGTGACATTACAAGCCATTGCTAGTACACCCATAACTTGAGATGTGACGTTGCTTAACAGACATGGGCCAGGAACTTCGCCTTCACCTTCCAACACATGTATCTCTTCTTTGCTGGATTTCTCTCCATACTGCAGAATTTCCTAAAATGTTCCTAAACATAAATTGGATCTTTTGCTCCCCGGTGAAAAACATTCACATGTGATGGACTTAGAAATGGCCATTTTCCATGTTCTGATATTCAGTGAAACACATTATATTGAACATTGCTCCACTACTAATCACAAAAGGAACTTTTTGAGAGCCAACTATGATATCCACAGGCATTGCCTTTTGTATTTCCTCTCTTCTGATCATGTTAATTTGTTTGAATTCAACCTCTCTGATTGTTCAGCTTCTTCGTCATCATAATCATGTTCAACACTTTTTTTGCCTTAGATATTTAACATTGCCTACTTTCTCTTTAGTTTCAGTCATATTTTGCTTGTTCCAGTATTCCTTTTTACTCCTAGTTTTTTTTTTTACATCTCACTTGAACCTTCATACACTTGTAGAATGATTAAACCTTCCACATTGTCTACACTGTTGACCTAGTACAGGACAAACTTTGATATGTGGGAAATGCAATCCACAGATATAACATGGTCTCATTTCTTTACTTTGCCCATCTGCTTTTTTTGTATTAATATCTTTTCTTGTCATTTGTCACACTTGTTCTACAATTTTCACTCTGCCTTGTTCCATATTGGTAGCATGCTTTTGTGCTTCTGTCTCTGTTCGAGCCATTCGTAAGATGGCATGTAAGTCATATGTTTTTTCTAATAACTTTTTCCTGCATTTTAGAAGGCCCAAATCCTTGATTTATCCTTAGTCTTATCGCTTCTTTATTGTTAAAATTTTCAAATTCACAAGAAGCTTCCTTAACCTTGTTGTGTATTCATCCATGAACTCGTCCTCATTTTGAAAAGAGACACTAAAATTATACCTTTCAAAATCCAAATTCCTTTGCAGATCAAACCTGCCATTTAAACATTTAATATCCCTTTGTATGCAGTCCTTTCATGTTCAGGAAACATCACTATCAAATCCTCCACTTCATCACCTACCAAGTTCAGTAGCAGACCTTTAGCTTGCTCATCTGTGTGTTTTTTGCAGGTAGCTTTTAAAAAAATGCTCAAATCTTCTTCTCCTTTTCTCCCACTTTTCTGCAATTTTTGGCTGATCAGTTAAGAGAAATGGTAAAGGTCTTTGAAAAAATATGCTTGAAACATTTCCTATAGTTTATTCATCATTATATGTCTCATGTCTGTATTTATTGCAACCTCACCATTTGTCTCTTCACTGACATTGTATTTGAGGACCCCCCAAATAATTCCCTTTAAAATATTAAACTTGACTCAATTCTGACTTTAAAACAGATTTCTCTGTGTTTACATATTGCTGACTTTAAAATTAAGTTTTATCATGTTATTCAGGCTCAAGATAGATCTGCCTGACTTTAAAATGGGTGTGTCTTATTTCAATGATGCAGGTCATCTTTAACTGTGTTGACTCCAACTTGCTTTTACAGCTGGCTGTGCTTGTATCACCAATTTACATGTAATTCTTTCAGCAGATAGAGCATGTTCGCGCTACAAGGGTAGCATCGTTCAACTAAATGAGCAGGGTGTGTGCATACCTGAAACTGCGTCCTGCTTGTAAATTTTAATGTCATTAAGCTTTCTTGAGAGCGTGACGGCAATTACTCACTGCAGCACAAAGGCAATCACTCACTGCGCAGCATCACCTCTCGTCAGGCTCAGATTTCCAACTTTCAGCCAGCTTTAGCCTCAGCTCATGCTCTTACGGGAGAGTGCTGCCACCAGAATTTTAAAAACGCATGCCTCAAGGATGTTTTCCACTCGTCGCCATTGTGGTAACCAGAATTAATGAGTCAAGATGGCACAGCCTCTTCAGGAATTTACTCAGGACCCCAGACACAGTGCTTGTCCCTTCAGCCCTTTTTCCAACTGTCCTGTATACATTCCATTTTCCACACCCTTCTAATACCGAAATTCTGTTACCTAACAGTACATGTTACATCGTCACATTTCTAGTGCCACCTGACTGTGAATTCTGAAAGGAAGGCTAATATGGAGGCATGAAACTGGAGATTATTCTAAAATTGTTGATAAAATTATCTTTTATTAAATTGAGAAATAGTTGTGGCTAGTGGAAGTAGCAAATCTCTTAAATCTCTAAACGATAGCATACACAAGCAACATAACACCATGATTTAATCATAACATGGCACATCAGAACAAAATAGTCAAAAAAGAATGCAAAACAAACACTGCATTAATACAAAACAGAATCACATTGCAATAATGCAGCACAAAAATACAGCATCACAAAAAACAGCAGAACACATCACCAGTGGAATAAAATGCTAACAGCAAATGTACACAAATGATCTTTTCACACATTACCATCTTCAAAATTCTATTTTCATAATACTGGTGCAAAAGATGAATAGCAATGAGTTTGTTAATAACCTCAGTCAAAAGTGTTTTGTGATCCAGCATGTGTCTTAATTAAGGTCTGCCTTTATGTGACAAGCCCTGCACCTGAAAGATGGCAACATGTAACCAATTACAGACCGTCACTGCAAGTAGCTGCTAGCTACAATATTACACAGGACAGAAAGCTGAGTAGATGAGAACAAAGCATTATTAACATAGCAAGTCTCAAAGAAAGCGCAACAAACGTATGGCTGCAAAAAACACAAATGTGGATTTCTTATACTCCTCTTGCTTTTGACAGACTTACATACCAAAATGGTGTCTTTTACAAATAAACATGCACAACCTAAGAGGCAACTTCAGTCAAACGCAGCTCACAAAATAGCAGAGGCACCGTAAAGGTAATGTCTGGTGGTTCACTGCTTATTGCTTCCATCCACCTGTGCCAGCATTGCTTAGTGATAATGTGTAATAAAAAACTTTGACTCACCTGCTTTCATTTCAAACTAAACAGAAGCAGCTTTGTATTGAAAATATTTTATGTATGTGTACATTTAAACACTTGATTACATGTTTATAACAGCCCAATGCGTAGATTTACATAAAATAATTCTGTAGAAAAGATTCATTTTTATTAAGCTGAAAAGCAAAACTGAGGGAAGGAAAACACTGTTCTATTTACTAAAGTATCCCATTCTGAAAGAAAACTAATAATACACAAATTGAGCTTTACAATTAGTAAGCGCTTAGTGGTTCTGCGCAGCCTGCAGTAGGAACAAAACACCAATACTCGGTTGTTTGCGCACTAGTAAAGGATAAAATGAGGGATGGAGAATTCCAACCTCTAAAAACACTCATGCAGTCACTAGGTTATTGCACTGCACAGCTGGCTGAACTGAAAGCTCTAATTCTGGCTCTGGAAAATATGGATCCTGAATTCCTCACACTTATAGTGTGTGATTCATATTATTTTGTCCAGTCTTAGAATGAGTACTTGCACTATAGGAGCCTGAAAAGGTTATACTGTCAAGCATAAATTGCTTTGGGGACAAGTGGCAAGTCTTTAAGCATGTTTGCCAAAGGCTCATGTTATCCACACACTGAGCCACCAACGTGTAGGAATAGACATTGCAGGGAAGTCATTGGCTGATTAAGCCAACAAGGCAGCAGTGCACACTGCTGTTGTAGCTGCAGTGACTCATTCTGACACGAGGATAGTTGGAGACATCATGATAGCTGTAACAGCTTCGTACTGTAGCATCCCCTTACCAAAATTAGTTCCAGTAAAATGCTCCTACCTACTTAGTGCAAAAAGCATTCCGTTTGCTCATCTTCCCAAAGTGAGGGATAGAGCAATACCAAATTTGGACCGCAGGTCAGAAATAATCATAGCTGCACATGAGGGGTTAACTTTTGCACACACTGGTATGGTGGCTACAGTTTCACAGTTGCAGCACGATACTAGTAGCCAGGTCTATACAAACAGACCAAATATTATATCCTTAAATGTTATATTTGTCAACAAATAAAAGTTTCTACTACAGCACGTCCACCGCAGACATCTCTCTTGGTTTCAAACAAACCACTTACCTGTGTCTACCTGGAACATTGCACAGTGACAGCTCTTTTAAATACATCTTATTATCATAGCAATGATTAATAGAATGGAGCGAAACATTGTCACCACCATTACAAGAATGGTGAACAGAATGAATTGTTCAACCATTGTGCAATTGTGTTGATTATATGGATGCATATAATGGTGCTCCTACCTAGCTCTTCCTATCCTAGTGAGCATAGTGTGTGCGAGTCTGCCAGAATACCTTAGAAAGGTCTAACTCCCCATTTATCTGTAGGTGTATGTCATCTGGCAGCCAGCCTTGATGTAGAACAAGCCGTCGCCTTTCTCAAGCTGGTAATGGGATTCACTGGGCTTGAATTCCGGCATGCGACGGCCTCGACAATTCCATCGAAATGCTCCTCTCCATAAACAACGGTTTGGTGGAGCTTATATAATAAACTTGGCCCATTCTCTCAATGCCGGAATTCTGGTCCTGCTGTCATTGTTGATTTTGCCCACCCAAGGCTGTTGCCGAACAGACAACAACAAACAAAAACATTCTGCTCAGTGAACTTAGACCTTGTACGGAATGTACCAAGGCCGGATAATGTGCCAATGAAGAAGTGTAAATGTATGTAAAACATTTTCTAGGAACATTATCTGATGCGGGTGTGCAAGCAAATGTGTGTTAAAAGTCTTAGTTTAAAAGAATGTCAACTTTAAACATGAACGTGTCAAATTGAGGTGTTTGTGCCCGGGGCCTATGTAACCTCACAGCATGTTGTGATATCTTTTGTTGGAAATCACAGGAAAATAGGTGCTCAAGAGAAGGCTTCAGCCGCATGTTCCAAATAAACTTGTATTAATTATAGTGCAGGTAGAAGTTGAGAGGTGGTTTCAGCTGTATGCTTTGAAGTAAAATATTATGAATAATACTACAGGTAATCTTCCAGACTGCATGCAGTAATGTACGAGCTGCATGTGCAGAGGTCTGGCATTCTAACATTGTTTACATATTCAAAAAAGCCCTGCAAAAGGCTTGCAATTATAGCCTCAGGTGAAACGTTTTGTTCACGGAGGCAAAAGGGTGCCTAAAAGCGCATAGCATTACATGTTCTTTTGTACATTATTGTTCCTTAGAATGAGAAGGCTCCTCGAGAAGGGCTCTAAAGTCAGAGCAGGGGCAGCTCAGAAGCTTGCAGCTCAGCTGAGAAGACAATGCCGAGAGATGCACATATGGATATGCATGATGGTTAGCTGTAGTGTAGTCAGCAAGACAGAGGAATAAATGCTGTGGACCATATCACATATGGTGTGCAATGGGAGCGCCAAGATAGGGCACACCGCTGCTCCAGTCTTCAACTGTTTAAGACACTAGTCAGCCCAAAACTAGAATGGTTAAAGTGTATTAAGAAAAGTATAAGACCTGTGAACATGAGTACGATGGAGTCATGGCTAGCCAGTGTGGGGCAAGGTCAGTGACATGGCTAAAAGAATTAAATATTCTGCAACCATTTTGTTAGCCTTTGACCTACAGGTAACTCCATATAAAATATAGTGCACATACTCAAATAAAAAATAAATGCAACTTAAATTAATCTGTGGGAAATTCATTTTTCTGACATGGCAGTTCGGTTAGTTAATGCGATCATGTCAAGTATCTGTAGGTGTACCCAGAAAGTCACTGATTTCAATTCTAGTCAGTGCCCTGGGAAAATAATGACATGTATTTATAGTGCTAGTCCAAGCCTGTGACAGAAGGCACAGTGAATTAAACTAGTTGTTAGTTTAAAACATGTATTACACAGAGTATATGATAGGCTGAAAACAGGCTGTCACAAAAACATTTTGTTTAAATGTTTACATTGCTTTAAAAAGAAATGTTTTAGTAATGTGCAGATTGTTCCTAGTGCAATTTGTTTAATAGATTTAAAAGAAGAAATTCCAGATTCTATCAGTCAGTTAAAACATGTACTGGCTCCCAAGCAGCCTTCAGATTTGCTAGTTAACCAATTGCACACATTTACATTTCTTTCATTAATGAAGCACCCAAGAGATCAGACTTGTTTATTCTTTACCTGACTCTCCTACTCTCCTTTCTCTCACTTTCCACTGAAGTAGACACTTCTTCTCCTCTTTCAACCTGCAGCAACTCAACTGTTCAGAAATGGTTGTTTTTTTAAATAATAATTATGGGAATTGTTTTGATCAAAGTGATAAAGCTTTGAAACGTTGGTCCCCTGTTCCTCTGCCCGCTTTGACCTCTGATTTTACCACATTATAATGTGGTAAAAGGTTGCTTGTCACAGGAACTTTCAAGTAATGTGCTGGAAATAGAGCAACATTTGTTGACAACTCTAAGGTAAACAAGATAATAATATACAATAACATGCACAAAGTAAGACAACAAAAGAACTAAATAAAACAGCACATCAAAACAAAACGGCACATGATCACAAAACAACAATAACTGTAAAACACAACAAAATCACATTTCAATAAAAGCACAAAAACTCAGTAGCACAAAAACAACAGAACACTTTACCACCTCAACAAAACACCACACAACAAATGTGCATAAACTTTCTAGTCACACATTACCACCTCCAGAATCCTGTTTGCATGAACCAGTGGTAAAAGGTGTTTGCACCAAGCACTGCTGTAATTTAGCACCAAGGACATGAAATAGCCCCAGTGAAAGATGTTTTGTGATCTGGCTGTATATTTCCAACTAGCTTTAAACAAAGAAAGAGAAAGAAATGTAACAACAAACAAAACAAACAATAACTACTTTATATCCCATCAATGGTAAAACATCTTTTTGAAAGTTAATAGAATCAACAGTTTGCCATCCAGAAATGGTGTGAGCTTTAAACAATCAATAAACTAATCATAATCCCTAAAAAGCAGATTATAGCCAATGAAAGGAGTGAGCTGACCCAAAAAGCCCACTCTCATTTAATTCTTCTTACTAATGTTTTCATATGTCATTTTTGATACATTCATGACGATTGATCTTGAAACCAACATTTAAAGCAGTCTGTAGTGAGACCTAAAAACAGCTAAACAGCTAAATCATTCAGGACTTCAAATATCATTTAAGGTGGAAGATAAGCATTATACTTAGTACATGCAAGCATTCAATACTGAAAAACAATACAGTTTGAAATTATAAACTGTGTCACAGAAGTATAACACATAATGCACAGCACACAAGATGAAATGTATGACACTACATACAAATAAGACCATGCATGACACATTTTTAAGCTGGTTACCACACCTGACCCTGGTATTACAGGTACAAGTGATCCATTCCTCCTTTGATTATTTACATTTTAGGAATCAGCAAAAAATTACACATTTTGATAAACACTATAGAATTTCGATTGACATCATAAATAAAGTAAACCATATTTTAAAAATAATGAAAATAACAGGTGTTTTATGCTAGCTGGCATACAAATCAAAATCTGCATACATGTTCAATGAAGCAGGTGTTCTTCTCAACGCTGACTCAGTGAAGATGAAGAAAAAAGTTAAAGTAGGAAGATTCCTGTTGGCAAAATATGTTTACAGAGAAGGCACACATATACATGGTGAACAAGATCCAAGGAATAAAGGTCAAAAAAGGAGGAGAAAAATATAAAAAGGGGAAAAAAGAAAAACAGAAAAACAGAAGGAAGAGGAATGACGTGTTCATGGCTAACACGGGCCAAAGATCTGCTTAGCATACAGCAGATGTATGTTGACAGTAAGCTGTATGTTTAGTGTGGGACCATATACAGAACCTGGGAAATCTGAGTGCTCTTATGAGGGAAACATAAGGAGAGATTTATAAACCAAATAGCAGATCTGCACTCATAAAAATACTAATTCAAATGGGTGAAGATTTGCTACATTTTGAAGTTCATAACCATTCTGTCTAGTACACCTGGAAAGCTGAGTCAGGTGTACTGCAAAGTGACTTGTTCGCCTATGTCATAATGTGGCATATTGACCGGGCTCCTGCAGTGTAATGTGATATGTTCACCAGGCTCCTGTTTCCCTGGTGCGTAACTCTACACAGATTAAATTTCTGAAGTGGAGTCATTATGCAAAAGCATATTATTATTCTTTTCGTTTTCTCTACATATGAAATATATTTTTACCCGTGGACAAATCCCTTCCCCTTCATCTCCTTCAAGTTTGGGGGCGATCTGTTCCCCTTCTCATTTTGGAAAGAAGGCTTCTCACTTTCTAGGACTTTACTGGAGTATATTTCAAACTCTTTCAGGAGGAAATTGTTAGATCAAAATGACAAATATACAAGTTGGTGTGCGTTCACAAACTTACAAAGATAACCACACCATATGCCACCCACCCCTTCATAGGAGATGATTCTATGTATTGCTCTGCAGAAGTTACAGAGAAATCCCTTAAGTAACACTAACTACACCAGCCTGGATTCCATTTGTGAATTCCTGCAAGTGCAAAGGTAGACATGTACCGCCATGGACATACACTGATGACCAAAACTACCTTTGTGAATTGTCCACACAGTATGATCACAGTGTAAGAAGTAAAATACTATGGGACAGATGTACGACCCACCAATTTGCGACTTCCAAATTGCATCGCATTTGCGACTCGCAATTTGCGACTATCAAATTGGGATGTATAACAGTGTCTCAGACACTGTTAACGATTCCCAATGGGTTCGCAAATTGCATGCCTCATGAATATTAATGAGGCTGTCGCAATTTGCGACCCCATTAGGAATGGCTAGCACTCCCAAGGATGGTGGCCTGCCGGGGTCAGCAAACCACCGAGTCTGGGACTGCTTTTAAATAAAGCAGTCTTTTTTTTTTAAATGCAGCCCATTTTCCTCAAAGGAAAACGGGATGTATTTAAAAAAGAAAAATGAAACTTTTCAGTTTTATTTTTTTAAGGGCAGGCAGTGATCCCTGGGACCACTGCCTGCTCTTAAAAATACTTTCTCACATACTCACAATGGCAAAGGGGTCCCCTGGGGAACCCTTGCCATTTGCGAGTAGCTCACCACCTACTTGAAGTAGGTGCTAAACTGAGAGTGTTTTGCAGCCGCAAATGCGGTTGCAAAACAATTGTGCCTGGCATGGTGACTCGCTATTAGGAAGGGACGCCCCTTCCTAATAGCGGGGGTCGCAAATGCTCGCATTACCCTTTTTTGCAGTTGCAAACGGGAGGATCTCCCGTTTGCGCCGCAAAAAAGGGTCATACCTCTTGCCCTATAAGTCTAATAGAATGTCTGCCAGAGAAGGAAAGAAATACCTAATTCGAAGTAAGAAGTGATGATGCCAGTCAAATGTGGTGTTCCTCAAGGTTCTGTCTTCTCACCATACATATTGGATTTTGGATTATGATCTTAGTTTTTTTAATTTATAGTTTAAATTTTAGGAATTGTAGTAAACTTTTTAAAATATATATTAATTATTATTAGCAATAAAACATTTTTTGTATGTTAATGTTTAAATATGAATATATAGGTTTGTAGTTTTGGTTAGTGTGTTTTTAGATTACATTTGTTTTATAGATAAACAATTGTGCATGAGTATAGAGTATTGGTTATGTATATAAAATGTTTAGTTTGTATTACCTTGCATAAAATGTTTTAGTTTGCAGTGGAAATAGGAAATGTCACCTCTTTAGTGTCCAGCACCTTCTTCAAATAGGCTTAGATTGGAGCGGGAATGATAAATGTCACCCCTTTAGTGTACAGCACCTTCCCCCAGTTGGGGCATATTGGAGCAGGAATAGTAAATGTCACCCCTTTCGTGTCCAACAGCTTCCACATATTGATACAGATTGGAGTGGGGCTAGTAAATGCCACTCCTTTAGTGTCAAACACCTTCCAGAAATCTGTTTAGATTGGAATGGCAATAGTAAATGTCACCTTTTAGTGTCCAACACCTTCCCCAAATTGGGTTAGATGGAAGAGGGAATAGCAAATCTCACTCCTTTACTATCCAACACCTTCCTCAAAGTGGTTCATATTAGAGTGGGAATAATAAATGACATCCTTTTAGTGTCAAACGCCTTCCCCAAGTTGGTTTAGATTGGAGTGGAAATAGTAAATGTCACCCTTCTAGTTTACAACACCTTCCCTTAATTGGTTTAGATTGGAGGGTGACTAGTAATATGTCACCCCTTTAGTGTCCAACATCTTCCCTCAGTTAATTGGGAGTAGCAAATGTCATCCTTGTAGTGTCCAACACCTTCCCTAAATTGGTATAGATTGAAGTGGGAATAGTAAATGTCACTGCGTTAGTGTCCACCACCTTCCCCAATTTGGTATAGGTTGCAGTGGGAATAGTATTTTTCATATCTCTAGTTTCCAACACCTTCTTCATTTTGGTATAGAATGGAGTGGGGAAAGTAATTGTTACCCTTTCAGTGTCCAACACCATGCCCAAATTGGAATAGGTTGGAGTGGGAATACTTAATGACACCCTTTTAGTGTCCAAAACCTTCTCCAAATTGGTTTAGATTGAAGTGGGAATACTAAATATCACCCGTTAGTGTCCAACACTGTCCCCAAATTGGTTTAGATTGGCTCAGGAATAGTAAATATCAGCCCATAGTGTGCAATACTTTCTTAAAAATGGTTTATATTGGAGTGTGATTATTTAATTTTATCATTTTAGTCTGAAACCCTTTGTTTACACTTTATTTGTATGTAGTAGAAATAGTTTGTATTTAATTAGTATTGTTGGTGTTTATAAATATAATCAGCAATAGTTAGCTGTATGTGGGCATATTATTAATTTATTTTATAGAATAAAAACATGTAACTCAATTTTCTCATATTATTTATGTTTCTAAAGTTCATTTAATATATATTTTTACATTTTTAAATATATTTATTTTCACTTAAAAAACATTTGTATATAGTTAAATAAAATATTTGTAATGACATTTTATTATTAAAATAGTATTTTATGCTGTACATTTTTCACTTTTTCCATTGTTTAATATGTTTTAACATTTCTTAAATTGTTTTATATACATTTTATCAATATCATTTTAACAGACGTCTTTTCAGTATGTATTAATTTACTGTATATATTTTCTGCTAATATTTAATTTGTACTTTACAATTTTTTAACATTTTTTACAACATATTCTTACGTGTTTTACATGCTTAATAATGTTTTGCATTTTTTCCTACATTTATTCAACATTTTTACATTATTTTGTATTCATTTCTATAGGGAGATAGTCTTTTTTTAGTTTCATTTCGCCATTTTTTTTCCGCTGCCTTCTATCTTGTAATCTATTTGAATCCTTTTTAGTCTATTTTCCAGGATTCAGAGTGCAGTAAAGTGCTGCTGTTCATAAGAAAAGGTAAGTCCTTTTTAAAGTATTTTGTAAGGTTTTTGAGTATAGAGGGATAGGAGGGAGGTGTGTTTCTTTTGTAGACTTAGGGGCCGATTACGATCTCGTTAGGAAGGTCTCCAAACGGGATTCGGAAAAGCATGTCGAATTTGGAGCCTATGTTTCCAAACAAATCGTCCCCCTTTCCGAATGACCAAGTACGATGCGAGGAAGCCGTCCACGCTGACCGAATCGGTTTCGAACCAGAATCAGTCAGTCCGACTCATTCGGAGCGAATCGTGCAGCTCAATGGGGGCGGCTTCCAAAAAAGCGAGTACAATGACCGATTCTGACAGCCGTACCGACTTTTTGCAGAGACAAAACGGCTGTGGGAATCGGACTTTGGGGGCCGTAGCAGGCCCCCCTTCACCTGAGGCCCTCCGAATCATTTGCAGGGGATACCCATGGGTCCCCCCTTTCCATGTATGGACAGTGTGGTGCCCCCACAGGGTGCACGCTTTTCCCCACCCACCATTTTTTTCAATGGAACCTGTGTTCACGTTGAGTACACATTCTCCCTTTGAATTCAATGGGAGTCCGACCAAACCGAGTTAGTACACATACGGACACATCGTGCTCGGTCGGTGGGACTCTGGGAATGCGATTCGTACGGAAAGCATTCCTAACCTGATTCGGTGAGAATGCTTTCCTAACGAGATCATAATCGGACCCTTAATTGTATTAATAGCAGTGTTTTTCACTAGATTTTTGTTTGGGGTTTTCAAACACTGTTTTAGTAATTTATCATTACGGTATATTAAATAGTGTTATGTTACTTACGTTTTAATGATTAAGGGGCCGATTCCGATTCGGGCCGGAAATCTCTCCGACCGAGCCGGACCCGGAGAGATTTCCGACCGAATCGGACCCTAGTAGCCCGACCGAACGAGTACGATGCGCACGTATGCTATCGGACTCGAGTCGGTCGGACTCCCATTGAAGTCAATGGGAGCAGGTCGTACAACGCGTACGCGGGCTCGCATTGACTCAATGGGTGCGAGGCGAACAAGGGCGCCCCCTACAGCGGGTACACCTCGAAGCGACTTGCGGCGTACATGCACAGGTAGGGGGGACCCATGGGTCCCCCCTGTGTGCGACTCGCGTGGCTACGCATACAGGGGGGTCCAACACGGACCCCCACAGTACGGCTCCGACTGCTTCTTGGAGCCAGACGGCGCGAGTCGGTCAGACTGCTCGCGGCGCGCATCGTACTTGCCCGGTCGGGGAACGTCTCCATTGAGCGGTGCGAGGCGCATCCGTGCGAGTCGGTCGGAGCGGTTGGGACCCGCGTACGAGTCGGTTGGCGAATTCGCACGCGCTCGCATCGTACTCGCTCGGTCGGACGCATGTACGAATCGGTCGGGAAAAAGGGCTCCGAATCGGATCCGGTTCAGCCGAATCCGATTCGGTGCCCTACCGGCCGAGATCGGAATCGGCCCCTTAGTGTGATCTATATTTAATGTATATGTATTTTTGGGAATGTAATGTACTTTTCAGGTAGGTTTTCTTGTTTACTTTACAGGTTTGTGTCTACAAATGTGTCCTATGGGGATTGGCAGCTTACATTTTTTTAAAAAAGGAAATCACTTTTGGTTTAAAATAAACCAAGGCTTTTTACTTTGATTTCCCTTTTTCAGTTTCCTGGATCATTTCTTTTTTAACAGTTTTTCAAGTTTTTTATGGTTCCTAGATTCTTTGAATTGATTCGAGGGATCTCTATTGGATTCTTTTTATTTTTGCATTTTTTAAGGGCTCTTTGAACAATATTTTTCCTGTTTTTGGAGGATTATCTTTTTTGATTACGTGGAGACGGAGGAAGATCTGCAGCTACAGAACAGCATTTATAATTTATTTTATTTCTTTTGCATGGGAAATTTTATATTTTATTTGTTTGAGTAAATATTATGTAATTGTTAGTTGGAATTGTGTGGTTTATGTGTTGTATTTATTTTATGAGATGGATTGAGTTTGTTTTTTAGTTTTTCAGTTGGTAAGGTTTAATTTTTTTATTTAAATGATTTATGTATTATTTTATTATCTCAGTTTTAATTAACATGGGAGGTTTTTTTATTTTTAGACTGAGGTAATAAAATAATATGCTTATTTTTTATATAAAAATATTTTGTTACAATGTACATTTTGTGACAGGTTTTTGGGACTTAGGTAGGTTATTATTTATTTTATAATATACTTTTGGCTATTATTTCTAAGTAATCTGCTCCTTTGTTATTTATGAAGACTTTGACTTTACATTGTAGCATTTCATACATTCTTTTGCATACTTTGCTACGTTTAGGTGCAGTTTGGCTAACAGATTGCTCCATTTGTAGTTGTTGGTAGCTTTGCTCTTTTTGTAATGCTTCTATACATTTATAGAGTGTAGGTTGGGTTCTGCCTAGTGTGGATTGGAAGGCATTGTGCCATCCTACCACTGCATTATTTGTTTTGGCTACCTATGGCAAGGTGCTGTCATATACATTCCACCATGGTATTTTGAATTTGTGTTGGCGTCTGTATCCAGAGCGATGCAGTCAGCCAACCCAAGTGTCTTCAAAACAATCTGTTAAGGGGCATAGTTTGTCTTAATCTTGTTGGTAGAAAGGGCTTTCTATTAGTAAGTTGTACCTCTGTGACAGGGACATAGGGGAGTGCTATCATTTTTTTTTATTTCAAAGGTAAATTGTCTGTTTGTTGGAGGTGTCTCTATATGCTTTGATTGAAATTAAAGTAACAGCCTTAAATGGCTGTGTGGGAATACATTTTTAAAATTGTCTGAATCATGGCTTGCTCAAAGTCTATGTTTATGTTTTGCGAGTAATAGGTATTTGTATTATGTTTAATGTGGTTTAAAATTCGTAGTGCTGCTTTGTTTATTTGGTAGTAGGACACATATAATAGGGATATTTGTGTTTTGATATTCACTATGTATTGTGTGTATCTGAGGTGTTATCCATCATACAGGTTTGACAAGGGCTAAGTTTTAGTAAGTTATTTTCTGTAGAGAATATTAGGTTTCGTGTTTCATTGTTTAGGTTGTCATAAAAAAACGGAAAGGTTCCTAATTAGGTGTCATTGTTAAATGTTCAGGTATTTCTATGTCCTGGTATTTTCATGGGCAGGAAGAGTATTGCTGGTGGCTAGTGCCTTTTTTGATTCATGCAATTAAACATTTTGAAATGGGTATCAGTGGTAGTTGGCCTGTAATGTGTTCAGGAACTTTAGGCAGTATATCTTTGAGGATTTTGTTTGTGGGTTCCTGGGAGCTAGTGTTTGCCTCCCTTATATCCTGCAATACCGCTCTTACTTCAATTTCTGTCACATTTGGGGGTGGTTGTGTTCACTCAAATGAATTAAACCATCAACTTTTGTAGTGGCTCTCCCATAGCATGCATTAAAATAATATTTGGTACATTTCTATTTTCTGTTAATGCACTTTCTTAGTTGTAGGTGTGGCCCATGTACCTTAATAACTGCTTTACTTTCTGTGATGTAGTGTATTTGCAACTCTCTGTCATTGTATCTGAAAGTAGTGTACTAGTATAAATATATGAAATATTTTAAAGTTTGTATGTTTGCTATTTACATGTACAATTACAAAACTACATCTATTTTGAATACTTACATTTATGTTCTTTTTAGATGTTTTATAGTGTTTTGCAGCTTTTCCGTTAGGGGTGTTCAAATGTGGAGCAGGTGCATTCATTTCTGCTGGATGAAAAAAAAGGGGCAGTTTCATTTTAAATGTTAATTTGTTGCTAGTTTGTTGAGGATGTTAGGTTTATTTTTGCTCATTATTCGGGTGAGTTTATATTCTTTATCAATTAATGTATACTTGCTTTGTTATGTGTATCTGCTGATTTGTGATAGTTGTTTTTTCTGACAATTTATCACTTTTCCAAATTATAGGGCCTGATTACAAGTTTTGGCTGTCCTGGAGTGAACGGCATGCCACCGCCCCCCTCCAGCACTGCTAAACCTCACCACCGCCCACCCGTCAGATTACAAGTAATCTTGTGGCCTGGTGGTTGGGCGGTGTGGCGGTCCCATAGTAGTGCTGTTCAAAGGTTCATTGTGAGCCTTAAAACAGCACCGCTGCAGGACCACCAGTGCACGTTCCTGCATGGGAAGAAATGCACCATGTTGTGCATTTCTTCCCGTGCAGGAACTGGGGGTGCAAATCTACAGGGAGGCACAACATGTGCCCCCCCTGCATGCACCCCTGTGCACAGGGGCAAGAGGGGGCCCTATAGGTCCTCCTTTCTTTCCTCACCACCAGCAGTTACATGGAGGAAGAATCTCCATGACACTGCTGGCAGTGAGGAAAGTTGGAATATGCTTGGCGGTGCCTCAGGGCACAAACAAGCATATTGCAGCCCTCAGACTACCACAGGACCACCAGGGAACGGGGTACAGTGGCGGTTGCAGTAGTGCAATTTTGGTCCGATCGCTAAAGCCCTAATAGAGCGGTCGGGCCGCCGGTGCGGTGGTGACTGGACCGCCACCATCGCACCCCTGCGAGTTGGAGCACCAGACTCGTAATCAGGGCCCTAGTGTTTTCTTTTAGGAAGTACATGTAAGTAGATAGAAGTGGGAGAGTGTTTTATTGATTATTTGCTGTTTAAAATGTTTAAGTTTATTTACAAGTAAGTTTAAATATAAGTTTTACTTACCTGGTTAGGTAGTTGTTGAGATGTATATATTTATTCTTTAATGGCTTGGTCAGAGAATCCGGCAGGGTTTCCTCATCTTGTAGCGTTTGCTGTTTTTAAAGTATTTAGTTGCTTAAATTAGTGTGCATTCTATAGTGTTGATTTAATAGTTGTCTATTGTCTCAGCAATGCCACTGTCTGGGACTTACTGGAGGTAACAGAAGGGGTTCCTGGCCTCCAAGGAACCTCAGCATCCAAGGGGACTTCATCACCCAACCAGCAGAGCACCAGGAGGCACGTTTGCAGAGTAGTAGAGAAAGGGGACAGGGCCTCCGGCGACTTGACAGTCCCACATTTTTTCTATTTTTATTTTTTACAGGAGAGGGGCCGGAGCCAATTTTGGCCAGGGAACCCCATCCACAGGGGCCAGGTCCTCCTTCCCTGAGCCAATTCCAAACCCGGTAATCCCATCCCCTGAGGTCCAGCCTATTCATTTATTTTTAAATTAAAAACAATTAGAGGGAGGGACAATTTCAGCCCCGGGGACCCCATCCCCTGGGGCCTGGCCTGTAGTGCAGGTGCCCTGGTCCCACCCAGAGCACCCACTTTTTACAGTTGGGGACCGGGGGGAACCTGAAGGCCCCGTGTTCCCTGTCGGCTCCCTGCCCCTACACCAGTAATAGGGGAAATAAGCAATATATACAGCTACTTACATACATATATAGAGATCCATAGAGATACTAAGACAGCTAGTGATATGGCGACTTAGGGCCTTACTTACGAGCCCCGTGCGCCGGTACTTCCCTTTTTTTCTCATATTAACAGTGATACACCGGTGGCGCAAGGGGCTTATAAATAAGCCCCTTAGTTACTTTCACATCCATTGACACAGCCAGACAGGGACAGATACACTTATTTAGATGTGTTCCCAATTAGTGATACTCCTAGTCACTCATCCATACTAGTAGTCCTTTAAGCGTGTGGTCTGCCTGCTTCTGTAGATGCTGTGTGTGTAGTTTCACTGCCAGATCACGTTGCTATTCAAAACTCCTTGCCAAGGTTTAATATTCTCTTCCACTATATATGTCACCGCTAATGTAGGGTGTATGTAGGTCATAGGTCAGGGTGATAGATGCTTAGAAGGTAAGACATGTACTTTGAAATCTCAGTGAGTTACATGCACACTTACAGACCCATATACCCAGTCATACATCTAGTCTCCTACCCATACTGCAACACACATACCTATTTACAAAAGCATAGAGCCACTCGCACACCCAGTCAGACAGTGACAGAGGCACTTCAACATTCACTCAGACACTCACACAGCACTGATGTATCCAGCAGTAACAGAGCCAGTTACACACACAGTAACATACCCCAACACTCACTAACACAGTAAGTAAGCTATCCATACAGCCACTTGCTTACAGATTTATTCACCCAAAGAGTTAGTAGGAGAGCCACTCATATACTGATATAGTTACTTACACATACAGGGACAAACCCAAAGATGGACTGAAACACTCACTCAGATATGTAGTCAAGTGCCTAATCTCCTAGTCACCTATCCAGACAAGTAGTCCTTTAAACATGTGTTGGACCTGCTACTGCAGAGCCTGGGTGCGCAGTTTTACTGCCAGGTTGACTTGGCTTTTAAAACACCTAGCCAAGCCTTACATTTTCTTTCTACTAAATATGTCACCCCTAAGTAGGCTATGGGTAGGCCATAGGACAGAGAGGCATGTACGTAGGAGAAAGACATGTCCTTTGTCAGGGAGTAGAGCTGTTACATTTTATAGCTCTGGAATGGTATGAAAAACAAATATAATTAATTATTTATGAACTTATTTGTTCAAAGTATGGAACGTAAAAGTATACTGTATTTGGTTTCAGATAACTACTTGTGTTCAAAGAGAAGATTTTAAGTTAACAAAAAAGGAACAGAGGAGAAAACCAGAAAAGAAACAATGCTACCTACAAAAAACTGAGAAAGAAAAGGAGATAATGGAAATACGTAGTGGGGGAAAACATCTGATGGTCAGAGAACTAAGGAGTTTCTTAAAACAGTATTAAGAAAAATGAAGAATATGGAAAATTATGTGAATAAAAAGGAAGCTTTAAAAAGCAGTAACTCATGTATACAGTGGAAAAAGTTGTAAAAAAACAACTCATCTGACAGTAAGGCAGAAACACTACAAGGAAGAATGTTTAGAAGTAGGGTAATACAAAATTTGTAAAAAAATAATATAAAGCAGTATAAGAGAATAACATCAGCTTACAAGTAAAAAGAACACATAGAAAGTTTAGTCGATAAACCATTTGCCTTGAAGTGTAAACTATTTATCTTTATAGTAAAGAGAATGAGAACACTGGCTAAAACAGTGTTCTGCATGAATAGGATAAGCCAAAAAAAACTTGTTCATAGAACTAATTTTTGCAAAATATTCAGTGGCAGATGGAAGCATACTAACAGTTCTGAGCCTTTTTTGAATGAAGAAAGCTACTTACAAGAGAACAATGTAACAGAAAACAGAAAAGAAGGGAATTATGCTGTAGTTGGATGTGTCGGTTGTTTGGTCAGACACGCAAAAAGAAATCTAATAAACCACAGAAAACTTTGTTGCCTAGAACAAGACAAAAGAGAGTTTTTCTATTTAGCACTTCTGCATCTCTTCAGGCCTTGGCATGCTGAATTGGAATTACTTGGAGAATATGACTGCTACGAAGATTCTTTCAATGCTGTGAAAGACAGTATTCAGTGTTCAATCGTTCAAACTGTTTACAAATGTTAAATGATGAGATTGAGCAGGAAGAAACAATTGCTGTTGAGATAGCTAAGGAGAATTCACAAAGCAGCCAAGGTTCTGGACCACTGAGTCAAAATCCTCTTGGACAACCACATATTGAAAATGAAGCTACAATAGCCATGAATGAGGTGGAAAGTGCAATGGCACATGTGGGATAGGAAAATGTTGATTTGGAACAGTTAGTTGGACAACTGAACGATGAACAAAAAATGTTCTATATAGAGTTACAAGAGAAAATAGAGTATGGATTTCTTCGCGAGAAAAAAAATGTAAATGCTCATCATTTAAGCCAATAATATTATACATCAGTGGTCAAGCTGGCTCCGGGAAAAGCTTTTCAATTACAGTTCTCACCGCTTACCTACAGAGGACTAAAGAATCAAATTTATTGTGTGTAGTAACAGCAGCAACTGGATTAGCTAAACACAACATTAAAGGAATTACTTTACATCGACTGCATATGCTACCTGCCAAACGTGAAATGGAATACCAGAAGTTATCCGGTGAAGCTTGTCATGAGGTGTCAAGAGTACTGAAGAAACTGAAGCTTTTAATCATCGATGAGGTGAGCATGGACTCAAACTTAATGCTTGCCTTCGTACACTTGAGAATACAAAGGGTTTCAAAAAATAGAGTATGAGGTGCTCTTTGGCGGAAAGCATTTAATTGTCTTTGGTGACCTACTGCAACTTATTCCGTCAAGGGACAGCCTGTTTTCAAGACACTTCTGCAAGTTGAAGCTCAGAATTCTTTGGGAGGTATTGGCAATGTAAACATTTTGCTAAACTTCCAATACAAGGAACTACTTAAAAACATGCAACAAGCATTGCCGTGGAATACAGAAATATTCTGAAAGACATTAGAGTAGAAGTTCTGACAAAAGACTGCCCTTCTAGAAGTTGCAGAAACCATTAAAATCACTTTGGATAGGGGGGGGCAGAGCGGCCCTGGTGCTTCTGGATCTCTCCGCGGCCTTCGATACCGTGCCTCACAGTGGACTTGTACGCAGGCTTCAAGAGGGGGGGATCGGAGGCACAGTGCTAAGATGGTTTAACTCTTTTCTGAATGACCGCCAGCAAACCATCTGTTCTCCGCCTTTCTCGGCACCTATTCCCCCTATGAATGTGGGAGTCCCTCAGGGCTCAATTCTCAGCCCCACATTATTCAATGTTTATCTGGCACCTTTGGCTCGGCTCGCCGAGAGTTACGGGGCAAAGATAGTGTCATATGCTGATGACACGCAACTACTGTTTACCTGCGAGAAGAGCTCGGAATTCAACAGCAAGGAGATCAATATTTGCCTATCAGAGGTTTTCCACTGGCTCCAGAAACACCAACTGAAGTGCAATACTGAAAAATCTGAGATGATGTTCTTTGGCTCTCGGTCCTGTGACTTATGGCATCACTGATGGCCGCAAGACATGTCCCCTCCCACCTCAGCTGTTCAGATTGTAAAAAACCTTGGCGTCAAATTTGACGACTCTCTCTCAATGAAGGCCCAGATTCAATCAGTGGCCGGGACTTGTTTTGGGATACTGAGGATGGTGAGAAACATTCTCCCGTTACTTCCAGTTTCTCACAGGAAGACACTAGTCCAAGCTTTGGTGGTGTCGAGATTGGACTATGCCAATGCCTTGTATCTAGGCCTCCCTGAATTTCTACTCAGCCGCCGTCAGGTGGTCCAGAATGTGGCGGCCAGAGTTACTCTTTTGGCAGGACCGAGAACTCACTCTACTCCTCTCCTGGCCTCCCTGCATTGGCTACCCATTAGGAAACGGATCGCCTTTAAATCATTGGTACTGGTTTTTAAGGCCTTCCATAAAATAGGTGCCCCATATCTTGGGGACAGAATGCAGCACTATAGCCCGTGCCGTACTCTGAGGTCATCCGCCAAGTCACTGATCATCACACCCAGAATTCGGCTTTCTCGGAGAGGAGGTAGATCCTTTCAAGTGGTGGCTTCTTGCCTCTGGAATAGCCTGCCCCTCGCGCTGAGGCAATCCCAGGATCTCCTCACATTCAGAAGGAAACTTAAAACTTGGCTTTTCCAACAGCAGCCTTAGGCCGAGGTACTTGAGCTCAGCTTTGCGGGTCGTTATTTGTCAGCGCCGGGACACTCCTGGGAGTAGCTGTGCGCTTAATAAATACCTGCTAACATAACATAACAAGAGAAATGTTCCTGAGAAAGTCGTCTTATCAAGAAGCTATTTTCCTCTAACAGCACAACAGCACAGCTAATGTTCAAATTCATTGAAGAAGTGAAATCCATAGTTTGTTTAATGCCTACACTTCAGGAGTGCTCCAATTTTAATGAAGAATTACTAAAGCTTGAGAAAGAATGAATTTTGGAAATTACAGAAATTGACAAAATGGAACATCAAAGAGTGACAGTATTGCTAAGTGGAAAACTACAAACAAAATTGGATTCTTTGGAGTAATCAGTAACCAGGACTTCTGGATTATAAAAGTGTTTACGCATGTGCAAAAAGTGCAGGGTAATTTTGTGGCATAATTTAAATATTGAGGAAGGATTAGCAAATGCTTCAATGGATAAAGTGATTGATTTAATTGATTGTCCAAATAGGGATGAGGTTGAATTCTTAGCCATAAAATTTGATCACATTGATGGCCTGAAGCAGTTTGGTCTCTGTGTTGTACATTTGTTGCTTATAAAGGATTTATATGTCCAGCTGCAGTATTTTCCACTCTCTCTAGCTTATGCTGTAACTATCCATAAATCAAAAGGTTTAAGTGTAGACACTGCTTTTATTAATATTGGTAGTACAGTATTTAAAAAGATGTGTCATATGTAGCATTGTCTCGAGTTAGAACATTGTCCGGTTCATTTTTGGTTGATTTTGATGACAGGAAAGTTAGTGTTGATGAAAGTTGTATCAGAGAGTTCAATCAGCTCAGAAGTATATACGCTCCTCATTTAGGACAGAATCCAATTTATGAAAAACGATAATCTGTCCAAAGTGGAAGCTTACAAAAGAATCAACAGATGTTGCTGCAAATAAGAAAAAGAAGGAAAGTGTTATGAAGAAAAAACTGGAGAATGAGGGAGATATTGTAGGTTATCAGCTGTCAAACACTTCTGGTGTCAACTGCTATGCAAATGTTGTTTTCAAGGTACTGTTTCATTTACCACATCTTAGAAATGCAATTGAACAGAAACCACAGTAGAGATTATGTTGTGAACTGTGTGGTTTGCTGCAACATTTACATGGTGATAGAATTGTAATACATTGTGCTTCAGGCATTCAAGATCTAGTAGATATATGTAGTGGATAAGTTCTATTGGAGTTTTAGAAGAAGAAGAAATAAATATAGATGACTTATTTGGACTAAGTTACACATGGAACCATGACTGTGAAGATTGCTCTTTTACGTCTACCACTAAAATAAATTCTGAACGAATAATGTACTTAACACTTCCAGATTCCAAAATGTTATCTTTTGATAGATTGATCAAAAAGGGTTACCAAAATATGACTTGCCCAAATTGTAGATCAGATATTATGTTCACATTGCATATACTAAGAAGTGGAAAATACCTCATATTAATGCTACAACGATGGAGAGCAGATGGATCTAAATTTGAAACCAAAATTACAAACTTCAATGCTGAACAAATATCAGTTTTTGGAAGAACTTTGCTACTATGGCTATTAACTTTCATGAGGGACTTAATGTAATATGTGGATACTTTACCGTCTATTTAAAGAGTGAAACTGGATGGATTGAATACAATATCATAAACTTTAAATTCAAACAAAAAGTTCCTTTCAAACTTCCAAATTCTTACCTCTTGTTCCTTCAACCAAAGTTCTAAGGAGGATTTCTGTTTAAAAAACATGGTGTGTGGTATTTCTTCTACGTGCATCATCAGTGTTCAAGACATCATTCAGCCTACCAGGGATGATGTTTTCAAAAGATCTCCAAAATTCAAGTGTGCTTTATATCTATTAGTAGAATTGTACCAGTTATAATATAAAACAAGGATTTTTAAGATATGTTTGTCAAGATTAGTTCAGTAACTGTAGGATAAAACAATTGATTAAATAATTGTAGTGAGTACAATGAATAGTGTCACTCATTTATAGTGATATACTGTGCAGTTTTGTTTTTTTCCCTACCATCTATACAATTGTTTTTTTCCCACGGTTCAAGGAAAAATCTTTATAGAGTACATTGGTTATGGTGTACAAGTATGAAAGCTGAGAACAGAAAAAACGGAAAATGAGATGTTTTATTATAAAGTGATATACTGTTACAGCATAAGCAATGTAAATATAATAGTAACTTATATTTATGTTCTTTTTCTTTTTCAAAAGTGGTTCGAGTTATATGTCTTTGGAGGTGTCAACATACTTGTAGTGTCAGGAAAAAGTACCGAAGCACACTGAGAGAGTCCATACATTTAAGTAAATCATATATGGTAAAAGGAAGTGAATCAAGGTGAATAAATGTTATTCCAGTCCGGTTTGCTCAAAGAAAAGTTTATTCTTTGCAATCAATGTTTTTAAATATTAGAAGGACTCAACATGTGTTTTGTCCTTGGGACTTTTCAAGGCTGCAGATAACATATATATATCAGTCTATAGTTTCACAAAAATCAACAATTACAAGTTTAAAAATTACAGAATGAAAAATAAGACAAAAAATAGAATAAGAAAAAGGAACAAAAGGAGAGAGACCTTCTGTGGGAAGTGAGGCACCGAAATGTGACGCGAAGTTGTATATCCACACGTGAAACAGATAGCGATTGTGCTATTGTGAATAGTACATGCAGAGAACATAGTTACAAAAGGCATAAGAGGCAGTAGTAAAGATAAAAACGTTGAAAATTAAGTGATCCCAAATCGTGAAAAATATATGGGGTGTGTGTAAAATTCACATAAAGATGCCATATAATAAGGTAGACCGCGAGCCTGTGACCCTTAGTGTAGATTCAAGGGAAATGTTCTAAAATGGTGAAGGTTTTTGAAAAGTTAGTACCTAATGATTCATCAATGGTCACATGGGCCAGTCTTGAGAACCCAGTTGGTGTGTGTCTTGAAGAAAAACTGATTCTCACACTGTCTATTGTAGACAGATGTAACTTGGGGAAAGCAGTCCGTAGTGGAAACAAGCCATTATGAGTTTAAGGCTGTAAGGCACCAACAGCAGAAATAACAAGTATTGATGAGAACCGTCATTGAAATTGTTGTCTTTGCACACATTATATCAAAAAGAAAAGACCACAAAAAAGCTGAAAAAATGATGAAGATATAAATATAAACAAGGACTAAGGTAGTAACTGAGGCCTGAGGTCATGTGTACAATAGCACAATGACAACTTTGCGGAAGAGATGAGAGGCTGAGGTAATGCGGACACAAATTATAGTTCAAAAGTTGCCTTATATAAAAATATAACACACTTTTATGTCTGAAAGTTGCCTCCTGTCAAAATAACCAATTCTGAAAATGTCATCATTACGACTGTACTAGCTAAAGTGTGAGACCAAAATGTATGTCCCAGTATGGCATCCTATGTGAGGGAAAATAAATATGATTGAGTTAAGAAGGTGTTCTGTAAAAATCAGAACCTTACCGTAATTGCCATGTAACTGAAAGTTTTGATAAGCGTAGTAGGGTACAAACGACAGTTGTGGTCCATGAAAGTTCTCCGTAGTAACACGGTAAGGTAAATGCTGTAGATTGTAGGCGAGGCAGGCCCTGATATGCCTATGAAAATAAACCTGTGATTTGTTACTCAAAATTCCAAAATGCAGGGAAGGGAAAAACATGAAGAGAAAAGGGGTGCCAAAGTCCTACCTGATGCCGTTTAAGCAGCCCGTGCAGTGCGGGAGGTAGTTCCGGGTATGTAGCCGGATCCCCTTATGGGTCAAAGCGAACCCACGTGAATGTTAAAAAGTGAAAGAGGATAGGAATGTATTCCATAATGTGCGCCATATTGGCCCTGTTCTTTATCGTTAGTAATCACCATTTGTGTACATGTATATCAGAGGAGAAGGAAAACTAGAGGCAAGAAGATAAAGGAAAAAATCCTAGTAGATGTCAATCCATTTGTAAGACAGGACAAATAACCAATCAGTACATCACATTAGCATTGAGTAGGACTGATAGATGGAAATGTAATTGCTCAAGGTGGCAATGAAAAAATACATTCAAGCATGTTTATGTTACATGTTTGGGAAATATCAGTCTGAAAGAGAAGAAGCAGAGGACTTATGCAGTCAATTTTGCATATTTTTATCAAGTGCAACATTGTAATGCACATACTGATAATCAAAGAGATGGAGCAAACACGTAGTAAATGCATAATGTTCACATCAAGTATGAATGGAATTTTTGCAGAACATTAATGCAATGTACATTGTTATTGAACACAGATTAGGAGCAAAATTGTCCCATAGTAATACCAATGGACAATCAGACAGCCATATTCTTACATAATGGGTTGTTATTCATTTCAATACGAAAAAGCATTGTAGGCATATGTACTCGTAACATATCATTCAGTCTGTTAGAAAAACATGTAGATCCCATTCTGTATTGAGACCTTTGTCTACAGCCCATAGTTGCATGATCCAATGGCTTTCCAACTGCCTCAGAGCCAGTGTCTTGTTACCACCCCGGGGCATTGGGCCACGTGTATCAATGACATGAAAGGTAATCCTGAGATTTTCTTTATGTCCATGCATGCCATTATAGTGCACTGCAAAAGGATAATTGCTGTCATTATTTCTGATGGCACGCACACATTCCTGAATGCGTTCTTTGAGAGGACGAATAGCACAGCCAATATAAATGCGTCCGCATTAACAAACAATGCAGTAAATTACATATTTAGTATTGCAGTTTATGAATCTATTGATTTTATGCGTTCTACTAGTATTGTATTTGAATTTGGTTATCTTGTCTTTAGAAAAACAACAGATGTTACAATGACCACATTTGTGGAAGCCTTTGGGAGGTATGGGCAGCCATGTTTCTGGTATGGATGGTTGCAAATAACTGTGGCAGAGTATTTGTCTGATTGTTCTGCCCCTACTGTGAACCATGCTGGGTTTTGTGTTGATGACCTCTTTAAGTGTGATTTCCATAAGTAGGATGTGCCAATGTTTGTGCATGAATTTGTATACTTCTGTGTTCAATACACTGTACAGTGTGATGAATGCAAGTTTATACTTCTTGTTAATAGACCTCCCTTGTCTACCTACCCTGTGTGTAAGTAGATCTAAATGTTGTACCTTCTGAATCTTATTTTTGGCCTTGTTTAGAATGTGTGCTGTGTAGCCCCTTATTTTAAATCTGTCCTCCATTTTTTGGAGTTCTATCTGAAAAGTGGAACCCTGACTGCATTGCTCTGATTTGTGAGGCAGAGTGGAAGCTAGCAGAATTCAAGATGGCATTGCATGCAATTTCTTTTCTGTATAGTTTTGATTGTATATACTTCCCATCCACAAATAAAGTGACATCATGTAATCTCAAAGTGTGTTAGTGTCTCCTAACCAGAATAGTAGGCAGCCGCGGTCCATGCAGGTAACAGTGGTGGGGCCATGTAAGGGGGGATTTTAAGGGACGATGCTGAGGGAAAATTATTTATTTATTTAATTTTCCCTCTGCATCGTCCCTCAAAATCTCCCCTTACCCGGCCCCATCGCCCCACCGCTGTACCTGCACGGACCGTGGCTGATAGTAGGACATCATCTATATCATGAGCCCACAGTGGAAAGTGTTCAGTGTATTCTGGAGGACACAGTGTCAAAATATGGGTTTTTTCATGGAGGCCCATGCATAAATTGGCAAAGGATGGTGAAACTTTTGAACCCATAGCAACACCTTGTGTTTGCCGGGACCATTCTCCATTGTGTGTGAAGATGTTGTTATCTAATACTATGGAGATGAGGTCCATTAACATTTCTGTATGTTCCAACACAGTAGCGTTTCTAGTATCTAGGAAGTGTTGTATGGCAGTGAGAACTTTATGTTTGGGGATGCATGTATAGAGCGAACTAACATCCAAGGTCACTAAAATGTTGCCCTCAGTCCATTCGAAGTCTGAGACCTTACTTAGAACATCTTTGGTATCTTTGACATAGGAGGGAAGATTGCATACAAAGGGTTGCAAGAAGAAGTCTATATATTCAGAGACCCTTCCGGTAGGTGATCCTATACCGGAGATGATTGGTCTCCCAGGTGGATAGTCCCCTGGTTTGTGAATTTGGGGCGGAATGTCTATACAAGGGATTGTCAAAGTAGGATTATACAGATAGCAGAACTCCATATCTGAAATTAGACATTTGTCCTTCCAGTGCTTTAGTCTGTGTTCAATAACCTTATTGGTATCATTGAGAGGGTTACAGGTCGATTTTTGATAAACTGTGACATCTGCTAGTTGACAGTGTGTCTCATCTATATAGTCCATCAAACTGTGACATCTGCTAGTTGACAGTCTATCTCATCTATATAATCCGTCTTATTCATAATGAATATGTTGCAGACTTTTCAACAAAAAGGAGGAACCGGGAGCTTTTTAAATTAGGTCCTGCACCGTGCTCCTAAATGTCAGTCGGTTAAGTGGGGATGCAGTTCCTGAGAAAGGGAATGGGGAGTGCACAGGTCTCTACTGAATGCCCTCACACACCCCGAAGGATGTCATGCTTCATCATTTGGGCTGTGCTCCTCGTCGGGCCGGCACTGCAATGCCCGACGGACACCCGCGAAGGGGCTCTTTGCCGGAGATCTTTTTCAGAGACAGCCGTTGGGTGCGTGTGGGTATGTGGTCAAGGTAGTGAGTTGAGAGTGAAGAGTGAGTTAAAATAGGTCTAGTACTGCCCTGTTTTGAACACATTTTTATTCTGGGGGTGTACTAACCTAACTAAAATAAGTGGACCCTGTCTGGAGGCTATGGTCCTACAGGGTCAAGATAGTGCAAGTGGTCGACGTGTTTCTCGCCTACAGCCCCTAACGGATCAATCGGCGAGTCTTCAGGACCAGTGAATATTTAAAAAAAGAGAGAGGAGAAAGGTAGTCTTAACTCTAACACTACCGCAAGGCCGGTGCTGAATATCGTTTTGTCACCAGCGTTGCTCTTGAAGTTCCAGGGTTGGGACCTGGATGGTGAGACCTGAAAGGGTAGTAAATACAGTAATTGAAAACAACTCTTTTAGTTTGAGTCCTAAATTGCAGTATAGTCGTAAAGTACGGTGTTCCCATGCTCAACTAGATGCCACCAGTGGTGAACAGTGGGAGTGCAAATCGGTAAAGTGATTTTTAAAAAAAAACCAGTTATTGATTTTGGGACACATCACAGGGTATTGTATCAAGGCGTCCTGAAGCCCCGTGTGGCAGTGCGATCATCTGGGCTAATGGTATTCTTATAAATAGAACATGATGAGAGTACTAAATATCGTAGTGAAGGTACTTGTTAAACAGCGTCAATCATATCATTTATTTAAACAGGGAGGATCAAACGCAGCATGGATAAATATGTCGACTATTTCTGGAGTGCAAAATAGGAGTCGGTAAAAGGACGGTACATCGTAGTAGATCAATGGCGTGCTAATAACCGAAACCAAACATAGTGAAACAAAACACAACAAGCTTAAGCTTTTGCACAACCCGACTCACCCCTGAAATTGAGGTCCGTTGCTGACGGGTTATGCCAAACGAGCACTTCGTTGCTCGATTCTGTTGGGAGTAAAATAACCACAGGCGGGAGGCCGCACATATGTAGAAACGTAAGTAATCCACTCTTACCAGCTTTTAGATCGTAGTGTGGAGTTCTTTCTTTGAGGCAAAGTAGATACTTACAAAATGGCGGCGCGCAACTAGCCTGCATCCTACCCCTGCTCTGGCTCCCGTGAAAGTGTCTATCTGGCCCTCGATTATATCGGAAATTGTCATCACGTTATTGCATGAGATGCTAGACTGCGGAGGGCGGCGGCCATCTTAGGTATATCAACTAAACTTTATTGAGGAAAAATGTACACTCAGTGGTGCCGGATTTAACAACCGGTGCTATTGTGAGGAAAATATATACATATACACATAGCGATCTCTGAATTCAAAGACACATTGTTTCCTCTACCAAATTGTGCTGTAGTCCTATGGGTGTGCCCATTATTAGTTTTATGGACGCCACATAGAGTAAGAACGTGTAGGGGTCGAGTGTTATGTGTGCAGCACATTGGTTAAGCGTCAGTTCTGGTTGGTGGTGTACGGTTGAACCCATGATGGTGGGGTTGAAACCAAAAAAGGGGTGTAAAAACCGCACTAATGTTGGGCATTGCGTATGGTATCCGAAGGTGAGTGTAGTACATGGTGCGTTACAGTCACCCTCTTAAGCCAGTCGGGATAAAGAGGGAGGTGAAGATCCCTCGTTAGGGCTTGTCCCTGATGCATTAAAGTCACCCTATTAAGCCAGTCTGGATACAGGAGGAGGTGGGATTCCCTCATTAGGACTTATCCTTGTATATGGATTGGTGCGCACAGGTGTCACCCGTTGGGGAAGGTGTGGAGGGGAGTTATGTATTGTTCAGTTCTGCCCATGGGATGTCATCATTGAGGCCCCCAGTATGACTAGACATTCGGAAAATCCATTGCTGCTCTTTTCTGAAGAGAGCCGGTTTGCTTATCACGGGATGTGATTCCAGAATCGTCCATTGTATGTCATTTGCAGTATGGTTTGCGTCTGTGAAATCGGCACACATCTTAGTCGTCATTTTTCTACACCTGATGTTACTTCGGTGTTCAGTGATTCCGATTTTTACGGGGCGGGTGGTCATGCCCACGTACATCAGGTCGCATGGACATTTTATGATGTAAACACAGTTGCATGTGTTGCAATTAGTGTGTTTCTTTTGATTCCATGTAAAGGTTTCTGAAAGTTTCACCGTTTTGCTAGTTTTGGTGAATGGACAAACTATGCACTGCCCACATGGATAGTGGCCCGTTACTGGCGGCAAGTCCCACAGCTGGGTTCTCACATGTGGTTCTTTTTTGGGTCTTGTTCTAATTAAAAGATTCTTAAGGTTGTTGGTCCTTTTGAATGCGAATCGAGGTGGGTTCACTGATAAATCTCCTGTATTAAGAATGCACCAATGTCTATTAATGATCCTTTTGATCATATTGGATTCAGGGGTAAATGTGGTGACACATGTGATTTGTTTAGTGTCGGCTTTTGTTTTTGTTTCTAGGAGGGCTTCCCTGTTTGCATTACGGGCTCTTTTGCAGGCAGTTTGGATAGTTTTCATTGGGTACTCCCTTCTAGCCAGATGGGATGTCAGTTCTGAGGACTGAGTTTTAAAGTCCTCCAGGTTACTGCAGTTGCGTCTGAGCCTCAAATATTGGCCGTAAGGCAGGTTGTCACATAACGCCTTGGGATGGAAAATACTGAAGAGTAGGGGAATGTGGCTATCAGTAGGTTTTCTGTAGGTCCTTGTTTCCAACCCTGTGGTGGTGAGTTTTATTTGGAGGTCCAGGAATGGCATTTCGCATTCTGAAACGTTCGCGGTGAAGCGAAGGTATGGGTTGAGACTGTTGACCCATGTAACAAAGAGGGGTATAGTATTCAGATCCCCTTTCCAGAATACCAGGACGTCGTTAATATAGCGTCGCCAGAGCACGACATGCTCTCTGTACAAGTTGGTAGTAGACAAGATGTACTTCGCCTCGAAGTCTGACATGAGAGACATGCGAGACTAGGGGCGAAGGTGCTCCCAATTGAAGTCCCCTGGGTTTGGTGGTAAATGGGGTCCTCAAATTGAAAATAGTTTTCAGTCAGGGCAACATGAGCGCACTCCATGATAAATGAAATAGGTGTAGGGGCTACCCATGATGTAGAGCGCAGTATCTCCTCTATCACCTCTAATGTAGCCAGTTGCGGAATGTTGGTTTAGAGGGCCTCCACATCTAGAGTTATTAAAGCGTCCAGATGGGGGCCCTCTTTGTTGTTTAGTTCTATGATGTTTAAGACATCTCTAGTGTCTTGCAAGAATGTGGGGGTGTCTTTTACTAGGGGTTTGAGGAAATGGTCGCAGAATTTAGACAGTGGTTCTAAAACTGAACCGATTCCCGACACAATTGGCCTCCCCGGAGGTGGTAGGGTTCCCTTGTGGATTTTTGGTAGGCAGTAGAAGTATGGAATACGAGGATTATTGTTGGTCAAGAACTCCGACTCATTTTTGGTGATCCATCCCTGTGTAAGGGATTCCATCACTATGGATCTGATTTTTGTAGTGAGGCGTGTGGTCGGATCCTCCCTAAGGGGGGTGTAGTACCTTGTGTTGTTCAACTGCCGGAGGCGCTCTGTTCTGTATTCCCTGGTTGACATGATGACAATCGCTCCACCCTTATCAGCTTCCTTTATAGTGATCGATTTATCACTCGCCAGATTTTAGAGGGCTTCGTTTTCTTGTCTAGAGGTGTTGTGTAAGGCGTTCTTTGGCTTCATCATCCCAATGTCTTTTAGGACTGCTTTTTCAAAGGTTAAGACCTCAGGTGGTACCATGGCTGCCGTCGGTGTAAAAGTGGAAGGTTTTCGTATTCCCGTGTCCACGGGTGTCGGTTCTGCTTGATCAGCAAAAAAGCTTCTTAGACGAACTTTCCTGAAGAAGTCTTGGAGCTCACAAAAGGTTCTGAACTTATCGGTGGTTGGTGTGGGCACAAACCCAAGTCCTTTCTGGAGGACCTTTTCTTCTGTGGTATTGAGTATGCGGTCAGACAAGTTAATGATTAATTTTTCTTGCAAGATTGGCTCCTGAGTTCCATCTGTAGTTGATGTGGTTGATCCTGCCATTGTACCTGCTTGCGTGGGTTGTTGCCTCCTCTTCTTTTTCCTCTGCCCCTGCCCCAGCCTCTGCCTAAAAAAGGTGGTTGATGAAAAGGGGCAAATGGAGGTTGTGGCCCCTGTTGGTAACCTGGGAATTGCCAGATTGGGGGTCCTTTGAAGGGTGGCATGCCATAGCCGAACATCTGGTTAGGTGGTCCTCTTGGGAATTGCTGGTGTTGGCCATTCCAACTGTCTGTACTAGAATTGCTGCTGTGTGAAGAATTTCTTCTGCGTGTCGGTATGTTGTCATCGGAGGAGTTATCATCCTGTGGTTGTTGAAAGTCTTCTCTCAGATACGGGTTGGTCTTTTCTTTGCTAAATCTGGTTATGTCTTTCTGAAGTTTAGATATTTTTTGCTTCATCAGAAATTCTTTGTTGTCCGCTATTTCATTGTTTACCTCCACCAGTTTAGTCTTGAAAGCTGTGATCGTGATGCTGGCTTTCAGTGCCACCTCAGCAATGGTGATTTTTATGATCAAGTCGTCCGCCAAGCGTTTCGCTGTTTTTATTATTAAAATCAGCCAGTCCCTAGTGCACTTCCAGGCAACTAGGGACCATTGTCCTTTAAATTGCTTGACCTCCAAGAAGATTCTAGGCATGTTAGAAACAATAAGACCATTGGGGGCTATGTTAGCCCGCAAATATTTGGATATTATTGCGCCGTGCATTAATATTTTCATGAGTTGGCGTTTCATATTAGTTATTGAGTTCCAGTCGCCTCCCTGGCTAGTAGAGGCTACTGCTCCATTTGAATCAAGTAGGGAAGGTGTCCTCAAGATTTCGGAGACCAAATCATCGCTGAACGAGAGTCCCTGATTGTTTTCCATTTTGGTACTGGTCCTGCGTGTGTAATGTGGAAAGGGAGGAATAACGGTGAAGTATCCGTTTGGCCCTAAATGGGTAGAGGTTCCACGGCTGAGCCGCTGTGCAAGCAAATTCAACAAAAAGGAGGAACCGGGAGCTTTTTAAATTAGGACCTGCACCGTGCTCCTAAAAGCACGTGATCAACATGTTTCTCGCCTACAGCCCCTAATGGATCAATCGGCGATTCTTCAGGACCGGTGAATTATTTAAAAAAGGGGGGGAGAAAGGTATTCCTAACTCTTACACTACCGCAAGGCCGGTGCTGCATATCGTTTTGTCACCAGCGTTGCTCTTGAAGTTCCAGGGTTGGGACCTGGATGGTGAGACCTGAAAGGGTAGTAAATACAGTAATTAAAAAAAACTCTTGTAGTTTGAGTCCTAAATTGCAGTATAGTCGTAAAGTACGGTGTTCCCATGCTCAACTAGATGCCACCAGTGGTGAACAGTGGGAGTGCAAATCGGTAAAGTGAATAAAAAAAAAAAAACAGTTATTGATTTTGGGACACATCACAGGGTATTGTATCAAGGCGTCCTGAAGCCCGTGTGGCAGTGCGATCATCTGGGCTAATTAGGTAAAGTGAATTTTAAAACCGTTTTTGATTTTTCACATCACAGCGTATTGTGAAGGCGTCCTGAAGCCCCGTGTGGCAGTGCGATCATCTGGGCTAATGTTATTCTTATAAATGGAACGTGATGAGAGTACTAAATATCGTAGTGGAGGTACTTGTTAAACAGCGTCAGTTATATCATTAATTTAAACAGGGAGGATCAAACGCAGCATGGATAAATATGTCGACTATTTCTGGAGTGCAAAATAGGAGTCGGTAAAAGGACGGTACATCGTAGTAGATCAATGGCGTGCTAATAACCAAAACCAAACATAGTGACATAAAACACAACAAGCTTAAGCTTTTGCACAACCCGACTCACCCCTGAAATTGAGGTCCGTTGCTGACGGGCTATGCGAAACGAGCACTTCATTGCTCGATTCTGTTGGGAGTAAAATAAACACAGGCGGGAGGCCGCACATATGTAGAAACGTAAGTAATCCACTCTTACCAGCTTTTAGATTGTAGTGTGGAGTTCTTTCTTTGAGGCAAAGTAGATACTTACAACTTTGTCTGCTTCTTTTATAATTATGTTAGCGTTAGTGGTCAGTGATCGAAGTGCCGATCTTTCACCTTGAGTAATATTATTTGAATAGATTTGCAGCCTGTGCAATAGTTGTCCTCTAGTTTGTATAGTTCTTTTGTCATTTCTTGATGGTATATGTCATTCACATTATCTGGGGCCAAAAACAGTGTAAATCTTGACCTCTGCTTGAGACCGCTGTCCATGTCTAGGTTAGGATTAATATCTAAATCCTGTATAATTTATGTCAAGGTTGGGGTATCATCTGGACCCTGTTCTAGTGATAAGAGCAGCTGTATATCATGTACATCTTTGATTGTTGTTTTACACTCAGCAGCTGTCACAGTAGAGGGCACATATGTCATACCCTTTGTGTGAAAAAATGTGTGTAATTTAAGTTTAGGTATAAATTTGAATAGACTGATGTGAATATCGATAAATCTGGGAAGTGATATAGGACAGAAGCCTAAACCCTTGCTCAAAACCTTTATTTCATCTTCATTCAAGGTATAGTTAGAGAAATTTACAACATTAATATCCGGTACAACTACATTGGATTCCCTAATAGTGGATGTTAGTTCTGTTGGTTGCGTGTGGCTGATCATGTGGTCGTCCCTTCCTTTCCTTTCATGCCTCCTCTGGTGTCTGACTTTGCCTCTTCTGGTTTTCTTATGCTGTTTGTGTCCTGTCTTCTTTGATTGTGCCTGATACCTGCCGAGGTGCTAGCTTGTCCCCTTGTAGTGCCACATTAGTATTTTTGTGACGTACTCCTGGAGAGGGTCTTGATGCATAAAGAGCACTTGCCATGCTTTGCCACTACTTTGTTTTGCCTGGAGGGGAGGGTGAAAGACTCCTAAGCAATTGTTTGCCACTTTGCTAGGGGTTGCTCCTGCAAAGAACTGTGTTCAACAGGGTGTGGCAACTGATCCTCATTGCCACCAGATGCCATTTTATTTGGAAATAATGAAAAAACCACCAGACTTTAATTTCCAAAAAGAAAAGAGGAGGTGCTGAATTGAAAAAAAGTTTTTTTTTACAATTTTTATGATTGTTTTTTCTCCACTTTTCAAGGGTAATCTTTATATAGTACATTGATTATGGTGTACAAGTACAAAAGCTGAGAACAGTAAAAAAGGGAAATGTATTTCTATCCTGTGAAATAGTTCTACAGCATATAAAAGGTTGACTGTTTTGCTTATACTATGAACTTATGAATTGCAAAAACTAAAAGATAAAAAAATATTAAGTTATATCTATGTTCTTTATGTTTAAAACAGATGAATCACACTATGTATTAGATTGAAACTGTACAGGAAGAGGGACTGTCATGAAGCCACTTATATACCCAGTCATTCACCTCTATAGGCACTCTCACAACCACTCACTCACCCAGACAATCACTAACACAGCGACTCACTTACCAATACAGGTTCTACCACATGCACTCACCTACCCATACAGATACTTACACACCCAATTACACATACAGCTTCCGTTCTAATACACACAATCACTCACCCATACAACCACTCATACACCTACTGAGTCATCCACACAATAACTAACACACCCAGTCGCTCGCCCATGTAACCATTGACACACCCATTCACTTACTGATACAGTTATAAACAGATCCACTCACTCACCCAAACAGTCATGCACGCACCCAGTCAGTCACCTATACAGCTATTAGCACAGCCAGTCAGTCACCCATACAGCTACTGACACACAAATTCTGTCTGTCATGCAGTCACTGACACAGTGTCTCACCTGCTCAGGTACTCACACACCCACTGACTCAACCATACAGACCCTCATGCACCAACTCACTCATCCATACAGTCACTAATACATGTGCTCACTCACTCACCCATAAAACCACTAACATACCCAGTCACTCTCCCATGTACCCACTGACACACCCAATCACTCACCCTTACAGCTACAAACACACCCACTAGCTCACCCATAAACCCACTCATACCAACTCAGTCACCCATACAATCACTTACGCTCCCAGTCAGCCTCCCATGTAACCATTGACACACCCAGTCACTCACCTATGCAGCTACAAACACACTCATTCCCTCACCCATACAGCCACTCACCCACCCATCCAGCCACTAACACATCCACTCACTCACCCAAACAGTCACCTATACAGCTACTAACACAGCCAGTCAGTCAAACATACAGCTGCTGACACACACACTAAGTTTATCATCCAGTCACTGACACAGTCAGTCACTCACCTGCACAGGTACTCACACACCCACTGACTCACCCATACAATCACTCAGGTACCAACTCACTCACCTATACAGTCACTAATACATCCACTCACTCACCCATACAATCACTAACACACCTAGTCACTCTCCATGTAAACACTGACACATCCAATCACTCACCCATACAGCTACAAACACCCCCACTAACTCACCCCTAGATCCACTCATAAACCCACTCAGTTACCCATACAATCACTTACACACCCAGCCAGTCTACCATGTAACCACTAAGAGCCCAATCACATGCCCATAGGGCTACAAACACACCTACTCACTCACTGATACAGCCTCTAACACATCTACTCACTCACCCAAACAGTCACTAATACACCAACACAGTCATCTATACAGCTAGTGACACGCACACTCAATCTCTCATCCAGTCACTGATACAGCCAGTCACTCACCCACACAGACCCTCACTCACCCACTGACTCACCCATGCAGACATGCACTCACTCACTCACCCATACAGTTAATCATACATCCATTCAGTCACCTATACAATCACCAACACACCCAGTTGCTCTCTCATGTAACCACAGGCACACCCAATCACTCATCCATGCAGCTCCAAACACACCCACTTACTCACCAAAACAGTCACCTAAACACCCACTCCGTCACCTATACAGCTACTAAGACAGCCAGCCAATCACGCATACAGCTAGTGACACACACACTCAGTCTCTCATACAGGCAGTGCCACATGTACTCACTTACCTGTACAACACTCACACAATATCTCACTCACTCATAGAGACAGTCATGCACCAACCCATTCCCCCACACAGCCACTCACACACCCATTTACTCACCTATACAGTCACTGACACACCTGTACAGCTTGTAACACATGCACTCACTCAATCATACAGCCACTCACACACCAACTCAACACTTATACAATACTGACACACGGCTCATTCACCCATATAGCTACTAGCACACACACTCACTCAGCCATACAGCCTTTCATGCATCACTCTCTCACCCATACACTCAATGACACAGCCACTCATTCACACATACAGTTGCTGACACACCCACTCATTTTCCCATGCAGCTACTAACACACACACTCATTCACCCAGACAGCCACTCACACACCCATACAGTCACTGACACACCCACTCACGCACCCATACAACTATTCACACATCCACTTACTCACCTATACAGCCACTCACAACCACTCAGTTACTCATACATCCACTGTCAAACCTACTCAGTCACCCACACATGCACTCACTCAAACATGTACACATCCAGTTACTCACTTGTGCACCGACTCACTCTCTAGCACAGAAACTCACTCATTCATACTCTTTGTTAAACATACACACATATACAGTTCATCTTGTTTTCTAAACTAAGAAAAGTGGTTCTAACAAGAACCCTTTCTGTAGTTTTTCAGGACTTTTTTTAGTTTTTTAACATTTTGTATTTTTTTGTTGTTTTTTTTTAGAAATAAAATGGCAAATGGAAAAACTCAAAACTGGGGATACGAGTGTCATTGAACAAAAAAATACAAACAAAAATAACACTTGTGGTGCTTTGCTGCCTCCAGAAACTGCAGCAACCAATTGTTCCCCACAGTGAGGACTTTTTTACAGTCTAAACAAAATGTTCCAGTTTTTAGGAGCTCCAGGGACTACGTAGGGAGACATTGCTCAACCTCAGTAGGTATAGTGTCCCCTGGCGCAACTGGTGTTGCACCTGATGTTGATGCATCTGCTGCACTGTGCTCCCTCTGAGCTCTGATTAAGTGGTTGTTGTGGTAGGTCTTCAGGTGCGTCAGCATATCTGTTGTGCCACAGGAGTATTTCTTGGATGCACCCCTGGGCAGGGTCTTCTCTTTACACACAAAGAGCAGTTCACATGCTTTGCCCCAGTTTTTTTCCTGGATAGAATATTAAAAAATTCCCATGCGATGGGCTGGCACTTTGCGGGGGTTCCTCTTCTGATGAGTTCTTCTCCTCAGGATGTGGCTCTTGTTCTGCACTAACCAGAAACAAAAGAGGGAGTGAAGAGGAAAAAGGTAGAATCATCCTCCCCTAAATCATACAAGTAAACAAACAGATTCTACCTATTTTTAGAAAAATATATATCCTTCCTAATCTAGGAATTCTATATTGATGGTGGAGAGAGTGTTAACCCAAAGAATTGACCTGGGAAACACCATGGGGCTGATTCCGATTCAGGCCGGAAAACGTACCGACTGACTCGGAGCCGGAATTCATTCCGACCGACACGTACCGGTGCAGCACGACCCGCAAAGTACGATGAGAAGCGTGCAAAATCCGACCGACTCGTACGGAACACAAGCCGAACGACCGAGCCGCGCGGAAAACAGCTATCCGGCCGGAAAACCACGCGAATCGAACCGACTGACACGCACCAGGAAGAATCCCGAACGAAACATACCCGCGAACTCCGACCCGCCAAGTACGATGCAACGCGTGGAAAACACGACCGAGTCGCACGGAGCCCAAGCCGTACGACCGACACGCATACAAAACTGCGAGACGAAGCAAGCCAATACACCGCGACTGACGCGTACGCAGCATAGAAAACAGCACAAACACAGCGTGAACGACTCGGAGAAGCTCGCACGAGACAACTGCAGGGTCCGACTCGGTCACAAGAACGTCTCCTACATGCACAAAAAGTACAAAGGGAAAAACACAAAAAAAGGCCAAACAAGCAATTACAAAGCCAATAAATACTGGGGGGGGAAACAGGGAACAAAGACACACCCACAACTCCACCCATATAAAAGACACAAATCCCTACCATGATCCTTTGCAAATTCAAATTACCTGCCAGCACTCAACAGACAGCAACCACACACCCACCCACAGCTCATCCATCACACAAGCCACACCATCAGCACCTCAACAAATAGCACCCTCACATACACCCAGCAAAACACACACTCACACACCCTCACTTGCACACCAACACACACATCACTCACCATCACCATGCCCCCAAAGAAGAATCAAAAGTTCCTAGATAGTGAATTGGAAGTCCTGGTAGATGAGATCCTCAGGGTAGAGCCACAGCTGTTTGGTACACTGGTCCAACAGACACCCATGTCGCAGAAAACCAAGATGTGGGAGAGGATTGTCGACAGGGTGAACGCACAATCACCATGTTTGCGCACAAAGGGAGACATCCAGAACAGGTGGTATGACGTGTGCCGGAGGGTCAGGGACCTGTTGAAGAAGGACTACCTCTTGAGCCAACACACCGGCAGTGGCCCTCCTGCCAAACCAGTATACCTCAGGCCCTGGGAGGAGAAGGTGCGGGCCATCCTACTACCAGTGAGCGTATATGGACTAGAAAACATCCCAGAGCCTGGTGAGTACACAACAAATGTACACAATATTGTGCGACAATACACACACACATCACTGTCAAGGGGAGAGTCAAACCATGCACCCTTAGCAAATACACAGCAACCAGAACAGAATCATCCCAAAATGTGTATGTCAGTCAGATAAACACAACACATGCCATCTCATAGTGATATGTAACTGTGTCATCACATGTACAAACACAACTACAGCTAGGCAGTGGCACAAATATAACTAACAAACACATCCAGACATGTAGCCACCACTACAACACCACCTCACAGTGAAGCCCACTGAAAGGAAGGAATCCTGTGTATGCTGGGCAAGTCAGTGTAGCCAATAGCATCATGGGAGTCGTAGTCACAGATATTGCCCACCCTCACAATGCGCACATCAACACCACCATGAACCATGCTCACATCACAGGGAGTGGAAAACAACTGACAAGATGGCTGACACTGGCTACTGCTGTGGGGAGCACAAGGTCCTGCTGGCAACTGTGCACCAACCAACAGCAGGACACCACTGACTGACATCCTGAAAGACAACTTGCACTCCCTGCAACGGAAGCACGTTCCATGGTGGGATATATGGCTGGGTGGGAAGGAGGACTGACAGCTCTGACCATAGTTACCAGCAGCGTTTCTCACACACCCCCCTAACACAAACTCCACACATCTCACCTGGGAGAATGCATTGCCTCACACTCTAATCAAATATCCCACAAAGAACCACCACCCTGGGTCATGCTGTGTGAAGCACAGGGACACACATGGGACTTGTAGCCAAACTAACCCCAGGATAACACTGTCAGCCATCTTGTCAGCACAGGCACACAACTCCACAGGGAAGCAGAGTCAAAAGGAAGGAAGCATGGGCATGCTGGGAAGGGGGTGGAGGCAATTGCATGATGGGAGTGGTAGTCACAGCCCAACATCCCCCACCCACATGGCCCAGCAAGCTCACACCCAAGCATGCACACCTCACAGGGAGTCAAAAGCCACTTCAAAGATGGCTGACACTGGTGCTCAGTTGTGGGGAGCACATGGCCCTGCTGGGAACTGGGCACCAACCAACAGCAGGACACCACTGTCAGCCATCTTGCCATTGCTCTCACACTCACACACAGTGAAGTCCACCCAAAAGCAAGTAAGTATGGGCATGCTGGGAAGTGGGGTGGAGGCAATATCATGATGGGAGTGGTAGTCACAGATATTGGTCACCCCCACAACTGTCCTATCAACACCACCCTGAACCATGCGCACATCACAGGGAGTGGCAAAGAACTGACAAGATGGCTGACACTGGTTACTGCTGTGGGGAGCACAAGGCCCTGCTGGCAACTGTGCACCAACCAACAGCAGGACACCACTGACTGACATCCTGAAAGACAACTTGCACTCCCTGCAATGGAAGCACGTTCCATGGTGGAATATCTGGCTGGGTGGGAAGGAGGGCCGGATGTCAACCAAATACAACCAATGCAGACCATGTACACACCCCAACATTCATATAGAAATGCCCAAAGTATGCAGGACAATGTGCTACACCAATATCAACCTCTGACTGTGACAACTTAGGACAATGCAATGTACAGGCCCGCATCCAGAGGTACAGTCACAACTGTCAGATATGTCAACCATTGATGCCTGCAGAAACATAACATACATTGTGTGTGTCTCCCAAAAACAGGTGATGATGGGGACACAGCAGCAGACGCTGAGGAGTCCCCGTCCCAGGCTCAAGGGGAAACGGAGCTCACTGGTGTGGAACAGCCTCTGCCCTCCTCGGATGACGAAGACCTACCTGGCACCTCCGGAGCAAGTCATCATGCAGCACCAGCAGGACCACCAGCTGCACCCCCTGCACCCACCCCTCCAACGACTGTCAACACACATACCACCCCTGCCGACACGGACAGACCAAGGAGCACCACCACCACCAGCACAGGGACCCTGGACCAACGTGGGGCTCTGGACACCAACACCACCAACAACCCCCAAGGGGGCCCAGGGTCACCTGTGCGTGCCACCTCAGGTACTGCACGTGTCGCCAGGGGTGGTGGGAGGGGTGGGAAACATAGGTCGCTGATCGCAGAGGGGTCTGGACTGAATGTGACCCACAACTGGTACGCATAGCTGATGCGTACCAGTCCAGCACAGGAGAGTTCAGCCAGGTAGTGGGGCTCCTCAGGGACATTAAACAGCAGCAGGCTGCCCATCATGCCCGCTTGGACTTACATGTCCCGCGTGGAGTCCAAGTGGGACACACTGCAAGAGATGATGGCGGTGCATAGGAACATATTACAATGCCTCCGCCAGATGAGCAGCAACCAGTCAACACCTCCCTGTGTGCCCACAACATCTGGTGCTGAAACAACTGCAACTGCCACAGGGAGGGAGGATGACTCTGGCGGAGAGTCCCCTGCACCGCAGCAGCCTGCACTTGAGGGTCCCCCCCAAAGAAGAGGGGTCGTCCGAGGAGGGGCAACTGAGAGGCCGATGGCCATGTGCAACCGCCGGGAAGCCAAAACCTGTTCTGGATAATCACCTTTGTGCGCAAACTGTTCACCCTGTTGACTGCAACACAACTCCCCCACATGACATGGGGAGTACAAGTTGGACCAATGTATCAGATGACTGTGGACTTTACTCAGGACATTTCTGCTACCAGGACTTCCAATTCATCTAGGAACTTTGGATTACCATCACAATGTACAGCACCCACCATCCTGTGCACTATACACACACATGTATGACAATAAACACACTAATACATATACCTGCCTCTGTTGTGATTCAAACGTGGTTTCTGTCATGGAGATGATGACCTGCGAAATTACACTGTGCATGCTAACTGCTACAGCAAGTACAACACAGGCATGTGAGTCATGGCAACGTGACACATATGAGGGAGACACACCACCAGGGCTACACAACATATACACACCTAGGCCATCTGACTCATCGCCTACACTGATGTTGCCAGGAAATACGGTGCAATGCACAGACACAACACCTATTCACAGTCTTTGTCAACTAGCCCACTGGTGCAGTAAGAAAATGTCAGTCAGATGTGTGACCACAGACAACGCACATCACAAAGTGAAGCACAGGTTTATTACACATTTGCAACATGTTGTAACCACTACAGATGCAAGGTAATCCCACCTGGCAGCGGGCACACAGTCAACAAGTGTAGAAGGAAGGAAGTCCATGGGTGTGGCGCACATCACCTGTAGGGACACGACAGCTACCACCCTGGAAGTCGAATCACGGTGTCGGGGATCACAGTTGACCAAACGACTCTGAAAGTACCCTGTGAAGGACAGAAATGAAACACAGTAAAAAGCACTGAAGAACAGGACAGAACTGCAATACTCATGCCCAATACATGTCACAAGATACCCACCCAGAACCAAGTTAGCATGTCAACACTGTTGGGGAGTACAGACTACCTGTAAGGACACATCGCTGCACGCATACAGTCATGTAGCACATGGACACACTCAAACAGCACCAGAGCACCACCAACGCATATCATGCAAACTCACATCATTGACATGACATCTCCGGATACTCACATTCAGCTGAAGAAGTTGGTGATGAGCTGTGTGCGGACATCACCATCATCATCATCATCATCATCATCACTGGCATCGTGGTCCAGGCCAGGATCCTCCACAGGTGGCGGATGTTGGTCATCGTCATCCAGGATGAGAGGCAACTCCTTCCGCACTGCCAGGTTGTGTAGCATGCAGCAGACGATGACAATCTTGCACACCTTTTCTGGGGCATATGGGAGGGCCCCTCCTGTTTTGTCCAGGCAGCGGAAGCGGCTCTTCAGGAGACCAAATGTCCGCTCGATCACTCTCCTGGTCCGACCATGTGCCTCATTGTAGCGCATCTGGGCTGGTGTCACAGGGTTCCCGAGGGGCTTCAGCAACCACGGCATGTTGGGGTATCCGGAGTCACCTACATACAGACAATTGCACATTAGCTGACTTGGAAAAGAGGGTGGAACACTACATTGCAGAACACACACAATGGTACAAAGTCAGTACACACCAACAAGCCAGGCACGCTGGTTTCGCATCTGGGACATCATCCTCGGAATGCGACTACTCCTCATCACGTAGGCATCGTGTGCAGAACCTGGGAAACGGGCACAGACATGTGAGATGCTCATATCTGCAAGACATACCACCAGTGCATTGACCGAGTGGTAGTGTTTGCGGTTCCTGTATGCCTGCTCTTGGGCCTGTGGTGGTACCAAAGCCACATGTGTCCCATCAATGGAGCCAATGACATGCGGCATCCTCCCCAGGGCATAGAAGTCACTCTTCACATCAGTGAGTTGTTGGAGTCTAGGGAAATAGATGTACTGGTTCAGGTATATCAACATAGCCTCCAAAACATCGCGGAGCACACGGCTGAACATGGTCTGTGACATCCCACCAGCAGTCGCCACAGTGTGTTGAAAGGTACCAGTGGCAAAGAAGTGTAGGGCTGCCATCACCTTCACCTTGGGGTTCAGCGCTGTAGGGTATGTCCGGCCAGGTTGCAAATGTGGGGCCAACCGCACCGTCAATACCTCAATCAGCGGCCTGGTGAAGCGGTACCGTCAGATGCAGTCCCGTTCCACCATGGTTGTAAGGTCAGGGAATGGTCTATGGACAGCTGGTGCCCTGAGGGTGCATAGGTGAAGAAATAAAGATTGTCAGTCACCCCACATATGTGGCATTGACCATACTCAATATCACATGATACATCATAATGAGGCACAAGTACATGATGTGTGCAGTTCCGTAAGGACATGTATGGCACCTACATGTCCAACATCTAACATCACAGTTCAACAAGTGGCATCAACAAGTCCCAGGTTGTGCCATGGGATATCATGAGGCCGAGTCACAGTTCCCATCTCCTGCTGCCACGTTCCAAACACACCCCACAGTGACATGTGAGGACAGATGTGCCCCAGGCATCACAGCTCATCGACAGGTAGATTCCCAGGGACCCTGTATTGCCACATGGACACTGGCATGACATGGAGTATCATGAATATACCACAGCAAAACAACCATGACCCCCACAGGTAGTGGTCCCTGTTGCCTCGGCAGGACAGACATGGACGTCTGTGACACACACACGCACAACATCAAAGTCCATGCACAAACAACGTGGATGTGGAGAATGTCTCCCATTGTGCACATGGAATCAGAGACATTGTAAACACAACATGCACACAGACTGTGGAGGACCATCACTATTGTGGCAATGGGTCACCCTGGGACGTACATACCATCCCACATGGGACTCAGGGGGTATGTGACATGACATACACATACACCACCGTGAAATGTGACCATGCCACATGCTCAGAAATGAACAATTGCACATCACAGTGGTCACGTGCACGACACACCAAGGATTCTGTCCCCATGAACACGTGCACAGCCTGGGAGTGGCTGCCCCCAAGTGACACCCACAGAACAACATGTTCACCCCCATACACGGAATAGGTAATGCAGCCTTACATGCCTTAGGATACAGTGTGGACAGGCTGTGGTGTTGTAGGTGTGCCCCTCACTCCCTGGGAAGTATATGTGGCTGGCATATGTTCACCTGTGACAGGCATGGTGACATAAGCCAGTGACTTGTACAGGGACGCGTTGGACAGCAATGGGCCGATCGGTGCGCACACATTGGCCATTGCATTCAATGTGAGCGGGTACGCGTTGTATTCGCAATATGCGTTGGACAGCAATGGACTGATCGGTGCGCACACATTGGCCATTGCATTCAATGTGAGCGGGTACGCGTTGTATTCGCAATACGCGTTGGACAGCAATGGACCGATCGGTGTGCCCGGCCGGCCCATTGCATTCAATGTGTGTGGGTACGCGTTGTATTCGCAATATGCGTTGGACAGCAATGGACCGATCGGTGCACACACATTGGCCATTGCATTCAATGTGAGCGGGTACGCGTTGTATTCGCAATACGCGTTGGACAGCAATGGACCGATCGGTGTGCCCGGCCGGCCCATTGCATTCAATGTGTGCGGGTACGCGTTGCATCCCGGGTACGCGTTGAACAGCAATGGACCGATCGGTGTGCCCGGCCGGCCCATTGCATTCAATGTGTGCGGGTACGCGTTGTATCCCGGGTATGCGTTGTAGCAGCAATAGACCGATCGGTGTGCCCGGCCGGCCCATTGCATTCAATGTGTCGGACGCGTTGTATCCCGGTACGCGTTGAACAGCAATGGACCGATCGGTGTGCCCGGCCGGCCCATTGCATTCAATGTGTGCGGGTACGCGTTGTATCCCGGGTACGCGTTGAACAACAATGGACCGATCGGTGCGCACCCATTGGCTATGGCCTGGCCTGGCAACGGACGCGTTTTCAAATCTTGAATGAGTCTGATGCTGTAAATTCAGTTGGTCACCCACAACAATGTTGCAAATTCATGGGTGTCATGAAGTTGAACTTTTGAAGGATGCTGTGGGCGTGTGTAAGTGGTGCAATTCCATGTATTGGCCAGATTCAGAAGATGCAAACGACTTGGACCTATCACTTTGGACACATGGGACAGTATCTGCCTCTGCAGCACACATATAATGCTGGCTGTTCCCCTGAGAGCTCACTTGCCTGCACTACATGCTCCAGGACGACATCTGCCACCACCACTGCTGCTGTATCTGCACCCTCTGGACCCTGCAATGGCACGTACTGTGGAGAGAGCCCCAGCCTTCAGCACTGAGGAGAACCAGTCCCTGCTGGACAGCCTCCTTCCACAGTACAGCATGCTGTATGGGAAAGCAGGGGAGCAGGTGAGTGTGCTGTCCACTGCATCACTAAATGTGCATGTTGTCTGACTAGCAAGGCTTACAGTCTGCACGCCACTGGCTAGCAGGCTCACTGAGTAGTTGTCACCCCCCATAGTGTGTAGTTACATGCACTGAACAGGTATAGTGCAGTGACAGTGCATTTAAACAAGGTTTTACTTCCCAGGCAATGATACCATGTAGTAACTGCTGGCAAACTGTCCATAGCCATCGTTGCACTGCCTGTGTACATCATGTGCCCCTGTGATTGAGACATGTATATCCAACTGTGTAATGCACGGATATGTTGCATGTGTAGTAATGGCATTCTCACTTTGTCATCCTCACAGGTTGATGCCCACCAGAAGCAGCAGATATGGCTGACCATCGTCCGGGCAGTGAGATCTGTGGGGGACTACAAGCGCCGGATCCGCAACTGCCAGAAGAGGTGGCAGGACCTTCGGGGCTGGACCCGGAGGATCGCACGGGTCCAGCTGAAGCTGTCGCCTCCTCGCAGGAGGGGCGGACACCGGATCCTGACCCCCCACATGCTCAGGATCCTGGCGGTGGTCTTCCCTGATCTGGATGGGCAGCTGAAGGCCAGAGAGCAGCAAGGAGGGGGTGAGTCCATGACTGCATTGTGAACTTTGTCTGCCATGCTATGTGCCCTCCTCTGGCCTGGTTAAACTTCCACAGTACATCAGTCATGTGGTCCAGGACCCATGTCCCTCAATTGTGCACTGCCCACTCCTCATCTGATACCCAGGTGTGGCCCTTACAGTCAGGGAATTGTGTCACTTGGGTACTGTGTCCTTGCATTTTGCTTAACTCTAGGTGGGGGACAGCATTTGTTCCCCTAACTCTGTGGTGGGCATCATGGGTGGGTCCATTGCTTACACAATGCCTGTGTTCTGACATGTAATCTGCGTGTTACTTTGATATGTGGTCCAATTGCTGAGCTGATCCACCACATGTGCCTGGGGTATCTGGCACACACCCATGCTGCGGGTGGGAACAATGTTTGGGCCCCAGGAGTGTGTATATTACATGTGTCACACATACTTAGCCATCTGCCTACTGTCCAGGGCTCATCCCTCATTCATGTGGGGCAGGACAGTCATGCCTACTCCAGGCCATACAATACACTCTGTACTCCCACTCCCGTGTATCAGCTGACATGTTGTGCTCAGTGATATGTCCCCTCAGGTGTCTGCCTCTGTGTCAGTGTGCTGTGGCTTCGTTGTCAGGACTGCTGGGGTGTTTCTCGGTTGGGGCGCAGCATGCCACCGGAGATGTGACCATAGGAGACGATACTTGTGTGACACATAGGTGTTTGATCACCTGACCGTGCAGACTGGGGTATGCGAATGTGAAGTTCAAGCAGCTGTTTCCCATTCACAGCAGATTGTGAGGGGCTCAGGTTCAGAGGGTTGTGTTACAGATCTCCCATATGTCCAATCGGTATGACCTGGACCGATAAGGGTTCAGATGATGTGGTGTGTGGGGGATGTACATGTGCACTTGTTCAGCTCCAGGACTTGCATTCCCCATGACCTACTATTGTGACACAGTGCAGACTGTTGTTGTCTGGCTGCCCTGCCCATGTGACTGGAGACAGTGATGTATGACTTAGCAGGCATGCCTGTGCCATGGCATGTAACTTCCTATGAGTGATCCTGCAGGGGAGTGACATGTGCTACATGCACACCATTGTGGCAATGGCTATCAGGACATGGGTGCATCATGGTGTCTGTCGCTGGTATGCATCACATGCATTTCATATTTGACTCTGGGCATCACTTTCATCCGGACACCTGTACTGACTCAGTGGCAAGAGTTGTGATGTGTGCATGTTCACATGCTTCACCGTGTTCTCTGCACTGTCCAACTACTGTGTAGGTGGTGCATGTGTCCACACTGGGGTATTGCCATCCAACAGACACCAGACAGATGGGTGCAAGGCCAGGAGGGATGTGAGTGCCATGGTTGACCATAAGACTGACAATTGGCTTCTCCTATTCGGTTTGGGCACTTTTGGCAATGTTCAACTAAGGATGCCAGGGCTTGCTCTGTAATGTGCTGTACTTACTGTGGTGTGTGCGTTCGGTGCAGGTGACTGATGTCTGTCTGTTTCCCTATTGTTTGCAGATACATCCACGGCCACAGGAGGGGACAGCTCCACGGACCAGGAGAAGCCGCAGAGCCAGACTGGGTCAGCAGCCGAGGAGTGGTCGGAGGGACCCAGTGGCACGGAGGGCGAGGGGAGCCACACCGAGGAGTCCTCAGCACCATCCACCTCAGCTGAGGACCACAGCAGCTCGGAGGATGACTCCCTTGTGGATGCGGGTATCAGCAGCCACCACACCCCAGCTAGTGTTGCTGTCCCCGCCACCACCACCGCCCTCCCATCGGCTCCCATTCCTGAGGTCCGTGGAGGCTCCCATGTTCAGGAGCGTGTCTCCTTCGGGCCAGGCACCGCACCCCCTGCCCCTGTGTCCCCTGCTGCCCTGAGTGAGGAGTCTGTGTACCTCCTTCGCCAGCTCCATGTAGGGCAGACAGCGATGCTGAGTGTCCTCCATGCACACACCACTCTGTTGACTCAGCTGGTGTCGTTCATGGAGGGCATCTCATCGGGCATGTCTGCCCTACAGAGGGGCAATAGGTCCATGGACTCCTCCCTGACTGGCAGCAGTGTCCCTCCTCCGACAGTCCCTCACCCCATCCTGCCTCTGCCCCATCCACACTCCCCAGCACCTTACCTGTCCCAAGCACACACACACCGGCACAGGCACACACCAGCACAGACACAAGCAGCACACAGACAAACATGCCAAAATCAAGACACACATGCACGCACAGTCAGGGGACTGAAACCACACTCACAGCGGATGGGGCCCACACACACACACACGCATCCACGAGCACTGCGCAGTCCTCAGTTACCTCTCCCTCCAAAGCCCCTTCCCTTGCCTCACCTGCAACCCCAAAGACACAGCGGGTCTTCCTCAGTGACCTCGGCCTCTTCCCCTCCGATCCAGCTGATACAGCATTCACGGGGAAGAAGCCCACCCACACGGAGCGGAGTGCCCCTCGCCCCCGGACACCCTCTCCCAGGCACAGACTGACTGACGCCCCCATCCGCAAGTCCCCCCGGACCCGGAAGAGCAAGACCCCGCCGCTGCCCTGCAGCTCAGGCACCAAGTCTCCTTCCTCCATCCCTCAGGCCCCCACTCCACAGGTGCCCCCACCACACCCTGCCCCAGGTTCCCCCACCCACAGATACACCATCCCCAAAATGATCGGGCCTTCTCCCCCTGTCACTTGCTCTTCCGGCCCCACACCCCCCGCTGCGCTTGTCTGTGCCACTGGTGTGGAGACGGTGTCCTCCCCCTCTGTCCTGCCTACCTTACCTGATCCCCATTCTCCTCCCCTGGAGGTAGGCACTGCAGTGGAGTCCACTACCACCCGGTCTGACTTGGGCACTGCAGTGGGGAACCTGTCCACTCCATCTGCACGGCCCACTGCAGTCGTGCCGGCACCCACACCATCTGAGTCATGCCCCCCAGTTGTGCCGGCACACACCATGTCAGACACCTCCACTGCAGTTGTCAGTGGCTCTCCAGCACCCACCACCCCTTCCCTGCCTCCTTCTGGTGAGCCCTGATCCTGTCCCTGTGTACCTGGCCTGCCCCCTGTATGCCCCTCCGAGGGGATTGCCCCTGGTTTTTATCAAGGCAGGCATGCGTAGGGTGACATCTGCCACTGTCACCCTGTTTTGACTTTCAGGATGGACTGGCCATTGGCCTTTGTTTCTTTTTTACTGGACTTCAACTTTTGAACCCACATATGCTGAATAAAGCAACTTTCTGTTCTCTAGTGGTTTTGCTTCTGATGTACATGATGTTGATGATGCTAACCATGCCCTTGCTGCAGTGATGGTGATATTTGGTCTCATGAGAATGAAGTGTTACTGTGCAGGAACCCATGTGGTCCAGGGGGAATGTGTCCTATCCTGTAGTGTATCCATGTCATCCTTAGCAGCATCTGAGGGTGTCATGTTTTCAATATTTGGCAATGGGATTTCCTACTTACATTAGCAATGTCACATCTGTGGCTTCCACCCCTGCACATCTGTTGTGCTTGCCATTGTTCAATTAGTCTACTTCCCTGACCGTGTGGCCATCTCCACTGGACATGCAGGTTTGGGCATCAATGGGGAAGGACTCATCTGTGTTGTCAGTGCAACTTGCTATACATGTGTGTTGGATCTGTGCTGATGATTTCGTTGACACTCCCATGACCAGGCTGATGTGACGGGAGCCTTCATTTGATGCTAATTGTTGACTGTGTGACCAAGTGTTCTGCTGACATGATGGAGCCCTACTGAGGCAACATATGGCACAGCTTTCCTCACACAGGAGTGGAGTCCCCTCATGGCAGTGTGTACTCCTGTGACATCGCCTGCGCCCAAGGTGTGTGTTGTATGAGCATGTCTGTGTGTTCACTTCCATTTTGCTGTGCATGCTGGGATCCCTAGTGATGTTCCTGTTTGTGATGCTTGCTGAGTTGACCTATGTTCCCCCAAAGTCTTCTCCCTGGGTTCTCTGTGATGTGGGTGCATGGCACATTACTGGTCATCATGGTGTCACCCCTAGGTGTGTTTGCTGTCAGGGCTGAGTTTGTGGGCAGACGCAGATGGGACACAGTCAGGATTCCCCTTGGCACTTGTTGTTTACACCTGTCATGTAAATTCCAGTTTGTGTTAGCTTTCAGTGATTGTGACACGTTGTGTGTGTGACTGCTGGCACTCCTCAGGGTCAGGGCTGCAATGTTGGTAGTTGTCTATGTGTGTTCTTTGTGGGTGACCTTGGCTTCTTCATTGGTGTGGGACTGTGGCTGGGATCCCATTGGTTGGTGTGGTATTGCCGTCATGTCCATGTACAGCGTAGTGTGCAGTGTGTCAGACATTCAGGAGTCTTGTTGAGTGGCCATGTGTGATGTGTTTCTGCACCTTGGTTCCCACCACCACCCATGGGATTGTCATGGGTGCATGTGCAATGTCACCAGTGCATGTGAGCTTCACTGCTGCACATTGTTGGAGGTCGAGGTGTGTGGTGTTGAGTGTGTGCAGATGAGAGTTATTGCCCATCTAGACCCCTGCCTCCATGTTGGACTTGGCTTACTGGCAGTGCTGATTGATTTGTGCTTGTGTAAGTGTGATGGTAGTTTGTTGCTCAGGACACATGACTGTGGTTCACAGTGTGAACGACATCTAGCTTTGTCATCACAGTGGCATTGTCATGCAGCCCAGGGTCACCACATTGTGGGGACCCTGGGGGTAGTGCTGTGGTGTGTCTGTGTCTTGCTGTGTCAGTTGCTGTTCCTACATGCTTGTGTGACATGTGTGATTTGTGCTCCCTCTCATCTAACAATGCCTGATTGCCCACATAGGGGATTTGTGTCCATGAGTTACCTTTGTGTGGCACTGTATGCGCATCTGTGTAATTGGTATTCAGGCCTCATCATGTGTTGTGTGGTTGCCTGGGGACACTGGCACCCCCCTCACCTGTTGTGTTTGATGTGCAGTGTGGGTCTCCCTGTTTGTGTTTGTGCATCTGCACCACTGCATTGGCATATCTTTAGTGTGCCATTGGCTGTATGTTGTTTGGTGGGTTTCCCCTGCTGTCCCTGGGACTCCTAGGTCATTAGTCAGCACAATGATAATTGTTTGTGTGTCCCATTGCTGCCATGGTATGGTATCTGTTCACCTCACATCTACAGTCTCCACAGGGTATCTGCATTTGTGTGCCCATTGGTGCAAATATGTGGGTCTGCATTCTGATGGTCACTTCTGTCATTGTGTCATTGATGAATGTTGACAGTGTCAGCCCCATGGGTGATGTTTGTCTGCACATGGCCAAAGGTATGTCTTATTTGCACTGCAGTGTTTGCCTCCCCCAATCTATGTTGCTATGGGACACAAGCACTACTTTGCCACTGATGTGTTTGTTGTTCTGTGACCAGGAATCATCCATGCAGTTTGGCAGTTGCAGCTTTTTCAATGTCAACACTTACATTTTGGTCACTGTGATGATGGGGGTTTGGACCCCATTGCCACAATGTTCAAGATGTGCTTCAGCTATGGACCCCACACTTACCTTTTGGTCACTGTGATGATGGGGGTTGGACCCCATTGCCACAGTGGTCATGGTCTGCTTGCATTGTGGGGGCCACACACAGTTATGTGTGACACATGTGATAGGGGGTCACATTGTATGTTCAAAGTCATGTTCAGTGTTGTAGGCATTTGACACAGTCTACACACACTTGTCATGGTGTTGGGGGGGATGTCTTTATGTTGCATTCTTTATGTTGGTGTGTGTTTGTTGTGTCATGTATTAGCCATCCTGTGAGTGGGGGTGTTGTTGGTGGTAGGCATCCAGCCCCCCATGGGTAGAGGTGGTAGTAGTGGTAGGCATCTGGCACCCCATGGGTAGAGGTGGTACTAGTGGTAGGCATCTGGCACCCCCTGGGTAGGGGTGGTAGTAGTGGTAGGCATCTGGCACACCCTGGGTAGAGGTGGTAGTAGTGGTAGGCATCTGGCACCCCCTGAGTAGGGGTGGTAGTGGTGGTGGGCATCCAGCCCCCCATGGGTAGAGGTGGTAGTAGTGGTAGGCATCTGGCACCCCCTGAGTAGGGGTGGTAGTGGTGGTGGGCATCCAGCCCCCCATTGGTAGAGGTGGTAGTAGTGGTAGGCATCTGGCACCCCCTGAGTAGGGGTGGTAGTGGTGGTGGGCATCCAGCCCCCCATGGGTAGAGGTGGTAGTAGTGGTAGGCATCTGGCACCCCCTGGGTAGAGGTGGTAGTAGTGACAGGCATCCAGCCCCCCATGGGTAGAGGTGGTAGTAGTGGTAGGCATCTGGCACCCCCTGAGTAGGGGTGGTAGTGGTGGTGGGCATCCAGCCCCCCATGGGTAGAGGTGGTAGTAGTGGTAGGCATCTGGCACCCCCTGAGTAGGGGTGGTAGTGGTGGTGGGCATCCAGCCCCCCATGGGTAGAGGTGGTAGTAGTGGTAGGCATCTGGCACCCCCTGGGTAGAGGTGGTAGTAGTGGTAGGCATCTGGCACCCCCTGAGTAGGGGTGGTAGTGGTGGTGGGCATCCAGCCCCCCATGGGTAGAGGTGGTAGTAGTGGTAGGCATCTGGCACCCCCTGAGTAGGGGTGGTAGTGGTGGTGGGCATCCAGCCCCCCATGGGTAGAGGTGGTAGAAGTGGTAGGCATCTGGCACCCCCTGGGTAGGGGTGGTAGTAGTGGTAGGCATCTGGCACCCCCTGGGTAGGGGTGGTAGTAGTGACAGGCATCCAGCCCCCCATGGGTAGAGGTGGTAGTAGTGGTAGGCATCTGGCACCCCCTGAGTAGGGGTGGTAGTGGTGGTGGGCATCCAGCCCCCCATGGGTAGAGGTGGTAGTAGTGGTAGGCATCTGGCACCCCCTGGGTAGAGGTGGTAGTAGTGACAGGCATCCAGCCCCCCATGGGTAGAGGTGGTAGTAGTGGTAGGCATCTGGCACCCCCTGAGTAGGGGTGGTAGTGGTGGTGGGCATCCAGCCCCCCATGGGTAGAGGTGGTAGTAGTGGTACGCATCTCGCACCCCCTGAGTAGGGGTGGTAGTGGTGGTGGGCATCCAGCCCCCCATGGGTAGAGGTGGTAGTAGTGGTAGGCATCTGGCCCCCCCTGGGTAGAGGTGGTAGTAGTGGTAGGCATCTGGCACCCCTGAGTAGGGGTGGTAGTGGTGGTGGCCATCCAGCCCCCATGGGTAGAGATGGTAGTAGTGGTAGGCATCTGGCACCCCCTGAGTAGGGGTGGTAGTGGTGGTGGGCATCCAGCCCCCATGGGTAGAGGTGGTAGTAGTGGTAGGCATCTGGAACCCCCTGGGTAGGGGTGGTAGTAGTGGTAGGCATCTGGCACCCCCTGGGTAGGGGTGGTAGTAGTGACAGGCATCCAGCCCCCATGGGTAGAGGTGGTAGTAGTGGTAGGCATCTGGCACCCCCTGGGTAGAGGTGGTAGTAGTGGTAGGCATCTGGCACCCCCTGGGTAGGGGTGGTAGTGGTGGTGGGCATCCAGCCCCCCATGGGTAGAGGTGGTAGTAGTGGTAGGCATCTGGCACCCCCTGAGTAGGGGTGGTAGTGGTGGTGGGCATCCAGCCCCCCATGGGTAGAGGTGGTAGTAGTGGTAGGCATCTGGCACCCCTGAGTAGGGGTGGTAGTGGTGGTGGGCATCCAGCCCCCATGGGTAGAGGTGGTAGTAGTGGTAGGTATCTGGCACCCCCTGGGTAGAGGTGGTAGTAGTGACAGGCATCCAGCCCCCCATGGGTAGAGGTGGTAGTAGTGGTAGGCATCTGGCACCCCCTGAGTAGGGGTGGTAGTGGTGGTGGGCAGCCAGCCCCCCATGGGTAGAGATGGTAGTAGTGGTAGGCATCTGGCACCCCCTGAGTAGGGGTGGTAGTAGTGGTAGGCATCTGGCACCCCCTGGGTAGGGGTGGTAGTAGTGGTAGGCATCTGGCACCCCCTGGGTAGGGGTGGTAGTAGTGGTAGGCATCTGGCACACCCTGGGTAGAGGTGGTAGTAGTGGTAGGCATCTGGCAGCCCCTGAGTAGGGGTGGTAGTGGTGGTGGGCATCCAGCCCCCCATGGGTAGAGGTGGTAGTAGTGGTAGGCATCTGGCACCCCCTGAGTAGGGGTGGTAGTGGTGGTGGGCATCCAGCCCCCCATGGGTAGAGGTGGTAGTAGTGGTAGGCATCTGGCACCCCTGAGTAGGGGTGGTAGTGGTGGTGGGCATCCAGCCCCCATGGGTAGAGGTGGTAGTAGTGGTAGGCATCTGGCACCCACTGAGTAGGGGTGGTAGTGGTGGTGGGCATCCAGCCCCCCATGGGTAGAGGTGGTAGTAGTGGTAGGCATCTGGCACCCCCTGAGTAGGGGTGGTAGTGGTGGTGGGCATCCAGCCCCCCATGGGTAGAGGTGGTAGTAGTGGTAGGCATCTGGCACCCCCTGAGTAGGGGTGGTAGTGGTGGTGGGCATCCAGCCCCCCATGGGTAGAGGTGGTAGTAGTGGTAGGCATCTGGCACCCCCTGAGTAGGGGTGGTAGTGGTGGTGGGCATCCAGCACCCCATGGGTAGAGGTGGTAGTAGTGGTAGGCATCTGGCACCCCCTGGGTAGAGGTGGTAGTAGTGACAGGCATCCAGCCCCCCATGGGTAGAGGTGGTAGTAGTGGTAGGCATCTGGCACCCCTGAGTAGGGGTGGTAGTGGTTGTGGGCATCCAGCCCCCCATGGGTAGAGGTGGTAGTAGTGGTAGGCATCTGGCACCCCTGAGTAGGGGTGGTAGTGGTGGTGGGCATCCAGCCCCCCATGGGTAGAGGTGGTAGTAGTGGTAGGCATCTGGCACCCCCTGGGTAGAGGTGGTAGTAGTGGTAGGCATCTGGCACCCTCTGAGTAGGGGTGGTAGTGGTGGTGGGCATCCAGCCCCCCATGGGTAGAGGTGGTAGTAGTGGTAGGCATCTGGCACCCCCTGAGTAGGGGTGGTAGTGGTGGTGGGCATCCAGCCCCCCATGGGTAGAGGTGGTAGTAGTGGTAGGCATCTGGCACTCCCTGGGTAGGGGTGGTAGTAGTGGTAGGCATCTGGCACCCCCTGGGTAGGGATGGTAGTAGTGACAGGCATCCAGCCCCCCATGGGTAGATGTGGTAGTAGTGGTAGGCATATGGCACCCCCTGGGTAGAGGTGGTAGTAGTGGTAGGCATCTGGCACCCCCTGGGTAGGGGTGGTAGTGGTGGTGGGCATCCAGCCCCCCATGGGTAGAGGTGGTAGTAGTGGTAGGCATCTGGCACCCCCTGAGTAGGGGTGGTAGTGGTGGTGGGCATCCAGCTCCCCATGGGTAGAGGTGGTAGTAGTGGTAGGCATCTGGCACCCCTGAGTAGGGGTGGTAGTGGTGGTAGGCATCTGGCACCCCCTGAGTAGAGGTGGTAGTGGTGGTGGGCATCCAGCCCCCCATGGGTAGAGGTGGTAGTAGTGGTAGGCATCTGGCACCCCCTGAGTAGGGGTGGTAGTGGTGGTAGGTATCTGGCACCCCCTGGGTAGAGGTGGTAGTAGTGACAGGCATCCAGCCCCCCATGGGTAGAGGTGGTAGTAGTGGTAGGCATCTGGCACCCCCTGAGTAGGGGTGGTAGTGGTGGTGGGCATCCAGCCCCCCATGGGTAGAGATGGTAGTAGTGGTAGGCATCTGGCACCCCCTGAGTAGGGGTGGTAGTAGTGGTAGGCATCTGGCACACCCTGGGTAGGGGTGGTAGTAGTGGTAGGCATCTGGCACCCCCTGGGTAGGGGTGGTAGTAGTGGTAGGCATCTGGCACACCCTGGGTAGAGGTGGTAGTAGTGGTAGGCATCTGGCACCCCCTGAGTAGGGGTGGTAGTGGTGGTGGCCATCCAGCCCCCCATGGGTAGAGATGGTAGTAGTGGTAGGCATCTGGCACCCCCTGAGTAGGGGTGGTAGTGGTGGTGGGCATCCAGCCCCCCATGGGTAGAGGTGGTAGTAGTGGTAGGCATCTGGAACCCCCTGGGTAGGGGTGGTAGTAGTGGTAGGCATCTGGCACCCCTGGGTAGGGGTGGTAGTAGTGACAGGCATCCAGCCCCCCATGGGTAGAGGTGGTAGTAGTGGTAGGCATCTGGCACCCCTGGGTAGAGGTGGTAGTAGTGGTAGGCATCTGGCACCCCCTGGGTAGGGGTGGTAGTGGTGGTGGGCATCCAGCCCCCCATGGGTAGAGGTGGTAGTAGTGGTAGGCATCTGGCACCCCTGAGTAGGGGTGGTAGTGGTGGTGGGCATCCAGCCCCCCATGGGTAGAGGTGGTAGTAGTGGTAGGCATCTGGCACCCCTGAGTAGGGGTGGTAGTGGTGGTGGGCATCCAGCCCCCATGGGTAGAGGTGGTAGTAGTGGTAGGTATCTGGCACCCCCTGGGTAGAGGTGGTAGTAGTGACAGGCATCCAGCCCCCCATGGGTAGAGGTGGTAGTAGTGGTAGGCATCTGGCACCTCCTGAGTAGGGGTGGTAGTGGTGGTGGGCATCCAGCCCCCCATGGGTAGAGATGGTAGTAGTGGTAGGCATCTGGCACCCCCTGAGTAGGGGTGGTAGTAGTGGTAGGCATCTGGCACCCCCTGGGTAGGGGTGGTAGTAGTGGTAGGCATCTGGCACCCCCTGGGTAGGGGTGGTAGTAGTGGTAGGCATCTGGCACACCCTGGGTAGAGGTGGTAGTAGTGGTAGGCATCTGGCACCCCCTGAGTAGGGGTGGTAGTGGTGGTGGGCATCCAGCCCCCCATGGGTAGAGGTGGTAGTAGTGGTAGGCATCTGGCACCCCCTGAGTAGGGGTGGTAGTGGTGGTGGGCATCCAGCCCCCCCTGGGTAGAGGTGGTAGTAGTGGTAGGCATCTGGCACCCCCTGAGTAGGGGTGGTAGTGGTGGTGGGCATCCAGCCCCCCATGGGTAGAGGTGGTAGTAGTGGTAGGCATCTGGCACCCCCTGAGTAGGGGTGGTAGTGGTGGTGGGCATCCAGCCCCCATGGGTAGAGGTGGTAGTAGTGGTAGGCATCTGGCACCCCTGAGTAGGGGTGGTAGTGGTGGTGGGCATCCAGCCCCCCATGGGTAGAGGTGGTAGTAGTGGTAGGCATCTGGCACCCCCTGAGTAGGGGTGGTAGTGGTGGTGGGCATCCAGCACCCCATGGGTAGAGGTGGTAGTAGTGGTAGGCATCTGGCACCCCCTGGGTAGAGGTGGTAGTAGTGACAGGCATCCAGCCCCCCATGGGTAGAGGTGGTAGTAGTGGTAGGCATCTGGCACCCCCTGAGTAGGGGTGGTAGTGGTTGTGGGCATCCAGCCCCCCATGGGTAGAGGTGGTAGTAGTGGTAGGCATCTGGCACCCCCTGAGTATGGGTGGTAGTGGTGGTGGGCATCCAGCCCCCCATGGGTAGAGGTGGTAGTAGTGGTCGGCATCTGGCACCCCTGGGTAGAGGTGGTAGTAGTGGTAGGCATCTGGCACCCCTGAGTAGGGGTGGTAGTGGTGGTGGGCATCCAGCCCCCATGGGTAGAGGTGGTAGTAGTGGTAGGCATCTGGCACCCCCTGAGTAGGGGTGGTAGTGGTGGTGGGCATCCAGCCCCCATGGGTAGAGGTGGTAGTAGTGGTAGGCATCTGGCACTCCCTGGGTAGGGGTGGTAGTAGTGGTAGGCATCTGGCACCCCCTGGGTAGGGATGGTAGTAGTGACAGGCATCCAGCCCCCCATGGGTAGATGTGGTAGTAGTGGTAGGCATCTGGCACCCCCTGGGTAGAGGTGGTAGTAGTGGTAGGCATCTGGCACCCCCTGGGTAGGGGTGGTAGTGGTGGTGGGCATCCAGCCCCCATGGGTAGAGGTGGTAGTAGTGGTAGGCATCTGGCACCCCTGAGTAGGGGTGGTAGTGGTGGTGGGCATCCAGCCCCCCATGGGTAGAGGTGGTAGTAGTGGTAGGCATCTGGCACCCCTGAGTAGGGGTAGTAGTGGTGGTAGGCATCTGGCACCCCCTGAGTAGAGGTGGTAGTGGTGGTGGGCATCCAGCCCCCCATGGGTAGAGGTGGTAGTAGTGGTAGGCATCTGGCACCCCTGAGTAGGGGTGGTAGTGGTGGTGGGCATCCAGCCCCCATGGGTAGAGGTGGTAGTAGTGGTAGGCATCTGGCACCCCCTGAGTAGGGGTGGTAGTGGTGGTGGGCATCCAGCCCCCATGGGTAGAGGTGGTAGTAGTGGTAGGCATCTGGCACCCCTGGGTAGAGGTGGTAGTAGTGACAGGCATCCAGCCCCCCATGGGTAGAGGTGGTATTAGTGGTAGGCATCTGGCACCCCTGAGTAGGGGTGGTAGTGGTGGTGGGCATCCAGCCCCCATGGGTAGAGGTGGTAGTAGTGGTTGGCATCTGGCACCCCCTGGGTAGAGGTGGTAGTAGTGACAGGCATCCAGCCCCCCATGGGTAGAGGTGATAGTAGTGGTAGGCATCTGGCACCCCCTGAGTAGGGGTGGTAGTGGTGGTGGGCATCCAGCCCCATGGGTAGAGGTGGTAGTAGTGGTAGGCATCTGGCACCCCCTGAGTAGGGGTGGTAGTGGTGGTGGGCATCCAGCCCCCATGGGTAGAGGTGGTAGTAGTGGTAGGCATCTGGCACCCCCTGGGTAGAGGTGGTAGTAGTGGTAGGCATCTGGCACCCCTGAGTAGGGGTGGTAGTGGTGGTGGGCATCCAGCCCCCATGGGTAGAGGTGGTAGTAGTGGTAGGCATCTGGCACCCCCTGAGTAGGGGTGGTAGTGGTGGTGGGCATCCAGCCCCCATGGGTAGAGGTGGTAGTAGTGGTAGGCATCTGGCACCCCCTGGGTAGGGGTGGTAGTAGTGGTAGGCATCTGGCACCCCCTGGGTAGGGGTGGTAGTAGTGACAGGCATCCAGCCCCCCATGGGTAGAGGTGGTAGGCATCTGGCACCCCATGGGTAGGGGTGGTAGTAGTGACGGGCATCCAGCCCCCCATGGGTAGAGGTGGTAGTAGTGACAGGCATCCAGCCCCCCATGGGTAGAGGTGGTAGTAGTCGTAGGCATCTGGCACTCCCTGGGTAGAGGTGGTAGTAGTGGTAGGCACCTGCCACCCCCTGGGTAGGGGTGGTAGTAGTGACAGGCATCCAGCCCCCCATGGGTAGAGGTGGTAGTAGTGGTAGGCACCTGGCACCCCCTGGGTAGAGGTGGTAGTAGTGGTACGCATCTGGCACCCCCTGGGTAGGGGTGGTAGTAGTGGTAGGCATCTGGCACCCCCTGGGTAGGGGTGGTAGTAGTGGTAGGCATCTGGCACACCCTGGGTAGAGGTGGTAGTAGTGGTAGGCATCTGGCACTCCCTGAGTAGGGGTGGTAGTGGTGGTGGGCATCCAGCCCCCCATGGGTAGAGGTGGTAGTAGTGGTAGGCATCTGGCTCCCCCTGAGTAGGGGTGGTTGTGGTGGTGGGCATCCAGCCCCCCATGGGTAGAGGTGGTAGTAGTGGTAGGCATCTGGCTCCCCCTGAGTAGGGGTGGTAGTGGTGGTGGGCATCCAGGCCCCTATGTGTATATGTGGCATTGGTGATGGCCATCCCGCCCCTATGGTGCTGCTGTTGCTGGTGTAAGTAATTTCTGCATCCCTCTGTGTGTGTGTGATATGTCGGGTACGTGTAGTTTGTTTTTGTGGTTGGTGTCTGACTTACCTTCTGCGCCGTACGCGTCCGTGCCTGTTCCGGTAATAGATGTAGAATATTGGTAGGATCGGCACGATGGGATTCATGGTTGGTTCGTCTCGTTCGTCTTTCTCTTTGCTTCGCCTCGTCCTCGTCGCTGGCGTGTTCGTCTCGTAGCCGTTGATCGTGTTGTGGCGCGAATCGGAGGTTATGTGCGCCTCTCCCAGATGCTTTGACGTGCCTTGCGTAGCGACGGGTTCGGCGCGTACGGAAAGCGCATCGTACTTGTCCGGCCGGACGGTGCTGCATTTTAGCATCCGTGCGACTCGATTTTGTGTTTCCGGATCCGCCTCGGTCGGAAAACAGGACCTGGATTGGGTGAGTACGACTGGGTCGGAATCTATGCAGTTGTGCGCATCGTACTTGCTCGTTCGGAATAATGTGCAAATCGGTCGGGAAACAGGCATTCGCCTGGCTTTTTTCCCAGCCGAATAGTGTTAGGTGCGCCTCCGAGCGAGATCGGAATCGGCCCCTATGTGTTTTCAAATAACCCTCACACACCAAATGTTTATTTGGTGTTATGCTTCATCATAGGGTCCTTCCTGTTCCGGGACAGGGCGTGCTGCGACCTACGGAGACGTGGGAGCACTTACTTTGTGAAAAACTATGTGTGGTGCAGATGTGAGACTGGTAGGGTCAAAAGGGATTAGTGGTGCAAGTTAAAAGGTTACCTGGCTAGTGGAAAAAATATATTTTATTACTCTCCCTAGCTGGTAATATTAAAAAGGGGAACGGAGGCGGTGTTCGTTTAATGAGATACCACCTCACGGGTCAACATGTTTCAAAAGCCATCCCCCTGGCTTTCTCGTTGGGACGGTGCATTAATTGATTAATATCATGGGCCTGTCAATGTAAGCCACAATTTATGCTATTTAGATAAGCATGCAAACCATACCTAATTGGTATCTGTTTCCAAAATACTCTGTAAGGGAGAAAACCCAGGAGAAACAAAATTTACTGTGTTCAACACATCACCATCATGTGGAAAAATTTGGGTGGAAAAATCCACTGTGATATATTTTTCTCAAACTTGAGGTGCACCACACTCATATTCTATAATGGGTGCTGTGCTGCCCAAGGCTGGTGTTGCCAAATCACTTTAAAAACACTTAAAAACACACCGTTCAGATTGATGGTTTTAAAGATATGTGTCATGTACATACATCACACACTTATTTTGTTTAGTTATGGCCAACTGTGCAATCGCAATTTGTTACATACATTACTCTTGTAAAACTATAGCTCCATGAGCTTAGCACGGAAGGGGAGGGCGCCTGTAGTCAAACACTGCAGGAGGAACAGAGAAGAAATTTTTTAGGTAGTTAGACCTCATTCGTTTGTCATTGTTGTAACAACAAATGGCTTAGAGGCCAGCCTAGCCTCTACTTACATCATCAAGGCTGCACGCTCGCCAGATAAATACCTTGCCGTGGCTCCGTGGAACGTCTACTGAACGTTCGGAGCCTCTATTTACATCCCGCTTGGAGGAAAAAGGCGCTAAGAAGTGTTGAGAATACTAGAGCTTAACCTTCTCAAAATGGCCCCCGTTCGTGTGTCATTTGCATAGGGATTTTTTACTTCGCTTCCTGTTATACGAGCGTGTATTTATATAGACTAAATCCTAGATGTTCACTTTTACAAAAATAATAATTTGAGGCAGGTTTTTTAAAAATACAGTCTATTGCAATGTAGTGATGCCGATTTTTGCCAGCATATGTTATTAATAATTACTTGCAGGTGCGCGCTTAAGAAGTGTTGAGAACACTAAAGCTTAACTTTCTCAAAATGGCCCCCGTTCGTGTGTTTATTTGTAAAGGGATTTTTACTTCACTTCCTGTTCTGCACTGCCACAAGGTGCCATTTTATTTCTAAATCAGAAATCCAAAAAAGCAGCTAAATTAATTTCCAATATTAGAAAAGAGCAGGGGCTGCAATAAGAACCTCCAAACTGAGCATTGGAAGTGTGAAGAAAAGAAACTGGGTAGGGACTTCCTTTCTAGCATAGTGAAAAGTGTATTGTCCAATGAAATCCCTTTCTTCCATAGTTATGTTATATTCACGAACGCCGACATATTCGCGAACGCTGACGTATTCAAGATTACTGGAAATACCATAAAACAGTGTTGAGCCTTAATTTTACTTATGAAAATCTCACTTTATATGTTACATTAGTAAACCACAAATCACAAACATTAAATGCAATGTGTGAATATATGTTTTTTATACCATCAAGAAAAAATTATGGTGATTCCGCAGATATCCACGGTAGCGGAATATATGTATTGGAACTCTTTGTGATGAATTAGCAAATATAAAAAAAGAAAATCCTTCTGGGCACATCTGTTTCTTGATGCAGAAGAAAATGATGTTGCGATCTTGATGCCCAAGAAAATGAAGACATCTCCATCAAACAAATAGGCCCTTGCTTCATATGGTTAGGAGAAAGTACCTATGCTTGGTAGAGATTTACCTCTTTGTAGTGTAGTTGTCTTCTCTACTGGAGGAATGATGTTATCACAGATTTCTAGAAGGGTAGGTTATGAATCCTGCGACTTCAGTTCAACGAGTGGCGTGGGTCTTGGTTTAGCGGAGCAGTGGAGTGGGGGTGCGGTGGCACGGCGGCTAGGGGTGCAGGCAACAGTCGTTAAACAACCATCCTGCAGTCCTGGTCCTCAGACCGTGGAGAGCCGGCCGCCATACAGTTATACATACAGTTATACCGCCGCAACGCAAATTGGCAAATTGGCTCCGGGTGCAACCTTCAACCACATAGCCCGGTCGCACCCGCAGCTGCAGCCCAGTAGCCTCTGCAGCAGGAAGCCTCCAGCAGTTCAGCAGCAAGACGCTTTCGGGACATAGCGGCTCTTAGTTGGCTGGTAAGCGGTGACGTGCAGTATGGTCTTCCCTGACTTCTTGCACCAACTTCCTAAGTAGAAGGGAGTAGGCGGGAGGGAGCGGACAAGCATAGCAGCTGCTGTTAGTGGCTGCAACTCCGAAAGAGAGAGCCTGCAGACGACCTCGGAGGTGGCCTGACGAGTGTCAGGTGAGGCCTGCAGGTCTCCCTGGTCTGTCCTGGTGTGCTCCGCTGCGCCCCGCTCGATAATCGGCCCCCCAGCCCTCCACCCCCCTTGTTAATTCGTCCTCCTCCATGGATTGGTGCTGGTGATATTGGCAGAGGCACTGTTTCACTGGGTTTCCGTAACCTTGCGCATTGGTCTAGCCCGGTAGTACGGGAATATAAAAAAAGGTGGTTACAAAAGTGATTTGAAAGAGCCACAATCATCTACTCATCACTTAAAAATAACGTCAACAGCAAGCATAATTAGAGTGAGTTGCAGCCCTCTCACCTGCATTGCGAAAGGAGATCGCTTCAGTGGACTGGTATACACTCTGCTGGTTGGAGGAATTAAGAACTGATCTGGTCTGTCCCAAGAAATCGGATCTTTCAAGGCGCATTATAGCATCTGTTTAACCCTAATATGGGGAGGCACAAAGCCACAGAGACAACCAAGGAAACGATACCATCAGAACTGGAGATACAGTCCCTGAAGGAGGGGGCGACCCTGCCTGTGTTCTGTGACGACACAAGGGGATGGTCGACCCGCTCGTTCCGCTCGACAAGAGGCTCAATCAGGAACTATTTTCAGTCTACTAGTGCGCATTTGGATTTGTCTTCAGTCAAGGGTGGACTGGCTCTGGAGTGGACAAGCTTAGACCCCTCCTCACCCGGTGAGGTGTGGTGCAGCGGCCAGAGCAGCTGACTTCGGAGCACAGGGCTCACGGTTCAATCCCGGCTCCGGCGGCAGCTCAGCACCATGTGACTCTGGACAATAGCTCACTTAATTTCCACGACTGTCCCCAGCGCCTTGAGACCTGTAAGGGTGAGTAGTTTGCGCTTTACAAATACAGATTTATTTTTATTTATTTATTTATTTTTATTTATTTATTTATTTATTTTACCCGTGGAGTCTAACTTACTTAGCAACAGTTCCAATTCACCAACAAGTCCACATACATGTCCGAAGATGCTAGACAAAGTTTCAAAAGTTGGCAAAGCAAGCGGCCAGCAAGTGGAGCAGAACACCATGATCCCTGATATGGGTGCCAACAAATCCTACATCGAGGGCAACGAGGATAAAATTGATCATGGACTCTCCTTATCGCCCCTGCCCCTGGCTTTTAAATCCGGCAACAACATACTTAGTTCCCAACTAGTTGAACCGATCAATAATAAAATCTTAGTAGTCGCCCAAGTGCTGCAAAGCAAGGACTCAGGGAATAATCAAGGCTCACCTTCCCCTGTAAAGTTGAATGCCCCATTAGGAGGCAACCTCTCGGCAAACACAAACATAAACTCTCCCTCTTTTATTCCAACAACGGGTGGAAACGTCATGGATCATGAGCAAGGAAACTTTTCATATCAGTTTTTAGCTGCCATGAAAGAACAAATAGAGGGCACGCTAAATAAAACGCCGATGATTGGACGGAGGGCTTGCAATTATTCCCCTGTTTCAGAATTGGTTTCCGAAAAGATTTCTACATTGAGGGATATAAGTGCCCAGCAGGATATAATGGCCAGGGCGCTTCTTTGGCAGTCGGGGAAAATGGAACTCCAGATAGATCTTCTTCAGTCATTTGCAACTCACCTGGCAGAAATAGAGAGCAAATTAACACAATTGGATATGAAGCTAAGAGCTCTGGATATGCAAAAAGCTTGTTTATGTTCCCCCATTATAGACAATCTCAGTACTCTCCCGGAAATATTGAGATCACTGGTGAAGGGCATTAAGAATTCAAAGGTGGATTTAATTTACCAGGATATAAGTTTATTGCCAGAGGAGCTGGAAAGGGCCCCGATGTATCATTATGTTCCCAATCTACCACGGGGGAAGCAGAGCTGGAGATGGTCGGTGCTACTCAACCAGATCAGTCGGAGCAAGTAAGCAGTGAGACGCCAAGGGAGCCAAGTAAGACAACTGAGCCAGCGCCAGGGATTCAACTCAGCTGCACCACAGAGAATATAGTAGGGACCGGTCTTTCAAGGAGAGCAAAAAAGAAGCTAAAAAAGCAATTGAAAAAACAACGCTTAATAAAAAAAGGAAGCCTTAAACCAGCGTCAATGATCCCTACTAAATTATTCCCAATATTTGAGCAGAGAAAGACAGCTAAGGACCAGCAGGTGTTATCAAAAGCCTTCGATCTACCGAATGGACTAGGTGGCACTGGATCAAACAAACAGGTGGACCAGGTCACCGGCTTGTTTTCGGGGAAGGTAGATTCCAACATGGGTTGCAAAGGAAAAAACTATGGGCAGCAGCAAGAGGCTGTCCGTACTGTAAAGGACATAGAGACTCAAGCAGTTTGGGGGTGCCCGCAAACCTACACTCCAAGGACAGAGCCAGATTACAGCCAAGTACTTTTAAAGGAAGACCCTCCTACAGGTGAACAGTGGGCGGATCGATTTCACTTGGACGAACAGGGCCGTATGGTAGGTCCAGATTTCTGGACCCATCAGACGAGAATACCATCATCAGACCCCCATAAGGCACCCGAGGATAGTATAACGCAAGGGTTTGGGAGGCAGGAGGCGACGATCCTAAGTGGAATTCAAGGCTCTTGCCACCGAAAACAAGCCCCGACTCAGGGGACAAGAGTCAACTGGAACATAGTAGAGAGTAGGGCGGAGACTGAGTACACTACATTGATTAAACGAGGGGAGACTAGACCTGTTTACTTGGGCAAGACAGGGGCAACGGCCATTGATCCACTGGAATTGATTTTTATTCCCAGGTATTGCCCAAGGGGCCCTCAGGATATGCTTAATCAGGGGAACCTGCTGGAACTGTGTTCCCATGTTCCAGCCCTGAACCACATTACCTCAGATGATTTTTTATGGGTAAAATTTGTCTCAGACGAGATGATTGGCACAGGAAAAGTCTTGCGCACTGCATGGAGGACTGGATCTCTGAGAGATACAGTGTGGGGTGAAAAAGAAACCTTTGTGGATTGGGGGATCGAACTTGTGAAATCTACCCCGCCAAAATACCCGTATGTTTTACTAAACCCCCCCACAGGACAGTTAACCCACAGCGTTCTTATGGGCACATCAGGCGGAAGTAGAAACTGGCAACCAGAGGAGCCCACAAGATCAAGATCACTAAAGGTCGTTTGCTCGCATAACCTGAGAGAGGTGAGATTTAGCCCAAAAGAATACACCGGGTAGGAGGCAGCGCAAAGGGCAACAGCCATACACAAGTCTCTGGGCCATATGCCTCAGTCCTGATGAGAGCACCCGTCGATTAAATGGGAAACCGCAGTTGAAGGCGCTAACTAATCCTCGATGCCCAAAACAGTTCACAAGGATGTCGAACCCTGAATTAACTATAATCTCATGGAATGTAGCAGGGCTCAAAAAACTAATGGGAAGCAAGCAAGGGCGCCAGTATTTGGGTACAGTTGACATCTTATGTCTTCAAGAAACTTGGGCTCTGTCTCCTACCACTCTATCAGGCTTCTATGAGATATTCACTGCTGCATCGCAGCTGAGCCACTTTGGTCGTCCATCAGGGGGTCTGTCAATTTTCATCAAGCATATTGCTAACCTGTCGGTGATGGCTCTTGACAGTAACTGTTCAGAAGCCCGAGTGATCTGCATTCGTGGTTTGAAAACACACAATAAACAAATGGTTATGATAGTGGTTGATTGCTATCTGAATGCTTCCAGGAAGGCAAGGACAATCTTGGTAAAGCAGTTTCTTGAATGCCTTGAAGACCTCTTTTTGAATACCCGAATTGCGAATTTATTATTACTGGTGATTTTAACATTAGGGAGTTGTGGGAAAAGTCAAATGGTGGTTTTAAGGAAATGACTGACATTGGAATTAATGGTTTTATGGACAACCACAAGTTAGTATCTGCTCAGGCAGTTTGTGAGTTGAGAAATAAGGAGTTGATATTCCCGCCAACCTGTAAAAATGTATCAACTATCGATTACACCTTTTTATCCTTAAGCTTGGCTGCACGTTTAAATCACTTCGACATTATAATTAGAGCAGAAAGTGACCACAATCCTTTAAGAAGCACGCTGAGCCTAGCCTTGAATCCAGCTGATAAAGCCATTAATGTGGGTAATTCATCTGGAGAGGAAGGAGAGAAGCTGGTTAGAAAAATCAAATGGGTTACTGCATACAAATTCTATGTTAGTACATGGCTACAAGATCTGGTGGCTATTATAAATACAAACTATTTTGCGGGCTTTCTACAGAAGTGGGGAAGGCCTATGGTGAACTTACGAACGCACATATTAGAGCAGGAGGGCGGGCACAATCTTCAAAAGGGGGGGCACAACCCAGTAAGGTCAGGCAATTTTTGCAAGACAATCATTGTATCCAGACTAACACTACGTAAAGCGCGGCGTGTGCACCAATGTAATCCCTCAAATAAAACAGCTGCAGCAGTGAAATTGGCAAAAAAGTCACATAACAAAATCGTTTGGGAGATTCAGAAGTAAAGAAAGGATAAGCATGGGGTCACAATCTTTCAGCTATTAAAGGATTCAAACCAAGCCCGATTTTGGGCCCACATTAATAAATTAAAAAATGGGAACATGGGCAGGGAAAATGGGGTCTCAGACTCAGCCTGGGTGCGGCACATTGTTGAGCTGTATGTGGTACAGGAAGGAATGGGCCAGCCCGAGGAAGAGAGCCAGGGGGCTGAGCGCAAACTAACAGATAGGCGAAAGGTGGCAAAGGTATTAGTAAAGCTGAAAGCCAATGGAGCGCCGGGCCCGAATGGGCTTCCAGCTGGCCTTTTCAAGGAGGCGCATGAAGTTTGGGCAGTAGTGTTGTCAGCACTTTATAATCACTGCTTTTTAAGCGCTGATATACCGGATGGTTGGAGAGGATTAATTTTGTGCCCTATATATAAGAGCGGAGATCGGACCACAGCCGCAAACTATAGATTGGTTGCCTTACTGGATATTGAAGCAAAAGTCTATGCCTGAATTTTACTAGAACAATTAGAATCTTGGGTGGCAGAAGAGGGAATATTGCCATTTTTTAAAACAGGGTTCAGGGCTGGTGCTTCCACTGTAGATAATATTCAAGCTCTCTCTGTCCCTAGGCATAAGGTTGTCCAGAAGAACAGACCACATCTCCTGTGCTACTTTATAGATATTAGTGCAGCTTTTGATAGGGTAGATATGGCCATTTTATGGAGGAAGCTTGCGGGCTGGGGTATACCATCAAACTTGTTAAGAGCCATCATATCGTTATATACAGAGACATGGGTTCGAGTAAAAATTAGTGCATCAACAGTAACACAGAAAGCAAAAACGAACCGAGGGTTAAAACAGGGTTGCGTGTTGGCACCCATGTTGTTTAATTTGTACACGGCAGATCTAGGGAAAGCTCTGGAGGGCTGTAGCTTGGTCCCCCCTAATCTAAATTCAGTTAGATTACAAATAATCCAATACGCCGATGATATTGTGGTCATGGATCACACCAAGTCAGGGTTGCAAACAGCTTTAAACGCTTTAGGAAGTTATAACAAAGCGAACCATTTATTGGTTAATCAGTCCAAAACTAAAGTCCTGATATTCGGGTCTTACCGTAGGAAGAAGTTGGCAACCTGGCAGTTGGGAGGTCAGACCATCACCACTGCAAGGCATTATAAATATCTGGGCGTGTGGTTTAATGAATCTGGTTCTGCAGCAGCCCAAGTTAAAGATATTAATAAGAAAGCGGCAGCTATGGAATTGGCCAGCTGAATCATCTATTAAGTAGCGCTTCTGCTTCACCTATTTTAAGAGTTATAAAGGCAACTTTACTCCCAGCTTTGCAGTACGGGCATCTTGCCTATCCAGGCACGATGGACGAAGCGTTAGAGCAATGCCACATTAGAGCATATAAAAAAATATTCCGTCAACCACTACATGTCCGACGCTCCAGGTTAAGACTTGAGCTGGGGTTAATAACTCAATCAATAGATGGTAAGGCTTCCTTGATTAAAATATTATATCAGGTGTAGAAGGGCCCCCAAGCATTCCTTAAAAAATTATTTGCAACCGATTTATGAAAAATTGGGTAATCCTTGGTCTAGCCTACTTAAAGAGGCGATTCTGTTACTCAAGATCGAGGAGTCCGCTTTGGGGGTCGGTGCCATCCCTTATTGGGCATGGAAGACAGCCATTAATAAGCAAATGAAAGAGTCCTCCTGGAAACAGGATATATGGTCTGTTGAGAGTCAAGGATGGGCTCAGCCCCTGGCGGACTGCTATCGTGTTGGGAAACCACAAAACTATTTCTCGGATCTCATTAAGGCAAACACTCGGAACCAAATCCTATATATCAGAGTGCTTGAGTTACCAATAAGAGATTTTAACCCGCGTTGGGCAGGTGGTGGGGGTGATTTTAAGTGTAGGCTATGCAATAATTATCGGGTATCATGGTTTCATTTATTATGCTTTTGCCCGGCCCTAGATCAATAAAGGAGACTACTGCTAAAACCTATTTTTCTGCCAGAGGGTGTTCGCTCTTGCGCACAGGCATCTGACTTTTGCTTTAGCCTCAGCTCTCCTGGTGGGCTGGGGAGATGTGCTGCATTTGTGAATATTTTAAACAAATTATTGTTGAACACTCGGGCGAGAGCAGTTCCTCTGAAATAACGTCTGCGATTATCTAAGTCTAAGCTTTGCAGATGTGTATGTATGAGCTGGGAGACAGTGGACATTTAGGACGGATGGGGCCCGGTGGTGAGGTTTAATCCTTCTTAGATGGAATCTTGGGAGGCACGGCTCGTAAAAGAAGTAACGGTAGCTCTAAGTAAGGCAAGTTTAGAATGCTACACACATCTCGTCCTTCAGATTGAATTGCCAAATCGGCCTCAAGTAAAGGCTATGGCATTATTTTAATTGAGCCCAAGATATTATAATCTAGCCTTGTGTACATACAGTTGACTCTGTTTTAGGATTACATTATATACTACATGTATTTTAGTGTTAAGGAGATTATGCTCAACTGACTGATGGAGCTGACCCTGTCGGACTGGGTAAGAGCGAGGCATTTGGTATTTTAATAAGGGTACTGTATAGGTTATTTAAAGAATGGAATATTGCGATTACAGCATTTAATGAGTCTTAGATGATGAAGTGATTCATATTGTTTTATTCTAAAGATTTTATGTCTATTTGTTATGGTTTTAATTAACTATACAATAAACGTTACAACACAGATTTCTGGATAAAGACACAAGAGAAACAATCTCAATGAGAAAATGTCAAGAAGGATGGTGGTGACAGATACTCATTATCCATCATGCAGTTATAGGTTACAATACACATTCGGCATTTGCCAATTGAGATAGCACTTACTAATTAACTGGCATAAACTACTCCAGCTGGGTAGACCTTTTGTGCAAAACTGTGGACTCTTGTTTGATAAATGAGCAGGTAATATTCCTTTATGCCCTGATGCTCATTTCACGAAAATTAAGCCTCGACGGGCAGTACTTATTAATCTAAACATAGCAGATGCCCCACTTAAAGCTCCCCTTTTGTAAAGGACAAAAGGTCTTATGTTCCTGGTCTTCACTAAGGCAAAGCCAGTGTGTTTTCTCAGCAATTTCACATTGAAAATTGAACTGAAATCCTTGGTAAAGACAAATGCATCATTGATCTATTACAGCACTATCTGTAATGAATGTGACAAATGGGTTCTTTCCTGACCTCTCCTGGTGAGAGCAGAGTCCATTGTTCTCCCTTTCAATGACTATAAATATGCAAAATTGTAGAATGACCTAGAGTCATTATCCATTTGGCTCTGCCCCATCCACCTTTGTAGTATGCTATTCACAAACCTATACAGCCACTCAAACACCCAGACCCATACACTTACTCACACCCACAAAATCACTCACACACCCACACAGCCATTCACACACTCACTTTCTGACTTACAAAGCCACTCATACACACTGTAAAAGGTTACAGGTTACAGCTAAGAAATATAATTAGATAAGCCTTAGAAATTCACTGAAAACAACAAAGGTTACAGTGATGTCATAGAAAGGAAATAACATCAAAAACCTTAGAAATTCTCTGACAAAACCAAAGGTTACACAGTTGTTATAGTTTGGCTCAGATTTCACATGCACAAAACCAGTGAAATTCATCAGTTTTTAAAAATGTTTATCTCCTAACTATAACATCTCTGTAACCTTTGTTTTGTTCAGTGAATTTCTATGGTTTTAAAAATGTTATTGCCTGGCTATAATGAACCCTGTAACCTTTGGATTTTTTTCTGAAATCCGTGAAAATATGAATCCTCCTCTACCAAAGATAATGAGACTACAAAGCGGTGAATCTCCACCAAACAAGGGTACTTCCTCTTAGCCCATCCTGTTTCTTCTGAGTGCCTTCTCCTGCTTTTACCTCATTTCTTACAGCTTTCTCCTTCCTCTCCCCCATTTTTCTGAGTGCTTCCCCCTGCTTTTGACTCTTTTTAAAAATTTTCCCCGTTCCTCTACCCCATTTTTCTGAGTCCTTTCTCCTGCTTTTGCTTTATTTTCTTTTAGTGCTTTCTCCTTCCCTCCTATTTCCTAGTTTTTCTGAGTGCTTTCTCCTGCTTGCTTTGGCTCATTTTTTACTGCTTTCTCCTGCTTTTGCCTCCTTTTTTATTGCATTCTCCTTCCTATCCCCTTGTTTTTCTGAGTGCTTTCTCTTGCTTTTGCCTAATTCTTTACTGCTTTCTCTTTCCTTTCCCCCGTGATTCTAAGTGCCTTCTCCTACAGTGGCCATCACATACATACATGAGGCCTTGCAACACTTTTGCGCCACCGGTGCATCACTTTGACGCATCAGCAGCGTAAAAAAATGCGCCATGTTGCGCCATATTTACAAAGTGACGCATCTCAGCAGATGCGCCACTTTGTAAACCCCTGCTCTACATTATACCTGCGTCAGGTTTAATGTATGCAGGTTAGGCTTTCCTCCGCAATAAAGGGTCGTAGAAGTGGCACTTTGAAATCTATGAGATTTCACTGCAACACTTCTAGGACACTATTGCGTCAATATCTTACAGCTGCCTCAGAGCAGGCATAAAACTGACACAGGCCCTTTCACATGGGGCTTGGCCCATGTGAAAGAACACATTGCTGGAGTTGTGTCTGTTTCCAGACGCACCCCAGCAATGCGCAACTTTTGCACCTACAGATACCTCAGAAATACTGACCTATCTTTAACTCCTTGCGAAATGGAGCGCCGTACATTAAATAAGGCGCATCCATCCTGTCACAAGGAGGGCGCACTGAAAACTGTTGCATCGCTGTTTTCACACAGTGATGCAACAGTTTTCATAAATGAGGCCCTAGGTTTATTGCATTGTCGGCTAATCTTACACGCTCAGCGCAAATGTATCTTCAGCAGACCAGTAGCAGTGTCAATGAGCGTCTTCTATAATGTGGGCACTTCACAAACCCTGTTAATTTAAGGTATGTGAACCGTACAATGTGGGTTACAGGTAACGCATGTGTTTTTGTATCGCGAAAGCGTATGCTAATATTCTTGATTACAACATCTGCATTTCCACATGCTTTTTTCAGTTAACCCCTTCGATGCTCATGACGGAAAGGTTCCGTCATGAGCATCGGTGCCCCTGTGCTCATGACGGAACCATTCCGTCATGAGGCCAGGGGCACGAAATCCCTCTGCGGCACACAGCAGAGGGATTTCTATTTCACCCCTGTGACCTTGGGAGCTGGGAAGAGCTTCCCAGCTCCCGAGGCCCCTCCCTGGTTTCTGTGCCATGAGGATCAGCGCGCACGTCGCTCTGTCCTCATTGCACAGAAACGAAGCTGAAATGAGCCTTTAGGCTCATTTCAGTTTCACTTTCTATGTGCTCAGGAGGCTATCTCAGCCCCGGGCACGTAGAAAGAACGGGAGAGGTATCATTGGAAGGGAGAATCTCCCCTTTCCAATGGTACCCCTCCCAGTGGATCCCTGCAGGGATTGCCCCAGGAGGGCAATCCCCAAGCAGGGATCCACCCACTAGACACCAGGGAGGGGGTGGCCCATTGGGCAAGGGCTTTTGCTCCCCCAATTTTTGGGGTATGATTTAGTCTTTTTGCCCCCAGGGGGTAAAAGCCCACTAGACCCAGGGATATTTTTTTTTGGCCGCATAATTTATTAGGGTGGGGGCTGCCCATAAAGGGCATGTCCATGCCCCCACCCCACAAAATTTACAGCCTTTCTGCCCCCGGAGCGAGCAAAAAGCCCACTATAAGCCAGGGATTTTTTATTATAATTTGTGGTGGGGGCTGCCCAATATGGGCATGCCCATGCCCCCACCCACCCCCGCAAAAATGACAGCCTTTCTGCCCCCTGGAGGCGGCTGGGAGCATTAGTCCCAATCTGCCCCCGGGGGCTAAAAGCCCACTAGATGCCAGGGATTTTTGGGGGCAAATTTGAATTAGGGTGGGGCTCCCCAAAACGGGCATGCCCATGCCCCCACCCCCTCCCCGCAAAAATAACAGCCTTCCTGCCCCCTGGGGTGCAGATGGGAACAATAGCCCCAATCTGCCCACGTGAGGCAAAGCCCACTAGACACCAGGGATTTCTTTGGGCAAATCTTAATTAGGGTGGGGGCATTGGCATGCCCGTTTTGGGCAGCCCCCACCCTAACTAAAATTTGCCCCAAAAACTCCCTGGCGTCTAGTGGACTTTCTGCCCCCCTGGGGGGCAGATAGGGGCATTAGCCCCCAATCTGCCCCACCGGGGAGGGCAAAAAGCCCACTAGTCAGCCAGGGATTTTTGGGGGCAAATTTGAATTAGGGTGGGAGCTGCCCAAAATGGGCATGCCCAATCCCCCCACCCCCTCCCCGCAAAAATGACAGCCTTCCTGCCCCCCGGGGGGCAAAAAGCCCATTAGACGCCAGGTATTTTTTTGGACAAATTTTAATTAGGGTGGGGGCATTGGCATGCCCATTTTGGGCAGCCCCACCTAATTAAAATGTGTCCCAAAACTCTCTGGCATCTAGTGGGCTTTTGCCCCTGGGAGGCAGATGGGAGCATTAGCCCCCAATCTACCCCGCCGGGGGGGCAAAAAGCCCACTAGACGCCAGGGATTTTTTGGGGCAAATTTGAATTAGGGTGGGGGCTCCCAAAGCGGGCATGCCCATGCCCCCACCCCCTCCCCGCAAAAATAACACCTTTCCTGTCCCCCCTGGGGGGAAGATGGGGGCATTAGCCCCTAATCTGCCCCACCGGGGGGGGGGCAAAAAGCACAGTAGTCGCCAGGGATTTTTTTGGGGCAAATTTGAATTAGGGTGGGGGCTGCCCAAAATGGGCATGCCCATGCCCCCACCCCCTCCCCGCAAAAATTACAGCCTTCCTGCCCCCCCTGGGGGGCAGATGGGGCAGTAGCCCCCAAATTGGCCCCCGGGGGGGCAAAAAGCCCACTAGACGCCAGGAATTTTTGGGGGCAAATTTTAATTAGGGTGGGGGCATTGGCATGCCCGTTTTGGGCAGCCCCCACCCTAATTAAAATTTGCCCAAAACACTCCCTGGCCTCTAGTGGACTTTCTGCCCCCCTCCCCGGGGGGCAGATGGGGGCATTAGCCCCCAATATGCCCCGCCGGGGCATATTGTGGGGAAAGTTGTGGCGTCACCGGGCTGACATAAATTTCCTACCAGCCAGCGTTCCCCCTGGTCTCCCGATAAAAATGGTGCCTCACTCGGGTGGGAGGCCCAAGTACCCGCGACAGGCAAGGGCCCAAAACGTATTGAGGCAACATCAAAATTGCCTATCACAAAATGTTTTGGGCCCTTACCTGTCGCGGGTACTTGGGCCTCCCACCCGAGTGAGGCACCATTTTTATCAGGAGACCTGGGGGAACGCTCAGTGGTAGGAAATTGGTGTCAGGCCAGTGATGCCACAACTTTTCCACACACAAATGTGTGAAAAAAGTGTTTTTTTCAGCAAAATGTCAGGTTTGCAGGGGATTCTGGGTAAGAAAACGTTGGGGGATCCACGCAAGCCATACCTCCCTGGAATCCCCCGGGTGTCTAGTTTTCAGAAATGTATGGGTTTGGTGGTTTCCCTAGGTGGCCGCCGAGCCCCGGGCCAAAAAGTCATGGGACCCCCCCTTGCAAAACCAGGTCGTTTTGTGATAGGCAATTTTGATGTCGCCGCAATACGTTTTGGGCCCTTGCCTGTTGCGGGTACTTGGGTCTCCCACCCGAGTGAGGCACCATTTTTATCGGGAGACCTGGGGGAACGCTCGGTGGTAGGAAATTTGTGTCAGGCCAGTGATGCCACAACTTTTCCACACACAAATGTGTGAAAAAAGTGTTTTTTCCAGCAAAATGTCAGGTTTGCAGGGGATTCTGGGTAAGAAAACGTTGGGGGATCCACGCAAGCCATACCTCTATGGAATCCCCCTGGTGTCTAGTTTTCAGAAATGTATGGGTTTAGTGGTTTCCCTAGGTGGCCGCCGAGCCCCGGGCCAAAAAGTTATGGGACCCCCCTTGCAAAACCAGGTCGTTTTGTGATAGGCAATTTTGATGTCGCCGCAATACGTTTTGGGCCCTTGCCTGTTGCGGGTACTTGGGTCTCCCACCCGAGTGAGGCACCATTTTTATCGGGAGACCCGGGGGAACGCTGGGTGGTAGGAAATTTGTGTCAGCCCGGTGATGCCACAACTTTCCCACACACAAATGTGTGAAAAAAGTGATTTTTTTCAGCAAAAGTTCAGGTTTGCTGGGGATTCTGGGTAAGAAAACGTTGGGGGATCCATGCAAGCCATACCTCCCTGGAATCCCCCGGCTGTCTAGTTTTCAGAAATGTGTGGGTTTGGTAGGTTTACCTAGGTGGCCGCCGAGCCCCGGGCCAAAAGTCATGGGACCCCCTTGCAAAACCAGGTCGTTTTGTGATAGGCAATTTTGAGGTCGCCTCAATACGTTTTGGGCCCTTGCCTGTCGTGGGTACTTGGGCCTCCCACCCGAGTGAGGCACCATTTTTATCGGGAGACCTGGGCGAACGCTGGGTGGTAGGAAATTTGTGTCAGCCCGGTGATGCCACAACTTTCCCACACACAAATGTGTGAAAAAAGTGATTTTTTCAGCACAATGTCAGGTTTGCAGGGGATTCTGGGTAAGAAAACGTTGGGGGATCCACGCAAGCCATACCTCCCTGGAATCCCCCAGGTGACTAGTTTTCAGAAATGTGTGGGTTTGGTAGGTTTCCCTAGGTGGCCGCCGAACCCCGGGCCAAAAAGTCATGGGACCCCCCTTGCAAAACCAGGTCATTTTGTGATAGGCAATTTTGATGTCGCCTCAATACGTTTTGGGCCCTAGCCTGTCGCGGGTACTTGGGCCTCCGACCAGAGTGAGGCACCATTTTTATCAGGAGACCTGGGGGAGTGCTGGGTGGTAGGAAATTTGTGTCAGCCCGGTGATGCCACAACTTTCCCACACACAAATGTGTGAAAAAAGTGGTTTTTCAGCAAAATTTCAGGTTTGCAGGGGATTCTGGGTAAGAAAACGTTGGGGGATCCACGCAAGACATACCTCACTGGAATCCCCTGGGTGTCTACTTTTCAGAAATGTGTGGGTTTGGTAGGTTTCCCTTGGTGCTGGCAGAGCTAGGGTTCAAAAACTACAGCTAGGCACTTTGCAAAAAAAGGGTCATTTTTCACTGTGAAAATGTGGTGTGTCCACGTTGCGTTTTGCGCTGTTTCCTGTCGCGGGCACTAGGCCTACCCACACAAGTGAGGTACCATTTTTCTCAAAAGACTTTGGGGAATGTGGGGTGGGTGGAATTTTGTGGATCCACGCAGATTCCAGAACTTTCTACCACAGAAAAATGAGGAAAATGTGTTTTTTTACACTTTTAGGTTTGCAAGGGATTCTGGGTACCAGAACCTGGTGAGAGCCAGTCAAGTCACCCCATCCTGGATTCCCCTTGGTGTCTAGTTTTCAAAAATGTATAGGTTTGCTAGGTTTCCCTAGGTGCTGGCAGAGCTAGGGTTCAAAAACTACAGCTAGGCACTTTGCAAAAAAGGGTCATTTTCACTGTGAAAATGTGGTGTGTCCACGTTGCGTTTTGCGCTGTTTCCTGTCGCGGGCACTAGGCCTACCCACACAAGTGAGGTACCATTTTTCTTGGAAGACTTTGGGGATCACGGGGTGGGTGGAATTCTGTGGATCCACGCAGATTCCAGAACTTTCCACCACAGAAAAGTGAGGAAAATGTGTTTTTTTTGACAATTTTTTAGGTTTGCAAGGGATTCTGGGTACCAGAACCTGATGAGAGCCAGTCAAGTCACCCCATCCTGGATTCCCCTGGGTGTCTAGTTTTCAAAAATGTATAGGTTTGCTAGGTTTCCCTAGGTGCCGGCAGAGCTAGGGTTAAAAAACTACAGCTTGGCACTTTGCAAAAAAAGGGTCATTTTTCACTGTGAAAATGTGGTGTGTCCACGTTGTGTTTTGCGCTGTTTCCTGTCGCGGGCACTAGGCCTACCCACACAAGTGAGGTACCATTTTTCTTGGAAGACTTTGGGGAACGCGGAGGGTGGGATTTTGTGGATCCACGCAGATTCCAGAACTTTCCACCACAGAAAAGTGAGGAAAATGTGTTTTTTTTGACAATTCTTTAGGTTTGCAAGGGATTCAAGGTACCAGAACCTGTTGAGAGCCAGTCAAGTCACCCCTTCCTGGATTCCCCTGGGTGTCTAGTTTTCAAAAATGTATAGGTTTGCTAGGATTCCCTAGGTGCCGGCAGAGCTAGTGTTCAAAAACTACAGCTAGGCACTTTGCAAAAAAAGGGTCATTTTTCACTGTGAAAATGTGGTGTGTCCACGTTGCGTTTTGCGCTGTTTCCTGTCGCGGGCACTAGGCCTACCCACACAAGTGAGGTACCATTTTTCTTGGAAGACTTTGGGGAACGTGGGGTGGGTGGAATTTTGTGGATCCACACAGATTCCAGAACTTTCCACCACAGAAAAGTGAGGAAAATGTGTTTTTTTTTACACTTTTTTAGGTTTGCAAGGAATTCTGGGTACCAGAACCTGGTGAGAGCCAGTCAAGTCACCCAATCCTGGATTCCCCTGGGTGTCTAATTTTAAAAAATGTATAGGTTTGCTAGGTTTCCCTAGGTTACGGCAGAGCTAGGGTTCAAAAACTACAGCTAGGCACTTTGCAAAAAAAGGGTCATTTTTCACTGTGAAAATGTAGTGTGTCCACGTTGCGTTTTCTGCTGTTTCCTGTCGCGTGCACTAGGCCTACCCACACAAGTGAGGTACCATTTTTTTTGGAAGGCTTTGGGAAACGCGGGGTGGGTGGAATTTTGTGGATCCACGCAGATTCCAGAACTTTCCACCACAGAAAAGTGAGGAAAATGTGTTTTTTTGTTTGACAATTTTTTAGGTTTGCAAAGGATTCTGGGTACCAGAACCTGGTGAGAGCCAGTCAAGTCACCCCATCCTGGATTTCCCTGGGTGTCTAGTTTTCAAAAATGTATAGGTTTGCTAGGTTTCCCTAAGTGCCGGCAGAGCTAGGGTTCAAAAACTATAGCTAGGCACTTTGCAAAACAAGGGTCATTTTTCACCGTGAAAATGTGGTGTGTCCACGTTGCGTTTTGCGCTGTTTCCTGTCACGGGCACTAGCCTACCCACACAAGTGAGGTACCATTTTTCTTGGAAGACTTTGGGGAACGCGGGTTGGGTCGAATTTTGTGGATCCACGCAGATTCCAGAACTTTCCACCACAGAAAAGTGAGGAAAATGTGTTTGTTTTCACAATTTATTAGGTGTGCAAGGGATTCTGGGTACCAGAACCTGTTGAGAGCCAGTCAAGTCACCCCATCCTGGATTCCCCTGGGTGTCTAGTTTTCAAAAATGTATAGGTTTGCTAGGATTCCCTAGGTGCCGGCAGAGCTAGTGTTCAAAAACTACAGCTAGGCACTTTGCTAAAAAAGGGTCATTTTCACTGTGAAAATGTGGTGTGTCCACGTTGCGTTTTGCGCCGTTTCCTGTCGCGGGCACTAGGCCTACCCACACAAGTGAGGTACCATTTTTCTTGGAAGACTTTGGGGAACGTGGGGTGGGTGGAATTTTGTGGATCCACACAGATTCCAGAACTTTCCACCACAGAAAAGTGAGGAAAATGTGTTTTTTTTACACTTTTTTAGGTTTGCAAGGAATTCTGGGTACCAGAACCTGGTGAGAGCCAGTCAAGTCACCCAATCCTGGATTCCCCTGGGTGTCTAATTTTCAAAAATGTATAGGTTTGCTAGGTTTCCCTAGGTTCCGGCAGAGCTAGGGTTCAAAAACTACAGCTAGGCACTTTGCAAAAAAAGGGTCATTTTTCACTGTGAAAATGTGGTGTGTCCACGTTGCGTTTTCTGCTGTTTCCTGTCGCGTGCACTAGGCCTACCCACACAAGTGAGGTACCATTTTTTTTGGAAGGCTTTGGGAAACGCGGGGTGGGTGGAATTTTGTGGATCCACGCAGATTCCAGAACTTTCCACCACAGAAAAGTGAGGAAAATGTGTTTTTTTGTTTGACAATTTTTTAGGTTTGCAAAGGATTCTGGGTACCAGAACCTGGTGAGAGCCAGTCAAGTCACCCCATCCTGGATTTCCCTGGCTGTCTAGTTTTCAAAAATGTATAGGTTTGCTAGGTTTCCCTAAGTGCCGGCAGAGCTAGGGTTCAAAAACTATAGCTAGGCACTTTGCAAAAAAAGGGTCATTTTTCACTGTGAAAATGTGGTGTGTCCATGTTGCGTTTTGGGCCGTTTCCTGTCGCGGGCACTAGGCCTACCCACACAAGTGGGGTACCGTTTTTCTCTAAAGACTTTGGGGAACACGGGGTGGGTGGAGTTTTGTGGATCCACGCAGATTCCAGAACTTTCCACCACAGAAAATTGAGGAAAATGTGTTTTGTTTGACAATTTTTTAGGTTTGCAAGGGATTCTGGGTAACAGAACCAGGTGAGAGCCAGTCAAGTCACCCCATCCTGGATTCCCCTGGGTGTCTAGTTTTCAAAAATGTATAGGTTTGCTAGGTTTCCCTAGGTGCTGGCAGAGCTAGGGTTCAAAAACTACAGCTAGGCACTTTGCAAAAAAAGGGTCATTTTTCTCTGTGAAAATGTGGTGTGTCCACGTTGGGTTTTGGGCCGTTTCCTGTCGCGGGCACTAGGCCTACCCACACAAGTGAGGTACCATTTTTATCGGGAGACTTAGGGTAACACAAAATTGTAGAGCAACTGTTATTATCTATTGACTTTCGATGCATTTCTGCCTTCCAAATGAAAGTCAATGTGTAAAGAAGTCATTTTGAAAAATGACCTATAATTCTCATGCTAGTATGGGTACTCCCAATTTCGGAAATGTGCAAATATCTACTGTTTCTAAACTCTATATTTTGTTCCCATTTCAGAAATACATAGGTGTCTTTCATACCGATTTTTCCATGTATAAATTTTCCCAGAATAATTGCTATATACCCGGGACATAATAAAAAACCATTGCAAGACGCTGCTCAGTTATTGGCTCTGGGTTCGTCGGGTTCTTAGTGAACCTACAAGTCCTATATATCACCACAACCAGAAAGGTCCAGCGGATGTAATGGTATATCGCTTTCAATTAGCTGTCATAATAATAAGAAGTTACAGGTGAAAACGTTGACACAAATGGCTGTTTTTTCAACTAATTTTCAATTTTTCCTATATTTAACTGTTTGTTTCTATAAAGAAAACTTGAAGGATCTACACAAATGACCACTTGCTGAATTCAGAATTTTGTCTACTTTTCAGAAATATGGCTTTCCAGGATCCATTATTGCTTTCATACCCATTTCTACCATTAACTGGAAGGAGGTTGAAAGCACAAAAAATAGCAAACATAGGCTATGTCCCAGAAAAATGCCAAAACTGTGTACAAAATGTTGGTTTTCTGACAAAAGTCTGCTTGTCCCTGAAAGCTGGGAAGATGGTGATTTCAGCACCACAACCCCTTTTTTGATGCCATTTGCAGGGAAAAAAACAGATGCTTTCATCTGTAGCCCTCTTTTCGCATTTTTCCCAAAAAAACAAAATTTAGCTGTATTTTGGCTAATTTCTGGGTCTCCTCCAGGAAATCCACAAACCCTGGGTACCTTTAGAATCCCCATGATGTTGGAAAAAAGGACGCAAATTTGGCATGGATACCTTATGTGGTCAAAAAGTTACAGGGGCCTAAGCGCGAGCTACCCCAAATAGCCCAAAAAAGGCTTAGCACAGGAGGGGAAAAGGCCTAGCAGCGAAGGGGTTAAGGAAATAGTGCCTTGATTGCAGCTGAAGAGCAATGTACGATGTTGAAATCATTGCATATGTTATTCTAATGCACCCATGATCTGCAGGCAAAACATTTATTTAAATATTGATAAAAAGAACAGTACAAAATATGCAACATTTGACCTTTTCTTATACTTCCATTTACTTTATCTAGTCCAGCTCGACCTGTTCAATTATCTCCTGTCTGGCGAGCTGCCTGCTTCCAGCGTGATATTATCTCTGCGCCGAGGCTACTGCTGCTTACATCTGACATACAGGTGGCAATATCCCAAGAATGTCAGTAAATGGCAGCACTTGATCTAGTGAAACAGAAAAACGAGAGCATGGTCGCCACACATCAGCAGCTGGCATTTGACACAGTCCACCGACTCCCAGCGGGGAGCGGGAACAGAGAATGACACGCGACCGTCGCAATATGTCAAGGCCAAACTCCGCAAGGAGGTCATATCTTTTTAGCAAAATATATTGGGGCTTTTTGTGAATATTTCAAAGAAATATCACAACATGATTAATTTTAAGTCGGATGAATCAGAGCAGATGATTTCAATGAAAATGCGTTATGTTATATTAAAGGAGCTAAGGAGGATATGTGTATTCAACACACTAGACAAAATTGTGATTTCATATCTTTGTTAGAATGCCACTTTCGGGTGAGAATAAAAATATGTCCTTTGCATAGTGTAACCCTCGCCTGCATAACCCACTCGTGTTCCCCGTTATTAGTGACAGCGAATCCTAACACAATGTGACACGTTGCGGCATAGTTAATTTGCCAGCTGGACAAGCAGGACGTTCCCCTTTATGACTATATTGACAGACACACAACTCAATAGTGGTGGTAATTATGAGAGAACTTTAGTCAGAAAGTCCAGGCAGCGCGCAGATTGTGAAGTGACAATGACAATTCAACCGGAACAAACAGCAATCTCTGAGGTGTTTCGGTCCCTGCCAGTCTCCATAAAGTCCTTGACTCGCAGCAAAATAGAATGTAACGTATTCCTTGGAGAACTGAGGCACTCAGTTTTCTTTGCTTTCAAATGCAAAAGGTCATTTTGTTCAGTTTTGCACTGAAAGCTTTCAGCTTAAAAGGAGCGTGTTTCGTGTGATTGTTTCATTCACGTTTGATTGTCATTTGTCATGCTCAACTCTTACAGAATGAAGGGCTCTGAAGATTTCAATCTTTCTTTCTTTCGCCTCAGACTTTCACGGAAGGACAGAAGCTCTACTTCGACTAAGTCAAATTCTCTATTGCAAAAATCAGGAGTTCGTATAGAATAAATGCCAAATGTTACAGTACTGCAAAGTTGGCTCCACTGGTTTTACATTTTTTTAATTTGTGTCAAAACGTCGATAAATATTGCAGTAGACACCTATACATTTTAGGCCCATATCATGTATTAGTTATGGCGTGCTTTCAATTGTTCAGGTTTAACTTCCAATTTCTTCTCTCACAAGGACACCCAATTGCTTTTTATGTACAGGCTATATGTAACAAAGTTTACACTTCGCCAAGAATAAAAAAAATGGTCTCATTACCTTCCTCGTCCCAGAGCTTATACATAGAACATAGCCTCTATCTTGCACAAAATTTACTCAACTTAAAAACTACCAACTCAAGCCCCTTCCAACATGGCTACCACAGGAAGAATTTATGCTGTATGACAAATAAAAGGGGGCTGGGTCGGAAACTTACTGAGTGTTTCTCTGGACTGGACCCACCCATATTGCAAACCCAATAAGATGATGGAGAGAGCGCTGAAACTTTCCAGACACTCACACCCAGTCACCATTAGATCTGGGTTAAATCCATCATCGTTATTTAGCTCACTTCGCCACCCAGGTTCAGACCCAACCGTATCCAAATCAGTCTTGACCCTGTCCCTCGAGGCAACAGTCCAGCTCGAAATGCCAGGACAAGTCCTCCCTGGACAGGAGACAAGCATCCAGTTACTGGTTTAGGGGCAACACCCATCATCAGCCAGGCTTGCTTGAATCCAGTGGCAAAGTGAGCAAGTGACCCACATCTGGGCATACCCTGCAAGCTAGCCTGGCTGATAAGGGGTGATGCCCTGAAACCGATCCCACAATATTGTTTTTGATCTAGGGAGGACATGGTTTGGCAGTTCAGGCTGGACTCTTCCAAAGAGTTACAGGGTCAAGAATGATTTCTATGGCTGGGTCCAAACTGGGGTGGCATGGTGAGCAAAAGAACGATCGATTAAACCTAGATCTTCGTGACTGGGGGTGTATAGTAGCATTGGTCAGCATTCCGTCCATCAATTGTTCCTTTTGCTTTTGTCGCCCTAAGTGGGAAGGGTATGCCCAGACGTGGGTAACCGGCTCACCATACCACTGGAGTCAAGCTAGTCTGGCTGATGACAGGTGATGCCCTGAAACCGGGCCCAGGATGCTTGTTTCTGGTCCAGTAGGATCTGGCTTAGTAGTTCAAGGTGGACTGTTCCCATGAGGAACAGGGTCAAGACTGATTTGCATATGGCTGGGTCCAAACTGGGATGGCAAGGTTAGTGAAAGAACAATGGAGTAAAGCCAGATCTCTGTGACTGGGGGTGAATGTTTGCATTGTTCAGCATTCCATCCATCAATTGTTCCTTTTGCTTTTGTTGCCCTAAGTGGGAAGGGTATGCCCAGATTTGGGTCCTGTGCTCACTGCGCTACTGGATTCAAGCTATCCTGGCTGAAGAGGGGTGATGCTCTAAAATCGGTCCCAGGATGCTTGTTTCTGGTCCAGGGAGGACCTGGCTTCGCAGTTCGGCCTGGACTGTTCCCACGAGGAACTGGGTCAAGACTGATTTAGATATGGCTGGGTACAAACTGGGGTGGCGTGGTGAACAAAAGAACAATGGATTAAACCCAGAACTTTGTTACTGGTGGTGAATGTTTGCATTGTTCAGCATTCCGTCTGTCAATTGTTCATTTTCCGTTTGTTGCCCTAAGTGGGAAGGGTATGCCCAGCCATGGGTCCTGTGCTCACTGCGCCCCTGGATTCAAGCTAGCCTGGCTGATGAGGGGTGATGCCCTGAAACCGGTCCAAGGATGCTTGTTTCCAGTCAAGGGAAGAACTGGCTTGGCAGTTCATGCTGGACTGTTTCTATAGGGAACAGGGTCAAGGCTGATTTGCATATGGCTGGGTCCAAACTGAGGTGGCATGGTGAGCAAAAGAACGATAGATCAAACTCAGATCTTTGTGACTGGAGGTGAATGTTTGCACTGTTCAGCATTCCGTCCATTAATTGGTCATTTTGCCTTTGTCACCCTAAGTGGGAAGGCTATGCCCAGATGTGGGTCCCATGCTCACTGCTCCACTGGATTCAAGCTAGCCTGGTTGATGAGGGGTGATGCCCCGAAACCAGTCCCAGGATGCTTGCTTTCTGTCCAGGGAGGACCTGGCATGACAGTTCGGGCTGGACTGTTCCAATGAGGAACAGGGTCAAGACTGATTTGCATAAGGCTGGGTCTGAACTGGGTGGCATGGTGAGCAAAAGAACTATGTATAAAACCCAGATATTTGTGGCTGGGGGTGAATGTTTGTATTGTTCAGCATTCCATTCACCAAATGATGCTTTTGATTTTGTTGCCCTAAGTGGGAAGGGTATGTCCAGATGTGGGTCCCGTGCTCACTGTGCCAATGTATTCAAGCTGGCCTAGCTGATGAGGGGTTATGCCCCGTATCCGGTCCTAGGATGCTTGTTTTCAGTCCAGGGAGGTCCTCGCTTAGCAGTTCAGGATGGACTGTTCCCATGAGAAACAGAGCCTAGACTGATTTGCATGTGGCTGGGTCCAAACTGGGTGGCGTGGTGAGCAAAAGAATGATCGATTAAACCTAGATCTTTGTGACTGGGGATGTATAGTTGCATTGTTCAGCATTCCGTCCATCAATTGTTCCTTTTCCTTTTGTCGCCCTAAGTGAGAAGGGTATGCCCAGACGTGGGTCACCTGTTCACCATACCACTGGAGTCAAGCTAGCCTGGCTGATGACAGGTGATGCCCCGAAACAGGGACCAGGATTGTTGTTTCTGGTCCAGGTAGGATCTGGCTTGGTAGTTCAAGGTGGACTGTTCCCATGAGGAACAGGGTCAAGACTGATTTGCATATGGCTGGGTCCAAACTGGGATGGCGAGGTGAGCAAAAGAACAATGGAGTAAAGCCAGATCTCTGTGACTGGGGGTGAATGTCTGCATTGTTCTGCATTCCGTCCATCAATTGTTCCTTTTGCTTTTGTTGCCCTAAGTGTGTAGGATATGCCCAGACGTGGGTCCTGTGCTCAATGCACCACTGGATTCAAGCTAGCCTGGTTGATGAGGGGTGATACCATGAAACCGGTCCCAGGATGCTTGTTTCCTGTCTAGGGAGGACCCAGCTTGCCAGTTAGGGCTGGACTGTTCCCATGAGGAACAGATTCAAGACTGATTTGCACATGGCTGGGTCCAAACAGGGGTGGCGTGGTGAGCAAAAGATCAATGGATTAAACCCAGATCTTTGTGACTGGGGGCGAATGTTTGCATTGTTCAGCATTCCGTCCATCAATTGTTTCTTTTGCTTTTGTCGCCCTAACTGGGAAGGGTATACTCAGACGTGGGTCCCATGCTCACTGCACCACTGGATTCAAGCTAGCCTAGTGGATGAGGGGTGATGCCCCGAAATCAGTACCAGGATGCTTTTTCCAGTCTAGGGAGGACCTGGCTTGGTTGTTCGTGCTAGACTGTTCCCACGAAGAACAGGGTCAAGACTGATTTGCATATGGCTAGGTCCACACTGGGGTGGTGTAGTGATCAAAAGAACGCTCAATTAAACCCAGGTCTTTGTGACTGGGGGTGAATGTTTGCACTGTTCAGCATTCTGTCCATCAATTGTTCCTTTTACTTTTGTTGCCCTAAGTGGGAATGGTATGCCCAGACGTGGGTCCCGTGCTCACTGCTCCACTTGATTCAAGCTAGCCTGGCTGATGAGGGGTGATGCCCCAAAACCGGTCACGCGCTGCTTGTTTCTGGTTCAGAGAGGACCTTGCTTGGCATTGCAGGCTGGACTGTTCCTATGAGGAACCGGGTCAAGACTGATTTGCAGATGGCTGGTCCAATCTGGGGTGGTGTGGTGAGCAAAAGAACGATGGATGAAACCCAGATCTCTGTGACAGGTGTGAATGTTTGTTCATCAGTCCATCCATCAATTGTTCATTTTGCTTTTGTCACCCTAAGTGGTAAGGGTATGCCCAGATGTGGGTCCCGTGCTCACTGCGCCACTGGATTCAATCTCGCCTGGCTGATATGGGGTGATGCCCTGAAACTGGTCCCAGGATGCTTGTTTCTGGTTCAGGGATGACTTGGCTAGGCAGTTTGGGCTGGACTGTTCCCATGAGGAACAGGGTCAAGACTTATTTGCATATTGCTGCGTCCAATGTGAGGTGGTGTGGTGAGCAAAAGAACAATGTATTAAACCTGGATCTTTGTGACAGGGGTGAATGCTTGCATTGTTCATCAGTCTGTCTATCAATTGTTCATTTTGCTTTTGTCGGCGTAAGTGGCAAGGGTATGCCGAGACGTGGGTCCTGTGCTCACTGTGCCACTGGATTCAAGCTAGCCTGGCTAATGATGGGTGATGCCCTGAAACTGGTCCCAGAATGCTTGTTTCCGGTTAAGGGAGGACTTGGCTTGGCAGTTCGGGCTGGACTGTTCCCATGAGGAACAGGGTCAAGACTGATTACCATATGGCTGGGAACAAACTGGGGTGGCGTAGTGATAAAAAGAACGATCAATTAAACCCAGGTCTTTGTGACTGGGGGTGAATGTTCGCACTGTTCAGCATTCTGTCCATCAATTGTTCCTTTTACATTTGTTGCCCTAAGTGGGAATGGTATGCTCAGACATGGGTCCTGTGCTCATTGCGCCACTTAATTCAAGCTAGCCTGGCTGATGAGGGGTGATGCCCCAAACCGGTCATGCGATGCTTCTTTCTGTCCAGAGAGGACCTTGCTCGGCATTTCAGGCTGGAGTGTTCCTATGAGGAACAGGGTCAAGACTGATTTGCATATGGCTGGTCCAATCTGGTGTGGTGAGCAAAAGAACTATGGATTAAACCCAGATCTTTGCAACATATGTGAATGTTTGCATTTTTCATCAGTCCATCCTTCAATTGTTCATTTTGCTTTTGTCGCCCTAAGTGGCAAGGATATGCCCACTTGTGGGTCCCGTGCTCACTGCGCCAATGGATTAAAGCTAGCCTGGCTGATGAGGTGTGATGCCCCAAAACCAGTCACAGGATGCTTGTTTACGATCCAGGGAGGACCTGCCTTTGCAGTTTGGTCTGGACTGTTTCAATGAGAAACAAGGTCAAGACTGATTTCCATATGGCTGAGTCCAAACTAGGCTGGCATGTGAGCAAAAGAACAGTGTATTAAACCCTGATTTTTGTGACTTCGGGTGAATATTGGCATTGTTCAGCATTCTGTCCATCTATTTTTCCTTTTGCTGGACTGGCCCACAAAGTAGATAGGTGGTTTTCATTTTTTCTACATAAGTACATTTTTGTGTTTAATTACTTTATTTTCCCTTCAGGGTGTACACCTGCTCTAGCAGCGTCACTTTAACAATTTCAAATTACTGGCAATTTGTTTGTCAGTTAAGTATGCTACCTCCTTTACTGAGCGATTAGGAGGTAGCCTCTGCTTATCCATACATTTTTTAATGGTCTCTAGAGTCCTAGTGCTTATGTTTTTTAAATTTTTTAGGAGTATTGGACAGGCGCCCCCCCGCAACTAGAGGACAGGGTGCCATTAGTCACGCCACAGGCAGGAGCCTGCCTTGGAGCCTGTCATTGATGTCAATGTCATGGCGTGATGTCATTGAGGTGTACCACAGGTTGGGGGGCATTGAAGGTGGCATGCACCAACAGCGGCCCTCTTTTCCTCTTCATTGTGCCCATGGAATCATCTTGTGTTCTGCAGGTCTTCTTTGAATCCCTCAATTTTCCTACTAGCTGCTGCATGTCGAAAGGTGAGTTTGGTGGGTGAAGGACACGGTGGAGAGGTCTGTCAGTCACATAGCCCTTCCTTTTTGTGTTACAGTCTCTGTATTGTGCATGATTTATGTTGTCTGCCTGCCTCGCGAATGGGAGCGGGTGCGTATCGCCAGTTGAAGCGTGTTTTGAGTCAGTTGTATCTCCCCGGGGCTGCATGCTTTATTGTCCTTTTTCTCAATGTTTTGTATTTTGTGTCCTTTCCATGTCCGTTGGTACTAGGAGGCAGTAAGACTCCCTGGGCCCTTTTTAGGTCTCGCCTAGGCAGCACTTGCGCTGTTTCTTTGACACATGCTGTATTCAGGATATGGGCATAAAGCTCCGTCCAATTTCCACCCATCTTTTTAATTGGCTCCTGTCCCTGTCCTTTGTAAATGGTGACTTTTCTTTTGTCAATAGGCTTAGTAGTCCCTCCTTAGTACCGCCTTGTCTCTTCTTGTAACCTTCCATGAGGACACCCCCTGTTACATGTGTTGTTACTCCCTAGGTTTTAATTACAGCCTCAAGGTACTATTTTCTTAAAAGGCTTCAGGCAAGACACACACTTGGTCCTAAGCTAAGCTGGCAGTGGTTACTTCGCTCACTAGAACATCTCACATTTATATGAGACCGTCTATAAATTTCCTTCATCAGCTCCACACAGAGTACAACCTAATCCAAAATTAATGTAATAATTATTTTGTCACATTCAAAGCTACTAATTGTATATATGGACATAGCTATTTGAATGTACTCGTAGTACTGTTTTGCATGCAATGCATTATGGGTAGTGTGGATTTACCATATCTTCTACAGGGTGCAGTATTATATGTGACCGAAAGAGGTCCGCAGTGCTGGTGCCTTGCTCACTAGGAACCTCTAGGAGCAGTTTGCGGTACTGCACCTAAACATGCAGTGCTGGTGCCTTGCTCACTAGGGACCTCTAGGAGCAGCTTGCGGTACGGCACTGAGACACGCAGTGCTGGTGCCTTGCTCAACAGGGGCCTCTAGGAGAAGCTTGCGGTACTGCACCTAGACATGCAGTGCTGGTGCCTTGCTCACTAGGAACCTGTAGGATCAGCTTGCGTTACTGCACCTAGATGTGCAGTGCTGGTGCCTTGCTCACTAGGGACCTCTAGAAGCAGTTTGCACTACTGCACCGAGACATGCAGTGCTGGTGCCTTGCTCACTAGGGACCTCTAGGAGCAGCTTGCGGTACTGCACCAAGACATGCAGTGCTGGTGCCTTTCTCACTAGGGACCTCTAGAAGCAGCTTGCGGTACTGCACTGAGACATACAATGGTGGTTCCTGGCTCACTATTCAAGCATTTGCAATGCACTAGGTCTCGCATTACTGTAAGTATGAGCTATTGGCGTTGCAATCTTTTTTGCACCGCCAATACCTCAAACTATCAGTAATGTGAGACCTATTGCATTGCAAATGCTTCTTAATTAGTAATACCTTTGTTTTCTAATGTAGTTTGCCGCAAATGGGAGCCATTGAGTCTCTCCAGTCGCAGCATGTTTCATGTCCGGCTCATGTTTGTTGGATCTCGGAGGTGGTAAGACACTCCGGGCCTATTTCAATTTTGGAGTTCTTTTGTTTTCCAAGGTTTGCTGCCGGGAAACATGAGCTAGAGAGTCTCACCAGTCACAGTGTGTATTTAGTTTAGCACGGCTACATGGCACATGGGTTGCAGTGAACATTTAACATTTGTTCATGGGCTTGCTGCCATTTTTACTGTAAGTTATTTCTTGCTTTATTTAAAGTATGATGCAACTCGGTATTTTCAATATTAGTCATTTGCACATTTTTCTGAATTCAAAAATCGTATTTGAACGGTGCCTAAATCTCCTTAACCAACGTTTGTAATGGAGCAATATGCTATTTTATGGTCTGCCTTACGGTATAGTGCTGTTATAACTGTGCTGCCTTATAAAAACGATCAAAATATCAAGAGGGGGGATGGGGAGCGGTTTTAAGAACAGGCTAAGGTCCAGCACCAATGCTCCCAAGGATAAATATCAACAAAAGGATGGTAGCTGTTCCTAAGGAAAGAAAGGTTCTCCACAACCAATTCTGGTTGGAGATATAAGTGTTACACAGGTGGGATCTAAGAAAGGATAGGGGGATTCCTCCTTATAGAATTGGTGACCTCACACACCCTTGCGGGTGTCATGCTTCATCATTGGGCTGTGATCCTCATGGGGGTGGCGCTGCAGTCCCCCACGGGCCCCGCGAGAGGGCTCTTTATCGGAGATCTTTTGTTAGGAGGTGCCTCAGTTGTGCATGCGGGTGTGGGGGCTTGTCAAAGTGGGTGTGTATGTGTGATAAAATTATCTCGCCAAATCCCCAAAGCAAATTTATTCCGGGGTCTGGAAGACAAATTAAAACATTAAGGACTGGAGTGGATCCTAAACAACAAATAAGAAGGGGGAATAAGTATGCTCCCGCTTCTCTCAGTCCGTGAAAGTGATGTGCACGTGAAGTACGGTCAACATGTTTCGCGCAAATGACGGGTCCCTAGTGGATCCTCTGTGGGCTTCGTCAGGACCATGAATGAGGTGATATAAAATAATGTAAAAATGTGGTAGTCAGGAAAAGACGCCCTGTACTACGACCATACCTATATTAAGGTCAGCATGCGTCTTGGCGCTAAGAAATACGTATTATTCTTATTTTCCTTATCCCAACCTGCAGGAGACATGGAGAGAAAGAGAAGGAAAAAGAAGTAAACACAGAAATGGTACTGCACAGGATATGAATTGGGGTACAGTATCCTCAGGCAAATGTGGGTTATAGTCTCATGGTCATTCATCTTTAACCCGAGAATCTAACTGCATATATAAAGCGACTAATTGATAGTTCAGTATTGAAGCACACTGTGTCATGACTCTCCACAGCCCCGGGGTATGTTCATGCGGCGGAAACGCACAAACCGTGTGCCCGCCTTCTGATCTGCCCAAGGAGGTATTACATAGCTTATAATAATAGTGGGTAGACAGGTAACCTACATGGGCATGTGGGAAAATAGGCAAAGACAAAATAATATTCAAATTGGTGGTTATCGTTAGCTTAGAGGTAGTACTGATAATGCCTCCATAGTAATCATACCACAGTACCTTCACCGAGACACCTGATAAAGTGCATGTCTTAAATACAGACACAATCCGCCTCGACATGTACAATGAGTTGTTAGTGCATTCCAAAAAGTGCAGAGGCGCAGTGTAAAAAGAAGCACGTCACCTACCCTTCTATCAGTAAGGGATGGCCACGTCGGCGAGTACTGCGGGAAAGGGAGGGGGCCAGAGCTAAGGGGAAGAAAAGAGGAGACAATGGCTCCGTAAGTTGAGGGTCATAGAGCATAACAAGTAAAAACTCTGTAAGAGCAGCAGGAGCCTACTTACTTAGTCACCTCCTCATGAGCGCCTCTAAACCTGCCCGTACCGATCAGGATCGCCGGTAAGTGTCGGGAACGGCTGTGCACTAGTTATAGCCAGCTAGTTTCCGGATCCGATCATGACGGAGTGAACGTAATTACTAATGCGAAATGCGTCAAGCGCAATTACTCAGGAGCGAGGCAGCCATGAAAGAATGGTGTATCAACAGCTAAGCAGACTATGAGGGAGCTTAATAACGTATATGATACACTGATGACAAACATAAAAAATAATAAATGTGGTTTCTGCATTTTTATACCTGCGGAATGTGTTTTTCCTCCCAACTCACTGGCTATTCAGCGAAGACCTCTATGCTGTTTTTTTTTAAAAAAGATTGTCAGGGCGCCATACCTCGTTACTATCATGAACTAATAGACTCTCCCTCCCCAACATGGCGCTTGAAAACATGACGCCTTAATGTGTACCGACACTCCCGGTCAACACTGCCTGAAATAGGTTATCGATACACATACTATTGAGGAATGCATAACAATATGATAATCGCCTTGAATGGCCTCGGTGGTTACCTTTTAATAGACACATTTATTATTTTTTATGTTTGTCATCAGTGTATCATATACGTTATTAAGCTTCCTCATAGTCTGCTTTGCTGTTGATACACCATTCTATCATGGCCGCCTCGCTCCTGAGTAATTGCGCTTGACGCATTTTGCTACAGTAATTATGTTCACTCCGTCATGATCGGATCCGGAAACTAGCAGGCTATAACTAGTGCACGGCCGTTCCCAACAGTTTCCGGCGATCCTGATCGGTAAGGGCAGGTTTAGAGGTGCTCATGAGGAGGTGACTAAGTAAGTAGGCTCCTGCTGCTCTTACCGAGTTAATACTTTTTATGCTCTGTGACCCACAACTTATGGAGCCATTGTCTCCTCTTTTCTTCCCCTTAGCTCTGGCCCCCTCCCTTTCCCGCAGTACTCGCCGACGTGGCCATCCCTCACTGATAGAAGGGTAGGCGACGTGCTTCTTTTTACACTGCGCCTCTGCACTTTTTGGAATGCGCTAACAACTCATTGTACATGTCGAGGCGGATTGTGTCTGTATTTAAGACATGCACTTTATCAGGTGTCTCGGTGAAGGTACTGCAATATGATTACTATGGAGGCATTATCAGTACTACCTCTAAGCTAACGATAACCACCAATTTGAATATTATTTCGTTTTTGCCTATTTTCCCACATGCCCATGTAAGTTACCTGTCTACCCACTATTACTATAAGCTATGTAATACCTCCTTGGGCAGATCAGAAGGCGGGCACACGGTTTGTGCGTTTCCACCGCATGAACATACCCCGGGGCTGTGGAGAGTCGTGACACAGTGTGCTTCAATACTGAACTATCAATTAGTCGCTTTATACATGCAGTTAGATTCTCGTGTTAAAGATGAATGACCACGAGACTATAACCCACATTTGCCTGAGGAGACTGTACCCCAATTCATATCCTGTGCAGTACCATTTCTGTGTTTACTTCTTTTTCCTTCTCTTTCTCTCCCTGTCTCCTGCAGGTTGGGATACGGAAAATACGAATAATACGTATTTCGCAGCGCCAAGACGCATGCTGACCTTAATATAAGTATGGTGGTAGTACAGGGCGTCTTTTCCTGACTACCACATTTTTACATTATTTTATATCACCTCATTCATGGTCCTGACGAAGCGCACAGAGGATCCACTAGGGACCCGTCATATGCGCGAAACATGTTGACCCTACTTCACGTGCACATCACTTTCACAGACTGAGAGCAGCGGGAGCATACTTATCCCCCCTTCTTATTTGTTGTTTAGGATCCACTCCAGTCCTTAATGTTTTAATTTGTCTTCCAGACCCCAGAATAAATTTGCTTTGGGGATCTGGCGAGATAATGTTATCACACATACACACCCACTTTGACAAGCCCCCACACCTGCATGCACAAATGCGGCACCTCCTAACAAAAGATCTCCGATAAAGAGCCCTCTTGCGGGGCCCATGGGGGACTGCAGCGCCACCCCCACGAGGACCACAGCCCGATGATGAAGCATGACACCCGCAAGGGTGTGTGAGGGCACCAATTCAATAAGGAGGAATCCCCCTATCCTTTTTTAGATCCCACCTGTGTAACACTTATATCTCCAACCAGAATTGGTTGTGGAGAACCTTTCTTTCCTTAGGAACAGCTACCATCCTTTTGTTGTTATAAAAACGATCATCAGAGCAGCAATGATTAGTTGGCATTGGTTCTACACTGACCTTCCTGGCTATTGTTCCCTACGTCGTTTTTATCCCATGTGACATCAGCTACTTTTTTGTATAACTCTTGCGGCTCCCAGGGTAACGTGCTCAAAGACCCTTTTGTTTTCTTGGTCAGCCTCTATAATGCTGCAGGACCCTTTGGGGGGGGAGCATCAACATGGATTTTTGTTCCTTGTTCGCCCAGAGGCCAAAATAAAGCATTAGGCTATATTTTGGTAAATTACACCCGTCATGTCACAGCGTCCTCACATCTATTAAGTCCTTTGAGGAGGTGCTGTGCTCATGTTGGTATTGGGTACCCATGGGATCATTAGGTAAATCTTGGTTCGTACAGGGCAGCGTAATGTTACTCTAATTATTTTGGCAATGCTGGCCCACTCTAACTTATTTTTATCTCTATACTCTAATACAGTAATCATGGTGGTCTGCCCTTGACCATTGCCAGCATAGTAGTGATGGAGCAAGGTCTCGTGAGAAAGAGACTTGCTCGGAAGCAATCCTCTCGTTTAACTCATTAACAAATTGCTAACCATGTTTTGTGAATAATTAATATGCATCACATGAACACGCGGGTTAGCGAAGCTTGCTTATGTGTGTACTAATGCGGATAACAATGAAGATGGACTAATACCGCTTTAATCCCTTGACCGCGATCAGAATTCCGCTCGTATGCTGGACATTCCGATCGCGGGTGGGGTCGTGACGAGCTCAGCTCGTCATGCGCACAGCGCTACCGCGCAGCATGACGAGCTGAGCTCGTCATGAGCACGGAAAGGGTTAAACGGGAAAAACTGTTGTGCGCATGCGTCAACTGCATATACGCAATATGACGAGATAATGCTTGGAGGGAAATTCTAGCGCTTTAGCAGAAGACACTAAAATGGAGTCTTGAAGACTCGTGTGCATGGCATCTGCTTAGCTGAAATGAAAACAGGCTATTTTACTAATGCTAATGCAGGGAAAGTATTAATAAGAAAAAGGAAATAGAGTAGTGGTGGGTGGTATACAGTGAGACCATTTAATTTGTGAAAGTAACATTTGTCTATTAACTTTATTATTAGTGCGCATTTGGGCCTCTCTTGTATAACCTGACTGGATGAAATGACGCAATGCCTGCGCATGCTCACTGAATGAAGCTATGAAGGTCAATGACAGAACACTTGAGCGGAAGCCAAATTGGAGTGCCATACCCTGGGAACAGATGGTGAAAAGATCAGCAAAGAGATGTTCTATTCTTCGTAGTGGTATTAATGTTTCTAAATAGATACATGTAGTGGATGGGAATAAAGTTTTGAATAAAAATTAAGGGGATGGGTTTGCGAACAATGGTTTAACAGAATAAAGTGACATGTAAGCATGGTGTGATGGAGCTTCCCCCCTTGCCTGACCAATCAAAATTCGTATTTTTACGATATTGAAACTTTAGTGGGTGGAACATGAAGAAACGAAGGTATAACTAAGGTAGCTTTAGTTAGTTAGAGAGAGAAGTCGGGGAGTTCGTGATGCTGTTGCTGGGAGAGATGCTGATGAAGAATCGAATGCAGAACCTGAAGCAGAACTTTCTATCCTAACTTAATTGGGTTAGATCCGAAGATCGCGGAAGAATCTCGAGGAGGAAGAGAGTGTCAGAGAGGGGTGCGGCGCAATCATCGGTATTCTAGAGAGGTCAACTATCCTGTCCTGAATCCTGTCCTGAAGTCTTTGTCTCCTGACCTATCCCGGGGGACCCTTACCAGCCCTTTGGCCAGGGGGTTTGGTCTTTCACACCATTCTTGGTAAATATAATTTCATGTTATTTGCAGATGATCTTTTCTCTCTGTCCTCTCCCTTTCTGAGCATTAATTATTGTATGAGTCCGAAGTATATGATTGATGTTTAATCAATTGAATTTTCTCTCCTAAGAATGATGGCGACTGCACTCTATTTTGAAATGGTTCACATGCATTTAATTTAGATAAAGATTTTAAAACTTCCTGAGTCTGTGATTATTTACTTCAAAATAAAAGAATAATTAAGGGTTATGTTAATTATCACCATCAATTAGTTCAACTAATGGTCCATCGACCAGAGGAAAGAACTTTTGATCAGTGAAAGGTTAGTTGGGAAAGTTAAATAACTAATCTTGAGAAATATAAACTTTAAACCACTCCAGCGGTTTTACTCAACTTGTGTGTATGAAATAAAATGTATATGGGCCCAGGTGAGTATATGGTAGCGGAGTATATGTTGTTGGCATACCGCTGGATCCGTTTTCTGGTAGCAGAGTTATGGTTATTATTGATTAGTTTGGTGATAAATATTGATTATTGATTATGTTTAACAAAAAGAGTTAGTGTCTTGTTTTATGTTGTCCAGAATCCCGGGAAAATGAATAGCGGGTGGTGACAGAAGCCACACTGCAGTGAGGTTACTCGTCTGTTGGAATAACACTGAGAAGCTACGTAGGGCTGGCAGTGTTAAATTAGGGACTATTTCGTATAAAAGTAGAGTGCGAACGATAGCAAAAGGGGTTCGCTGGTGAAATTTTGGTCTCATTTCCCAATACGGGTGACACTGGAGAAGTAACAGGTTCTCCTGAGCTTGAATGAAGAGTAAACAGGGGTTTTACTCGCAGTAGAAGAAGAGTAATTTCTGAAACTCAAGAATAAATTGAAATCTATCCTTTTGTTTAGTGGAACAGACAGAGTAGCGAATGTTTTTATGTTGTTATTAACAACGAATTTAATGAAAAGTATTAAGAAATAAGTTTTCGTATTACCTTGTGAAGGGAGGGTCAGTCACCGGAGTTGCACTCACGTCACAGAGAGCCGCGCTGGGATTGCTTGAAACAGCAGGCGTGTGACAGAAGCAAATTGTAAAGGAGGGGTCAGTAGTAAGGAGCAATACTGACGTCACAAAAGGCCGCATTGGCATTGGTCAGACCACGAGCGTGAGCCTAAGTCTGATTGGTTGATAGATAGAAACCTCACTAGGATTGGTCGAGAATGAATTGTATATTGAGTCCTAATTTGACTGCGGGTGTGAGTCGTGCTGACATAGGACGAGACGTAGGTAATAGAGCTAGAAGATATATGGAAGACTCTTTCCTATTTCGCCCGTCTGAAATGTTCGGAAGACCAAAGAAAATGACGTTAATGAAGAAAATTAAAAATCTCTTTAAGTAAGACAAGCCTGTAATGACTAGAGAGGGAATTCCTATTCAGCCACCCAAAACACCTGCTTCCTTTATGCTGATGGAGAAAGGATATCACACGTGTGTATGGTTGGAAAATTGGATAGAGTATACTAAAGGTGATGGAGTTTTAGCTTTTCCGGAGCATGGTACTTTTAATTTAAAGATACTTCAGAATTTGAGAGATCGAATGAATATGCTAGAACCGAGTCCAAGAATGACACAGTATGAAGCCTTTGGAAGAATGGGAAATTGAGGCATTTGATCGTGAAAAATACAGAAGTGGTCGGAGATTTAGAGTATTTTTACCTAGATATCCGTATGAGTCAAGTGGAGATCAAATGAAGCGTTGGAGTAGAGCTGTGGTAACCAAGGGTTTATATCCAGTAATAATGGCTGAAGAACAGTTAGGAGGAAAGTGTAAAGAAAAAATGAAACACATGAATACAGGATATGGCGAATCAGATGATGAGCTATTAGAGGATATTTTGATTAAAAACCTCGACCATACCAAGAAGCACCTAGTAAGGTTACCCGAGTGCACCAGTGATAGGAATGCCTTTAACCCCACAAATTTTGCATGATGCGTCACTTAATAGGGTATTGCAGGATAATGAGAGAGAAGCTTTAAATAAAAATGGAGAAGAATTAGTTCAGAAAGTAAACCAATTGAATTTAAATGCTGAAGCTTTGACAGTACCAGTGACTATTGGTCCTGTAATCCCATTATATGGAGATAAAAAGACTTGTCAGAAACCTCAAACTGTGACAGTTCCATTAACTAGTACCAAGAAAGAAGTAATAATTATGGATGATCAGGCCAGTGAAAGTGAATCAATTATTTCATTAATGGATCTCCCGAATGTGGAACCTTTAACTGAAACTCCGAAAAGAATTATATCTGCAAATTTGAGAGAAAAGAGATCTTTGGTTCCTATAGGAACTGGAGGTTCAACAGTAGTTACCCCTAAAGATATAGAGAGATGGGCACAGGAAATAGACAATCGAAACCCACAACCAAAGATTCTAGATATCAGTAGATTGAAAGTAGAGTTGGAAGAAATGATAACTGGCAATGTGAGCATAGAAAGACTGAGCTTTTACAATGATGAGGAATTGTCATTTTTATGTAAGAGTATAACCAGAAGAGCAAGAGTATTTCATGAGAAATTAACAGAAGTTGCTTCAGAAATTGGAATAGACATAGGGAAATCGAAATTATTGCAGAAACCGTATCGAGTGGATTTTACTGACAAAGATTTAGAAAGTGTAAATGCTTCTGGTAAGAGACTACAGATAAAAGAGTTGATGAATATTTTGAGAAAATGGGGAGACATTGACAAATGGAGAATTAGATGGATAAGAAAGAAAGAGTAAGTACAAGCAAGAGAAGCATCATCTGCATTTCCAGTGAGAGAAGCAGATAAGGTTGAGAAAATGTGTCCAATGAGAGGAGTTCCTGGTGGTAGATATGTTCATGTCCCTTGGAGTAGACAGGATATTTTGTCATTTACGAATGATTTTCCCAAATTGAGAGAAAAACCAGTTGAATGGTATAAACAGGTGGAAAGATTTGTGAAGGTTTCAAAGGTTCTATTGAAAGATCTGGATGGTTTATTTGACATTGTGGTACCTGCTGATTTATGGACAGAGTGTAAGATCACAATTGATTGGCCAAGTGAGGAGTATGCCAGAGACTCAAAGACAGGAGCACCCTCAGAGGAGGTGATGAAGAAATTTCATCAAGTAATTACTTTCCTGAAAGGGAAAATCCCTCCTAAAGAGACAGATTGCGTAAAGATAGACAGAACAACTCAAGAGCCAAATGAGTCTGTACATGCATACTATGAGCGGTTGTTACAGGTGTTTAAACAGTACAGTGATTTTGAGAACATTTGTGACAAGGATATGGGACATTTTGTATATTGGTTTGTGTATGGTCTGAAACCGGAGATTAGTCAGATGATTCAGCAGCACATGTTGTGCTGGCAAAGCAAGACAGTTGATGAGATTTTGAAATATGCTAAGTATTGTGGAGACGACATAGAAGCAAGGCGTAGAAAGCTAAAAGAGAAAATGATGTGGGCACAAGTAAAATTAGCAGAACAACAGGAGAATAAATGAAATATTCAGACTGATAATCAGATGAAAGAGCAGAGTCAGAATGATCAAGTGGCAAATGGTAGTAAAATAAGAGGACGAATGAATAGAGAGGAAGTGAAGAAAAAGTTTCCTTGTCATGCGTGCGGAAAGCTTGGACATTGGAAGAACGAGTGTAAGAGTATTCAGAATAATAATGGGCCAAACCAAAATTTAATTCCACAGATGCAGAATGAAGTACTTATGAATCAGTCGCAGCAGGTAGTTACTCCACAGTATCAGGTGCCACCAGCTCCTATGCCAAACTTTGTGAACCCTCAAAAATACAGTGCAAACACCGGATTTCACGGAGAAAGTGGTAAGAATAACAGAGTGGTTACACAATATTTTGTGCAGAATGATGAAGAAAATTCGGACTATGTGCAATGACGGTGCCTGAGGGGGGAGGAAGAGGAGTGCGTGCTTGGCGCATCCTTGCCGGTAGATCAGTCAGGTCCATTTGTTGATTTGAAAGTTGAAGGTAATGACATCACTTTTCTATTGGATACTGGGGCTACCCGGACTACTGTGAGAACAGCAGACATCCCAAACCTACCCCTCTCAGGAGAATCTATCCAAGTTGTAGGAGTGTCAAATCAACAGATTAGAACCACAATTACAAAACCAATGGAGGTACATATCGGAAATTTTAAAGAAATGCATCGATTTGTAGTTTGTGATTCCAGTCCAGTAAATCTGTTGGGAAGAGATCTATTGTGCAAAATGAATTGCACAATCTATTGTACACCAGATGGTGTCACTTTCCAAACCCCTGATGAAGATGTAATATATAAAATGATGCTAGCTAAGCAAGGTACAGAAATAGATGAGATGTTTTCATTGATGAAGTGAATTGCCGAAAGAGTTGAGAACCACAGTGAACCAGAAGTGTGGGATTTTTCAGGAAAGGACATTGGGCTGATGTCAGATGTAGATCCAGTTAAAGTGACGGTGAAAGAAGGTGCAGTTTATCCAAACACACAACAGTACAAAATGAGTCCAGAAGTGAAAGCAGGAATTGCCCCAGAAATTGACCGAATGATTAAACAAGGCATTTTAAAAGAAATAATGGGTAGTCCTTGTAATTCGCCAATAATGGACTTAAAAAGCCTAGCGGAAAATACAGGATAGTGCAGGATTTGAGAAAGATCAACAAAATTGTAGTGCTGTGTTGCCCAGTAGTGCCAAATCCAGCAGTGATCCTTTATCAGATACCCTGGAATGCAGGCTGGTTTACAGTAATTGATTTGTGCCAAGCATTCTTTTCTATTCCTTTGCACCCAGACAGCCAGTATCTTTTCGCCTGCCGGTTTGAGGATCGTATTGTGGCATGGTGCGAGTTCCTCAAGGGTACACAGAGAGTCCCTCAATTTTCAATCAGATACTGAAAAAGTGTCTGGAGTCATTAGTTATGCCGGGAAATCAGTTCTGGTTCAGTACATTGATGACCTATTAGTGGCAACAAAAAAACACGAGAAGATTGTGTCACCGATACAATTGCATTACTGAACCATTTGGCCGAAGGAGGACACAAGGTGTCTCCAGAAAAATTGCAGTTCTGTCAACGAGAAGTTAGATATTTAGGGCATAAAATAGAAAGAGGAGTTAGAAAAGTGACACCGGAAAGAAGAAAAATAATCAAAGAAATGCAGCTACCTCAGATACAAAAGGAGATGAGAATGTTTCTGGGAGTGGTTGGGTACTGTAGGCAGTGGATTAATAGCTTCTCCATGCTAGCAAAGCCATTGATACAATTAACTCGGAAAAGAGCGAAAGATCCCATCGATTGGAATGATGAATGTTTGGAAGCCTTTGTGAAATTACAAAATTGTCTATGTGAGGCCCCTGCCTTGGGCATGCCTGATTATTCAAAACAATTTGCGTTGTTTTGTTGTGAGAGAGAAAATTGTGCACTTTCAGTTTTAACACAGAGACATGGACTGAGCCGACGTCCAGTGGCGTATTTCTCTGCCACCTTGGATCCAGTGGCTTCAGCCTTACCTGGCTGCTTAAAAGCAGTAGCTGCTACTTGTATGAGTCTGGAGCAAAGTGAGTCAATAGTGATGGGACATCCTGTAAAAGTTTATGTTTCACACTCAGTTGAAATTCTTTTGACAAGAACGAGAACACAACATCTCACTCCTAGTCGGCTGACTAAGTATGAAAGAGTGATTTTGGGAGCAGAAAATGTGACAGTGATAAGATGTACGATAATGAATCCTGCCACATTATTGCCAGATCCATGTTGTGAAGAAGTGAAAGATGAGATTGATCATGATTGTCTGGATGTGACTGAATTGTGTACTAAGCCCCGCCCAGACATAAAAGAAACACCATTGAAGGAAGCTGATCATGAATTGTTTGTGGATGGGTCTTGTCTGAGAACTGAAGGAGGAGGATTAAGTGCTGCATATGCTGTATGTAAAATAACGGGGGTGGTTGAAGCATCCTGTTTACCGGGAGTCAAGTCTGCACAAGTAGCCGAATTGGTGGCCTTAACAAAGGCATGCAAAAAGGGGAAAAATTGGAGAATAACCATATTTACGGACAGTCAATATGGTTTCGGGGTTGTGCATGATTTTGGCCAACTCTGGATACAGAGGGGATTTCTTACTTCTTTAGGATCTCCTATCAGAAACAGTAAAAATGTAAAGGATTTGTTGGAAGCATTACAATTGCCAAAAGAAGTAGCAGTTGTTAAATGCGCTGCACATCAGTCAGGAAATGACTATGTGACGGCTGGTAATAGATATGCAGACCAAATTGCTTGATACTGTGCAAGAAATACAATGTCAATTAACAGAAAAATTTAAACGGGTGAAACCAGCTGCCAACTTTTGTTTTTCTCAGTTCCAGAAACATGGGATGAGGTCAGACAGTTGCAGGAAGAAGTTGAGGAAAAAGAAAAGGAGATTTGGATAAAATCAAGTTGTACAAAAAGAACAGAAGATGAAGTGTGGGTGTATTTAGATGGTAGACCAGTCATGCCAGATTGTTTGCTCTCTCAAATGGCAAGAGTATACTATGGGACAACTCACATTGGTAGGAATTCGATGATCAGATTATTCAGACAAAGTTGGTACAATCCAAAGTTTAGGGTAGTCGCAGAGAGCCTTTGCCAAAGATGCTTAATCTGTCAGCAGCAAAACCCAGGAAGGAAGACAGTAGTCAGTTGGGGAAAGATTGGAAAGGCAGAAGGACCTTTCACCAGATTGCAGTTAGACTTAATTGAGTTGACTCCTTGCAATGGATTGAAGTATGTACTTGTCATAGTGTGCCTGTTCTCGAGGTGGGTAGAGGCATACCCCACTAGAAGAAATGACAGTCTCACAGTTGCAAAACTACTATTGAGGGAGTTGATACCTCGTTTCGGTTTCCCAGTCACTTTGGAATCAGATAGAGGACCTCATTTTAATAATGAGATAATTCGATTAATCTGTGCTGCATTTAACATTGAACAAAAACTGCACTGTGCTTATCGTCCAGAGGCTTCTGGAATAGCTGAACAGCTTAATGGCACAATCAAATCAAGATTAAGGAAGGTGTATGCATCCACAATGCTGAAATGGCCAGATGCATTGCCTCTTGTACTGATGGGTCTCAGAAGTAGTCCTGACAGGAAAACAGGATTGAGTCCACATGAGGTACTCATGGGAAGGGCAATGAGACAAGCATTTATTCCTGGAAATAAATTAATGAATATAACTGATGATCTGGTATTTGACTATTGGATAGGATTGGCTGAAATGGTGCATTCTGTCTCTCACCAGGTTGGAGAAGACGCAGTTGAAAGACAGCCAGACCAAGCACATGATTTGAATCCTGGAGATTGGGTGTTAGTGAAGAAACATGCAAGGAAGTCGTGCCTAGCACCCAGGTGGGATAAACCACGTCAAGTCATACTAGTCACTACCACAGCAGTGAAGTGTGCAGGTTTACCCAATTGGATTCATGCTAGTCATACCAGAAGAGTTCCGAGCCCATCTGATCAACAAGGGCAGCCACTGACTGAACAAGCTGAAACGTCAGAAGTTGAAAGCTGTGAAGCTGAAGAATCTAGAGTGATAGATTCTGAAAGACAGCTATATGACGAACAGCCAAGTACAAGTCAGGAAGAGTGGATACCAGTAATTGAAATACCTGATACTGCTGTCGAAACAAGAAGAACAACTGAATTAAAGAGACAGGAAGGTAGAGAGGAGAAAACAGGGAAAGAAGAACACACTCAGGTCAAAACAAACAAAGACATTCAGAAACCTGAGCAGGGAAAGATAGATCTAGAAGAACAAGTTCAGGCAGAAGAAGAACAAACTAAAATAAGACCTGAACAGGAACAGATAGAACTAGAAGAACAAGTTCAGGCAGAAGAAGAACAAACTATAATAAGACCCGAACATGTGCAAGTAGAGGAAGGTCCAAATACAGAAAATACAGAGCAAAGACAATTAGAAAGGGAAGAAGAACAAGGACAGATTGTGCCTAGATTAAGTGAAAATAAAAGAACTTTAGAAAGAGACAGAGAAGGTGAAAGTGCAGTTCAGGTCAAAAGAGTTAGAAAAGGAGACGATTGGCCAGAAGGAGTGAAGAAACTAAGATATTATCTAAGAAAATCAGAAAAGAAACCAGAGCAAGTAAATGAAGTTACGAGTCAGACGCAATCTAAACAAACCTTAGTAAAACTTACACGAAGAAGCCCAAGATTGAGAATTCTGAACAGATAATACAAGGCCCCTGAGTGGACCTACGTTATACTAAAAGAATTTGAAAACTTAGATTTACGTGAGGAATCAGAAAGAGTTCATGTTGCACAGATTGATGAAAGCAAATTAAGACCTCCTTAAAATAAAAGAAAATTTAAACAGACAAAGAAAGAAAAAGAGAAAAGAAATTTTCTCAGATTAAAATGGCAGAAGTTGAAGACACTGAAAGGCCGAAACAAAGTTTTAAAAGAAAATGTTTAAGATTTTGCTTATGTAGTATTTTATTAGTAGTATTAGTATGGTTGTTTTTAACAATAGGAGTACCTTTATTGATGGAAACAAGTAACAAGAATAATACAATTACTAATGGGCAAGTGCTAGAAGAAAAGAAACTAAAATAGAAATAGGGGTAGAAGATGAGATGAATTATCATAATGACTCAGACAATGATTCGTCTTTAAATGTGTTTACTAAATTGTTATTTCAGTACGTTAATAGAATGGAGATTAGTAATTGTTATGTTTGTATGAAGTTTCAGAAGGGGTGACGTATCACCATATACCTTTAACATATGGTGTATCATGAAGTGTTTTATTAAGTTTATTTTACATAACAGGGAAACTTCAGTACTTTTATTCAAACTTAGATGTAGTATTTTCAGAATTGCCTATTAGAAAGAAAATGAATATAGTAGTTAGTAGTAAAAATGCACAGTTCATGGGTGAATTCTTTTTAACAATGAGTTCAATAGATATAGCTCAGGCACACAAGGATAATTTAACATGTATATTACGTGAAGAAGAAAAAGAATTTTTGAATTTAGTAGAAGAAAGGAGACAGGATTTAACAAAGAAAGCTGCTGAACAGAAATCCCATGTACCTCCATGGGCTGAGAAAGAGGGAATTTATGCAAAGGGCGAAGCTCATGCTGCGATGTCCCTAGACTTTGTGAAGAAGGGAAAATTCTGCCTCCATAGGTTAAATACAGATTATAATAACAATTTCATTGGTTCCAGTGAGTGTGAACATAACTTCCTAATTCTAGGAGGGTGGGGACTAAAAGGGGGAACTGATCCTGTATTTCCAGGAATTTATTTTGTATGCGGGAATAATACCTATTATAGGTTGCCTGCAAGATGGTACGGGAGCTGTTATTTTGGAATAGTTTTTCCAAAAATCTACCATGTGGACAGAATCAATGGAATCAATGGAAAATCTAATGGACTAACACGGAGAAGAAGAGCTGGTTTTTCTGAAATAGTAGGTGATATATTTAGTGCATTGATACCCTCAGTTGGAGTCATTCTAAATTCGCGTAAAATTTGCAAATTATCAACCCTAGTTGATCGTCTTTCTACAGATACTGCAGGAGGATTCTTAATGATTAACACAGAGATGGTTGCGATAAGGTCTATGGTTTTACAAAATCGTCTTGCTCTTGATAGGGAGGACATGGCTTGGCAGTTTGGGCTGGACTGTTCCCACAAGGAACAGGGTCAAGACTGATTTGCATATGGCTGGGTCCAAACTGGGGTGGTGTGGTGAGCAAAAGAATGATGGATTTAACCCAGATCCTTGTGACTGGGGGTGAATGTTTGCATTGTCTAGCATTCCGTCCATCAATTGTTTCTTTTGCATTTGTCGCCCTAAGTGGGAATGGTATGCCCAGACGTGGGTCCCGTGCTCACTACACCACTGGATTCAAGCTAGCCTGGCTGAAGAAGGGTGATGCCCTGAAACCGGTCCCAGGATGCTTGTTTCCGGTCCAGGGAGGACCTGGCTTGGCAGTTCGGGCTGGACTGTTCCCACAAGGAACAGGGTCAAGACTGATTTGCATATGGCTGGGTCCAAACTGGGGTGGTGTGGTGAGCAAAAGAATGATGGATTTAACCCAGATCCTTGTGACTGGGGGTGAATGTTTGCATTGTCTAGCATTCCGTCCATCAATTGTTTCTTTTGCATTTGTCGCCCTAAGTGGGAAGGGTATGCCCAGACGTGGGTCCCGTGCTCACTACACCACTGGATTCAAGCTAGCCTGGCTGAAGAAGGGTGATGCCCTGAAACTGGTCCCAGGATGCTTGTTTCCGGTCCAGGGAGGACCCGGCTTGGCAGTTCGGGCTGGACTGTTCCCACAAGGAACAGGGTCAAGACTGATTTGCATATGGCTGGGTCCAAACTGGGGTGGTGTGGTGAGCAAAAGAATGATGGATTTAACCCAGATCCTTGTGACTGGGGGTGAATGTTTGCATTGTCTAGCATTCCGTCCATCAATTGTTTCTTTTGCATTTGTCGCCCTAAGTGGGAAGGGTATGCCCAGACGTGGGTCCCGTGCTCACTACACCACTGGATTCAAGCTAGCCTGGCTGAAGAAGGGTGATGCCCTGAAACCGGTCCCAGGATGCTTGTTTCCGGTCCAGGGAGGACCTAGCTTGGCAGTTCGGGCTGGACTGTTCCCACAAGGAACAGGGTCAAGACTGATTTGCATATGGCTGGGTCCAAACTGGGGTGGTGTGGTGAGCAAAAGAATGATGGATTTAACCCAGATCCTTGTGACTGGGGGTGAATGTTTGCATTGTCTAGCATTCCGTCCATCAATTGTTTCTTTTGCACTTGATATTTTATTGGCAAAAGAGGGCGGAGTCTGTGGTATGTTGAAAATTCAACATTGCTGCACTTATATTCCGGACAAAAGCAAGGAAATTAAAGGGTATATTAGAAATATTACAAGAATGCATAGTGACTTGACCCAACTGGAGGTTGACAGTGTATGGGGAAAACTAACAAAGAGTATAACATCGATAGGGAATTGGTTTACTGATTTTGGAAAAAGTTTTCTAGGTCAAATAATATTACCAGTAGTTGTGATAATGACAATAGTTATGATAGTAATGATCACATGCAAATGTTGCAGAAGCAAGGGAAAGAGAAGGATACATGTAGAAAGGGAAGGAAAGGGAGAGAAACGAAAGAGAGAGTATGAAGAAATTCAGCTAGAAGAGATGAAAGGAAAGCTATACAAAAAGATGAAAGATTTGGAAGGAAAAGAAGTAACTGACGAATTGATGAAAGAGAAAAGAGAAAACTGAGATGTGCTAAAGTTGGCATCTGGGAAGGGATGGGTAATTTTGTGATGGCTCAAAATGCCATCAGAGAGGGGATTGATGGAGCTAGGTCTCGTGAGAAAGAGACTTGCTCGGAAGCAATCCTCTCGTTTAACTCATTAACAAATTACTAACCATGTTTTGTGAATAATTTATACGCACCACATGAACACGCGGGTTAGCGAAGCTTGCTTATGTGTGTACTAATGCGGATAACAATGAAGACGGACTAATACCGCTTTAAACGGGAAAAACTGTTGTGCGCATGCGTCAACTGCATATACGCAATATGACGAGATAATGCTTGAGGGAAATTCTAGCGCATGAGCAGAAGACACTAAAATGGAGTCTTGAAGACTCGCGTGCATGGCATCTGCTTAGCTGAAATGAAAACAGGCTATTTTACTAATGCTAATGCGGGGAAAGTATTAATAAGAAAAGGGAAATAGAGTAGAGGTGGGTGGTATACAGTGAGACCATTTAATTTGTGAAAGTAACATTTGTCTTTTGACTTTATTATTAGTGCGCATTTGGGCCTCTCTTGTATAACCGGACTGGATGAAATGACGCAATGCCTGCGCATGCTCACTGAATGAAGCTATGAAGGTCAATGACAGAACACTTGAGCGGAAGCCAAATTGGAGTGCCATACCCTGGGAACAGATGGTGAAAAGATCAGCAAAGAGATGTTCTATTCTTTGTAGTGTTATTAATGTTTTTAAATAGATACATGTAGTGGATGGGAATAAAGTTTTGAATAAAAATTAAGGGGATGGGTTTGCGAACAATGGTTTAACAGAATAAAGTGACATGTAAGCATGGTGTGATGGAGCTTCCCCCCTTGCCTGACCAATCAAAATTCGTATTTTTACGATATTGAAACTTTAGTGGGTGGAACATGAAGAAACGAAGGTATAACTAAGGTAGCTTTAGTTAGTTAGAGAGAGAAGTCGGGGAGTTCGTGATGCTGTTGCTGGGAGAGATGCTGTGAGATGCTGATGAAGAATCGAATGCAGAACCTGAAGCAGAACTTTCTATCCTAACTTAATTGGGTTAGATCCGAAGATCGCGGAAGAATCTCGAGGAGGAAGAGAGTGTCAGAGAGGGGTGCGGCGCAATCGTCGGTATTCTAGAGAGGTCAACTATCCTGTCCTGAATCCTGTCCTGAAGTCTTTGTCTCCTGACCTATCCCGTGGGACCCTTACCAGCCCTTTGGCCAGGGTGTTTGGTCTTTCACACCATTCTTGGTAAATATAATTTCATGTTATTTGCAGATGATCTTTTCTCTCTGTCCTCTCCCTTTCTGAGCATTAATTATTGTATGAGTCCGAAGTATATGATTGATGTTTAATCAATTGAATTTTCTCTCCTAAGAATGATGGCGACTGCACTCTATTTTGAAATGGTTCACATGCATTTAATTTAGATAAAGATTTTAAAACTTCCTGAGTCTGTGATTATTTACTTCAAAATAAAAGAATAATTAAGGGTTATGTTAATTATCACCATCAATTAGTTCAACTAATGGTCCATCGACCAGAGGAAAGAACTTTTGATCAGTGAAAGGTTAGTTGGGAAAGTTAAATAACTAATCTTGAGAAATATAAACTTTAAACCACTCCAGCGGTTTTACTCAACTTGTGTGTATGAAATAAAATGTATATGGGCCCAGGTGAGTATATGGTAGCGGAGTATCTGTTGTTGGCATACCGCTGGATCCGTTTTCTGGTAGCAGAGTTATGGTTATTATTGATTAGTTTGGTGATAAATATTGATTATTGATTATGTTTAACAAAAAGAGTTAGTGTCTTGTTTTATGTTGTCCAGAATCCCGGGAAAATGAATAGCGGGTGGTGACAGAAGCCACACTGCAGTGAGGTTACTCGTCTGTTGGAATAACACTGAGAAGCTACGTAGGGCTGGCAGTGTTAAATTAGGGACTATTTCGTATAAAAGTAGAGTGCGAACGATAGCAAAAGGGGTTCGCTGGTGAAATTTTGGTCTCATCCCAATACGGGTGACACTGGAGAAGTAACAGGTTCTCCTGAGCTTGAATGAAGAGTAAACAGGGGTTTTACTCGCAGTAGAAGAAGAGTAATTTCTGAAACTCAAGAATAAATTGAAATCTATCCTTTTGTTTAGTGGAACAGACAGAGTAGCGAATGTTTTTATGTTGTTATTAACAAAGAATTTAATGAAAAGTATTAAGAAATAAGTTTTCGTATTACCTTGTGAAGGGAGGGTCAGTCACCGGAGTTGCACTGACGTCACAGAGAGCCGCGCTGGGATTGGTTGTAACAGCGGGCGTGTGACAGAAGCAAATTGTAAAGGAGGGGTCAGTAGTAAGGAGCAATACTGACGTCACAAAAGGCCGCGTTGGCATTGGTCAGACCACGAGCGTGAGCCTAAGTCTGATTGGTTGATAGATAGAAACCTCACTAGGATTGGTCGAGAAGGAATTGTATATTGAGTCCTAATTTGACTGCGGGTGTGAGTCGTACTGACATAGGACAAGACGTAGGTAATAGAGCTAGAAGATATATGGATGACTCTTTCCTATATCGCCCGTATGAAATGTTCGGAAGACCAAAGAAAATGACGTTAATGAAGAAAATTAAAAATCTCTTTAAGTAATACAAGCCTGTAATGACTAGAGAGGGAATTCCTATTCAGCCACCCAAAACACCTGCTTCCTTTATGATGATGGAGAAAGGATATCACACGTGTGTATGGTTGGAAAATTGGATAGAGTATACTAAAGGTGATGGAGTTTAAGCTTTTCCGGAGCATGGTACTTTTAATTTAAAGATACTTCAGAATTTGAGAGATCGAATGAATATGCTAGAACCGAGTCCAAGAATGACACAGTATGAAGCCTTTGGAAGAATGGGAAATTGAGGCATTTGATCGTGAAAAATACAGAAGTGGTCGGAGATTTAGAGTATTTTTACCTAGATATCCGTATGAGTCAAGTGGAGATCAAATGAAGCGTTGGAGTAGAGCTGTGGTAACCAAGGGTTTATATCCAGTAATAATGGCTGAAGAACAGTTAGGAGGAAAGTGTAAAGAAAAAATGAAACACATGAATACAGGATATGGCGAATCAGATGATGAGCTATTAGAGGATATTTTGATTAAAAACCCTCGACCATACCAAGAAGCACCTAGTAAGGTTACCCCGAGTGCACCAGAGATAGGAATGCCTTTAACCCCACAAATTTTGCATGATGCGTCACTTAATAGGGTATTGCAGGATAATAAGAGAGAAGCTTTAAATAAAACTGGAGAAGAATTAGTTCAGAAAGTAAACCAATTGAATTTAAATGCTGAAGCTTTGACAGTACCAGTGACTATTGGTCCTGTAATCCCATTATAGGGAGATAAAAAGACTTGTCAGAAACCTCAAACTGTGACAGTTCCATTAACTAGTCCCAGGAAAGAAGTAATAATTATCGATGATCAGGCCAGTGAAAGTGAATCAATTATTTCATTAATGGATCTCCCGAATGTGGAACCTTTAACTGAAACTCCGAAAAGAATTATATCTGCAAATTTGAGAGAAAAGAGATCTTTGGTTCCTATAGGAACTGGAGGTTCAACAGTAGTTACCCCTAAAGATATAGAGAGATGGGCACAGGAAATAGACAATCGAAACCCACAACCAAAGATTCTAGATATCAGTAGATTGAAAGTAGAGTTGGAAGAAATGATAACTGGCAATGTGAGCATAGAAAGACTGAGCGTTTACAATGATGAGGAATTGTCATTTTTATGTAAGAGTATAACCAGAAGAGCAAGAGTATTTCATGAGAAATTAACAGAAGTTGCTTCAGAAATTGGAATAGACATAGGGAAATCGAAATTATTGCAGAAACCGTATCGAGTGGATTTTACTGACAAAGATTTAGAAAGTGTAAATGCTTCTGGTAAGAGACTACAGATAAAAGAGTTGATGAATATTTTGAGAAAATGGGGAGACATTGACAAATGGAGAATTAGATGGATAAGAAAGAAAGAGTAAGTACAAGCAAGAGAAGCATCATCTGCATTTCCAGTGAGAGAAGCAGAAAAGGTTGAGAAAATGTGTCCAATGAGAGGAGTTCCTGGTGGTGGATATGTTCATGTCCCTTGGAGTAGACAGGATATTTTGTCATTTACGAATGATTTTCCCAAATTGAGAGAAAAACCAGTTGAATGGTATAAACAGGTGGAAAGATTTGTGAAGGTTTCAAAGGTTCTATTGAAAGATCTGGATGGTTTATTTGACATTGTGGTACCTGCTGATTTATGGACAGAGTGTAAGATCACAATTGATTGGCCAAGTGAGGAGTATGCCAGAGACTCAAAGACAGGAGTACCCTCAGAGGAGGTGATGAAGAAATATCATCAAGTAATTACTTTCCTGAAAGGGAAAATCCCTCCTAAAGAGACAGATTGCGTAAAGATAGACAGAACAACTCAAGAGCCAAATGAGTCCGTACATGCATATTATGAGCGGTTGTTACAGGTGTTTAAACAGTACAGTGGTTTTGCGAACATTTGTGACAATTATATGGGACATTTTGTATATTGGTTTGTGTATGGTCTGAAACCGGAGATTAGTCAGATGATTCAGCAGCACATGTTGTGCTGGCAAAGCAAGACAGTTGATGAGATTTTGAAATATGCTAAGTATTGTGGAGACGACATAGAAGCAAGGCGTAGAAAGCTAAAAGAGAAAATGATGTGGGCACAAGTAAAATTAGCAGAACAACAGGAGAATAAATGAAATATTCAGACTGATAATCAGATGAAAGAGCAGAGTCAGAATGATCAAGTGGCAAATGGTAGTAAAATAAGAGGACGAATGAATAGAGAGGAAGTGAAGAAAAAGTTTTCTTGTCATGCGTGCGGAAAGCTTGGACATTGGAAGAACGAGTGTAAGAGTATTCAGAATAATAATGGGCCAAACCAAAATTTAATTCCACAGATGCAGAATGAAGTACTTATGAATCAGTCGCAGCAGGTAGTTACTCCACAGTATCAGGTGCCACCAGCTCCTATGCCAAACTTTGTGAACCCTCAAAAATACAGTGCAAACACCAGATTTCACGGAGAAAGTGGTAAGAATAACAGAGTGGTTACACAATATTTTTTGCAGAATGATGAAGAAAATTCGGACTATGTGCAATGACGGTGCCTGAGGGGGGAGGAAGAGGAGTGCGTGCTTGGCGCATCCTTGCCGGTAGATCAGTCAGGTCCATTTGTTGATGGGAAAGTTGAAGGTAATGACATCACTTTTCTATTGGATACTGGGGCTACCCGGACTACTGTGAGAACAGCAGACATCCCAAACCTACCCCTCTCGGGAGAATCTATCCAAGTTGTAGGAGTGTCAAATCAACAGATTAGAACCACAATTACAAAACCAATGGAGGTACATATCGGAAATTTTAAAGAAATGCATCGGTTTGTAGTTTGTGATTCCAGTCCAGTAAATCTGTTGGGAAGAGATCTATTGTGCAAAATGAATTGCACGATCTATTGTACACCAGATGGTGTCGCTTTCCAAACCCCTGATGAAGATGTAATATATAAAATGATGCTAGCTAAGCAAGGTACAGAAATAGATGAGATGTTTTCATTGATGAAGTGAATTGCCGAAAGAGTTGAGAACCACAGTGAACCAGAAGTGTGGGATTTTTCAGGAAAGGACATTGGGCTGATGTCAGATGTAGATCCAGTTAAAGTGACGGTGAAAGAAGGTGCAGTTTATCCAAACACACGACAGTACAAAATGAGTCCAGAAGTGAAAGCAGGAATTGCCCCAGAAATTGACCGAATGATTAAACAAGGCATTTTAAAAGAAATAATGGGTAGTCCTTGTAATTCGCCAATAATGGACTTAAAAAGCCTAGCGGAAAATACAGGATAGTGCAGGATTTGAGAAAGATCAACAAAATTGTAGTGCTGTGTTGCCCAGTAGTGCCAAATCCAGCAGTGATCCTTTATCAGATACCCTGGAATGCAGGCTGGTTTACAGTAATTGATTTGTGCCAAGCATTCTTTTCTATTCCTTTGCACCCAGACAGCCAGTATCTTTTCGCCTGCCGGTTTGAGGATCGTATTGTGGCATGGTGCGAGTTCCTCAAGGGTACACAGAGAGTCCCTCAATTTTCAATCAGATACTGAAAAAGTGTCTGGAGTCATTAGTTATGCCCGGAAAATCAGTTCTGGTTCAGTACATTGATGACCTATTAGTGGCATCAAAAACACGAGAAGATTGTGTCACCGATACAATTGCATTACTGAACCATTTGGCCGAAGGAGGACACAAGGTGTCTCCAGAAAAATTGCAGTTCTGTCATCGAGAAGTTAGATATTTAGGGCATAAAATAGAAAGAGGAGTTAGAAAAGTGACACCGGAAAGAAGAAAAATAATCAAAGAAATGCAGCTACCTCAGATACAAAAGGAGATGAGAATGTTTCTGGGAGTGGTTGGGTACTGTAGGCAGTGGATTAATAGCTTCTCCATGCTAGCAAAGCCATTGATACAATTAACTCGGAAAAGAGCGAAAGATCCCATCGATTGGAATGATGAATGTTTGGAAGCCTTTGTGAAATTACAAAATTGTCTATGTGAGGCCCCTGCCTTGGGCATGCCTGATTATTCAAAACAATTTGCATTGTTTTGTTGTGAGAGAGAAAATTGTGCACTTTCAGTTTTAACACAGAGACATGGACTGAGCCGACGTCCAGTGGCGTATTTCTCTGCCACCTTGGATCCAGTGGCTTCAGCCTTACCTGGCTGCTTAAAAGCAGTAGCTGCTACTTGTATGAGTCTGGAGCAAAGTGAGTCAATAGTGAAGGGACATCCTGTAAAAGTTTATGTTTCACACTCAGTTGAAATTCTTTTGACAAGAACGAGAACACAACATCTCACTCCTAGTCGGCTGACTAAGTATGAAAGAGTGATTTTGGGAGCAGAAAATGTGACAGTGATAAGATGTACGATAATGAATCCTGCCACATTATTGCCGGTTTCCATGTTGTGAAGAAGTGAAAGATGAGATTGATCATGATTGTCTGGATGTGACTGAATTGTGTACTAAGCCCCGCCCAGACATAAAAGACACAACATTGAAGGAAGCTGATCATGAATTGTTTGTGGATGGGTCTTGTCTGAGAACTGAAGGAGGAGGATTAAGTGCTGCATATGCTGTATGTAAAATAACGGGGGTGGTTGAAGCATCCTGTTTACCGGGAGTCAAGTCTGCACAAGTAGCCGAATTGGTGGCCTTAACAAAGGCATGCAAAAAGGGGAAAAATTGGAGAATAACCATATTTACGGACAGTCAATATGGTTTCGAGGTTGTGCATGATTTTGGCCAACTCTGGATACAGAGGGGATTTCTTACTTCTTTAGGATCTCCTATCAGAAACAGTAAAAATGTAAAGGATTTGTTGGAAGCATTACAATTGCCAAAAGAAGTAGCAGTTGTTAAATGCGCTGCACATCAGTCAGGAAATGACTATGTGACGGCTGGTAATAGATATGCAGACCAAATTGCTTGATACTGTGCAAGAAATACAATGTCAATTAACAGAAAAATTTAAACGGGTGAAACCAGCTGCCAACTTTTGTTTTTCTCAGTTCCAGAAACATGGGATGAGGTCAGACAGTTGCAGGAAGAAGTTGAGGAAAAAGAAAAGAAGATTTGGATAAAATCAAGTTGTACAAAAAGAACAGAAGATGAAGTGTGGGTGTATTTAGATGGTAGACCAGTCATGCCAGATTGTTTGCTCTCTCAAATTTCAAGAGTATACTATGGGACAACTCACATTGGTAGGAATTCGATGATCAGATTATTCAGACAAAGTTGGTACAATCCAAAGTTTAGGGTAGTTGCAGAGAGCCTTTGCCAAAGATGCTTAACCTGTCAGCAGCAAAACCCAGGAAGGAAGACAGTGGTCAGTTGGGGAAAGATTGGAAAGGCAGAAGGACCTTTCACCAGATTGCAGTTAGACTTCATTGAGTTGCCTCCTTGCAATGGATTGAAGTATGTACTTGTCATAGTGTGCCTGTTCTCGAGGTGGGTAGAGGCATACCCCACTAGAAGAAATGACAGTCTCACAGTTGCAAAACTACTATTGAGGGAGTTGATACCTCGTTTCGGTTTCCCAGTCACTTTGGAATCAGATAGAGGACCTCATTTTAATAATGAGATAATTCGATTAATCTGTGCTGCATTTAACATTGAACAAAAACTGCACTGTGCTTATCGTCCAGAGGCTTCTGGAATAGCTGAACAGCTTAATGGCACAATCAAATCAAGATTAAGGAAGGTGTATGCATCCACAATGCTGAAATGGCCAGATGCATTGCCTCTTGTACTGATGGGTCTCAGAAGTAGTCCTGACAGGAAAACAGGATTGAGACACATGAGGTACTCATGGGAAGGGCAATGAGACAAGCATTTATTCCTGGAAATAAATTAATGAATATAACTGATGATCTGGTATTTGACTATTGGAAAGGATTGGCTGAAATGGTGCATTCTGTCTCTCACCAGGTTGGAGAAGACGCAGTTGAAAGACAGCCAGACCAAGCACATGATTTGAATCCTCGAGATTGGGTGTTAGTGAAGAAACACGCAAGGAAGTCGTGCCTAGCTCCCAGGTGGGATAAACCACGTCAAGTCATACTAGTCACTACCACAGCAGTGAAGTGTGCAGGTTTACCCAATTGGATTCATGCTAGTCATACCAGAAGAGTTCCGAGCCCATCTGATCAACAAGGGCAGCCACTGACTGAACAAGCTGAAACGTCAGAAGTTGAAAGCTGTGAAGCTGAAGAATCTAGAGTGATAGATTCTGAAAGACAGCTATATGACGAACAGCCAAGTACAAGTCAGGAAGAGTGGATACCAGTAATTGAAATACCTGATACTGCTGTCGAAACAAGAAGAACAACTGAATTAAAGAGACAGGAAGGTAGAGAGGAGAAAACAGGGAAAGAAGAACACACTCAGGTAAAAACAAACAAAGACATTCAGAAACCTGAGCAGGGAAAGATAGATCTAGAAGAACAAGTTCAGGCAGAAGAAGAACAAACTAAAATAAGACCTGAACAGGAACAGATAGAACTAGAAGAACAAGTTCAGGCAGAAGAAGAACAAACTATAATAAGACCCGAACATGTGCAAGTAGAGGAAGGTCCAAATACAGAAAATACAGAGCAAAGACAATTAGAAAGGGAAGAAGAACAAGGACAGATTGTGCCTAAATTAAGTGAAAATAAAAGAACTTTAGAAAGAGACAGAGAAGGTGAAAGTGCAGTTCAGGTCAAAAGAGTTAGAAAAGGAGACGATTGGCCAGAAGGAGTGAAGAAACTAAGATATTATCTAAGAAAATCAGAAAAGAAACCAGAGCAAGTAAATGAAGTTACGAGTCAGATGCAATCTAAACAACCTTAGTAAAACTTACACGAAGAAGCCCAAGATTGAGAATTCTGAACAGATAATACAAGGCCCCTGAGTTGACCTACGATATACTAGAAGAATTTGAAAACTTAGATTTACGTGAGGAATCAGAAAGAGTTCATGTTGCACAGATTGATGAAAGCAAATTAAGACCTCCTTAAAATAAAAGAAAATTTAAACAGACAAAGAAAGAAAAAGAGAAAAGAAATTTTCTCAGATTAAAATGGCAGAAGTTGAAGACACTGAAAGACCGAAACAAAGTTTTAAAAGAAAATGTTTAAGATTTTGCTTATGTAGTATTTTATTAGTAGTATTAGTATGGTTGTTTTTAACAATAGGAGTACCTTTATTGATGGAAACAAGTAACAAGAATAATACAATTACTAATGGGCAAGTGCTAGAATAAAAGAAATTAAAATAGAAATAGGGGTAGAAGATGAGATGAATTATCATAATGACTCAGACAATGATTCGTCTTTAAATGTGTTTACTAAATTGTTATTTCAGTACGTTAATAGAATGGAGATTAGTAATTGTTATGTTTGTATGAAGTTTCAGAAGGGGTGACGTATCACCATATACCTTTAACATATGGTGTATCATGTAGTGTTTTATCAAGTTTATTTTACATAACAGGGAAACTTCAGTACTTTTATTCAAACTTAGATGTAGTATTTTCAGAATTGCCTATTAGAAAGAAAATGAATATAGTAGTTAGTAGTAAAAATGCACAGTTCATGGGTGAATTCTTTTAACAATGAGTTCAATAGATATAGCTCAGGCACACAAGGATAATTTAACATGTATATTACGTGAAGAAGAAAAAGAATTTTTGAATTTAGTAGAAGAAAGGAGACAGGATTTAACAAAGAAAGCTGCTGAACAGAAATCCCATGTACCTCCATGGGCTGAGAAAGAGGGAATTGATGCAAAGGGCGAAGCTCATGCTGCGATGTCCCTAGACTTTGTGAAGAAGGGACAATTCTGCCTCCATAGGTTAAATACAGATTATAATAACAATTTCATTGGTTCCAGTGAGTGTGAACATAACTTCCTAATTCTAGGAGGGTGGGGACTAAAAGGGGGAACTGATCCTGTATTTCCAGGAATTTATTTTGTATGCGGGAATAATGCCTATTATAGGTTGCCTGCAAGATGGTACGGGAGCTGTTATTTTGGAATAGTTTTTCCAAAAATCTACCATGTGGACAGAATCAATGGAATCAATGGAAAATCTAATGGACTAACACGGAGAAGAGCTAGTTTTTCTGAAATAGTAGGTGCTATATTTAGTGTATTGATACCCTCAGTTGGAGTCATTCTAAATTCGCGTAAAATTTGCAAATTATCAACCATAGTTGATCGTATTTCTACAGATACTGCAGGAGGATTCTTAATGATTAACACAGAGATGGTTGCGATAAGGTCTATGGTTTTACAAAATCGTCTTGCTCTTGATATTTTATTGGCAAAAGAGGGCGGCGTCTGTGGTATGTTGAAAATTCAACATTGCTGCACTTATATTCCGGACAAAAGCAAGGAAATTAAAGGGTATATTAGAAATATTACAAGAATGCATAGTGACTTGACCCAACTGGAGGTTGACAGTGTATGGGGAAAACTAACAAAGAGTATAACATCGATAGGGAATTGGTTTACTGATTTTGGAAAAAGTTTTCTAGGTCAAATAATATTACCAGTAGTTGTGATAATGACAATAGTTATGATAGTAATGATCACATGCAAATGTTGCAGAAGCAAGGGAAAGAGAAGGATACATGTAGAAAGGGAAGGAAAGAAACGAAAGAGAGAGTATGAAGAAATTCAGCTAGAAGAGATGAAAGGAAAGCTATACAAAAAGATGAAAGATTTGGAAGGAAAAGAAGTAACTGACGAATTGATGAAAGAGAAAAGAGAAAACTGAGATGTGCTAAAGTTGGCATCTGGGAAGGGATGGGTAATTTTGTGATGGCTCAAAATGCCATCAGAGAGGGGATTGATGGAGCAAGGTCTCGTGAGAAAGAGACTTGCTCGGAAGCAATCCTCTCGTTTAACTCATTAACAAATTACTAACCATGTTTTGTGAATAATTAATACGCACCACATGAACACGCGGGTTAGCGAAGCTTGCTTATGTGTGTACTAATGCGGATAACAATGAAGACGGACTAATACCGCTTTAAACGGGAAAAACTGTTGTGCGCATGCGTCAACTGCATATACGCAATATGACGAGATAATGCTTGGAGGGAAATTCTAGCGCATGAGCAGAAGACACTAAAATGGAGTCTTGAAGACTCGCGTGCATGGCATCTGCTTAGCTGAAATGAAATCAGGCTATTTTACTAATGCTAATGCGGGGAAAGTATTAATAAGAAAAGGGAAATAGAGTAGAGGTGGGTGGTATACAGTGAGACCATTTATTTTGTTAAAGTAACATTTGTCTTTTGACTTTATTATTAGTGCGCATTTGGGCCTCTCTTGTATAACCGGACTGGATGAAATGACGCAATGCCTGCGCATGCTCACTGAATGAAGCTATGAAGGTCAATGACAGAACACTTGAGCGGAAGCCGAATTGGAGTGCCATACCCTGGGAACGGATGGTGAAAAGTTCAGCAAAGAGATGTTCTATTCTTCGTAGTGTTATTAATGTTTCTAAATAGATACATGTAGTGGATGGGAATAAAGTTTTGAATAAAAATTAAGGGGATGGGTTTGCGAACAATGGTTTAACAGAATAAAGTGACATGTAAGCATGGTGTGATGGAGCTTCCCCCCTTGCCTGACCAATCAAAATTCGTATTTTTACGATATTGAAACTTTAGTTGGTGGAACATAAAGAAACAAAGGTATAACTAAGATAGCTTTAGTTAGTTAGAGAGAGAAGTCGGGAGTTTGTGATGCTGTTGCTGGGAGAGATGCTGTGAGATGCTGATGAAGAATCGAATGCAGAACCTGAAGCAGAACTTTCTATCCTAACTTAATTGGGTTAGATCCGAAGATCGCGGAAGAATCTCGAGGAGGAAGAGAGTGTCAGAGAGGGGTGCGGCGCAATCGTCGGTATTCTAGAGAGGTCAACTATCCTGTCCTGAATCCTGTCCTGAAGTCTTTGCCTCCTGACCTATCCCGGGGGACCCTTACCAGCCCTTTGGCCAGGGGGTTTGGTCTTTCACACCATTCTTGGTAAATATAATTTCATGTTATTTGCAGATGATCTTTTCTCTCTGTCCTCTCCCTTTCTGAGCATTAATTATTGTGTGAGTCCGAAGTATATGATTGATGTTTAATCAATTGAATTTTCTCTCCTAAGAATGATGGCGACTGCACTCTATTTTGAAATGGTTCACATGCATTTAATTTAGATAACGATTTTAAAACCTCCTGAGTCTGTGATTATTTACTTCAAAATAAAAGAATAATTAAGGGTTATGTTAATTATCACCATCAATTAGTTCAACTAATGGTCCATCGACCAGAGGAAAGAACTTTTGATCAGTGAAAGGTTAGTTGGGAAAGTTAAATAACTAATCTTGAGAAATATAAACTTTAAACCACTCCAGCGGTTTTACTCAACTTGTGTGTATGAAATAAAATTTATATGGGCCCAGGTGAGTATATGGTAGCGGAGTATCTGTTGTTGGTATACCGCTGAATCACTAGTTTGTTGCTCTTCGCAATACCCCTTGGTTCAGGGGGTCAGCAGCAAGGCCCCGAAGCGTGTACTAGCGGCCATGGATAGCCCCGCTTTGCAGGAAGAGCTCATGCTCCTTCAGTGAGCACTGGAAGGCAACGAAAGCCCCTAGTATCTATTGGGCCCTCAAAACAGTGTCCGAAGGCCCTCCAGTCAAGGATTAGCAACTGACAACGCCTCTCCTCAAGTGCCAGAGAAAAGTGCCATCATGTTACAAGGATACCCTCCCTATGCCGGGAAGCGAAGACTGTTCTCAGTCACAGATTGCCTCGACAGTGGAGGGTAAGTCAAGGGTGTAATTCCCTTTGCCCTGCCAGGGAGGGCCGGGTTACATTGGGCCCATCTATAGTGCCAATGTGGAAGCGGTGGGGCAGAGTAACATGGGTATTTTTCCAACATCCCAAGGTGATGGTCTCCCCATGGCTGACTCAGCCCCTACTATTTCACAAGCGGCATTGGCGTTACCGTCCTGCAGTCTTCCACTTCACCAACGGTCATGGCAATTCGCCCAACCATAGGCTCATCCGCTCCATTATGGGAGGATTGGTGTAGTATCCACACTTGCAACTACACAGGGCGAGGTACCCTTAGAGGGTGGGCACAGTGGTGCCACTGCTCAAGTCTGGGAGCAACCAACAATCTCTACTTCCACTAGTGTTTGCAGCAAAGGTCAGCCAATTCTCTCCATCAGTCCCATGCTCTTCAGCGCAACATCACCCACTCTGGCCCCTTCTTCGGCGATCATGTGGCATGTGCCATCCGAAACCATGTAAAAGATTCACAAAGGTGAATTCTGTGATGTATTGTGACAGAGCCACTGGCAGCAGAGAAACAGGGGATGTCCAAAAAATTGACTTTTTTACTGGACCTTGACGGGATGATGTTTGCCCGGGCACCGGTCTGCGGGAGGGGGGACTGACCTGCTGGTGTTCCTGGACCCTTCTGCCCTACCCCAAGATGTCTTAAGTGGAACTTTTGGGTGCTTCGCCTGTGAACAGGTCTCCTAGCAGGGCCGGTGTGCTATGCGTTGCCCTGGTATATGTTTGGAATGGTAAGAATGGTACCCCTCTGGGATGGAGGGGATGTGCTGATGTTCATTTTAAAGTCTGCCAACCAAATGTTTCCTTCACCAAATAGTTCACGGATGACCTAGGTAAAGGACCTGGGAGATGTATCTCTGTATCTCTATTGGGGCCTTCTGGCACAATGCATTCAGCATATCTTGCGGGCCAATAACATGTAAAGTGTCACAAATTTGGTAGCTGATGTTCAATACTTGAGTGTGTTTCTGTGTTGCATCCTGTATTTCTATGACAATTTGTCTGCTGAGCAAGGACTACTTCACTCTGTTTACTATCCAATAAAAGGCTACGCCTTGGTTCAACCATCAGCAGTGTATTCTTCTTACTAAACTCCTATGGTGGGGGTGAATGTTCAGTGGGAAAGTGTCTTACACTTTGTGGATGCACTATTGTTTTAACTTTTTAATGCAGGTATCGTGCTCCTGAGAGAAGCACTGTCCTCTCTGTTGTCAAGACCACCAGCCCAATCCATCATAGCAGTGGTCTCTCAGGAGTTTTGAAATATTGTGCCCCCATTGCTGGGCAATGGGGAAAATTGGGTGAGATGAACCACATAGAGGACACTCCACACCAACTAAGGTTAAGAGGCTGATTTACAAGAACAGGTCTGGCAACAAATTATAATGTCAAAATCCCTAGGCAAAATGCCTTACAAAACTGAAACAATCTAACTAATACATTGTAACTTCCTAACCCACCCACCATTCTAAAGTCTCATGGCCTCTCTCTCTGAATTCTCTTGACCTCCAAACCTGTGACACAACTCTTGTACCCACTGATGTCACCATAAACACACCCTTGTTACCTTTGACCAATCCATCCATTTGCTCCTTGAACATATCCCGACCCGCCTGAGCTGTGTTCAATGCCTTATGATCCTCCCAAATCTAACAAATGTCCTGTTGTCATGCTAACCAGAAAAACCCAGAGGAATTTTCCTGCCCCACCCAACCAGAAACTTTCAACGTTGCTAACTCAATCTGTGTTTACCTTCATAGCTTCTCCCCCAAGACATCCTCTATTCTCCCTATACCGCTTAACAATTAAACCTCTATAATCAAGTCACTCAACTTGCCTCGGATCATAATCTCTTGCTGCACATTTACCACTGCCTAGAACTCATTCTCATGAACCAGCTGATCTGGGTATGGAAAACCTACCTCAGCCCTTGCCTTGCCACTGTGAGGATGCAAAGAACCCTAGAGCACCTACTGTCTTCGACAAATTACCAGAGAACCTCCCTTGGAACAGAGGCTCTGCTCCCTTGCGACAGCAGGTACCGAACCGTGGGCTCTTTACTTACTGACTTGCTACTTTCCAGTCACTCCAATGCAGCACCCAAACCAAAAGTGGTACATCATCTCTGAAGCATCAGATCTGTCCCCCCACCAAGTTTGCGGACACCAGGACATAACGGAGCTGTGTTGCATCAGTACCCAGGTTACCAGATCTTCTGCAACCTGTACCGAGAAGAGGAGTCCCCTCAGGACTCCAACTACCCTGAAAGCAAGCACCCATCGAGGGATGTTGAGACACCTGAGACCCACATCATGAGTGGCCCAGCTATCCTGAAATCACCTTTCCAAGCTGCCTGCTCCTGACCGCAAGGACATCTTGACGCATGCTTCCCGGCTGACCTATCTGCTCTGCACCCAGCCCGACCTGCCCCAGTAACGATGACCCAACTGTGCTCCCATGGCCCTTGTAACCTATCCCCTAGATTCGGCCCCTCCGGAATTACCTGTTAGTCTCCTTGGGAAGTGTGTTTTCAAGTGGCCCCCGCTCCTATAGGGCACCAGCTGCGAACAATCTCAGCACCCTGCTCCCAGCTGAATACGAGATGCTCCTGAGAATCCGCTGATGGAACATTGGACCTGGCTTTGCTAACTACCGAAATCCAAGAGGTGAACTTTAATAATCGAATGTATGATTTTACATGCATTTTTGTCTTTTTCCCCATAGTTTTAAATGGTGCGTAATTGCGCACAAATGAAGTTGATTTTGCGACCTCTAAAAATTCATAACTTTTAAAGTTCTTACTGAAAAATTATATAAAAATGTATATTATTTTTCCTAATTGGTCTCGGGTTCCTTCTTGAGTGTGTGCCTCATTTACTGCCTCTGTAAGTACAATAAATGCTGAGCACCACACTCTGATAAGCCTAATAGAGCGTTAGTATTATTTACTTTTGCCTCTGAATAAACAATAAGGAATTCACTGGACGTTCTGCACAGTGTACTTCATTTTATATAGAGAGCCAGCTTCCTACAATTACTCTGAGTCACTCATTCTCGCTCAGTCTGATTCACCCATGCTCACTTAGTAAAACTCAGTCTTACTCATTCTCACTCACGACCTGTCACTGTTACTCACTTTCACGCACACACACATGCTCGCACATACTCTCTTATAATTATGATGGTTTTTTTCTTTTTTAGGTACCCCCTTTTCCGAGCTAAGTATGGTGATTATTTAGATACAAGAGTCAAATATGAAATGAATATCTATTAAAATAGTTTTTCATTGCAAGTGATAATCAAGTCTGCTTGAATATATTCACATTATTTAATCTGAATTGAGATTTCTGCTATAAATGTCTTATGAACATCATTATTATTATTATTATTATTATTGTTATTGTTATTAGTATTATTATCATCATTATTATTAATTTGACACAGTTTCACAGAAAGAAAATAAGTAAAAGGTTGGCAGGGGCTTTTTCTGCTAATTGTTTATTTTAAATGGTTCATCAATGATGTTATATAACCTAAGACCAGAGTGTGAATGGTTAGAAAGGAACTTCTTCACAGCAGGCTGAGACAGGCCAGGCTAAATCATGTCTGCTAGTTTTGCTGAAGGCAATTGGGAGGTATACTTAGCCTTCGCTTGCTGGTCTTATTAGCCTGCATGCCAAGAATAGCAGACAATGCTATTACATTGAACATTAGTGTATTTTTTAAAACAGGAATCTTATTGTTATTCTTTTTTTGAATGAGTTAGGGCCTTTCTTTGGTGCCAAGATTAGCTTAGTTAGCTAAAGAACGAAGGCAGGGATGGTAAATAATAGCATAAAGAAAACTTCATGCATTTACCAAAATGTTGCAATATTTTCTGCTCTTTGCACTGCTCATAAACATTGCACCCTCTATTCTGTTTGCTTTTATTATAGTCACTATTCATACTCTGAGGACAGATAAGATTTTAATTTTAAAAATAAATCTTTAAAAGATATTTATTGTTTCAGTGTGTCATTCTCTTATGAAAAGAGTCTGGGTTCCACTAATCATCCCTGTGTTATCTCAAAGAATTGATTGTTAAGTGAAATGCATTTCACTTATATACTGTTCAGTGGGTTGTGGGGTGGTTGCAGTGCAACTGACTTTCTGTCTCGCATTGGCACATCGACAAAGTCCTTCGTGCCTGTGGGTCTAGAAAGCCAATCTCAGGCAGGCTTCTGGAATATTGATCCAGAAAACATCACTCCCTTACACAAACACTCTCTCATGCACAAGCACATATACACAATATACATTTAACACCTTCGCTGTTAGGCCTTTCCCCCCCATGCTAAGCCTTTTTTTGGCTATTTGGGGTAGTTCACGCTTAGGCCCCTGTAACTTTTTGTCCACATAAGGTATCCACGCCAAATTTGAGTCCTTTTATTCCAACATCATGGGGATTTTAAAGATACCCAGGTTTTGTGGATTCGCCTGGAGGGGACTCAGGAATTAGCCAAAATACAGCTAAATGTTTTTGTTTTTTTTTAAATGGGGAAAAAGTGCTGCAGAAGAAAGCATCTGGTTTTTTCCCCTGCAAATAGTATCAACAAACGGTTTGTGGTGCTGAAATAAACATCTTCCCAGCTTTCAGGGACAGACAGACTTTTGTCAGAAAACCAAAATTTTTTACACAGTTTTGGCATTTTACTGGGACATGGCCTATTTTTGCTACTTTTTGTGCTTTCAACCTCCTTCCAGTTAGTGGTAGAAATGGGTATTAAAGCAATAATGGATCCTGAACAGCTATACATGTCTGAAAAGTAGATACAATTCTGAATTTAGCAAGGGGTCATTTGTGTAGATCCTTCAAGGTTTTTTTATAGAAACTGACAGTTGAAAATAAGAAAAATTGAAAATGAGTTGAAAAAAACACCCATTTGTGCCAACGTTTTTACCTGTAACTTCTTCTAAGCATGACAGATGTTTGAAAGCAATATACCGTTACATCCGCTGGAGCCTTATGGTTGTGGGGATATATATCACTTGTAGGTTCACCAAGAACCCGAGGAACCCAGAGCCAATAACTGAGCTGCGGCTTGCAATGGTTTTTCATTGTGTACCGGGTAAATAGCAATTCATTTGGTAAAATATAAAGAATGAAAAATAGGTATCAAGAACACCTATGTATTTCCGAAATGAGAACAAAATATAAAGTTTAGAAGCAGTAGCTATTTGCACATCTCCGTAATTGTGGGTACCCATTCTAGCATGTGAATTATAGGACATTTTTCAAAGTGACCTCTTTTTTACACATTGTCTTACATTTGTAGGGCAGAAATGCATAGAAAGTCAATAGGTAATAACAGTTGCTCTACAATTCTGTATTCCCCTAAGTCTCCCGATAAAAATGGTACCTCACTTGTGTGGGTAGGCCTAGTGCCCGTGACAGGAAACGGACCAAAACGCAACGTGGTCTCACCACATTTTTACAGTGAAAACAGACGCTTTTTTGCAAAGTGCCTAGCTGTGGATTTCGAACCCTAGCTCAGCTGGCACCAATGGAAACCAAGCAAATCTATTCATTTTTTAAAACTAGACACCCAGAGGAATCCAGGAGGGAGTGACTTGTGTGCTCTCACCAGGTTCTGTTCCCCAGAATCCCTTGCAAACTTCCAACTTTGTAAAAAAAAACACATTTTCCTCACATTTCTGTGATGGAAAGTTCTGGAATCTGCGTGGATCCACAAAATCTCACCTTCCTCGCATTTCCCAAAGTCTCCTGATAAAAATGGTACCTCACTTGTGTAGGTAGGCCTAGTGCCGCGACAGGAAACGGGCCAAAACACAACATGGACACACCACATTTTTACAGTTAAAAATTACCCTTTTTTCAAAGTGCCTAGCTGTGGATTTTGAACCCTAGGTCTGCCGGTACCTAGGGAAACCTAGCAAACCTATAAATTTTTTAAAACTAGACACCCAGGGGAATCCAGGAGTGGGTGCCTCTTTTTTTTAATGTCTTTATTTGCATTTCAAACGTATACAAGGATTTTGCACTTATACATGTATTGAAACATCTTAGTGGAGAATAAACAATTGCAGTTCCCCTTGAGATCATCAGACAATCAAGTATCTTTTCAGTATGTTATCCAATCTATAACAAGTAATATTCATGAATAATGTCTTATTTGCCAACAGAATCTCTTAACTCCCCTCTGTACCCCCCTCCCATCCCACCCTCTTCTGTGTCAAAATGTCAGCACTATTCCATACTCAAATTGTACATGTCACTCATCTCATGTGATCTTGTACCTCACTGGTCTGGTAATTGTTGCTATCTTATTGTCTATGGGGTGTTCCCAGCCTCAGGGTCCCGAGTGGCGGGGGTCATGGATGGTTGTGGGTCTCCCATATCTCTTATCATTGTCTCCCAGGCTCGAAGTTCATCTTCTACTTTCTCATCATGTCTAAGTTGTTTCAATCAGACTACCTCTGCAGTTGCCCATTCACAAACATCTCTCACCCACATCGCTATTCTTGGCGGGGAATGACTCAGCCATGATATAGCTATACGACGTTTTGCAAGCACAAGTCCCAGCATCACAAACCTTCTACTAAGGTTTTTTTTCTTTAGGGTTGGAAGTAGACCCAGCAGAACAGTGTGGATCTCCCTGGGAACCACCCAACCCGTAGCCTCCTTTAGCATATCTAAAATTTTCATCCAGTAAGGGCCCATGGTTGAGCAGGACCAAGATATATGTATGAAATCCGCTTCTGCTTCCCCACAGCGGGAACAGTGCCCCGAGTAAGTTGGGTAAATTCTGCTGAGTGTTTTGGGGGTAAGGTAGGTTTGATGTACAAAGTTGTATTGGACCAATTTAGATCAGGCATTCGAGCTCGCCCGTTTCACCCTCTTGTGTATTTTAATCCAATCCTTTGCTGTCAAAAGAGCCTCTACCACTGCCTCCCATCGCGTTTGAATAGGTAGCATCTGAGTCATCTTATCCTCTCGGATTGCCCGATGTAAGTGTGAGATAAATCGGCATCCCTGGGCCATGTTCAGGGGGCTCTTCCGGGAACGTGGAACATAGTTCCCGCACCACCTGGGATATCGTCCTATATTGCAGAAACTGCCCACCTCCCAGGTCAAAGGTGGCCTCGGCGCTCTCTCGTGTGATGTATTGTGTATTTTCAAAAAGGTCACCCATTGTTAGGCAACCACCTTCTTTCCATCTACGGACAGACATAGAATCTGCAAATTTAGAAAAGTGTTGTATCACCCACAATGGCATATCTGGGGCATACAGTGCTCGGCCTAGCACTTTTCTAATGACCTGTTCCCAGATCTCTGCAACATGATGTATTATGTAGGGAAAAGTAGAAGGAACTCCGGTTCCCATCATCGGGAGCTCAGGGAGTGAGCCTCCCGGATAAATTCCCGCCAGCAGCCTCTTCTCCCAATTCTCAGTATCATCTAGCCAGTGGACTGCATGTTGTAGCTGAGATGCCATGTAGTAGAATTCTAGACATGGGACCTCCAATCCCCACTGCTGCCATGTTCTTTGTAGTGTGGTCAAGCTAACCCTTTTATGTTTGGGGCCCCATAATAATTCTACTAGCAAACTATCTAATGTTTTAAAGAGGTGATGCGGAATTTTATAGAGTGAATCCTGCATCGCATAGAGACATCGAGGCAGAATAATCATTTTAGTTATGGCAATCCTACCCATAAGTGACAGTGGCAGTTCCCTCCAGAAACGTTCCGAACCTTGTATTCCCTCTATCACTTTCCCTATGCTGATCTCCAAATATCTCTCAGGCGTACCCGCCAGGTTAATTCCCAAATACCTGGGCTCAGACTCCACCCATGGGAGTCCTACCCTCGGTAGCTTCTCTCGGAGCTGTGAAGCTAGCGGTCCAATCGGGAGTAGTTTTGATTTGCCGGGATTTGTCTTTAATCCTGAAAGTTTGCTGAACTTCCACAACGTTTCTAGTAATGCAGGAACAGCCTTATCAGGTTGCCGGCCATACACCAGTGTGTTGTGCGTGTACATGGACACCATGTGATTAGTGTCTCCCAGTGAGATACCCCACCCACTCAATTTCTCCCTCAGGTTTGCCGCCAACGGTTTCATCGCCGCTGCAAACAGGGGCGGTGACATCGGGCATCCTTGCCTAGTGCCACGCTGCAGCATGAAGGCCCTCGAGACCAACCCACTCATTCGTATTCTAGGATGGGGAGCGGTGTAAAGCATTTGTACCCATTTAAGGAACTCCATCCCCACCCCTATCACACGCAGGACCTCCTACATATAGGACCAATTCACGGAATCAAAAGCTCGTTCTATGTCCAGCAACGCCAAAGCATGGTCGTCCTGGTCTAGAGGTGGGGAGTGCCATACATGAGCCAGCCTCCACAAGTTATGGGTGGTACTATGCTTGGGAATAAACCTGGCCTGATCAGGATGTATTAGGTACTTGATATGCGTCAAGAGCCGAGCCGCCAATATTCCGCTCAGGATTTTTATATCAATATTTAACAGGGAGATCGGGGGTCTCTATCTGCTTTGGGAATCATGACCACGAGAGCCTCTCTCAAAGAGGCTGGTAGAATCTGTGATTGAAGGGCTTTGTTGTCTACTTCTTGTAGGCGATTCACCAGCAACAGTGCAAACATTCTGTAAAACTCTGACGGAAAACCGCCACTCCCGGGACTTTTAGCTTGTTTTAAACCCCGTATGGCCTCCATAAATTCTTCTTTAGTGATCGGGCTGTCCATCATTTTACTCATCTCATCACATAGTCAGGGTAGGTCCAGAGTGGCCAGCAAATCAGCAACCCACTCCGGGGGTGGAGAGGGTTGTTTCGTATAAATTTGGGCCAAACGGTCTGAGAGGATACCTAGAGTTGCCTTTTGGTTTTATACCATGGTTCCCTCCCCAGATTGTATTTGTACTCTGATATTAATTTAGGGAGCAAGGCCCCCGATCTGTCCCACTCCACATGCAGACGCTGCTGGTAGGCTGCATAGTTAAATTTTTCTAAGCGGCTTAGAGTTGCCAACAACAGTCCCCGGGCCATGCGACATTCTTCCGCAAGGTGAGGAGCTGTCTGGAGAGATGCCTCTGTGTCCGCCAGCCTCCCCTCCTGTATCTTAACATCTCGCTCAAGTTGTTGACTTTGAATGATGTCTTTATACAAACCCCTCTGATCACTAACTTCATGCCCTCCCACTCCAATGCTATCGAGGACGCCGAACCCCAGTTCACTTTAAAGTACCTAGCAAGCACTTCTTCAACTGTCGCAGCAAAAGGTGGGTCTGTGAGTGCCTCAACCCGCAGCCTCCCTGTGGGGATCACTGTCCGGGGCCACCCGCCACCAAGAGAAAGCAACACCGGGGAATGACCCGAGAGATATCTAGGCAGGTAGGCTAACTCTCCTACCACTAGGGCCAGGACCATGGATAAGAAGCACTGGTCTAGTCTGCTAAATATATTGGTTGCAGGTGTATGACAGGAAAAGATTCTGCGGTCCGGGTATCTCCCCCTCCATGCATCCCATAGTCGCAACCCTGTCAGGGTATCTCTAAGGGCCTCCGTCATCCCCGGTTTAGTATTCTGTAGGGGAGGGTTCGTGGTCCAATGTCCCATCCAACACAGTTAACGTACCCCATCAGAATTACCCTGCCGCAGCCACCACATTAGGAAAATAACCGGGGCAGTCAGAGTTAGGGGCATAGACATTAAGACATATCTCTTGACCATCAAGCCTGCCATGTAAACTCACACAGCGTCCTTCTGGATCTGCCTCATGGTGTAGGTCTTGGAAGGGGACCCCTGGGGCCACCCAAATGAGGGCCCCACATGCAAATCCTGAGTATGAAGTGGCATATATCTGCCCCCTCCATTTGCGTCTTATACAAGGCAGTATATCACCCCAAACACGAGTTTCCTGGAGGCAAGCTATAGATATTCTATACCTTTTCAGAAAGGCAAACACCCATCCTCGCTTTTCAAGCATTGCTATAACCCGGACGTTCCAGGTAATCAATTTCATCACGGGGGAAACAATGTTGACAAGCACTTGGTGTTGCCTCTTTGGTCCTACCTTACCTCCCTCTACAGAGATGAGCCTCGTAGTATTAGACTGCATTCAAGACGCGGAACCCCTAACCCCACTAAGCCTTTGCAAAAACCTCATAACTGGTGTAAACCTTACCCCCCCCACCCTCTGGCCAGTGATACGGTTCCATCCCTCCTGGTGCCCTGGAGAGATAGCATCCGAGTTCCCCACCCCATTCCCTCCTGAGTTCCCCAACAACAGTAACTACCCACTGCAGCATTAACCATAACATTGAGCTAGTGTTCTCATACCTCTCAGTGTACAGTAGCCATGTTCCCCCAAGTAATTGCATTGCCAGTGGCTGAGTAGTCATCGGGGTGCGAGGCCAAGGCCTCCAGCTCCTCGTACTGATCTCAGCCTCTAAAGGGGACGTGGTCTCCTCCCCGGAGACAGGGGACCGATACAGTACAATTCCCCAACTTACAACATGTTTTGGAATCAATCCTCACAAAGTACTTATCTGGATGTTCCAGTAGTTGTCTTAACATCCCTTTTCAGCAAGCAGTGTCTCGGGAGGCATTAGAGTCCAGTAGCATGTCCTGTGTAGCCCCCTCAGTCTCAGACAAGCCCCGCTAGCTGTAGAGTTCCATCAGCACAGACTCAAACTCGTCGCACATGATCGGTGTCCCTTTGTCGCGTTCTCCCAGTTGGTTGATTTTCTTTCGTAGCAGGACGACTTTGGCAGTTTAGTTGATCTGGATTTTGAGTCCCGGTAGGCATCCGGCCCACCCATGGTGTCCATCCAGTCAGACACCTCCGCCGCAGAGAAAAAGAATATAGACTTGCCTTTGTGTTCAATTCGTAGTTTGGCCAGGACTTTATTCTAGCATCACGTAGTCGCCTCTTGACCGCCATAAAGGACCTCCGTTGGTCTTGCACCCATTGTGTGTAATCAGGATAAATTGCGATCGGGTGACCATTAAAAAGCAGGGATTCCCTAATGTTAGTGGCCTGCAGGATCACATCCCTATCCCAATAATTGAAAAAACGGGCAATGAGGGCTCTAGGTTGGGCCCGAGGCCATGGCGGAGGGACCAGCGCTCTATGAGCCTTTCAATATTAAAGAACTTGGACATCCTCTTGGGGGCAAGGACCTTAGTAATCCAGTCCTCCAGAAACAGCTCAGCCGAGGGGCCCTCTGCCCGTTCCGGAAATCCCACGAACCTCAGGTTGCTTCTTCTCGATCGACCCTCCTGATCCTCGGCATAGTCGTCAAGTTTGATCGTCTTTTTCTGATAGTCCATGACCATCTCCCTCAGCGACTGAACCTCAGACTGCAGGACCTCAACATGTTGTTCAGTCATGGTGACTCTATCAGAGACCTTAGGCAAGTCACAGCGTAGGAGGTTGACATCAATAGCTACTGCGTCTATTCTGTTGACCATGTCATCTCTGGTAGACTGAATTGCTGCCAAAATGTCAGTGAATGAAGGGTCTCGCTGGGTTGAGCCCGGGGCCCTCTCCCCATTGTCCTCCACATGCGGGTCCTGCTGGTCTGATCCCTGCAAAAGACACACAATTGATGGACAGATTGCAGAACAAATCAAAACATTCACCCCTAGTCAAGAGATCTGGGTTAAATCCATCATTCTTTTGCTCAACATGCCACCCCAGTTTAGACCTGGCCATATGAAAATCAGCCTTGACCCTGTGCCTCATGGGAACAGTCCAGCCCGAACTGCTAAGCCAGGTCCTCCCTGGACCGGAAACAAGCAACCTAGGACCGGTTTCGGGGTTTCACCCCTCTTCAGCCAGGATAGCTTGAATCCAGTGGCACAGTGAGCCCGGGACCCACGTCTGGGCATATCCGGCACACTTAGGACGAGGAAGCAAAAGACACACAATTGATGGACGGAATGCAGAACAAATCAAAACATTCAACCCCAGTCAAGAGATCTGGGTTAAATCCATCATTCTTTTGCTCACCATGCCACCCCAGTTTATGGCATGGGTTGCGCATAATTCAGGATTTTGTTGGACTGCGTCCGATTGGTCTTTTCTTTCACCATATTGATCCGGCCCCTTTGCACACTGCCAAGACTGAACAATCTTTACGGTGCTTCAGGACACAATTATATGCTCCCAGTCCAAGTACCTCGGTTAGTGGAGAGACCCCCAAGGAAGCCCGGACCCTTGATGTGTCTCCGTCTGCTTATAGGGTGCTTCTTGACCTCGGATGAAACATTGGCTCTTATGAGGTCCGGCCAAAGCACGTACTCTCCCCTTGGGTGCCCACTGGAGGGGTCCTGGGACCAGGCAACTGCCTATCAGGACAGCCCCACCTTCTTTTCCCGCCGGATCACCCACACATCGGGAGGCCATAGATCCAGCGGACAGGCCCTATCCTCCGGTGGGCTGCAGGGCAATGCTTATCTATGATACACCACCAGCCGACAGACAAGATCACCAGCAGTGGAGGTGTTCACCGTTGTATCGTTTCCCAGCACTTCCGTCCCCAGGTTGGGTTTATTTCTCCATATCTATGTCCCGGCTGGCAGCCCTATGTTACTGTGCCCCATCACTCTCAGGCAGGTCTGGTTTAGTCTCACAGGTTGGCAATAGGCCCCAAGCATTCACCTGACTTCAGCTGGGTCATACCAGCTTCTGCTCCGTGTAGCAGCAAGGCCCGGATAACGCGGGGCCAGAGACCGGCCGGATCCCGTCTCCGCACCATTCACCAAGCTTTACAGGCCTGCAGGCTGTAGCCGAGTCCAGTGGGGGAGTCGGCCGGGGCTCCAAGGAGCCCGCTACCGCACCGAGGAGGAGGTGACTTGTGTGGCTCTCATCAGGCTCTGTTACCAAGAATCCCTTGCACACCTCAAACTTTGTCACAAAAAACAAAGTTTCCTCACATTTCTGTGATGGAAAGTTCTGGAATCTGCGTGGGTCCACACAATTCCACCCACCCCGCATTCCCTAAAGTCTCCCAATAAAAATGGTACCTCACTTTTGTGGGTAGGCCTAGTGTCCGTGACAGGAAACGGCCCAAAACACAACGTGGACACACCACATTTTTACTGTGAAAACTGACCCTTTTTTTTCAAAGTGCCTATCTGTGGATTTTGAACCCTTGCTCTGCCAGTACCTAGGGAAACCTAGCAAACCTATACATTTTTTAAAACTATACACAAAGGGGGAATGCAGAAGGGGTGACTTGTATGGCTCTCACCAGGTTCTGTTACCCAGAATTTCTTGCAAACCTCAAACTTTGTCACAAAAAACAAATTTTCCCCACATTTCTGTGATGGAAAGTTCTGGAATCTGCATGGGTCCACATAATTCCACCCACCCCACATTCCCCAAAGTCTCCCAATAAAAATGGTACCTCACTTGTGTGGGTAGGCCTAGTGCACACGACAGGGGCACCTGGGTTTTTGGCCCCGGGCTCGGTGGCCATTTAGGGAAACCTACCAAACCCACACATTTCTGAAAACTAAACTGGGTAGTCCAGGGAGGTATGGGTTGCGTGAATTGCTCAACGTTTCCCTATCCAGAATCGCCTGCAAACCTCAAATTTAGCTGAAAAAAATCAAATTTTCTTCACATTTCCGTGTGGGATCACCATGCCAGCACAAATGTCCTACTACCCAGCGTTCCTCTTGGTCTCCTGAGTAAAATGACACCTCACTTGTGTGATTGTCCAATGCAGAATCAGCAAAAAACGTATTTTTAAACAAATGTAGCGCTTAGAATTCGCTTTGCTATACCCTTAACCCCTTTGTTTCTGGCCCTTCCCAGTCACAGGCCCTTGGCCCACCCACACAAGTGAGGTATTATTTTACTCGGGAGAACAAGGGGAATGCTGGGTGGTAGAACATTTGTGTTGGAAAAGTGATTTTTTTTAGCCAAATTTCAGGTTTGCAGGAGATTCTGCGTAGGGAAACTTTGAGGGATCCACGCAAGACATACCTCCCTGGACTCCCCAGGGTGTCTAATTTTCAGAAATGTGTGGGTTTGGTAGGTTTCCCTAGATGGCTGCCGAGCCCGGGGCCAAAAACCCAGGTGACCCCCCCTTGAAAAACCAGGTCGTTTTATGATAGGTAATTTTGATGTTTCCACAATACGTTTTGGGCCCTTGCCTGTCGTGGGTACTTAGCCCACCCACACGAGTGGGGTACCATTTTTAACGGGAGACCTGGGGGAATGCTGAGTGATATGAAATTTGTGTCAGCCCGGTGATCCCACAACTTTCCCACACAGAAATTTGAGAAAAATGTGATTTCTTCAGCTAAATTTGAGGTTTGCAGGGGATTCTGGGTAGGAAAAAGTTGGGGGATCCACGCAAGCCATGCCCTCCTAGACTCCCCAGGGTCTCTAGTTTTCAGAAATATGTGGGTTTGGTAGGTTTTCCTAGATGGCCGCCGAGCCCGGGCCAAAAACCCAGGTGACCCCCCTTGCAAAACCAGGTTGTTTTGTGATAGGTAATTTTGATGTCTCCACAATACGTTTTGGGCCCATGCCTGTCGTGGGTACTTGGCCCACCTACACAAGTGAGGTACCATTTTTATCGGGAGACCTGGGGGAACATTGGGTGGTAGGAAATTTGTGTCAACACGAGGAACCTACAACTTTCCCACACAGAAATTTGAGAAAAATGTGTTTCTTCAGGTACATTTGAGATTTGCAGGGGATTCTGGGTAGGAAAACATTGGGGGTCCACACAAGCCATACCTCCCTGAACTCCCCCGGGTGTCTAGTTTTCAAAGATGTCTGGGTTTGGTAGGTTTCCCTAGATGGCAGCTGAGCGCAGGGCCAAAAAACCAGGTGAGCCCCTTTGCAAAACGAGGTTGTTTTGTAATATGGTATTTTTGATGTGTCCATAATACGTTTTGGGCCCTTCCCTGCTGTGGTCATTTGGCCCACCCACAAAAGTGAGGTACCATTTTTATCGGGAGACTTTGGGGAATGTGGGGTGGGTGGAAGTTTGGGGATCCACGCAGATTCCAGATCTTTCCATCACAGAAATATGGGGAAAAGTTTGAGGTTTGCAAGGGATTCTGGGTAACAGAACCTGGTGAAAGCCACACAAGTCGCCCCATCCTGGATTTCCCTGGCTGTCTAGTTTTAAAAAATGTATAGATTTGCTAGGTTTCCTTAGGTGCCGGCAGAGCTAGGGTCCAAAATCCACAGCTAGGCAAATTAGGAAAAAATGGTTAGTTTTCACTGGAAAAATGTGATGTGTCCACATTGCGTTTTGGGCCGTTATCTATCGCAGGTACTAGGACTACCCACACAAGTGAGGTACCATTCTTATCGGGAGACTTTGGGAAAAGCTGGGTGGGTGAAAGTTTGTGGATCCACACAGATTCCAGAACTTTCCATCACAGAAATTTGAGGAAAATGTATTTTTTTGACAATGTTTGAGGTTTGCAAGGGATTCTGGGTAGCAGAACCTGGTAAGAGCCACATAAGTTACCACATCCTGTATTCCCCTGGGTGTCTAGTTTTAAAAATTGTATAGGGTTGCTAGGTTTCCTTAGGGTGCCGGCAGAGCTAGGGTCCAAAATCCACAGCTAGGCACATGCATAAAGGGTCAGTTTTCACTAAAAAAATTTGATGTGTCCTCGTTGGGTTTTGGGCCTTTTCCTTTCACAGGTGCTAGGCCTACACACACAAGTGAGGTACGATTTCTATCGGTAGACTGGGGGGAATGCTGGGTTTTTGGAAGTTTGCTGCTCCCCTTAGATTTGAACTTTCCATCACAGAAATGTGAGGAAAAGGTGTTTTTTTTGTTTACTAAGTTTGAGGTTTGCAAGGGATTCTCGGTAACAGAATCTGGTGAGAGGCACACAAGTCACCCCATCCTGGATTGCCCTTGGTGTCTAGTTTTAAAAAATGTGCAGGTTTGCTAGGTTTCCTTTTGGTGCCGGCTGCTCTAGGGCCCAAAATCCACAGCTAGGCACATTGCGAAAAAAAGGTCAGTGCCTAATGGCCTTGTGCCGCCCTTGGGGGGGGCAGATCGGGGGCTATTGCCCTATTATGCCCCCAAGGGGGGCAGAAAGACTGTGGCATTGGTCTGCCCATTCTGGGCAGCCCCCACCACTACGTAGAAAAAAGCCAGCATAATACCTGACGCCTAGTGGGCGATCAGGGGCTATTGCCCCCAACTGCCTCCTGGGGGGGGAGAAAGTCTGTGGCATTTTTTGAAGGGGGATGGGGGCATTGGCATGCCCATTCTGGGCAGCCCCCACCCCTGACCATTGAAAGAAAATACTCCCTTGTGCCTAGTGGGCTTTCAGCCCCCCGGGGGACAGATCAAGAGCTACTGCCTCCTGGGGGGCAGAACGACTGTGGCATTTTTTTGGAGGGTTAGGGGCATTGACATGCCCGTTCTGGGCAGCCCCCAACCCAAACTTTGAGAAAAAATCCCTGGTGCCTAGTGGGCTTTCTGTCCCCCCGGGGGGGGCAGATAAGGGGCTATTGCCCCATCTGCCTCCCGGGGGGCAGAAAGAATGTAGCAATTTTTGGGAGTGGGGGCATTGGCATGCCCATTCTGGGCAGCCCCCACCCCTTCGTATAAAAAAAATCCCTGGGCCTAGTGGGCTTTCTGCCCCTCCGGGGGGCAGATCAGGGGCTATGAAACTTAGTTTCAGTTTCATTGTTTCGGTGCTCGTGGGGCTATCTCAGTCCCCCAAGCACCAAAAGTTCGGAGAGGTATAGTTGGAAAGGGGAGAATCTCCCATTTCCAATGGGTCCCTTCCTTAGTGGATCTCTGCTTGGGGATCATCCAGGGATCCACCCACTAGCCACCAGGGAGGGGGGAGCGGCCCCTTGGGCAGAATACATGAGTATGCACAAAGAATGGGTCCCTAACAATCAGACACCACTGCAACTCATTGATGTTTTCTCATAGCCTAAGGTGTTGACGGTGTTTTGTCCCAGGGCGACTGGCGGGTCATCATCAGGACAGGAGATAGCTGAAGAAAGACTGGAAATCTGTAAAGGGGGTTAAGGGGAGGGGAAGAAAGATGGGGGACCAGGAATTAAAAATCAAAGATAAGCCTTCACAAGTGACAAACAACAATTCTCACTCAAGAATGGAATTACTCACAAACAGAGAGGTCCTGGGGAACAAGCTACAAAATTAAAAGAAGGAACCGCAATACAGTGAATCTATAATAACTGACCAGGAATGCATGTAGACGAGAAATCAAGAAAAAGTGCAGCCTGTGTGTCAGTGGATAGTGGGGAAACCACACCCAAAAGCCTGAGTCAAAGAGCTTATTTATGGGAATTTGGAGTAGGGCATCACAGCAAGTCACCGTGCTGCGCTGTCCTGCATCAAAGTGAAAGGGCAGGAATGTGCTGCATCTATGGTATACAGTGCATTTCTGTCCTTTCCCTCTGTGCTAGCCACGTTTCAGCAGCCTAGTCTCAACACAGGCACCCTTGCACAACGTGCAAGGGTGCCTGCGTTGCATGCAGGGTTGCATGCAGGGTTGTCTTTGTGCAGAAAGGCCCACCCAGAATGCAGCACACATAAAAAGAGGAAACAAATAGGAGAAATAAAGTGGCTTTGCATGGCGTCATAAATATGATTTGGTAGTGCGCCGTCATTGCATCTCAAAACGTGATGCAATGGCAGCGCAATGGTTTTGTAAATATGCCACTTACTGTACTCTGAAAATAGCCCGATACCAAAAAGCCGGACATAAATGGTCCATTCAGAAAGTACCAGCTAATCAGGAACTCCTAGAATTAGGCAGAAACCCGTTAAAACCACACAGCACAGAACGAAAAGTATTGCAAGGCAATAGGATTGCCAAAAGGTTCTTACAAGACTACACGTCCTTCAGTATTGAACAGCCACATAGGTCTGTATCCAACAGCAATAGTCTGGATGCGAGCAGGGAGCCAGCGAGCTGTCAAAATGGCTACTCATGTCATGTGAAAAGAAAAACAGAAAAAATACTAGAAAAGCTAATGTGATGACAATAATGCCTGAAGGATAGGTGGAGATTGAATTGAATACGAGCTTTGTATAGTAACCAGGTTACATTGGTTGCTTCTTGAATCATTCAATGCTCTCTTGATTTTTTTTATTCTTCTTCATAGTACCCGTCTGGAACCGTTGGTTTCTGTTACCCAGTGTGCAAAGGACCACAATGGCAGTGCCAGGAGTTGCAAGGAACAAGCCAGGAGCTGTAGCTGTGACCAGTAGCGGCCCGTGGAGGGAGTTCCGTGGGGCGGTGAGGCGGGGCGTGGGAGGGGCAGGGTGGGGGGTAGTAAACACCGGAATATGGATGAACGCAGGTAAGTAAACAAATAAATAAATAAAACGAATTTTGTTGCGCTCGCTGCATCGCATTTTGCGATGCAGCGCGCGCAACGAAATTCGTTTTATTTATTTAATTGTTTACTTACCTGCGTTCATCCATATTCCGGTGTTTACTACCCCCTCCCCCGCCCCGTCTCACCGCCCCACGGAACACCCTCCACGGGCCGCTACTGGCTGTGACCCCTGGAGGCCCCTAAATTAAAGAAAGTAAAATAATGTGAGCAAGGCTGGCTTATGAGCAGACAGTTGCCAATGTGAGCACACATTTCACATTCCTGACCATGCCTGGGATTACGTATGGAGGGGATCAGAACTTTTAGAATACCTCATCAGGGTTAAAAAATAAGATATTCCGGAAAACGATCTCTTTCATGACCCTCTTATGGCTGAAGATGACAATCATAGCGATGTAGTGTAATCCTGACAATTCGGCGAACCAGTGACAATCAATGGACCTCTTCATATAAGTACTGCTACGGCTGATTGGTCAGTTGCAAAGGGGCCATCATCTGTGATCAATTGTTTGCATAGTTGTCCTGTTTAACTATGACAAAAGTTTCATTTTTAAAGTGTCACATGATCTAAAAGTAATAAAAAACCTATGAACACGTAGCTGCCTTCTCTGAGGGATCTTTCAAGTTCATTAATCCCCATTTCACAGGTGTAAATATGTTGACATCATACAGGAAGAAGTGAATCCGATATCCAAAGCTTGAACTGCTTCTGAACTTGCAAGACAAATTTCATTGATTGGAATCAGACAAATTGGAAATCTCATGTTATTCTAAATGGAAGAAGATCAAACTACATTGCCATTAGCATATTTAAATTTATGAATGTTTGCAGTAAATAGCTTCCTCATTTTTCTTTGGAGGAACAGCATGTGGAAGAACAAAGAATTTCTGAACCTTTTTTCTTAAGAATGGCACAGCACTGAGAAGCTGATCACAGGAAGCATTGATTAACACTTCTTCATCCATTACAATTAGGCAATGTGCTGTTCCACAGCAATTAAGCCCGTTTTCTAGCAGCAGCGTGTTCCTGTTGTTTCTGGAAATTTTAAATCAAGGTAAAATGGCAGCATAATGAGTTTTCAACAGAGCTGTAAGCCATTACAATTTAGATGCCTGACTCAACATCCATCCGCATCCAGTTCTGACACCTCCTGCACACTGGTCTACCTTGCCTCCTTTTGAAGTGGTATGCGTGGCCTACCTTTTCCTCTCAAATATGTGCCAGCATGTAATGTATGTGGTTTACAAAGTGCATGGTGTCATTTCCTGTAATATGCCATTGTTTCAGTCTCTTTAAAAGATTCCAGATTGTGCTTTTTCAGCATAAAATGAGGACAAGCTTTCCAACCTTGAAAGCTGATGCATTGTGAGCTTTTCAGTACCCACGACAGTCAGGAATTATGCAGAAAATATATTCATTAATATGCCAAGCATTCTTCAATCAGGAAGTCTCACACCTGTGAAACTTTATTGAAGCAAGTCACAGATTGAAAATTTCGACATCCAACATTATAAGAAAGCTGCCAAGCCAGCCCCCTGCCCCGACGGGGACTTTCAGGCAGCCCTTGTGTTATTAACACCCTGCACTACTGCTATTGTTATATTGTGAACAAATAGGCAATACGTCCCAACATGCTATGTACTTCTGGTTGATAGAGAAGGACTATTATAAAAACATGAGAATTGACGAAGGGAACAGAACCACCAGCCTAGCCTACAAGAAAAAAGTGGAGCTGCAGTTCTCAACCTGAAACTAATTGAAGTATTATGTGGTTATGCACCTAGGTTTGACTCAATTGTTGCTTGCATCTTTGCATGCCTTTGTGCTATGAAATATTGTCATATTTCACATTTGTGCAATGGCCATGCTGTGTACTCTATAAGTATGCATTATTTATTCTATATACAAATGTTGAAATACTTCAATAAACATTAGAAGATTTTCTCCATCAATACATTTTGTCGACATGGCTCACTACACAAGGGTCGTCAGATACCAGACTCGAGGGCCCGCTGCTTTTATGCACCAGGCGGTGTAAAAAATATGTTAATGCATTTATTTGTCTAAAAAGACCAACACATCATTTTTTGTGACTTTTTGAGCACAGCTAATTGCATATGTTCTGTTATCTCTTATATTCATATTTAACAGCTTCTAAGAAAACTTCGCCTGAATTTATTGATGCATTTTCTTATCATCCAGACATTACACTTCAATGAAACATTATTTGTTAATGTTACATTTTACCATCAAATGCATTTTCTAAATTAATGTCCACTTTGGAAAATATACTTACATTATTTCAAGCTCAATGCATTTTGGGTCACATTGGGCATTTTATCAGGAGAAAACACAATACAATTGAATCAGTATTTACAAGTCCAACAGCCAGACGAAAGAGAAAGAGAAAGTGTCTCTTTTTGCATGGCTTCCCCCATTGTTTTATGGACTTTTGCTACTGATTTTCTTGCCTCTGTGCACTGGAATGCTGCTGGCCATGCCTCATTGTATGTGCTCTGATTACTAAAACATTTAGAAATTGGCTTACTACCTATTTTAACTATTTAACTTTTCTATAAGGCCATAGTATAGGGTGTATATATACCCATGACATGGAAAGTTAAAAGTCACCTATGGAATACAGGACGACTGTGCCATCCACCAGTGTGACTAGATAAACATGGCCCCAGGCCTACTACTATAGCCTGGTTTCTGCAGTTTTAAAACTACGGCTATTTGAAGAAGGATCCTCTGGTTATTGGCAGTGCCTCTCCTTACAAGGTGATCATAGTTTTTTAGAAAAGGTGAACACCCTTCCATTATTATAGTCCACCTCATCTTGCTTCAATTTTCTGGCCTTCCTCAATTTTATGTCTTCCTAATGTTTAAACAATATGTCATTCAGAATATCATAATATTTCTTCATGGGCTCTGGTAAATTTAAGTCGATAATTTCCTTCTCTAATGCCTCGATTTCCTGCAATAATTTGGCAACCTTCCTCTCTGCATTTTCTAGCAATATCCCCATCAGCTTCAATACGATTGCAGGCTGTAGGAAAGGGTCACAACAATGATCATGAATTACAATATTTTTGGGGGTAATTTATGTTATGTGGAATATATATAACATGCGGGTGATATATTGCTCCCCCATTACGAGATCATAGTAGTCTACAGCCCTATATTCAATAGGGACTATTTTAATTGTGACTATATACATGATTGATTTGAATAACCCGTTGACTGAGACGGTACTGGGTTTTGATCAATGTGGACCTTGAACCACATGTGACCAGTGTAACATTAGGAATATGTTCACCTTGAGCCATTTTCTTGTAAGGTAAAAAGTGGATTCGGTTGAGTTGGTCAGTTAGCTTGGCATGACGGTATATGACTTAATGATTTATATTCAACCTGGTATACATTTGGAATCTGGACTGCTTTGTTTCAATTGGTAGCAAATATGGTCAGCTGACGTCTCAGATCTGGCATGCTGGAAAAAAATGAGTTGTGTGCACACAAGTGTCATAGAGAATAACTTTGCAATAATAATTGAAATACTGTATGTGTAAATAATATTGGCATCCACATTATAGTTTGTGCAGTTATCACTAAACATGGACCAAGAAGTTTCATGATCCTAATGATTTTCACCTTTCACGCTTGTTTTAAGACACGTATAATTACCAGTTTCCATGTTTCGCTTAGATGTGTTTGGTGACTTGAGCATCGGAAAACACCTCAGGTCGGCAGTCCAGACCGCCAAATCACATTGCGACGGAACACTGTTCGGTTGCTTACTCCCATTCCTCTATGGGAGCTTGTGTTATGGCCATAAACTGGCCGTAACACAAGCTCCCATAGAGGAATGGGAGTCTGTGTTAATCCCTGTGTTAACCCCCGCACCGTGTGGCAGGCACCTCAGGGTGCCTGCCACATGGTGCAGGGATGAACAGGGGGCACCATAGATGCACCCTAGGCCCCCAACTGGAGGCCGCAGAGGCATGTCGGAAAGCCCGACATGGAAAGCCTGCCGGAGACCGAGTATAGTAATCCCAAGGGCAGGAAGGCCACCCTTTGTGATTACAGGCCGGCCTCCGACGTGCCGACGGGGGCCTTGAGCCCGTCGGAAGCCAGCCATAATGACCGGCTGGTTTAATTTCTGACTGCCAGCATTGCAATGCAGGTAAGTATAGTGGACAACCCAATCTACCCTTGAGGGCTCGGGCAAAATTGATAAACAGGTAAGTGTGCCTTCAAGGGATTTATTAAAATACTCAGTTATGTTGTTCTGGATTTCAATTAAATGCAAGGTTTATTATTGACTTGCTAGTTAATTTCTTTAGTTACTCTGTTTTCTAACAACGTGATTTCTTATATTTTTGAATAAATCATGTATAGAATATATATCAAGGACGATATATATCACACAACAGAAAACAGCAGAGAACACGGGTGTGTATAAACATATATATTATATTTTATCTTCAAATTTCATGAAGGGTACTTATATGGAAAACATACAATGAAACAAGAAGGAAACACTCTATTATTTAAACCTCCATTGTTACAGTTGTATACACTTTTTCACAATCTCAGTTGATAAATGTTGGGAGAAAAAGTGTCACTTTTTCTCCCAACATTTATCAACTGAGATTGTGAAAAAGTGTATACAACTGTAACAATGGAGGTTTAAATAATAGAGTGTTTCCTTCTTGTTTCATTGTATGTTTTCCATATAAGTACCCTTCATGAAATTTGAAGATAAAATATAATATATTTTTATACACACCCGTGTTCTCTGCTGTTTTCTGTTGTGTGATATATATCGTCCTTGATATATATTCTTTACATGATTTATTCAAAAATATAAGAAATCACGTTGTTAGAAAACAGAGTAACTAAAGAAATTAACTAGCAAGTCAATAATAAACCTTGCATTTAATTGAAATCCAGAACAACATAACTGAGTATTTTAATAAATCCCTTGAAGGCACACTTACCTGTTTAGCATTGCAATGCGGCGGTCGGAAATTAAACCGAGATCCAGCCTGGAGAGCCTTTCTGGCTCACATCGTAATTAGTCCCTGAATGTCTATACAATGTTTTAAGCACCCTAAAACGGTCCATGACAGTATTACTGGACGATGGGAACCTCATGTTAGAGATATGCGCATATGACTGTTGGGCAAGTTGTCATTTAGCTCGATTTTGTGTTCCAAATCATGTACTGCATACAGGGTATCCCAAGCTGGTACTTAAATGGAACGTTGTGTTTCGTTTAGTTATGTTCAGTGACTTGAACATCCGGATATATGTAATGTTTATATGAAGTTTTGGACACTCTAGAATGGCACCCATAATAACATTACTTGGCAATAGAAGCCTCTTGTCAGGTGATATGTGATAGTTGGGCTAGTTGTCACAGTTCCGAAACTTGCACTATAAAAGGGTATCCCAAGATGGCGCTTAAACGGAATGTCGTGTACCGTCGCGCACTCGCTGTGGGATACATCAAGAAATGTTTTGTGAGTACTGGGTAATGGATCGGTCTTGCTTGTAAAGTGCCCACAGAACGTTATCTGAATTCAGCGATGGTACTTAATTTATTATATTTAATTTTAGATATGAGCCACAGACCCTAATACAGGAGGCTGTTGATAAGAATTTACCTTACTATGACTGTGCGAGGAAAGTTGGGTGAGTCATATAGGATCTTTGTTGTCAGGGGTTTGAGGTTATAGGCTTTGGACAGTTGAGCTGATATAGTAATGTTTTGCAGGATCATATTGGTTTTATTGGAGTGGAATATTATCAGGAGGACTGATTGTAGAGTGCTTTTTCAATAATATGGAGGTTACTGACGCTTATATGAATTATTACTCTGACACACACATGTTGATTTGTGGTTATTTTCAACGGGGTATATCTTGTGATGTTGGGGCAAGGTGTCTGGATTTTTAGTGATATCTGGTAGCACTTTGTTACTGCTGTTGGATGTATATCATAAGCACACAGCATTGAAGTGTTAATATGGCACCGTTCAAGTTTCCTTTCTTTTGCAATAATTAAGTATGAGCCTTTGTTTAATATTGGAACTTTGCTTAGTATGATGTTATGTTGAGATTTAGATTGCGGTATTGGTTCCTGCAACATGGGTTTTCACACAATGCTAACTGTGTTTGTATGCAACCAGATGGTCACTTTTCAAGTCACGAGCTGATGTTTTTATACATGGTATAAATTACTGAGGTCAGAATATTAGTGTATGATTGAAATGTTTTTGGTATCTATAGCGCTGATGAAGTTGTGAATACGACAAAACATGTGTTGGCTGAACTTGAATAAAGCATCCATAGCGATCAAGATTGAAAACAATGACTGAAGGCTAAGGGGTCTATTACGATGGCGGTCGGATGTCCACCGCTGGGCCGGCGGTGGTGCCCGCCGGACCGGCGGTGGGCATCCGCCCACAATCGCAACCAAGAAAACCGCCGGTCAAATTAGGATGGCGGTGGTGACCGCGGCGGTGGGAAATTCCGACCGCCGCTTTTCCGTCCGTTGCCATCCGCACTCCTGCCTGGTGGACGGAGCAGGACCGGGATAATTGTGGCGGTGCAGAGCAGGCTCCGCCGGCAGGATTATGATGCCGGCGGTAGCCAGCCTTTCCTCAGCGGTCAAACCGCCATGGAAAGGCATGCAGAGATTGTCTTCTGGGGGCACGTTGCGGGCCCCCAATGTGTTGGGGGGTGTGGGTGCACTGGCGGGGTACCCATGGTCCCCCCTACATATCCCTGTACCAGGTGGCAGGCACTGTGCAGTGCCTGCCACACAGTGCAGGGAAATGCAGGACATGCTCCTTTCGGCATCGCAGCGGTGCTGCGGGCAGCAGCAACCACCGCAATGTTAAGGCCCGCGATCAGACCGTCGCGGTCGGATTTCGAGCGCGGGTCATCGTAATTCGACCGGCGGTGATGTTGCGGTCCATGCGGGCGGTCTTTTCCCGCTACCATGGCAGTCGGGGAGGTTTCCTGACTGCCATCGTAATAGGCACCAAAGTTCTTTCAAATCTTTGTGTGTGCCAAAGGCTGTGTAATGTTTATTTTGAAACTTAGGGTTCCGATTGTGGATGTTGGGTGGGCATCCCCTCTTTTTTGGGCACTGCATTACTTGTTAATCTGCATAAAATAGTGTTGAAATTCGGGTGAGAACAACAAAACCCAAAATCCACCTCATTTGAGTATACCAATTGCGATGGAGAGCAGGCCAGATACAGGGACCAGGTTGGTTCAGCAGAAAAATTTCCCATCTAAAGTCTAGCATAAAGAGTTTTATCCCTGGAGGAGGAGGCCACAATGAGCAGGGAGAGCACCATAGATGGTTGTCGCTGTAGTATGATGAGCAGGTCAGGCATTGAGGACAGTCGTAGCTGTAGTGAAAAGATCCTGTCAGGCATCATGGACGATCGTTGGTGTAGCTTCACGTTGCTGGTCACCGTGGGCTGTCTATTTTGTAGTGTGAAGTGCAGATCTTGCTTTGTCAGTCGTCTCTGTTGGTCACTGTAGCGCGAAGAGTAAGTTTTCTATGGAGCTTCACATTGGTGGTTGGAGTGGGTGGCAAGATCTTGATGTAAAATGGCCCATTCGTGGTTGAGAGTAGCCAAAACCTCAAGATTTCTCCCTTTCTTCAAAGAGGAGCTCAACTGATGCCACACCAAGTGTCCAGAACCTGAGGGGCACCTCTTGTGGATCAGGAACTCACTCCATCTGAGGCCAGGAGGGCTCAGGCAGTTCTAGTTGCAGGTCCATGCAGCAGGTCAGTTGGGCAGATGCAGAGAGGCCACTGGAGATTATTATGTCCTGTAGCTCAGAACAGGAGGTGAGTCAGATGACCCTTGGAATCATTTCAACCTGGGATGAAGGGTACAGGTTCAGTCTTTCTTCTCAGCAAGCAGAGTAGGCCTCAAGCAGCAGACTAGCAGGGCTTCCTTCTGAGTTGTATATGAGGGTGTAATATTTATATCCAGTACCCACTTTGAAGTGGAAGACGTTTCTAGAGTTTCCTCCTACTGAGTTGGCTGGAATTGTATACTTCCCTGCCCTGTTCCCAGTCTGACTGGGGCCCAATATGCAAGTGTGAAGTCCATTGGGTGTGAGCTGAGCCAGTGCCTTTGTAGTGCGAGTGCTGTAGGTGTTTGCTCTGTAAGGGTGGGTGGGGAACTCCGCTCCGATTCAAGAAGACACCAGGCAAGCAACACTCCAAGAAAGACAGCTGGTTCACTCCCACCCTCCACGAGTCCAGACGCACCTGCAGATGACTCAAGAAGAGATGGACTAACAACAAATCCCCAGAAACCCACGCAACCTTCAAATCCGCCATCAAAGCACACCACCTTCTCCTAAAAACCACAAAGAAAACGGCCTTCCAAGACAGAATCAACGCTAACGTACACAACAGCAAAGAACTCTTCAGCATTATTAAGGAGTTCGCCAGGTCCAAGAGAGAGACCACAGACATTCCACCCTCCCAAGACCTCTGCAACAAAATCGGCACCTTCTTCCACCACAAGATCAGACAGATCTACAACAACTTCGACACCTAAGACCCTGCCACTATGCCCGCCACCACCGTACGCAACCACGCTGCAACCCAACAGATCATGCTCAGCTGGACTCCGCTCACCACAGACGACACACTCAAGACCATGAAGAGCATCCACTCAGGAGCCCCATCGGATCACATCTTCCATAGGGCATCCACCTCCATCGCCATCCTGCTTCGCCGCACCATCAATTGATCCATAAAAACTACCACCTTCCCCGACGAAATGAACCCACAACTGCCACAATCAACTTTCACAGAGGAATGAAGGCCGTTGCCACCTGGATGAAAGACAGCTGCCTCAAGCTCAACTCGTACAAGACTGAAGTACTCATCCTGGGACAACTCCTAGTGGCCCTCTGCACTAGGAACCCATATGGAACACGCATGCAACCTCGGCATCATACTGGACTCCTTGCTCACAATGAACCGCCAAAAGGAAATTATAGAGCAATGGAGAAAAACATCATGCAAACATATTACAACACATTTGTAGGAGGTTGAAACAGAATAGTCACCAATACTGTAGTTCCAACTGCTGAAATGACTGATGCTTGACCTCATATGAAGGACATTCTAAACCTCCAGATGCCAGTGGAAGTTGACCGCGCAGTGGGCGGTGTCATCCATGGCAGTCACAGCCATGGGCTAACATCGGTGATTGTGACGGTCGGGCCCAATGGCTGTGTCCGTCTATGCTGATGACTGCGTATGTGGCGTTCATGTACACTGTGCTTTGAAAAATAACTCAGTTGCCTTTTGACACTGCTGCTATCAACACCTCCTCCATTTGTGCTTCTGTTTGCCACCTCTGGACACAATCATGCTAGGCCAAGCAGGTAGAAGGGTTCCTGTCTTCTCTCCAGAGGAGCTGGAGAAACTTGTTGAAGAGGTGTTTCCCATGCATGGCCAGTTCTAAGGCTCACCTGAGGAGCAGGTAACTATCTCACATACATAGCTTACTCTGTTCAACTCCATCCTTTGAATTCCCAAAGGCTACCATGCGCCTCTGAGTCCCAGAGTGAATTAAGATTACTGTTGTAACATTTCATGGTCCCTACTTAGGACAATCATCTCATGTATTGTGTATAGAGTGTACTTTGTGTACTTAACATCACCATTGTGATGTGTGTTGTGTGTTAAGCCCTAGATCCTACTTCTGTTGCATGCACATATCTATGCATGTACACTTTTCATGGTACTTATATTATATTTGCTAATCAGATCATGGTAAATGTGCCAAAAATGTATAGGCTTTACAGCATGAGCTGTGTATGTATTCTGTATGAAGCAGTTGAGGATGATTTTAGTTATGTGTACCGTCTCATATATCACTCAGTCCAGATCAGGGCTTGCCAAACTGTTGTGTGGGAGCTACCTATACCTCACAGACCCCTTCTGAGTGCCACACAACCTTTAGGTCACTTATTGTTATGTTATGTTAGTTTAGCTTATAATGTGTACGAATCACCCCCAGGAGTGCTATGTCGGCGCAGCATAGAACTCAGGCAAGAGGACACACTAGTTCACAAACAGCTCAGTCTTAAGAAGTTCCAGTACCAGGGGTCAAGTAGGAAAAAGATCTACCACCCGAACAGGATTTCCTGATTTGAGGAATAGTGAGAAAGGATTTGTCAGGGGATCTTAAGGGTCTAGCTGGCTGGTAAGGTGTAAGCTATGCGGCACGACAACGAGGTCCTTTGCCATTCAGAGATTTATGAGTTATACAGCAGATCTTGAAGATTATTCTTTTATTCACCGGGAGCCAGTGAAGCGAGCACAAAAGGGGTGAAGAGGCAGCTCTGGAAGGAAGTCTTTGGATGAGACGAGCCACTGTTTTTGGACCACTTCAAGTTTAGTAAGTAGTGTCTCATTGGTAGAAGCCAGTAGGGCGTTACAATAGTCCAGGCAACTGATAACCAATGCTTGGGCCAAAGATTTGCGCACAGAAAGTGGAAGTAAATGAAAGACTCTTCGCAGCAGACGCATCATGTGAAAGCAGGTGTCAGTGGTAGCCACTACCTGTTCTTTCATGGTCAGCACCTGTTCGAAGCAAACACCCAGGATTTTTACTTTCACTGTAGGGGTTGGCACTGCGCCTAGTTCCGAAGGCCACCAGTCAGAGGACCAGAGCAGTTGGGCTCTGCCAAAAAGCTTGATCTCCATTTTTCTGGAGTTCAGCTGGAGAAAATTATCGGTCATCCAGGAGGAGACGTGAAGGAAGTGGCCCGATTAGGGTCACCCGGGTCACTCACGACCACCTCTCAGCCTTCCATACCAAATGAAGAGTCAGTCAGACAGTAGAGAATACAAACCAATATCTGTTTATTCAGGTACACTCAGAGTGGAGCCCAATCTGCCCAGTCGCTTAGGAGTGCTGCAGAGGGACTGACACCAGCAAGCATAAAGATACATTATGTACATTTCAGAACCAATGAAGGCACTCCCACAATGGAATTTTCCAAGCAGATGCAGCTAACAATGAAGTACAGAGGATAAGTTTCGATTCTTAGGCCGGGCACACACTATCTGCTACTCAAGGTCACTCTGGCCGTCACTCAAAATGGCGCAGACATAGAAAATGGCGCCGCGAATGCTAACATACATAGAACAATGCACAAACATGAATTTTTCTATTCTAACAGATGGATATCATCCTGGCTGCAAAACGTGCTTTCGTGTTATGGAGGTCTTTGTCAAATGAGATAAGAAGCTGAGTATTATCAGCATATGAAAGAGGTTCGAAACCAAAAGCTCAGAATTTTCGGCAAGGGTGGCTACATGGATATTAAATAATGTGGGGCTAAGACATGAGCCCTGGTTCACCCCCTTGTCAAGCTCTAGGATGCGTGATTTAAAAGGACCTAGGTTGATGGTCTGGATTGTGTGAGATAGAAAGCTTGTGAACCATTGAAGAGCCATGCCACGAATTCCAATTGTCTGTAGAAGCAGTGTATGGTGAGACACAGTGTCAAAAGCTCCTGACAAGTCAAGCATCACCAGCAGAGATGACTTCATCCAGAGAGCATCTAATGAATTCCATAACTGCAATAAGTGTAGTTTCAGTGCTGAACCTGGGTCTAAACCCAGATTGGGAGGGGTCCAGAATCCGATTAGATTCTAGCAACTCCATAAATTGGCTGTTTATTTTCCCTTCCAACAGTTTACTCAATAAGGGAAGTAGTTAGATTGGTCGATAATTGGACAGGTCTGTATTTGGAATATTAGCCTTCTTGTGGGTGGGTATGACCTGAGTGGCTTTCTATGCAAGAGGAATTTCCCCAGAGCTGATTGAAAAGTTACGTAAGGAGCAGATGACCGGGTGAGCTGATTGGACTGAGTTGCTAAGACCCTGGCGGAGCGATGTCCAAGGAAGACCCTGATTTGCCAGCTTTCATACTTTCCAAATAGAGTCTGGCCTAAGAGGTATGAAATTGTCTAGTGTACACGTATGATCGGCAGTAGAGAGGCTGAAATAGGACTCTGGGCACATTTGATCCATAGGTCTAAGAAGGTTGTTATAAATCACATTAAGTTTCTCTTCAAAGTGATTCACAATAGAATCATACAGAACTTGAGAAGTTTGGATGTCAGATGAGCAGGCATGCAGGTTTAAAAAAGTGTTGAGAACTTTAAATAACTCAACAGAGGAGTTTCCTGCTTAGCTAAGTTGAAGTGCAATAGTGACTTCTGCGCTTTTTTTAGGTCACGATGATATAGCGCTAAGGTTGCTTTGTACACCTCTTTATCACTGGGGTTATAGGACTGCCTACAGCATCTCTCCAGCTTTTTACACAGGGCTCTACCACTGCGCAATTCCGGTGTATACCATGGAGCATGTGTAACATGTTTTGCTAAATTACACCATATTTAAAGCCGAGTGATAATCCACATCTTCATCCTCCATGGTAGCCTCAAATATGGAATTCCTTAGCAAAAGAATCCGGGGTGACTGGATGGCCACAAGATGCACATTTATGTACTGAAGTGTTGCAAATGTGATGTTCATGTGGGATCAGTATGCTCAGCCTGCAGAGAGCAAGACCTGACAATCAGTTGTGCCCAGTCTAGGCCATGGCCCAGGCTGGGGCAGAGTTACTCTGGCAATACAACTGACGCACAGAGTAATCGCCCTGTAGACCTGCAGATCCTTGGATGTTCCTAAAATGAGTTTTCAGAACCAATAGTAGCCCTGATTACCTTTACATGGACTACATTTGGAATGTTAACTGAGGTAAACCCTTGACCTGTTACTTCTTTCCATTGACATTTACTTATGACAGGACTCTTACTTCCACCGGTCAGTTGTCACTTTTCTATAAGGAATGCTTTTATTGAACAGACCAATTGCACATGTGACATATTAACAGTGCAGAAAGTAGGTTACTTCAGAAGAGATTTCGATATGTGAATCACCAGCTTTGTTACAAACATTCAAATAAGACATACAATGGTATATTGAAGGTCATCCCTGTAATAATACCACATATGGCAAAAGGTATGTCCTGTGATGGCAGTACATACCACACAAACTCAATCAGACGTAGTATGATATCCCATTAAGTAGTTCACATGTCCACACATCCCCAGAGAGGAAGCTCTCGGAGACACACATGCCAGCACTTTCTTTGTGACCTAAGTCTTAGGATGTACTCTATACTATGGTAACAGCCTATATAGACCTTATGTATCAAGTGAATGGGCCCGGCTGTAAAGGTTTCTGTACTGTCATGAATAAGAAGTTTACCCTTCAGAAGGTCATATTGGTGTGTTGTGGTCCATAGCAGCTCACATCACAGTACATGTAGTATGGCCCTGGGCTACATGATGTTAGTGGGCTGGCTTAGTCAGTTTAGGTCATGACCAGGGTTGATGATAGTCAGCAGATGACTACAAAAGTGTGTATTCATGTCGTTGTAGTGCTCAGCATGTGAGAATAACACATATAGTGTGTTAGCTATTGATTAATGGTTGTGCTAGGTGTATACAAAATGTGTGTCAACCAAACAGATATCCTAAAACTTGCAGTTATAATCTATGTATCAATCTATTGAATCCATAAAGGTCAACATTCATCAGAAGCAATCCATTTGGAGAGCCATCGCTCGGCAGGTGCGGACCCTGGTGGTCTATTGCCGGTACAGCGTCCATTGCCTTAAGAGGACCTGAGGCACTGGACCCAGAAGATCACAGAGGTCCAGCTGGGGCTTGCTTCTCAAAGTGGACGGGACACACGCCAGACCCTGACCCCCAAAATGGCCTGCATACTGGCAGTGGCCTACCTGTAGCTCTTTGAGCAGTTGAAGGCCCAACAGCAGTGACAAGGGGGTGAGTCCTGGCCAGAATCATACATGTTACATTACCAACTTTATGTGTTGCTGTTAGAAATGGGGGTCTCTAGTTGGCAGAGGTAGGTACCTTTGTCCAAGTAGGGACCCTACTTCCCAGTCAGGGTAAGGGAGTTACACTCCTAAAATATTCCCTGCTCACCCCCTTGGTAGCTTGACAGGAGCAGTCAGGCTTATCTCAGAGGCAGTGTGTAAAGCATTTGTCAATAACCAACAGTAATCCAGTGAAAGCACTACAAAAGGACACCACACCAGTTTAGAGAAATATCCAATATTTTTATATATCCAAAACAAGACCAAGACGATAAAAGTCAAACATACAGTACTTAAAAATATATGCTTTGCAAGATATCCTTAAAATTGCAGAAATACTTCAAAAACACAGTTCGTATGAGTCGGTAGCTCCGTCTGGGGCTACCCCGATGCTGAAACCAACAGAGTCTAACAGTTCCAGACGACCGTGTTGTTGCGGGCGAGAGAAAGCGTGGACATACTCAGTAACAGTACCTTTCTCGTTGCGGCTGGCACGTTGGTGCGAGCCTGTCGTGGCAACCGGGGCGGTCGCGTTGCAAAATGGAAGCGGTGCAGGATGCGGTGCCCTCTCTATGCGGTGCAGGCAGCAGCTCGGTGACGATCTTCCAGTTAGCGTCGGTGGACCAAGGCTTACAGTGCAGGGCGAGGTGGTGCTTGATGCGGTGAAAGCGACAGAGCCTGTTAGCGGAAGCTGGCGTCAGTCGGCCCAGGCTGCTGTGTGGGACGAGGCGGTGCGCTGTGAAACTTACGAGCAGTGCCCCCAGCCACGATGCGGTCACGGGTGTCGAAGTCAGCATCAGCGATAGTGTCGGTGAGACCAGGATGGCAAAGTGACGTGAGGCGGTGCGGTGAAGAGTGCGGTGCCCACAGGTCACGGTGCAAGCAGCAGCTCGGTGGCGGCGGTCGTCAGTGAGACCAGGATTGCGGTGCAAGATACGGATGTTGCCTTCTGCCGTCCCGTCAGGACACAGAGCCAGCGACGGAGTCGGTTGGGTTTCCCTTCTCTGTGGCAACTGAAACAGTGGCTCCAGAAGCAGTACCCAGAAGTTGGTGAAGTCTTTGCAGTCCCTGAGACTTCAGAACAGGAGGCAAGCTCTACTTCAAACCCTTGGAGATACTCAGCACAAGTAAAGAAAGTTCAGTCCAGTTATTTTACTGCCCAAGACAGAAGCAGCAACTGCAGGCCAACCCAACAAAGCAACAACACAGCAAAGGAGCAGTACTCCTCCTGGCAGCTCTTCTTCTTGGCAGGTTCCTTGATTCCAGAGAGTTCTAAAGTTCTGGGCTTTGGGCCCCCATATTTATACTCAGTTTCTCTTTGTTCTCTCAGGCAGAGAGTGTCAGTGCTTAGTCCAAACCAGTTCTGTCCTCGCTGTCCCAGCTTCCTGGTAGGAGGTGGAGACAGCATTGTTCAAGGCAGACCAGGTCCATTCAGGTGCAAGGAAATCTCCTCCCACTATTCTAAATTCACCCCAGGTCTATTCAGCCCAGCCCTATCTCATCCAGACTCTCTGGAGCCACTGCACACCCCCAGCCTCATGTCCCTCCAAAGCCAGACAGTCAATCCACAAACCCAGCAGAGGCACACAGGATGGCTAAGCAAGAAAATACCTACTTTCTAAAAGTGATATTTTCAAACCCAGAACAGAAAACTCATGGATGCATTTTTACATTCTGAGTCCAGGCATACTAAACTCCATCTCTCTATCTTGTCCCAATGGTAAGTTATGCTTATAAGATGTTATAAGTAAAACTCCTATACTTTCCTATGGGACAGATAGCCTTTCAGTGGTGAACAACTAAATACACTATAATTCACCACCAGGACATGTCACACACACACCAGTACATGTCCTACCTTTAACATACGCAGCACCCTGCCCACAGTGGTACCTTGGGCCTACCTTAGAGTTGACTTATATGTAAGAAAAGGGAAGGTTAGGGCCTGGCAAGTGGGTGCACTTGCCAAGTCGACATGGCAGTTACAAACTGCGCCAAGCCCCTGCAGCGGCAGGTCTGAGATACCTTTTCAGGGCTACTCATGTGGGTGGCACAATCCGTACTGCAGGCCCACTAGTAGCATTTGATTTACAGGCCCTGGCACACTCAGTGCACTTTACTAGGGGCTTACCAGTAAATCAAATATGTCAATCATAAAAACACCAATCCATAATAACAATTTACAACAGGAGCACTTGCACTTTAACACTAAACAGCAGCGAGAAAGTGCGCAGAGACACTAAACCAGCAAAAACAGAGTCAAAGCCGGGAGGTCAGAAAGCAAAAAGATAGGGGAAACACGCCAAAAGATGGAAAGTCTAACAGTTGCACACAGGCATTTCACCATCATTATTGGAGGTGGACCATGTGCGACACACAAGAACAGTTATTGTTTGCGTAGGTCTGCTAGTAGGTGCATGCTGGTGTGCTTTGCCTATTGTCTTTCTGAGCAGGAACTTAGCAGAGTCCTGTCTACTACCAATTTACTGTTTGGAGCAGACAAAGTGATTAATCAGCTCATGTTGTTTAATGTTGTGGGTGACAATTATACCAAACAGGCCACTTGTGTTCAGTGTTTCAGGACTGATGCTCACTCACTACTGTGCCTCATGTGATGGTGGCCATCTTACATGGGACATAGCAGACAGTGCACTTTGGATGCAGTCACTGAGCAATACTTCCCCTTGGTAAGTGGGGAATGTAGAGTAACATGAGATAGCAAACCATCACTATTAGTGCCTCCATGTTGGCATGTGCCCCTTTCCCTGTTGTAGTATCATCTGTCCTACTGTTTCATGCATGATTGACATGCCTTCAAATCTTGATGCCCTATTCCATCACAAATATGTATGTAGGCCAATCTGTATTTGACAATAGGTATTATTTGTGATGGGTATACAGTTCATGTGTTACCACAGAAAGGAGTGTGCAGACACTGGTGGGTGGGTCACACAAACCCTAAGCCATTACTCAATGCCATTAGTCAGGTCCAATTGATGAAGCAATGAAGGACATGACAGGTAGACTTACATTAATTTTTCACAATGTAAATTCCCATGCCATTGATGTGGGAGAATTCAGTTGTGTGAATTGCACATGTTGATTTTTCAAGGCCCATTCACTGACTGGTGACATGCATCTGGGAGTGACATGCAGAAATGTAGGGATCATATGTGAGTGTCTACACTCAGTAATACAATGGAATTTGAGTTTGTGAGGCAAAAAGGTACTGTGATTTGCCTTCCCATTAGGACAAGGGTTTAGACACCTTTTCATGTAATAGAGATTCCCTGAGCCTCAAAAACCTTCAATGGTCTATTGCCTTTTATGTATGCATGTAAGAATGTTACTCACCAGTACCAAGCTGGATTGGGGATGTCCCTAGGCCTAGCTGATTCATTATGCTGTGGGTATTTGTAAACAAACCCCCCAGATATCTGGGCCAGATTGTTTCCAGTCTACTTTTCTGTGCTACATGTGATATATAGCAAATCTACTTAAGTACAGCTTTCATGAAACTATTCTGACAGTGGACATATGAGAAGGTTTCTATTAGGAAGTGTCAACAGGGTGTAATGAGCATGACCCTGACCTTCTTCCTGCTATTGTACATATCAGTGCAACATAGTTATAATAGTTGACCATCATTTCATCAAGATGTGTTATTAGATATATGACCAATTGCTGATTGCAGGGCCTTGTATGGAATCTGAAGGAATGAATTTGTCATTGCCATCCTATTTGATGACATCAGGTTACTAAAGTATACTACAAGAGCCAACCTACACAACTTGATCAAGTATCCTAATGTATACATGAGGATGGGTTTTAGACAACTTCATTCATGCAGTTGGAGGTTTCTGTGGTTATGACTTCACTGCGAGCAACTGTTTACAGGTCATGTAGCATGCATGCATGTGCTCATGCTAATGTTGAAGCCAATATAGCGGACCTTGTAGCAGAAGTCTTCTTTACACTTTATCAATGTTCTTTGATCAAAGCTGTTTGTCAAGTATGTTCTGGCACATGCAATAAACCTATTTTCATTTTCATTTCAGCATCATCCCAGGCAAGCAGTAGAGACAGGGTCCACATCGCTGGGGAAGGAGCTGGCCACAGTGGCTCAGGTCGTGACATGACAGACATAGAGGGAGCCAGTGGCCCAGAGGGTGAGGGGAGTGCCACGGAGGACAGAAACTCAACTTATTCATCTATAAAGTCATATTCCAGTGGACATTCCCTAGTGGTGGCAGACCCCACAGGACCTGTATCCACACCATTCTTGTCCGCCACCCCCAGTTCCATCTCCACCCTCCCTGTTCTCCCCAACCAGTTGGCTGGGCCCACTACCGTAAGAGGAGAGACGTCTCTTTAGCTCGAGGGACCTCAGCCCCTGCCCCTGGTACCCATGCTGCCCTGGGTGAGGAGGCTATTGAGCTCCTGAGAAACACCTCTGTGGGTTAGACGACACTACTGAATGCCATCCAGGTGCAAGGCAGCCAACTGCAACAGATGGTGGCCTACCTGGAAGGCATCCACAGTGCTATGTCTGGCCTATAGAGATCTTTTTAGACTGTGGCCTCCTCCCTCATGGCAGCCTTCCACCCATCCCAAACTTCCACCCCACGTCCTGCCTCTTCTCCATCCAAATTCGCTATTCCCATACTTGTCCCAAGCACACTCACACATACGCACGCACACATTTTAACATCCAGCACACGCAAACATAAACACCAGAAAACAGACAGGCAGGCATCCACTCACATGTCTCTCACCCCCTCACCTTCACCCCCACCAACATAACCCCAGACACCACATCTGCACATATAGATTCATCCGCAACACCTAACATTACAGCAGATACCACACCTGCACCCACAGATGTATTTGCAACACCCAGCATTACAACAGATACCACATCCGCACCCACAGTCCCATCCACAACATCTAGCATACCCAGCTTGTCCACATCACCCCCCCAAAAAAAATGCAAATGCACATATTCACACACACAACAGACATCTGCAAAACATGAACAAGAAACATCAGCCACACAAAAACCTGCACCAACAATACACCCACCCACACCTGACACTTCCACTCCCACTCCCTCTACCCCCCAACCTCTACTCCCTCCCAAACATCCTGCCCATTTTCCCATTAACGTGTCTTATTTGCCCTTGCTTGCCCTGTCAAACCCACCCCCTTCCAAAGCCAAAAGGACCTCATCCATACCCCAACCCATCCCTTCCACATCCCAAGCCCCCACTGAGAAACCGGATCCCCCACCACTAAACCCAGTAGTATCCCTAAGAAAACCAAAACCCCTCTCCAAACACACCCCTCCCAAAACCAAAGTCACCCATCCCAAGACCTACCTGACCCACCCCAAGTAACATCTTCGAGGTGCCTGCCATGCCCAGTGGGTGCCCCTTTGTGAGGAGGTTCCCTGGTAGTGTCATGAAGGGCAAGTTTAGTGGCACCGCAGTGTACTGGACCATGCAATCTGAATTTGGACTGGCGATTGCCCTTCGGTTTAGCAGATGTTCATGTGTTTGCAAAATTAAACATTTGCTTTGTTTAGAATGCATTAGTCCTGCTATTTCTTTTCTACCTATTTAATGTAATTGGATACTTTGCGGTGTGTGACTATAGTTGTGTTTGTTTCACTCTGATTGCTGATCCATTTGAAGTGGTTAGTATGATCTGACCTTGGAACCAGTGCTGGAGTCTCACAGGAAAAGGGGAAATGTTTAATGGATGGATATGTGGGATGAATTTCAATTGGGTCTGACATTTCATTGGGTGGTATTTCATATGGTAAATATTTCAGCTTGGCTTGGCAAATGTCAACATCATTTAGCCTGCACTTCTCCCTTTGATGTAGGTTGGGTATGCGTTTGATTTGTGCAAGTTAGATATTTGTTTTTCCACACATGGAGGTGTTAAATTGTCATGCCTTTGTAGACAATGTTATGGACGTTAGTCCATTTTCTTGTGTGTACTTTACACCTACTTTATCTAAATGTGTGACAAAAGCTGTTACTGCTGTGTTTGCTTTCCTGACTTGCACTTACACATTTCCCACATATGCATGGCACTTGGTTATGCTGTTGGTTGTCCCTGATATACTTCAATCCACAGGTCCTCTGTACATAGAGGTTTTGAGGCATGTACAAAGCGGACTGTAGCCCAGGGCCCCAGCCTTGAAGGCGTCCCCCTGCTAGAGGCATACCTAATCTGAAGAGAGTCTTTACATTGTGCCCTTTAAGTGCTGGTCACACTGATTATTTGAAATCTCATTTACCTGACATTACCTTTTAACCGCTTAACCACGGCGCGAATTCCGCCGCGGTGCGGCGGTTTGAAAGAGTGGGTGGGGCCGCGTCGGCCAACGGACGTGCGCAGCACTAGCCAGGTAGTGCTCGCGACGGCCGTTGGCCGATGGAAGCATGGAAGGGGTTAATGTGGGTAATGTGTGAGAGTCCATTACAGAGATTTAGGGGAGAAGGTGTGTTTCGGTTTCATGACATTCATACAGAGATGTATCTTTGATATCACAACAGGACCTAGCATGTCAGCAATGTGAGGCTGTCACAGAGATCAATAGATGTGATCTTGATGAGGAGGTGCTGTTGTTTAACACAATTTAAAGCACACATCACTATCCCTGATTATGAGATGTGAACACATGTTGACTTTGGTAGAGTGTGCCTTTGCAGTGTCAGTGACTTGGCCAAAAAGGGCATAATTGATCTTTAATTGGGTCATAGATTGTGAACAATTCAGAACAGAGGCCTACAAAATAGGTTTGGCCCACTGACCCCAAACTCCTTGCCAGGTCCATGGCAGGGCATCTATTTGCTGAGGAGTCTATGGAAACGAGTAAGATTATAGCTTAGAAATCGATTGTGTCCACGACGGTGTGGGCTTTGAACGTCACCGAGCAGCAGTGGCAGTACATGTAGGATCAGCTCCATGGCGGCACAGAACGTGTGAAGCTCTGTACAGGTGAGTTTCAATCTTAAATCCCTCCCTTTCCACCAGCTCAGATGTGGTGGTTGGACACCTGCAGTTATGTCATCAGAAAAGCACATCGTAATTGGTGCAGGCGGTATCACTGGGTTCTATCCTCTGAAAGAGGCATTGGCCTATCCCGTCGAGATCGAGAACTCCTGACGGCAGACGAGGGACCGAAGCAGTCTTTCATTATGTAGCCGCATGCATCCTAATAGGGCGGTTGGACTGCCAATGGTGCGGCGGTGAATCCGATGCTGACCTGACAAAGTCATAATCAGGCCCAGTATTCAGAACTATGTGTTGTACTCTTTCAAGTGATATGGCTTTCCCATGTATGAATTCAAAACGGTAGCAGTTTTGAAAATATTGGGGCATATTAGCAAGACCCACGTTAAAATTATCGCCGTTTTAGCGGCAGGAAACTGCCGCTAAAACGGCGATAATGGGCTTGCTAATATGCGCTATAGAATTCCAATAGAAGCCCAGGTTAGATGTGCAGGACATCTAACCTGGGCTTCTATTGAATTCTATAACGCATATTATCAAGCCCATTATCGCGGTTTAGCGGCAGTTTCCTGCCGCTAAAACTGCGATAATTTTAATGTGGGTCTTGCTAATATGCCCCATTGTTTCAATGGGAGCAGTTTAGACAGGGATATGGTCCATTACCTGCTTAAATTACTCTTTGTATTGTTTGTTTTCCGTTTTTAGTGTGGATTATGTGGAATTATACGATATTCATTGTGTTCTCCTGTGCTTACAAGCAATTCTGGATCTTTGATCAAAGACTCTTTTCAATTCATGTGTATCTAGAGTGCAAATACGGTATTTTTAATTTTTCAAACACTACAGAATATGTAGAAACGAATGTACGTTTGTTTGATTCAAACTAGATTGCTTTTGTAACTCTACTTTTTATCTATTCTTTGAGTTCATTTCTTGGTTGATTTCAATATTTCTTTCGGGTACTCTTGTTTGGCAAATTTGTCTGTTGTTGAAAAGAGTATGGATCTGATATCATTTTTTTAGTCTCATTAATTAAGAAAGATATACGTTTTCTTTTAAATGCAAACAATGAAAGCTTTCATGATGTAAGAAATTGTTGTTACATTTTGGATTTGAAATCAGGGTAGAATTAAATTGGTTGTGCTGGATGGTGCGTGAATTTAACATCAAGATAGTTGCCATGATTTCTATATGTTAAATATGTAAATATAATGTCATATTCCTCATTCGGTTGCGTAATGCCCTTGCAGTAGAAGCTCTCCTGATCCTTTACATAGTAAAAAAAATAACATCATAATAATTAGTGTAGCGATAATAAGCTTCAAATTTGTGTTTCCAAAATATATACTTTGGGGCATATTTACAAGCCCCTTGCGCCACTTTTGCGTCACTTTTCCCATGTTAAAAGTGACGCAAAAGTGGTGCAAAGGGCTTGTAAATATGCCCCTTTCTTCTTAAATTTGATTAAAAGAAATTTGCATTGGATGGAGCTGCTGGTAAGCACATTGTTATGCCTGAGGCCAGGAAAAAAAGTTCACCATCGCTTTAAAAAAAGTTATAAAAAAATGACAAATGTGAAAGCTAAAAACAATGGACCAAGTTAACCTTCGTAACTCGGCGGGGCATATTCTCAAGCCCCTATCGCCACGGAAACATCACTTTTTTTGACGTTCCCGTGGCGATAGGGCCAGCACTCTATTCCCAAGGCAGCGTTAACCCACTTAACGTGGCTTAAAGCCATGTTAAGTGGCTTAACGCTGCCTTGAGAATAGGGCCCTTTCACGCTAAACTTAGCGTGAAAGGGGGCGTGCAGTGGGTGTTGCGGTGGGCGTACCACCGCAACACCCATTGAGTTTGACGCTACCGCCTATTATCAAGGGCGGCGATAATAGGTGGCTGCGCCAAACTTAAGACCTAGAAAAATCAGGTCTTAAGGTGGCTAAACGAGGAGAAAAGCTTTATTTCGCCTCGTTTTTGCTTTTTCCATGTGTGCTGCATGTAGCAGCACACATGGAAAAAGCAAACTGCCATGTTCGGTTTGTTAATGTACAGGAATGGACACCTTCCTGTGCATTAACAAACCTCCCTGCTCGCAGACACCCTTGCGCTCTGGTGCAAGGGTGACTGTTTTGGCATTAAGTCGTGAGACTTAGCACCGTCGCAGGGGGAAACTCCAGGCTGCACCACATTCTTGTGAATAGGGTGCAGCCTGGCGTGTCTCAAGTGGCGGTGAGAGGCGTTAAGCCAAGGAGGCTAACGCCTCTCACCGCCACTTCATTGTGAATATCCCCCTCAGTGTTTTATTTTCATTCATTTTACTGCTTCCGTTTATTCACTGTGATATATGGAAGCATAGAGGGGTGTTTCATACATGGTTAACATTAATATGTCACAAATCATATCTTGTGACATTACTTTGGCATGATACCTACTTCATAACCTAACAATCATAAGAAGCAGAAACTGTGTGAGGGTGTGTGAGTGTGCATATGCACAGCGGGCTGGTATAAGGGTTTTTGCTGCGCCAGACAAAGTCATATTTTGCAGTCACCTCTCCTGGCAATAGTACTGCATATGCGCCCAGTGATTACAAACTGCTGCCACCAAGCGGATGGCACCCTGGGTATCTGCTATGACAAACCTGCCCTACAATGGTCCAGGACCACTCAGCACCTTTGGACTATAGGACATTACATTTCATGGAAGGTACGCAAAACCATAGCAAGGTTTTCTTTTTGTGATATAGGTGCATTTGTCAAGTTAAATGACACTCCTTCTCTTTGCCAATGTGTTGCCAATGTGTTGATATACTGGTCATAGTGAGTTCCCCGCCACCTCCACCACCTTCACCAAGCAAACATAAATTTTATAGAGAACGTACATACAAACTCTCTACTTCAAACAAATGTCTGACTCAAAACCAAAATGAGACTTCTCTCCACTAAATATCATATATAGAGCATCTCACCTGTATGATTTTTAATGCCCTAAAACATCAAACCACGCCTAATTTCACTCCTGCCTTCACATGTCAGCGACAGGATACCCTCGTTGGTGATAGTGCGCTTCACAAATACACATAACATGTAAATCATAAGGAGTGAAGAATTCCACCATCTCGAAATGTGATCTAACTCAGCTTGAATGAAATGCTTCCTGTGCTGCCACCATTTTGAAACTCGCTTCTGGAGGACATCAGACATCTATAGGAGGCTACCATTTTCCAGAACAAACCTCTATTCTTCAACCTACACTTAAATATTTAAACACTTCTCTCCCTCAAAGATTAGACTAGACTCCATTCCTCTTGTAAAACAGTGTTTCCTCCCTCATTGTTTATACTCTTCTTTATACAATGCCTAGGTTTAATTTCCTGACTGTAGCTGTTCATGCACTGTTAATGTATTTCTGAGACCATGCCCCAGGATAAATTGTTCTCACTAAACTCCTAGGGCCAGATTTATAATGAAAGTGACTCAGTGCATGCCGCAAGCTATTTGGCTGCGCCGCACTGAGTCACTTTCAAAGCACAGGGATGCGACAAATTTTCAATATGTCGCATCCCTGTGCTTTCCCCTGCACTGGGGCACAATTGGCTGCCATGCGCCGGTGCAGGCACTCTTGCACCATGGTGCAAGGATGCCTGCGTCTTGGGGAGATTGTTTATGAGCAGGAAAAACACCTTCCTGCACAAAAACAATCAATTGAGGTGATTTCGTCTTTCCATGTGTGCTGTAAAATGCAGCACGCATTGAAAGAGGAAAAAAACGAGTTTGCGCCTCACTGGGGTGGCATAGCATTCTGACGCATTTCCAGGTTTACGACTTCTCGTAAGTCTGGAAATGCATCATTATACATGGGTGTTGCGTGGGAACACCCACAGCAACACCCATGCCACACCCCTTACACCAAAGTGTTGCGTGAGAAGGGGCGATATTTACAAGCACACGTAAAGCCACACAGGGTTGGCTATGCGTGTCCTTGTAAATATCGGGCAGCAGGTTGCGCCGCTGGTGCTTCACACAACGTGACGTACCGGTGGTGCAAGGGGCTGGTAAATAAGCCCTGTCGTATAAATTGTTCTCTGTAATGTGCTCTGACGCCCAAGAGGTAGAGCAGCACAAAATAAAAAACCGTAAATAAGAGAAATAACCAGACAATAGAATGACACAAGTTATAAAAAAGGGTTGGGGTACATTATATTAAGTGAGAAGAGCCTTTTTTACGGAAAGCTAAATGTAAACAGATGGAGTACAACTATATCAACTATTGGATAATTGACAGACTCAGTGCTACGCTTGAATGCTTACTGGTAATGTTCAATATCAATAGTTGGCCACGTTTTTTATCTAGTCTACCTGCAGTCTTAGTCGTAAAAAGAGTGTTCGGTGGGGAAGAAGAAGCCAAGCTTTGAGTTTTTTTTTTTACTTAAATGAACGTTGGAGATATAAAATGGAAGCACATCTGTCCAATAACTCTTTGTGTGAAAGTTGGCAGCTTTTCACAGTTAGACTATCAAGCTGTGAAGTCTTTTAAAAGAGTGAGCAAGTTTGAGCAAATTGTTTCACACTATCTTTTTATGGGATACAAATGCTGAAAGTCCTGACCCAAAATGCAAGCATCTTAAATTGGAGAACTGGATCCTGCCGCACTTGTCACTTTTTCAACGCCGCCTGCCGCGAATGACAGTGCAGCTGCGCTGGAAAGAGAACATAAGCAGCGTGCACCTGCCTTGACTAAGGAAGTGTGATTAGCAGGTTTGTTTTTTGAGCAATCTTGTTAAAATATAATAATGTTCACAAAATGATATTAAAAGGGAATTTTTGGCCCCAAGCAAAAAAAAACTTTAAAAAAAACTACACGGGGTAAAACAAGTCAGTGATAGTTAATAGGTCAAAATGATGTTCATTTCTAGAATATTTGTGGTAAACAGAAAAACTGTATGCGATGCTATTTGAATTCCTGTTCTCTGTGTTTCGTATACCAGAATTCAACAGTGATAAATGCAATTTCAAAATCTAGCAAAATATAAGCCATATTTACTCCAGAAAAGTCACAGCCGCGGATCTTTGGCCAAAAGTGCATTTTACATGAATCCGTTTGACAAATGACGTGGGAGGTTAATGCTTTTGAATCGTAGACAATAACTTGGTGGCAGCATGACAGTCGATGATCGCTTAACAAAGACAAACAAAACAAAAGTCAGCACAAACCGTACCAGAAATGAATGATGACAAAGTTGGAGACTAATTCTTAAATAATGTATAGAATTTTATTTGTGTGGCCTTGATGTCATGCTCTGACAACTTAGATTATACTTCAATTAGAGCTGCATGATAACATTCTTGCGAGTCAGTTACACTGTCACATTGGAAATAGCAATTGCCTTTACCTTTTGTTCTTGACATCTTTTAACTTGGACAAAAAATATATTTTGTTCATAATTGCATCTCACTATACTATGCCATAGTTCTAATGGTAAATGCAAAATGTCTATTCCATGAGCATCTGTACCAGTAACATAAAGTTTACAAAATGCTTATTGATCCCCATAAAAAGTGTTATCCACTATCGACTGGAATAAACAGATGTTCAACTGAGTCCCACAAAGATGGCTACCCACATGCTGACCACATAGGCCTAAAGAAGGGGGCAGTGGTTTCCCCGATTGCAAAAAGTGTTACAGTAACACTGATCTGCTGACCAGATAAAGATAATAAAGTTAAATGAATTAACTCAAAGCAGGCATGTTTTAATTGTCATTCAATGTACTTACTGTAGCATCCTTTTCCTGCCCGGGTACATGCAAATGACCACGCCACACACAGAGCTTGTTATTACATGTCTTTATTCCTAAGTGTGTTAACTGAAAACTTCTACTTTGTGAATTCTATTACTGACACCCACACACTTACGTTACTGTTCTACGGAGTCCATCAGGAACCAAAAGGGTCCCACCATCTCTAGATCACAAGACACTACGTGCCATATTATCAAGAACGGGTGATAACATTATCGCCGCTTTAGCGGCAGGAAACTGCCGCTAAAGCGGCGATAAGGGGCTTGATAATATGCCCTATAGAATTCCAATAGAAGCCCAGGTTTGATGTCCTTCACACCAGAACCTGGGCTTCTATTGAATTCTATAGGGCATATTATCAAGCTCTTATCGCCGCTTTAGCGGCAGTTTCCTGCCGCTAAAGCGACGATATGTTATCGCCCGTTCTTGATAATATGGCCCTACATCTTCCAGTTTGTTAAATAAAAAGTGCAAATAATACATATATACATCACAATTCTTCAATAAGTTATTTTGGAGCGCAAATAAATCACCCAAGTCTCGTCATGTGAGGGTGCAGAGATACCGGAGAAGTATCCATGACTGGCACCTGTAGGAAAGTGCCCCTTTCTAACACGATCACCCCCACTTTTTGCCTGGCATTTGATGCAATTGTGACTGAAGTGCACGGGATTCCTGTTCACCAGGTCCCCAATACCAGTGGTCTTGTAGTGTAGTTCCTATTTCCCTAATAGGCTCTGCGCATTGGAATAATATAACCTATAGGTTTGACATAGGACTAAGGTCGGTATGTCCCTATCGATTATATTAAACTTAATTACCTGTGCCAGCTAGCTCAGAGGCCACTAGAAACTCCTTGAGAACAAGAAGGGAGTAGTTTCTGGCAACCGAAAAACATGACAACTTTGTTTCCCTTTAGAAGCGGAACATGTCTCAGAATCATGGAAACAATAGATAACAGTTTCACTCATTCAATCGTGCATGCTTAGTCTCTGCAGAGTTACACAGAAAGGAAAGACGGGCGTTTCAATAAAAAGAGTTTTATTGAACAGTCTTGTTTCTCGTGTAAGAGATATGTGCAGTTATGATCACAAGACAGTATGCAAGATAAATAATGTACAGCGTAAGCAGTAGAAATAAATAATACTGCGCTAGCATTATCTTTTACCATAAATTCACGTACATAAATAACATGAGCTAAGAGTGCGGGTACTCATTCGATGCGTCTCTAAGCTAGTTCTACCCCAGTGTACCTAACCTAGTCTAGGTGTAGGGAAGAGTAGAAGTAGGTGGAGTATTCTCTAGTATGGTAGACTAAGAGTATGTTAAGTCTAGTATGCCAAGAGACCCTCTAGGATCTAGTCAGCTCCATACCTTGAGAATGAGAGAGGTGGGAATCTCCTGCCGGATCTTGGAACTCTAACACCCCGCGAAGGGAGTCAGAACACTGGAAGCTGGATTCGTCTGCGTGCAGGAATGACAGCGTCTTCTCAGTGCGTCAGGCTGGGATACGGGCTCCTCTGAAGTCGAGGTCTCCTCTGACTTGCTTGGGCAAGGGAAGGTATATTTATACCTGGTAGGTGTCGAGGAATGTTAGCATTGACGTGAAGTCGGACATAGGAAGACATCAGGAATGAACCATTAAGGTATAACGGTTCATACATAATAGATGAGTTCTTGGAGAAATCAATAGTCCTGTGCTAGGGGAAATCCCGAAGCTTAAGGTTCTGGTTTCTAAGAACTCGTTGTGACGTTAGGGTGGACGGATGTTGGTGACCATGCCTGTATTTGGAGTGCACAGTTAATGCCTAAATAAGGACAGGGATTCTATGCCTATATAAGGGCAAGGTGAATTGTGCCTAAATAAGGACATGATTCAGGAAAACCTATATACGGACCCCTAAAACGGAATACAACACCCACTCCATCTTCGAGTGAACGATGATACTAAATGCTAAACATTTTAAATGCTAAACATAAAATTGAATACCACATATTACTAAAAACATTTCTAAAAGCATTTTTAAAAGAAGCTTAAAAACTGTTGAAATGCCATAGGTACTGTACATTTTAAAGCAGTGTTTTCATTCTAAGCATATAACGGATGTTGAATGCAACGTGAATGAAACAGTAATATATACATATGATGAAATGGTCGATAAGTTTTTACAATCAAAGCCATTTGTATATCATGGAAGTAAAGGAAATTGTAGACAAGTAAGGTGACAATGTGTCCCTGGAAGTATTCATAGAAGTCTGTTTTATAAGGCTAGTTCTACTGTAAGCAGATTGTTCATTTGCCATGTAATTTCAAAAATTTAAAAAAGAAAAAGTTCAATTCTGGGAAAAGTTCCAAGTTTGAAAAATATGAAGGCCAAATTTCATTGTTGCCCTGGTACACTGTGAGCCGAATCAAAGTCAGTGTATGGGTCCGGCGTAAACATTCGATCATCTATTTCCGTAGCCAAAATATCATCCACCGAAGTCGGTGACATTTGGAACACCTCGTTCAGAATGTTAATTGCACAGAGATGAGAAACATTGCCTTCAGCAGAAGATGCAACATTCGCATCCGTTGTTACCTGTGTGCCCGTTGATCCATCTCGTACCTCAGCAGCAGCCGGAAGCGTCTGTGAGATCTCAATGAATGTTGCCATCAGGATTGGAAGCCGCTGGGGACAACACACAGCATGGGCCGTTATCGGGTCCAGCAGAGTATCGATATCCGTTGGCATGACTGATGAGAGTGTTAGACAGGTGTCTAGCACGCATTCTTTACCGCAAAACAGGCAGCGTAGAACAGGTAAGATGCAATCTTGCCAGATTGGTCTGAATGACAGGAACCACGTTGTATTAAGTTCCCGTAGACGAGGCATGCCCAAAAGCTGTACTATTCGCTCACGGCATTTCCGTTCAAGGAGGGCTCTCTCTACATCGCTCGGAGTGATGTTGGTGAAGAGGCTTGCCCTAGCGTAGTAGGAGGAATAGAAACAGAATTCCTGCAACAAGTGCTAGAATTAACGGCACACCACCAAACACCGAATGTGCGAAGTTTGGGATGATTCCAAGGACTGCCTGGAAAGGTGCTAATAGTCCGGAAAAGATGGTCTTAAATACATGTACAATTCCGCTTGTATCAGACATGTTAAAGATACGTCCTATCATTTCTACGAAATGTATAGGGCAGTTTGTACTAATTAAAGCTTGTATCTCAGCCGAAGTCCTTGCAACTTGTAGATCATAGGTTTCTTTGGCCGAGGTCAAAGGCACTGATTGTTGTATAAGCATGGCTTTCATTCTGCTTAAAGTATCACATCGAATAAAAGAGACATTCAACGAAGGCCATAGAGGCGACTCCTTGACTGTGTCTATTGGGGCAAACAATACTTGCATACAGCAAGTGGCCCTGGACTTGACCATTACTAGATATGGGATGCCTGGCAACATAATGCTATCTCCTGAGAAAGAAAAAAGAAAAAAGAAAAAAGAAAGAAGAAGAAAAAAGGAAAAAAGAAGGCAGAAGGAGGGAACTGAGTGGGGGGATTTGGATGAACTAGGCCTTGGACTCCCAGAGTATTAGGGAAGAACAAGTCTGTTCCTTGTTGCCCTCACACACCCCTGAGGATGTCATGCTTCATCATCGGGCGGTTGCTCCTCGTTGGGCTGGCGCTGCAATGCCCAATGGGTCCCCCGAAGGGTCACTTTGTCGGAGATCTTTTACGAACTGCCGTTTGATGCATGCGAGTGTGTGGAGGGAGTCCTAAAAGAGGGAAGTGCAAGTGTGTGCAGTGATTTAAAATTGACTAAGGGTTACAAAAAAGGTATAAATTTTAATAAGGCGGTACCCGTGTCAAAATAAAAAACCCGAAGGTTAATTGTTACCTATGAGCATGATGTGCCTAGGTAACTTAAAAAGTCACGGTCAACATGTTTCGCGCCTCAGTGGTCCCGTAGGATCCGTGGCGCTTCTTCAGGACCATGTGTGTGTTCAAGTGTTGTGTGGTGCACGTGAAGAGTCAGAGTGCACAAAGGATCAAAAGTGCGTAGAGGGTGTGATTGCCCTCCACGGTGTTCAGGGCAGGCCCAACCTAAAGGCTAGTACCGGTGGGCTACAACTAAATAGTTGAAACTGCTACCTGATTCGAGGCCTAGGGAAGAAAGGAGACATAAAAATGCAAAAGTGCGTACATCAGTGTAAGTTAAAAGGCTCAATGGCAGCACACTGATGTACGTGATATTGCCAATACACACAGAGAGTTGTATAGTAGACAAGACAGTCCATTGTAAAACGGAAATGTGGTTGCACATCCTGGTATGGATCCTCGGTCAGAGGGTGAGCGGTGGTCGGTGCGCTGCCCAGAGCCACTCACAAGGTGGATAAGGCGTCCTGAACCACCAGAAGCCCCCAACAGGTACCACACCTAGAATTGTGCGATGATGAATAGGTCTCCGGGGAGAACCAGTGCCCAGGGGCGCTCTCAGATGTCTGGCACATAACATCAAGTACTGTAACCTCAACACGTTACCACAAGGGTGCCATACGCTAGAATGGGAGCCCAGGGTGCACGGATCATGATTACCACAGTTACTCGTGAATATGGTAATAGGACATTATGGGGGGATACATATCGGGGCCCTTACCTAAAATGCGAGGAGAAGTACTCCAAAAGGCTAAGGACGTGGGTTGCCCGCACCTTACCGGGCTAGGGGGAAGAAAAGAAAGAAGGGAAAAACACAAGGTGCCAAGGCACGTTATATAAATATCCTTCAGCGTATATCAGCAACAGTACAGTGCACTTACTGTTTGTCGAAACCCAGTCAGAGCCGCGTTGCATCATACTCACATAAAGCTTCGGGTGCCGGCTCGTCTGCACCTACCCGCACCTCACGTCTGCCCGATACTGTGGAGGGAGCCCGGAAGTTTACCTCATATAGCCGCTTGGATAGGTCGAAGGGCGGCAACCTCTTCCGGTATAATTAGTCACGATTAGTCATGGCCGGTATCAGTAGCGTCTGCCTAAGGGCAAGTATGAGTAATGCGCATGCGTGTAGGAAGACTACTGATGTTGGTAGTCCTGCGTGTGTGTGGAAAAAAGTGTTCGGCTCCCGTACTATGAAGGGAAATAGACACGTAGGGGAAGCGTAGAACACGGAGACCTGATAGTTAAAGGCATGGAACGTCAGCCTTCTAAGGTGTAAAAATGCATCCTGAGTATGTCGCATAGATGTGTGCTATATGGTAAAATACAGACCACCCCCTTATTGGACTGGCTACAGATTATGTGCGTCTTGTGGAGTATATTAATAAGAGGGAAGTGGAAAGAGGTGAGGATAAAGATAAATATACAAATTATAGAAATACAGAGGAGGGAACCTCCTCAGCCTCAACAGAGTGTCTTAGAGCGTCATGGTCACAGCTCAGTCCAAGGGATCTCCTCATTCATGCCATGACGGTCAGTATGGAGACGAAGGACCCAGCGTTGCTCTCGGCGTAGTAGGGAGGCACTGCTCCAGCTCTGATCGGATTCAATGATGGTCCAGTGTATGTCATCGCAGGAATGGCCTGTCTCTATAAAGTGATTGGTCATCCTGGTCGCAGATCGCCCGCACCTGATGGTGCTTTTATGTTCACTGATCCTCGTCTTGATGGGGCGAGTAGTCATGCCCACATATCTGAGTGGGCAGGGGCAGGTAAGTAAATATACGCAGTTGGTCGTGTTACAGTTCGTATGTTTTTGCTGTTCCCAAATAATGTCACCCAGACTAAGTGATTTAGTGTGTTTCGTCTGGGGGCAAGCAGTACAATGACCACACGGGTAGTGGCCAGTCACGGGGGTAAATTCCACAGGGTGTTATCCTGTGTAGGTTTTTTTCTGCGTGGGCGGGTATTGACCAGTTGGTCATGTAGGTTGGTGGTGCGTTTAAAAGCAAAACGCGGTTGTTCCAGGTGAAGTCCATCAGTGTTAAGGATTCTCCAATTACGGTTGATTATCTTTTTCAGTTGGTTGGACAAAGGAGTAAAGGTGGTGACGCATGTGATTACATTGCTGGTCTTAGGTTCTCTCGGCTCAAGGAGTGCCTGACGATTATTATTCCTAGCACGTTTTTTAGCTTTTTTAACCACTTGCTCGGGGTAGTCCCTGGCCCGAAGATTGTTGGCCAGAACATTGGCTTGGGTATCAAACTCGGGGAGACTACTGCAATTCCGTCGGAGTCTCAAAAATTGTCCATACAGTAAATTTTCCCGCAGGGCTTTTGGATGGTTGCTCTTAAAGCTAAGGAGGCTGTTACAATCTGTAGTTTTTCTGTATATTGTGGTATGTAGGTGTCCATTGTCCAAAGTGATAGATAAGTCCAGAAATGAGATGGCCTCTTTGCTTGACGTGATCATGAACTGTAGGTGGGGATCCAATGTATTGATCCATTCATGGAAAGAGGTGGCTGATTCCTCAGTGCCTTTCCAGAAGATGAGGACGTCATCGATATACCTCTTCCAGGTAATCATATTTCGATGAAAGGGGTTGGTTTCGGTGAAGATATTGACGTCTTCAAAATGTGCCATATAGAGCCCCGCCAGACTCGGCGCAAAGGTGCTCCCCATACTTGTGCCCTGCACTTGGTGGTAGATGGAAGTCTCATACTGGAAGAAGTTATTCTTGAGGGCCATGGTAATAATGTCAATGATAAATTCAGCAGGTGTATTGCTGGGAGGGGGCATCTCTCGTAGGAGGTTGCCCACAACCTCGATGGTGGCGTCCTGAGGGATGTTAGTGTATAGCGCCTCAACATCGAGTGTGAGCAGTAAGTTGATCTCCTCAGTGTTATCCTCATTGATGTCTTGTATTAGTTGGAGGACATCCCGGGTGTCCTTCAGGTATGCAGGTGTCCCTTGGACCAAAGGACGTAAAAAATGGTCACTGAATTGGCTCAGGGGTTCAAGAAGGGAGCCTATTCCGGACACAATCGGTCGTCCTGGTGGGGGGGTGATGCCCTTATGGATCTTCGGTAGAAGATATAAGTATGGTATCTTTGGGTCTGTCTTCACTAGAAAAGCTGCTTCTTTAGGAGAGATCCATCCCTCACTGGCTGCCTCGTTGACTTTAATCCGGATCCCCGTAAGGAGTCGTGTCGTGGGGTCGGCATCAAGTCTTTTGTAGTACTGTGTGCTCCTGAGTTGGCGGGAACATTCATCCTCGTAGTCTTTGATGTCAAGGATCACCGTGGCGCCCCCTTTGTCGGCGGGCTTGATGATGATCGTACAGTTGGTGAAGTTCTTCGTTCATCCTAAAATTATCCTCCCTCGGTGTAGGTACAAACCCTAACCCCATCTCCAAGGCAGTAGTTTCATCGGTAGTCAGTTGTCTGTGAGAGAGATTGACGATCAGCTTCTTTGGTTCGTCGTGCTTCTTGTGGTTCTTGGTTGTATCTCCGTATCCCTCCATTGTACCTGCTTGTTCCCTCTTCTTCTTCCTCTGCCTCTTCCCCTGCCTCTGTTCTGAAAAGGAGGAGGAGGGTGTTGGAAGAGAGGTTGTTGGAATCCTGGTTGTGGGCTGGAGAATGCCGGGTACCACATGGGTCCCTGTGCTTGGAAAGGTTGGTTAGGGAATCCGTACATCGGTGGAAACAGAGGGGGGGGAAGGAGTCCTTGAGTGTTTGAGTTCCTACCCCAGCTGTTCCGGCTAGAGTTGCTGTTGTATGAACGTCCTGAGTTGTTAGAGGATGTTGAGCCGTCATCAGAGGAGAGATCTTGCTCTGAAGGTTGGAAATCTTCCTTGGTGTAGGGGTAAATCTTCTCCCTGTCAAATTTTTTCAAGTCTTTCTGCAGTTTTGTAATCTTCTGTTGAAGGAGATAGTCCCTATGGTCTTACATCTCCACGTTGATCTCTGCCAGACGTGTCTTAAAAGCTGAGATGCTGATCCCCGTTTTGAGGCCGCCTTCAGCTATGTTGATTTTGATGATCAGGGCCTCAGACAGACGCTTAGCCGTTCCAATGATCAAAATAATCCAGTCGCGGGTGCATTTCCATGCGATTTGGCTCCACTCACGCCTGAAGACCAAATCGTCAAGGAAGATTCTCGGTGCTGTCCGTACTAGTAGGCCGTTAGGTGCTGTATTAGCTCTGAGATACTCAGTGAGTATAGTACCATGGAGTGCGATCTTAACTTGTAGTTTCTTTAGTGAGGCAAGCGAGTTCCAGTCACCTAAGGTGCTGGCTGCCGCCATGTTGCCATCATTGTCCAGAAGAGAGGGGGTCTCTTCACGTGCACCACACAACACTTGAACACACACATGGTCCTGAAGAAGCGCCACGGATCCTACGGGACCACTGAGGCGCGAAACATGTTGACCTTGACTTTTTAAGTTACCTAGGTACATCATGCTCATAGGTAACAATTAACCTTCGGGTTTTTTATTTTGACACGGGTACCGCCTTATTAAAATTTATACCTTTTTTGTAACCCTTAGTCAATTTTAAATCACTGCACACACTTGCACTTCCCTCTTTTAGGACTCCCTCCACACACTCGCATGCATCAAACGGCAGTTCGTAAAAGATCTCCGACAAAGTGACCCTTCGGGGGACCCGTTGGGCATTGCAGCGCCGGCCCAACGAGGAGCAACCGCCCGATGATGAAGCATGACATCCTCAGGGGTGTGTGAGGGCAACAAGGAACAGACTTGTTCTTCCCTAATACTCTGGGAGTCCAAGGCCTAGTTCATCCAAATCCCCCCACTCAGTTCCCTCCTTCTGCCTTCTTTTTTCCTTTTTTCTTTTTCTTCTTTTTTTTTCTTTTTTCTTTTTTCTTTTTTCTTTCTCAGGAGATAGCATTATTTTGCATACCTCCCTAGGAACAGTGTCCTCTTCCTTGTGCATTTACGTTTAACTCTAGGAGCACAGGCACTGGACCTTTAACCAGCTCCTGGTCCCCCCCTCCCTCTTTTGTTGACATATGCCTGGCAACATGCCACAGCAACTCTGATCATTCAACATGAGGTAACTCCCATTAGAAAGTTGTCCAAATGTTGGATTAATCACAGCAGCTGGTGTACCCTGCTGGTGGCAGGACAAGTTTGCCACAGAACCATTACAAGCCCCGTGCAAAGAAATGTCCTGACAAATCAGTGAACCGCTTAGTGCACTTTCACAGTGTGTACCGCTCAGAAACACTTCACGATCCCCACTCCAACATCTATAGGTGTAAGGTAAATTCCAGGATGTCTTAATGTATTCTTTACCCAACCTTTCATATTTGCCTGCTTGCATCTGTTGAAGGCAATACTGAAACTGGAAAGTAGTCACAGGTAGACTAATTTTGCCATGAATAAGCCATTCTGTAGCTGGTTTTTCTGCCACTGTGAATGGTAACTTTTCAAGTTTTTCAATGTTCAGTACTGTATACTTTGCTCCCCTTTGTGCCAATTTGATCTGTTTATCAGTTAGATTGTATTCTGCAAACAGAGCCGTTGTGTTGATAAAACGCCAAGGCACATAGCCCGCACGCAAAGATTGCAGCGTCCAGCTTAATAACATAATAGAACGTAACTGAGATTGGCCTTGCTGTAACATGGCTAAATCTTGTTCCAGTATGTCGATAGCAGAGGATACAATACTGTCCAATGAATAAATTCTGGAGGACAAAGTTGTTAACCCATTGTCGACCACAGAGAGAGATTTCTCCAAATGAACACGATCAAGTTCACGTATTCGTTCTGCGGCCTCCATCTGTGACACCTTCCATGCTTCATTATAAGCAGCATAAATGCCGGCATATATGAAACGTTTTTGACGCGGTTTTCTTGGTCCAAGCAAGAATTCCCTAAGGTCTGCTTCTTCTTTAAGTAAAGATAAGTGTTGTTTCTCATCCTTAAGTGTAGATTTTTGCAGCCAATCGAGGCATAATTTTCCTACACTGTATGTTGTTACTACCCCTGGATGCTGTCTTTGGACGTATCTTGGGTCTGGCCTGTGAATAGAAAACCCCTGTGTTTTATTCAGGAATCTTTCTTGACAGTTGTTTGTGTCTGTGGGCCAGATCAACCATTTTCTCCAATCAGGATTTGTTCTGTTGAGTTGTAGTATGGTGTCAACTGTAACCGCTGCCTGTGTATTATTATCACTTGCAGGTGTTGGTACAGAAGGATTTTTCATGTCTTTAATCTTGGCTAACCCAAGGCAAGACGTTTGTTGGACAGTGTCATCAAAAACATTATTTGTTGAGGGACGATACAGGCTCTAAATAAAGCTTCTATCCCCTGCACTTGCCAATCTTTAGTACCCCAGACAGATTTTGTGTCTATTGTGTCTTTCCATAAGTCAAAACCCTGTCTAGACAGTTGGGCATTAAATGCTGCAGAGTAAATCTGTTTTGTATTAGTTAACATAATTTTCAGTCTTGTTTTGTTTACATTTCTATAGTAAAATGTTTCTGGATCAGATGTATTGTATCCTGAAAAATATGGAAACTTCTTAGCAAATGTTTTTGAACTACCTTTTGGTGGTGTAGAACAATGCTCCCATTGGTTAAACATAAACACATTTCTAGGTGTTGCAGATTTATGCAAAAAATGATGACCATAGTGGTTATAGCAATACAGCTGTTCATAGTCTGATGAACCCTCTAAATATTCATTATTAGAAAATGCAGCAGATTTTTCTAGGTCAAACATCATATTATTCACAGTTTCAAAGTCCCAATCATCAGAAAAGGTACTAGATGAAACAAAATCACTTAGTGAGATTTTAAATAAATGTGAAATGTTCAAATGTTCCGTCGGGCCAAAGATATCAAAATCAGTTTTGTCCCACACTATACCATCCTGTATAGGAACGGCTGTGATGTTCACTGCAGACAAGTCTCTTGTTTCACGATGGGATGATTTGTGAGGTTTCAAAAGTAAGTTCACTTCTTTTCTTTCAAAGTCCAAATGGATGTATCTCCCATTTATAAGCACGCTCATAGTCATAACCAAAGCTAGCCAAAGCAGGAAGAAAAATATTCCAGAAATAACCCAAAGTTCAATCCATGGTGAAACTAGATAAGTCTTTTTCAAAAAATGCAAAAAGTCTTGTACTTGCTGTATAAAAGTTTTCGATGCTGGCGACGTCTCAGGCTCACTTGGATCCTCAGAAAACGTATCAAAGTTAATGAAGTAGCCAGAAGCAGTTCTGTCAATTGTTGGAATTGCATCAGGATTTGTAGAAATCGATGGGACCAGTTGATCACTTGTTACATTGGTGTAGACAGGTGTATTTGGACGAACTGCTACTTGTGTTTCAAGAGGGATGAGTTCCATAGCATTGTTGCTCAGTCCTTCATCTGTTACTGCTGAATTCTCGATGGTTATCAGTCTTTCAGTCTGAACCTCTTGGATAGTAGCGAGAGGAGTGTGGGGCACATGCATCAAAGGTTTTTGCGATCGCAAACGGTGCGATTCGCAAAAATCGGCCGTTTGCGATCGCAAATTGGCCTTTGGAGATGCATGAAAGTGTTTCCTATGCGCAATTTAAGAATTTGCAATTATTTGCGAATTCCTAAATTGCGATTGCATTTAAGGAATCGCAATTTGCGATTCCTTAAATGCAATGCTAGAAGCACTTTCAAATAGCGATTTCGCTATTTGGGACCGCAAATTACAGACAAATCAAACTTGTCTGTAATTTGCTAAAACTTTGAAAAATGCACTAAAATGCATTTTTAAAGTTTTAGGTTACACACACACATGCCCTTGGGGCATGTGTATGCGCAACATGGGTGCACATCACAATTTCAGGGGTGCAACAGGGTGTCATTTTGACACCCTTGCATCTCTGAAATTGCATGAGCAATTTGCGAGTACCTACTGGTACTCGCAAATTGCGCATGCACTCTCAATTCATTCCTAGGGGCCTGTAGGCCCCTAGGAATGAATGGGACGGCATTCCTTAATTGCGACTCGCAATTTGCGAGTCGCAATTAAGGAATGTTTAGGAATCGCTATTTTTATAGCGATTCCTACATGCATAGGCTTTTGCGATTCCTTAATTGCGATTCCTTAATAATCGCAATTAAGGAATCGCAAAAGCCTACCTTGATGCATGTGCCAGTGTGTCTGCTACTAGGTCGGAGTCCACGAGGCCTACTATTTAGTATTGGCCACATACTGTGGTTTGATGAGGTCGATGGACACAAATCTTTTCTCCTTTCTTCCAGCAAGGGGCGGCAGAAGTACTGTTCTTGTTCCGTGTACGGCTAGGACAGGTACTGGTTGTCTGTAAGAAGGTCCAAATTCCTTCTTGTCCGCAATCTTTTCTCTGACCAGATCCCCAACTTTTGGAATCTAGACAGGCCTTGCTGGGACCGCCGGTTTTTCCCCAGTGGTGGTTGGCTGCAGGAGTACGTTGCTTTGTTTCGTTCTTAATTCGTTTAAGTCCTGTAAAACATCCAAACGATCTTTGATATCAAAGGGTTTATTTTCCACCACTGTGCCACTGCTTTCCAGATCACGCACCCACATTCTTATCCCAAATAGGACCTCATATGGAGTGACCCCCCCTAGAGAACTTCTTGGCAAGTTGTTTAATGAGCGTTGGACCCCATAAAGATGTCTGACCCACCCATCACCCGAACCTAATACCCTAGCTGTTATAGACTGCTTTATGTCCCGGTTTTTCATTTCAACAGAATTTCCCTCAGGATGAAACGGAGAGGAGTACCGCAATGCAACGCCAAGACTGGCCATGGCGTCTTTGTAAGCCCTAGAGCTAAACGCAGGGCCCTGGTCAGAATGTAGCGTGCCTATTGCGTATGTGCCGATAAAGACTCGCAAATCTTTTATAACAGTTCAAGCGTCAGCCGAGCGCTGAGGCCATATCCATAGGAACCTTGATTCAGTATTTGTGGGATTGCATTTGTCCAGAGGGACGCCTGCGCATAGATAGTCTAATGCTGTCTAACAATGGTGTCTGTACTGGGCAGCTACATTCGTAGCATGGTGTCTGGTGGCTTTCTCGCTGTAACTTACAGTCTAAGCAGTTATTGATGAATATGTGTATTTCTGTATTCATTCCAGGCCACCAGTACATCTCTTTTAATGTCAATATTGTTTCAGAGATCCCTTGATGTGACAGACTCTCCCCCAAATGTGTTTCATAAATCAAAGCTGCTCTACATTCCATGTTTGGAATTACCCTATCCCCCAATCCAGGGATTCGAGTAAAAGGAACGCTGTTCGCATCAATTACATATGAGTACTTGAGTGGAAACTTTTTTGGTAACGCTGCACCACTGCCTTTGCTCGTAGCATTGACAGCCAACATTATCTCACTGTCTTTTCTCATTTTTGAACGAGTGATCGCAGCTACGGCAGCCGTCTGAACAGCCCCCTTTGCGGCTTCGTCAGCCAATGAATTCCCTGCAACGTAAACGCCATCACGTTGATGACTCAGTGTATGGATCACGTGAGCCTTTGGTAGTTCGCTTTTTAACTGAACTACTTGTTCCCAAAGCGTTTTATGCTTTATTGTGCCACCTTTTGCATCTTTGAACCCGTTTTCAAGCCAAGTTTGTATATATTCATTATACGACTGCACACAGTAGAAAGAATTCTCGATCTGTACTTTCAAGTGCCAGTTTGAATGCTTGTAGTTCAGCTCGCTGAGCTGTGCAATCTCCTAGAGACTGGGTTTTTGTGACCATAGGTCTGAATTTGCCATCGTGCATGCGACCTTTAACGATTGCGCACGCTGCACTGTAAGCTTGCTTACTCCCTATTGCGGGTTGTGCGGATCCGTCAGTGTAAATTATGAATTCGTACTGATCGAGAGGCAGAATCTCAGTAGGCAGAGGACATTCATGCTCATATTGCAGGAACGCTTGTGTTTTTAGATCGGGATCAAAAACATATTCATCATCTGTTGCAGCAAGAGAATTAACCCATTGTATCCATCTCGGATGTAAAGCTTTAGCATTTGGAATGCTCGCTTTGGTTAACGCCTCTCAGGCCGGTACTGGGGTTATGACAATAATGCGTTTCCCTTGGGCTAGAGCTCTTTCTTTTGCTACAGCGGTTTTAACTGCTGTCAGAATTTTTTCTGTTGAAGTGGAGCGCATTTCTGCTTGTGTGTACAAGTGTGATTTGTATGCAATTGGTACTTTCTCTACCTCATTAAATGTTAAGTAGGTGAATCCGCATTGACCCGAAATTATTCGGATCACTAAATTGCGTTGACTTACGCGTGTTTGTAAGTGATTTGTTGCTAACATGTTAGCTTGGAGTGAACGCAAGATTTCTGTGTGTTCTTGTGTCCAATTTTTGATTGAAAAATCAGGTTTGATTAGTGCGTAGAGAGGTTTAACCCTTTCTGCGTAATTTAGAATGTAAGTTCTTCCAAAATTTAGGAAACCCAGGATGAATTGTAAATTTTTCAGCGTCTTTGGAGGTTGGAGCAGCGCACACCTTTCTAAAAAGTTGCCTGCCAAGCTCTTGCCTTCACTTGAATGCTCATATCCTAGGAACAGGACATTGAGATGGGAAATTCTGGATTTTTTGAAGTTGAATTTGTAGCCCTCAGAGGCGAAGCCCAGTATAATGGTGCTCACCCTGTTCAAGTGTTTGTCCAGGTCATCGTCTGTCAGATAAATGTAATCGACATAGGACAATACCTCATTGTCATAAATTTATAGTAACTCCGTTACTCTCGCTGAGAATAACCCTGGGCTGTTCTTGAACCCTTGTGGGAGTCGACAAAATTGACGCTGGGTCCCCATTATTGAGAAAGCTGTTAAGTACCTGCTTCCAGGTGCTATATTTTGACAAAAGAAACCATTTGAGATATCCAATGTGGTTTTGTATTTTTTACGCACAATGTTATTCATTAATGCTGTACTATGTGCATTTTGCACTGCAAATGTTTTAGAACAAGTGTTTAAGTGTCTGTAATCCAAAACTAGATGATAGGTATTGTCTGGTTTGGAGACAGGAAACAAAGGATTGTTCATTGAAGAGGTGCATGTTTCAATCACCCCCTGGTATTCAAGTTGATCTAAGATCTCCCGGACCTGTTTTTTAGCTTCTTGCTTTATTGGATACTGCCTCTGTGCAGTTGGTTCATTTTTCAGATGTATTTTATGATGAGGTGAGTCCTCATCCCATCCTACATGATTTTTGTATAATGCTGGGGCCTGGGCAACTGCCCATTTCCTGGCATAAGTGTATTTTAGATGAATTGGAATATGGTTAGAGAAGGCAGGCATAATAATGTCCTCGCCGTGTGGGCACTCCCTGACAAATTGTGGTGGCCAGTCTTTTTCTGCTAGAAGTATGTCATAACCCCTTGAAAGTTTTTCCCAAAAGAGTGCTTTCACCTGTCTGGGTATGTCTCCCTCCATCCGGAGTGTTATTTCATATAACTTTTGTGGAGTACTAACCCTGGTGTCTACAGTCTCAACTGTAATATACTCATTCAAGTCCACTATCTCCAGAAGTTCCTTCAGGTTCTGGCGAGCTATTATGACTTCTGCTGCACTGTCCAGCATTGTCTGAGCCCATTCTCCGTTCTTGAGTTGTGTTCTCAGTATCCTCGGCATGTCTGATCTTCAGACCTGCTACCTTCTTCTTTGAGAATTGAGGTTTTGATTTGTTTTTCGGAACGTGTTTGTCGTCTTTCGATTACACGCGTTCTACTCTATGTTCTGACCGTCCTCTTCTTTCCGATGTCTGTGACGAGATCTGAAAGGTATGAGAGGAACGTGTATCAGTATCTTGATACCTGTCAGGCTTTTTCAAATTAACCCTATTCCTGAGGTTATACGTCCTTTCAGAGGGCTCCTTTTGAGGAGACCAACCTCTGGATTGAGAACGTTTCTCTGAATTATTTTTATTAGTTTCCCACTTCTTTTTAGAAGATGTAGGAGTTTGTTTAATAGAGTCCTTCTCAGGACTTTCAGATAGTTTCGGCTTCACTGGTCTTCCACCCAAACTATCTCTGCCTAATTCTGCATATTATTGTTCTATTATTCTGGGTAGCTCAGTTTGATGTTCTGTAACATCGAATTCCCTTAACCGTTGGCGGATCGCCACTGCTGCTGCCTCCCCTTTAATATTAGATAATATTATTGTTGAGACCTGGTCGAAATTTTTCAGTAATTTCATACCTAAATTTAGAGCAGGCTCTACCCCGTATTCGTTTTGAATTTGTTTCAGGACATCAGGTATTACTGCAATTGATGGAATACCATGTGTTTTAGTATAGATGGCAGCAAAGACTGAGCCCCAAGTGGTACAGTCTTCCAGTTGTGGTGTGATCCCCATCGGTAAACAGATGGTTAGGATTCTGTGTTTCTCATACGGGCTAGTATTTGGAAATACTGCTTCGATTTGAGTAATTTTTTGAACTATCCAAAATGGAACTTGCTCACGTTTTGTGGGCATTTTTCCCATGACTGCGTATAAAGTCTGTGGTGTAATTTTTAGTGTATTCCCCTGTTGAGGAGTTTGATTTGGAAGTGTCAATGGTGGTTGGACTGTGAAAGTCCGCATGACATATTGGACTAATTGTCTGTAGATTTTTATTAACTCTGTATGTTGAGTAAGTAATTCCTCATCTGACATTATATCCAGTTCAGGATGAGGAGTGCAGCCGGCTAGAATCGGCCATGTTGCTCCTAGTCTACCTAGTGGACCGAGCCTGGTAATGTTTCTGTGATGTTTTAGGGTGCCTTTAAACCAGAGCTGATGCTCCTGGTATGTTAGTGGAATTTCAATATCCTCGAAAGGAATATATTCCTCTGGTGGATCATCTTCTTTGTAGAAGTGAAACAGTCTTGTTACTGAATTTGATTCAGGAAATATGACTCATGAATAGAATACCTCTGTCTGAAAGGATTCGTGTGCCTCTATCACGAAAACTGCTCTGCCGCCTCTCGGAGGTAGGCCGTGTTTTATAAGTTTTAGAGTGATGGCTCTTCTTAAGTTTGGATTGATGTCTATGACACCCTCCTCAGGTTCATTTAAACATGTAAAGTTAAAAACTGCTAAGGCTGGGTCAGCCGCAGCTCCACCGTTTCCGGTGTTATTGTCCCCGTTTATGGACATTTTTAGTTTTTTGAAAAATGTAGAACAAGTTTCAAGGAAACAAAAAGATAAGGTGCACAATATTTTGGAACACTGTATGCTTCAACGTTGAACAAACCAAACAACTAATATATAGGGTGCTTCCCTATTTAGTTATGGCGGATATTTAACCCTACCCACTCCGGACGTCTTATGGAGTATGTGAGTAGGGGTCTCTGAGAAAAGCACAAATGAGTTACTCTGTATCTAGCGTTAAATTACTGCCTTACCAAACCGTTGGGTGCCATGTAATGTAGTTCCTATTTCCCTAATAGGCTCTGCGCATTGGAATAATATAACCTATAGGTTTGACATAGGACTAAGGTCGGTATGTCCCTATCGATTATATTAAACTTAATTACCTGTGCCAGCTAGCTCAGAGGTCACTAGAAACTCCTTGAGAACAAGAAGGGAGTAGTTTCTGGCAACCGAAAAACATGACAACTTTGTTTCCCTTTAGAAGCGGAACATGTCTCAGAATCGTGGAAACAATAGATAACAGTTTCACTCATTCAATCGTGCATGCTTAGTCTCTGCAGAGTTACACAGAAAGGAAAGACGGGCGTTTCAATAAAAAGTGTTTTATTGAACAGTCTTGTTTCTCGTGTAAGAGATATGTGCTGTTATGATCACAAGACAGTATGCAAGATAAATAATGTACAGCGTAAGCAGTAGAAATAAATAATACTGCGCTAGCATTATCTTTTAGCATAAATTCACGTACATAAATAACATGAGCTAAGAGTGCGGGTACTCATTCAATACGTCTCTAAGCTAGTTCTACCCCAGTGTACCTAACCTAGTCTAGGTGTAGGGAAGAGTAGAAGTAGGTGGAGTATTCTCTAGTATGGTAGACTAAGAGTATGTTAAGTCTAGTATGCCAAGAGTCCCTCTAGGATCTAGTCAGCTCCATACCTTGAGAATGAGAGAGGTGGGAATCTCCTGCCGGATCTTGGAACTCTAACACCCCGCAAAGGGAGTCAGAACACTGGAAGCTGGATTCGTCTCCTCTGACTTGCTTGGGCAAGGGAAGGTATATTTGCGCAAGGTGAAGGTATATTTATACCTGGTAGGTGTCGAGGAATGTTAGCATTGACGTGAAGTCAGACATAGGAAGAAGTCAGGAATGAACCCTTAAGGTATAACGGTTCATACATAATAGATGAGTTCTTGGAGAAATCAATAGTCCTGTGCTAGGGGAAATCCCGAAGTTTAAGGGTCTGGTTTCTAAGAACTCGTTGTGACGTTAGGGTGGATGGATGTCGGTGACCATGCCTGTATTTGGAGTGCACGGTTAATGCCTAAATAAGGACAGGGATTCTATGCCTATATAAGGGCAAGGTGAATTGTGCCTATATAAGGACGTGATTCAGGAAAACCTATATACGGACCCCTAAAACGGAATACAACAGTCTTTCCCTAAAACAAGGTAACTGTTCAATTGTACCCAATTGGCAAGACCTTTAGCATCTCTGTAATGTCACATGGTCAGGATAGGTCCAGTAAGAAACACCAACATTTTCATGTTCATGATGCTCAAGTTGCCTCCTCTTTTACACACAATGACTTTTGACATACATTTGCGTGTGCGACAATGCAGGATAACATTCTCTGAATCGGCATTGCTTACATTTCAACTCAAACACTCACTATGGGCACTTTCAGATCCAAGACCACCAAAGTAACCAAGGGAGTACTGCAGGGCTCATGTTTGAGCCCTACCCTTTTTAACATATATGTCACTCCCTTGGCCAAACTAATGAAGACTCTAGGGTTTAGTCCCATTTCTTACGCAGACGACACCCAGCTCTTACTCTCCTTTGATAAATCCAGCCATAATACCCAACTCATCTTTTCAGAAGGCTTGAAGACCATTGCCACATGGATGAGGGCCAACCTCCTCCAACTGAATGCCGAGAAATCGTAAATTATGTTGTTTGGAGTCGCGTCAATAAGCTGGTCACCTAGTTGGTGGCCGTAGGAACTGGGCCCGGCACCCTCCCCGAAAACAGTGGTCAAGAATCTGGGAATCCGCATTGACCAGAATCTTACGCTAGAAGCACATGCCACCACTACTGCAGGAACATGCTTCCACATACTTAGTCTCCTTAGAAGAGTGTTCCCTCTACTACCACCCTCCATACGAAAAACACTGATGCAAGCTCTAGTGTTAAGCCGACTGGACTACTGCAATGCATTGTTGGCTTCTGCCAACGAGGCCTCCTTGGACAAATTGCAAGTAGTCCAGAACACCGCGGCCCGATTAGTAGCAAATGCCCCTCCCAGAACAGCCTCGATACCGCTTCAAAACAAACTCCACTGGCTCCCTGTGAGAAAACGAGTGAAATTTAAGATATGTTGTACCGTTTTCAAAGCTCTTAATGGGCTGGGACCTCCTTACCTGTCCAACAAACTATCAAGGTACACACCCTCTATGTCTCTTCGGTCAGGATCCAAGTCACTTCTCTGCACCCCGAGAATTTAAAAAACTTGCATGGGTGGCAGGGCCTTTACGCACCATGCCACTACTCTCTGGAACGAACTTCCCTACCAACTGCGCGAATGCCAGAACTTCCTACATTTCAGGAAGCTGTTAAAAACCTATCTCTTCTAAGGTGTGTTTGTCTGGCTGAAGCACGCTGCCCGAGCGTGGAGATACCCCTGTCGGGGTGATTCGGGCGCTATATAAACTCTTAAATATCAAATATGGGCACTCTATCACGACACCTTGAACATTCAGTACAAGGGATAAAGTTCACTGCACAAAATGTCATGTTGTTATTGTCTGGTAGGTCAAGAAGCTATCAAACTAGAAAAAACAATTGCAGCCTTACAGGGATTGTGACATGGTCACATGGGTGCTTTTTATTATATATACACAGAACCACTTCCTTTTTTATGGGAAAGGAGCACTCAACTGGCACTTCAGGGTAACTGCATGCCGGAATTCCAGCTCAGCTGATTCCTGTTTTCCAAAATAAAGGATGTCCAGCTCTACTCCAGGATGGACAGCTTGATGACACTTACCAGCAGGTAATGGGGAGTTTGTCCACCCTGCAGGGATTTGGCTGATCACCCACCCTAGGCAAGATTAGGTTAGGGAGTGCAAGGTACAAGTGTACTATAGCCTAGTACTTATATTCCTGCATATATTCACTGTCTTAGCATAATGATAGAATTGTTAATCTTTTCCACTATTCTCATTATGTTAGTCACACTAATCTGATTCATTATCTAGGTTATCCCAGTGCATGTATTATATACAAGAATCACAATGCTTCAGAAAATATTGAAACACCTTGCGGAGTAATTCTTGTGTACTTCTTTGAATATGCATCAGAGTCCAAATGAAAGGGTTGTAGATCCGTTACCACAATTTCCTTGGGGGATCAGGGTTGTCATGTTCTGAGGTTGCACCTACATTTGTTACCCTGTAAGGTTAGGGGTACAGATGGTGCACTGTGAGCTAGCAGGGATATAGGTTAAAATATCCTGGGGGGTTGCATGAAATCAGTCTGGCACAATCCTCAAGTTTATGTTGTCCAACAAACGCACAGTTTTACTGAAGAGTTACAAGCCATACAGCAGTAATTCTTTAGTAAATGGTACCCCTGGTACCTAGGGTTGGTACTACAGATGCCCCTTAAAGGCAGCAGCATGTATTGTGCCACCCTAAGGGACCTGCCACCAAACTCAAGCAGACTGCCATCAGAGGTGCTGTGAAAAGATGCAAATAAGTGTGAAAACAACATGGCACACACCCTATGTGCCCTGCCCACAGACACTGCATGCAATATATGTAAGTCACCCCTACAGCAGGCCTTATAGCCCTAAGGCAGGGTGCATTATATTACATGTGAGGACATATCTGCATGAGCAGATATGCCCCTTTACTGTCTAGTTCAATTACTAGATAGTACAAGTGAACAGGGAAGCCATCTTCAGTATATGTACTGGGCACTGGTTATTATGAGTTCCCAATCTACATGATGGCTTTACTGATACCTAAGGTTTTCGGCATTAAACACCTTGTACTAATAAATCCATACTGATGCCAGTAGTGGATCTATTAAGATATGCACCCAGAGGGCACCTTAGAGGTGCCCCCTAAAATTCCTACCACTATCTAGCATGCTGGCTGACTGGTATGGTCAAGCCTGCCTCGACAGACATGTTTCTGACCCCATGGAGGTGAGAGCCCATGCTCTCTGAGGCCAGAAACTATGCCTGCTCCATAGGAAGGTGTTCTCCAACGGGATGGCTAAGGTTGTAAAATATCAAGGCCAGAGGTTTTCAAAGCACCTGCATCCTTTGATATGCCACCCGCTTCCCCTGACCTGGAAGATGCCACCCTGTGCCCTGCGGCCCATTTGGCACCAGGACAAGCGGGAAATTATATATGCAAGCAGGCGTGTTGCACTACCAGGCCAGTCACACCCCTAAGGTGGGCTGCCTGATGTGCTCCATAAAAGAAGGATTCTGCCATCTTGCTTTTGGTGGAATTAGGAACTCGGGGATAGGGTTATGCCCATTTCCCACAGTACGTGGTCATATAGGGGGTGTAGTGACCCCAAGGGTAAGTGGCCCATTGGTTACTATCCTTCAATCCCCTTAACACCCCTAAATTCAGAATTTATGTGGCTCCCTGACATCAAGAACTCAAATTCAAAAGAAGAAGGACAAAGAAGAGCCGAAAAACGCAAGAAAAGAGGACTAGCTTTAGACTTTGGTGCAAAACCCTGCCTGCCTGTTCCTGTCCCGACAATCTCCCAGACTTGACTCGCCCTGCAGCTGTGCATCTTCCAAAAGCCTCAGAAGGCTGTGAGCACTTTATCAACCAGTCAGCATATCCCTTGAAGTGGAGGAACCTCTTTCCTGCATTCTTCAGGGACTGACCGCGACATCCAGTACATTGATCTGCTGACCACTTGGACCACCAACACAGAAGCCACCCAGGAAGAGGTCACCATGCTCCAGGAGATCAGATCTATCTCCTCACCAGGTAGGGAGAATCCAGGACCCCAGGAGTTGCCCTACAACAATACCTGAGGTACCGAAGCCTGTTGCAAGTACCAAGGCTTGTTTGTGTTCAGTCCAAACACAATCATTGCCACAACTGACCTGCACTTCAAGGGACTTCACCAGAGGCAAGCTCCATGCCCGAAGTTGTCTTGCTTTGTTTCTTCTTCCTCTTCTGCAGATTCACCGAGAACCGTGGGGGCCTCAAACTTGATGACCCTCAGGACAAAACACCTATGAACCTGAGCCCCCCATCCTGAGTCTATTGAAACCAACAGTGATTCTGTGGTCCTGAGACCCCCAAGAGTGGAGCCTCCCTTTGAGGTCTGCCAGATTGGTCCCCCATTCTCTCCTTGCAGCCTCTTTACTACAGGTACTTTTCCCATTATCTACAGTCTGTAGCTCCCACCGCTGAAAGCTCCTCTACAACCAGACACCCTATGGCAGGTAAAGCTGAACCCTTGATGCTTTCTTGGACCTTGTCCCCTACTCACCCTAAGTCCAGAATAACAGTCCTGTAAGTCATATGCCAGTGACCCTATGTAGTGAATGTTTCTCCCATAGGATAACAATATCGCGTCGGATGCTCATGCCTCAAATCTGACAGCTGTAATTTTCTACTGTTTCTACTGTATAAATTGCTACATCTAAAGTACTTACCCGATTACAAAATTCTTGGTTTCTAAAATTCTATAAAAGTCTAGTATGTTTTTGCCACAATTGATATGTAATAATATCTTTGAGTATTAGCAAATCTGTCAGTGCTCGTGGCAGCAACAATTATTTCCACATATATGGCAGCAGGGGTGCTGGATTTCAGGATGAAGTTAGCATAAGCATCAGCCGCTTTAGAGGTAGTGCCATGACAAGGTATTGGTACACATTAGAAGCAATCAGCAGGGTTTTGAACTTTTCCTAGATGATGCATAATCGTATAGTCATACTCCTGCAATCGCAAGCCTCACCTTTCAATGCAAGTGTGCATCTTGGCTTTAGCATTGCCGAAAATGGTGAGCAGTGCTTGGTGGTCGGTGACAACTGTGAAATGCTTTCCATACAGGTACACATGAAAATTCTCACAGCCCACATCAGAGCTAGGCTTTCCTTTTGAGGTTGTGAATAGGCAAGTTCCGTCAATAACAAACTTTAGCTAGCATAAGCCTTGGAGCATTGTGATGTGCAGTGTGCTGAGCAGGGACGGCACCCATCCCCACTGGGCTTGTTCAATAACAACTTCCGTCTGCAATTTCAGATCAAAGTATGCCATTTCAGTGGTGTTCTCATATGCATGCTTGATTTTTTTGAAGCTTTGTTCACATTAATGTGATCATCAAAATGGAACATTTGGTTTTATTAAGTCTCTCAATGGGGAACTTACAGTAGCAAAGTCGCATATATTCCTTGAACAATAACCGGCCATACCAAGGAAGGATCACAGCATAGTTACATTTTGTGGGGTAGAAGTGGGTGACAAGGCTGGTACTTTATTTGGATCCAGAGTCCTTCCCCCATCAGAAAAGATATGACCAAAGAACTTGAGTTTTGTTTAGTGAAACTCACACTTTGCCGTATTTAAAGTGAGATCTGCATCTGCAAGTGTAAGAGCTTTATCATGTTCATGTTGTATGGCCCCAAAAACGAGTATGCCATCACTGTAATGGAAAGCATTTGTGACTGGCTGTATTATGCAATTAATTACATCCGGAAAAAGATCTACAGCTGATGACACTCCGAAACGTAGCCTTTTATATGTAAATATACCAACATGAGTCAAACAGGTAGTAATGCACCTGCAACCTTCTTCCAGTTTGAGTTGGTGATGTCCTTTGTTCAAATCAAGACTGGAAAATACTTTAGCTCCATTCAGCTGCATGTCAAGAGGTCTGGATATCAACTTGCAGAAGACTAAGCTCATGGCCTTTAGACCACATAGAAACTCAAGGTATCAGATTACCCTTGGATCAACTCCCTTGCAGACAGTCTCAACCTTTGACTATCTTGGGGTTAGGACTGCTATCTCCCTCTCTTGGGCGCCCCAGATTCCTAAAAGCAGCCTGGTTATTCATCACAACTTGGATGGCATTTTAAAAATGCACAAAACCTCTCATCTTCAGGCGATCACACCAGCTCTGAAGGTTTATAGAGCCAAAACTCAGACTGCTGTGCTTTATGGCTCTGAGCTATAGGGACACTCAAATACCGATTCACTAAAATCCAAAGAGCCTAATTTTCCCAAATCCTTGCTGAAACTCCCCCAGTCCGTTCCCACTCTTCCTATTTTCTTTTATACTGCCCATAAAAGCATAGACTATCTTGCTGCCTTAAGACCTTTTCTCCACTGGATCACACTTTGGTCCAATCAAGTATTGGACTTTTGACAGAAGTAATGTCCTTAAAATTAGGAGCCTTGATATTGGTGCTAAGATTAAGTGGTTTAGTCATCTCAAGGACTGGTTTGCAAAACTAGGTCTGTGGTCCTTTTATATTTCTCCTGAATGTGTCACCTCCAATTCCAAAACCTTTTTAAAGTCAGATTACAGGAACGTCATAGAGGACAAGTGACTCCACTCAATTAATCTTGGTTCCTTGTTACTCCTATTCCTGACCTGTAAACATGTCCCTAAATTTGAGGGTTATCTCAATGGTGAAAAGCCTATATATTAAATTTCATTTTGCCATTCTGCCTTTGGGGGCTTTTACCAGTAACTGGCCACAGGATCGCTGCATGCTGCCCAATTGCAAATTGTGTGAGAATATTGACCGCTTTATGTTCTTTTGTCCACTTTATCTACTCCCTTGTCGCAAACGGATCCTCCCCTTGTGCCTCACCTTGGGGATTGGCAGATTTCAGGGGGCCCGTAGCATCCTTACAACTGAGCCCTCAAGGATTATTGTATTTGCCATCAATAGATATCTCCTTGCGGTCTGCTCTATATGAACTAGGAACTTCCAAACAGATGCCAAGTGCTCATTTTAATTCCTGGGGCTATATTTGTTCAGAGCTTTTATGATGGGAGATGCCTAATCCTGCTGAACCTAAATACTATACCCTTGAACATCATTGACCCAAAAAGGTCAGGTTTTTTCAGAGAGGTTGATTCTTTTTTATCCACTTTTGCACATTCCCTATGCCCTTGCACATTGGCTATGTTACCTGCTGAGACCACACTTTTTCTGCCTATAGTGGCTTTAATGGGTGTCTGGCACTTTTGTGAGTGCTGTCTAAGTTCTAAGAGTTAAAAACATAATTGTAGGAGCACATAGCGGACCCATAATCAAGGTTTTTCTCCTTCCCTCTTGCCTTTGTACGTGAGCTTATAACCCATCCAGCTACTATGTACAGGTCTTTGGGCGTGTTACCTCCAACAATTTCGTCATTAGTTTTATACTGCTTTGAAATGCTTTGTACAAATTGCCCCCATACACTGCATGAGGTGTAGGTAAGTCACCCCTACTGCAGGCTTTACAGCCCTAAGGCAGGGTGCCCCATACCCCATATGTGGACTAGGCCTGGGTGTAAAATTCTGCTCTGCTTGTGGAGTTTGTGGAATTCGGCAACTCTTTGTTTCACGGAGAATGGCGAGTTACCGATAAACTCTGCACTCCGCAATGGAGCGCTCATCACATCGTTTCAGGCACAAGAGGAGCGTGACAAGACTTGACGGGCACTCGCGAGCAGACGAGCAGCCCTAAGCAGCCAAGGGGACTTCATCCCCCAAACAGTAGTATGCCAGGATGCCCCTTTGCAGAGAGGTTCAGAAATGGGGCGGGACCTCTGATGACGTCTCAGCAATCCCTCTGTGGGGGGGCTTACTTGTGCCAACAATAGGGGTTCTTTACCCCTAACGACCATCAGCATCCAAGAGGACTTCATCCCCCAACCAGTAGTGCACCAGCAGGCCCCTTTGGAGAGTGGTTGAGAAAGGGGTGGACCTCCGACGACATCTCACCAATCCCACTGTGGGGGACTTACTTACGGCAACAATAGGGGTCCTTGGCCCCTAACAACCCTCTGCAGCCAAGGGGACTTCATCCTCCAACCAGCAGTGTGCCAGGAGGCCCCTTTGCAGATTATTGAGAAAGAGGGCGGGCCTCCGATGACATTTCAGCAATCTTGCTGTGGGGGACTTACTTGTGGCACCAATAGGGGTTCTTGGCGCACAACGACCCTCAGCAGCCAAGTGGACTTCATCCCCTAAACAGTAGTGATTCAGGAGGACTCTTTGCAGAGTGGATGAGAAAGTGGCGAGGCCTCTGATGACATCTCAGTAATCCCTCTGGCGGGGACTTACTTGAAGCAACAATAGGGGTTCCTGGCCCCCAATGATCCTCAGCAGCCAAGGGGACTTCATTAGGGGTGGCTGAGCAAAACTCTGCCCATTCATGGAACTCTGTGGAATTTGGCAGAATTTTTAGGCAACTCCGCCAAATTCTGAGGAGGGAAACTCCACGAGCTCCGCCCAGGCCTAGTGTGGACATATCTGCATGAACAGATATGACCTTACAATATCAAGCCCATTCTTGGATATTGTAAGTGCACAGGGAAGCCATAGAGAGTACAGAGGCTGGATACTTATCATTACGAGTTTCCAAGCTCCTGATGGCTTCCCTGTACCCTAAGATGTTTGTTACCAAACATCTTGGCCTAATAAATCCTCACTGATGTCAGTGATGGATTTATTAATAAATGCAAACAGGTGACCCTTTCGGGGGTCGCCTGTAAACCTACCAAACATTGGTGTGGTTTCTGACTAGTGATAGCCAGCCTGCCAACACCAGACATGTTTCTGACCTCATGGGGTAAGATCCCACACTCTCAGAGGCACAAAACAAAGCCTGATCTGCGCTGAGGTGCTTCTCACCTCATCCAGGCTGAAATGGTCTTCCAGAGCGGGAAACTTTAAAGGCGGTTTTGCCTTTGAAGGCCAACCCAGGCATCTCTAGATAGTAGAGGATGCCAGCTCCTCTTTCCTGCTCCACTTTTGGTGGGAGGAAAGGCGGGAAAATTAGGTAGATGAGGAGATGTGCCCACATTCAGCTAGTACCACCCCTAAGGTGTGACAGGCGATGTGGACCCCAATTTTGAAAATCCTCCATCTTGAGAAGATAGGAAAACAAACTATCAGGGATAGGGTAGTGCCCCTTACCACAAGAAGTGGTAATTTAGAGGGTGTAGACACCCTAAAGGTAGGTAGCCCATTGGCTACTACCTGTCTCCCCCTTTAATGCCCTTAAATTTAGTATTTAGGTGGCATCCCTGTTATGGTATGTTACTGGGAATTTGCTATAGCGCACGACTATCGGCGCTGAAATAAAAGATAAGAAGCTGCCATTAAAACAGCCAGATTTTAAGCTGTTTCTTGAAGCCTGCGAAGTCAGTACAAGCCCTAATGACAAAGGAGAGTTTGTTCCAGTGGTACGGAGCCAGGTATGTGAAGGCCCGTTGTTAGAAGGTGGTTCTGACACTCTGGGCCGCCTGGATTTTTCGCTTTTTGAGCACCTATTTGTTGAGCTTTTACTGTGGGCGAGCCTCGTAAGTTGGGACCCCCCACAGTGAACTCATTATGAAAGAGACTGCATGTGGATTTTACTGGTGTCCCCCTAGCTTGACTAGGCCGCTGCTCAGCAGCCGGAGTAAGGGGCACCGGGCTGGTTACATGCAGACACCTGTGTACATGCGTGTGCACATGTGTAGGGGCTGCGCAGGGGAGATTCCTGGCGTGCGCAGTCCAGGAGCAGCTACAAAGTGAATGGTGTGGCGGGACTTATGCAGAAGTGGGTGGTGACACGGAATAGGCCTTATACACTGGGAAGGAACATGCCAGGGAAAGTCAGTGTGTTTTACTGTGTTTTTCACTTCATTATTCCCCTATGGGGATGTGGAGCCCATGTGCTAGATTAACTTTCATAAGGCCTACAGATTCCAGACACGCACTAAAGTCCACTGTAGCGGATGTGAAAAGGAGTATTCTGCAGAGTCCAAAGTCATATTTGTACTGCTTTTGGATCATCCAGAAATGTCACATTTCTCTGAGTCAGTCATAACCAGGGCCAGGCTGAGGGCTGACCTCAGCTGGATGGATTGATAACCTTTCTTCCACAAGCTAAGGCCTCCTCTCCACGAAGAGAAGATGGGTGGGGCTACAGGCTCATCCATCAGCAGCCATCACTGGGTGCCAGGCACCAGGCTGCACCAAGGAGGGAAGGCAGCGAGGAGGGAAGGGCTCGTGTTTCAGAGACCATGTGGCCAGAGACCCTGGACAACGCCATTTTGAACAAACCCAGAGGCTGGACAAGAAGGAGGGGGCAGGGGCAGGGAAGTGATGTGTCGCTGTTTGATAGGACAAACAGAGACTTCCTGCCAGCCCCCTACTCAGCTTTTAAAAAGTACTGGAACAAGAAGAGAACTCTCTCTGGGGTGTGGTCTGCTGAGGCGGAAGGTGCTGGAGCTTGGTCATGGGCAGTTGGAAGGAGGAACCCCCTGACTGCCCCCCAGGCCCCTACCAGCGCCAGAAGAAGAGCCCAGGACCGGTGCGCAGAAGCAGGGGCCTCTGCGCAGGGAGAAGAGAGGCCCAGGAGGAGAGCCAGGCGAAAGGCTGGCGCAGGGAGCCAGTGAAGACCGCTCCCTGCTGAATCCCCCCTCTCCGAGACCCAGAGGGTGAGGGACAGTGCTCCCAGGGGCTGGGGGGCACCACCAGGAGCAAGAGGACGCAAAAATGGAGGAAATCGGACTCCAGGGGGCCGAGATATGCCCCCCAGAAGGTAGGTGACCTTTGACCCCGCCTGGGACCGATGATGAAGCGCGTGGGGCTCCGCCGCCGGTCGCAATCATGCCCCCAGGGTGGGTCAGGCCCCGGGGGCTGCCCCCGGAAGAATCAAAGTTGGGGGCGCCGTCGCGCACCCCGTGAAATTGCCCCAGACGGGGTCCAGGAGCCCACCCTGGCCCCCGGTGATGAGAAGGAGGGGGGCGGGGGAGCACCGTCGCGCCCCCGTGAAAATGTGCCCTGGGGCCCAGGACCCCATCCCCGGGCCCCGCAGAAGTCAAGTCGGAGGAGCGCCGTTGCGCCCCCCGTGAAAATGAGGCCCAGGAGCCCGGGACCCCATCCCCGGGCCCCGAAGTAAAGCCGGGGGATGCCGTCGCGCCCCCCATGAAGAGGAGGAAGGAGGGGGAGCCAGGAGCCCACCCTGGCCCCCGCCGAACAAACCCAAGACAGGGAGCGCCGGCGCACTCCCCGCGAAGAGGGAGGAGGGGCCCGGGACCCCATCTCCGGGCCCCGACGCTGGAGGGAGGCGGGGGAGTGCGACGGCACTTGCCGGTCCTGCGGCAGCCGCCGCATCTGCCCGCCGGAGCGGGCAGACCCAAAGAGCAGCGCTTCCTCTCGTGACCGCACCCGAAGGTGCGGGCCGGGCGGGAGCCAGCCGGAGCAGCCGGGGGTGGGCTCCCCAGGCTGCCCCCACCACCCGAGGGGAGCAAGAGCTGCACGGGGCCCGGGTGGGACCGGGCCCCCACCAGTGGAAGGAGCGGCCGGGGGTGGGCTCCCCGAGCCGAAAAGAGTGCACCTGGGGGTTCGGGTGGGGCTGGGCCCTCCCACGAAGAAAGGATGCGGCGTAGGCCGCCAGCGCGATCGCGGCTCTCCCCGGCACAGCGGGAGAGCCGCTCATCCCAAATTCATAAAAGGAGCTGAAGCGCCCCATAATGCCTTGCAAGGCATGGGGACAACATCGTGTTTGGTGCCTGGTGGCCCCCAGAAGAGGGGGGTCACCCTGAAATGTAAAAAGGTGCTGGGGGGAGCTGCTGGAGAAGCGCAGTCTCCCCCCCCAGCACGAAGAGGAGTCCCTCCATAAGTCTCATGGGGACTTAAAAAGAATAACCCCTCAAGGGCTCAGCCTGCTTTATCACACCTTCTAGGCTGGAACTTTTGTTCTACAGCTGAGGGTGTATTGAGAAGTGCTTCATGGAGTGAAGGGCTGAGTTGGTGATGTCTGGAGAAGGGCATCCTCTGGAGGTGAAGAGGTGTAATTGCAGCAGAACTGCATTTACTAACGGTTATTTCTTTTTAGAGGGACTGAAGGTCACATGTGTAATGTGACATACCTGTGTAAGGTGATGTCATAAGCAAAGTGGGGTTATGTTGCCAGACATTCCTGCTAGGGTGTCTGGCTGTATATGCGTAATCCTGTGATTTCATCTGTGATGCCTTTAGGGGCTGTAATTGCAACGCATTCTAATGTCCAACAAATGTGATGAGTACTGTCATTCTAAGGTAATGCGTCAACATGTATTCTTGCTGCTGCGCTTAAGTGAGGAACAACCCAGACTGTTAGCCCTGAATATGGAGGGATGCATACTGTATGGTCAATATAAGATGCTCAGTCAGGGTTATGTGTCACTAGGGCAGGTGAACCTACTTTTAATGCGTGTTGAGGTAATGGGGTGGGTCGCCACTGGGATGGTGCCAGTGCGCAAGGCCCTCGCTCCAGGTTATGTTCAACTAACTGCATTAGGGGGCAAGATGATGTGCATACATGGGAGTGGTGGTACTAGACCCCACCCCCTTTTGGGAGGGGTGGAGATGTTACGCAATGTCACAAAGTAATTCCAACAGCTTATGTATATTTGTAAATTGGTGCATAGTATTGAGTAGTGTGTGTTTAATAAATGTACTCTTACTTTTATAAAGCAAAGTACAGACTGGACAATCAATTATTGAGTGTTATTTCTGCGCACCTGCAAATGGCGATTACTAGCCCACACCACCTCCCTTGAGTAAGCCTCAGACTGCTCTGCAACGCTACCCTCTGAGAGTCAGGCGCTACAATTGGGTGTTTGGTTCCCAGTGAAGGACAAATGTAGTCATGTTATTTGTGCAGGCCTCACAGATGCTGCCTCGTTTTCCAACACCCGTCCACCGTATTTAGATGTGCGGATGCCTCGAGGGCAGAGAAGGAGCTGCTTTTTTGATCTGAGGTTTCTATCCGGGCGATAAGTTATCTATTTGTCCTGTAGGTATTTGGACCCCTTACATGCCAGAGCTTTATGCGTCAGGCAGAGGAGTTTGAAAATTGCTCTCTTCTTTACGGGAAGCCAATGGAAGGCTCTGAGCAGAGGGACAGAAGGGGTGCCCGGTGATTGTTTATTAACCAGTTGGGCTGCAGTATTTTGAACTACCTGCATCTTGGCATGGAGAGATGCATTTGATGCTACTTCGAGCGGGTTTCCATAGTCTAGGTGGCTGACGATCAAGGCCTGGATGAGGGTCTTGCGAGAGACCAGTCCCTGGACCAGGAACTTTAGATTCAATGGACACAAAGAAGAAATGGACCAAGAAGAGCTGTTGCCCAAGAACTGAAGCCCTGCTGCAGACAAATTGGCGCCAAACTTTGTCTGTTGCCTTAAGGACTCCACAATCATGGTGTGCTGCCTCATCTTGCCACTGTGAGGACTCCAAAAACACTGGAGCACTTCCAGTATTCGACAAATTGCCAAAGAACCTCCCTTGGAGCAGAGGCTCTGCTCCCCTGCGACAGCAAGCAGGGAACCCGCATATTTCCATCTTACTGACTTGCTGCTCCCGGAGACTCCGAAGCAGCACCCAGACCAAAAGTGGTACGCTCTGAATGGTCATACCTGTCTCCCCACGAAGTTGGAGGACACCAGGACCTACAGCAGCTGTGTCGCACAAATACCTGGGGTACCGGACCCCCTGCAACCTGCACAGAGACAAAGAGTCCACTCCAGACACCGACTGCCCAGGAAGCAAGCACCCATTTAGGGATGTCAAGACCCCTGAGACCCACTTAGTGAGTGGCCCAGCTGTTCTGAAATCGCCTCTCCAAGCTGCCTGCTCCTGACCTCAAGGACCTCTTGATGCATGCTGTTCGGCTGACCTATCTGCTCTGCACCCGGCCCAACTGGCCCAACCGGCCCCGGTAATGATGATCCAGCTGTTCTAAGACCGTTGTGACCTGCTCCCTTGAGTGGGCCCCTCCGTACTTACCTGTAAGTCCCCTTGTGCAGTGCATTTTCAAGTGGCCCCCTCTCCCATAGCACACCAGCTACCAACGATCTCAACAAGGTGCTCTCAGACAAATCCGGGATGCTCCCAAGAATCCGCTGGTGGAACATTGGACCTGCCCTAGCTATCTACTGAAATCCAAAAGGTGAAACTTGAAAGCCGACTGTACGATTTTACATGCATTATTGTCTTTTTCCCCATTGATTTCAAGGGTGCAACATCATCCCGTGGCCTGCATTATCCCTTATTGTTTGTATAAAACTCTGCCCCTGATTTGTTGTAATAATTATTCCTACTTCTCTGAGCAGCATTGATCATTGAATGACACGCTTCTTGGATCCAGTTATTTTGAGTCTGGGAGTTTGGTTTACCTACTGTGAAATGGGTGTCCTGCAGGCGGAGAATCCTTGCTCTCGACCTCTGCCACCAACTCATCAGTAGATTATGTTTCTGTATTGCTAATAATTAATTCACAGATCTTATTTTCATATTTACCTTAGCCAACATTTTTGATTCTTGTATTTATTCTGCTGTAAACCAGCATCCTAGACTTATTGTACATTTTCTTTCAGCTATACTTCTTTTTTTCTTGCATTATCATTTAGGAATCCCTGGAGTGTTCCCCATTTCCAATCGCCCCTCACTTCAAAATCCCCTGCCAAGAGGCTTTCCTGTCGCCTGGCCTTGCCCACCTCTATTTCCTCTTTTCTTTTAAGAAGGCACTATCACAGCTCATGTCCTTGAAGAAAAATTGGAAGGAGAGATGTTAAGGCACCAGTTTGGCATTAAACATTCCCCATGATATGGTTGACGCAATGCATTTTCCCTCCTTCTAATTCAATAATGTTCCACATGTTTTACTCATGTCTTGAAGGCCTTCTTTACTTTTCTAACCACTGGAAATTTGCAATTGCAGACAGTAGCGGAGTGTACAGATTTAACAGAGCTAATGCATAAGTGCATGTACATGTAGCCATTACATTTCTTTGAGACAGCTGGCTCGCTACAGCTTCCATAATTCTTTAAAGATATTGTTAGTACACTCTGAGCACTATGCCTAGGTCTGGGAGAATTCGGTTGATGCATTCTTACTCTCTTTCCTTTGTACATTTTTGGTAAGAGAAGGCAGCTTTTTTCCTCTTCGTAATTCTTCCATGGCTTCTCTGTAGATTGGATTGGGAAGTAGTGCCAGGATTGATATCAAATAAAGCAGCTCTCGCTTCTGTCTTTCCCAGCCAAAGATTAAAATCCTCATTTGACACTTTCTGATTTTGGCAGGAAAGCATAGGATATGTTCTAGGTGGTGCTGAAGACTCTGCCTGGATTTTTTGCAGTTGTCATTCCAATTGCCATTTTGTATTCCTCAAGGATGGAGTCCCCCGCCCAGGCAAGGTGAAGTAAGCACAGTTCTCCAGATGCACTGCTGCCACTGATGGAGCAAGGTGGGCTGGGGTAGATTGTACCTTACTAAATATAAGGTAGACCTCGAGACATGGGGTGGGATTTACTAACATTTGAAGCAGCGCGGCATATTTACTAAGATATGGTGCATTCCTGCTCTTTCTCTGTGCTACCGCACTGTGTGCAGCCTACCTGCAACACAAGCACCCTTGTGCCATGGTGCAAGCAAAAGGATTGTTTTTGTGCAGGAAGGAATACCTTCCTGCACAAAAATGCTTCTCAGAGGCATTTTCCCCTGCAGAATGCAGCACACTTAGAAAGAGAAAATAACGAGGAGAAATAAACATATTTCTCATTGTTACATCTCTGTTGGGATGGCGTAGCATTTTAGCGCATTCCCAGTTTTACTACCCTTAGTCAATCTAGGAATGGAAGAAAATCCATGAGTGTATTGTGGGGGCACCCAAACTCCACCCATAGTACGCCTTCCCAACGCAGAGTAATGCAGCGCAGCGATTTGCTTTGCCTTGCTTTACTCTGGATTTACTAAGCCACACAAGTGACCCGGCTTTGAGGCCTGAATCGTGGAGCTCAGAAGGCATGAAGATCTTGTTACTGACCAATTTTCCCCTCTTCTTTCTCCATGCACACTATGATATGATATTATATCTTTAATTTCTCTTCCTATAGTATAGGAGAAGTGGCAACACTGCCCTTCTTTATTGTGGCTTTTGAATTTTTATTTTTTTTCTCTTTTCAGCACTGGCAGCTTGTGCCTTTCCATTTACGAGACACTTTGCTTTGCTGTCATTGTTATACTGACTTTATCAAGATGAAATCACAGTTCCCATTTCGTCTGCCAATAAGGCCCCCTGGGGCAAATATTAGAAGCTCAAGTTCGAGCTACTCTTTTCATCTGATGGAGTGGGGTGTGGATCAAATGAGCCCAATAAGGCCTACCATTAGACAACATAGTAGTCCGTCAGGAATTTGCAGGAAAAAAAATAAAAATATCTCAGGGCTCCAGTCTGTCATACCCTTGGTCTAGTCCTTGTAGTGTTAATAAATCTGAGAATGAGATATATCAACAAACTGCAGTTAAGCATTTCTTAACAACAACAGATCACGTCCTTAATTCTTTGACATTTTGAAAGGAAAAAATACAGCAGAAGCCATAAGTCTAAAAAGACTGTAATGCTCCACTGTTGCAAACAGTCCTTATTTTTGTCATTGATTTCTTAAAATCCTAGTGCCCCTCTTGGAGATTAAACTGCAGGAAGTGTAGAAAAAAGACAAAGAGCGCGGCCTGGATTATCTCTCATTTAACTGTGGCAGCAAGGAATTATTTAGAGCCTCAGAGTATAAAATGGGCAGAAGCCGCTAGCATTTTTCAAAATCTCACTTGATATATAGAAAGAACACAGAGGGCATAGCAAATAAAGTCATTATTATTTGTGTGCCTTCTACATTTTTTTCTCCTTAAGAAGCCTCTCGAAAATAAAAGTTTAGAATTCTGAACGTGATTAAAAATGCAGACAGTGAGGAGACAGTTACCTTTAACAACAGCAGATAAGCAGCTGGTCATCTTTTATGGTATCAGGAGAAGGGTGCATTCCTCACTTGGCGAAACAAGCAAACAAAACAGAAAAAAGAAACATTTACAGCAGAAATCCTAAACGCTTTCAATATTCTCAATGGTGTCTGAACAAAGGAAAACAAAAATATATCAATGTGGCTGGATGTCAAAAAGTGAAAAAAAAGGTTTAATAAAAAAAAAGTAGCAAATCTCTACATATGTTATGTTTATCCGCCAGATTAAGTTGCTCTCGGGCCCGATTATTAGGGGATTGGTGTGTTCTGACCCTTTCGCAAAAAAACCTGTTTGTTCACGGGTTTGAGTTCCGAGATGTGTAGCATTTTACTGCACCCGGTTATTACTGGATGCGATAAAGACCTCATCCTTGGTTACATTTGGCAGGTTAAACCTGCAGAATTTAAATGGACAAACTAAACAGTATTTACTGTAACATTGAGATTTCTTTGCGCAATCCAATTCTTTCCCTACTGTTGCACCGAGTGGAGTGGGAATAGTAATTAATACCCCTCCTGAGTCCAATGCTTTCCCCACTGTTGCACAGACTGGAGTGGGGATAGTCAATTTTACCCCTCCGCAATCCAACACTTTCTCTACTGTTGCACTAACGGAGTGGGAATAGTGAATTTTACTCCTCTGCAATCCCACACTTTCACTACTGTTGCACCGAGTCAAGTGGGAATAGTAATTTTCACCCCTCCTGAGTCCCACGCTTTACCTACTGTTGCATACAATGGAGTGGTAATAGTAAAATTGACCCCTCCTGAGTCAAATACTTTCCCTACTGTTGCAATGACTGGAGTGGGAACAGTAAATGTTACCCCTCCTGAGTCTAATGCTTTCTCTACTGTTGCACAGACTGGAGTAGGAATTGTAAATGTTACCCTTCCGGTGTCCAACGTTTTCCCTACTGTTGCAGGTATTTGAGTGGGAATAGTAAATGTATTATTCTACAATTTTATACTTCTGTTTATATTTATTACATTTATAATATTATGATGTTTGTGTGTATTCAAGATTATATAATTTTACATTTAGTAATGTTTGTAAATATTTTATATATTTGTATCAAAATGCAATTTTGTATATTGTTTACTCTTTTGGGTGTAATAATATATATATATATTCCCAAAAATGATCGTCACTTTTCGATCACGAATCGAGGCGCACACTGGGGAAATGTTTCATAAGTTTATTCCTCCACACAACCACTACACGGACAGACGCGTTTCGGCTACGCCTTCCTCAATGTCAGTGTACTCGACAGAAAACGCCATGTTTAAAACACAATTCATTATCAAAATAGAGAAAGGAAAACACAATTCATTCAAATCATGAACTGAGAGATCAGACGGTCACTAATGCGTACTACGTCGGCCATCTTTGATTGGTTTTCTTTTCCCAATCCTACTTCTTACAAACTCATTTTACTATATACAGTTCGTGCACATTTCATTGTGTCCCACAATTTCATATCGAAACAATTATATTTCACTTTGATACATGATTATTGTATTATGCCCCCTCTGGTTTGCACAACTGTACTTTAGTTGTTCTGTAATGTTTGCCGACAAAAACATCAATTCCGCCCTCAATGGGCTTATTATTTTTTGCTGATCATTTTTTGTGTGTGTATGCAAGCCATTCTTTTTAGACTACGATTATTGAACAAACTTCTTCCATTTCAAGTCAAATCCATTTCCTTACATTATTACTTATTATTATTAATCCCTGAATGGGCATTATATCCCCACTGTTTATCAACATGTTTATTCTTTGTTTCAAAAAGTTGTTCAATTCATTGATCTCTTCTATCCTCGTACTGCTTGCCATACTTCTCTATACATGATTAGTTAACTATTAAACTTAAACCACAAAATCAGTTTTCTCCTCTACACAGCCACTTAATATTCCACATTTGATCTACACCTAAACTTCAGACATGAATCCATAGCTCTTCTTCATTGTTCAGGCCTCTTGGGGCCTTGGTCTGCAACTCGACAATGTAATGTGATTCCAGCTTTCTCAATTTCATAGTTCTATCCCCTCCTCTATCTGTTTTGGGTACCTGGTCTATACAGTAAAAACAAAAAAACAAATATATATATATATATATATATATATATATATATATCACACAATTAATTGTAGTTTTGCATCGCTTTGCACAGTACTATGAATTAATAATGTTCGTTTTCCATCACATTAGAAATTGTAATGAATATTTTTCCTATGTTTATGCACTGCAACCCGTATTTCTATGGGTAATTGGGCGCAGGTCACACAACTAGAAAAAGGCTTCGCCGAAACGCGTCGTTGTATGCACAATAAACTCTTGTGCTGTCCTTGTGGTGTGCCGCTTGATTTATTCAGGACTTCCCGGATATTTCGTTGTGTGATAATTTTAGCGGGTGTCATTACCGCTGCTGGCACCGACGTCGAGAGGAGGAGGAAAGGCATCGATGACAAACTGTTCAAATACACCCACTCATTCTTCAATACGCCTTTCCCTATATATATTAAACATATTTAAACTTTACAGAAACACACAGTCACTGGATGATGTCATCAGTGATGTCATCAGTGATGTCATTTGAGATGTCATCAGTGATGTCACTGACCATGTCATGAGTGATGTAATATGTGACGTCATCAGCAGTGCATTGCGGGGCGCGAGTTATAGTTAGCTGAACTAACTATAACGGGGGAATTTCACGGGTTTTGTACGAGTGAAATGTCCAACTAACTATAACGCCCCTAAAACCTATGGTTTTTTCAGTGAATTTCTAAGGTTTTTTTAATGCTAATTTCTAATTATAACGTTCCTGAAACCTATGGTTTTTTCAGAGAATTTCTAAGGTTTTTTAAATGCTAATTTCTAACTATAACGTGCCTGAAACCTATGGTTTTTTCAGTGAATTTCTAAGGTTTTTTAAATGCTAATTTCTAACTATAACGTGCCTGAAACCTATGGTTTTTAAGTGCATTTCAAAGGTTTTTTAAATGCTAGTCTCTAACTATGCCTACAGAGGTAGGACATGTGAAGAAAGAAGAAAAACGCACAGAAAGAAGCAAAAGAAATGCAGAAAGAAGCAACAGAAGTCCACAAAGACGAAGAAAAGTGCAGGAAGAAGCAAGACATGTGCAGAAAGAACCAACAGAGGAGCAGAAAGAGGCCTTGTTGCAAAATCATCCTGTGCCCACAACTTTTTCAGACGGGTACTGGTGGTAACTGACTCTGACTAACCAGGCCTAGAGCCAGTGCTATGCTAAAAGACACTTAGAATACAGTGAAAACACCTACATACACTAGGGAACACTATGCGTTGGGGTACCCCTGTGATTAGCATGACCTCCTCTGTAAGGCCCTAGGACATAATAGGGCAGGGGGATTAAAACTACCTCTTAAAACGCGCTACGGGGCGCGTTTGCACAGTGGTGAAGGGAGGGGGGGCCTGAGGTGACATGTGTGCAAACGAGCCCCGTGGCGCGTTTTAAGTTGCGGGATTACGTCCCCTTGAATCCTGAGGGTCCCTGGGGCCAACTAGCCCACCAGGTACCTACAGTTAGCACCACAGAGCTGAGTTGCAGAGAGGCGGTCCGAGGCCACGCATCTTTTTTCACCTCTCTGCAACGCAACTCTGTTGCGCTTACTGGAGGTACCTGGTGGGCTAGTTGGCCCCCAGGGTCCCTCAGGATTCAAGGGGAATTAATTCCCCAACTTAAAACGCACCACAGGGCGTGTTTGCGCACATGTCACCTCAGGCCCGGCCCCCTCCCTGCACCACTGTGCAAACGCGCCCCGTGCCGCGTTGTAAATTGGGGGATTAATTCCCCTTGAGTCCTGAGGGTCCCTGGGGGCCAACTAGCCCACCAGGTACCTCCAGTAAGCGTCACAGAGCTGTGTTGCAGAGAGGTGTAAAAAGGGGCATGGCCTGGACCACCTCTCTGCAACGCAGCCCTGTGGTGCTTACTGGAGGTACCTGGTGGGCTAGTTGGCCCCCAGGGACCCCCAGTATTGAAGGGGAATTAATTCCCCAATTTAAAACACGCCACAGGGCGCGTTTGCAGAGTGTTGCTGGAAGGGGGCAGGCCTCAGGCACGATCGCGTCTTTTTTTTTTTTAGAAGGGGGGCTGTGTGGCCCCCCTTCTTTTTCCTTTTTTGGGCCCTGGGGACCCCATCCCCCAGGGCCTGACCCCTTTTCCCAAAAAAAAAAATGTGAACGGGAAGGGGGCCGTGTGGGCCCCCTTCCGTGGCCGATTCCGGTCCCGGGGACCCCATCCCCTGGGGCATGGCCACCTATTTTTATTATTTCTAAAGGAGGGGGGCTGCGTGGCCCCCCTCCTGAGGCCTCTATTGGCCCCGGGGACCCCATCCCCCGGGGCCGGCCTTTATTTTTCCATTGGGGACCGTGGGGTGTCCCCGATCCCCCATGGTCCCGCCGGCTCCCCGTGTCCTGCGGGAGCCGGCATTGCTTTTCCACATGGGGAGCTGCTAACATGCAGCTCCCCATATGGAAAAGCAATCTGCTTTGCTTCATTGAAGCGAGAGTAGGATTCCCTACTCTCGCTTCAATGAAGCAAAGCAGTTTGTAATGACAGGGCGGAGCCGCGAGGCTCCCGCCCTGTCATTGCAAGCAGCAGTGTCCCGGGGATGGGCACCCCGGGACACTGCAGGAGCCAGCCCTGGGGGTGGCGGTCCCCAGGGCCATCAAGGGCTCCAGGAGGGGGCTGCGCGGCCCCCTCCCATCGTGTGCACAGCCCCGGGAGGGAGTGGTCCCCGGGCTCGGGGTCCGTAACGGACCCCCAAATTTACATTTTTAGTGCCCTGGGGAGGTGGCGGTCTCCGGGCGTGTGGGGGCTCGAGCCCCCCACACAGGTTTTTTTTTTTTTAAAAGAAGCCCCGGGGGTGGAGGTCCCCGGGGCTGCGGGGGGGCCATGTGCCCCCCGCAAATAATTAATGAAAGCCCCGGGGTGTGGCGGTCCCCGGGGCTTGGTGGGGCCTTGGAGGCCCCCCACACATTTAAAAATTAGCCCCGGGGGTGGCGGTCCCCGGGGCAGTGTGGGGGGGATTGGTGCCCCCCCACACATTTTTTCAGTGCCCCCGGGACCTGGCCCACCCGCCTGGCCCACCCGGGGGCTTTTTGAATATGAAGCGCGGGAGCCTGCGCTTCGTTTTTTTATAAATTTTGGCCGAAATTCGCGCTGGGTGCGCGAATCTCGCCGATTTAAAAAAAAAAAAATGCTTTTTTTAGCCCTGGGGGTCCTTGTGGGACCCCCTGAGCAGGCCTAGGGGGTCAGGGTGTTTCTACCCTGTCCCCTTTTCTTGTTTTTCACAATTGTTTTTCTGTTTTCTTGTGACTCTGTTCTATTGAGTCACAAGATGGCTGCCAACACTTCCTGGTTTGGAGTGTTGACAGCCAATTAGCATGAAGCTCGTGATCGGGAGAGTGCGCGGATCCACCGCGGCCATAGATATCGAAACTTTTATTTTTTGAATTTCTCAGGAACTACTGAACGGATTTACACAATTTAAAAAAAGGGCGCTTTCTGAACCAAGCACTACCTTTTTGCCAAATTTGGTGTAATTCCGTTCAGCAGTTCGGGCTGTAGCCGTGGCTAAAGTTTACTATGGGAATTAACATGGAGAAAACACGTTTTGGGACCCCTTTTTTTCTCGGCCCCGCTTGCCGAATCACCCCGAAACTTTCAAGATAGGAGCGGACCAGAGCGGGCCATAAGTTTTAAAAATTTCGCAAAGATTCGTCAACCGGTGCCAAAGTTATTGGGAAAAGAATGTTACGAATTTCCTTTGGATAATAGGTCCTAACTATAACTATCTACTGGCGACCGCCAGTAGATAATATATATATATATATGCAAAGTACTTCGCCACCGCAATCCTGCAGTTCACCAACAGACAAAAAGAGACCCAGTTGTAAGTACGACAGAATTTTATTTTCAGACGCCCATAGAGTCCGCCATGACGCGTTTCGGCCTTCAGAAGGCCTTGATCACATGACGCTGGGAGAGGAGTGTGGGATATTTAAAGTGACAAGTGCAGAAAAAACACCAATAGGCAACAAGCACCCAACAATAGACATGGAGGAAACATATACAAAGTTAAAAAAGCAAGTGCATTTTTCAACATTTGACAATTAATACCATAATTGCAAAGGAGCGCTTAAAAACACCAAACTTAATTATAAAGAACAGTGTTTTAAAATACACAATGATATCAACAGTATTGTTCCTGATACCAAAGATTCCAAACATGACTCCCTTAGATGTCAATTATTTGAACAATATCAAGACCCCAGTGGGTAGCGACTCCTTAAAAAACATACATAAAATAAGACGGCAGAACACTAAGTCCTATCATACTCCATTTCATGAATATTCAAAATTATCACAATTACCTGACAGCTCAAATACATGTCAAAAGCAATAAAAATATCAATGGTAGTTTTTTAAAAAAACATAAATTGAGTCCCTCATTGATAAAAAATTGCTGACACAGACATTCAGGCTTAAATACAAGTTAAAAAATCATGGTATAAAAAGAATTAATGCAAGACAATTCCGCCCAAGTGGGCCACCATTCAAACCTCCATGTGAATATGTTAAAGTGCAAAAAAATCCTACAAAGTGCAATACAATGTGCCTGTGCAAAATAGCAAGCTAAAAAAGTAGAAAAAGTTAATAATATATAAAAGTTAAAAACTTAGTCAGAAGGGCTGCAAATGTGCAAAATAGTCTAATACAGTACTGGAATGCCATAAAATGGCTGACTTACAGGCATGTATAAAAGGCTTCACTGGCATTCAGCCCATTGGGCATCTTTGTATCGAGCTCCAAGATGTATTTGGTTTCTAATGCTCGAAGAAAAGCTTCACGATTACCTCCTCTTCTGAGGGGCAATATTGAGTCAATCACGAAAAATGTCATTAGCTCTGGGTCATTACTGTGAGACTCTTTGAAATGGCGTGCCACTGGGTAGGTAGCATTGCTAATTTGAATCGCTCTTATGTGCTGGAGTATCCGCTTGTGAACCTGCAACTTGGTACTCCCAACATATTGCAGGCCACAGGGACACTCCAGCACATAGACCGCAAACTCGGTCCTGCATGTTAAGAATTTGTTAATGGCAACCGGTATATCATGAAAGGGAACTCTATATGATGTTTTACTTATGCCATGTCTGCAGGCCTTACAGGAGGCACATTTGACGAATCCCTTTCTTGTATTAAGCCAAGATTTCGACACAACCAGTTCTGGACTGCTTTTAACTAATGTATCGCTCATAGATCTAGCTTTCCTGAATGTGATATTGGGCGTTGATGTCATGCAATCCCCAATAACTGGGTCATTGCGGATCAAATTCCAATTGCTCTTAAAAATCCTGCGGAGCGCTAAATGTTGTCGATTGTAAGTCAGTATTAATCTAGTCGGAGCATCTCCCAGGTTTAAAGTAGTGTCGATTTTTAGAGACTTTTCAGATAAAGCATCTAATCTGGAGATACAATTGGCTTTATTGATGGCCTTGTTCACCATCTGGACAGTGTAACCCCTAGCCAAAAATCTGTCGCCGCTAGCATGCTGGGCCAACCTACATTAATCAGGTGTACTACAGATCCGCCTGAAACGCAACATTTCCCCAAAAGGAATGCTGCGTATCAGGTGACCTGGGTGGTGGCTAGCAGCGTGCAACACAGTATTACCGGCTGTAGGCTTCCTAAACAATCTAGTCTCAATAGCCATGTTGTTGATGACTACCTCCACATCCAAGAAACACACTTAATATATATATTTACTGAAAAAACCATAGGTTTTAGGGAAAGTTATAGTTAGTTGGACATTGCACTCGTACAAAACCCGTGAAATTCCCCCGTTATAGTTAGTTCAGCTAACTATAACTCGCGCCCCCGCAATGCACTGCTGATGACGTCACATATTACATCACTCATGACATGTGCAATGTCCAACTAACTATAACTGTCCCTAAAACCTATGGTTTTTTCAGTGAATTTCTAAGGTTTTTTAAATGCTAATTTCTAACTATAACGTGCCTGAAACCTATGGTTTTTTCAGTGAATTTCAAAGGTTTTTTAAATGCTAATTCCTAACTATAACGTGTCTGAAACCTATAGTTTTTTCAGTGAAAATATATATATATATATATATATATATATATATATATATATATATATATATATATTGTTCTACAAACGCCCGAAAGCTTTCAAAGGACGCACTCGCAGCAGTTAACCAACGGTTTCTTTATTGGGAAAAGTCAGCATCTCCATCCCAGGTAAGTTCATTGCCGACGCGTTTCGAGGACACAGCCTCTTCCTCATGGGCAAGCTCGAGTATCGCACAAATTGTTCCAATCCTTCCTTTTGAAGCATGCAGGGACCCCAGTGGGTCTGCACAGTGCGTTCATGTAGTATGATGCATGCTGGGACATTGAGTCCCAATTGGAAATTATTGTTGCTCCCAGTGAGCTTCATGCGATACTGTTCTGTAAAAGAGTATTGTTACCCTCAGTGGGCCCTCGAATGGCATGTTGACTTCAGTGCCCCCCAACTACTGCACTGACCGCGGCTCTTCTGACAGTTCCAGCGAGCCGCGCAGCCCCTCCAGGTCTGGGAGATGGTGCGTCCTTTCACGGCAGGGCAGCCGTGTGGTAAATATTTTGTTCTACAAACGCCCGAAAGCTTTCAAAGGACGCACTCGCAGCAGTTAACCAACGGTTTCTTTATTGGGAAAAGTCAGCATCTCCATCCCAGGTAAGTTCATTGCCGACGCGTTTCGAGGACACAGCCTCTTCCTCATGGGCAAGCTCGAGTATCGCACAAATTGTTCCAATCCTTCTTTTTGAAGCATGCAGGGACCCCCAGTGGGTCTGCACAGTGCGTTCATGTAGTATGATGCATGCTGGGACATTGAGTCCCAATTGGAAATTATTGTTGCTCCCAGTGAGCTTCATGCGATACTGTTCTGTAAAAGAGTATTGTTACCCTCAGTGGGCCCTCGAATGGCATGTTGACTTCAGTGCCCCCAACTACTGCACTGACCGCGGCTCTTCTGACAGTTCCAGCGAGCCGCGCAGCCCCTCCAGGTCTGGGAGATGGTGCGTCCCTTTCACGGCAGGGCAGCCGTGTGGTAAATATTTTGTTCTACAAACGCCCGAAAGCTTTCAAAGGACGCACTCGCAGCAGTTAACCAACGGTTTCTTTATTGGGAAAAGTCAGCATCTCCATCCCAGGTAAGTTCATTGCTGACGCGTTTCGAGGACACAGCCTCTTCCTCATGGGCAAGCTCGAGTATCGCACAAATTGTTCCAATCCTTCCTTTTGAAGCATGCAGGGACCCCCAGTGGGTCTGCACAGTGCGTTCATGTAGTATGATGCATGCTGGGACATTGAGTCCCAATTGGAAATTATTGTTGCTCCCAGTGAGCTTCATGCAATACTGTGTTGTAAAAGAGTATTGTTACCCTCAGTGGGCCCTCGAATGGCATGTTGACTTCAGTGCCCCCCAACTACTGCACTGACCGCGGCTCTTCTGACAGTTCCAGCGAGCCGCGCAGCCCCTCCAGGTCTGGGAGATGGTGCGTCCTTTCACGGCAGGGCAGCCGTGTGGTAAATATTTTGTTCTACAAACGCCCGAAAGCTTTCAAAGGACGCACTCGCAGCAGTTAACCAACGGTTTCTTTATTGGGAAAAGTCAGCATCTCCATCCCAGGTAAGTTCATTGCCGACGCGTTTCGAGGACACAGCCTCTTCCTCATGGGCAAGCTCGAGTATCGCACAAATTGTTCCAATCCTTCCTTTTGAAGCATGCAGGGACCCCCAGTGGGTCTGCACAGTGCGTTCATGTAGTATGATGCATGCTGGGATATTTATATATCAAACTCAGTCTCCAGTTTCCCTTCTGAACCAGACATCAACACTGCAGACTTGGTTATATTTTTAGCACTGTTTATTCACTGCTTGCTGTAACGTGTTTCGGTAGTATCTCCTGTCTTGCTCACACCAAATATATAATATTTTTTAAGTTTACAAAAATGTACTAAATTATAATATAAATTACATTATTATTTGAATAATAGTTTTAAATTATATATGTTTAAGTAAGGATACAGATATATATATTTAATTAAAAAAATAAGTATAACATTAATATATAGTTTATAATTATTTAAATAGATCGAATTTTAATTATGTTAGTTTTAAATATTAACATGGGGGGGCTAATTAGGATGTCGGTCGGAGGATTTCCGACTGATATCCCTGGCCGGTCAATCCAGCTGACTTCCCACGGGCTCAAGGAGCCCGTTGGCCAGTTGGAAGGGCTGCATAATCCTATGAGGAAGGTGTTTCCGCCTTCAGGATTATGATGGCACTTTCCGAGAGCACATCCATGTTGGCCTTTCCAACAATGATTTGCTGTCGGAAAGTGCCTTTGGAGGCCCCTAGCTGGGCCCCTTTGCCACCTGGCCCTCTGGTTAGGGTCCTGGGGGGCACCTATGAGACCCACTGTAAATCCCTGCACAGCATGGCAGGCACCGTGAGGTGCTTGCCAAATGGTGCAGGGATTTTCCACAGGCTCCCATTTCTCTATGAGAGCTTGTGCTACGGCTGGTTTACGGCCGCAGCAGAAGCTCCCATAGAGAAATGGGAGTATGCATCCGCATCATACAACCCCTCGAGGTCTTAATCATGTGCATCATGTGCCTTTAATTCATTGTTCCTCTTTGAAACTCTGTGATCCATGAACACTGAAGATGGACTCCATTTAGCTGTTGTGACTCTTTTAAGTTTTCACTGTAGTAGTTCATAATTTTCGTGTACCATGGTCAATAATAGATTCACGTCATCCATAGTATTAGCCATAAATTGACTCCAAGACAAAATGTTGTCAGTTCTTTTGTAGTTGATTTTTCTCAGACCACGGTACCCATAATACATGATGATTGTCAGTTCAGCCATGTCATGGATTACTTTTTACCACTTAAGTTCTTAATTTGCAATTTATAGCGAAGCCGTCACTTCAGTCCATTATTATGTTCCATATACCGAAATTTATTTTGAATTATGCAAAAGTCAGTTATACGGACGACAGCACCGCTAATGCCCAAGCACATGTCAGTCTCAAAAGATTTTTCATTGATCCAAAACTTCCTCTGCAACATTCATTTCTATTAAAAGCTCCCGGCATGTGCAGAGGACATTTCCTCCGTAAATCCTGACTGCCCCAAATTGTTTCCAAAATCAGAGTATACTGAGCAGGCCTCCCGTCATGACATTGAGAGAGGAGGGAATCTAGGAGAGGAACCTAACAATACTGAACTGAGGGTTAAAGATCTCCCTACATTGTTAGCTCTACAAGAACTATTGGTAGAAACTAGAGCAGAGGAGAGCGCCTCATTAGACAGTATGGATGTTAACCTTGCCTACCCAGCTGCCACAAATTTCAAACCTAAATCTGCTTTCATGCCTAACAGTGCCCATGATAATATTGACACTTTCCACGATACAGTCACACTTGATCTGATCCAAGCGAGACAACATAAAAACAGAAATAGCACACACAATAACTTATCTTTTGCCCAGAGACAGATCATAAAGTCACTGGCAGACGATGAAACTCTGGTCATACGCCCAGCAGATAAGGGCGGAAACATTGTTCTGTGGGATAAAGAAATGTATAGGAAGGAAGCAGCACGACAACTTGAGGATGAAAGATTCTACACCAAGATAGGCATTCAGGAATACAACGATTGTATTCTTAGTCTTTGGAACAGCCTAGAACAATTGAAAGACAAAGGTATCCTACTATGGGAAGAATACTGCTATCTAAAGCAAGACTATCCCAAACTGCCCATTTTCTATCTATTACCCAAGATCCACAAAAACGCACTTACACCACCAGGTAGACCGATTGTGTCATCTAATGGAAGTGTGTCGGAGAGAAGTTCCAAATATGTGGATCATTTTTTGAGACAGTACGTTGGAACACTCACGTCATACATTAAGGACACAAAAGACTTTTTGTGTAAATTGAATAATGTTGTGTGGGAAGAGGACTTCCTATTGATCACGATGGATGTTAATTCATTGTACACTATCATTGACCACAATTTAGGGATCAGTGCCTGCATACACTTCTTAGAAAACAGACCCATGAAATACCTGGAAAACAGGCAAAACAGGCGCTGTTCCGACACGCCAGTGTGTGATCAAGACTGCCTTGACAGTCGAAACGCGTTACTGGCAAGAAATCTATGGTATTGCAACAATCCTGAGAGTGCGACTACTTGATGTTGAAGAATTGAATTAATGTGTCCAATGGGCTTCGCTGGCAATTCGCACCACCTATCTACGGGTTGAAGGGGCAGGAAGGAGCATATCGAGAAATCGAGTTTTTTGAAATATATATATATATATATATATATATATATATATTATCTACTGGCGGTCGCCAGTAGATAGTTATAGTTAGGAACTATTTTCCATAGGAAATCCACGACATTCTATTTGAAATAACTCTTGCGTCGGTTGATGAATCTTCGCGAAATTTTCAAACTTTATGGCCCGCTCCGGTCCGCTCCTACCCTGAAAGTCTCAGGGTGATTCGTCAAGCGGGGGCCGAGAAAAAGGGGGGTCCCAAAACGTGTTTTCCCCATTCATTTTCCCATAGGAAACTTTAGACACGGCTACAGCCAGAACTGCTGAACGGAATTACACCAAATTTGGCAAAGAGGTAGTTCTTGGTTCAGAAAGAACCCTTTTTGTTAAATGGTGTAAATCCGCTCAGTAGTTGCGGAGAAATTAAAAAATAAGAGTCAAAAAATCAATTTCCCATAGGAAACTTTATGCAAGGCTACAGCTCGAACTGCTGAACGGAATTACACCAAATTTGGCAAAGAGGTAGTTCTTGGTTCAAAAAGAACCCTTTTTGTTAAATGGTGTAAATCCGTTCAGTAGTTGCTGAGAAAATCAAAAGTAAAAACACATATATATCTGGGCGGAGCCTAACCACACATGTCATCGTGAGATCTGATTGGCTGTCAGCACTTCATCCTGGAATTGCTGGCAGCCATCTTGGGACCAATATAAATGATAGTACCCCATTGAAATGCATTGTAGTGAATCGAAGATTTTGAGGGTTACCAAAAGGAGAACTATAAAGGGTGATAACATACTTTAGTTACATTAGAATTCATTTGTTGATGGTACCATACTAATTTCAGGAATTGTGGTGTGTTCTAAGGTGATTTTACCCTGTGAAAAACTTTCTGCTGGGATATCATGAATCATGTTTGAGAGAAAACTATTTTCACATGCTTGTCCCATACAGTTTTGGAAGGTGCCCCAGAAGCTAAAATGAGAGCATATTTTCTGTAAATTCACATTATCTTTCTCAGTCATGTGAGAATGAAGTCTGACATTCTCAGTAAAACATGTACATCCAACAAGGGCAGAGACTGTCAGTTGATTCCTTTGTGTTCTACTGCAGCTTCCCAGAGTGTTCTAAAGAACAACTAGAGTGCTAACAGCCTTACTTATGACAAAAGTATGGCACACCTGAAGCCATCTTGATTGGAATAAACTGGTAACACTTAAAACATTTAATTTAAAAAGGAACAAAATGATGGGGTTCATCTTGTCATAGAAATTATGGTTAGTGCTCTGGAAAGAAAAATTAGGACATGTTTCAAGTGTGATCTCAAATATCTTCCTGTTATATTTCAACAGGAGCAGCCTGTCAGTTGATGCCTTTGTGTTCTACTGCAGCTTCCCAGAGTGTTCTAAAGAACAACTAGAGCGCTAACTGTCTTACTTATGACAAAAGTATGGCACACCTGAAGCCATCTTGATTGGAATAAACTGGTAACAGTTAAAACATTTAATTTAAAAAGGAACAAAATGATGGGGTTCATTTTGTCATAGAAATTATGGTTAGTGCTGTAGAAAGAAAAATTAGGACATGTTTCAAGTGTGATCTCAAATATCTTCCTGTTATATTTCAACAGGAGCAGCCTGTCAGTTGATGCCTTTGCGTTCTACTGCAGCTTCCCAGAGTGTTCTAAAGAACAACTAGAGCGCTAACAGTCTTACTTATGACAAAAGTATGGCACACCTGAAGCCATCTTGATTGGAATAAACTGGTAACACTTAAAACATTTAATTTAAAAAGGAACAAAATGAGGGGGTTCATTTTGCCATAGAAATTATGGTTAGTGCTGTAGAAAGAAAAATTAGGACATGTTTTAAGTGAGATCTCAAATATCTTCCTGTTATATTTCAACAGGAGCAGCCTGTCAGTTGATGCCTTTGTGTTCTACTGCAGCTTCCCAGAGTGTTCTAAAGAACAACTAGAGTGCTAACAGCCTTACTTATGACAAAAGTATGGCACACCTGAAGCCATCTTGATTGGAATAAACTGGTAACACTTAAAACATTTAATTTAAAAAGGAACAAAATGAGGGGGTTCATTTTGCCATAGAAATTATGGTTAGTGCTGCAAAAAGAAAATGTAGTGCATGTTTTAAGTGAGATCTCAAATCCTCTTCTATTTCATTAGAAAATTCTGACATGCAGACTGAAACAATCACTTTTAATACCAGCAGTAGACTTCCAGTTAACTCCTTGGTGAGCAGTAGCTTTACTACAGTGATCTAATGAACAACTAGAGTAATAACATTCTGAATTTATGGCAAATGTGTGACACATCTGAATGCCTTCTTGATGGAATCAAAGTAAAAAACTGAAAGTATTTCCTACTGAGGAGACTGCAGTAAATGAGGAAATTAGGAAACTTCATAACAAAGAAGTCTCCCAAGATGGCCACCAGTGAAAAAAGAGCCCAAATGTAGCACAAATATTACCCAGATGTAGCCCGCATATAGCCCAATGACAAAAATGTGCAAAACACTTTTTATTTTTAGTTTTTTTGCAGTTTTATGTAGTGCAGACTGGTCAGGTATTGGAGCGTTGCATCTTAAAGCATGACCCCCCTACACTACAAAAACACCACTGCACTACCCTAAACCCTAAAACACTACCCCAGCACGACCCCCTACACTACACAAGCACCACTGCACTATCCTAAACCCTAAAACACTACCCCCAGCATGACCCCCTACACTACACAAACACCACTGCACTACCCTAAACCCTAAAACACTACCCCAACACCACTGCACTAACCTAAATCCTAAAACACTACCCCCAGCACGACCCCCTACACTACCCAAACACCACTGCACTACCCTAAAACATGACCCCCTACACTACACAAACACCACTACACTACCCTAAACCCTAAAACACTACCCCCAGCACGACCCCCTACACTACACAAGCACCACTGCACTACCCTAAACCCTAAAACACTGCCCCCAGCACGACCCCCTACACTGCCCGAACACCACTGCACTGCCCTAAACCCTGAAACACATACCCTAGCACGACCCCCTACACTGCCCGAACACCACTGCACTGCCCTAAACCCTGAAACACCACCCCCTTCACGACCCCCTACACTGCCCGAACACCACTGCACTGCCCTAAACCCTGAAATACCACCCCCAGCATGACCCCTACACTGCCCGAACACCACTGCACTGCCCTAAACCCTGAAACACTACCCCCAGCAAGACCTCCTACACTGCCCGAACACCACTGCACTGCCCTAAACCCTGAAACATCACCCCCAGCAAGACCCCCTACACTGCCCGAGCACCACTGCCCTAAACCCTGAAACACCACCCCCAGCACGACCCCCTACACTGCCCGAACACCACTGCACTGCCCTAAACCCTGAAACACCACCCCCAGCACGACCCCCTACACTGCCCGAACACCACTGCACTGCCCTAAACCCTGAAAACCACCCCCTGCATGACCCCCTACACTGCCCGAACACTACTGCACTGCCCTAAACCCTGAAACACCATCCCCAGCACGACCCCCTACACTGCACGAACACCACTGCACTGCCCTAAACCCTGAAACACTACCCCCAGCAAGACCCCCTACACTGCCCGAACACCACTGCACTGCCCTAAACCCTGAAACACCACCCCCAGCAAGACCCCCTACACTGCCCGAACACCACTGCCCTAAACCCTGAAACACCACCCCCAGCAAGACCCCCTACACTGCCCGAACACCACTGCACTGCCCTAAACCCTGAAACACCAGCCCCAGCACGACCCCTACACTGCCCGAACACCACTGCACTGCCCTAAACCCTGAAACTCCACCCCCTGCACGACCCCCTACACTGCCCGAACACCACTGCACTGCCCTAAACCCTGAAACACCACCCCCAGCATGACCCCCTACACTGCCCAAACACCACTGCACTGCCCTAAACCCTGAAACACCACCCCCTGCACGATCCCCTACACTGCCCGAACACTACTTCACTGCCCTAAACCCTGAAACACCACCCCCAGCACGACCCCCTACACTGCACGAACACCACTGCACTGCCCTAAACCCCGAAACACTACCCCCAGCAAGACCCCCTACACTGCCCGAACACCACTGCCCTAAACCCTGAAACACCACCCCCAGCAAGACCCCCTACACTGCCCGTACACCACTGCACTGCCCTAAACCCTGAAACACCACCCCCAGCATGACCCCCTACACTGCCCGAACACCACTGCACTGCCCTAAACCCTGAAACACCACCCCCAGCACGACCCCCTACACTGCCCGAACACCACTGCACTGCCCTAAACCATGAAACACCAGCCCCAGCACGACCCCCTACACTGCCCGAACACCACTGCACTGCCCTAAACCCTGAAACACCACCCCCAGCAGGACCCCCTACACTGCCCAAACACCACTGCACTGCCCTAAACCCTGAAACACCAGCCCCAGCACAACCCTGAACACTGCCCGAACACCACTGCCCTAAACGCTGAAACACCAGCCCCAGCACGACCGCCTACACTGCCCGAAAACCACTGCACTGCCCTAAACCCTGAAACACCAGCCCCAGCAAGACCCCCTACACTGCCCGAACACCACTGCACTGCCCTAAACCCTGAAACACCACCCCCAGCAAGAACCCCTACACTGCCCGAACACCACTGCACTAAAGCCTGAAACACCACCCCCAGCAAGACCACCTACACTGGCCGAACACCACTGCACTGCCCTAAACCCTGAAACACCACCCCCTGCACGACCCCCTACACTGCCCAAACACCACTGCACGGCCCTAAACCCTGAAACACCACCCCCAGCTCGACCCCCTACACTGCCCGAACACCACTGCACTGCCCTAAACCCTGAAACACCACCCTCAGCACGACACCCTACACTGCCCGAACACCACTGCACTGCCCTAAACCCTGAAACACCACCCCCAGCACGACCCCTACACTGCCCGAACACCACTGCACTGCCCTAAACCCTGAAACACCACCCCCTGCATGACCTCCTACACTGCCGGAACACCACTGCACTGCCCTAAACCCTGAAACACCACCCCCAGCACGACCCCCTACACTGCCCGAACACCACTGCACTGCCCTAAACCCTGAAACATCAACCCCAGCAAGACCCCCTACACTGCCTGAACACCACTGCCCTAAACCCTGAAACACCACCCACTACACTGCACGAACACCACTGCACTGCCCTAAACCCTGAAACACCACCTCCAGCAAAACCCCTACACTGCCTGAACACCATTGCTCTGCCCTAAATCCTGAAACACTAGCCCCAGCATGACCCCCTACACTGCCCAAACACCACTGCACTGCCCTAAACCCTGAAACACCACCCCCAGCACGACCCCCTACACTGCCCGAACACCACTGCACTGCCCTAAACCCTGAAACACCAGCCCCAGCAAGACCCCCTACACTGCCCGAACACCACTGCACTGCCCTAGACTCTGAAACACCAGCCCCAGCAAGACCCCCTACACTGCCCGAACACCACTGCACTGCCCTAAACCCTGAAACACCAGCCCCAGCATGACCCCCTACACTGCCCGAACACCACTGCACTGCCCTAAACCCTGAAACACCAGCCCCAGCACGACCACCTACACTGCCCGAACAGCACTGCACTGCCTAAACCCTGAAACACCAGCCACAGCACAACCCCCTACACTGCCCGAACACCACTGCACTGCCCTAAACCCTGAAACACCAGCCCCAGCACGACCCCCTACACTGCCCGAACACCACTGCACTGCCCTAAACCCTGAAACACCACCCCTGCATGACCCCCTACACTGCCCGAACACCACTGCACTGCCCTAAACCCTGAAACACCACCCCTGCAGCACCCCCTACACTGCCCGAACACCACTGCACTGCCCCAAACCCTGAAACACCACCCCCAGCACGACCCCCTACACTGCCCGAACACCACTGCCCTAAACCCTGAAACACCACCCCCTGCACGACCCCCTACACTGCCCGAACACCACTGCACTGCCCTAAACCCTGAAACACCACCCCCTACACTGCCCGAACACCACTGCACTGCCCTAAACCCTGAAACACCACCCCCAGCACGACCCCCTACACTGCCCGAACACCACTGCACTGCCCTAACCCCTAAAACACCACCCCCAGCATTACCCCCTACACTGCCCAAACACCACTGTACTGCCCTAAACCCTAGAACACTACCCCCAGCACGACCCCCTACACTACCCGAACACCACTGCACTACCCTAAACCCTAAAATACTACCCCCAGCACAACCCCCTACACTACCCGAACACGACTGCACTGCCCTAAACCCTCAAACACTCCCCCAGCACGACCCCTACACTACCCGAACACCACTGCACTGCCCTAAACCCTAAAACACTCCCCCAGCACGACCCCCTACACTACCCGAACACCACTGCACTGCCCTAAACCCTAAAACACTCCCCCAGCACGACCCCCTACACTACCCAAACACCACTGCACTGCCCTAAACCCTAAAACACTTCCCCCGCATGACCCCCTACACTACCCAAACACCAATGCACTACCCTAATCCCTAAAACAATACCCCCCGCATGACCCCCTACACTACCCTAAACCCTAAAACACTACCCCGCATGACTCCCTACACTACCCAAAGACCACTGCACTACCCTAAACCCTAAAACACGACCTCCTACACTACACAAACACCACTGCACTACCCTAAACCCTAAAACACTACCCCCTACACTACACAAACACCACTGCACTACCCTAAACCCTAAAACACTACCCCCAGCAGTACCCCTACACTACCCAAACACCACTGCACTAACCTAAACCCTAAAACACTACCCCCAGCAGTACCCCTACACTACCCAAACACCACTGCACTACCCTAAATCACTACCCCCAGCACGACCCCTACACTACCCAAACACCACTGCACTACCCTAAACCCTAAAACACTACCCCCAGCACGACCCCTACACTACCCAAACACCACTGCACTACCCTAAACCCTAAAACACTCCCCCAGCACGACTCCCTACACTACCCAAACACCACTGCACTACCCTAAACCCTACATCTACCCCCAGCATGACCCCTACACTACACAAACACCACTGCACTACCCTAAACCCTAAAACACTACCCCCAGCACGACCCTCTTCACTACCTAAAAACAACTGCACAATGTGTTACAGGCGTTGCAACGCAGGCCTGTGGTGCTTACTGGAAGTACCTAGTGGGCTAGTTGGGCCCCAGGGACCCTCAGGATTCAAGGTGACCTAATCCCCCAACTTAAAACGCACCACAGGGCGCGTTTGCACAGTGGTGAAGGGAGGGGGCGGGGCCTCAGGTGACATGTGCGCAAACACGCCCTGTGGTGCGTTTTAAGTTGGGGAATTAATTCCCTTTGAATCCTGAGGGACCCTGGGGGCCAACTAGCCCACCAGGTACCTTCAGTAAGCACAACAGAGTTGCGTTGCAGAGAGGTGAAAAAGGTGCGTGGCCTCGGAACGCCTCTCTGCAACTCAGCTCTGTGGTCCTAACTGTAGGTACCTGGGGGCTAGTTGGGCCCCAGGGACCCTCAGAATTCAAGGGGACTTAATCCCGCAACTTAAAACGCGCCACGGGGTGCGTTTGCACACATGTCACCTCAGGCCCCCCTCCCTTCACCACTGTGCAAACGCGCCCTGTAGCGCTTTAAGAGGTAGTTTTAATCCCCTGCCCTATTATGTACTAGGGACTTGCAGAGGAGGTCATGCTAATCACAGGGGTACCCCAACGCATAGTGTTCCCTAGTGTATGTAGGTGTTTTCACTGTATTCTAAGTGTCTTTTAGCATAGCACTGGCTCTGGTTAGTCAGAGTCAGTTACCACCAGTACCCGTCTGAAAAAGTTGTGGGCACAGGATGATTTTGCAACAAGGCCTCTTTCTGCTCCTCTGTTGGTTCTTTCTGCACATATTTTGCTTCTTTCTGTGCGTTTTTTCTTCTTTCTTCACATGTCCTACCTCTGTAGGCATAGTTAGAAACTAGCATTTAAAAAAACCTTTGAAATTCACTTAAAAATCATAGGTTTCAGGCACGTTATAGTTAGAAATTAGCATTTAAAAAACCTTTGAAATTCACTGAAAAAACCATAGGTTTCAGACACGTTATAGTTAGAAATTAGCATTTAAAAACCTTTGAAATTCACTGAAAAACCATAGGTTTTAGGGACAGTTATAGTTAGTTCGACATTTCACTCGTACAAAACCATAGAAATTCCCCCGTTATAGTTAGTTCAGCTAACTATAACTCGCGCCCCGCAATGCACTGCTGATGACGTCACATATTACATCACTCATGACATGGTCAGTGACATCACTGATGACATCACTGATGACATCTCAAATGACATCACTGATGACATCATCCATGTGATAATTTCATGCATCTTCTCACACCCTAATATAACTTTTGATACACCCACTCTAAATTACAGACTGCCATTCTCAAAACCATAGACACTCCAACACCAAAAACTACATACCCACTCACTGATTCTTAGGTCTACACACACATCCACTCACTCACCCGTACAGTCACTCATACTTAGTCACTCAGTACAGGACTATCATATGCACTCATACACCTATATAAACACTCACACACCGCCACTCATCCATAGAGGTACTCACACACCTAGTCAGTCATGCAAAAAACTTAATCACACACCCATTTACTCACCTATACAGTTATACACACACCAGCTCACTTACTCATACAAATACTAGCACATTCTTACACTCTTATACATCACTGATACAAGTACACACTCATCCATACAGCCACTCTCACAATTACACACTCTCACTTATAGCCATTTATATACTCCAACACACATATATACTGCCTTTCACATATGTAGTTTCTCACACATGTACCACTGAGATATACATTCAATCACTAACACACCCATACACACACTCACCCACCCATACAGTCCATCACAGATGCACTCTTGAAACCATGCACCCAGTGAATCACCAACTCACACATCTATGCACAGAGTCACACACACCCCACCCACACAAACACTCAGGCACCCATACAGATACTCAGACAATCAATCAATAACCCATGTAGACACTCATGTAGCTATTCAGAAAGCCATGCAGCCGCTTACAAACCAACAGACAGACGGATACAGACATTCACACAGTTTAGTCACTAACCCATGCATTCAGTAAGATACATTTAATCAATCACTTGTAGAGTCAGTCACTCACGTACTAAATCATCCATTCAGACACTTATACACCCACTCATTCTTCAATACGCCTTTCCCAATATATATTAAACATATTTAACTTTACAGAAACACACAGTCACTGGATGATGTCATCAGTGATGTCATTTGAGATGTCATCAGTGATGTCACTGACCATGTCATGAGTGATGTAATATGTGACGTCATCAGCAGTGCATTGCGGGGGCGCGAGTTATAGTTAGCTGAACTAACTATAACGGGGGAATTTCTATGGTTTTGTACGAGTGAAATGTCCAACTAACTATAACTGTCCCTAAAACCTATGGTTTTTTCAGTGAATTTCAAAGGTTTTTTAAATGCTAATTTCTAACTATAACGTGTCTGAAACCTATGGTTTTTTCAGTGAATTTCAAAGGTTTTTTAAATGCTAATTTCTAACTATAACGTGCCTGAAACCTATGATTTTTAAGTGAATTTCAAAGGTTTTTTTAAATGCTAGTTTCTATATATATATATATATATTCGCGCTCAAACTTCCTGTCTACCGATCCTTGGCAGAACAACCAGGCACGGACCTCAATCAGACTCACAAGAAGACTTTAAGCAACGTAAATGTTGTGGAGAAGCAGTGTAGTTTATTCAGAGGCAAACCACAGAATCAAACAGGCATAATGCCTGCCATGATGCGTTTCGCTCGCCACACGCAAGCTTGATCACATGATACGCCACGTATCCGGGGAACTCAATAAATAACAAAACGTGCACTAATGACTGTAAAAACAGCCTCACCAAGATAGTGAACATAATAGACAGACTAGAAACAATAATAATAGCAGCACAGTAAGACTGATACGCTTACATCTTCAAAAGACATCGTTCCATAGAATTCAATGTGAAAATGCGATACCCTGTAAAACGGTATTGTCAATGTGCAAATACGCAAAATTGATAGTGTCTGTACAAACGCAGCATTACAATGATGGATACATATGACTGGATATGATGTAAATCACATCTATTAAGTGCAAATGCGTATTAAAACATTAAAACATTAAAACATGTCATATCGACATCTAGTGCATAAAGACATATATCTTACTGTGTGTGCAAATAGGCAACATTTCAAAATTGGCTAATAGGCTTATAAAAATCATAATAAAAGATGGTAAAAACCACAATGGTTTAGTATATTCCTAGGCCGGCACAACTAGTCAATAATCAATTAAATCAATATCAATATTATATAAAATTGTAATAACCACCTAGTGTGTACAACTACCTAAAGTCACATTTGATAAAAATCAAACAATTTAGGGCAACGAAGTGCATATGTACAAAAAGACACGGGAAATGGCATATGACATAGATGTTAAAAATAATATGTACACATGAGAAGAAGACACAGTCCAATATATAGGAAATAAAATGCTAGTGCAAATATGGTCTAAACTTCTCAAGACACATTTACTGATGGTGGCTGCCTAAAAATATTCAAATCTCAAAAGTCATAGCCAGCAATTATGGGGCCGATTCCGATTCGGGCCGGAAATCTCCCCGACCGAGCCGGACCCGGAGAGATTTCCGACCGAATCAGACCCTAGCAGTCCGACCGAACGAGTACGATGCGCACGTATGCTAACGGACTCGATTCGGTCGGACTCCCATTGAAGTCAATGGGAGCCAGTGGTACGACTCGTACAAGGGCTCCCATTGACTCAATGGGCACGACGCGAACAAGGGCGCCCCCTACAGCGTGTTCGCATCGATGCGGGTCGCACCGTACATGCACGTGTAGGGGGGACCCATGGGTCCCCCCTGTGTGCGACTCGCACGCCTACGCTTCCAGGGGGGTCCGACACGGACCCCTAAAGTGCGGCTCCGACAGCTCCTTGGAGCCGGGCTGCGCGAGTCGGTCGGAGCGGTCGCGGTGCGCATCGTACTTACCCGGCCGGGGAACGTCTCCATTGCGAGGTGCGTGTCGTCCCCGTGCGAGTTGGTCGGAGCGGTCGGGTCCTGCGAACGAGTCGGTCGGAGATTTCGCGAGCGCACGCATCGTACTCGCTCGCCCGGACGCACGTACGACTCGGTCGGGAAATAGGGCTCCGAATCGGATTCGGTTAAGCCGAATCCGATTCGGTGCCCTACCGGCCGAGATCGGAATCAGCCCCTATGTCTATATATATATATGTATATAATCTAGTCTGTAAAAATGACTTACAAATATAAAGTGCAATGTGACTAAATGAAAGTGCAAATAATGCTGTGCAACTAACAAATTCAATAGCAGCTTGTCAAGATTATTTAGGCCTAAATAATTCTAAAGTGTAAGTGCCAAAGACATTGAAAAGTTCACAGAAAAATAAAATCTAAATATAAGCATAAGAGAGCAAAACACTAAAAATATATATCTCTCACAACCACAGTCAATGAAAGAATGAAACAGAGATTCAGAAAGTGTGACTGTACTCAGATGGAGAAAATGGGGGAATAGATAAACATACATAGCGTCTACCTAAAGAAAGTTGTGCATATCTTCACTCATATTGAGGCCATTGGGCATTCTTGTATCAAGGGCTAAGATAAACTGAGTTTCACGTTGGCGGAGCATTTTTTCTCGGTTACCTCCCCGTCTGGGGATGGGTACAGCGCCTAATACAGTATATTCCAAATCTTTCAGTTTGTTTTGATGGACTAGTTTAAAATGCCTTGCGACTGGATAGTTTGGGTCGGAATTAACAATGGCCCTCACATGCTGAAGGATTTTTTTATGCACGGGGAGCTTTGTGCTACCTATGTTCTCGAGGCCGCACGTGCACCTTAGTTTATATATAGCAAATTCCGTGCGACAGGTAAGATGTTCCCTGATTTCAATTCTTTTCTCACTGAAGGCAGTTGTATAATGGGTTGCATTTGTCGCAAAGGTGCAAGCACGACATTAATTACATTTATAGAAACCCATTTTTGTGAGCCACGTACTTTTAGGTATGATTTCAGGCATAGACTTGACTAAGGCATCCCTCATAGAGGGTGCCCCTCTGAAGGTGATAGATGGCAGAGTCGGTAAGATGGAACTTAAAGTAATGTCAGTGAGTATGATAGGCCATTCTGAATAAATAATCTTACGTATTTTTTGTTCTTGTTGACTGAAGGTGGTAATCAGTCGAATTGTACGCTTATCATTGTTAGTATTATCAGTAATGTAAACTGAAATAGTGGCGTCTTTGTGTTTGGGTGTCAGTAAGTCCTCTCTAGGTAGATTATTTGCTTTTGTCAGAGCTTGGATCAGGTGAGACTTCTTATACCCTCGCTCCAAGAACCGACAAAGTGCTTCACGCTGACAGTCTTCAGAAACAGCATCCAGACTACAAATTCAGCGAATACGCACGAACTCGCCGTATGGTATGCTTTTAATGAGGTGGCGTGGATGCGAACTGTCAGCGTGTAAGATCGAGTTTCCTGCAGTGGATTTACGGTGGAGCTTAGTATGGACTTTCTCCTCACTAATGTAAACTAGGACATCGAGAAATTCTACACTTGAATTGTCTATAGTAGCCGTGAATTTAAGATTTAATTCATTAGAATTGATAGCTGTGACAAATTCAATAGCTGCCTCTCTCGTTCCATCCCAAATCAGACAGATATCATCTATGTAACGCCAATAGTGTATTACGTGCTTGTACCATTCTCTGTGCTTGGTCATGAGGACACACCTCTCCCACCAGCCAACATGTAAGCATGACTAGCTGGGGGAGAAGCATGCCCCCATAGCCTCAGTTGCTGGTATACTTCTTGATGAAATACAAAGTAATTGTTCAACAAGCACAATTCTATCATTTCAATAAGCATATAATTATGATCTTTCATGCTGATCTCTCTATTCTCTAAAAAATACTTAGTTGCAGCAAGGCCATCCGCATGATTAATGCTTGTGTATAGCGACTCAATATCCATAACTACAAGCAGATAGTTGGATTGACACACCACCTCATTGATCTTTGTCAAGAAATCTGTAGTATCTTTAAATATGATGGTAAGGAAACAACATGAGGCTGCAAGAAGTAGTCAACATATTTAGATAGATTCTCACTCATACTTTTCAGGGCTGAAATAATAGGGTGTACCGGTACTGGTGTAGTCTTTTTATGAACTTTAGGCAGAAAATATAACATAGGGGTGACAGGGTGCTCCACATTTAAAAAATTCAATTCGTCTTTAGTCAATAATTCATTCCTTTTCCAATGATGAAGACGTTTACGCACCTTGTCATGAGCTGATCGCATTTCCTGCTTAGAAGACTTTTTGTAGCATGTTACATCAGACAGATGACGATCAGCTTCTGCCAAATATTGAGTTCTAGACCATAAGACCGTATTGCCGCCCTTGTCAGACCTATTTATGATAAGGTTATGATTATTTTGAAGTTTTTTAATCAGAGCGTGATATTGAGTATTTCTGTAATTTCTGCGATGTTGAGTAGATGCCACAGTTCTATTCAGATTTTTCAATTCTTCTATAACTCTATCGCTAAACACATCTACTGCATCCTTAGGCATCAAAGGAAGAAATGTGGATGCAGGACGGAACAGACTATATATTAAACAATGATATTTAATTTGGATATTTTTGTCAATCACGTTAGTATAGGATAATGATATTTTTGCGTTAGATATTTTTGACTCAAAATTTATGTCCCACGATACTTGTGGTTTCAATATTTTGTCAGACACTAAAAGGACTCACCTGTATATCGCCATAAACAGGGTCATAGTCCTCAGGGTAAAGATCCTTCTGTGAAGGGGGACCTGAAGAAAGGGATCCACATTGAACTCAAGAACAGGAAAGGGGTGAGTACGCACCCCAAATCCTTTGTTTCCACCAACTTGAAGCTGGCAGTCCCACCGCTGCAGTCGGCTGGTCGGAAAGCAAACTCGTAATACAGACAGTGGTGAAACTCCTCTGTACTGCCCTATAGCAGCTGCTTTTCCTTCACCATGACCCTGGTTGTCTGCGGTGTGTTGGCGCTGTCAGCAGTTCAGCCGCGGTATTTGGAATAGCAATCCCCCAAACTTGTAATACGGCGGTCTGACCGCCGAGTTCGTGGCGGTTTGACCAGGGGCACGGCAGTTCACGAACGCCAAACTCCTAATAAGGCACTCAGTCCTGCACTTTGTAATCTCCACCTGTGTCCAGGCTGGATAATGTCCATTAAAAACTTGATGTTGTAAAAATTAGACGTTTGTAAAAAAAGTAAAACGTTTGAAGGATGTTCAAAGTCACTTCAGACAATATAATCTGAGGTTGATGTAGTGACATGCCAGGGGTGATCAAAGGTAAATGTGATCACAAATCTTCTGATTTATTTATTTACATCAACATTCTTGACTGATGACAAAACAAATGACTTAAAGTATCAAATGCTCAAAGTAATACAAATTGATTGAGGCTTAATTCACCCTGTCTGAAATTGTGAATAATAATATTTCATTTTCTGCTATATTATATGTGAAAACATTTCTGGATCACCACAAATTGAAATATATCTGGGTAAAAGTAATCCCATGTCCATTTACATCAAACATATTCTAATGTCACAGCGGAACACAACGGTAGATGGGTAAAATGCATGCATGAAATAAGGAAACAGAGTGACACAGTACATAGGTACAGGGCTATTCAGAAAGATAGATTACACTTCTGAGTAATTTACACATGTGATTTACTCTTACATGTTTAGTAGCTTTGCTAATTTGGCTATTCACAAAATCCAAGCATAAAGTTACTCAAAAGTGCAGACTGAAAAAGGAAGTAGAGACAAATGTATGAGTGTAATTTACTATTGGCAAAAGAGAAACAGTAGTAAGTCCAGCACCACACATGGCAAATGACTGATACAGCAACACCCTTCCATAGAAAATAATTGAGATTAGGACTTAAAATAAAACTCTATAGGAATATTGTCAAAATTAATTTACAAAATATTATTTAAAATAGTTAAAATTATGAATAAATAATATTTCATGTTAACAAAATCTAAAAATAGTTCATATTTATTATTTAATTATAATAAAATATTTAGCAAAACATTTACCATTTTAAAAATGTAACAATAATTTGTACTGAAATATAATTAAATTACTTTTGATTATTCTATATATTACTTTAATAGTTAGTAACACATAATGAAACAAATATTGGGTGTGAACTTATATTATAATTTAGCCTGCATAATTTATTTATTTAAAAATACATTTATTTATTTAAAAATTAATTTAAAAGTGATGTAGCATTTTTTCTTTTCTTCTAAAATTAATTTACAATATTATTTAACATGAAAATATTTACTAACTTTGGGCCTGATTTAGATCTTGACGGGACTACTGTCGTCCATCCGTGGCAGAGTATACAAGAACTCCACAAAGCTGATGGAATCCCGCCCACCCTATTTAGATGTGTATTAGCTGAACTGCCGTCTGCGTCAAGAGTGTTTCCTATCACATAAATGGTTTACCACTGTTTATGCGTCAGAATTCTCTGCTGCCTAACATTACTCCGTCCGCTTCAGGATGGCGGGATCGCGCAAAGCATATTTAGATTTCACAGTTGTGCTGTCGGTGTTCTAGCGGCGAGTTGCCAATGGAGTGATTCTATTGTGGGACGAGACCAATATTGGACTAGTCCTATGGCTGTAGGATGGATGCTAGCATTTGCTAGCTAGTGTTTTACCTAATTGTTTGCACCTGCATACCACCATATAAAACACACTCAATTTCAGATCATGATCCTTTGCCATTCCAGCACAGCACAACATTTTCCTGGAGACGTGTTGTCTAAGTATTCTGTTTTTTTTTTGTGCCTTCTGTTAGCTGTGCATGTTGCATTTCATTGTCTTTGAATTGTGGGTTTGCAAATTCATTTAACTTACTTACATTATAATGGCAGGAAGGAGAAACCCTAGTTTTACAAAAAGACAATTGTCAGTCATGGTGGATGCAAATATTAAAGTAAAGCCACAATTGTTTGGAGCCCAAGTCCAAAATACACCCATATCTCAGAAAAGGCAAATGTGGGCCAGAATAGCTCACAGAGTGAATGCTGTAGCAAACAACTTGCGCACAAGGGAGTAAAATAGCAAGAGGTGGAAAGATCTGCGGGGAGAGTGTGTTCCCTGGGCTCCAAGCATCATCTGGAGGCCCAGCGGACTGGTGGTGGTTCTCCCAGCCCCTCCCTGGGAGGAGAAGGTCTTGTAGATCCTACATCCTGAAGGCTTGACAGGAATCCCTGGTGGATTGGAGACTGTTAAGTTATACTTTGGAATGTGTCACTAAACCTAAATGTCATTTTTCGTGTTTTGCACCTTTGTTAAACATAAAAAACTAGATATATCAGTATAATTTCTTTTGTCTTCTTTGTTTGTTTGAATGTATTTTGTTGTAATTAAGATTACAGGTTTCAATCTCCAGTACAGTTCACATGATGTTATGGTGTTTTTACTCCAAATAACATACCTCATATATGTTTTTTATATTCTAAATCTCAGCTTTGTTCTTACAGCATATCTCCACTAGGTATAAACTTACAATTTTGCATGTGTTGTGCATGTTTAATTCAAATGACGACAACTGCCATGAGGCCTTGTTTTGTATGTGAAGATATTCTTTTTGCCTGCTAGACCTTTGAATGGTTTCTGTCACATTTCTCCTCTCTACTGTGTTGTGTTGCATCTTTGGTTTATCTTATGTATGCATTCTATTTTCTTTCATTTCAACACATCTTTTTACTTGCTGTTTTGAAGTTGTTTTGTGTGTAATTTAAACTGTTTGTGTAATGTATTATAATACTTCCGAAAGGTACATTCATGATATTAATTACATTTTCCCTTTTATTCTTCTTCATTTTAAGCTTCATACTCATTTGATATATAATCCAGATTTTACAACTTTTTTGTTTCTTTTACATTCATTATAGGTCCAACACCCAGAGTACATGGACAACAATCTGCCACTGAGGATACCTCTAGTCCAGACCAGGAACAAACCTTCAGGAAGGGCTCCACTCATAAAAGTCTGGATAACAAGGAGCAGGCTGGTCCATCTGGTCTGCCTTGGCAGACAGTTTCAGTGACCCACACCTCAGCTTATGGATACCTCTACTTCCTGTGGCCATACGAACATCAGCCAAATCTTGTGCCCCCCAGTCCTGTCTGGAGTTGAACAAACACCACCACCACCTCCAGTTCAGCCAGGAACCAATGGGATGGGGCACACTGGGTCAAGGGCACAGGGTAGTGGGGGTATGGGTCATGAGAGGGAATCTGTGGGCCAGCAAAGTGAGGTCACTGGGTTCACTGTCACCCAGGCCACCATCAACCAAGTCTTGGGATCCCTCCATCAGTTCCGAGACATGATGGGCAAGGTCATTACAGAGCTACTGGAGATGAAGCAGGTGCAGAGGGAACACAATGTACAGATGGAGAATCTGAACTCCAATTTGGGCTCCCTGAATCGGTTGACATTTACACCCATATGTGCAGGTCTTTTCTATCACCATCTTCCCTTTTCTGTGGTCCAATAACATCTGGGAAAACTACATATGTCTCAGCCACAGAAAGATAGGCCCTGCCACAACAGACAACACCTGCATCCTCCTCAGTCCCTGCAACTGTGGATCCACCAGTCCACCGCAGGAGCACACGTTCATCTGGACTACCAGAAGAGGATGGCAAGACCATCACCATCAAGAGACGTAGAACTTAATTTCCTCCAGTGTGTGACTACCATTCATTTTGTGGACTATTTTCTGGACACATTTACCTTACTGATGCCAGTTGTATTTTGGACATTAGGGGGCTTATTTACAACATTTTGGCGTAGGGCAGCACCGCAAGCCTTCCTGCTGCACTGCCCTACGTCAAAAGAAAAGGGCAGGAAAGTGCTGTATCTATGAGATACAGTGCATTCCTGTCCTTTTTCACAGCGGTGACACACAAATGGCTGCCATGCGCACACGCAGGCACCCTTGTACCAAGGTGCAAGGGTGTCTGTGTTGAAATCAGATTTGTTTTTGTTGGGAAGGACACCTTCCCACACAAAAACAACCCTTACGCTACAACGGGGGAGGTGCAGGCCTTTGACGCATTTCAAGGTTTACAGCATGTTGTAAATCTGGAAATGTGTCAAATGCCATGGGTGTTACATGGGAACACACACTATAATGCCCATGGCACATCTCCCATCGCAGTGTGAGGCAACGCACTTTCAATCACCAAGATTGACTTTTTTCATTTTTGTTAGGTTTTTTTGTTTACATTCTGTTTTAGTTTATTTGGTTTTGTTAAATAAAAACAAAACAAACAAAGTCAAAGAAGGCTGTTGTTTTTCTTTTCTCAATTTCTTTATCATTTTTCCTTCCATCACACATATTAAAATGTAAAAAATAAAATAATTGTTTATTCATCAATAAATGCCATGTAGCTAATGTTTCTAACATTTTCTAAAATGACAAAAACAAACTAGCAGAAACCCAACTGATGTATGTTATTAAATTGCAAGAAAAATGTTTTTCATAGTTTACAAAGAAAATTGCAACACATGCATAATCCAAATCAAAAGTGCCATTTTAACATTTACAGTTCCAGGCATTGCCACCATGGAAGAATGTGACATAATCCAAAAAAAGCAGATCAAATAGGCAAACTAACATTGGTTTCTTTCTGTCATCAGCTGAAGTCTGAGCTTCTGGCTCAGAATAGTAATCCCACATCAATAACATCAATAGTGGAAATCCTGGCATTACTCCTTTTTATTGGCACAGGATCATTCCAAAACATTGTGGCAGTATCTGGTGCAATGTCACAACCAACATTAAGGGCCTTATTAAGATGTCAGACGGAGTTGCCTCCGCCCGACACCGTTTCGTATTCGGTACTAACTGATTCGCGGTCGGCGGTTCCGCCCGACCGATTATGATGCGACCGAAACTGTTCCGCCGGACAACCGATTGTAACACAGGCTCCTATGGGGAAATGGGGTTGTGTGTAAATCTCTGCACCCTGTTGTGGGCATCCCATTGTGCCTGCCCACCATGCAGGGTTTTACAGAGGGTTCCTTAGGTACCCCCTTGACCACCAACCATAGACCTTGGAGATAAGGGAGCCCTGCTAGGGGCCCTCAAAGTCACTTTCCCACAGCCTTTTTGTGTCGGACAGGCCGACTCGGAAATGCTGTTGGAATTCGACATCGTAATCGGTCTGTCGGAAACACTGTCCATAGATTTGCACGATGCAGTTCTGACTGACACGAATACTCCGAGACCCAGTCAAACCTGATTCGGAATAACCGTGCAGTTTACTTTCCGACCGCGAACATCGTAATCAGCCAGTCAGAGTGTAAACCGACCGAGTCGGTCGGAAGGGTTCCGACACGGTCGAGTAGATTCCGACTGTCGGTAGGAGGCTTTCCGCCCTACATCGTAATCGGCCCCTAAGTGGGTTGATACATGAAGTTCTTTCTGCAATGATGAGACACATTAACAGCTTCAGACGCTTAACAAAAATAGGATGTAGCCAATGTGAATGGAGATTAGTATGCTTTGGGTCGAATATTACATGTGGTTAGAGCAATTTAAGCATCACATATTGGCTTAGTGGCACGATTCAACAGAAAACAAGTCTACTGCAATGTTAATAACTTCAAATTAATAATTGTGCAAGTTATCTTTGTACAAGATATGTATACCCATAGTGTGTGTGTGTCTTTCACAGGATCAGTCCATGTTCCCTTTGTACTTTAGAGCAGCAGCATATAACTGCAAATGTCACAACTTTGAAATTTCCAAATGAAGATGATATGGTGAAGGGTCTTAAAACAGATAAAAACAAAAATAATCATAAAATTACATTTCAAAATCGACACCTTACAAATGAGTAATTTTAAGGACACATAGTTTAAGAACAATAAAAGATAAACAATGTAAATGTACACAGTAGTCAATGTGTTTGATCAACAAACATCTTTGCCTTGGATTTCACTTAACCTTGCCTTTATAAAAAATGTCCAGCATAGACTTTTATCCTCACTGCATTAAAAGTTGGTTTAACATTAAATGTAATAAAGTGTAAATATATACTTACACTCATGTGAAGAAGTTGTCAATAACATCTTGACGTAAGTCAATTCCTTCCTCTTCACCACTATCATCTTCAATTAACATTTCAACATCATCACCAGGTAGCTTTTCATGGTCTCCATTCTCTGCAATGTATGTGATGTTCCATCGCAGGGCTTCATTGTGCTACATGGATGAACCCACAATTCACTCAGTCTGGATCAGGTGTCTCCAATCAGTCGATCACAGCCTACCAGTAGCTCCCAGGTACCTTCAGAGTAGCTCACAGTACATTTTTAAATAAGCACAAGTTCATGTTTTACTTTTGAAGTTAAGGAAAGGCTGTGTTAATTTTACTTTGTTATCATCAGACTGCAGATAGTAGGGCCTGATAATGAGCAGTGCTCAGTCAGATTTTTGAGCCATCCTGGGGCTGGGTCACAGAGGTGAACAAGTGAAACACTGAGGTATTTTACTCTTAAATAAAAGCCCCTGTCAGCTCAATCTTGGAGCTGTGAACAAAATGATGTTTCTGAATGCTTTTAAATGGAAGAAAATTGACATGGAAGTTTACCTCCATGATTAAGGGAACTCTTCATTTCAATTTTCTCCCATATCTAAGTGTGGCTTTTACAAACAGCAGGTCCCCTACTCCCAGTAGACACTGTGCCAGTATAATTGAAAATCACAGCTTTTTTTAAATGAGAGAACTTTAATGTTCAGAGAAATAATCCATATTATGAACTTTTTGGCTGAATATTTGTCTACACTTTAAATTTCTCCCATTTAAGAAAAATGATTGCATGTTTGTGTTATACATGTAACAGGCCACATATGGCAAAAGGTATACCCTGTGCAGCAAATACATACGACACAGGATCTCAGTCACCCGTTCCCATTCATACGCACACATGTTCATACATCCTCAAAGACGGCGCTCCCACTGACACACATGGCAGCCCTTTGATAGTACCCTTAGTAATATTTTAATCAAATCCATAGTATCTAGCTCTATGGACATTAGGCTTAAAGTCTATGTAGCTGGGAGTGGAGGTGTCTGGTAACAATGTGCAAGTAGTTTAGCCTTAAGTAGTTCAATATGGTTTTCACTGTTCAGAAGTAGCTCCCATTGCAGAAAATGTTGAAGACCCCCGGCATAGATGATGTAACTGGCCTAGATTAGTAAATTTAGGACATGGCAAGGGCTAAGGGTACTCAACCGGTTACTACAAATGTTTTCTTTTAAATGTTATCAGAATGAGAAAACAAAATATTGAGTTGTAACTTTTGATCAATGCTTGTGATTGATTTCTGAAAAATGTGTTACATCAATTTAGACAAACAATTTTTTGGGCTTTCATTTCTTGTATACATACAGGTCAACGCCCATCTTAAGAAGATCATATGGACAGCCATTGCCAAGAAGGTGCAGGCCCTGGGGGTAAACAAGCGGTGCAGCATACATTGTCGCAAAAGGAGGGAGGATCTACGATGCAGGACCAAAAAGTAATCTGAAGTCCAGCTCACGCAGTCCTCCCAACATGGGAAGCAAGTGTGCCACACCGTTAGACCCCCAATCGCCCGCAGACTTGTGGTGGCCTATTCCCAGCTTGATGGGCAGTTGAGAGCCCAATAGCAGCATCAAGGGGGTAAATTGTTGTTTGAGTTTATCATGTTAAATAACTCTTTTTTATTACAGCAACAAAATATGGCATCAATATTAAGCTCAACACATGTCCAACGCAAAAGAAGAGTTCTTGACGGTGTAAGTTTTGCACAAGGTGTTTGATGATATGTTATGTATATTGATTTGTGAGAATAAGATCACATCCGATTTCTGATCACTCACAAAGTACTGTTTTGAGTAGACCCATGCCTGCCTAAACAACAAATATACATGATTATATGTGATGCAGTAAGGGACAGTTGGATCAAACAGGCCACAAGTTATAATGGTGTCAGGTCTCATGAACCTTCACTATTGTGAATGATGTTACGTTTCGGCTAATTACAGGTGACTTAGCATAAAAGGCACTTATGATTCAGTGGATGTTCCAAATGTCACATTGGTGAATTGGTATTGTAGACAAACAATAGTGAGCATGTGACCTAAAATAATTACCTTACCGTTACGGCGTTAGTGGCAGTATCCGGACGTAGCAGTTTTTCGAGTCCATTATCGGTAAGAGAGTTGTTTTCACTTTTTTTCGATTCGCATTTATGTTTTCACATTCACGTTTTATAGGAGCGTTTTTTACATTATGTTCATTGCTCTTTATATGTTAGGACAGTCCTGGTTGAAACATTGAATTATTAAACCCTCCGTGAAAACCAAATTTCGTAAGAGGGTGAGTGAAAGTTCGTCATGTTTTGTTTTTAGTTCTCATTGTAAACTTGTGACTGCATTGCAATATTTTCCTTTTTATATATTTTTTTGATGTAGGATAGAAGTAACCTGCATCTGGAAATCGGTTTTATTATCAAGGTAGGGCTTTGGACTTTTAGGGCACTGAGTTGTAAGACATCACGTCCACTATCGAAATACATATGGGCAGCTATGGTTCTCTCTTCACCTTATAGGAGTATGTTTATCCAGGTGCACATTATGGGCATTGTTGTGAATCACATTGTTAGCTGTCTTGAGTTTGGTAATTAGGGATAGCACTTTTTTCTTCTTTCTTTGATTTTCACTACCGCATAAGTGTTAAGCACCAACATCCAAACACCTAGTAGAGTGAATAAGCACTTTGGAGTCAGTGTATACTATGGGTAACTGTACCCACTTGTTGTCTGTATATAGAGAATGCAACAAAGCACATTGTAAAATTACCTTTTTGTTTACAGGTTGCCCCCGACGAAGGGACGATTCAGTCCCGAAATGCATCGGGCCTTTCTTTATGTTTTTTGATGAAAATATTGTTAAACATGATATCAAAGATGTAATGTTTGTATCCTAGTATCAATTTGATACAACATGTATTAACAAGAATGGTTCTTGTTCACTAAATGGATTTATGTTGATTGCATCAAAACAAATACAAAAGATATTATTTTACATGATTTATATTGTAGATTTGAGTTAATATTTGAGGTATTAACATATAGAATGATTAGGGTTTGATTAAAACCCGAGTGAACAGTGCACGGTGTATACAAGCCTTCAGGTTTGCATTATTGCTACTAAAATAATTAGAAACATCAAATTAAATGGCTAAATTTTATATTATGAACATATCACAAATATGTTTTGCATCTAAAATCATTTTAAATGCTGTTAAAAGTGACAGATTTGCGTGGTCTTATTCTTTAACAAATGTGCATATGTCAGTCTGTTTTTGTACACGTTGGTGACAGAGTAACACATACCCCACAACTTTTTTCATATTTCCTTTGTTATGTCCCGATGATAGATCAATATTCATAGAAATTGAATACTTAAAGGGACTTTGGCAGATGGAATGTTCCAGCACATACTTGTGGGTGTATCACCACTGGAAAATTCCATATCAGGCCCATCTCAAGACTCATGAGGAAATTGTAGAAATGTATCAAGGTTTAATCTGTTGCATATTGTGATTTGCTTACTATTTTGACATTTGTAAATTGTGCAAATTATATATGAATCAGTGTATGAAATATTTACCTTGATGTTGTTCCAATTTGTGCCTGGAGTACAAAGGTAGTTTTGCTTTGTATGATTTTTTGTGACATAAGTTCACTATTCAATGCAACAAATCTGAACCATTCAGAGGTGCTAGACAGTTCCTGGAGATAATTAAAAAAGGTGAATGGAAAAGCTCATAAATGATATAGGAGCAAAATGGGGAAATTAAAAAACTGTGACCAAATGGTTTGCGAAGATGTTCTCTACATGCAGAGAATAATGATAAAAATTAACTGAAGTTTGAAATACTAGAAGCAGGTGAATTCTGATAATTGTACAAATGTTTTGAAAAAAAACTTCATAAACTGTGCTATTTACACAGATACAATAAAGTTGTTGTATATGTCTTTTCAGCATCTTCACGAGCAGACAAAGGGGCCAGTGACCATAAAGGCAGGGAAGAAGCTGCCTGCTGTGTTTCGGGTGCTGAGACCACAGACACCGATGGACACAATGGTACGGAGAGTGAGAGGACTGCAATGGAGGCCACCGGCTCATCATCATCATCATCTTCGGAGGCCTCCAAAAGCCAGCAGTCCCTAGTGGTGGAGGACGCTGCAGGAACTGTACCAACTTCATCCTTGTCAGTCACTCTGAGATCCATCTCCACCCTCACTCTTGCTCCCACCAGTTGGCCATACCCACTCCCGAAAAGGGCTGGGTCTCTGCCACAGGTACCTCACCCCCTGCATCCCCCACTGCCTTGAGTGAAGAGGCTATTGACCTCATACGGAACATTTCTGTAGGCCAGACTGCACTCCTGAATGCCATCCAGGGCCATAGTTGCCAAATGCAACAAATGGTAACATTCCTGGAAGGCATTCATAGTGCTATGTCTGGCCTGCATATGTCATTTACAGGTCCAGGCTCCTCACTGACTGCAGCCTTCCAACCAGCCCAACCTTGTACCCCAACTCAGGTCCCTTCCTCATCCCAATTCCACACTCCCACCCCTATCCCAAGCACATCCACTGCTTTGCAGGTACCCACTACAACATAGACAAGCAGCACATTCACACACACACATAAACACAAACAAACAAAGAAGCACAAACAAACACACAAACACCATACACACACTATTGACACTACACATACACCCACCACACCCGGCACTGCACCCACAACCACCACTACACCCACAACCACCACCACACCTACAAGCACAAAACCCTCTACCACACTCACAACCACCAAATAACTCCACCACAACTTCCATAACCACCACTACCCCCACCACAACCACCACCACTCCCACAGTCACCGGCACACCCACCCCCACCACAACCCCCACCACTTCCATAACCACCGGCACAACCACCCCATCACAACCACAACCACCACCATCCCCACAACCACCATCACACCCACAAGCACCACAAACACACCCCCAACGACCAGCATACCAACAAGCACCACAACCTCCAGCAAACCCAATCACCAGTACATCCACAAGCACCACAACCACCACAGCCAGAAGCACACCCACAAGCACCACAACCAGACCAACCACCGCAACAGCACACTCATCTAGACATACAAACTCACACAAAGCCACACCGACATCTGCAACAACACCAACCAAAACCAAATGTACACTCACCCAAACACCAAACACTTGACAAAAACCACACACCCAAACATACAAAACATATACCAGACCCACATGCAACTGCACAACAGACAGACATGCATCTTAGGATGTGACCTAATGACTAGAGCAGTCAACCCCACAGCTGGGGAACCAGGTTTGAGCCGCGCCAGCGATGCTCAACATTCTGTGATTCTGGGCAAATCACTTAATCTCCCAATGCCAAAATGAATGTGTGTGTCTATAACACAACTGGTGCTCATGTAAAGCGCTCTGATACCTTCGGGTCAAGTTTGCGCTATATAAAACTAAAACAAAAAATCACACACTCCAGCTCACTCTACCTCCCAAACCCAAATCCCCTCCCACCCATCCTGCCCTTTCTCCTCATTCTGATTTTCTTTGTGGTCTGGGCTTGACCCCTCTCAAACCAACCCCTTCCAAACCCAAACCCACCCCTCCCAAACACCACCCTTCCCAAGGATGATTTTTGAGGTGCCTGCTATGTGCTCAATAGATGCCCCTTCCTGAGGAGGTTACCCTTTGACAGTCTGTTTAGGAGGCAACAATGACACAGACTGTTGCTGCGTAGTGTTCGTCCCCCCAGTATTATTTTTTCCTGAAAAAATTATTTGAGAGAATTATCTCATTTATGTTTAATAATATTTTCTTTCTTCAAAGTTTGTCCTGACATTTTATTCTTTTACAAATCATTGATTAGTAACAATGTTAATTATGTAAATGTGTGATACATATTATTACTTACATTTATGACAGTAAAGACAAAAGTTTCTGTATGTAACCATTTTTTTGCTGTACAAACATTAGTGATAAAAAATTGTAATGGACATAGTAATTTTGGTGCAAGCATTCATCATGATAATGGAAAAAATGTTGTAAGTGTTAATACAGGTGTGTTTATCTTAACTTGTCAAGTGATTAAATAGACATATGTGCATTTAACCTTAACAAATAACAATGAAATGACAATTGAAATTTATTATAATACAGATAATGAAGTAGACAAGGGGAAATGTTACATTCATAAATATTTATGTGAATCAACTTTACATGTAACACTGATTTTACAGATATTGAAACAAAACATTACACCTTGTCTAGTGCAATTTCTACATTATATTGCATTTCAATTATCCCAAGAATAAGTAATGCACGTTTATGATTTTTTAGTTTAGGAACTTAACCACAATTGTATGGTCACTTTTTGTTTTTTGATTGATGTCAATTTTTATGCAAGTATCCATTATCATAAAGGCAGCTTGCACAAAATTTACAAATATAATAACATGATACAGGTGTGTTTCTTTAAATGTCTTAAATGACAACATTACACACATATGCATCACACATTATTTTAATATTGGTTATAAGAGAGATTTCGAAACGCACAGGTCCAGAGCTCATGCAAACAGACAATGCAAACTGAAACAAGTGAAAAAGAAGCTTACCTTTGATTCCGGCGATGACGGGGTGGATTAGCTTTGTGGTCATGTAGCAGCAGCAATGATAGGACTGGGACTATAGGGTTCATGTCAGCAACAGAGGTGGGAAAAGAAAAAAATGTAAGTTTCTAACTCATATACCTTCGACATCGCCCACTCAGGTTTGGAGTTGACTGTCCACAGTTACGTCAGCTGGAAGGCACATCGTAATTGGCCCGGCAGAGAAATGGGCTGTACTCCCTCTGACATCTGATTTTGCCTTTTGCGCCGTCAACACAGTTGAACAAATCTGGTGGAGTCAGCAGCACTCCGACAGTCTTTGGTCCATCAACCCACCAGCTTCTAAATAGAGCGGGCAGACTGTCTACTAGGCGTGCAGGAAATCTAATGGAAAAAAGACAGGTGGAACCGATTCCGCCAAGATGTAAATCAGATCCTTTATTTTTTCTCTGTACTTTAGCATATGGAGATCTCCTCTACCTATAGTAAAGTACAGGGAAAATGTTATTTCTGGCATTTTTAAGTGCACTGCACCTAACACTGATGTCACTGAGACTTCTTCTGACTGACAAATAATAAATGGGAAATAAAGAAAAAGGTAATCTGTTTTTTGATATGGGTACTTCAGGATAAGGACTAACCAGAATTATATAGAATGACCACATGAAAGTGGATAATCTCATATAATTAGAAAGGAATAAAATCTTGAAAACTTGTTACTGGAACTCCTGAAATTCACTAACGGCAGAATCATTGGAAGGGAAATACTTTTATGACTAATAGAGAGGCAAGATGGCGCTTGCGTGAGAGACCGTGGCGGTCACTCTACTGCTGTTCGGAACTCCTTGGCTAAGAGTGCAGCATTGGAAATTCTAACCTTGTTGCGCCCATAACCAACAGAGACCCATGGCATGCTTTTCGCTCACCTGGAGTTTGGGCTCAACCTCGGTGACTCCACCGCCCGAGCGTTCTTTGGAGCATGGGCGGCTCTGACGGCGCTTGGAGCTTCGCTGGTGGTACGAGTGAGGCTCTCTCTCCTCGTGGCTGCTGATTTCCTGGCTTTGCATGCTGGCGGGCCCAGGAGACTCTCAGCCCTGACTTGCACCAAATTCGAAATGCCACCTAAACCTGCTCGCCCAGCTCGAGACCGGAGTAACGAAGCGGGGCATAATGGACTGGCTGTGGGTGCCACTTGCTCTATTCCATCTCAACGCACTAAGGGGGCAAAGCTGGTGCCTACTGAGGGAATCAAGGCTATCCTGAAAGAAAGGATGGGCTCGGAGGCCGCCCCCTGCAAGAATGCCATGAGTGGATTAAAAGAGGCACCAGGGACACAAGTGGACTTACCCCAATAGCAGGCGATCACAGACTTTTTCCCCCCATGGCTGCAGTGGCCAGAGGAACTCAGCTGACCTTCATTAATGAGGTAGGAGGAGAGGGGGGGCTGAATAACAGCATACAGCCCCTCTAAGCCGACGTGAGGGTATGATCCCCATTGACCTTACTAAATCTGAGGTGGGTGATCCTGGGGTCAAGCATTTGAGTCACGAATCACCAGAGGCAACACTTTTGGATGCCCTAACTCATGCTGATTCACAGACAGTACAGGAGTGGGGTATTACCCCAGTAGAGGAAGGGGAGTAGGCTGCAGACTATGGAAAGGACAACCTGGTGGTATTGGGACCGCCCCTTATGTGGGTGCAAACCTTGAAACAAAGGCCCTAATAGGAGGGAACTTTAGAGGATTCTTTGGATTTAGGGGACACATTTTCCCCTCTGTATCAGTGTGGGGTTTTTAGTATTGACAGGAATAATGGCGCTCAAGCTAATTCGCGCTGAGTTTATGTTATACTAGGAGTGTGAACGGTGCAAACCAGGTCAGGGGATATGCCCTAAAACCCCTGTGATGGTATGGATAGAAATCCACACAAATGAAGTAGGTACAGTCCCGGGCACACGTAACGAGGATATAATATCAGGAGAAATGTCTCATACTGCAGAAATGTAGAGGGTCTACACCAGAATGATAATCATAGGTGTTTAATATAGTAACAGAGCATAAGCAACCAGCCAAAACAAAAGCAACCAGCCGACACGTGTTTCGTCACAAAGGGTAGTAACCCGTGACTCTTCAGGGCTGGGGAGATACAAAACATAAGATAAACTGACAAGAAAGCAAACAAAAGATGTATAGGTCGAAATTAAAAATCATAAATACAAGTGGAAACCTGGTTACATAACTTACACACAAAATGACAATGAAAGATCTTTGCACCAAGATCAAAAGGTCGAGCTGTGAATGTGTAGAGGAAGAAAAATAAATGGAATTGCAGACCAAGAGGCGAAATAATCAGAACATGGTAAATGAGAAGCGACACAAGCCAATGTGATAAAATTGAAAAGGCAGCCTCTAAAGATAACAATCACGCACTAAGCGGAACGTGTTGGAAATACATGCAATGGAGGGCGCCCAGTCATGGCAACGAACAGGTTCTAAAAGCGGCTGTAAACGCAAAATCAGTGTTGGTGAAAAGTACTCAGGCAGAAGACCAGCTAGATAAACAAGGACTCCTAAATAGAGGATAGGTGACCCAGGGTTAAAAGGAGGACCTCTGGTACACAAAAGGTAAGACAAAACCGCATAGTGAACGAAATGGTGATCACGAGCAAGCTCCATTGTGAGCTGGACGAGTGTGAATGAAAGACATGCGGAGAAAGCGAAAGAACGATAAAGACACAGCCTAGTAGGTGGCTCTGGAGGGAATAGACGGCTGCCCTAAGTGTGTGCTACTAGTAGGTAAAAGAAAAAAAGGGGGAGAAAAAAAGGGTAGAGAAAATACCTGAAAGGCGGTGCCAACAAGGTGGATTCTATGGAGAGGAAAAGGAAAACGGTAAGCGAAAGGGGTGAGCTGGAAAAGGAAAAAATACGTACAGGGAAACTAAAGTGAAATCTTACCAAGTGACCGTTCAAGAATCCAAAACGGCAATGAGGAGCAGTGCGAACCACGGTAGGTGGACTGCTGCCAAATGTAAGGAAAGGAAGACGGATATCGCCGGGCGGCGGATAAGCCAATGAGGACTATTGACCTGAGAGAAAAAGGAAAATGGGAATGAAGTGAAGTGCCAAGTGTGGGAGGGAAAGGGGGAAGGGGAAAGACGAAAACACTAGAGTATCGAGGTGAAGAAGGCTTACCTTCAGAAAAGTCGATGCAGTCTGTGGCAACGAGATTAACCAAGTGCTAAGTAGCACAGGGGGGAATATAGAATTAGGAGTGCCAGGTCAGTAGTCCAGGACGACAACGGCGGATGCGCCGGAGTACAGGAAACTAGATAGTGAAAGAGGGGGAGAAAAGGTGTAAGCAGATACACCAGGGATAGTGAGCTAGCATAGGTTGGCTCGTGTGGAGAGGACTGAGTCGCTTACCTGGGAGAAGTGTTGTTCAGGAAGGAAAATGGTTCCGGAAGATGGCCGGAAGAGGAGGGGCGGAGGCGGGGTTATATAGGCAAGGTGGAGAAAGACTAGACCGCAGAAGGACAAAAGCAGAGGTGGGCTACACAGGACGCCATGTATAGAGTGTGCCGGTGTAGGAATTGGTGCTGTAAAAGGGATGTACGCCCCAAGTTGAAAGCAGAAAACAAGGAAAAAAGAAAATAACATAGACTGAAATAAAGAAAGAAAAAGGGAACAAACGTACATAAAATATAGACAAACCGATCGATGGAGGATGTTGAAAGGAGAGATGAAGGAGAAAATAGATGCAACATCTGAGAAAAAGTAGTGTAACTCCTGTGATATGGAGTGCATGTCAGATGCTCAAAACAGAGATGCTAAGACCTGGAGGGAAAAAAAACATAAAAGTAGTATACCATAATAAATAAATGCTCTCTGGATTACACGCATATACCAAAACTTCATGAGTAACACTGTGAGAGAAATACTCGCATGAAGCTTAGCCTAAAGCTAACAACCAAGTTACATGAGAAATAATTAAGGTGACCATAGTGGGCGCCGCTGTGACATGACGTTCACCCGAATAGTAAAGCGAAGTGACATTATACCAAAAGTAGTGACATGATAGCAACAATAGTGGGTGAGAATCGCACACGGTGACTAAAATCTCAAAACTCTATAATCAAATTAACAGATAGCTGTGAGATTCACGAAAATGTCTGGTTCATCAAATATTCCAACTGGAATAATGAGGTTCATGGTTCATGGAGTGGTCAGTAACCAGTGATTAATCCCCTAAAAAATAATGAAGCTCATGATCCGTGTTTAATCCGTGTTGCACCGTCTGAAGGCGCATAATCCATGTTGCTTCCAGACGTCTGAGCCTCAGTTCTCTGTTGCCTCCTCTGGCATTAGTGGCAGCCACATCAAATCCGAAGAACGAGAGGCGTTTTTGGAGGCTTGCGTGGGACAAGTGGCTGCGTGGACTGCCATGGGGTATCTGGAATCCTGGCGTTGGAGTGCTCTGATGTGTTCACCAATGCGTTCCTTCAATGGTCTGATGGTGCTTCCTACATACCATAGTTTACAGGTGCACTCTAGAATGTATATGACAAATTTAGTGTTACAATTGATGTTGCAATTGATCAGGTATTTCTTCTTGTTGATTGCTGTGAGATTTTTGATGCCATTCTGGGCAAATCTGCAGACACCACAACAACCACATTTAAAGAAACCCAGTGTGTGTGTTTTGAGCCATGAGTGGCTACTGTGAGGACGAGGTACAGTGGGACTGAGTCTCGTTTTAAGAGTTCTACCACGTCTATAGGTGATCCGAGGTCTCGTGGTGATTACATCTTTAAGCGTAACATCTGCTAGTAGTACACCCCAATGTTTGTTAAGACTCCTTTTTATGGCTAGACCCATGTCACTAAAATCGGTAATCAATCTAACTGGTTGATCCTGTTTGGTAACTGTGTTTTTGTCACCTAAAGTTTCATGTCTCTCTAACTTTTGGATTCTTTTCTCAGCTTTATTTATGGTATGTGCATCATAACCTCTAGCCTTGAACCTAGATTTCATGTTGGAGATGCATTTCTGGAATTCTGGTTCCTCACTGCAGTTCCTTCTGGCTCTAACGAATTCACCGTAGGGTATCCCTTGAAGTTGATTAGAGGGGTGGGAACTTTCTGCATGCAGGATGGCATTGCATGACGTCTCTTTCCTATATAGTCGACTATGTAGTGTGTTAGACTTGATGTAGAGTTCCACATCGAGAAATGTGATGCTCGACTTGCTACAGACATTCGTGAACCTCATGTTCATGTCATTGGAGTTAAGGTAAGTGAAAAACTCTTCTAGTTTGTCTTGGGACCCTGACCATAGCAGAAGGCAGTCATCAATGTAGCGTCCCCAATAGATTATGCAGTCAACCCATGGAGCTCCCTTGATACCCCAGATCCAAATGGATTCTAGAACACCCATGTAGAGATTGGCAAATGATGGGGAAAATTTGGAGCCCATAGCTACGCCTTTGGTCTGCTTGTACCATACATTGTCGTAGAGGAAGAAGTTATTATTGAGAATGATGTCCATCATGGCAATCAACATGTTAGTGTGTTGCCAAAGTGTGGCTGGCCTGTTGTGTAGAAGGCTGGTGATGGCTTTGAGACCAACCTCTGGTTCAATGGTAGTGTAGAGAGAAACCACATCTAAGGTCGCTAAAGTCATGTCCGGTTGCCATTGGACATCAGCTAGGATGCTCAAGATATGTTTAGTGTCCTGTATGTATGAGGGTAAATTCTTGACCATGGGGCCCAGAAAGAGGTCAACATATTGGGCAAGTCTCTCTGTGGGTCCGCCTATACCTGATACTATGGGTCTACCAGCAGGAAAAGGGCCCGGTTTGTGTATCTTAGGAAGGGTATACAGCCAAGGGAATGCAGGTCTGTGTACCTTCAAATAAAGAAGTTCCTGATCGTCAATAAGACCTAAAGTATGCCAATCAGAAAGGTATTTGTTGATCTTAACAATGAGGGTACCAGTGGGATTTTGATTCAATTGTTCATAACAGGAGGTGTTCTCTAGTTGAGTAAGGATTTCCTTGTAATAATCAGCGTGGTTCATAACCACAACATTCCCTCCTTTGTCGGCCTCTTTGATTATTAAATCAGGAGTGGAACTTAATGTTTTTAGAGCCACCCGTTCTTCTCTACGTAAGTTGTCTTTGGTCCTATGTTTCGAGTGAAGAGTTTTCTTTTCATGTTTGTCTATGTCCGTGAGAACTAGGTTGTAAAAGATATCCACAGAATTGCCCCCTGGGAGAATAGGAGTCCATCTAGACTTCGTCTTGAGACCACTGTTAAGAGTGAGGTCTGTGTCAATATCTAGTTCCAGAAGAAGATCTTCCATATTCATGGGAGGGTCGTCCATGTCCGTAAGGGACAGGAGTAAATGGGTGTCTTGAATATCTTTGATACTTTGTACACCCAAAGAATTGTCTGTGCAGATATTCTTGATGGTCTTAGTGGTGGTAGGGAAACTACTGAAATGTTTCCTGATCTTAAGACCCCTAATAAATTTAAAGAGGTCTATTTTGTGTCTACAGGTGTCTCCTTGTTCATGGGGATTGAAACTTAAGCCTCTGCTAAGAAGTGAGATCATCCCACTGTTCAGAGTATGTGATGAAAGGTTAACTACCTGCACACCTTGATCTTGTGAATCTATTTGTTTTTCCCGTCCCCAGACCTTAGTTTCTTCTTGTACTCTTCTGAGTCCTGACCTCTTCCCTCTACGGGTTTTCTGTCTTGGCCTCCTAGTCTTTGTTGTGTCCGGTTCTCCCTTCGTATCGTTAGGACCTCTCGTAAAAAAGATGATTTATTGAGGGTAGATCTGTTCAGGTCGTTTGTTGGGTTATCAGGTTCACTGTCACTGCTGGCAATGGTGTTGAGAGAGGTGGAACTGGATGAGATGGATGAAATGTCCGGTCTAATTGGTTTGTTACCAGGTGTGGCGGTCTGAAGTAACTGATCGTATTTTCTAGCGAAAGTAAAAACACGTCCCTCTCTGTAGTCAGCTTCGTCTCTTTTTAATTGTCTGGTTTTTCTGTCTTTTATTTCGTTCTGGTGTTTGGACAGGATATCATTTAAGATGACATAATTCTTTTCTGTAGCTTCTTTTAAATCTAGGTCTGCAATTTCTTTTTCTAAGTTGGAAATTTCAATCTGGAGATTTGCTACTTTGCGTTCTGCGTTCTCTATTAATATGTTGATAAGTGTGTTTGAGTTAGAAGTGAGAGTTTCTTCCCATTTGCCTAAAAGATCATCGTCCAAATCATCAAATGTGGGAAAAATCTGGGAGCGAAGTCCTCTTGGGACCCTGTTAAGTCTCAGATATTGTTTTAAGGTGGCACTGTCCCACCATCTGGAATTCTCTGTTCTCTTTAATCTCTCTAGTCTTACGAATTTCTCTTTGAGACCTTCTCTACGTAATGGGTTTCCACTGGTGGATGCTGCATTAATAGTGATACCTTTGGATAAGTTGTCAAAGAGTTCTGATGCGACCCTGTCTCTATCCATAGCCTAATCAACAGATAGCAATGAAATGGATATTTGAAGCGCTGCGACTGCCTTTCCTGAAACCATAAAGTATGTATCAGTGTGGGGTTTTTAGTATTGACAGGAATAATGGCGCTCAAGCTAATTCGCGCTGAGTTTATGTTATACTAGGAGTGTGAACGGTGCAAACCAGGTCAGGGGATATGCCCTAAAACCCCTGTGATGGTATGGATAGAAATCCACACAAATGAAGTAGGTACAGTCCCGGGCACACGTAACGAGGATATAATATCAGGAGAAATGTCTCATACTGCAGAAATGTAGAGGGTCTACACCAGAATGATAATCATAGGTGTTTAATATAGTAACAGAGCATTAGCAACCAGCCAAAACAAAAGCAACCAGCCGACACGTGTTTCGTCACAAAGGGTAGTAACCCGTGACTCTTCAGGGCTGGGGAGATACAAAACATAAGATAAACTGACAAGAAAGCAAACAAAAGATGTATAGGTCGAAATTAAAAATCATAAATACAAGTGGAAACCTGGTTACATAACTTACACACAAAATGACAATGAAAGATCTTTGCACCAAGATCAAAAGGTCGAGCTGTGAATGTGTAGAGGAAGAAAAATAAATGGAATTGCAGACCAAGAGGCGAAATAATCAGAACATGGTAAATGAGAAGCGACACAAGCCAATGTGATAAAATTGAAAAGGCAGCCTCTAAAGATAACAATCACGCACTAAGCGGAACGTGTTGGAAATACATGCAATGGAGGGCGCCCAGTCATGGCAACGAACAGGTTCTAAAAGCGGCTGTAAACGCAAAATCAGTGTTGGTGAAAAGTACTCAGGCAGAAGACCAGCTAGATAAACAAGGACTCCTAAATAGAGGATAGGTGACCCAGGGTTAAAAGGAGGACCTCTGGTACACAAAAGGTAAGACAAAACCGCATAGTGAACGAAATGGTGATCACGAGCAAGCTCCATTGTGAGCTGGACGAGTGTGAATGAAAGACATGCGGAGAAAGCGAAAGAACGATAAAGACACAGCCTAGTAGGTGGCTCTGGAGGGAATAGACGGCTGCCCTAAGTGTGTGCTACTAGTAGGTAAAAGAAAAAAAGGGGGGAGAAAAAAGGGTAGAGAAAATACCTGAAAGGCGGTGCCAACAAGGTGGATTCTATGGAGAGGAAAAGGAAAACGGTAAGCGAAAGGGGTGAGCTGGAAAAGGAAAAAATACGTACAGGGAAACTAAAGTGAAATCTTACCAAGTGACCGTTCAAGAATCCAAAACGGCAATGAGGAGCAGTGCGAACCACGGTAGGTGGACTGCTGCCAAATGTAAGGAAAGGAAGACGGATATCGCCGGGCGGCGGATAAGCCAATGAGGACTATTGACCTGAGAGAAAAAGGAAAATGGGAATGAAGTGAAGTGCCAAGTGTGGGAGGGAAAGGGGGAAGGGGAAAGACGAAAACACTAGAGTATCGAGGTGAAGAAGGCTTACCTTCAGAAAAGTCGATGCAGTCTGTGGCGACGAGATTAACCAAGTGCTAAGTAGCACAGGGGGAATATAGAATTAGGAGTGCCAGGTCAGTAGTCCAGGACGACAACGGCGGATGCGCCGGAGTACAGGAAACTAGATAGTGAAAGAGGGGGAGAAAAGGTGTAAGCAGATACACCAGGGATAGTGAGCTAGCATAGGTTGGCTCGTGTGGAGAGGACTGAGTCGCTTACCTGGGAGAAGTGTTGTTCAGGAAGGAAAATGGTTCCGGAAGATGGCCGGAAGAGGAGGGGCGGAGGCGGGGTTATATAGGCAAGGTAGAGAAAGACTAGACCGCAGAAGGACAAAAGCAGAGGTGGGCTACACAGGACGCCATGTATAGAGTGTGCCGGTGTAGGAATTGGTGCTGTAAAAGGGATGTACGCCCCAAGTTGAAAGCAGAAAACAAGGAAAAAAGAAAATAACATAGACTGAAATAAAGAAAGAAAAAGGGAACAAACGTACATAAAATATAGACAAACCGATCGATGGAGGATGTTGAAAGGAGAGATGAAGGAGAAAATAGTTGCAACATCTGAGAAAAAGTAGTGTAACTCCTGTGATATGGAGTGCATGTCAGATGCTCAAAACAGAGATGCTAAGACCTGGAGGGAAAAAAAAACATAAAAGTAGTATACCATAATAAATAAATGCTCTCTGGATTACACGCATATACCAAAACTTCATGAGTAACACTGTGAGAGAAATACTCGCATGAAGCTTAGCCTAAAGCTAACAACCAAGTTACATGAGAAATAATTAAGGTGACCATAGTGGGCGCTGCTGTGACATGACGTTCACCCGAATAGTAAAGCGAAGTGACATTATACCAAAAGTAGTGACATGATAGCAACAATAGTGGGTGAGAATCGCACAAGGTGCCTAAAATCTCAAAACTCTATAATCAAATTAACAGATAGCTGTGAGATTCACGAAAATGTCTGGTTCATCAAATATTCCAACTGGAATAATGAGGTTCATGGTTCATGGAGTGGTCAGTAACCAGTGATTAATCCCTAAAAAATAATGAAGCTCATGATCCGTGTTTAATCCGTGTTGCACCGTCTGAAGGCGCATAATCCATGTTGCTTCCAGACGTCTGAGCCTCAGTTCTCTGTTGCCTCCTCTGGCATTAGTGGCAGCCACATCAAATCCGAAGAACGAGAGGCGTTTTTGGAGGCTTGCGTGGGACAAGTGGCTGCGTGGACTGCCATGGGGTATCTGGAATCCTGGCGTTGGAGTGCTCTGATGTGTTCACCAATGCGTTCCTTCAATGGTCTGATGGTGCTTCCTACATACCATAGTTTACAGGTGCACTCTAGAATGTATATGACAAATTTAGTGTTACAATTGATGTTGCAATTGATCAGGTATTTCTTCTTGTTGATTGCTGTGAGATTTTTGATGCCATTCTGGGCAAATCTGCAGACACCACAACAACCACATTTAAAGAAACCCAGTGTGTGTGTTTTGAGCCATGAGTGGCTACTGTGAGGACGAGGTACAGTGGGACTGAGTCTCGTTTAAGAGTTCTACCACGTCTATAGGTGATCCGAGGTCTCGTGGTGATTACATCTTTAAGCGTAACATCTGCTAGTAGTACACCCCAATGTTTGTTAAGACTCCTTTTTATGGCTAGACCCATGTCACTAAAATCGGTAATCAATCTAACTGGTTGATCCTGTTTGGTAACTGTGTTTTTGTCACCTAAAGTTTCATGTCTCTCTAACTTTTGGATTCTTTTCTCAGCTTTATTTATGGTATGTGCATCATAACCTCTAGCCTTGAACCTAGATTTCATGTTGGAGATGCATTTCTGGAATTCTGGTTCCTCACTGCAGTTCCTTCTGGCTCTAACGAATTCACCGTAGGGTATCCCTTGAAGTTGATTAGAGGGGTGGGAACTTTCTGCATGCAGGATGGCATTGCATGACGTCTCTTTCCTATATAGTCGACTATGTAGTGTGTTAGACTTGATGTAGAGTTCCACATCGAGAAATGTGATGCTCGACTTGCTACAGACATTCGTGAACCTCATGTTCATGTCATTGGAGTTAAGGTAAGTGAAAAACTCTTCTAGTTTGTCTTGGGACCCTGACCATAGCAGAAGGCAGTCATCAATGTAGCGTCCCCAATAGATTATGCAGTCAACCCATGGAGCTCCCTTGATACCCCAGATCCAAATGGATTCTAGAACACCCATGTAGAGATTGGCAAATGATGGGGAAAATTTGGAGCCCATAGCTACGCCTTTGGTCTGCTTGTACCATACATTGTCGTAGAGGAAGAAGTTATTATTGAGAATGATGTCCATCATGGCAATCAACATGTTAGTGTGTTGCCAAAGTGTGGCTGGCCTGTTGTGTAGAAGGCTGGTGATGGCTTTGAGACCAACCTCTGGTTCAATGGTAGTGTAGAGAGAAACCACATCTAAGGTCGCTAAAGTCATGTCCGGTTGCCATTGGACATCAGCTAGGATGCTCAAGATATGTTTAGTGTCCTGTATGTATGAGGGTAAATTCTTGACCATGGGGCCCAGAAAGAGGTCAACATATTGGGCAAGTCTCTCTGTGGGTCCGCCTATACCTGATACTATGGGTCTACCAGCAGGAAAAGGGCCCGGTTTGTGTATCTTAGGAAGGGTATACAGCCAAGGGAATGCAGGTCTGTGTACCTTCAAATAAAGAAGTTCCTGATCGTCAATAAGACCTAAAGTATGCCAATCAGAAAGGTATTTGTTGATCTTAACAATGAGGGTACCAGTGGGATTTTGATTCAATTGTTCATAACAGGAGGTGTTCTCTAGTTGAGTAAGGATTTCCTTGTGATAATCAGCGTGGTTCATAACCACAACATTCCCTCCTTTGTCGGCCTCTTTGATTATTAAATCAGGAGTGGAACTTAATGTTTTTAGAGCCACCCGTTCTTCTCTACGTAAGTTGTCTTTGGTCCTATGTTTCGAGTGAAGAGTTTTCTTTTCATGTTTGTCTATGTCCGTGAGAACTAGGTTGTAAAAGATATCCACAGAATTGCCCCCTGGGAGAATAGGAGTCCATCTAGACTTCGTCTTGAGACCACTGTTAAGAGTGAGGTCTGTGTCAATATCTAGTTCCAGAAGAAGATCTTCCATATTCATGGGAGGGTCGTCCATGTCCGTAAGGGACAGGAGTAAATGGGTGTCCTGAATATCTTTGATACTTTGTACACCCAAAGAATTGTCTGTGCAGATATTCTTGATGGTCTTAGTGGTGGTAGGGAAACTACTGAAATGTTTCCTGATCTTAAGACCCCTAATAAATTTAAAGAGGTCTATTTTGTGTCTACAGGTGTCTCCTTGTTCATGGGGATTGAAACTTAAGCCTCTGCTAAGAAGTGAGATCATCCCACTGTTCAGAGTATGTGATGAAAGGTTAACTACCTGCACACCTTGATCTTGTGAATCTATTTGTTTTTCCCGTCCCCAGACCTTAGTTTCTTCTTGTACTCTTCTGAGTCCTGACCTCTTCCCTCTACGGGTTTTCTGTCTTGGCCTCCTAGTCTTTGTTGTGTCCGGTTCTCCCTTCGTATCGTTAGGACCTCTCGTAAAAAAGATGATTTATTGAGGGTAGATCTGTTCAGGTCGTTTGTTAGGTTATCAGGTTCACTGTCACTGCTGGCAATGGTGTTGAGAGAGGTGGAACTGGATGAGATGGATGAAATGTCCGGTCTAATTGGTTTGTTACCAGGTGTGGCGGTCTGAAGTAACTGATCGTATTTTCTAGCGAAAGTAAAAACACGTCCCTCTCTGTAGTCAGCTTCGTCTCTTTTTAATTGTCTGGTTTTTCTGTCTTTTATTTCGTTCTGGTGTTTGGACAGGATATCATTTAAGATGACATAATTCTTTTCTGTAGCTTCTTTTAAATCTAGGTCTGCAATTTCTTTTTCTAAGTTGGAAATTTCAATCTGGAGATTTGCTACTTTGCGTTCTGCGTTCTCTATTAATATGTTGATAAGTGTGTTTGAGTTAGAAGTGAGAGTTTCTTCCCATTTGCCTAAAAGATCATCGTCCAAATCATCAAATGTGGGAAAAATCTGGGAGCGAAGTCCTCTTGGGACCCTGTTAAGTCTCAGATATTGTTTTAAGGTGGCACTGTCCCACCATCTGGAATTCTCTGTTCTCTTTAATCTCTCTAGTCTTACGAATTTCTCTTTGAGACCTTCTCTACGTAATGGGTTTCCACTGGTGGATGCTGCATTAATAGTGATACCTTTGGATAAGTTGTCAAAGAGTTCTGATGCGACCCTGTCTCTATCCATAGCCTAATCAACAGATAGCAATGAAATGGATATTTGAAGCGCTGCGGCTGCCTTTCCTGAAACCATAAAGTATGTATCAGTGTGGGGTTTTTAGTATTGACAGGAATAATGGCGCTCAAGCTAATTCGCGCTGAGTTTATGTTATACTAGGAGTGTGAACGGTGCAAACCAGGTCAGGGGATATGCCCTAAAACCCCTGTGATGGTATGGATAGAAATCCACACAAATGAAGTAGGTACAGTCCCGGGCACACGTAACGAGGATATAATATCAGCGATATCCGTCTTCCTTTCCTTACATTTGGCAGCAGTCCACCTACCGTGGTTCGCACTGCTCCTCATTGCCGTTTTGGATTCTTGAACGGTCACTTGGTAAGATTTCACTTTAGTTTCCCTGTACGTATTTTTTCCTTTTCCAGCTCACCCCTTTCGCTTACCGTTTTCCTTTTCCTCTCCATAGAATCCACCTTGTTGGCACCGCCTTTCAGGTATTTTCTCTACCCTTTTTTTCTCCCCCCTTTTTTTCTTTTACCTACTAGTAGCACACACTTAGGGCAGCCGTCTATTCCCTCCAGAGCCACCTACTAGGCTGTGTCTTTATCGTTCTTTCGCTTTCTCCGCATGTCTTTCATTCACACTCGTCCAGCTCACAATGGAGCTTGCTCGTGATCACCATTTCGTTCACTATGCGGTTTTGTCTTACCTTTTGTGTACCAGAGGTCCTCCTTTTAACCCTGGGTCACCTATCCTCTATTTAGGAGTCCTTGTTTATCTAGCTGGTCTTCTGCCTGAGTACTTTTCACCAACACTGATTTTGCGTTTACAGCCGCTTTTAGAACCTGTTCGTTGCCATGACTGGGTGCCCTCCATTGCATGTATTTCCAACACGTTCCGCTTAGTGCGTGATTGTTATCTTTAGAGGCTGCCTTTTCAATTTTATCACATTGGCTTGTGTCGCTTCTCATTTACCATGTTCTGATTATTTCGCCTCTTGGTCTGCAATTCCATTTATTTTTCTTCCTCTACACATTCACAGCTCAACCTTTTGATCTTGGTGCAAAGATCTTTCATTGTCATTTTGTGTGTAAGTTATGTAACCAGGTTTCCACTTGTATTTATGATTTTTAATTTCGACCTATACATCTTTTGTTTGCTTTCTTGTCAGTTTATCTTATGTTTTGTATCTCCCCAGCCCTGAAGAGTCACGGGTTACTACCCTTTGTGACGAAACACGTGTCGGCTGGTTGCTTTTGTTTTGGCTGGTTGCTTATGCTCTGTTACTATATTAAACACCTATGATTATCATTCTGGTGTAGACCCTCTACATTTCTGCAGTATGAGACATTTCTCCTGATATTATATCCTCGTTACGTGTGCCCGGGACTGTACATTTTCCCCTCTGACCGATTGCTCTGGCATGAGTAATGCAGAATCCGAAGGGAAGAGCGCTTCGCTGTCCTCCAGCTCCATCCCTAGCAGCCAGTTTGATGGCCCCGTCATGGTGATTCATAGGAGGAAAAATCTCAGGCAAAGCAGAGAGGGCGCCCCGCAGGGCCAGGTTAAGGATGGCCCGAAGAAACAAGCAAACGCCGCCTTAAAATGGGACTATTCAGCCACGCAAAAATCTTATGTGGAGACCAATATGGAGGCCAAAGGGGGACAAATTAGTCAAGACCCGGAAGAACCAACCTTGAAATTGATATACAAATCAATCAAATATCATCAAGAAGAGACGCGGTTGGATGGTAAAAAAACCCGCCTAGCGACAAAGAAACTTCAAGGGGCTGTTAGAAAGGTGGCGAAAGCCTGCACTGAAATCAGTGAGAGATTATAATAATAATATTAACTGCCGTAGATGAATGAACGGCAGGCCTGGAGGATGATGTGGCAAGAAGCCAAAACCAGACAGAGGCTCAAGGATCTCAAATAGCGGACATGCAGTGGAAACTAGAAGACTATAAAAATTGACTACGGCATAGCAATTTGAGAATCTTAGGCATTGAAGAAGGTGTAGAAGGGGGTGATATTAGAGCCTATGTATTGAGGTTGATGAAGGGGGCTTTCCTGGAGCTCCAGCAGTGGTATTGGGACATGGAAATTCAGCGAGTGAATCGTCATCCACTTACGACTAAAAAGCCCAGGCAGGACCACTCTGGTGGTGCGCAGCTGCCAAGAGCCATTATAGTCTACTTCCGAAACTTTCTACTTCGTGAAGCAGTGGTTGCCAAAGCTTGCCCTGATTCCAAGCAGTCTTACGAGGGTCAATCTTTTTTCACGCGGCCCAACTTCTGCCATATAACAGTGGAAAGGCAATGGCGGCTACGGCAACTGATTCAACCTCGTCAAGCACTAGGAGCTGAAGCTTACTCATTAAACCCAGCTCGCCTGAAAATAATATATAACAAGGTGAGAGTCTTCAAATCCGAAATAAAGGCGAAGGAATTCATAGACGAAATACGGAAATAGAGACGGATCAAGAATAATGAACTGAATTCATAACTTGTGATTATTGGGCACATGGGGTACTACAAAAGTAGTATACAAGGTTGATGCTTCCTGACGTATAGGTTTCTTAATATATGTAGGGGCACAGGCACCATCACCTAGACCTCACTTGGGGGGTCATTAGGATGGCGGGCGGACTTTAGTCCGCCCGCCAACCCAGTGGTAACGGGACCGGCCGCCTGCCATGCAGCGGTCCCGCACCCCTGATTAGGATGCGACCGCCACCCTGGCAGTCGCATTCCACAGATTAACATTGCGACGGCCGCCGCAATGTCAATTTCACATGTTGTGCATTTCCATGCACAAAGTGGCAGGCACCGCGCAGTGCCTGCCACCTTGTGCATGGGAATGGAGGGGGGTACCATGGGTACCCCCAAGTGCACCCCACACGCCCCCACCCTCCCGGGGGCCTGCAATGGGCCCCCAAAGCTATTCCCAGCCAGCCTTCCCTTGGCTGCATCGCCGCCATGGAAAGGCCTGTGACCGCACACATGCTAATATGGATGGCGGTGCCTGCTAGGCACCGCCACCATATCAGGGGCCAAGTCTGCCCGGCCGGCAATCGGAACGATTGCCGACCGGTGGAAAAGCGGCGGACGCACTTTGTGTCCGCTGCGATACCCCCGCCATTATAATATGGCGGGGGTATTACTCATTGCGATGCCGTAACAGTCACCACCGCCGACTTGGCGGTGGTGAACGTTACGACATCCTAATGACCCCCTTGGTCTGTTTGCCTCATTGATTGGGTGGAGTGGTGGGATGGGATGGGGGACGGGAGGGGATGGGGAGGGCCTCATCGGGGGTAGAGTGGGGGAAGGGGTGGGAACAGGGGGAGAAAATAGGGCATGATGAGATTTAGGAGATTCCATGATAAATGTAGTGATCATATTTTTGGGGAGGAGCAGAGCATTTAACAAAGGCGAAAGGTATGATTGGAAGGCAGTAATAAGTCTATTATGACTAATTTACGAATAGCATCAGTAAACATCTGTGGTTTAAATGATCCTGGCAAGCGGCGCAAGGTTGCAGAGGATTTAAATATTTTGCGCTCCGATATTGTCTGCCTCCTGGAAACACACATTGCGGGGACAAATAAAAGGGTGCTAAAGGAGCTAGGATATAACCTTATAGCCCACACGATGCAGGGTACTAGAACAAGAGGTGTGGCTATTTTAACTCAGAAGAAAGAGATCTTATGTAAAAGGAAACTGACCGATCAATACAGACATTGGGCTACTGTGGAACTATATAACACCATATTCTCTTTCACTATGTGCTCAGCATACGACCATCTGGGGACGATCCCGAGTTATTTGATTTTTTTAATCATGAGCTTTGCAAATTGGCCAACTCCGATTATAATGTGCGGTGATATGAATATCAATGGGATCAGTGGGCTATGGGGTAATAGTTCAGGAAAGTATGTTGGCTGCAAGCCCAAAGTCTACAGAGTCCTCACTCACCTGGTCCAGGGCAATGGGCTTATAGATGTCTGGCCGAACTTCAAGCTGCCAGATTCAGGGAGCACTTATTTCTCGGCCCCACACAAGACAGTTGCCCGATTGGAGTACTTTTTTGTTTCTCAAAGCATAATAGGGAATTGCTGTATTGAAAAATATCCTCAGTTAATGTCAGGCCACAACCCCCTTGTGTTAGGAATGATACACATGGCGGAGAGAGTATACAACAAAATTGGACCTTTGAAAGGGGGTTGATGGTCGATAAGGGCTATATTACTCACATGGATAGAGGATTTTATGGGAATAAATAGAGGTAATGCTTGTATTGGTGTGGTTTGGGATGCCTTTAAGGCAGGTATTCGGGGAGAGACACTGAGTTTTAGTCTGTACCATAGTAAAAAGCAACACCAACAGCAGAATGACCTGTACCAAAAATTAATGACAATAGAAGAAGAACTAGTTGGGACAATAGAAGCCGGGATAGCTATAGAGAACATAACGGCGAGGCTTTCCCTAGCCAAATCAGCAATAGGGGAGGTAACCATAGCAAGAGTAACAGAGAAGTACATGACGCAGCGTGCAGAATGCTATGAGGACAGTGAGCGGGTGGGGCACACATTGCCAGTGTGTATAAGGCAGAAAACTGTGCGTAATGAGATAGGAGCAATTGAAAATGAGAGAGGAAGTCTGGTAACCACAGCTCCGGGAACCCGGGAAGAATTTCATGGGTTTTATGAAATGACTCGGAGAGGGAAGTTGAGGAGAATGCAATTAGGGAATATCTAGAGCCCGACTGTAAAGAGAAATTCTCCCAGGAGGATCAGGAAGCTCTGGAAGCCCCTTTTACAGCTGAGGAAATATTCATGGCACTTAGTGAGTTCTCAGCGGGTAAGGCACCGGGACCGGACCGAATCCTGCTGGAGTTCTATCAAGTGTTTTGTGCATCCCTCAGGTCCGATTTTATTTGCACCCTTAGCCAGGTTCATATGGGGGAATCTCTCCCGCAGTCATGGGCACGGGCTAGTAGTATTGTGGTTTTGAAGAAAGGGAAGCCGGCTACAGACCTAGGATCATACCGGCCTATCAATCTTTTGAACAGTTAGGCAAAAATATATTCTAAGGTTTTAGCGAACCAGCTGAGCCCGGTCATCTCTCCCAGGCACCATGGTTTTATACCTGGCAGGGGGACCACGGACCATGTTAAATGGGTTATTACGCTCTTTGATGCCACCTCGGTCGAGGGAGACCCTATGGCACTCATATTTATAGATGCAGAAAAAGCATTTGACAGGGTCTCCTGGGACTTCTTGTGGGCCATTCTTGAATGGCTCACGTTGAGAAAGGGCTTCATCAAGGCTCTGCCCATGTTGTATGCAGCGCCTACAGCTAGACTAATAATGATGGGAGGGCAAGCGGAGGAACTCAAGATCAAAAGAGGGACTAGACAGGGATGCCTCTGTTCTCCGCTACTGTTTGCCTGTTACATTGACCCACATATACGGAGAATCGATGTGATACCAGGTATTAAGCCCATTTGTTTTCAAGGGTTTGAAACCAAGATTTTGGGTTATGCGGATGATCTAGCAGTCGTCACACTGCTCCTGGAGGTGGCACTGGCAGAAATCATGAAAGAAACTTCGGCTTTTGGGAAGATCTCATGGTACTTACTTAACCAACATAAAACCCAAATCGTAATCAATGAACACCTGGAACTAGCTGACAACCGGGTAGTTCAATCCACATTCTATTTAGGGAATAATATATCGTCCAATATAGAACAGGTTGTAGAATTTAACCTAGCCCCCGACATACAGAAAGAGTCGCAAGACTTTGACAGGATGAATAACCTTCATCTGGCAATAGTCAGCCGCTGTAATGTTGCTAAAATGATCTTCCTCCCTAATGTGCTATTCCTGTTTAGATCAATACACTTGGTATTTGAGAAATCTTGGTTTAGGAAGTTGGAGGGGATGATCAGTAGATTCAAATGGGGATATGGGAAGACCAGGCGGGCCCTGAAATATATGACCCTTCCTAGGGAGAGAGCCGGCTGGGCCGTCACTGACTTCAATTTATACCATCCTGACGGCCCTCCAGTACATGTGTGGATTATTTGGGGGAAATCCGCTGGATCCTTGGAACTGGGGGAGGGTGCCTGATATCTATGAGTTACTGGTAGGGAAAGATGCTAAAAACCTTCTTTTGAAGTTCAGTGAGCCCAGCTATTACAAGAAGGTAAGGTTTAAGACCCTCCTGGTGGCTTTCTGGGTGTGGGGGACGCTGAAGAGAAAGACAGGGATAGGTAGAATGAATTATTACACCCCACTCTTCATGAATCCATCCCTCCCAGCAGTTTTTCATGAAAGTACAATGAAACGGTTCAGCGACTTAGGGGTGGTGACGATCAAGGACTTGTTTAGCACAGCTGGGTTTAAGTCATTCACTGAGATTCAGGATAGCCACAGGGTTGATGCGGCCAGACGATCTAGAGAGGCAGGCAGATAAATGGGATCAAAGGGGGGTTAGCAGCTCGGGGCAGATGAAGACCAGCCTCACTTCATGTTTCTTGTCATGTCGGTGACCAGAATTTGTATCTCTACAGCTTGGCTGCACCCTATGGCCCCCTCCTTTTGCCAATGGCTTGCCCGACTCCTTTCTACCTTTAACCTGGGGAAAGGAATTTACAAACGAAAAGGCCGGAGTGCTAGAAAATTGGGGAAAACTATATGGGCACTGATTTATCAATGGTAGACCTAGGTTGCGAGGGGAACCTGATGCAGTATAGATCTGTTTTATTGTACATAACTCAATGGTGTTATATCAATTGTGAAAGCTCCCACCTCTGTTTTTACTGTGAATCTCCTTCTGCACTTATTTATTTATGTATGTATCTCTTTCTTTGCCCAACACAAAATCTTCAATAAAAATATATATATTTTTTTTAAAGAAAGGAAGGGGAATACTTTTATAATATGATCAATCTTGCTGTATTACTTGTATGGTGAGTTCTATAAAATGAAACTTCTCCATGGAAAAAATGTAACAGAGTTGTGTTGCCCATTACCCAGGGTATCACTCTGAAGTTTTTTCATTTGCAAAATAATAAAACATTTTTAATTAGGGTCTTTAGGAGAGTGGTTTGTGTATCAGGTTGAAGACCAAGGGGGTTATTACCAACTACCACCACCCTGCGGGTCCGCCCGCCGTCTTCCGAGTGTGGTGGTCAGGCTGCCCCAGGACCGCCGCCTCTGCCAGGATCCTTCTGCAGTGCCGGTGTGGAGAGGGGCAGGAATATGCTGGCGGTGCCAATGCCGGCACCACTGAGCATATTCTAAGTTGCATTTCCATCACCCATTTCATGGCGGTGAGCCCTCCATGAAAAGGGTGGCGCACAAGGGTGGCAAGTAAGGGGGCCATAGGCCCCCAGGGGAATTTGCCGATGGTGTGCATCCGGAGGGGGGACATGTTGTGCTCCCCTATATTTCCACCTTTGTTCCTGCACTGTGTGGCATGCATGACATGGTGCATGCCACACTGTGCAGGAAAGTTTAGAAGGTGCTGTCACGGTGGCGGGCTGCTTGTTTCAGGTTGAAGACCAAGCGGCTTTAGCAGCAGTTTCCTGCCGCTAAAGCGGCGATAACGTTATTGCCGTTCTTGATAATATGGCCCAATCTCTTTTGTGAGAGCAAAACAGTTGAAATGCAATGTATATATGGTTAGGTCACCAAACATGCAGAGGAAACTGATTCATTTGTGATTAAAATATTTTACAATATAAATTCATAATGGCCAAAATGTGAATTGTAATTGTATTTATATAGTGCTTACTACCACTTATGAGGCGTTGAAACACATTTTGGAGAGTAGCACGCTACTCTGGAACACAAAAAGGATTAGTGGTGGATTAGTATAGAGAAATATACCGCAAATTTAATTTGGCTGTCCACAGAGAGAGGACCTGACATGCAGGGACCCCTATCTTTCCAGCGTGCCTTGAAACTAGTTGCGGTCTGCCCGCTCCTGCTGCATCAACAAATACTCTAATCAGCTGAGATGGAGAAAGAATTTGACCTGCAGTGATCCCCTATGCTGAAGGCATTACAGGGAGTCAAGTTTACCAGAGAGTGTGCTCTTGTGAATATATTTTTATGGAAAAACCTGGCGTCCGGACTTAGAGGTTCTTTGATCTACCTAGTCCTGAAGAGACCTATGAAATAAGTTGGGCCGAAACTTGTTGACAGTATCTGAAGGAGTTGTTTGCAAAATATAAGAAGCAATGAAATTATATGGACTTAAAAAATTCGAAAGGGCATTATTGGCCAAAATTGTGATTTTTGAGGACTACCTCCATAGGAATTACATGGTGAATGAATTATGCAACCACGTTTTGGAATACAAGAAAGGAACAAGACATCCTTGAAAGAATTTAAGATTTGGTTTAGTTTTGTGATACATGTTGAAAGGTGATGGGGTTGATAATATTTATGTATTTGTTTTAAACTTTGCTCCAGGGACTTGTTTGTTAAGTGGAGACATTACATAGACAATTAAGTAAAATAAACAGTTTGATATGCTTGAGTCTAAGGAACCAGTGTTAAATTGAATTATTTCACTGAGGCATAAGTCAATATTATGATTTATCCCCACAGGATACCATTTTTATGTTTTGAATGTTTGTAGCCCAGGCATTGTGGCGTTAGTTGGATATTCACAAGAACGTGTGATAATCATCGCAAAAGTTACTTAACGCAACCTTAAACATCGCAGTCCATCGCGGGAAATTTACGCCGTGCTAACCAAGTATTCACAACACGGCGGTACCATGCGATAGTCCCCAGATAACCCGACAACTGTCCGCGTAAAAATCAACGCAACGCCTCAAAATTGCGAAACACGAACGCAAAAATAGCTGCGATGAGGCCAAGCGCAATACAAAAAGCAGCGAAAACCAGCCACAGGCTTGCAAGTCACACGCGTCAGGCGGGAACAAACACCATAAAAGCAGACCAAACAAACGGTGAGATGACAACGTCCGAGCACAACCCCCCAGCTGTGATGCAGAACAAATGACCATTGTCCAAATCCAACAGTCAGTTCCCCACAAACAGCCACAATGTACATTGCCATGCATTCAGCAGGTACCCTGCGCCAATGCAGAAACAAACATGGAACACACTGTGAAACCGCATCTCCTCTTTACATTGCAGAGGGACAAACAACACCCCCTGCACACCGACATGCCATGTCCATGACCAAACAATAATGGAACCACGGACCAATGTAGGGGCAGTGACTCCCCCCACGTACATGTCACCCATGTCACGGGACTTGAGTCACAGGGTGCATCCCTGCATCATGGCGGCACATAACAGACCCCAAAAGAAGCCCACTTGTCACTTGAAGGCCACAAATGACAGTCAAAATGGAATGGACTGGGACACACGTGAAACGCTGAAGTGTGGGATACCGTAACAACTGTGATACACAGTACTGGCATTACTAAAACGCGACACCCTAAACAGCCTCACTGCACAGAGGTGACACACCCACCATCCATAAACAAATCCCAAAATCTGCAGCACAACATGTCGCGCCCACACATGTCTGAGTGAAGTGCATGTACAGATGAGTGACATGCATGCAGGGAATGTGTCTCGGAATGCATTTATTAGCACATGCTGTGGTCAGTCAACGTACTGTGCCATTACTGCTAAGGACCCTCACAATGTGACGTCAACCAGAGAAGAAATTGCCAATGATGTAGTCCCTACGGGCAATTCCTGCTGTGGCTGCAATGGGGTGTGGTCCACCTGCCTCATCTCCATCATCATCGTCCGGTGCATCTGGCACACGTATCCATGGGGCTCTGCTGCGTACACATCTGTTGTGCAATACACAACATGCAACAATCATCTTGCACACGAGGCCTGGGCTGTACAGGAGCCTTCCACCTGTGACGTCCAGGCACCTGAAACGTGTCTTCAACATGCCAAATGTGCGCTCCACGATGCCCCTGGTGCGTCTGTGGGCCACATTGTCCTGCCTCTGGGGCTGTGTGTTCGGGGCTCGGAGGGGTGTCATCATTCATGCGCAGAGTGCATATCCTTGGTCACCTGTGACATTGCAGAGAGACATGAGTCAAGACTACGTACTGCATGATGTGTTGGCAGGCCCACTGGTTCATTGGTGTGTGATATGTGTGACTTAGTGATTCCCGTATGACATGTACTGCGTGTTGCTAATGAGCGGCATCACTGTGTATTACGTACCCTCACTGCTGCACCTCACCCCTGAGCACATTCACTATTGTGCGCAGGGCGATTGCGTCACATGCACCCCTACGGCACCCCATTGTCATGCCTGTCTGCGCATGTCAACAAGCCTGACTACGACACAGTGATGATGCTGCGCAGAATGTGGCTGGCCACGTGTGTGTCGGCCCATTGCAAGGACAGGGCTGACATAGATGTAGAGCACCTGCCTGACTGAACCCGACATGCAGTTGAGGGTACATCTTTGGCTCATGCAGAGATAATAGCGATACACACAACAGTTGGCATGTGTGATCCCTGACCCCGAGCGGGCATGCCCTCCCCATGTACCCCTGCGGCCGAGCACGCACACCGGGGGCATGCCACATGGCAACATTGCTCATTGCCGGACGGGTGGCGCAGACACTACAACAGAGACACACGCATCAGCCACATCCTTGGCAAGGCCTACACTGCACCACACCCAGATCCACGTGTGGAGTAGCGACACCCCTACGCAGTACAGACGTACACCAGTCCACCCCACTTACACTCACAGGGAGGTACGACACGGTTTCATGTCCCAGGTCTACACCACTGCCTGCGGTGACATGGATGCACACGCTGTACACAGCACAATGACCCCGTTCCCCCATGCATACATAATAACCACACCAACACACTGAGTGAATTTGTGGGACTGGCCACGGGCATGTGCGCCCGGCCCCTTTTATTGCCAGGCTCACATCTCCAGTGACGCCTGTGCTGGATGGGTGTTGGGTAGTGTAAGCCACCACTCAGGGGTTGGTTGGTGCTGGCAAAGACAAGAACAATGAGCAGACAATCAGCAGTACAAGGTACGTACATCATGGGTCCCTGACTTGAGCAGCACAGAGTTTGTGGCCCAGGATGCCCACAGCCGGCACAGGCACACTGCCAGGGGACGGTGACTTGCGGTGCACTGAGGTAGTGCCACGCGAGCTGAGCGTGTACTCGTAGATGTCCAAGGGGACATTCGCGGAGCGTTGCGGAGGACAGTGGCAGGTGTCCTTCCAGGGCATGATGCAGAGGGCAGAAGCAAGCAGGAACAGGCAGATGGCGGAGTTGAATGCTACAGACCCCACTTTTCCACCTTGTCAGTATCAGCTACATGTAGATGAAGACAGCCTCCAGCCCATGGGCTCAGACGCCACCAACGTCCAAACAGAGATTGTCCATGGATTTCAGGGCACACACTCAGTGGCGCCAGAGCTGGAAGGGGATGCAGTCTGCGATGAGGCCTGTACAATGACATGGACTCTGCTATGTAGAGATCAAGACTCAGTTCTAGTCGTGTGACCTACTCCACCGCAGTGTGTGCCGGAGGCAGCGGTCAGCAGGGACCCACAGCCACGTGTGGTAGGCATGCGCGGCACAGAGTCAGTGGCACCAGTGCAGTTGTTGGTAGTGTCCCATCACCTCAGTAAAGGTGAGCTTTTTCTCCTACGGACTGAAGCGCGTCTTCCTCTTACTCCTCTCCTTGCGTACTGTGACATGAACACTGCCATGAAGAAATCATGCTCAGTTCCAAGAGTGCCACCTAGTTGGCCGCAGTGTCGGCCGGAGGCAGCGGTCAGCACGGGCCAACCGCTGTCCAGCCATCTACTCCTGGATCTCTCACACACGACGTTGGAATGGCATTTGTATTACTTTTGTGGCTGACATAGGTAGTGGCACCAGAGCTGAGCGGGTGTGCAGCCGGCGAGGAGGCCGTATCCTGCCTGTGACGGACTGCATTGGATTGGTGTGAGGCCTGCAGGACCGCAGTGCAGGCACAAGCTCGGAGTCAGCAAGGGCCCGGACACGTTTGGTGGGAGTCCTATGCACAGACTTGGTGGCACCACATCGGAGGGAGTATGGTGACATGTACTCAGCCTTCAAACATGTACTCTGCCATGGTGTGATCAAGACTCAGTTCCATATGTGTGACCTACTTGTCCGCTGTGCATGCTGGTGGAGTACGTCAACGGGAATGGAGGTCTGCGGGCCTGTGATGCGGTGGCCGTGATGATCCGAGGAGTCTGCCAAGGTGGGGGTCCTCGGGCTTGGAGCAGGCACCGGCACGTGGTGGGCTCGCTTTGGCACACGCCGGTGTCGGCAGGTGAGCAGTGATGCCTGGATGTGCAGGGGCGGGCATGATGGCTCCGGGGACCAGCGGTCCGTGGTGCAGCAGGCACACAGGATCCCAGGCAACACCGCTCACGGCGTAGGCCTCGTGGCGGGGTGAGAGGCACCACCCTGGCAGGGATGTTGGGCATTCCGGAAGAGGTCCACGCCCAGGGCTACGTGCTTTTTATTCACACCCATACGCTGCCCTGGCGTACGCCGGGCCAGCCCACTCCTCTCACGCCTACAGGGGGGGATGTGACAAGCTATGTTTCCTTGGTCTCCCCCACTGTCTGGGGTGACATGGTTGCGTCCACTGTCCACTACACCACACACCAGCGGTGTATGTGGACATGGATATGTGTTTGGTCTGCATACTGCAGTGTGTCTGACACATCCTCGCCACACTTGGCATTGTGTGCAGTCCCATTCATCAGTAACAGCGCCTCTTTCGCACATGCCGGGTTCCCTCCTCTTCCCACATTCTGCTGATGTGTGGCTAAGGTGCCATGCCGTTGATGGCTCATGTACATGGGTAGGCCCATGGTGAGTTGTGCTGTCGTGTCTGGTGGGTGGGCATGTTGTTTGGCATGTTGTATGTGGGTTGTGACATGTGCATTTCCAGGATTGTGAGTTGTATGATTGTGGAGTTAAGGTGTGTGGTGTGTTCATTTGGTACTTACCAACGAGCACTGCATTTCCGTAGGTGCCATCCTGGAAGCGCCAGTTGATGATGGACTGTCGTAAGATGTATGAATCATGCACACTGTCTGGGTAGTTGGCGACGACATTGGTGAAGAGTCCCCGGTGGTCCACTATTGCCTGCACATTGATGGAAGGCGTGTGCTTTCTGTTGCTTTAATTGTGTGCAGTGTCGGAAGGGGGCACAAGTAGGACATGTGTGCAGTCTATTGCCCCCAACACGTGCAGGAATCCAGCTATGGCGTAGAATCCTTGCTTGGTCTCCAGCTGTTCCTGCGCAGTGTGGGGGAAGTATAGGTACTGGGGTACCAAACTGATGATGGCATCCAAGACAGGTGTGAGGAACTTTGATAGGGCTGGCTGTGAGACTCCTCCGACTCTGGCGGTTGTTGGTTGGAATGTCCCAGAGGCCAACAGGTGCAGCACAGCCAGCAGCTTTGTCTGCGGAGGGATGTTGGTTGTCCGCTGTGTTGGTACCAGTCAGACTCTGGGCAATGATGTTCAGGATGCGGAGGATGTTTGTCCTTTTGAGCCTGTAGTGGGCAATGACATACTCTGGTGTCATGTCTGTGAGGCTGGTGCGTTTTCTGAAGGTCCGCGGTCTGTGCCTGCGCTGCCTCTGTGGTGGTCTGGGGGTCCAGGGGGTGGTGGCGGGCCGGGTGTTGGTGGCAGTGGGTGTTGTGGCCCTGTTGGGGCTCCGAGCTGCATGATGAGTAGCTCCATGGCATCTGTTGTCCTTCAGGTGTGGCTGTGGGCTGGGCTCCCTTTTCTGGTGCCGGCTGCCATCGGACTTTACACCAGGTCAGAGCAGGTGTTAGTTTCCTGCTGCTAACGCGCCATGTTGCATGTTTTGTGGCCTTATCGCCGATCTGCCTGGTCGTTGTGAATGTTGCGGTGTGGTGTTGACGCGGCTTTTTGCACGGGAACGCCTACTCTGCATCTCATTAGCGATAGTTGCGGGGGTCATCTGTGGCGATGTTTTTTGCGGATGCTATAGCGGGTAAAATAGTGTTCTGGGCTGTTAACACCAGCTTGTGAATGGTGCGATGAATTTATCGCCACTTTGGCTGCGATAAAGTGCCGCTAACTCAGCGATGAGTCCTTGAGAATATGCCCCTATATGTTTCTACATGCCCTGTGCTCCTAGGCAGTAATAATGGCATAGTGGCAATAGCAGGTAGGCTATCACAGAGTGCACAGCCTAGGTTTTTTTTATTGCAGCGCCCTGAATGGGTAACAGTAACACCTACATTGTATTCCTCAACACCCATCACAAATTGCAGCACATATTACCGGAGCTCTAAATAGTAGCACATTTTCTACAATTGATAAATTACATGGACAGGACATGTCTTAATTTGTCTACCATGTGCAATAGTATTTCTAAAGGGCAGTCATAAAAAACAGCATTCACTCACTTAGAGGTTGTCTGCAATGCTGGGTACGCCATTTCAGATATTGTGGTATGCTGTAGTCTTGTAAGTGCCCATGATTCAGACAAATGCAGGTCTGTGGCCTTCACATTTGTCTTGTCTTTAGAGATGGCTTTGTTTTAGTTTGCTACATATAACCCGTATTTACAATACAGAAGGCTTTCAAAAAGGTACATCAATGACAGGTCTTTTGTGATTCTTCTAGATGACAGTGCATATAGCATACCTCCCTGGCTCCTCACACAATCCTCAATGCTGTGACATCAGTTTCACACAGTTGTAAAAATACAGTCACTGAGCACAGATTGGGGCTACTAAAGGCCAGATTCAGGAGTCTACATAAGAGTGGTGATTCCTGAAATGGGCTTCAGAGACAGCAGGCAAAATCACTGACTGTTTTGCAATTTTTCAAAATATTTCTCTCAACAAAGGTCTTTTCTTAGACCAAGGTAACACACATCTTATGAGGATGATGATGATGACACCTCCCCTTCAACACTACGGGGCATATTCTCAAGGAGCAATCGCTGAGTTAACAGCACTTTATTGCAGCCAAAGTTGCGATAAATGTATCACCCCATTCACAAGCTGGTGTCAACAGCCCATAACACCAGTTTACCCGCGATAGCAGCCGCAAAAAACATCGCCACAGATGACCCCCGCAACTATCGCTAATGAGATGCAGAGTAGGCGTTCCCGTGCATAAAGCCGCAAAAACACCACTCTGCAACATTCCCAATGACCAGCCAGATCGGCGATAAGACCACAAAACAGGCGATAAGGCGCGTTAGCAGGAGGAATCTAACACCTGCTCTGACCTGGTGCAAAGTCAGACCACAGCCTGCACCACAAAAATGGAGCCCAGCCCAGAGCCACACCTGAAGGGCAACAGATGCCATGGAGCCACTGATCATGCAGCTCGGAGCCCCAACAGGGCCACAACACCCACCGCCACCACACCCAGGACCCCCTCCCGGGCACCCCCCGGCCAAAGACATGCCACATCAACCACACGGAATCATGTACCAAATAATCCGCCTGATGTCGCACAATAACATTTAGTGACATGCATGTGTCGTCACAAAAATGAGCATCACAAATACACCTTCGATGTCACAAATGAAAATTTATTCAAAGAAACACAGAACAGAAATGAAGACACATGGTGGCTCCCCTCGGGACAATCCGTAGGTCACAGCCTGCAAGACAAAAATCATGATGAGAAGGTGTGTCTTGCACACATCAAAGGACAGAGAGAGAGCGAAGGAGAGAGAGAGAGAAAGAGAGGGAGCGAGAGAAAGACGGACAGAGAGGGGGAGCGAGAGAAAGACGGACAAAGAGGGGGAGCGAGAGAAAGACGGACAGAGGGGGGAGCGAGAGAAAGACGGACAGAGAGGGGGAGCGAGAGAAAGACAGACAGAGAGGGGGAGCGAGAGAAAGACGGACAGAGAGGGGGAGCGAGAGAAAGACGGACAGAGAGGGGGAGCGAGATAAAGACGGACAGAGAGGGGGAGCGAGAGAAAGGCGGACAGAGAGAGGGAGCGAGAGAAAGACGGACAGAGAGGGGGAGCAAGAGAAAGACGGACAGAGAGGGGTAGCGAGAGAAAGACGGACAGAGAGGGGGAGCGAGACACAGATAACAGAAGAGATGGACAGGGAGAGAGAGTTCTGACAATGCGCACCCAGGCCACACTGCTCACCTGCTGCCACCGGTGTGTCTCCAACCACGTGCCAGTATGTAGTGCAGTTCACCAGGTCACAAATCTGAAACAGATCCGTCATCTGAAACAGAGTCCAGATACATGAATGGCAAAGTACATACAATTGCACAAGACATCATCGCCTGTCCGCCCCTGCGCACCCAGGCAGATGCACCCCAGCCCCTCCCGCCACCCAGCAGTGCATGCCCGCCCCAGCGCACCCAGGCCGATGTACCCTAGCCCCTCCCGCCACCCAGCGGTGCATGCCTGCCCCAGCGCACCCAGGCATATGCACCCCAGCCCCTCCCGCTGCCCAGCGGTGCTTGCCCGCCCCTGCGCACCCAGGCAGATGCACCCCAGCCCCTCCCACCGCTCAGCGGTGCATGCCCGCCCCTGCGCACCCAGACCTTACTGCTCACCTTCCACCCTTGGCGTGTAGCAATGAGGGCCCACCAAGTGCCGCTGCAAGCCACATGGCCGGGGCCCACGGACATGGCACCCTCCACATCATGCAGCCCCGCTCTGCAGGCCACCAGGTCTCACATATGATTCTGGGTCTTGATTTCGCCATGGCAAAGGACATACCAGTGCACCCGGCATCATCGCAGGCTGCACACCCGCTCAGCCCTTGAGGTGCCACTAACTCTGTGATCCGGGATGCAACGCCACGTGGCGGTAGGCCCGCGCTGCCCGCTGGCTCTGGCCCACACTGCGGTCCAGCAGGGCACACAAATCCTGAGCAGTCCGGACTGCCGGGACGGAGCATCATCGCAGGCTGCACACTTGCTCAGCACTTAAGGTGCCCCTACCTCAGTGCACCCAAAGTCACCGTCCCGTGGCGGTGTGCCTGTGCTGGCTGCAATGTATCCGGTGCCACCAAGTCTGTGTCCCAAAGTCATGGACCCTGTATGATTGGGTATCGTGTTGCGGACGCCATCATGTCACCTCCGGTCCTGGGGAATGTGATGTTGCAGGGTCCGAGGCCCTCATGCCTACATTGACACCACACGGATGCACCCAGATAGAGAGTGGAAATGGCGTTGAGCACGTGCGCCCGGCCCTTTTTATTGGCAGGGTCACATGTCCTGTGACACGTGTGCTGGATGGGTGTGGTGTGGGTGTAAACCAGCCATGAGGGAGTGGCTGTGGCATGCTGACAACTAGACCTGTGAGCAGCAGATCACTACAGGAAAGACATGGGACATGTAGCGTTGCCATCCCCCCCTGTGAGCGTAAGCGGATTGGGATGGCCTGGAGTATGCCAGTCCAACATAAGGGTGTGTAAATGACCCCGGGGCCCTGGGCATGGTTCCTTACTGGGCTGGACAAGGAAGTAACTCATGCGTGTGTCCCTGTTGTTGTGTCAGCGCCACCCGGACCGCATTCGGCAGTGTGTCACCCTGTGACCCCTGTTCTATGACATGAGCCACATGGACGTAAGAGGAGTCCAGTGAGCCTACATTCATCCATACTTCCACACTTGAAAGACCATAGACATGACACATCTGTGTGAATATGAATGTTTAATGCACATTCAGTGGAGTGTTGCATCTGGAGCAGTACAGGGCCATGCAAACCCCACATGACGATGTTGTCCCGTGGAGGGCCAGCCAGGGTCCTTCAGGGAATGACAAGTCCAAAGGAAGAGGAAGAGTTCAGTCCGCAGTCTGATTGCTGTGTCAATGGCGATCAAACACCATATGGCAGTCCATGTCGAGGTCCAAGGTGAGTGTCGCAGAGTGCATCGGGGGACAGTGGAAGGTGATGATGCATAGGGCAGTACCAAGCTGAAGCCGGACCTATGGCTGAGATGCATGCTGCTGCGTCCTTCTTACCACGAGGGCAGAATCATCCGCATCTTCGTCCTCTGCTGTTTCATGTGCCTCACGTGTGGGTGGTGGTGTTCTGTCTCCAGCACTGTGTGGCAGTGACACATCAGGGGGCGGAGATGTGGATGGAGTGGTGGCAGCAGCATGCATCCGCGCCAGGCCTTGTGGCAGCAATGCCATGAGGATGGTCCTGAGGTCATTGAGGAACCCAGCTACCTCTCGCTGGTGCACAGCCGTGGCAGCCGCTCGTTCCGCATTCGCCCGCTCCATGGTCTCCATTAACCTCCGCATGTTTCCCAACTCCCGTGTGACATCGCTAGAGCCACTCTGACTGGACAGTTGTTCTATTCTCTGAGTCAGGGCTCCAGCGATGTCAGCCATGGTCTGTTGGAGACCATGGAGCGGACTGTGGGTTTCCGTAAGGGACCGTGAGTGGTCACTGATGGGACTTAGACACCCACGTATGGCATCTAGTTTGTCTGCCATGCGGTCAAAGCCCACCTGCACCTATTCAGCCAGATTCTCCTGGCACCCCAAGACACGGCATTGGAAGGCCATGTGTTCTTCGTGGGGGTCCTGGGAGGCAGCCATGGTGGTGGGTGCTGCCTGCTGTGTGGTCTGTGCAGGGGGTGGGGTCTCCTCGTAGCAGCTGGGCTGCCCAGCTCCTGGAAGTGGGCTGCGTAGGCTGTCCACGAACAGTTGGAGGGCGTCAGAGTCGAAGCTGTGGTGGTCCTCTTCGTCATCAGAGAAGAGAGGGTCGGGCTGCTCTGCAGGAGGTGTTGATTCTCCCTCTGCAATGTGAAGGGGAGATGCAGTTTAACAATGTGTCCACATGTATGTTGTCGCATTGTACATGTTTTCATACAGACAGCATGACCGGGTACATTGTGGCTGTTTGGGAGGAGCTGCCTATTTGATGGGGGACAGTGGACATTTCGACAACAGACGTGTGTGTGTTTGTTCTTGTACATTATCAACTCACATTTCCCTGTAATGCCAAATGTGATTGGCCAGTGTCTGCACCCAAGCGGCACCAGTTGTGTCCTGTGTTCTGTTGTAGGTGTTTTGCGGATTGTGTCACATCGTTGTCAATGTTGTTGTGCTCTGCATCTGATGTGTGTGCTGCATTTTGGGGGAGTTTCCCCTGCAGCTCTATTTTTGCTGCCCCTTATCCCTTTCATGCGGTGTGCCTTTGACTTCTGTGCTTGTACAGTGCTGACATGTTGCATACTTGGGTACATTGGTCTCTTGGTGGGAGTTGGTGGTCTGGGGCATGGTTTGTCCGCAGATGTGCTCTACTTAATTGTGCATGTGTGCCATTGTGCCCATCTCCCCCATCCCCCCAGGCCCAGGTCGTTACTCACCCTGTTGCTGTTGTGTCCGGTCCTGTTGATCAGTGTCCGGTCCCCCAACACCTGACACCGTCTCCCCACTGATGACTGTGGACACCATTTCCTCCATGTCGTCCAGCTCCTCCTGTGGTGCTGGGCTCCCACCTCCAGTCTGCATTGCTGCCTTCCGGTTGTTTGCGAGTTTCAGCTTGGTTTTGCGCTTGACATCATTCCAGCGCCTCTTGACCTCGTCCATTGTCCTCTTCAGCACTCCGACTGCATTCACCTTGTCCACGATGGACTGCCATATTGCATTTTTTGTTGCCAATGACACAGTGGAGGTGACGAACAGTTGTTGATGGTGTTCTAGCACCTCCGTTATCAGGATCCTGTTTTCCTGCGGACTGAACCGCTTCTTCCTACTCTTCTTGTCCTTGCCCTTCCCTGACCCCGAAATCCCAGGCTGGTCCTCCGGGGGGCTTGTGGGGTTCTGGTTCTCCTCCGTACTTGCTCCGGCAACATCCATTGTGCTTCGCTGTTGTTTGGCATTTGTTTGTCTGTTTTTTTTTCTACTTTTATGGTGATTGTTCCCACCTGACGCGTGTGAATTGCAGGCCTGTAGCTGGTGTTCGCAGATTTTTGTATCGCGATTGGCCTCATTGCAGCTTTTTTTGCGTTTGTGTTTCGCATTTTTGCGGCGTGGCGTTGATTTTAACGCGGTCAGTTTACGCTTTATCTGGGGGCTATCGCATGGTACCGCCGTGTTGCGAATACTTGGTTAACACGGCGTAAATTTCCTGCAATAGACTGCGATGTTGAAGGTTGCGTTAAGTCACTTTTTCGATGGTTATCACACGTTCTTGAGAATATGCCCCTACGTATGCTATAGCAAGGGCTGCTGAAGGTAAGGCACATAGGACAGACTTTACAATCTACCACCTCTGAGGTTGGAACATTCAATTTGTAAAGATATAATATAGAAATCTAATCATGTCTGGATGAAGATAAATATTTTTACATTGATTCACAGATTTTGATTCCACAGAAAACAAAACAACTGCCAACAATGGCAGGATCACAATGATGACTAACCCTAAAAGTGTAGAAACAAATATGTAAGTCACAAAATCAATACAATCAAACTTTTTCCTCCCTCTTTCAAGTGATTTTGTCAGTGGTGGACCACGCCTCTTGTCCCTCATGACTATGAATTATTCTGTGGTGTCCTGTCTGTGCCACAGACTCTTAGCTCTCATGTCCTGGCATTTCTTGGTCAATTATCCATCTGTGCAAGGTCTGCAGCACTTCTAAGGCAACATTCCAGATGCAGTGTGCCATGCACTCGGCATGGTAACTGTCCTATGTGGCAGTAGTCACTTTCTTCAAATCCCTCCTAGGGCTATATAATCTTATTAGCATGCGGCGTTGCCTGCATTTTAGATCAGAATCTCATCATGGATAGCACACCACAATGCTCTTACAGCTTCAGTGTAGGAATCCATGCTGCAGAGCATGGCTTAAAATCCATGGTAGACTAACTAACAGCTACATATATTCCCAACTGACAGCTACATATATTCATGTGAACCAGGATACAGGCTACATGCACCAAATGGTTAGAACAAGAAAATGCTAACTTTCTAAAAGTGGCATTTTTAGAATTGTGACATAAAATCCAACTTTACCATGAAAGAGAGTTTACAATTACAATTCTTTAGACGCCAAACTCAAAATTCTTACCTGCTTCTAATTGAAAGTTACCACTTATAATATGCAATAAAGTAACCTAAAGTTATTGGGAGGGATAGGCCTTGTCGTAGTGAAAAACAAATCTAAGAGTTGTTCACTACCAGGACATGTAAAAGTTAAAAGTAAATGTCCAGTGTTTTAATAGACTGCTTCCTACCCTGTGACTGTTTAGGTCCTACCCTTGGGGCTACTTATATGTATTAAAAAGGAAGGTTTAGGCCTAACAAAAGGTTTTGATTTCCAGACCGGAATGGCAGTTTAAAACTGCACACACAGGCTGCAATGGCAGACCTGAGACACGTTTAAAAAGGCTACTTAAGTGGGTGGCACAATAAGTGCTGCAGGCCCACGAGTAGCATTTAATATACAGGCCTTTGGTACAGGTAGTACTACTTTACTATGGACATACAAGTACATTATTTGTGCCACTCAGGTGTAAGCCAATTTCACAATTTTTAAAGGAGAGATCACAAGCAGTTTAACACTGTTTAGCAGTGGTAAAGTACGCAGAGACTAACTAAAATGAGTTCAGAAAACAGGAGGGGGAGGCAAAAAATTTGTGAATGACCCGACAGAAGGGCAAAGTCCATCAATGACATAGAAAAACACAAGTGCCAAACCTATCCAAAAAAGAATCAAACACCCAAAAGTTTCATCTTAGCATTTTGTCTTTCTCTTAGAATATTGGTTTGAGGTTCAAGGTTACAACAAAAGTGTTCAACAGAAATGTCTGACTTTGTAAAGCCCTTTCTTGGCAACAATTTAATGCTTTGCCTCACAGATTTCCCACCATCGAAAAATGTTTTGAAGGCAGATGCCAAAACTTTTGACCATGACAAAGTACCAATATTTACCCAGCTACAGCTCAGTGACTGTATGTGCCAATGTAATATACTCTGTAGACTTACATTGAATATTTACTTTTCTGTTTTCTTAAATGGAGCTGTTTTTGTATTTGTTGCAACATGTAATCCTTACCTCCACCTTACCTCATGATCCCTACAGCATTTTGTGGCAATGTACTGCTTCGATATTCTCATTTCTGTCTAGCTTGGTTTGGAAAATGTAAGTTAATTTTTTATTAACTGTAATGTTGTTTTGGTTTGTTGTTTTGTGTTTGTCACAAACATTTTTCTCTGAGAAAAACCTACCTGATTGATCATATATACCAAGTGGAATACAGTTATTTAACACAGAAAACAGTTTCATTTTTATGTGTCAGATTGTTTGGGCCTTGTGGGAGCTAAATTACAGCTAATATCAAGACCGAAGCCGCTCCATAACAAACAATTAAGCAATCCGATTTTTAAGGATGTATTCTTTACTAGCATTTTTTGATAAAGAAATCTCATGCGTGTATTACACCCATGCTAATGTACAATGTTCTTATTTGCCTAACTTAAGGTAGAATAACTGATATTGATTATCAGTGCTGTATGGGTTTGCCAATCTAGATTCATCCTCCATAGCATCTCGTGTAGTTACATCTATCTGCACCGTAGTAGAATTAATTGTGAAATCTGAATGGAGTGGTTTCCCAAGAGCGATTCCTAAAATTTATGGAACACAAAATATAGCAGATTCAATGCTGTAGGCATGTACGCTAGATATGAAATTTTTTGCATATTCAACATCAGGCTCGCAATGTTTTATAACTTTAAGATTTCAACGTTGGCCATATATTGTATTAGCATACATGTGGTCATCAACAAAAACAGTTAATGAGTGCTTGTTGTCATTAGCTTGCTCATTAGAAGGACCAGCAATTGATTGCAATTCCAAAGCACTCATCAATGGTGAGAGTACTGTATTTGGAGGCTTAAACTTTAACAGTGAGTCAAGCCAGTCATCGAGCAACTCGTCAAAGAGTGTCAATGGTGTAGTTGATCCATCATAGGATTAGAAGCATTTTGTTGTAGGGACAAACGGATTGCTCAGCATTGTCTCTGGTGTGATTGCAACAGTTGTAGCAACATTTTCGCATTTAGGAAAGCCACTGGACATTAACCCAGATGTGGATCCAAGATGATTTCAGCTAGACAGTTCAAACACCAGAACACGGGTTCGACTTGAGTAGTGTTTTTTTGTGAAAGGCTAGGATCCAATTTTCACTTTGTTCAGAAAGTTAAGAATTTCCCAAATAGCATGCTAGTGTTTCTCTACATCTTTGTTCAGCTGAATGAGTGTACTCCATGTTATTGATTTCCTCATCAGATCAGGAGAAATATGACAATACCACAACCGATGAGCAGCAGCATGGTTAGAAATCCTCCAAAGAGGCTGGAAAACAAAGAGTGAAAAATTGATGGAATCTGTCCAAACAATGCTTTAAATCCAGTCAACAGACCAGATTCAATCTTCTTAAAATGATACACAATACCAGTTGTTGTTGATTAATTAATAATCATACACACTATATCAGCAAATGGAGTCAGATATTGTGTATGTACCAGCCTCTGAATCTCTGAAGCAGTTCTGGCTGTCTGCAGGTTGTAAGTTTTTGCCACAGAAGTCAAAAGGATTTCTTTCTGTAATACTATTGTGACTAATTTGCCAATTCTGTCAAAATGCAAGCCTCTCATGCAAGGGAGTAGCCAGACAATTCTTATAGCACCAAGAAAGCAAAACAAGGCATTGCACCCCTCCTTAGAAGAGCTCTCTTGTTTCTTCCATCCAGGCATCTATTCATCCCTTCATCCTTCCATCCACCCACTAATTTCCACTATTTCACCATAGCATACTATCATCTATTTAATCTTTCCTCCATCATTCAGTGTTTCAACATTATATCCATCTGCCCATCCATCCACTGACTCATATCCCAACCTATCCATTTCTCTCCAAACCTTTTTATCAAACCTTTAATCTACCCCTGCATCCATCCCTCCATCCATCCTTTATGTCATCCATCCCTCTATCCAACCTTTTACTCATCCATCCATCCAATTACCCATCCCTGCACAAATCCATCATCCTTTCAATCATCTATCCATTCTTTTGCTCACCATCTGTCAACACTTTCACTCCATCCATCAATAAATCCATCCATCCATCACTCCAGCCATTCATTTGTCCATTCATCCATCCATACATTTACCTTTTCAATCATCCATCAATCATTTTTCTGATTCATCCATCCACCTTTTCACTCATCCATCAATAAATGCATCCTTTTATTCATCTGTCAATCCATCATCCCTTTTATTCATACACTCATTCTTTCATCATTAAATCCATCCTTTCACTCATTCATCCATCCATCTATCCATCCCCCTTTCATTTACCCAGTCATCCTTTCACTCAAACTTCCATCCATCAATCTATCTATTCATACAAAATCCATTCATTCATTCTTTTTACTCACTCACCCAACCATTGACGTTAATTATGTGCCTTTTCTGAGTTGTAGCCAGAAGAGGCTATTCACAAATTCCAATCCTGCTATAACTGTTAAAGCGGTGGGTTGAAGATGCCTGTGTCCAAACCTATCCCTCCATCTTCAAACCTATACATCAAACCTATACATCAACCTATCCATCCATCCATCCATCCTCTTGCTCATCCCTGATTGTGCTCGTTTTTCCTTTCTGTGCCCCCTTGCTGCCCCTCATTGTGCTAGTTTTTTCCTTTCTGTGCCCCCTTGCTGCCCCTGATTGTGCTCGGTTTTTTTTCCTTTCTGTGCCCCCTTGATGCCCTGATTGTGCTCGTTTTCCCTTCTGTGCCTGTTTCCCGCCGCTGCGCCCTGCGGCCCCGCCCCTCACTGCCCATTCGCTGCCCCATTCCCTGCTCCTCCCTCCCACTTCCCCATTTATGGAGGCCGCTGGCGCTGCCGAAGGCGCGCCTAGGCGCAAGCCCGTCTGCGCCCGTCCGCGCCGTGACCGCGCCCAGCGCCAGACCCCCTGGTCCGGGCATCCCCGCGCCCGCCACATCAACAGATGCCGATACGACGCCAGCACCCTCCACGCACTCAACCCCGGAAAAGATCACGCCTGCTACCAGGCCACCCCGAAGCGCACCAAAGGGCCCTTCACCTGCCGGAACTGCAGCTTCGCCAGCACCCGCCCCGCCAAACCACCGCCCAGGAAAGAACCCAACTACCTCAGATGCATCCTCCTCAACACCCGCTCCGCCCGCAAACACGCCATCGAACTCTGGGACCTTCTCGACTCAACCTCCCCAGACGTTGCATTCCTGACGGAGACCTGGCTGAATCCCGCTTCAGCCCCCGACATCGCCATTGCCATCCCGGACGGATACAAGATCACCCGCAGGGACCGCACCAACGGAGTCAGAGGAGGCATCGCCATCGTCCACAGGAACACCCTCAGAGTCTCAACCAACACCGACGACACCCTCAGCACCGCCAAACACATGCACTTCCAGATCCACACCGATCTCAACACCACCCTCAGAGGAACCCTCATCTACAGACCCCCCGGACCCCGACCACAGTTCAGCGATTCCATCGCTGACTTCGTCAGCACACACGCCATCGCCTCCACGGACTACATCCTCCTCGGGGACCTGAACTTCCACCTCGAGAACAACAAGGACACCAACTCCACCACCCTGATCGACAACCTCGCCACCCTCGGACTCAGACAGCTCGTGACTACACCCACCCACGCCGCCGGCCACACGCTCGACTCCATATTTTCTGCAAGCCCACACGTCTCCTTCAACCACACCTCCGAACCCCACTGGACTGACCACCACTGCATCCACTTCACCTACAGGAAGCCCACCACGCACCACCGCACCGAACAAATGCCTCGCCGCTGCTGGAGCAGAGTCACGGAAGATCAGCTAACCACAACCCTCGCCCTGAGCCCACCCGCCGAACCCTCCGACCCCGACACCGCCGCCCGCAACCTCAGACAGTGGATCGACGACTGCGCCAACACCCTCGCCCCGCTCAAGAAACCGCCCAACAGCCACACCAGCAAGAAAGCCACCTGGTTCACCGAAGACCTCCAGGCCTCCAAACGAACATGCCGAAAACTGGAGAAGATCTGGCTCCACGAACGGACAGCGGACAGCTACGCCGCCCACAAGAGCGCCACCCGCAGTCACCATCACCTCATCAGATCCGCCAAAAGGGCCTCACTCAAAGACCGCCTAGACAACAACGCACACAACAGCAAAGAGCTCTTCAACACGTGAAGGAACTCTCCAACCCCAGCTCCAACACCAACGACATCCAGCCGTCGCGAGACCTGTGCGACTCACTGGCCACCTTCTTCCACCGCAAAATCGCCGACATCCACGACAGCTACAACACCACGACCGCCCCGGCAACCACCGAGACCACTGCCCCCACAACCACTAACCGCCTGCTCTCCTGGACCAACATCAACGACGAGGACACCAGCGAGATCATGAACACCATCCACTCCGGTTCACCGCTAGACCCGTGCCCTCACCACATCTTCAACAAAGCCAGTACAGCCATCGCGCCCCATCTCCGGAAAATAATCAACATCTCCTTCGAGACAGCAACCTTCCCGGAAAGCTGGAAGCACGCCGAGATCACCGCCTTACTCAAGAAACCCAAGGCAGACCCCAAGGACCTCAAGAACTTCCGACCCATCTCTCTGCTCCCGTTCCCTGCGAAGGTCACCGAGAAAATCGTCAACAAACAACTGACCCGCTACCTCGAGGAGAACAACATCCTGGACCCTTCCCAGTCCGGCTTCCGCAGCAACCACAGCACCGAAACCGCCCTCATCGCCGCCACCGATGACATCAGGACCCTGCTAGACAACGGAGAAACAAAGCGATACCAAAGGGGACGATGGATGGAGCGTTTGAGCTAATCAAACACTCACCCCCAGTCAACTGATCTGGGTTTAATCCATCATCATTCTTTAGCTCACTCCACCACCCCAGTTCAGACATGGCCATATGCAAACTCAGTCTGACCCTGTGCCTCATGGGAACAGTCCAGCCCGAACTGCCAAGCCATGTCTTCCCTGGACCGGAAACAAGCATCCTGGGACCGGTTTCTGGCATTTCAGCCGTCATCAGCCAGGCTAGCTTGAATCCAGTGGCAAAGTGAGCAAGGGACCCACGTCTGGGCATACCCCTGCCAACTTAGGGTGAACAAAGCGATACCAAAGGGGACGATGGATGGAGCGTTTGAGCTAATCAAACACTCACCCCCAGTCAACTGATCTGGGTTTAATCCATCATCATTCTTTAGCTCACTCCACCACCCCAGTTCAGACATGGCCATATGCAAATCAGTCTGACCCTGTGCCTCATGGGAACAGTCCAGCCCGAACTGCCAAGCCATGTCTTCCCTGGACCGGAAACAAGCATCCTGGGACCGGTTTCTGGCATTTCAGCCGTCATCAGCCAGGCTAGCTTGAATCCAGTGGCAAAGTGAGCAAGGGACCCACGTCTGGGCATACCCTGCCAACTTAGGGTGAACAAAGCGATACCAAAGGGGACGATGGATGGAGCGTTTGAGCTAATCAAACACTCACCCCAGTCAACTGATCTGGGTTTAATCCATCATCATTCTTTAGCTCACTCCACCACCCCAGTTCAGACATGGCCATATGCAAATCAGTCTGACCCTGTGCCTCATGGGAACAGTCCAGCCCGAACTACCAAGCCATGTCTTCCCTGGACCGGAAACAAGCATCCTGGGACCGGTTTCTGGCATTTCAGCCGTCATCAGCCAGGCTAGCTTGAATCCAGTGGCAAAGTGAGCAAGGGACCCACGTCTGGGCATACCCTGCCAACTTAGGGTGAACAAAGCGATACTAAAGGGGGACGATGGATGGAGCGTTTGAGCTAATCAAACACTCACCCCCAGTCAACTGATCTGGGTTTAATCCATCATCATTCTTTAGCTCACTCCACCACCCCAGTTCAGACATGGCCATATGCAAATCAGTCTGACCCTGTGCCTCATGGGAACAGTCCAGCCCGAACTGCCAAGCCATGTCTTCCCTGGACCGGAAACAAGCATCCTGGGACCGGTTTCTGGCATTTCAGCCGTCATCAGCCAGGCTAGCTTGAATCCAGTGGCAAAGTGAGCAAGGGACCCACGTCTGGGCATACCCTGCCAACTTAGGGTGAACAAAGCGATACCAAAGGGGACGATGGATGGAGCGTTTGAGCTAATCAAACACTCACCCCCAGTCAACTGATCTGGGTTTAATCCATCATCATTCTTTAGCTCACTCCACCACCCCAGTTCAGACATGGCCATATGCAAATCAGTCTGACCCTGTGCCTCATGGGAACAGTCCAGCCCGAACTGCCAAGCCATGTCTTCCCTGGACCGGAAACAAGCATCCTGGGACCGGTTTCTGGCATTTCAGCCGTCATCAGCCAGGCTAGCTTGAATCCAGTGGCAAAGTGAGCAAGGGACCCACGTCTGGGCATACCCTGCCAACTTAGGGTGAACAAAGCGATACCAAAGGGGACGATGGATGGAGCGTTTGAGCTAATCAAACACTCACCCCCAGTCAACTGATCTGGGTTTAATCCATCATCATTCTTTAGCTCACTCCACCACCCCAGTTCAGACATGGCCATATGCAAATCAGTCTGACCCTGTGCCTCATGGGAACAGTCCAGCCCGAACTGCCAAGCCATGTCTTCCCTGGACCGGAAACAAGCATCCTGGGACCGGTTTCTGGCATTTCAGCCGTCATCAGCCAGGCTAGCTTGAATCCAGTGGCAAAGTGAGCAAGGGACCCACGTCTGGGCATACCCTGCCAACTTAGGGTGAACAAAGCGATACCAAAGGGGACGATGGATGGAGCGTTTGAGCTAATCAAACACTCACCCCCAGTCAACTGATCTGGGTTTAATCCATCATCATTCTTTAGCTCACTCCACCACCCCAGTTCAGACATGGCCATATGCAAATCAGTCTGACCCTGTGCCTCATGGGAACAGTCCAGCCCGAACTGCCAAGCCATGTCTTCCCTGGACCGGAAACAAGCATCCTGGGACCGGTTTCTGGCATTTCAGCCGTCATCAGCCAGGCTAGCTTGAATCCAGTGGCAAAGTGAGCAAGGGACCCACGTCTGGGCATACCCTGCCAACTTAGGGTGAACAAAGCGATACCAAAGGGGACGATGGATGGAGCGTTTGAGCTAATCAAACACTCACCCCCAGTCAACTGATCTGGGTTTAATCCATCATCATTCTTTAGCTCACTCCACCACCCCAGTTCAGACATGGCCATATGCAAATCAGTCTGACCCTGTGCCTCATGGGAACAGTCCAGCCCGAACTGCCAAGCCATGTCTTCCTGGACCGGAAACAAGCATCCTGGGACCGGTTTCTGGCATTTCAGCCGTCATCAGCCAGGCTAGCTTGAATCCAGTGGCAAAGTGAGCAAGGGACCCACGTCTGGGCATACCCTGCCAACTTAGGGTGAACAAAGCGATACCAAAGGGGACGATGGATGGAGCGTTTGAGCTAATCAAACACTCACCCCCAGTCAACTGATCTGGGTTTAATCCATCATCATTCTTTAGCTCACTCCACCACCCCAGTTCAGACATGGCCATATGCAAATCAGTCTGACCCTGTGCCTCATGGGAACAGTCCAGCCCGAACTGCCAAGCCATGTCTTCCCTGGACCGGAAACAAGCATCCTGGGACCGGTTTCTGGCATTTCAGCCGTCATCAGCCAGGCTAGCTTGAATCCAGTGGCAAAGTGAGCAAGGGACCCACGTCTGGGCATACCCTGCCAACTTAGGGTGAACAAAGCGATACCAAAGGGGACGATGGATGGAGCGTTTGAGCTAATCAAACACTCACCCCCAGTCAACTGATCTGGGTTTAATCCATCATCATTCTTTAGCTCACTCCACCACCCCAGTTCAGACATGGCCATATGCAAATCAGTCTGACCCTGTGCCTCATGGGAACAGTCCAGCCCGAACTGCCAAGCCATGTCTTCCCTGGACCGGAAACAAGCATCCTGGGACCGGTTTCTGGCATTTCAGCCGTCATCAGCCAGGCTAGCTTGAATCCAGTGGCAAAGTGAGCAAGGGACCCACGTCTGGGCATATCCGGCACACTTAGGACGAGGAAGCAAAAGACACACAATTGATGGACGGAATGCAGAACAAATCAAAACATTCAACCCCAGTCAAGAGATCTGGGTTAAATCCATCATTCTTTTGCTCACCATGCCACCCCAGTTTATGGCATGGGTTGCGCATAATTCAGGATTTTGTTGGACTGCGTCCGATTGGTCTTTTCTTTCACCATATTGATCCGGCCCCTTTGCACACTGCCAAGACTGAACAATCTTTACGGTGCTTCAGGACACAATTATATGCTCCCAGTCCAAGTACCTCGGTTAGTGGAGAGACCCCCAAGGAAGCCCGGACCCTTGATGTGTCTCCGTCTGCTTATAGGGTGCTTCTTGACCTCGGATGAAACATTGGCTCTTATGAGGTCCGGCCAAAGCACGTACTCTCCCCTTGGGTGCCCACTGGAGGGGTCCTGGGACCAGGCAACTGCCTATCAGGACAGCCCCACCTTCTTTTCCCGCCGGATCACCCACACATCGGGAGGCCATAGATCCAGCGGACAGGCCCTATCCTCCGGTGGGCTGCAGGGCAATGCTTATCTATGATACACCACCAGCCGACAGACAAGAACGGAGAAACAGCAGCCCTCATCCTCCTGGACCTATCAGCCGCCTTCGACACGGTCTGCCACCACACACTACGAACACGCCTTCACGACGCCGGGATCCAAGAGAAGGCCCTGGACTGGACCACATCCTTCCTTTCCGGCAGAACACAAAGCGTCCGCCTCGCCCCTTCCGATCCAAGGCCACCAAGATCATCTGCGGCGTACCCTAAGGCTCCTCCCTCAGCCCAACGCTGTTCAACATCTACATGGCACCCCTCGCCCACGTCGCCTGACAGAAACAACCTCAACATCATCTCCTACGCCGACGACACCCAGCTGATCCTCTCCCTCACCAAAGACCCTCACACCGCCAAAGCCCACCTCCACGAAGGAATGAAGGCCGTCGCCGAATGGATGAGGACCAGCCGCCTGAAGCTGAACTCGGACAAGACGGAGGTCCTCATCCTTGGTTCCAACCCTTCAGCCTGGGACGACTCCTGGTGGCCAACATCACTGGGAACAGCCCCGCCACCCACCGACCACGTACGCAACCTAGGGGTCATCCTCGACCCCACTCTCTCCATGACTAAGCAGGTCAACGCCGTTTCCTCATCCTGCTTCAACATCCTCCGAATGCTCCGCAGGATCTTCAAGTGGATCCCCACTGAAACAAGAAAAACAGTCACGCAGGCCCTCGTCACCAGCAGGCTGGACTACGGAAACGCCCTCTACGCAGGAACGACGGCTAAGCTCCTGAGACGGCTGCAACGCATCCAGAACGCCTCTGCACGTCTTATCCTCGACATCCCCCGACGCAGCCACATCACACCCCACCTGAGAGACCTGCACTGGCTCCCTGTCAACAAGAGGATAACCTTCAAGCTCCTCACCCACGCACACAAAGCACTCCACAACTCCGGACCAGCCTACCTCAACAGACGACTCAGCTTCTACACCCCCACCCGCCAGCTCCGCTCGACCAGCCTCGCCCTCGCCACAGTCCCCCGCATCCGGAAAACGACCGCCGGCGGCAGATCCTTCTCCCACCTCGCCGCCAAGACCTGGAACACCCTCCCCACCAACCTCCGACAGACCCAAGACCTACTGGCCTTCAGAAGACTCCTCAAGACCTGGCTCTTCGATCAGTAGCAGCACCACCCCCCTCTTCCCCCAGCGCCTTGAGACCCTCGCGGGTATGTAGTGCGCTTTATAAATGACATGATTGATTGATTGATTGATTGATCCATCCATCCACCCTTTCAAAACATCCATCCATCATCCCTTTCCCTCATCCATCCACACTTCCACCCATCCATCCATCCATCCATCCATCCACTCACCCATCAATCCTCCCTTTCACTCATCCACCCATCCACCCTTTCATTCAAGCATGCATCCTTTCACTCATCCTTCCACCCATCCACCCATCCATCCATCCATCCATCTATCCATCCATCCATCCACCCATCCTTTTACTCATCCATCCTTACTCATGCTCATCCATCCATCCACAATTTCACTACATGCATCCATCCTTCCTCCCTTTCATTCATCCATCTACTCTTCAACCCATCCATCCATCCACTCATTCATACATCCTCCTTTCACTCATTCATCCATCCACCCATTCACTCAGCCATGCATCCTTTCACCCATCCATCCACCAATCCATCCACCCACCCATCCACCCATGCATCCTTTTACTCATTCATCCATTCATTCACCCTTTCACTCATCCATCCTTTCATCATTCCACCCTCTTTTTCACTCAGCCATCCTTTCACTCATCCATCCTTATATCTATCCTTTCACACATTTAATCATCTATGTATTCCTCCTTTCACTCACTTATTCATCCATCCATCCATTCATTCTCCCTCTCTCACTCACCCACCCACCCCTTTGTGTTAATTATGAGTCTTTGTCTGCCGAGTTGCAGTCACAAGAGACCATCAAGAACTCTACTCTAGCTGTAGATGCAGGGGGTTCACAAATCCCCTGCTCTCATATCAATACTAGGCCAAGGGCCATTTTTCATTACATATTGAGGCAGTGGGACGAGTTCCTTTCAAAACATTGTATTGTTATAGAAACCATAATCTGATACAGTTGTCCTCGTGTCAAGCCCCAACAAGTAATATAAGTTAGTACTAAATAAAAGCCATTGTACAGTACTTCATGGTGCGTAGGGATGGATGTAGTAGGAGTCACTCATAAAACGCAGCTGAACCCTGGCATCAAAGCGCTGCACATTCCATGCAAGGAAATGGTATCACACAGATGGGAGTGACCAGGTTTCTACAGCTGGATGTACTAATAAACACAGGGTCATCTTCATTCAAGCACATGTAAGAAAAAGGAAATTTCCATGAATGGAACAGATGTGAATTGTGCATTGTCTCGTATCAGCCTAAAGACTTGTATTTCTGGCAGTTGTGAAAATGAAAAGTTGTAATCAGTAGGGAAATAATGCCATGTATAAGCCAGGTGATGGATGGTTGCTAACTGAAAATGATGCTTCTTCCACCTGTTCAATACTCAGTAAAGTATATGTGGACTATTTTTAAGCCATTGTTTTCAGTAGTAGAGTCATATTATAAGGGTCAAAAATGGCTGTCTCAGTTAGAAGTTGCCAGGGCACAAAGCCTGATCTGAGTGTTTGTAATGCCCAATTTAGTTGTGTAATAGCTCTTAAATGAGCATGACGTGATGTAACAGACCTAAATCTTCTTTGAGGATATCTAATCCTGAGGACAGGATGTGGTTTAGTGAGTATACTCTCTTAGAGAGTGTGTGCATGCCATTGTCGATAACTTTAAAGATTATTTGCCGGTCTTTCCAATCTATTTGTCTAATTTTTTCTGCAGTTTCCTTCTGTGAGTATTTGTTCCACTCATCTTAACCCCTTGTGTGCTTCGGACGGCCCCTGGCCGTCCGACGTCATGGTGGGCGTGTGCGGAGGACGGCCGGGGGCCGTCCAAACTCCGCCCACTCAATAAAACGCTTGCACAGCGCGAAAATTCGCACAGCGTGGAACGGGTTAAATGGCATACATTCTTTTCACTATAAATTGTTAATTTCAATTGAGATGTGGTGCCAGGATGAAGTCAGATAAATTCATGTTTTCTTTGATTGAAGATACATTTTCTTTCACAGCTAGAAGACTGGGATGTGCTAACTAGCGTTGGCACAGTTTGTCTACATTATACATGGTGATTATTACAGGAGTATGCGTGCTATATAGCAGATCAGGTCAATTATCTTTAGGTCCAGGGGTGCTGGAAAGAAAACAATGCATGCAGAGGTCTGAATCATATCGCCATAAGTCAAAACCTTCATCTGGAAATTAAGTGGAATTAAATGCTTCATTCTGGATCATTTCATGTATATTAGAATCAGAAATCTTCATTTATGATTGCTATAGAAGGTTTTTTAAAGTCTTTCATAGTAGTAAACCTCAGACAGGTACTCTGCTGGATGGTTTCATTCAAGAAAATTATTTCTTTAGGTAGAATGCATACTCAGAATTAGGGGTGGGTGATAAATTCCACTCCGCCGGTGGAGTTCTCAGAGTTTTGAGCCAATCTGAGTTCCAGCAAAACTTCGCAAACTGCTGCTTGGCAGAGTTTTTCTCATGCATGGCTCACCAATGGTAAATTGGTGAGCAAGATTTGGCATCCCCTAGCATGGTTTTCGGGTGCAAGGATGGCACCAAGCAAGATTTCTCAACGCGGACGGTCGCAGTCAGTCATGACTGTTCATGGTGAGAAAGTAGAAAATCTACTTGAGCAGCAGCAACCAATTTGCACCCTCTTGCATGCCATGTGGTGCCGTTCACACTGCGGAGCAAGATCTCGGTGCTAAAATCAGCAGGATGTGCCTATTCCACTTGCTCATGGAACTCCACGGAATCTCACTGAGTTTTTATGTAAATCTGTGGAATTCTGCAGAGTGAAACTCCGTGAGTTCTGCCCACTCCTACATAAAATAAGGCCTCTGTTTTGCTTGGAATCCGCTACAAGTTTGTTCCCCAAATACATTTCTAATAAACATTTTCTTTCCAATATTCATAGCCTTGGATGGCCAGGTTCTGACTAAACTCATTTGAATAAAGTGGTGATTTGATTCTGTTGAAGTTGTTGGGGATTTGGTGAAAAATAGAAAGCTGAGGGATGTGACCTTTCATCACTCTATAAGTAAGGACATTTCTTTAAGAAATGTGGGTGACTATCAGGATGTGAAGCTTCACAATGCTCTCATTGTGTGTGATTGAATATTTCCGTAGGATAGCCAGTTTTTGTATGGTGTGCATAGTGATGATAACAATAAATTTCTTTGTAATTGACCAAATTCAAATAAGGATCTTTATTGTTCACAGTAGCATATACCTATAAATCACATCATTCATTTTACAGTCTCTGTATCCCAGTCATCATCAACAACTTTATTTTGCATTTAAATAAAGGCATTACAAGTACATAAAATACTAAATAGTATACATCCAATAAAAAATCCTCTCATCCAAAGAGTTTGTATACAATACCTCATTGATTTAGAAAGCCATTTATAGCACCCAAAAAATATAGTTAAGAAGCTATCTGTAAAGATAAAAACAGCTGATAAAAATTAAAAAGCTATAATGATCTGGAATCTATAAATGTTAAACAAGAGATTACGATGGGCATAACAAAACAATTCTCTTTGAGTCATTTAGTATGCACAAACAGCTACAGAAACAGGAAATACAAGCTCTTAAAACATGCCCCTTATGGTATGCACCTTTCTAATCTTTAAAACAGCTAGTAAAAAGGGCGCAGTCATAAAACATATGTATGGTGTTTCCAGTTGTCGTAATACTTCGAGGGCCTGATTGTGCGTGCATAAACTACGTTTTCTCAATAGTGAGATGATAAATTTATTACTCTCAGCCTTATAAAATGAACAAAAAAATTCAAGATGAGAGATAGATTGGTTGGAAAGCCCGTCACTGGTACATAAAGACAACTAGGGGCCGATTCCGATTCGGGCCGGAAGCGCACCTAACAGTATTCGTCCGGAAAAAATACCAGCCGAACGCGTGTTTCCCGACCGACTCGAACACTCTACCGAACGAACAAGTACGATGCGCATAACAGTCCAGATTCCGACCCAGCCGTACTTACCCAATCCAGCTCCTTTTCTCCGCCCGAGCAGGATCCGTAAACGCCGAATCGAGTCGCACGGAACCAAATACACAGCACCTTCCGGCCGGACTAGTACGATACGTCTTCCGTACGCGCCGAACCCGTCGCTACGTCCGGCACGTTTCAGCATCCGGGAGAGCCGCACATAAGCTCCGTTTCGCGTCACTAAACGATCCACGGCTACGAGACGAACAAGCCAGCGACGAGTACGAGTCGAAGACACGCGAAACCCATACGAGACGAACCAACCATGAATCCCATTGCGCAGGTCCTACCAATACTCTACATCTATTACCGGGACCGATTCGGACACGTACGGTGCAGACGGTAAGTCAAACACCAACAATACAAACTAACTACACGTACCTAAAATATGTCACACACACATAGGGATGCACAAATGACGTACACTAGCAACTGCACAATAATAGGGGTGGGATGGGCATCACCAATGCCATACACACCCATAGGGGCCTGGATTCCTGCCACCACCACCACCCCTACTCAGGGGGGCCTGGATGCCCATTACCACGACCATCCCCACTCATGGGGGGCTGGATGCCTATCACTACTACCACCCCTACTCAGGGGGGGGCTGGATGCCTATCACTACCACCACCCCTACTCAGGGGGTGCTGGATGCCTATCACCACTACCATCCCCACTCATGGGGGGCTGGATGCCTATCACTACTACCACCCCTACTCAGGGGGCTGGATGCCTATCACTACCACCACCCCTACTCAGGGGGGCTGGATGTCTATCACTACTACCATCCCCACTCATGGGGGCTGGATGCCTATCACTACTACCACCCCTACTCAGGGGGGCTGGATGCCTATCAATACCACCACCCCTACTCAGGGGTGCTGGATGCCTATCACCACTACCATCCCCACTCATGGGGGGCTGGATGCCTATCACTACTACCACCCCTACTCAGGGGGCTGGATGCCTATCACTACCTCAGGGGGGGCTGGATGCCTATCACTACCACCACCCCTACTCAGGGGGGCTGGATGCCTATCACTACTACCACCCCTACTCAGGGGGGGGCTGGATGCCCATCACTACCACCACCCCTACTCAGGGGGCTGGATGCCTATCACTACCACCACCCCTACTCAGGGGGCTGGATGTCTATCACTACTACCATCCCCACTCATGGGGGGCTGGATGCCTATCACTACTACCACCCCTACTCAGGGGGGCTGGATGCCTATCACTACCACCACCCCTACTCAAGGGGGCTGGATGTCTATCACTACTACCATCCCCACTCATGGGGGCTGGATGCCTATCACTACCACCCCCTACCCATGGGGGGCTGGATGCCTATCACTACCACCACCCCTACTCAGGGGGCTGGATGCCTATCACTACTACCACCCCTACTCAGGGGGGCTGGATGCCTATCACTACCACCACCCCTACTCAGAGGGGGCTGGATGCCTATCACTACCACCACCCCTACTCAGGGGGGCTGGATGCCTATCACTACCACCACCCCTACTCATAGGACGGGTAATGCATGACACAACCAGCATACTCCCACATAAGGAATCACAGAAAATTACATCCACCCAAACAACATGACAAGCGTGTGTAGTCCATGTCAAATGCCTACAACACTAAATATGACAATGAACATACAATGTGACCCACTAACACATGTGTCACACATAAAAGTGTGTGGCCTCCACAATACAAGCCGACCATGGCCACTGTGGCAATGGGGCCTAAAGCCCCATCACCACAGTCACCAAAAGGTAAGTGTGGGGTCCAAGGCTGATGGACCTTTTGATCAGTGTGGCAATGGTGCCTAAAGCCCCATCACCACAGTCACCAAAAGGTAGGTGTGGGGTCCAAGGCTGATGGACCTTTGATCAGTGTGGCAATGGTGCCTAAAGCCCCATCACCACAGTCACCAAAAGGTAAGTGTGGGGTCCAAGGCTGATGGACCTTTTGATCAGTGTGGCAATGGTGCCTAAAGCCCCATCACCACAGTCACCAAAAGGTAAGTGTGGGGTCCATAGGCTGATGGACCTTTTGATCAGTGTGGCAATGGTGCCTAAATCCCCATCACCACAGTCACCAAAAGGTAAGTGTGGGGTCCAAGGCTGATGGACCGTTTGATCAGTGTGGCAATGGTGCCTAAAGCCCCATCACCACAGTCACCAAAAGGTAAGTGTGGGGTCCAAGGCTGATTGACCTTTTGATGAGTGTGGCAATGGTGCCTAAAGCCCCATCACCACGGTGATCATAAGACAAGTGTAGGCATGGTAAAAGCTGCCAAAGACAAACTGAATGGATGAATCCTGGTCACACAACAACTAAAACATATGTGGCATAGTACTGCTTGTGTCCCATTGCAACATATATTGGGGGAGGCTAACAGTGCAGTGTCACAGAAACATCGCTTTTGTCCATGTGCATACAAACATCACACATGGGGGACCACATTGCCAACAATCAGCCGATTCCACAATGACAGAAGTGACCATCATGATGCTGACCCACATATCTGCACCTATGGACACACAAATGTATATAATCTGTGGAGACCGTGGATGTCAGGTGAACAAATACCATACCATGGCAGCAATGGGACATACAAACCATGATCATTGTGCTGACTGATGACCCAGGAGTACCAGGGAGAGCAGGGGACAATCACCAAACCACATACAGCCAATGGCACACTACAGAAATGCCAATGCAGTGATGCAAATGCACTGACACAAACAGGCAGACTCACACTTCCTATCAAAGACAACAGGTGATGGGGGTGTGTGCCAGTGTCCCCAGGCAACCACACAACCGCTGAAAGGCGGTGGCGGAAAAGCTATGAGCCAGCAGAGCTAAATGCCTATAAAGTCCTTCTTTCCGTCTATAAATCAGCCATCCTAGCAAGGAAAGCGGAGTATTATGAGGGAAGGATTGTTCTGGCAGAGAATAAACAGAAAGAGACTTTCGCCATTCTGAAAGAATTGAGTCAAAAAGCCGAGAAGAAATCCACAATCGCATCATTAGATTGTGATGTCTTCCAGGATTTCTTCCTTCAGAAGGTTAAGGATATCATCTCGGAAATTGCTAGAACCCCCACCGATTCCAGCTCCCTCCTTCAGACCTACCCCTCTCCCTGCCTCAGTAGTCAGCTTTCCAATTTTCCTAAAATTGACTCAGTCACCTTAGCATCATTAGTAAATCACACCAAATCAGGGTCTCGGGTAGACCCTTGCCCTCCAAGGATCTTTCAAATGGCCCTGCCAGGGCTGGAGAAGCAGATCCTGGAACTACTAAATAATTCTTTGGTTATGGGTTATCTACCGACAAATTTCAAAGAAGCCAGGGTCACCCCTGTTGAAAAACCTGGTGCAGATACCCTGACTCTAAAGAACTATAGACCCATCTCTCAGCTCCCCTTTCTAGCCAAGATGCTGGAACAGCACATATTAAAGATACTCTCGAAGTATTTGGAGGACGACCAGCTACTCCAAGCTAGACAGGCGTTCTTCAGAGCTCATCATAGTACAGAGCTAGTGATGTTGGCTGTTCTGGACGAGCTCAGAGTTATGGCTGACGATAAACAGCCGAGTGCCCTGATTTTATTAGATCTGTCAGCGGCATTCGATACGGTCAGCCATAACATACTGTTGAACCGTCTCACCACTCTGGGTATCAGCGGGCAAGCATACCAATGGCTAAAGTCATTCTGTCTGACCGTACTCAGAGAGTTCAGCTGGGTGAGCAGATACCGGATCTGGGCCCTCTGGCATGTGGGGTACCTCAGGGCTCTGCACTATCTCCACTTCTTTTTAATATCTATCTGCAACCCCTTGTGGAGACTCTGACTCACATGGACTGTCAGGTCTTTAATTACGCCGATGATACTCAACTTCTTATCCGGCTTACCAACTCTCGCCAGGCCCAGGAGTCGGCCAAGAAGTTGCTCAGGTTCACTGTGAACTGGATGACGGCCAACTCATTGAAAATAAATCCGGATAAGACTGAATTGCTCGTCATTCCAACAAGTAATAGCCCCTGGTGTGATCTTTTTTGGCCTCCGGAACTAGGTGTAGTCCCGGTACCAGTCCCGGTTGTAAAAAAGCCTGGGGCTGAAAATAGACTCTGAACTATCTATGTCTTGCCAGGTCACCACGGTAGTAGGAACCTGTACTGGCTTACTCAGGCAGCTACGGAAACTTGCTCCTCTCTTGTCAACATTTTCATTACAGTCAATTGTCTCTGCCACTGTCATCTCCAGGCTGGATTACGGGAATGCCCTTTACATCGGCCTCCCCAGAAGCTTATTGGGAGATTGCAGGTGGTGCAGAATGATGCGGCCAGGCTTATTTTTAGACTTCCTAGAAAAACACGCGCTACCCCTCTGTTACATAAACTACATTGGCTCCCTATTAAACAGCGAGCGCAGTTCAAGGGTCTATGTATTGCCCATAAGGCAATCTATGGTCAGGCACCCAAGTTTATAAAAGATCGCTTGGAGAAATATGTTCCTGGCCGGACTCTGCGATCTTCTGAGGCCTGCAGGTTAGCTTCCCCAGGTACATCTCTAAATCCAAAGGGGGTAGAGCATTCTCTGTTTTTCTCCCGCAGATCTGGAATGATCTGCCGGAGTACCTACGCAGGGAACCGGCTCTGCTCATCTTTAGGAAGCGTTTAAAAACTTTCCTATTTAGAGAGGCGTTAACGACCGCGTAATCTTCTGTCTCCGCCGCTATTTTATTTCTGCCCTAGTGACTCGCTCACTCTTCTCTAGAAGCGCTTAGAGACCTGAAGGTGATTTTGCGCTATATAAAAGTCATATAACATAACATGAGGAGGCCTGAATCCCAATTACACAGATGTGTATACAGTGCCACACACAAGTAACTCATGGATTGGATTCCCCTATGTGGGAAATCTGGCATTGTCAGATGAGAGGGAGCCCAAATTACACATGTCACACAAGCTTGTAGGAACAGCAACTAACACAGCAAGAGACACACCCACCACAGCACTACCCCCAGGGACCCCACATTGTGCAGACACTAGCCTGCATGACAATTCCACTGTGATGACAAAGGTAGATGTTGATCACACTGTGAACCACAGCCATGTGTCCTCAGCTACAAACTACCATCACACCTACACAAGCTCCAATCAATCAGCAGGGCCTGCCAGCCAAGGCCAATATGGAGGTAGTGGACTAGCCGTGCAACAACTCACATTTGCACACTCAACACCACACACCGTCATCTGCAACAATGTGCAGCAGGGAAGCTCACATGGACTGGTGACATTGCACATGCACCCATGACAATCCCAGGGGTGGTGGGGGGAACTAAGGTGCAGAAACCCATCACACATGCCCACTCATCATGACTCGTCTATGTATGACACACTGCACAGTACGCCGTACATGCGCATGATGTGAAATCCACCACAAACAATGGGATCCTGGCCATAGTCACACACCAACGAAGAAGCCAAGGTGAGACACAAAGAACACACGTACACAACTTCCGACATTGCAGCTCTGACCCTGAGGAGTGGCAGCAGTCACACACACAACGCGTCACAATCACTGAAAGCTAACACAAACTCAAAATCACATTACTTGTGTAAACAACAAGTGCCAAGGGGAATCCTGAATGTGTCCCATCTGCGTTTGCCCACATCCCCAGCCCTGACAACAAAGACAACCTGGGATGACAACCTCATGAACATCAGTTTGCCATGCAACCACATCACGGAGAAACCAGGTCCAAGATGCTGGATGAACACATACCAACTCTGCAACCATCAGAAACAGGAACATCCCTAGGGACACAGCCTGTGTAGGAAAAGGGAAGGGAACATGCACAGACATGCTCACACAACACACAACACGGGCACACGCAATGTTACCAGATTACACACAGCCATGAGGGCACTCCACTCCTGTGGAAGCTCCCCTGTGCCAAACCTTGTCTGTGCACGACTCAAACATATCAGCAGGACACTCCGTCAGTGAGTCAACAACTACAACACACAGAAGCCTCTGCTCACATCAGCCTGGGTACGGGAGTGTCACGTCAGTCATCTGCATACACCCAAAACACGTGGCAATTCAGTTGTACTGTATACACAGATGAGTCCTCCAAAATTGATGTGCAAAACTGCATGTCCAGTGGAGACGGGCACACAGTCAGGGTACTAGGAACATTGGACAGTGGTAAGCCCAACAGATGTGCAACAGTGTAGGACAAAGATGGTAATATACAAATGCTAAACGTACATCCCTGTGTCAAATGCTGAACATTACACCCTCAGACTGCAGCAAGGGATGCTATAGATCCAGACTAGATTAGGACACATATCCCATGGGCCATATGGAGCCCATCACAGCAAAACTTCATTTACCTGATCTGAACACAATTACAACAGCAAATGCATGATACTACACATCTACATCATGTACCACCAAAGATTAACCACAAGTAAACAAAAAGAGGCTTTATTCAGCAAGTGTGCAACTCAAATCAAAAGTCCAAAATTAACAACGGCAAATGTCCAGTCCAAATACACAGTCCCAACAGGGTGATGTGTGACTACTTGTCACAACTTGCTTGCTTGCACAGGTACCAACAGGGGACATCCCCCTTGGAGGGGCATACGAGGGGCAGGCCAGGCACCGCAGGGACAGGATCAGGGGATGCCAGAAGGAGGCAGGGAAGGTGAGGTGGGTGCAGGAGTGTCACCGGCAACTGCAGTGGAGGTGTCTGACTCAGGGGGGGCCGGCACCACCGCAGGGCTCAAGTCCGATGGTGTTGGTGCTGCAACCACTGCAGTGGGCAGGGCAGATGGAGTAGGCTGGGTCCCCATGCAGTGCCCGAGTCAGATGGGGTTGTTGTGGACTCCACCGCAGTGCATGACTCCAAGGGAGTGGAAGGGGGGGCAGAAGAGCTGGGCATGACAGAGGGGGGGGACACGGTCTCCACACCAGTGGCACATATAGGCAGAGCATCTGGTTTGGGGGTGGAAGAGCAAGTGGCAGGGGGAGGGCCTGAGCACTTTGGGGATGCGGTATCGGTGTGTGGGGAACCTGGGGCAGGGTGTGGCGGTGGAACCTGTGGAGTGGTGGCCTGGGGGATGGAGGTGAGAGACTGGGTCGGTGACTTGCAGGGCGGTGGTGGGGTCTTGCTCTTCCGGGTCCGGGGGGACTTGCGGGTGGGGGGCTCACTCTGCCTGCACCTGGGGGAGGGTGTCCGGGGGCGAGGGGCACTCTCCTCTCTGTGTGTGGACTTCCTCTTCCCCCGGTATGCTGGATCAGCAGGATTGGAGGGGAAGAGGCCGAGGTCAGAGAGGAAGAGCTTCTGTGTATGTGGGGTTGCAGGTGAGGCAAGGGAAGAGGTCTTGGAAGGAGAGGATCTTGAGGATTGCGGAGTGACTGTGGTTGCCTGTGTGTGTGTCAGTTCCCCATCCCCTGTGTGTGTGGAATCAGTCCCCTGAGGATGCTTGTGTGCACGTCTTGCCTTGGTTTTGGGTGGGTGTGTGCTGCTCGTGTCTGTGTGTTGTTGTGATTGTGCAGGTGTGCATGTGCTTTGGACAGGTAGGGTGGTAGGAAGTGTGGATGGGGCAGAGGTGGGAGGGGTGAGGGACTGTTGGAGGAGGGACACTGCTGCCATCAGGGAGGAGTCCATGGACCTATTGCTCCTCTGTAGGGCAGACATACCCGTTGAGATGCCCTCCATGAACGACACCAGCTGTGTCAACAGTGTGGTGTGTGCATGGAGGACAGTCAGCATTGCTGTCTGCCCTACATGGAGCTGCCGAAGGAGGTACACAGACTCCTCACTCAGGGCAGCAGGGGACACAGGGGCAGGGGGTGCGGTGCCTGGCTTGAAGGAGACACGCTCCCGAGCACGGGAGCCTCCACGGACCTCAGGAATGGGAGCCAATGGGAGGGCGGTGGTGGTGGTGGGATCAGACAGAGTAGCTGGGGTGTGGTGGCTGCTGACACCCGCCTCCACAAGGGAGTCATCTTCCGAGCTGCTGTGGTCCTCAGCTGAGGTGGATGGTGCTGAGGACTCCTCGGTGTGGCTCCCTCGCCCTCCGTGCCACTGGGTCCCTCTGACCACTCGTCGGACGCTGACCCAGTCTGGCTCCGCTGCTCCTCCTGGTCCGTGGAGCTGTCCCCTCCTGTGGCTGTGGATGTATCTGCAAACAATTAGGGAAACAGACAAACATCAGTCACCTGCACTGACCGCACACACCACAGTAAGTACAGCACATCACAGAGCAAGCCCTGGCATCACTAGTAGAACATTGCCAAAAGTCATCAAACAGATTAGGAGAAGCCAATTGTCAGTCTGATGGTCAGCCATGGAACAGACACCCCTCCTGCCCTTGCACCCATCTGTCTGGTGCCCGTCTGATGGTAAGACCCCAGTGTGGACACATGCACCACCTACACAGTAGTTGGACATTGCTGAGAACACGGTGAAGTATGTGAACATGCCCACCTCACATCACTTGCCACTGAGTCAGTGCAGGTGTCTGGATAAATGGACGGCCTGAGCCTAAAAAGAAATGCATGTGATGCATACCAGCACCAGACCCCATGAAGCACCCATGTCCGGATAGTCAATGCCACAATGGGGTGCCTGTTGCACATGTCACCACCCTGCAGGATCACCCTTAGGAAGTTTAATGCCATGACACAGGCATGCCTGCAAAGTCATACATCACTGTCTCAAGTCACATGGCCATGTTAGCCAGCAAACAACAGTCTGCACTGTGTCACTATCCTAGGACATGGGGAAGGCAAGTAATGTAACTGACAAGTGCACATGTTCATCCCCCACTAACCACATCCTCTGAACCAGTATTTGTACACTGCACAACATTTGGGCAAATGGGAGACATGAAACACTACTCCCTGAACCAGAGCACCTCACAGTGTGCTGTGAATGATGAACAGCTGCCTGAAAGTCACAGTCTCATACACCTGTCTGCACAGTCAAGTGATCAAACACCTATGAGTCACAGAAGTCTTGTCTCACATGGTCCAATAGCAGATGGCATGCTGACCCCTAACCGAAGGACATCACAGGAGTCACGACAACGTAGTCACAGCACAACGACACAGAGGCAGACACCTGAGGCAACTTTTCACTGAGCACAGCATGTCAGATGATACACGGGAGTGGGAGTACAGAGTGTATTGTATGCCCTGTAGTAGGCATGACTGTCCGGCTCCACCTGCAAGAGGGATGAGCCCTGGTCAGTGGGCAGGTGGCTAAGCATGTGTGACACACTTGACATACATACTCCTGAGGCCCAGACAATTTACCCACCCGCAGAATGGGGGTGTGGCAAATACCCCAGGGACATGTGGTGAATTAGATGTGCAAGTGGATCACATATCAAAGTTACACCCAGACTACATAGCACGACTCAGGCATTGTGTGAGCAACTGACCCACCCATGAAGGCAAACACAATGTCACGGGAACAAAATCTGTCACCACCTTGAGCAAAGTAAAATGCTAGGACCCTGTACCCAAGTGACACAATTATCCTGAGTGTAAGGAGCACACTGGCGCAACAGATGGGTAGTGGCCAGGTTACAATAGAGGGATATGGGTACTGGACAACAAGACTGATGTACTGGGGAAGTCAAACCAGGCCAGAGGAGGGCACATAGCATGTTAGACAGAGTTCACAGTGCAGTCTTAGACTCACCCCCTCCTTGCTGCTGTCTGCCCTTCAGCTGCCCATCCAGCTCCGGGAACACCACCGGCATAATCTGGAGAATGTGGGGGGTCAGGGTCCGGTGTCCGACCCTCCTGCGAGGAGGCAACAGCTTCAGCTGGACCCTTGCGATCCTCCGGGTCCAGCCACGAAGGTCCTGCCACCTCTTCTGGCAGTTGCGGATCCGGCGCTTGTAGACCCCCACGGATCGGACTGCCCGGACGATGTCCAGCCAGATGTCCTGCTTCCGATGGGCATCAACCTGTGAGGATGAGAAAGTGAAAAGGCCATTACTACACATGCAACATATCCGTGCATCACACAGTTGGAAATACATGTCTCAATCACAGGGGCATATGATGTACACAGGCAGTGCAACGAGGGCTATGGACAGTTTGCCAGCAGTTACTACATGGTATCATTGCATGGGTAGTGAACCTTGTTTGAATGCACTGTTACTCCACTGTACCTGTTCAGTGCAAGTGACTACACACTTTGGGGGTGCGAACTACTCAGTGGGCATGCTAGCCAGTGGTGTGCACACTGTAAATCCTGCTAGTCAGGCAACATGCACAATTAGTGAGGCAGTGGACCGCACACTCACCTGCTCCCCTGGTGTCCCATACAGCTTGCTGTACTGTGGAAGGAGGCTGTCCAGCAGGGCCTGGTTCTCCTCATGGGTGAAGGCTGGGGCTCTCTCCACAGTACGTGCCATTGCAGCAGCCAGAGGATGCAGAGACAGCAGCAGTGTAGTGGCAGATGTCATCCTGGAGCATGTAGTGCAGGCAAGTGAGCTCTCAGGGGAACAGCCAGCATTATATGTGTGCTGCAGAGGCAGATACTGTCCCATGTGTCCAAAGTGATAGGTCCAAGTCGGTAGCATCTTCTGAATCTGGCCAATCCATGGAATAGCAGCTCCAATACACGCCCACAGCATCCTTCAAAAATTCAACTTCATGACACCCATGAATTTGCAGCATTGTTGTGGCTGGCCAACTGAATTCACTGCATCAGACTCGTTGTAAATTCAAAAATCGCATCCGTTGCCATGCCAGGACCCAGCCAATGCGTGCACACCGATCGGACCATTGCTGTACAACGCGTACCCGCTCACATTCGATGCAATGGTCCGAGCGGGCACACCGATCGGACCATTGCTGTACAACGCGTACCCGCGATACGACGCGTACCCGCTCACAAGCAATGCAATGGTCCGAGCGGGCACACCGATCAGACCATTGCTGTACAACGCGTACCCGCTCACATTCATTGCAATGGTCCAAGCGGGCACACCGATCGGACCATTGCTGTACAACGCGTACCCGAGATACAATGCGTACCCGCTCACATGCAATGCAATGGTCCGAGCGGGCACACCGATCGGACCATTGCTGTACAACGCGTACCCGCTCACATTCAATGCAATAGTCCGAGCGGGCACACCGATCGGACCATTGCTGTACAACGCGTACCCGCGATACAACGCGTACCAGCTCACATGCAATGCAATGGTCCGAGCTGGCACACCGATTGGACCATTGCTGTACAACGCGCATCCGCTCACATTCAATGCAATGGTCCGAGCGGGCACACCAATCGGACCATTGCTGTACAACGCGTACCCGCGATACAACGCGTACCAGCTCACATGCAATGCAATGGTCCGAGCTGGCACACCGATTGGACCATTGCTGTACAACGCGTACCCGCTCACATTCAATGCAATGGTCCGAGCGGGCACACCAATCGGACCATTGCTGTACAACGCGTACCCACGATACGACGCATACCCGCTCACATGCAATGCAATGGTCCGAGCGGGCACACCGATCGGACCATTGCTGTACAACGCGTACCCGCGATACAACGCGTACCCGCTCACATGCAATGCAATGGTCCGAGCGGGCACACCGATTGGACCATTGCTGTACAACGCGTACCCGCTCACATTCAATGCAATGATCCGAGCGGGCACACCGATCGGACCATTGCTGTACAACGCGTCCCTGTACAGGTCACACACATGTGTCACCATGCTGGTCAATGGTGAACCTATGCCAGCCACATATACTTTACAGGGACTCTGGGGCACACCTACTACACCACACCCAGTCCACACTGTATCTAAGGCATGTGTGGCAGCATGACCTTATCTGTGTATGGGTGTGTACATGTTGTTATTGGGCTGGCACTTGGGGGCAGACACACCCAGGCTGTGCACATGTTAATGGGGACAGGGTCCTTTGTGTGTCGTGCACATGACCACTGGGATGTGCAACTGTTCATTTTTGGAGCATGTTGCATGGTCACATTTTCAGGTTGTGTATATGTATGACATGTCACATACCCCAAGGCTCATGTGGGAAAGCATGTACATCACAGGGTGGCCCATTGCCACAATAGTCATGTCCCTCCGCAGTCTGTGTGCATGTTGTGTTTCACATGTCTGACTCCATGTGCACAATGGGAGACAGTCTCCACATCCACGTTGTTTGTGCATGGACTTAGATGTTGTGTGTGTGTGTCACTGACGTCCATGTCTGTCCTGCAGAGGCTACAGGGGGCACTACCTGTGGGAGTCATGTTTGATTTTTCTGACGTGTACGTGATACGCAATGTCATGCCAGTGTGCATGTGGCAAGACAGGCTCCCTGGGAATCTACCTGTCAATGAGTTGAGATGCCTGTGGCGCATCTGTCCAGACGTCACTGTGGTATGTGTGTGGAATGTGAGTGCAGTAAATGGGTACTGTGACACAGCCAAATGGTTTCACATAGCACACCCTGGGACCTGTTGTCCACACATGTTGAACAGAGATGTTACATGATGTCCATGTGGGTGCCATATGTGTCCAAACAGAACGAGACACACATCAATTACTAGTGTTTGCTGATGATGTAGCATGTGAACTACAGTATGGTGAATGGCACATATGTGGGGTGACTGACAATCTTGACTTCTTAACCTCTGCACTGCAGGGCTCCTGCTGTCCATCGACCATTCCCAGACCTGGCAACGATGGTGGAACGTGACAGCATCCGACGGTACCGCTTCACCAGGCAGCTGATTGAGGATTTGGCAGTGCGGTTGGACCCACATTTGCAGCCTGGCCGGCCGTATCCAACAGCGCTGACCCCCAAGGTGAAGGTGATGGCAGCCCTACACTTCTTTGCCACCGGTACCTTTCAACACACTGTGGCATCTACTGGTGGTATGTCACAGACTATGTTCAGCCGTGTGCTACGCAATGTTTTGGTGGCGTTGTTGAGATGCCTTACCCAGTACATCTATTTCCCACAACGTCACCGACTCACTGACATCAAGAGTGACTTCTATGCCCTGGGGAGGATGCCACATGTCATTGGCTCCATTGATGGGACACATGTGGCTTTGGTACCACCACAGGCACATGAGCAGGCATACAGGAACAGGAAACATTACCATTCTGTCAATGCTCTGGTGGTATGTCTTGCAAACATGACCATCACACATGTTTGTGCCCGTTTCCCCGGTTCTGCACACGATGCCTACGTGATGAGGAGTAGTCGCATCCCGAGGGTGATGTCACAGATGCCGAACCAGTGTGCTTGGGTTGTCGGTGTGTACTGACTTTGTACCATTGTGTGTGTTGTGCTATGTTGCTTTCCGCACACTTTTCAATGTTGGCTAATGTGCAATTGTCTGTCTGTAGGTGACTCGGGATAGCCCAACATGCCGTGGTTGCTGACACCCCTCAGGAACCCTGTGACACCAGCCCATATGCGCTACAATGAGGCACATGGTCGGACGATGAGGGTGATTGAGCGGACCTTTGGTCTCCTGAAGAGCCGCTTCCGCTGCCTGGACAAGACAGGAGGCACCCTCCCATATGCCCCAGCAAAGGTGTGCAAGATTATCATCGTCTGCTGCATGCTCCACAACCTGGCAGTGCGGAAGGAGTTGCCTCTCATCCTGGATGACGATGACCAACATCCGCCACCTGTGGAGGATCCAGGCCTGGGCCAGGATGCCAGTGATGATGATGATGATGGTGATGTCCGCACACAGCTCATCACCAACTTCTTCAGCTGAATGTGAGTATCCAGAGTGTTGTACTATCAATGAATTTGATTTGCATGATATGTGTGTGTGGTGCTCTGGTGCTGTTTGAGTGTGGCCATGTGCAACTTGACTGGATGCATGCGGAGATGTGTCCTTGCAGGTGGTCTGTACTTGCCAACATTGTAGACATGCTAACTTGCTTTTGTGTATTTAACTTGTGACAGGTATTAGACATGAGTATTGCCATTCTGTGCTGTTCTTCTGTGATTTTGAGTGTGTGTCATGTCTGTCCTTCACAGGGTGCTGCTGGAGTTGTTAGAACAACTTGGATCCCCTGAATCAATGATTCAACTTCCAAGGTGGCAGCAGTTGTTCCCCTACAGGTGATGTGCCACACACCCCTGGACTTTCTATCTTCTGCATTGTTTGACTTTGTGGCCACAGCCAGGTGGGATTAGCTTGCATTTGTAGTGGAAACAACATGTAGCAAATGTGTAATAAACCTGTTCTACATTTTGGGGTGTGTGTTGTCCGTAGTCACACATCTGAGTGACATTTGCTTACTGCACCTGTGTTGTAGTTGACACAGACTGTGAATATGTGTGGTGTCTGTGCATTCCACTGTATTTCCAGGCAACATCAGTGTAGGGGATGAGTCATATGGCCCTGGTGTGTATGTGTTGTGTGGCCCTAGTGGTGTGTCTCCCTCATATGTGTCACGTCGCCATGACTGCCATGACGGTGTTGGACTTGCTGTAGCAGTCAGCATGCACAGTGTCATATTTCTGATCACCATCTCCATGACAGAGACCACGTTGGAATCACAACAGAGGCAGATATGGTTTTTTGGTGAGTTTATTTACAAAAGATGTGGGGATGGTGCACAGGATGGTGGGTGCTGTACATAGAAATTGGAATCCAAAGTTCCCATGTGAATTGGAAGTCCTGGTAGATTAAATGTTCAGGGTATAGTCCACAGTCATCTGATGAATTTGTACAACTAGAGCTCCCCATGTCATGTGGGCGAGTTGGGTTGCCATCGACAGGGCGTGCAGTTTGCACACAGAGGAAAAGTTCCAGAACAGGTGTTGGCTTCCTGGGGGATGTAGCTGGCCATCGGCCTCTCAGTTTGGCCTCCTCGGACGGCCCCTCTTCTTGGGGGGGGACCCTCAGGTGCAGGCTGCCGCGGTGCAGGGTACTCTCTGCCAGAGTCCTCCTCCCTCCCTGTGGCTGTTGCGGATGTAGTGGCAACAGATGTTGTGGGCGCACAGGGAGGTGAGGCCATGTTGGTGCTGATCTGGCGGAGGCATGTCAGTATGTCCCTATGCACCGCTGTGAGTTCTTGCAATGTGTCCCACTTGGACTCCATGCGAGACATGTGTGTCTCGACACGGGACATGTGGGAGTCCAAGCGGGCATGATGGGCAGCCTGCTGCTGTTGTATGTCCTTGAGGATCCCCACTACCTGGGTGACCTCTCCGGTGCTGGTCTGGTACGCATCTGCAATGCGAGCCAGTTGTGGGTCATCACGCAGTCCTGACCCCTCTGCAAATAGCGACCTGTGTCTACCACCCCTCCCACCACCCCTGGCAACACGTGCAGGGCCTGTGGTGCCACGCACAGGTGACCGTGTGCCCACTTGGGTGTTGTTAGTGGGCTCGATGGCAGCGGCTACAGTTTGGTCCTGGGTCCCTGCGCTGTTGTCACCTGTGGTCCTTGGTGTGTCCGTGTTGGCAGGGGTGGCCTGTGTGTTGGCAGTTGTTGGAGGGGTGGGTGCAGGGGGTGCAGATGTTGGTCCTGCTGGTGCTGCATGATGACTGGCACCGGAGGGTCCAGCTTGTTGTTCGCCATCCGAGGAGTGCAGAGGCTGATCCACACCAGTGAGCTCTGTGTCCCCCGGAGCCTGGGACAGGGACTCCTCCTCCTCATCTGCTGCTGAGTCCCCATCTTCACCTGTTTTGGGGAGAGACACAGATTGTATGGTATGTTTCTACAGGCATCAATTGTTAAAACACCGGACAGTTGTGACTGTACCTCTGGATGCGGCCCTGGACATTGCATTCTACTCAGTTATGACAGTCAGAGATTGATATTGGTGTAGCACATTGTCCTGCCAACCTGTGGCATGTCAATGTGAATGTTGAGGTGTGTGCCTGACCAGCATTGGTGGTATTTGGTTGCCATCCGGGCCGACTTCTCCCCCAGCCCAAATATCCCACCATGGAACATGCTTCCATTGCAGGGAGTGCAAGTTGTCTTTCAGGATGTCAGTCAGTGGTGTCCTGCTGTTGGTTGTTGCACAGTTGCCTGCAGGGCCTTGTGCTCCCCCAGCAGTACCCAGTGTCAGCCATCTTGTGAGTCCTTTTCCACTCCCTGTGATGTGGGCATGGTTCAGGGTGGTGTTGATGGGCCAATTGTGAGGCTAAGCAACATCTGTGACTGTCACTCCCATCTTGCTATTGCCTCCACCCCCCTTCCCAGCATGCCCATCCTTCCTTCCTTTTGAGTGGACTTCAGTGTGTGTGTGTGTGAGAGCAATGGCAAGATGGCTGACAATGTGGTCGTATTGTTTGTTGGTGCACAGTTGCCTGCAGGGCCTTGTGTTCCCCCCCAGCAGTGCCCTGTGTCAGCCATCTTGTGAGTACTTTTCCACTCCCTGTGATGTGAGCATGGTTCAGGGTGGTGTTGATGGGCCAATTGTGAGGCTGAGCAATATCTGTGACTACCACTCCCATCATGCTATTGCCTCCACCCCCCTTCCCAGCATGCCCATCCTTCCTTCCTTTTGACTCTGCTTCCCTGTGGGGTGGGGTGCCTGTGCTGACAGGTTGGCTGAGAGTGTTCTCCTTGCGGTTGTTTGGCTACCAGTCCCAAGAGTGTCCCTGTGCTTCACACAGTATGAGCCCGGCTGGTTGGTCTTTGTGGGATCTTGAGTTAGAATGTGAGGCTTTGCATTCTCCCAGGTGGGTTCTATGGAGTTAGTGTTGGGGTGTGTGTGTGAGGGGAGGTGCTTGTAACTATGGTCAGTGCTGTGAGTCCTCCTTCCCACCCAGCCAGATATCCCACCATGGAACATGCTTCCATTGCAGGGAGTGCAAGTTGTCTTTCAGGATGTCAGTCAGTGGTGTCCTGCTGTTGGTTGTTGCACAGTTGCCTGCAGGGCCTTGTGCTCCCCCAGCAGTACCCAGTGTCAGCCATCTTGTGAGTCCTTTTCCACTCCCTGTGATGTGGGCATGGTTCAGGGTGGTGTTGATGGGCCAATTGTGAGGCTGAGCAACATCTGTGACTGTCACTCCCATCATGCTATTGCTTCCACCCCCCTTCCCAGCATGCCCATCCTTCCTTCCTTTTGAGTGGACTTCAGTGTGTGTGAGTGTTAGAGCAATGGCAAGATGGCTGACAATGTGGTCGTGTTGTTTGTTGGTGCACAGTTGCCTGCAGGGCCTTGTGTTCCCCCAGCAGTGCCCCGTGTCAGCCATCTTGTGAGTACTTTTCCACTCCCTGTGATGTGAGCATGGTTCAGGGTGGTGTTGATGGGCCAATTGTGAGGCTGAGCAATATCTGTGACTACCACTCCCATCATGCTATTGCCTCCACCCCCTTCCCAGCATGCCCATCCTTCCTTCCTTTTGACTCTGCTTCCCTGTGGGGTGGGGTGCCTGTGCTGACAGGTTGGCTGAGAGTGTTCTCCTTGCGGTTGTTTGGCTACCAGTCCCAAGAGTGTCCCTGTGCTTCACACAGTATGAGCCCGGCTGGTTGGTCTTTGTGGGATCTTGAGTTAGAATGTGAGGCATTGCATTCTCCCAGGTGGGTTCTGTGGAGTTAGTGTTGGGGTGTGTGTGAGGGGAGGTGCTTGTAACTATGGTCAGTGCTGTGAGTCCTCCTTCCCACCCAGCCAGTTATCCCACCATGGAACATGCTTCCATTGCAGGGAGTGCAAGTTGTCTTTCAGGATGTCAGTCAGTGGTGTCCTGCTGTTGGTTGTTGCACAGTTGCCTGCAGGGCCTTGTGCTCCCCCAGCAGTACCCAGTGTCAGCCATCTTGTGAGTCCTTTTCCACTCCCTGTGATGTAAGCATGGTTCAGGGTGGTGTTGATGGGCCAATTGTGAGGCTGAGCAATATCTATGACTCTAACTCCCATGATGCTCTTGGCTATACTGACTTTACCAGCATACACAGAATTCCTTCCTTTCAGTGATCTTCCCTTTGAGGTGGTGTTCTAGTGGTGTCAATATATATGGGAGTGTTTGTTGGTTCTATTTGTGCCACTGCCTTGCTGTATTTGTTGTTAGGTTTGTAGATGTCATGACACAGTTAGATGTCACTATGAGATGGCAGGTATTGTGTTTGTCTGACTGGCATTCACATCTTGGGATGAGTATGTTTTGTTTGCTGTGTATTTGGTAAGGGTGCATGGTTTGCCTATCCCTTTGAGGGTGCTGTGTGTGTATTGTCACACCATATTGTGTATATAAGTTGTGTACTCACCAGGCTCTGGGATGTCTGTTAGTCCATATTCGCTCACTGGTGGTAGGATGGCCCGCACCTTCTCCTCCCAGGGCCTGAGGTATATTGGTTTTGCAGGAGGGCCACTGCCGGCGCGCTGGCTGATGATGTAGTCCTTTTTTAGTAGGTCCCGGACCCTCCTGCGCACATCATACCACCTGTTCTGGATGTCTTCCTTTGTGCGCAAACATGGTGATTGTGCATTCACCCTGTCGACAATCCTCGCACACATCTTGGTTTTCTGCGACATGGGGGTCTGTTGTACCAATGTACCAAACAACTGTGGCTCTACCCTGAGTATCTCGTCTACCAGGACTTCCAATTCACAATCTAGGAACTTGTGGTTCTTCTTTGGGGGCATGGTGATGGGTGGTGGTGGTGATTGATGTGTGTGTGCAAGTGGGGGTGTGTGAGTGTAGGTTTAGCTGGGTGTGTGTGAGGGTGCTATTTGTAAGTGTGGCAATGGTGTGTGGCTTGTGTGATGTATGAGCTGTGAGTGTGTCTGTGGTTGCTGTGTGATGGTGTTGTTTGCTGGCAGGTCTGTGGAATTTGCAAAGGCTCATGGTAGGGATTTGTGGCTTTATGTAGGTGGGGTTGGGGGTGTGTCCTTGTTCCATTTTTTCCCCCACCCCCAGTATTTATTGGCTTTGTGGTAGCTTGGTTGGCCATTTTTTTTACTTTTTTCCCTTGGTGCTTTGGGTGCATGTAGGAGTCGTTCTTGTGTCCGAGTCGGACGCTGCTGTTGTCTGGTGCGATGTTGTCCAACTCGTTCCCGCTGTGTTTCAGGTTGGTTTCATGTGCGGCGTACGAGTCGGTTGCGGAGTATTGGGTTGATTCGGCTGGGTTTTGTGTGCGTGTGGTCGTACGGCTTGTGCTCCGTCCAAGTTGGTCGTGTTTCGCACGCATAGCATCGTACTACGCGGGTCGGAGATCGCGGGTACGTTTCGTTCGGTCGCTATCCGGGTGCGTGTCGGTCTGTTAGTTTCGAGTGTTTTTCCGGCCGGATGGCTTGTTTCCGTTCGGCTCGGTCGTTCGTTTTGTATTCCGTCCGTGTCGGTCGGGTTTCACATGCATTTCATCGTACTACCCGGGTCGGACGGCGCCGGTTTGTGTCGGTCGGAATAAATTCCCGCACCAAGTCGGTCGGTACGTTTTCCGGCCCGAACCGGAATCGACCCCCTAGTGTCTGTATCCCAGTCATCTGAAACAGAACTAGGAATTATTACATTGGTCATTGAAATGTTCAAAACATAAGGTAATTGTAATGTCTCACTAGGTCCCATTGATATTTGCAGCATGGACATTTTTTCGAGCTCTGTGAGATGAGGTGTGCAGACAGAATATCGAGTTTAAAATATCGAGTTGCACAAATATCGCATCAGAAATATTGTGATTCAGAAATATTGACAGCAAGAATATCGTGGTTAAGAATATCGACTTAAGGTAAGTAATATTAATTTTTAAAAATATTGAACTGTTTAATATTGTTTGCAAAATTAAAGTTGTTAAAAATATCGATTTTTTAAATTAATGTAATGTATTTTAGCATATATTTTAAATGTATGTGATGTATGTTTTTTGTATAAGAATTGTTTGTATTTTTAATATATGTGTTACATTTTTAGTAGTTAATAGTTTTTTATATAGATTTTGCGTTTTTAGTTCCGTAGCGGGATGTGGGTTTATAGGGGAATAGGGTGGGAAGTAATTTAATTATATTAAATTAATTGATTATTTTTTATTTATTAATATTTGTTTAGTTGAGATGTTATAGTGTTAAATGTGTAAAGTAATTTGTTATTAATTAATTAAGAATTTGTTGTTGATTAATAATACATATTTAATTTGTAATTAATTATGGTAATTGTGTAATTAATTTTAGGTGTGTGTTTTGGTATTTTTAGGTGTAAAGGGTGGAAAGTAATTTATTTTGAATTGATGAATTAATAATTGGTTGTTAATTAATTTTAATTAATTAACTGGTAATTAATTATGGTAATTGTGTAATTAATTTTAGGTGTGTGTTTTGGTGTTTATAGGTGTAAAGGGTGGGAAGTAATTTATTTTTATTTGATGAATTATTGGTTGTTAATTAATTATAATTAATTAATTGGTAATTAATTATGGTAATTGTGTAATTATTTTAAGTGTGTGGTTTGGGGTTTATAGGGGTAAAGGGTGTTAAGTAGTTTATTTATTTTTTATTAATAATTATTTGTTAATTGATATTTATTAAAGTAATTAAAATGTATTATGGCAATTGTGTAATTAATTGTAGGTGTGTCTTGTGGTGTTTATAGGGGTAATGTATGGGAAGTAATTTGTATCTAATTAATTAATATATAGTTGTTGGTTGATGGTAATTATTTGATATTTATTTTGGGTAATTGTTTATTTTCTGTGTGTTGTTTTTACTTTTAAAGGGGCAAAGGGTGGGTATTAAATACATTTTAATTACTTTATAATTAGTTGTTAATAGTAATAGTTTTTAATTAAAAACAAATAAGTTTTAATTGTATTTTTTTATTTTATAGTTTAATTTAGGTGTGTGTTGTGGACATTATAGTGTTAAAGAGTGTGTAGTTAATTAATGTTTATTATTTTTTTTATTAATAATATTTTTTTATTTGATTATTAATTATGTTAATTATGGAAGTAAATGTAATTTAAAATGTTGAAGTGTTTTGTTACTGGTGTGGTGATATAGGGTAGGAAATAAAATAAATACATTTATGTTTCTAGTTCAAAAGAATAATTTTTTTTAAATGTATTTATTATTTTATTTTATATAATATTTGTGGGTATTTGTTATATGTAATTAATATAAAATGTTTTCTTTTTATATATTTAATAAATTTGATTTTTAATTTTTTTAAATATTATTTATTTATTTTTATATATATATATATATATATGGTTTTTTTTTAACTGTACAAGTGTGAATAGTAAATTTTGTCTCTTGGCTACCCAACACTTTCCCTACTGTTGCACTCACTTGAGTGAGAATAGTAAATTTGATCCCTCCGCTATCCAGCACATTCCCTACTGTTGCACTCCCCGGAGTGGGAATAGTAAATTTTACCCCTCCGCTATCCAACACTTTCCCTATTGTTGCAAGCACTGGAGTGGGAATAGTAATTTTAACCCCTCCGCTATCCAACACTTTCCCTACTGTTGCTCTCACTGGGGTGGGAATAGTAATTTTTACCCCTCCGCTATCCAACACTTTCCCTACTGTTGCACTGACTGTATTGTGAAATTTAAGTTTAAATATTTGTTAATCGTTTAATGTTTTAATTTATTATAGATTTTTGTTTTTTTATATTTTAAATCATTGATATATATTTTTATTTTCTATATGATTTTTAACTTTTAACATAAATTAAAAATAATAGTTTATTAATTGTTTGAAAGTAACTATATATGTATAAATAATTATGTTTGTGTGTTTATCTTTTTTTATTAAGTTTATTTGTTATATTTTATTAATAATAATAATAACAAACTTATAAAGCGCATGGTTACACTAACCAGTGTGTCCCCGCGCTGCGGCACAAATTCAGAAACGCTGGCAAAGAGAAGGCACGAGATTTAAACCAGAGAGCTCAGAGGAGGAAAAAAAACAGGTCTTGAGTCTTTTCCGAAAAAGTGTCTCCACAGACTCCACACGGAGCCCCGGGGGGAGTTTATTCCATTAAAATGTATATTAAATGCATTCTATTTTGTTCAAATTAAATTTAATATTTAATATATTTAATATATATTATTTTATTTTATATTTATATAAAAGTCAATATTTTATACATCTATATTTTTTACATCGATATTTTTTAGTCGATAGTTTTGTACTTACCTGTTTAAGTATAGGAGTCGATATTGTTGCTGTCTATATTTTTTTTACTGGATATTTTTTACATCAATATTTAATACATTGATGTTGTGTCAGTGAACCGTGACATGAACAATCCGGTTTGCAGTTCACTAACCACTGGTGGTGCAATTGTCTTTTCAGGGACATAGGGGCTGATTAGGATGACGAGCGGACTTTAGTCCGCCCGCCATCCCAGTGGAAACGGGACCGGCCGCCAGACATGCGGCGCTCTCACAGCCCTGATTAGGATGCGACCGCCACCTTGGCGGTCGCATTCTGCATATTTGACATTGCGGCGGGTGCTGCTTACAGCAGCACACGCCGCAATGCCAAATGAGCATGATGTGCATTCCCATGCACAACGTGGCAGGCACCGCGCGGTGGCTGCCACCTTGTAAATGGAACTGCAGGGGGGGTACCATGGGTACCCCCCAAGTGCACCCTCCTGGCCCCCACACCCACTGGGGGCCCGCAACGGGCCCCCAAAGCACATCTCCGCCAGCCTTTCCATGGCGGCATCGCCGCCATGGAAAGGCCTTTTGTGACACACATCCTAATATGGATGGCGGTGCCTGCTAGGCACCGCCACCATATTAAGGCCCAAATCTGCCCGGCCGGCAATCGGAACGATTGCCGACTGGCGGAAAAGCGGCGGACGCACTTTGCGTCTGCCGCGGTACCCCCCGCCATTGTAATATGGCGGAGGGTAAATCGGGTAGAGATGGCTGGCGGATCGCCACCGCCTGGCTGGCGATGGTGATCCACCCGCCATCATAATCACCCCCATAGTGTTCATTCAGTAGTAGTAGAATGGTGATTATTGTTGATAGCCATATGGTGAAAAAAAATACTCCTAGTGTGGTCTAAACCTACTTCTATGCACTATGCTAAAAGAGCATGTAGCAGCAAAATTTGTATCTAGATTTTCTTAGGGAGGATGAGAACACTGCATACCTTTTTACAGCAAATCACTGTAATTATTAGGAGTTAGGGAGGCCGTGTTCCCTGCCAAAGGCAAATATACACTGCATCAACATCAGCTCCTCCCGGACTTGGGCTCAAAATCAGCTTTCATTAGAAAGAGTGATATGGCTGCATCTCTGGCAGGCAGGATCTTCTCTGGCAGTATCTTCTGTGACAATCTGGGGTGAAGGACCTCTCCTCACAAATTGTCAAAAGGCAGTCCTTTTATACTATATCTTATCTAAGATGGAATTTCCAACATCACCTTAAGAATGTCCAGTATAACCAATGAGCATCAAGATGTTAGTCTAAGATACATTCTTTTAAACAAATGAGATAAAAATTCAGCTATTCAGACTACATGTTTTGGCTATTGTTTTGTTTTTTTACTTGAAATTGATATAACAAGGCACTTGTTCAGAAACCAGACTGATTTCACATCAGGAGTCTTGCTGATGTCTATATCTGAGTGACTTCACACTTTCCCAGGTTCTTTGAAAGATAAGGACAGATGACATCTGTGTTAAAGGCAGACATGTTGATGAATCTGCAGAAATACAGAAAATGGAGCCTCAGTCTACCTAAAATGGAATCAGGCTTTATAGTCTTTAAGTTATGAAGTGAAAATAGCTCCAAAAAGGAGTGAGGCTCTAACTGTATGTATCTTATCACGACTGACCGGGACAAATTCAAAAGTTCTGGCATGCCGCTATGGAGCAACAAATGGGTACGGGACCAGATGCAGTCCGCTGGGAGCTGACCCTATTGTCCTTGGTGCAGGGGCTGTGCGGTGCTGCAATGCAAGGCTCTGTGTTTCACTGCTTTGGGTCCATCAGGCCGCTGATCAGGAGGTGCACAGTGCTGTCATGTGAGGCTCTGCATCGCTCTTTGTTGGATCCAGTAAAGCCACTGATGAGGAGTTGCACAGTACTGTGATGCGAGACCCTGTGTCATCCCGCACCATTATGCATCGAATCTGCTGAGGCCTTAGATCAGAGACTGTGAGGTGCTGTGATGCGAGACCCTGCATTGTTATGGGCTATTTCAGAACCGGGGAAATAAAGCTGAGCAAGAAGGAGTACACTTTGACTCCTGCCAAGGGGCCTACATCTTGAGCACAGCAATAGGGGGTCAGGAATCACTTCCACAGAGGCCAGTATCGGACACTAGGTCAGGCCCAGTTGGGTCTGGTCAATTGGAAAGCAGGAGAGACCTCTAGAAGCTTGTTGTGCCTGTGTAGCTCAAACAGGAGGTCAGCCAACTGACCCTTGGAGCTACGTCTTGTGTTCTGGGCTCAAGGCAAGTAGGTCGTCTTCCTTCTTCAGACAGCAGGGCAGCCCTTCTTCTGAATCTTCTCAGGTCCAGGAGTCTTCTAATTTCAAGTTCTGAAGATGTCCCTTTTATACCCAATGCCAGACTGTGGGTGGGGAACATCCCTTTGTCTAACCCTTAACTGGTTCTTCAGTCTGTCTAATGAAACAAAGGGTAAGCAAGCCCAGATATGGGTTGTCTTTGCCAATGACAGGGTAGGCATCTTCTGACATCAAGAAGGGGCAGGATACAGCCCCTCGCATAGGAGAACAATGGCTGGTGCTAATGCAAATTTTACCTCTCAACTGGGTACCTCATATGTGCTTACTCCTCATTTCCAGCGAGGTTATTCATTAATAACTCCAACTGACCTCTCCCGAAGAAAAACAAACCAAGATTCCAATAACTCAATTTACATGACGCGAGTGCCCAAACTTAACTCTGGAGCCTATGAAGATATTGATGGGTTAATTAGCAAAATAATCTTTTGGCTAAGGGTAAAATGCAAGTGCCTCTCTGTAATTAGATCAGACATTTTGAGTGCTAGACAATGTCCCTCAGTCACTCCAGCCTTCGATTGCATCCAGGTTACTTTATGTGATAGCCAGCTAGCTGAGAATCTTATTAATTTTGAACTTCGGACCTGTCATCTCATGAGGAATAATGTGCTGTGAATTAGATTAAAATTATCTCCTCCAACCAACAGAATTCTGGGTAGCTCCTTAGTACAAACCAATAATCTGTCCTTACATACCAGCTACTCAGCTCTTACTTCAAACCTGAATGCAGTCGACTGACTGAGTGTAACACATACGCAGAATATTTGTATCTTATCTGACATAGAATTGGCAGGTACGGTAGCTGACTCTACTAATGAGGTCATTTACTCCGCTAATAATAGGAGGAGAGATAGAGGGGTGATGGAAATGACAAATTGTGTGATTCTAAATAGAAGTAGTGGGGAAATACTACCTGATGCTCCTACTTGCCCGAGTAGGTCAAATGGAAACCATGATAGTCAAAATATTGAGGTTGGGAGAAGGGTAGGTGCTACAACTATTACATCGGTGGCTGCCAGCCCATGTTCTCCGCATACAGCGGGTTTCGCAGGTACACAGATACAAGCTGGCGTTAGCCTAATATCCTGGAACCTGGCAGGTATTGCTTCTAAACTGGACAACCCCGATTGGTTATTTTATATTGGTGAGCATGATATCTGTGCATTTCAAGAGACCTGGGCAACTGAGCAAATTTTTGTTGATGGGTTTACAAGCTATAGTGTAGAAGCCAAACCCCCCAATCATTACGGGAGGGCAATAGGAGGTCTTCTGATTCTTGTTAAGGATAATGTATTTAAGTCATGCACGCTGTTGCAGATAAAATGCTTAGACCTAATGGGGGTTACTGCCTTGTTACCATCAGGACTTGTTTTAGCCCTTTTAAACATATATGTAAAATCCACTGCGGCTTGTATTGAATCCCCCACTCTATCCATTCTTGAAAATGCTTTAGATTCTCTCCACCCGAACACAAAAGTAATACCGGCCGGTGATTTTAATATATTTTGTGAACCATCCTCCTATATTAGTGAGGTCACAGAAGAGGAAGATGAACAATGGGTTATTAGGGCATTAACGGGGAAACTTGAGCAAATTTAACGGCAACTGGTCATAAACTAGTCTCCTTAGTAGTCGGCTGAGGGCATGTAACGGTTGCATCACTTCTGATCTTGATCGAGCCCCCACCTTCAGAAGAGGTAATCATGCAAGTGTCATTGATTTTGTTATCGTGGATGTGAGACTCTAGCCATTTTTGACTGATATGAAAGTAGATAGGTGAACTGACAGTGATCACGATTCCCTGGTGGTTTCACTGGTTGGAGCGCCCTTGGCAAGAGTATCGAATACATATCACACAGTGGTGCCTGATCCTGTACTATCCAACTGTAGGCGCTACGTCTCCTGGCCTAAAATTATGATGAATCCAACGCTGTTGTCACAGATATATGGGCTTTATGTTAATTCCCTCGCAAATTATGAAGGGGTGAATGAACAAGAAATCCCAATTCTGAGTATACACAATTCACTCTTCAAAGAGCTTCAACAAATATTTTACAAAGATATGGCCAGTAAGAAACCAGCTCTGGGGAAAATACTATTTGGTTTGATTCCCCTTGCAAGAAAGCTAAATATTTTCTAAGGTCTGCTGTATTAGAAGGCGATAGGGTCCAAATAGCTCAAGCAAGGCGTGCCTATGAATCTTCTATAAAAGTGGCAAAAAAGCAATGGGATGATAGAATCTGGGAGGACATGCTACGCGCGATAAAAACAAATGATAACAGCCTCTTCTGGCGTACAGTGTCTCAAACTAGAGTGGAGAACGCTAAGAGCCTCCAACATTTTAAATCAGCTGACAGATGGGTTTCCCATTTTTCTGACCTCTACGAGTTTAAGGAAGATGCTCTCCTGGGCTCATGTAGTACCATAATGCCCTCTAGGGGCTTGCCTTGTTATGACACAATACAATTTGATGGCCCAGCTGTCACCTTTAGCTTAGAGGATACTATGAATGCCATCGCTGCGTTAAAAACAGCTAAGGCACCAGGACCTGATAAAATCCCTGGGGACCTCTACAAATCGGAACCCCAGATCTGGTCACTTTATTGACTCTGCTTTCCAATACTATAGCGAAAGGGGGGGAGATACCCGATTCCTGGAGAGGGGCCGAGATTGTTATCATATACAAGAAGGGTGATGCATGTGCCGGCCAATAAGCCTAATCGACAATGCCAAGAAGATCTTTGCTAAACAAATCCTTGATAAATTACATCATTGGATAGACATAAATAGCATCATGTCAGATCTCCAAGCAGGGTTTCGCTCCAAGATGAGCAATATAGACCAAATTTTCAGATTTTCCACACTACACTGGGAATATACCCTATCGCTACAGCAGAATCTTTATGTGGCATTTGTTGATCTCAGGGCTGCCTTTGATCTCATCCCCCGCACAAATCTGTGGTCTGTTTTAAACATGATGGGGGTCCCGGGAATTTAATCCATCTCATGTCCCAGCTATACAGCAACAACTTTGCCCAGGTACGGTGTGGGCATGCAGGAGAGTTAACTAAACAAATCCTTATACAGCGGAGTGTACGCCAAGGGTGTGTCCTTGCTCCTACGTTCTTTACCCTCTACATAAATGAAGTGACTGACATCTTGAAGAACTGTACTAACGACTCCCCTTCACAAAACGGTAATATGGTACTGATCCTTTTATTTGCAGACGACTCCCTTCTCATTTCTAAGACCCCAATGGGTCTCCAGCTCCTTGTTGATAAATTTACAGACTTTTGTGTGTCAAGGGGCTTGGAGCTCAATGCTAATAAAACCAAGTATATGGTATTTGGAAAGGGAGTGGTCAAAAATTTGATCATATGGGCTGGAGGGAAGCACTAGAGAGGGTGAGGCGCTTTGATTACTTAGGAGTTAAGGTAATGGAGAGCATGAAGTGGAATGATCAGCTAAAGAAAAGTACACTATTATTAGAGCATAGAGCAAATGCTATTAATAGGATGCATAGGCAAACAAGCTCCCACTGAGTTTTGCCAGCACATGAAGTTTATTGCGGTAAAGCGCAAGGGGCAACACTATATGGAGCCAAAACTTGGGGATCTACTGATGTCTCTCAACTTACTGCTGCAGAAAATAGATGTGCCCGAAGGCTGGTCTCTGTCCCCAGTAGTACACCATTAATTCCCTTGTTTTATGACTTAGGACCTAAAAGAATTGCCGATTTAGCCGCCCTTAGACCACTTTTTTATTGGCCTCGCTTATGGGTGACTCTGGAGTTAAAGGAATTTAGAGACTACCTCGCTGAATTATTATGTATTAGGGGTGCCAAATCAATACCTTGGGTCAAATTTGTTACTGACTGGTTTAATAAGCTGGGATTGACAAGGCTATGGATTAACCCAGAAAGAATGTGTAAGACTGATTTTAATATTATAAAATCTAGTTATTGGACTTACATCTGAGATATTCACTTGAACAACCATTCAATTGGTACATTAACAATTAGATTTTTAGATATCAAACCGTTTTCCCTCTATGAGGAATTTTTATTTTTTGTTTCTTCCCCACTAGCCAAAAGTCTTTACATCCGCTTTCGATTTGGCACTTTACCCCTGAGATCAATAACGAGGCAATGGCACAAGGCCCTTGGCCCTAGCATCTGTCCGGCATGTGCGCTGGCAGATGAAGATGAGGCACATATATTATTCTTCTGTCCGAGCTACCATGGCCCGCGCCGGAAATGGATTATTCCCATATGCCAAAACTTGAAACTAACAAAATATATAGTGGCCCTTAAAATTTTAAGAGTGATACCACCCCAGTAATAGCCATCACTACGAGCAAATTCTTACAGGCAGTATGGCATAAATGTGGTAGACTACTAATTGTGCCCTTAAGAGATTAGGTCACATTTTTTTAATTACTGTTTTATTTTATTAAGAAAACAGAAAAAGGGGGAGAAAGAGGGACGAAGCTAGGTCCACCCTCCTAATGCAATAGTAGACCTACAAAACCGGTATGACCGGATAGGGACCTAGCTGGGGTGTAGATTTTCCACTCAAATGTGAGCTCGAAAATCAAGAGGAAGGAAAGCTTTCCTTTCTTGAGTCCCCTCACTCACCAGGGTTTCCCCATGGTGACATGCTTCATCATAGGGGCCATCTCAACCCGCTACGGGCTGAGGCGTGCTACGACTTGCGATGAGACGTAGGAGCACTAATCGTGAGGAGCTATGTGTAGTGCAGTGATGTGGTGGAGTGGAGTTAATTAAAAAGTACCTAACTAGTGGGCAGAAAAAACTTTATTCAGGCTCCTAGTCGGTCTATTAAAAAATGGGGTTAGTCTCTAGTGAACCTAACCGAATGCGTTAGGGGTCCCTAGTAGATGTCAACATGTTTCGAGCTTCCCCACAGCTCTTCTTCAGGACAACACAGGGTCCCGCCCTGTGTGTACCACTCCAAAGTGACCTACAGTGATATACGTGAAAAAACGAAATGCTGCAAAATAAGGCAATTGTTAATAATACATACGGTACAAAATTGTCACGTAGTATGGGTACATAATAGTCCCGTAGTATCTGTAAAAGGAATAAAGAAAGAACAATGGTTAATGTAACCCTACCCCCTCTTGGGGGTGGGTGGAATAAAGCCTAATACTCAAGGGCTCCTTGCGATGCGTGCTTTCAAACTGCCAAAATGTGAAACACCATGCAGAGCTGCAGAATAACATGCTTGCCTAAAGTTATGGTGGAATTAAGGCATTTTTTAAAACAATTAAAGAATAAAGAGGGGTTAAAATATGCACCTAGTAACTACACCGTGGACATGACAAACATATAGACATTACATATAACGTAAACAACATACTGTATTTTAAGCAACAATGTGCCTCATGGTCTCAACCGGGTGAGAGGGTTCCAACTGGAACTCTAGAAAACGAAAAACGAAGGAGAAACGTTGTAAGTTGCCGTTTTACGATCGAGGATCGTGTTAGGATCGAAAAATGCAGAAGAAGGCCGAACGCGCCGAGGGCAATCCCCGCAGCGTGCTCGGTTCCGTATACAACCTAAAAAACAATCCACTTACTTGTGTGATAACCTCTCGGTCAGTAGACCTAGCAAGATTCTCCCTCGAGACCGCATATTGGCGTGTCTCACTAGGGAGCCGGATTAAAAGGAAGTGTTTCCGTCTAGTCATGCTAGGATGACTAGAGTGCAAACCTTCCAAAATGGCCGTCCTGTAATGGGCTAATGGCGTAGCCCTGTTGGGAGTGAAAAAAACTTTACTTCATTTACGAAGATGGGGCAAAGGAACATACTGTTCATTGATAGATGAAGACATAAAACAGAAAAAACACAAAACAGTGGTTGGGACAAGTGATATCCCGTCCGCATTCAACATTTGGTCGTGAGCGATCGTGAAAGGTTGCTGTGTGTTTAGTTTTGGTGAGGCATAATTTGAAATTTAGAAGTTGCCAGATTTCTGCCAAAGAAAAACGTGAGAGACCTGTTGGAGGTGCTAATTTAATAATAAACGGCCTCTGTTGATGATGGACCAGAGATATGAAGTTTATAGAAAATGTCATTATTGCCTAAGAGATAAATGGTATGTAATGCCACAGAATGGATGGTACCTAAACAAATACAGGTTCTTGACCGGGGGTATGCCGCACAACCTGCGATTTGTCAGTATCAATATATGGTGTGTTATATTAAACACAGGATAATCTGTTACATGTTTTTTCAACAGCTAGAGAATTCAGTATAAGAGTAAATTTTCTGGGCGAAAGACAAAACTGAGGTGTAGGTCATTATATAAATTGGCCCCACGGGACATTATCGTTCAGGCCCCGACTGTCTGCCCGTAGTTTGAAAACCCAACGTTGTTCTTTCTCATGGAGTCTCTTTTCTTGGTTCTCACTATACTTTATGTGTTCTAAGACCACCCACTTCATGTCGTTTGGTGTGTGCTTAGTTTCTATAAAGTGAGAAGTCATTTTTGTGGTGGCCCTCTGACATCTGATATTGCTACGGTGTTACGGGTTACAGGACGGCCATTTTGGAAGGTTTGCACTCTAGTCATCCTAGCATGACTAGACGGAAACACTTCCTTTTAATCCGGCTCCCTAGTGAGACACGCCAATATGCGGTCTCGAGGGAGAATCTTGCTAGGTCTACTGACCGAGAGGTTATCACACAAGTAAGTGGATTGTTTTTCAGGTTGTATACGGAACCGAGCACGCTGCGGGGATTGCCCTCGGCGCGTTCGGCCTTCTTCTGCATTTTTCGATCCTAACACGATCCTCGATCGTAAAACGGCAACTTACAACGTTTCTCCTTCGTTTTTCGTTTTTCTAGAGTTCCAGTTGGAACCCTCTCACCCCGGTTGAGACCATGAGGCACATTGTTGCTTAAAATACAGTATGTTGTTTATGTTATATGTAATGTCTATATGTTTGTCATGTCCACGGTGTAGTTACTAGGTGCATATTTTAACCCCTCTTTATTCTTTAATTGTTTTAAAAAATGCCTTAATTCCACCATAACTTTAGGCAAGCATGTTATTCTGCAGCTCTGCATGGTGTTTCACATTTTGGCAGTTTGAAAGCACGCATCGCAAGGAGCCCTTGAGTATTAGGCTTTATTCCACCCACCCCAAGAGGGGGTAGGGTTACATTAACCATTGTTCTTTCTTTATTCCTTTTACAGATACTACGGGACTATTATGTACCCATACTACATGACAATTTTGTACCGTATGTATTATTAACAATTGCCTTATTTTGCAGCATTTCGTTTTTTCACGTATATCACTGTAGGTCACTTTGGAGTGGTACACACAGGGCGGGACCCTGTGTTGTCCTGAAGAAGAGCTGTGGGGAAGCTCGAAACATGTTGACATCTACTAGGGACCCCTAACGCATTCGGTTAGGTTCACTAGAGACTAACCCCATTTTTTAATAGACCGACTAGGAGCCTGAATAAAGTTTTTCTGCCCACTAGTTAGGTACTTTTTAATTAACTCCACTCCACCACATCACTGCACTACACATAGCACCTCACGATTAGTGCTCCTACGTCTCATCGCAAGTCGTAGCACGCCTCAGCCCGTAGCGGGTTGAGATGGCCCCTATGATGAAGCATGTCACCATGGGGAAACCCTGGTGAGTGAGGGGACTCAAGAAAGGAAAGCTTTCCTTCCTCTTGATTTTCGAGCTACCATTTGAGTGGAAAATCTACTCCCCAGCTAGGTCCCTATCCGGTCATACCGGTTTTGTAGGTCTCTTATTTTATTAAGATTCATTTTATACATAATGCTGAAAGATAATTTTTATGTGCTTTTTATGTATTTATTGCTTAGTTTGCACAAAGCCCTGTTTGAGTTCTGCTCCTATTTTGCACATAAATAAGTAATGGCTAAGAAAAAGAATTTTGAATAGTATTGTTTAATGAATTGTGTTGTGACATGTTTTAAAATGGTTTTATGATGTATTTCTTGTAATGTTTTGCACATGTGCACTTTGATTGTACTTGGCTACCGAATAAAGTATATTACTACTACTACTACAGCCCTCAAGCTACCCTTTGAAGCTCATAAAGGGGCTGCATACAACCCCACAGGCCAACCTGCTCAGTAGAGAAATACCCTTCCCCCTTTAGTCTTCTCACTGAAAGTAACATACACTTCCCTTCACAGGAGAGGCATTAACAGTCATGTTGCATTTGATGCAAGGTGCATTTGATTTAGGTATAAAAATGCCAACTTTTTTAAAGTGGTAAACTTTTTTTAAATTGTATTTTAAAACCTGACTTTATCATTAACAAAGATTTTTTCAGCTCAGTTCAGTTCAAAATACCATATTTGGTTAGTAAAAACCATAATAGCATCTCATACACAAGAACAATAAATACACTAAAATGTCAGATCACAATAAAACATTTCATCAATATTAAAAACAATACAAAAAAAGATTAAAAATTAGCAAAGACTTCAACATTTCTGACGTCTTTTTCTGCGACTAAGGGCGCCTGACAAAAAACTTGCCTCATCTCTTCACCAATCCCTTGTAGGTACCCCGTTATTCTTTCAATCCCATTAATAGAAAAAGGGCAAATATTGTCATGCCGTTATAAATCCTGATAGAAGCTTTCAAATACTTTAATAATGTCCTTTAAGCTTATTTACACGTATTTAAGCTTGTAACATACCGTCCATCCTGCCCTTTAATACCAGGGATCTTATTTCTGGCAAGCTTCTGCATTATGCGGAGCTCTAACAGATTACCCACGGACTCTCCATACTCATTGCTCTCGTTCTTATGCACCTGAAATCTGCAGCGCTCCTCCTACTATAATAGCTACTGATTTCAGCGTTAGCGATCACTATTTTTTGACAAAATGCTGATTGAGTAGCCTCTTGGTTCTGGTTTATTGCTAGAGTGTGCTCCTTTTCTAAAACTGCCTACCTTCCAATCAGACCGTTAATTTTATCCCTTTGCAGTTTCCTGGTCTTTCCGACAAAGCTGATAATTTCACCCCTTAAGCCAGCCTTAAAACTATCCCAAACCATGTCGCGTGAGGTGCTATACCAGTTTGCATCAAAGTCCTGTACCACTCACTGCCTAATGTGTTGGACAAATAAAGTATTGGAAAGTAATTTTCTATCAAATGTCCACTTGGACCGAAGCTGGGCTTCCGCTTGAACTGCTATATCTATAATTAACGGGTTATGGTCGGACAGTAATTTAGGTGACTTCTTGATTCCTACTGCAGTAAGCATATAAAAAAATAAAAAAAAATAATCCAACCTGACATACTTCTAATGAGGACATGAGAAGTATGTATACCCTGGGTCAGTGGGGTTCTTGGCGGTCCACACATCGACTAAGTCATGGCTAGCTTTTAAAGCAGCCAAGGCCTTGTATACTTGTGGCTTTCTTCCATGGTATTTATATATTTGGTCCCTGCTCACCTCCTGATTTATATTCAGGTCCCCAAAGATTACTAACAAGTCTGGCCAGGATGCAGGCTCAAACTCTAGGTCATTGAATATCTTTGGGTCATCCTGGTTTGATCCGTAAATGGTACAAACTGTCAACCCCATGGGAAGCAATACCATCGCCAATCTACCCCACTTATCCTCCAATACTCATTTTACAGAGTCAATGCTGTTTCTAATGTGAATAGCAACCCCCCTTATAGTGAAGGTTTGAGTTGAGCACGCAGCCAAGGTGTAGCCTTAAATCATCAAGGTATCCCGCTTCCCCCACGGGATATGTGTTTCCTGTTGACAAATTATGTCGGCCCCTTGAGATCTTCGATCCTCGGCTACCCTTGTGCGTTTAATCCTATCATTTAAACCCTCCACATTGATTGAGCATATATTTATCTTACCCATTCACATGATAAAGGAGGTTGCCATTCCTTATACTCTGAGATGCCTTTCCCAGTTGAATCCTCTCACATACCTTATTTTGCTCTCTCTCCAATTTCCCACCTATTTTCCGTGCCCTACACCCAGTGAACCACTCTCCCACCTCCCCAACCCAACCCACGCCTCCCTACTCTTTCCCTTCCCTCTATATGGTGAGTCCACCACCCCCCCTACCCACCCAGAAGTGATAGGCAAAAAGTTCTCTAACTTCTCTGTCGACTTTAGCTCTCAACATATGTTGTTTTTCAATCCAGGGCAGATCTTTCTTAGTGATCTTCTCTGGAGCCCCATATAGAGCTGGACACCCTAGATTCTTTAAGGAGCCTTTAATATAATGTAGCCATGGAACGGTGTGGGTTTTGCCTTGGGAAAGACAATCTCTAATGATTGCCTGATTCAAATCTAGCTCAGTGCTTGACCAGATTTTAAACCATTGAACTAGAGGTGAGAGGGTCAACCTATCCGAGATATATTACAGCCCCCATTCTACATGTGCTATAGATGTAGTTACAGATTGGGAAATTGAGAGCAGTGTTATAATAATATTTATTCTCCACTCTCTGGATCTCTCCTCAGTCCTAGTAACCCGATAAATTGCTTCCATAACTGGTGATGGATGAACACTTTGTTTGATAGATTTTAACCATCGCCTGTATGGGCTTAGCCTCAATTCTTTTTGCAAAATCCAAGACTGAGGCTACTTATCTGGCCAAGAGATTTCTTTTGACCATTCTTTGTGGGCCCAAGAACCCCTCTCGTAAAAAATGAACCCCAAATACGGGAAGGTAGGGACCCTAACCAGTTCCTGACTTTCACCAAATATTTTTTCTAGGATTTGTTTTTATAACCAATGGCCATTGTGTGAGGTTTTGAGTAATCAGAATGTTTTTATTCTTACCTGCTCTTAATTTTTGCATAGGTTTTTATATACGTTTCTTTTTATGTGAAATAATAGGCGTATTGCAATGTTTTTGAAGAAAGTGCTGCATTCCAAGAAAAGTATGATAAATGATGAAATGTAATTAGAACCCCTTGATATAAATTGGGCAGTTGTATTTTATCAGAATGTTTTTATTTTTACCTGCTCTTAATCTTTGCATAGGTTTTTAGATACGTTTCTTTTTACGTGAAATAATAGGAATTGTCTGAATTTTTTATGAATGTGATATGCTTTTATGATTGTAATATTACAGTCGAATAAAGCTCTTTGAATGATTGATTGATTGAGTAATTAGTGTTCATGTCTAAGGAAGCCATGAACTCTATGAAGGAATTGAGCAGTTGCTGAAGGCCCACCGCTGTTCTAGCTATCAAGATGGTGTCATCGGCATATATGAGCAAAGGGGTAGACTGCGACCCGACCCTATGAATATCCTTAGAGGACGCACAGAGAGAGGGACCTAAATTATTGATATATATTGTAGATAAAAGTGGGGCTAAAATGCAACCTTGCTTAACCCCTTTATGCACCCTTATTGGAGATGACAGGGACTAGTACTGGTTAAATCTAACTACAGCTGTAAGGTCTTGATGGAGTTCATGAAGAAAATTGACAATATTGCATTCAAACCCTAAATACATCAGCAAGGATCATAATTTAGCTCCATGAACAAACCAAAACTCGAAGAATAAGTCCATAAAGGCCAAATGTATCCTCCCTCTTTTGGCCACTGTATATTTGCCTATTATCAAATGAAGGTTGAGGCACTGATCAAGTGCTCCATTCCCCTGTCTGAACCCCTACTGGTGCCAGGAAATTACATTATTTTGTTCTAGCCAATAAGATAATCTGACTAGAATTACCCTGCCCATGACCTTAGCTGTTGAATCTATAAGAGATAGCAGCCTGTAATACTGGGGATCGGATCTGTTTCCCTTTTTGAACACCGGTATAATTACCGATCTTTGCCATGAAGCAAGAGGTCCCTTCCTCCAGGCAGCAATAAACACATCTGTTAAGATTTTGGCCCAAAACATGGGGTTCTGTTCAAATATGTCAGCTGAGACCCGTCCAGCTCTGACTCCTTATCCTTGGCCATTGTTGGGATGGCAACTGCTACATCTTCCTCAGTAAAACAGAAGGAAGGATCCATCCTCAAAAAATCTGTAGGTGGGGCTGATGGAACCTCCAGTAGACTAACATAGACCCCTGAAAAATGCTTGACCCAATCATCCTGGGCAAATGTCTACTGCAAATGGCTACTGCACAATTTGCCATACCAGTGAAAAAGGAGCAATTAATGATTTCTCAAAATGTCCCACTGTTGCTGAGTGGGTGACTGTCCAAAAGCTCTTCCTAGGCTTTCACTTTAAAATCAATTTTCAAGCTTAACAAGGTATGCTTATAATCCTTTCTGCACCTAGCTACCTTGCCCGTGTCTCTAGGGTTTCTCTTTATTGCAATTAGTAGATTTTGATGGGCCTTTGAGCAACGGGAATCAAACCACCTCTCCCCTACACTAGGCCTCTTGCTACCAGTGTCCCTAAGGTTGTTAGCAACCTGTTGGCTAATGCTGCTAAAAGTACTCAAGAGAGGATCATCATTCGTAGATTCCACCACACAGTTGCAGATCAAGGTCGCAAGAGTCACATAAGGAAGTAAAAAAAGAACCTTACACCATTTTAGTCTGCGCTCCTGGTATTGTGGTGTAATATTGCTATTACTTGGGCTGATGTTATTGCTAAAGTCAACTGTCCTCCTCTACTCCAGAGGCATACTTAGTACGTTATGATCACTAACCTCAGGCTATTGATGCTTAAAGCTACGCACAAACTGAGCTAAGTAGGCTGAAATAAAAATATAGTCAGTAACAGTATTAGCACCTCTACCATTAAATGTAGGAATAACATCTCCTTCCATTCCCTCTCTCATGGACACCAGGTTGGTGTCCACTAGGACATAATTGAGCATACTTCCCTCAATAGAATGCTCAAAATGGTCCCCCAATTAGAATCTATCTCTTGATGGTTCTCAGAGTTAAGTCTGCCAAAAGTTCACAGATGCAAGTTAAAATCTCCCAATAAAGTAACCAAATAAGGTAATTTATGCTTCTGATCAAATGCTTGCAAAAAGGATCCTAGGGCCCACAAGTGCTCTGTAGGGGTTACCGGCACAAAGGAGGTGTAAAAGTTAATAACAGGATACTCAGTAGGCCCTCAAAATCTAGCTGAACAACCGACAAGTTACAATGGCTAGATTCTGCCTGAGTAGGAATACCCCGTGAATGCAAGAATACTAAAGTGAGCATCCCACCCTTTGCCCTACCCACAGATGAAGGTATTGCAGGTAATAAGAAAGAGATATGGCCATCCAGATAGAACAGGTTTTCTGGATCCCAAGTTTCCTGTAAACCTATGATCTGGTAGTCTGAGATTGTCTTTATCCAGGCCACATTATCTCTTTTATTACCCAGTCCAGCAAAGTTCCAGATACTGTTTTTAGAGGTGATGAGCTCTTATCAGTATCTTCAACCATGAGCCCCCCCCCTGTTGTTACCAAGCTTCTCTGTAAGCTGTGGGGGGCTCCCAGGTACTGGGTTGAGTCAGTCATTTCAACCCAGGTCTCCAAGAGGCTGAAATCTGTTTCTCAACAGTATTGGTGATATGAGAACCCTACTACAGGGGTCTATCCTGCCATTATGCTGGGTACACACACTTCTAAGGCCCCCTCTACTGTGTGTGACTACAGGAGAATACAAAAAACTAACAGGAACACCTTGACTCCTGGTTCCTGCACACCCTTGGAAGCCTAAAGCCAGATCATACACCCGCATTGTCAGGATGGCTAAAATTTAACACAATACAGTCCTGCTCAATTGATTTGTACCCAGGGCCTAGTCAACCCACCCGTCTAACAATGATGTTTTGAGCGTCTTGAGACCCTCACGGGTGAGTAGCGTGCTTACAATTCCTTGATTGATTGATGTCACAATCATAACCACCCATCCCCCCTTTAGAGGTGCACTAGTGTTTGGTTTTATGAATAAGATCATGAGTGGATCCCACTACTCCTGATGCCAGGGGTGGGACACTTGGCAAAACAATAACCAATATGGTAGATTCAGGGGGGATGTGTAACCTTCGAACAGGGCCTGTGTCTCTTTATGGGCCTGAGGAGGTAGAGCCATGGGACCTTGCTTTCTACCTTGGGTGGAAAGAGAGATTACCGGGGTAAAGATGTGAGTCTGAGGGGCAGTTATGATATTTGTTCCAGTACCTGCAAGGGCCTCCCCCATGTCAGAGTTAGCACCCAAATGTCTCTTATCCCACTGCAGATCTGCTGGAGGGTGAAGCACAGTCTGTAGAGTTACTTGGTTCGGCCGTTGGTTTGCCACTATACACCCCTGGTACCACTCTCCAAGATCAGACTCAGTTGAATTTACAGGGTGGTTAGTCTCTATAACAAGTAGGCTGTGAGTTTTATACATAGACACTAAGAGGGATTCTAAAAAGTCCAGGTGATTTCTAATTGGGCTTAAATAGGCATCTATGATTGCCGTCAGTCTGCTATACATTCCCTCCAGGTCAAGAGTTACCAAAAGCGGAGAGGTTACCTCTTTTCCAGGACCAGATGTGCCCGACTGTGGTTTTGCCCTTGCAACACAGGCACTTGATTTTTTCTGTTTAGTAGGCAGTTCAGAGGGAGAAGAGAGGCTGTTAGACCTCCAAGGTACCAAGAGAGAACACGTACTAGCTGAGTCAGTAGTAGTACTCTGCATGGAAATAGGGCCATATGAGCGTATTACTTCATTGTCGCCTCTTGAAGCAGCCACCTTTGTTAAGCTACAATGATGAGCTACTACAGTGCTGTTTGCGGCCCCCCCAGAACAATTTGCCTGCCCTAGAAACAGCCAGCACTCAGTAAGGACAATTTCATTTGAAACCACCCAAATAGAGCACTCCAGCATGGTGTGGGTGCTTGTGGGTATGCATGAAGGGTCAGGACATCCAAGAGCTTTCCGCTTGCCCATTTTGAGGGGTAATGAGAGAGGAACTCTGCCGTATAGTTCAGAGATTAGACGGACAATATCAGAGGGGTGGCCCAGCCTTGTCCACCCATGGAAAGGGCACAGACGAACGCACCCTTGGCCTGGGCTTCACCAGTGGAATGCGGGAATGCACTTTAAAGTGCCAATGATTCCCAGGTGCTGTTGATTGCAAGGGCTGCCTCCAAGCCCTGGGAATGCTGGGACTCATAGTCCCAACACCGCCTTCACCTCCAATAACTTGCGCACAGCGGGATGTGGGAATGCGCTTTATAGTGCCAACAATGCCCAGGTGCTGCCAATTGCAAGGGCTGCCTCTAAGCCCTGGGAATACTGGGCCTCCTAGTCCCATCGCCGGCTTCATTTCCAACAAGAGGATTTTTTATGACAATTAAAATAAGTACAAGAAGGATCTCTCTAGCTGTTCCCAAACTGAAGTTGAAGGAAAACCAGTGTTAGTCTATGGGATAGCAAGTCTTTCTGCAGTGCAAAAAAAAATTGTTTTTTTTTCAGTGCCAGGACTTGTGAAACATGAAATATGCATGCCCTACTTTTTAAATACCATGCACCATGCCCCAAGACCTATTAGGCCTGACTTCTAAGTATTAAAACGGAAGGTTAAGGCCAGGCAAAAGGTTTAGTTTACCATGCCATAATGGCAGTTCTATAGCTGCACTACAGGCTGCATTGGTAGCCCTAGGTCATGTTTTAATGTGTTACTTTAGTGGGTGGCACAATGAATGCTTCAGGACCACTCGCAGCATTTTTCAGGCCCTGGATATATCTAGTACCATTTACTAGAGACTTAAAAGTAGATTAAATGTGCCAATTAGCTGTATATCAATTCTAACATGTTTAGAAGGTAGAGCACAACATGTTACAATTGATTAGCAGGAGTAAAGTGTGCAGAGTCCTAAAAGTAAACACAACAGGTTCAGAAAACAAATAGGGTAGTGGAGGCATAAAAACTTGGGAATACCACGTACATGAAGGTCATTTCAAACAGGAAAAATGAAATGCAAGAAAGGGAAGCTAGAAACAAACAGGGACAGGACTGGAACAAAGAAAAAGGGTAAGAAACAGGAATTCAAAACAAAAAATCTGCACACTAAAAAGGATAGAGCAGGAACTCTGCAGACAGAAGTAGAACCACTGGAAAAAAGAAGAACTAAGATGCAGCAACAACAAGTAAACAAGCAACAGAAATAGGGAATACAAAGTAACAAATCCAGGAGTAGGGAGCAAAGAAAAAAGGGAAAGTAAGGTACAAAGAATCAATGAGCATGCCTGGAATCAGAGGAGCAAGGTAGAACTGGAACCAGTGGGATCTCAGCAGAAAAGACTGTTTTCAGCTTCTGCATACTGAGCTGACAGTGAATAAATAGTTGGGGGGCTCAGTACAGGTGCTATGAGACAACCGCATGTGAGTCATCAAACAGCTGCAGGGACTCAGCAATGAAGGGAAGGCTACACATTGACTGACAGAAATGAAGACTATGGAAGCCAGCATGCACAATGAGGGGAGCAAGCAAATCACAAACAGAGTGCAGAACATGGTTGAGAGTGGTCATGTAGTATTAGGAACCCAGGATTGTAAACTGATCCCTACCAGCAGGGCATGATAGGGCAAGGTTTTGCATGAGAAGAGACTACATGTACCAGGCTTATAAATTGGGAAACAAGAGTGGAACGTAATGTGAAGCAAGGTTTTAAGTGTGCTGGAGAGTGTACTGACATGGGCAGGTTCTCACAGGGTCCACATGCGTGCTACCTAGTGGACGGTTGACAGAACCCACACAAGAATTTGTGGAACACAATGTGCAAATTCCCATAAACCAGCACAACTATTGCCAGGTAACATGCTTTGTTTTATTTCTCATTAGAATTAATCTGTCCAGGTGAGGGAAATGTGTTCTCTTGCAGTTACGTTATCAATATTTGACATTGCAGGCCAGGGGTCTCCAACCTTTTCTGTAGTGAGGGCTACTTCTGATCAGCGAAAATCATCATGAGCTACTGAAGGCTAAACAACTCATGCATTGCTATCAAACACCCCCATGCCCAGCTTCATTGTTTAATCCAAATGTCCATAGAACCAGAAACTATGGTTTGAAGAAATTACTTTGACTAGGGTCACTGTGACAGGGCTGCCATGTGTGTCAGTGAGAGCGTAGTTTTGGGGATATATGAATATGTGTGCATTCGAATGGGCTATATGCGTATGGGTAACTGAGAGCCTGTGTCGTATGTACTTGTGGCACAGAACATACCTTTCACCATATGTAGCACTGTTACATGTAAAACACAAATATGCAACCATTTTTTCAAATCAGAGAAATTTAAAGTGCAGAAAAATGTTCGTATTATGAGACATTTTTCTGAACTTTCAATTTCCCCCATTTAAAAATATGACTGTTTTATTCAGTTAAATGTTTGGCATAGTGTCTACTGGCTCCTGGAAGTGAGAGAACTGCTGTTTGTATATGCAACGCTTTGAAATTGGAGAGCATTCAAATGAAGAGTTAACTTAATCATCAAGGTAATTTTCCATTTTAATTTTCTCCCATTTAAAAGCATTCAGAAACATCATTTTGTTCTCAGCTCCTTAATTGAGTTGACAATGACTTTTATTTAAGAGCGGGAGGTGGAAACCAGCCAGGTCAGTGGGCAAACCCCTGGGAGACTGGAGCCCAGTTCCTGTCCCCAGGATTAGTGGACCAAGTTAAGTGGTCCTGTGGCAGCTTGCAATTGCATTAACATTATAAAACAGAATGAAGTCTGCTCCAAGGGGGCAGGTCAGAATCAAAAAAGCTGATCAACACCCAAGTGGGGCACAAAGTGAGGGCAAAAGACTGGAACCCCTGAATGGAACCAAGACTTACTCCAGGGGCAGCTCCCTCCAGATACAGAAATATATTTCCTGGTGTCTAGTGGGTTTCCACCCATTGAGTGGGAAAAATGGCCTAAAAACCATCCAATTTCACATGAGGGAGGGTGGAAACAAAATAAATAATGCCTCCTTCAGTGGAGCAACCATTGCTCAAGGGGCCACTCCCCACTAAAATCATATGGGCACAAATTCCCTGGTGTCTAGTGGATATCCACTCTCCAGGAGGCAGGTTGGCCTAGAAAAACTGCCAATCTCACCCCAGGGAGGGTGAAACTAACTAAAAATGCCCCCATTAGGAGAGCAAACCTTGTCTAAGGGGCTGCTCCCCACAAAAAACATAGACAAAAAGCAATTTGTGATCCTGTAAGATACAGTGAAGACTCACATGCAATGTCTCATTCAGAATATCAATTTTCATGTAGCTGTAATTGCAGAAACCACAAATTAAATAATCAGGAAAATAAGTCAGAGGCTCTCCAATGCAGAAAGGCACATCGATTGACTGTAAATCAAGCCAGACATAATGTGCACATAATCTTTAGTTGTATTGTTAAATGCTGAAGCTCCTTTCAAAAAGACAAGTCAGTTATGTGTGTATTGATATTAAACCAAATGTCAACAGAGGGTGAATAGTGGCCAGGGGTAATGGCCGATTCCAGACCTTACTGGCGCGTCAAAGGCAAGCCCGTCTGCGCCCGTCCGCGACCCGACCGCGACCAGCGCCAGGAACCCTGGACCTCCACCCCGCCAACGCTACGACCCAGCAGCACTCCACGCACTCAACCCAGGCCGCAACAACAACTGCAAGCTAGCATCACCAGCCGACTCCCACGGACCCTTCAGCTGTCACCGCTGCCGGCACACCTGCAGCACCTCCAAGAACACGGATCCAGCACAACCCGCCCACAAGAACACAACTGAACCGAAGACCCTGCAATGCATCCTCCTCAACGTCCGATCCCTCCACAAACACGCCACAGAAATCTGGGACCTCCTCGACAGCACCATCGTAGCGTTCTTCACCAAAACCTGGACCAACACCACCTCGGGACCGGACATCGCCATCGCCATCCCCCAAGGATACAAGTTCTCCAGGAAGGACCGCCCCACCCACCCAGGAGGAGGAATCGCCATCGTCCACAAATCCAGCCTCCGCCTGAGCACACTCCCTGACGAGCCCACAGAACTGATGGAACACCTTCACTTCAAGATACTGGCCAGCCCCACCGCCACCCTCCGAGGAACCCTCATCTACCGACCCCCTGGACCCCGCGGACCCTTTGCCAACTCCATCACGGACATTATCTCCCCGCAGGCCATCACATCCACCAACTACACCCTGCTGGGAGACCTCAACTTCCACCTCGACAACCAACTGGACCCCAACACCACATCCCTCCTGGACAACCTCCACAACATTGGACTGCGCCAGATCGTGACCGAGCCCACGCACTCAGCAGGACACACCCTCGACCCCCTCTTCACTACAGGAAACTCCATCACCTTCAGCCACACCACCGAACTCCCATGGACCGACCATCGTTGCGTCCACTTCACCTTCAGAACACCCACCATCCACAGACACCAGCACCTGCTTCCACGAAGAAACTGGACCAAAATCACCGACGACCAGCTCACCTCCTCACTCAACAACTCCACCCCAACCATCGCGGAAAACGACGACCCCAACACCGCAGCCCGAACCCTGCATAGATGGATCTCGGACAGCACCAACACCATAGCCCACCTCAAGAAAAACAACAATACCCACGCCAAGAAAGCCAGATGGTTTACCACCGAACTTCGAGAGTCCAGAAGCACATGCCGCCGCCTCGAAAAGGCCTGGAGGAACACCAAATCCACAGAAGCCCACGACAACTTCAGAGCCGCCACCAACGCCCACCATCAACTCATCAGAGAAACGAGGAAAAAGCGATTGAAGACAGAATCTCCACCCACGCGCACAACAGCAAGGAACTCTTCAGCATCATCAAGGAGTTCGCCCAACCCACTAGCGAGTCTACCGACATCCCTCCCTCACAAGACCTCTGCAACAAACTCAGCACCTTTTTCCACCACAAAATCAAGAGCATCTACGACAACTTCGACGAAGACAACCAACACACTGAACCCTCACCAACCACCCCCGACACCCGGAAATCAGCGATTGACGACTGGACAGCCCTCACCACCGAAGACACACTGAAGACAATGAAGTCAATCCACTCAGGGGCCCCCACGGACCCCTGCCCCCACCACATCTTCAACAGAGCCGCCGACACCATCGCACCCATGCTCCGCCACACCATCAACCGCTCAATCAATCAATCAATCAATCACGGCATTTATAGAGCGCGCTACTCACCCGGGAGGGTCTCAAGGCGCTGGGGGAGGGGGTAAGTTATTGCTCGAACAGCCAGGTCTTGAGCTGCTTCCTGAAGGAGAGATGGTCCTGGGTTCGCCGAAGGTGAGTGGGGAGGGAGTTCCAGGTCTTGGCTGCCAGGTAGGAGAAGGATCTTCCTCCGGCGGTGGTTCTGCGGATGCGTGGTACGGTGGCGAGGGCGTGGCTGGTTGATCGTAGCTGGCGGGTGGGTGTGTAGAAGGTCATGCGGTCGTTGAGGTACTTTGGGCCCAGGTCGTGGAGGGCCTTGTGTGCGTGGGTGAGGAGTCTGAACGTGATTCTCTTGCTGACGGGGAGCCAGTGCAGGTCTTTCAGGTGTCCGGTGATGTGGCTGTGTCGGGGGATGTCCAGGATGAGTCCTGCGGAGGCGTTCTGGATGCGCTGGAGTCTTTTTGAAGTTTGGCTGTGGTTCCGGCGTAGAGGGTGTTCCCATAGTCCAGTCGGCTGGTGACGAGTGCCTGGGTGACGGTCTTCCTGGTTTCAGTGGGGATCCATCTGAAGATCTTGCGGAGCATGCGCAGGGTGTTGAAGCACGAAGATGAGACGGCGTTGACTTGTCTGGTCATTGACAGGGAGGAGTCCAGGATGAAGCCCAGGTTGCGTGCGTGGTCCGTTGGCTTGGGCGCGGTGCCCAGGGGCCGGGGGCCACCAGGAGTCGTCCCAGGCGGAGGGTGATGAGCCCAGGATGAGGACTTCCGTCTTGTCTGAGTTCAGTTTAAGGCGGCTGTTCCTCATCCAGTCGGCGACGTCTCTCATCCCGTCGTGTAGGTTGGCTCTGGCGGTGGTGGGGTCGTTGGTGAGGGAGAGGATCAGCTGGGTGTCGTCGGCGTAGGAGATGATGTTGAGGTTGTGTTGGCGTGCGATGGCTGCGAGGGGGCTCATGTAGACGTTGAAGAGGGTTGGACTGAGTGAAGATCCTTGTGGAACGCCGCAGATGACTTCGGTGGCCTCGGATCTGAACGGGGGAGGCGGACTCTCTGGGTTCTTCCGGCGAGGAACGAGATGATCCATTCCAGTGCTTTCTCTCGGATTCCGATGTTGCTGAGGCGCTTCACTAGGGTGCGGTGGCAGACGGTGTCGAACGCCGCAGAGAGGTCCAAGAGGATGAGGGCTGCTGTTTCCCCGTTGTCGGTTAGGGTTCTGATGTCGTCGGTGGCTGCGATAAGGGCGGTCTCGGTGCTGTGGTTGGCCCGAAACCCAGACTGCGAGGGGTCGAGGGATCCGTTCGTCTCGAGGAAGGCGGCAAGCTGTCTGTTGACGGTCTTCTCGATGACTTTGGCCGGAAACGGAAGGAGCGAGATGGGACGGTAGTTCTTGAGGTCGGTGGGGTCCGCCGTTGGTTTCTTCAGGAGGGCGGTAAGCTCGGCGTGCTTCCAGCTCTCCGGGAAGGTGGCGGTGTGGAAGGAGGAGTTGATGATGTCCCGGAGATGGGGTGCGATGGTGGCGTCGGCTTTGTTGAAGACGTGGTGTGGGCAGGGGTCGGTTGGTGATCCGGAGTGGATGGAGTTCATCGTGCGGGTGGTGTCTTCGGTGCTGATCGGGGTCCAGTTGCAGAGGGTGGTGGTGGCGGGCGTTGGTTCAGCGGTAGGGTGCATGGTTTGTGCGTCGAAGCTGTTATGTATGTCGGTGATCTTGCGGTGGAAGAACGCGGCGAGTGAGTTGCAGAGGTCTTGCGAGGGGGTGATGTCGTTGTTTCCGGCGCCGGGGTTGGAGAACTCTTTGACGATGCTGAAAAGTTCCTTGCTGTCGTGGGCGTTGTTGTCCAGTCGTTCTTTGAGTGCCGACTTCTTGGTGGCACGGATCATCTGGTGGTGTTTACGGGTGTCGTGCTTGAGGGCGGTCCTGTTGTCTGTGGTCTGGTCGAGTCGCCAGGTTTTCTCGAGAGTGCGGCAATTCTTCTTGGATTCCTTGAGTTCGTTGGTGAGCCAAGGGGTTTTCTTGCTTCCGGGTCTGCTGGGAGGGTTTTTTAGTGGTGCGAGGTCGTCGGCGCAGGCGGTCAGCCACTTGGCGAGGTTGCTGGATGCTTCGTTTGGGTCCGTTGTGTTGGTGGGTGTGTTCTGGCTGAGGGAGGCGGTGAGCTGCTCGGCGGTGATCTTGCTCCAGCTCCGGCGGGGAGCCTTTTGCGGGTGGTGGTGGGTCGCAGTCTTTCTGAAGCTGAAGTGGACGCAGCTGTGGTCGGTCCAGTGGAGTCCGGTGGCGTGGCTGAAGGAGATGTGCTTGCTGGAAGAGAAGACGGGGTCAAGCGTGTGGCCGGCGTAGTGGGTGGGCGTGTTCACCAGTTGCTTGAGTCCGAGGTTGGCGAGGTTGTCCAGCAGGGCGGTGGTGTTTCTGTCGTTGTTGTTCTCCAGGTGGAAGTTGAGGTCCCCTAGGAGGATGTAGTCGGCGGAGGGCATGGCGTGCGGGCTGATGAAGTCTGCGATGTCTTCGCTGAATAGTGTGCGTGGTCCCGTGGGTCTGTAGATGAGGGTGCCTCGGAGGGTGGTCTTGGGGTCAGTGTGTATCTGGAAGTGTAGGTGTTCGGCGGCGGTGAAGGTCTCGTCGGAGTTAGTCGAGATGCGGATGGTGTTCTTGTGTACGATGGCGATGCCTCCTCCCGTCTGGTTGACGCGGTCCCTCCGGGTGATCTTGTATCCGTCCGGGATGGCTATGGCGATGTCGGGCGCTGAGGAGGCGTTCATCCAGGTTTCGGTGAGGAAGGCGATGTCCGGTGCTGTTGCGTCGAGCAGGTCCCAGAGTTCCACGGCGTGCCTGTGGACGGAGCGGGTGTTCAACAGGATGCATTTCAGGTGGTTGCTGCTGGTGCTCGACTTGGCGGAGGTGGTGCACGTCCGGGGGCAGGTGAATCGGCAGGTTTGGCAGGTGAAGGGTCCGTGGGTGCGTCTCGGTGAGGCTCGGTAGCAGGCAGGGTTCCGGCCGGCATTGAGTGCGGTGAGGGTGGCGGCGTCGTAGGTCCGTCGAGTGGTGTTGCATCGGTGGGATCCAGGGGTTCTGGTGCTGGGCGCGGTCCAGTCGCGGACGGGCGCAGACGGGCTTGCCTTAGGCGCGCCCGCTGCGCACGTCCGCTGCGCGGCCGCGCAGCGGCCGCCATTTATGGGGAGGTGGGAGGGAGGAGCAGCTGGGAGGCGGGAGGCAGGGGCAGCGAATGGGCAGTCAGGGGGGCGGGGCCGCAGGGGACGCAGCGGCGGGAATGGCTAGAGGCAGCGGGGGCACACAAGTAAAAGGGGAGAGAAAACAGACAAAAATACGGGCACAACGCAAATGGGGCAGCGAGGGGCACAGAAAGGAAAATGGGGGAGAAAACAGACAAAATTACAAGCACAACGCAAATGGGGCAGCGAGGGGCACAGAAAGGAAAATGGGGGAGAAAACAGACAAAATTACAAGCACAACGCAAATGGGGCAGCGAGGGGCACAGAAAGGAAAATGGGGGAGAAAACAGACAAAATTACAAGCACAACGCAAATGGGACAGCGAGGGGCACAGAAAGGAAAATGGGGGAGAAAACAGACAAAATTACAAGCACAACGCAGATGGGGCAGCGAGGGGCACAGAAAGGAAAATGGGGGAGAAAACAGACAAAATTACAAGCACAACGCAGACGGGGCAGCGAGGGGCACAGAAAGGAAAATGGGGGAGAAAACAGACAAAATTACAAGCACAACGCAAATGGGGCAGCGAGGGGCACAGAAAGGAAAATGGGGGAGAAAACAGACAAAATTACAAGCACAACGCAAATGGGGCAGCGAGGGGCACAGAAAGGAAAATGGGGGAGAAAACAGACAAAATTACAAGCACAACGCAAATGGGGCAGCGAGGGGCACAGAAAGGAAAATGGGGGAGAAAACAGACAAAATTACAAGCACAACGCAAATGGGGCAGCGAGGGGCACAGAAAGGAAAATGGGGGAGAAAACAGACAAAATTACAAGCACAACGCAAATGGGGCAGCGAGGGGCACAGAAAGGAAAATGGGGGAGAAAACAGACAAAATTACAAGCACAACGCAAATGGGGCAGCGAGGGGCACAGAAAGGAAAATGGGGGAGAAAACAGACAAAATTACAAGCACAACGCAAATGGGGCAGCGAGGGGCACAGAAAGGAAAATGGGGGAGAAAACAGACAAAATTACAAGCACAACGCAAATGGGGCAGCGAGGGGCACAGAAAGGAAAATGGGGGAGAAAACAGACAAAATTACAAGCACAACGCAGATGGGGCAGCGAGGGGCACAGAAAGGAAAATGGGGGAGAAAACAGACAAAATTACAAGCACAACGCAAATGGGGCAGCGAGGGGCACAGAAAGGAAAATGGGGGAGAAAACAGACAAAATTACAAGCACAACGCAAATGGGGCAGCGAGGGGCACAGAAAGGAAAATGGGGGAGAAAACAGACAAAATTACAAGCACAACGCAAATGGGGCAGCGAGGGGCACAGAAAGGAAAATGGGGGAGAAAACAGACAAAATTACAAGCACAACGCAAATGGGGCAGCGAGGGGCACAGAAAGGAAAATGGGGGAGAAAACAGACAAAATTACAAGCACAACGCAGATGGGGCAGCGAGGGGCACAGAAAGGAAAATGGGGGAGAAAACAGACAAAATTACAAGCACAACGCAGATGGGGCAGCGAGGGGCACAGAAAGGAAAATGGGGGAGAAAACAGACAAAATTACAAGCACAACGCAAATGGGGCAGCGAGGGGCACAGAAAGGAAAATGGGGGAGAAAACAGACAAAATTACAAGCACAACGCAAATGGGGCAGCGAGGGGCACAGAAAGGAAAATGGGGGGAGAAAACAGACAAAATTACAAGCACAACGCAGATGGGGCAGCGAGGGGCACAGAAAGGAAAATGGGGGGAGAAAACAGACAAAATTACAAGCACAACGCAGACGGGGCAGCGAGGGGCACAGAAAGGAAAATGGGGGAGAAAACAGACAAAATTACAAGCACAACGCAGATGGGGCAGCGAGGGGCACAGAAAGGAAAATGGGGGAGAAAACAGACAAAATTACAAGCACAACGCAGATGGGGCAGCGAGGGGCACAGAAAGGAAAATGGGGGAGAAAACTGACAAAATTACAAGCACAACGCAGATGGGGAAGCGAGGGCACAGAAAGGAAAATGGGGGAGAAAACAGACAAAATTACAAGCACAACGCAAATGGGGCAGCGAGGGGCACAGAAAGGAAAATGGGGGAGAAAACAGACAAAATTACAAGCACAACGCAAATGGGGCAGCGAGGGGCACAGAAAGGAAAATGGGGGAGAAAACAGACAAAATTACAAGCACAACGCAAATGGGGCAGCGAGGGGCACAGAAAGGAAAATGGGGGAGAAAACAGACAAAATTACAAGCACAACGCAAATGGGGCAGCGAGGGGCACAGAAAGGAAAATGGGGGAGAAAACAGACAAAATTACAAGCACAACGCAAATGGGGCAGCGAGGGGCACAGAAAGGAAAATGGGGGAGAAAACAGACAAAATTACAAGCACAACGCAAATGGGGCAGCGAGGGGCACAGAAAGGAAAATGGGGGAGAAAACAGACAAAATTACAAGCACAACGCAAATGGGGCAGCGAGGGGCACAGAAAGGAAAATGGGGGGAGAAAACAGACAAAATTACAAGCACAACGCAGATGGGGCAGCGAGGGGCACAGAAAGGAAAATGGGGGAGAAAACAGACAAAATTACAAGCACAACGCAAATGGGGCAGCGAGGGGCACAGAAAGGAAAATGGGGGAGAAAACAGACAAAATTACAAGCACAACGCAAATGGGGCAGCGAGGGGCACAGAAAGGAAAATGGGGGAGAAAACAGACAAAATTACAAGCACAACGCAAATGGGGCAGCGAGGGGCACAGAAAGGAAAATGGGGGAGAAAACAGACAAAATTACAAGCACAACGCAAATGGAGCAGCGAGGGGCACAGAAAGGAAAATGGGGGAGAAAACAGACAAAATTACAAGCACAACGCAGATGGGGCAGCGAGGGGCACAGAAAGGAAAATGGGGGAGAAAACAGACAAAATTACAAGCACAACGCAAATGGGGCAGCGAGGGGCACAGAAAGGAAAATGGGGAGACAAGCAAGAAATACGGGCACCGGGGCCACAAGCGGAGGGCGATCTTACCTGCAGAAGCAGCGGGCAGACAACACAGGCGGAGCTGTGTGGTGGGGGAGCGACCTACCTGGCAAGGTCAAGGGTCGCTCCCTGGCGACCGCCTCGTTCCCCGACGACTGGAAACACGCCGAGGTCAACCCCCTCCTAAAGAAACCCTCAGCGGACCCCACCGACCTCAAAAACTACAGACCCATCTCCCTGCTCCCGTTCCCAGCGAAAGTCATCGAGAAAGCCATCAACATCCAACTCGCCACATTCATTGAAGAACACAACATCCTCGACTCCTCCCAATCCGGCTTCAGAAAAAACCACAGTACGGAAACCGCCCTCCTCGCCGCAACAGACGACATCCGCACCCTACTGGACAAAGGAGAAACAGTAGCCCTCATCCTCCTCGACCTATCAGCGGCGTTCGACACAGTCTCCCACCGCACCCTAATACGCAGACTCTACGATGCAGGAATCCAGGACAAGGCCCTCGACTGGATCCGCTCCTTCCTCTCCGGCAGGACGCAGCGGGTCAGACTCCCCCTTTCCTCTCGGACCCCACACCTACCACCTGCGGAATCCCCCAGGGCTCCTCCCTCAGCCCGACGCTCTTCAACGTCTACATGGCTCCACTCGCCCCCATCGTCAGAACCTACGGACTCAACATCGTGTCATACGCAGACGACACCCAGCTCATCCTCTCCCTATCCAATGAGCCCAACACCACCAGACGCAACTTTCAAGAAGGCATGGAAGCCGTCGCCAAATGGATGAAAAACAGCTGCCTACAACTAAACACCAACAAAACAGAAATACTCATCATGGGCCCAAACCCCGATGCCTGGAGCGACACCTGGTGGCCCCCCGCCCTCGGAAACCCGCCAACCCCCACGGACCACGCACGCAACCTGGGAATCATCCTGGACTCAGAGCTCAAAATGGACCGCCAGATCAACTCTGTCTCGTCTTCCTGCTTCCACACCCTCTGCCTCCTTCGTAAGACCTTCAAATGGATCCCCCTCGAACACCGAAAGACCGTCACTCACGCCCTGGTCACCAGCAGACTCGACTACGGCAACGCACTCTACGCCGGAATAAACAAAAACCTCACCCGCAAGCTACAGAACATCCAGAACGCCGCCGCAAGACTGGTCCTCAACCTGCCAAAACACTGCCACATCTCCCAGCACCTGCGCACACTCCACTGGCTCCCTGTCGAGGCGAGAATCACCTTCAAGATGCTCACCCACGCACACAAGGCCCTCCACGGCACCGGACCAGCATACCTGAACAGCAGACTCAAATTCCACGCACCCCAAAGGACCCTACGATCAGCCCAGCTCTCCTACGCCGTGGTCCCCCGCACCAGAAAGACCAGATCGGGAGGCCGCTGCTTCTCCTTCCTCGCGGCCAAAGCATGGAACGCCCTTCCGCTCCACCTCAGACAGACAACATTGCTCCCCATCTTTGCAAGAAACCTCAAAACCTGGCTCTTCGACAGACCCTCTCCTTGATGGATGGAACCTGCACCCCCCCCCCTAGCGCCTTGAGACCCTTACGGGTGAGTAGTCGCGCTTTAACAAACCCCTGATTGATTGATTGATTACTAAATTTGAAACTCTCCAGCATCAATGCTTACAGACTTGATACTTCACTATTCAACATTTCTAAGCTGATTACTTTGTCTTAATCTTAATGACACTGCTGAGGGTTGGCTACTGGGCCCACAACTACCTGCACCCTGCTTCCTGGAGACTTTTGGTGGAGGTGGCTTAGTGCTATTTAATACCATCTCATTTTCCATGGCGTGGGATCCAGATACTGCTGAGGGTGCCTAGACAGCCCACAATGCTCTGTGCCCAGTTCCCTTGAGACTGCTGGTGGAGATGATTAAGGAGCGGCTTAGAGCTAAATAGCAACATCGCGTCTCCCGTGGCATGGATGCCAGACGCTGCTGAGGGCAGAACATGGAGCCCACAATGCCCTACACCCTGCACCCTGGAGACTGTTGGCAGGGTTGGTGGAGGAAGGGGTTTGTGCTATATACCACCATTGCAATTTCCACCCCAGGGATCCAGGCGCTGCTGAGGGCAAACTACACAACCCACAGCATCCTGTACCCTTCTACCTGGAGACTGTTGGTGGGGGTGGTGGAAGATGGACTTAGCGCTATATATCACCACCACTTTTCCTGCGGTGTGGAATGTGACCGGATTATACCCAGGTGAGGACCGGGCCATCTGCATCCATCAGGGGCCTGGGGTAGACCAGACCGGGCCAGCCCTCTTTCATCCCACCGACTAAAATGGGCAAACAGAAAGAAGCAGGTATTTTTAGTGCACCCGGGGGATCAAAGGAGATGATGACTGATGGTTAACTCAAGGGGGCTGTTGGAGTTATTTCAAAAGAAATCGAGCTCATGGAAAGACGTTTATCAGTTGAGAGCTCTATTATTACTAACTGTGCATCTCCGACTATATATCCAACTGGGTGGGTGTTGCTGCTTGTGATGTCAATGATGCTATTTGCCCACAGGTTTGCAACTCCTGAATGCAGCCCCTCCAGTGTCATCTGGAAAACAGGCCCCACTGCAAAATGCAAAAAAAAGGGTGCTTGTCCTGTTAATCAGCTGGAAAAATTGAAAGATAGTGATGATCTGTCTCGCCTGCTGTTTTCTCAGGGCAAATTGCCACTAATGTAATGGCTGAAGCTATGGACACAAAATTAAGAGAAATTATCAAGGACATTTATATCCCCTTGTAAAGCGGGTAGGGGGGATGGAATAACTCCCTGAGCAAGTATTAAGTAACTTGGCAATTTTGTCAGCATTGCCCACTCTTTCGTTTCCTCTGCCTTTGTCTGCTGGCGGTCACATTGCACAGGTTGCCTCACCAACTCATACTAATTTAGCACAGAGTTTGCTTACATCGGCACCATTGACAGAGTCTGTATCTACATCTGTAGCAGCACTCATTGCTACACTGGTCCAGACCACTCCTGAAAGCATGCATTCTGTTTCAGCCTCTAATTCTTGCGCCATGTCTCATCCTTTGCCCTCTGCCCCTCAGGTGGCCCCAGTCTTGGCTCGGCGCTCTAGTTTAAACTGTTCACTGCCAGCCTTGTACCTGCCCTGGATGCATTTCCTTATGTGCTGATTCTTGCAAACATGCCCCTGTCTAGTTCCAAACAAGTCGGGGGACATTTGTCAATTGAAGAATAAAGTGGTGCAGTGGTTTTCTCATCACTTGAACCCTCGTTTCTGTAATCAGGATGGCATTTTGATGGCAAGAAAAGTTGCATGAGTTGGGTCTTTAATCAAGACATTTAAGGGGGAAAGTATTGTTGTAAACTTTAGGCAACCTGCTACAGAGAGTAATGTCTTGTGGAGGAAGCAGCATGGCCTTTCAGCTGCCAACCAGATTGAAATTTTACCTTTGGGCTTTTTTTATAGACCCAGGCCCAGTGAGAAAACATTGTAATGTATCAAAAGTTGATACAGCTCAAAATTTGTGAATCCCGCTATCCCAACTTGCAACAGATGTCAACATTTAGATGGTCTTGAAGCAATTGACTGACGCCCAGTGGCCTTTTCCTTAACTAAACATGCAGGTGTTTGAGCACCTGAAAGTGTTTCAGAGGACATTGATCAAGGGGATAGTTGCAAAATCTTGCAACTGGTTAGCAGGAACTTTGTGGGAGTTAAATCAAAACTAGCTGTAATAGAGTGGTTGAACTATGTCAACCAGTTTGATATAATTTTACTACACAGACTTGGGCTATTGATGAGCTATTTTTGATTGCTGTTTGTACTTTTCTAATTTTGCACTGCCTTACCCCACTGGTAGAGCAAGGGGGGTTTGTCTACCTGGTTTAAGATGTCCATGGAAAGTCAAATCCCCACATTGCAGTAGAGCATCAAGGTATCTTAGTATTTCTGATACGATGGCCTAACAGCTTTTCTTTTTATTTAGTAAATGTTTAAAGTAATGACTTCAGAAGCCAAGACAGCTGTAATTTTAGAACTTTATTTACTTCAAATGATCGTCCACCCATAATGGTTTCAGTCATATTTTATGTGGTGATTTTTATTGCTGAAATGCCAGATGTTTAATCTTTTATTGATTGTTATTCCATTTTCTGGGATAAGAGAGGTGGTCCATCATTATCTTATGCCCAAGGTCAAATACTCCTCACTTACATTGTGGAAAGAGATCTGGTCAAAACACTGGACTATAATATCAATTATTGTAATTGTACTCCTACTTATTTTGGCTGCAGGTGTCATTCAGTCATTGATTACATATTCATGTCCTGTGATGTGTATAAGATTCTTGCTTCCAGTACTGTACTTGCCAAAGATTGTGGCAACCATAATTCTTCCAATTCAATTCAATATGCTTTATTCGATTCTTCACAAAAAAATCATAAAAGCAGAAGCAATAAAAACCAGCATGTATCATCATACGCATTTCATATATCATAAAAACACGTGTTTATAGATTATTATATACAATGATCTAATCAAGTTGCGAAATTTATGTTATCATAGTTTTTCTGCATCTGATTATGTTCTTTAAAAATCTTGCATAGACCTGGTAAAACCTCATTCAGTAAAAATTGTAAAAACAATAATACATAATTCTTTCACTGGGGAATTTATCTTGCCCGTTGCCAATGTCCATACCCCACAGTTAGATAATTTGCTACCTAAATCTAAGAAAAATGGTCTTAGACTTGTGTGGAAGTTACCTCACCCTTCTATATAATTATCGATGCTGACAAAAAATCATTTGGTTTTGTTTCCTACATGCCTCTCAGTAGAACATGTCTCTGCTGATATTGTTGCCTGTTTTAATAGCATTAATACTGAGATTTATGAAGCCCTTTTGAAATCAGTTTGTTGCCATACCCCAAACCCACCCAAGTGGTTTGATGCTGCCTGTTTCCTGTCTAATAGACATCTTCATGAGGTGTTGTCCTCCAAGTCAAGGGAGAGACTTTAGTCACTCTGTGTAGACCTAAATATAAGCCTACAATTAAGTGAAGTAAGGCCATAAATATTCAAAGGTGTTTTATCAACTGGTTAATTCCATCAAGATGAGCCAGGGAACCTACCTTAGTTTGGAGGCATATGTCTGGAAAGACCAATGGTTATCCCATTTCCTCAGCATGTATTCTTCTCAACTAGGTGATCACAATGATTTATCCGCTGTAGTTCCCAGCTCCATCTTTGAAGCTTTCGGGTTACTTTTTGATTATCATGAGGTTGCCCTTGCTATCTCCGAAAGTCCTTCAGGAAAAGCTCCTGGTCCGGATGGGGTATCCATGGACTTTATATAAAGTGAATGTGAATCTTTCAGAACCCTTACCAATAAAAATACTTAATAATGTATGTAATTCAAGTATACCTGCATCTTGGGCCACTTCAGTTATTCTCCCTTTATTTAAAGAAAGGAAACCGAGCTGAGCCTCTTTGGTAGAGGCTGATGTCACTGATAAATTCGGTGGGGAAAGTGGTGGGCAGTATTCTTTATAACATGATCCAGGACTGGATAAGGGACAATTGGATCTTAAGCAAGGTACAGTATGGCGTTAGGAAGGGTGTGGGCACTATAGAATGCCTATACCTAAACCTCATCTTAAGAAAATATAGATTTTCTAAAGGCAGACCGATTCACTTAGAATGATTCACTTAGCATTCATGAATGTCACAAGTGTGTTTGATCATCTCAACAGATTAAAAGTATGGAGCCATCTACTGCAGATGTGTGCAGACATTTATATTGTTGACATTTTAGCAGCTTTACACTCTGATTTATTGGCTAAGGTGAGATGTGGAAATAATGGTATTTACAGTGACTCTTTTAATCTAGAAAGGGGTGCGTACCAAGGTTGTGTTGTGGCTCCGATTTTATTTGTTTTATATATTAACAATTTTAATTCTTATCTTATCTCTGTGAGGCAGAACATACCCATGATTGTCGGAAACCCGATATCAATGTTTTATATGCTGATGATGCTGTTTTAATGTCCGGAACACTCATAAGCCTTAAACAAAATGGTAGATGCTTTTGTCTCCTCTATGGAGGGCCTAGATCTTGCGACAAGTTTATCCTAATCATATATCATGACCTGTGCCCCTAAGAAATATAAGATGTGGACTATTTCGGTTAATGGTCATGTTATCGAGAAGGTGCAGCTCTTCTCATATTTTGGGGTTGATTTTGACTCTAGGAATAACTGGTCCACATGTCTCACAGTTAGGTGTAGAGAATGTTGTTAGTTAAGAGCAGCAGTTTTTAATTTAGCCTCCAGTGTTCGCGCTACACCAATAGCACCATTATTAGAAATCTATCAAATTCAGTGAGTGCCAAATGCTGCTTATGGTGCAGGGTTTAGGGTTTTATTAGCATCAAGACTTTTCAGACGGAAGAGAATAGGTTCTGCTGCCATCTCATGTCCCTTCCCTCAGCAGTCCCCATCTTTTCTGCCTTGAGGAACTTGGCCTGAGATACATCGAGGGCAGTATCCTACTAGCACCACTACTATTATGAGTGTCTATTTGAAGCAATCCTGATGCTGTCGTCAACCATGAAATAATCATGGATCGTCGCAATTGCGACAAGGGAGAACAGATTTCATGGCTATTTTATAGTAAAATAGAAATGAGTCATTTGGGACAGGGTGCCTTCATTTGAGCGTCCCCATTCTGTAGTAAAGTTCGACAAGGCCTGAATTAAGAAGATTTTCCTTGTAAGGAGATGTCTTTCCACAGAATGTATAGAATTGTGGAAAATTGCACTGCAACAATACATCATTTTAAAAACAGTTGATGGGGTCGAGCCATACCAACTGAATGTACCTAATGTATGGGAGAGAGCTTTACTTGCGAGGTTCAGAATTGGTGCAGGTCGACATCTTCTTTCATTCTCGTTGGGGCAGTTCTCCAGTGATTCCATCATGAGTTTCCCCTGCGATGAGAATTCTGATCAAACACTATTGCACAGTCTCATTTTTGGTAGAGTCTATCGTGCATGTACTGAATCCTTTTTATTGCTTTTGTATAAAAAGTATAATTTTATAAACGTGGGCCAGCCCTGTTCTTTCTGTAGACATTTAAAGGTCAGTTGTTTGTTTTGCTGTAGGGTTGTTTTTAAAATCTGCTGTGATATACTGTAACTCAATGTTTTTTTAATTTTGTTTTTTAGATATTGTACCTGTGATTAGCTTTTATGATTGATTCTTAATAATCAAATATTATTTTTCTTGATTTACTAATTGATTAATGTTAACTGTTTTATTTCTTATCATGTGTATTTGTGACAATGTTTCTTTTCCTTTTTATTGTAGTATAAATCTTTTGCTTTTCTTTGTGGAGCATCCTATTTGTGGGTTTGTCATTGGTAGATCTGCAGTTTGTATAGTTGCCTATATTTGGTAAGGAAACTTTTTTGTAATATGTACTTCAAATGTAAATCATTGCTCTGCTTGACTCTTTTTTTACTGATGCAATACTTTTTGCATATTTCGCTTATGTTTTATTGGATTTCAAATTCACGTTGGATCTATAATGTGTTGTTTTGTGTGTATTTTATTTTTATTTGTCCTTGTAGTGGGATATTTTTGGTGCTTCCTGTGTCTGTGCTGAGTAGGTGTGGTTGATCCTCAGTCCAGCTGTTCATGTCAAGTAAGAGGTATTTAGGGATCATTTTATAGTAGAACATTCATTGTGTGGTTTGGATTGATAGTTTCATTCCAGTTCGTCATATTTCAATAGTTATATTTACTGTTTGATACAGACAAAGTTTGTTGAGTTCAAATTTGACACAGTTTTGTTAATAGTTGTCTTTTTTGTGTGACAGTTTTGTTAGTAAGCGTTTTGACTGCTCAAAGGCTGACTACACAGCCGGTTGTTGATTTGCTTTTTGAATCTGATTACGAACATTGCTCTAAGACTGCCTCTGCATCTGAGGCAGAGGACCAAGTGCAAGATTCTGACAGTGAATTTCATGATGATGAATTCACTATTGGTGCTAATGAAGTGCCTCAATTAGAGGAGGACATTGATGTGCCTGTAGTGCAGCATGAGCAAGCTGGATTGCAGAGAGGGGATGGAAGGATTCCCAGTAGAAGTACTTGTAGGAAGGTGGAGTATTATGTGGTGATGCTGGTTAGGCTCCACCATGCAATACTGTCACAAACCCCAAAGATGGCCTTTGGATTCACACTAATAAATCCTTAGCTCAGTCCTGGTAGTGTGGCAAAGAGCAGTTAGGCTTTCCTTGAGAAGCATTTGTTAAGCATTTCAGAGTATCAACATGGACGATCTCAATTAGACACCAAAATGAATGGAATAGCTTACATATAACCAAAGCTATATATTTTTGAAGCAATATAAAATGAGTGCAAAATAATGCAGTAAAACTTTATCATTGCGGTCAATGGGAAAAAAAACTAGTGACCATTGGATCGCTTGCAAATTGAGTTGGGTGGTATCCTTGTAGGGTAGAGGTGATGTGGGTCACAGGAGCAAGCCACATCAGTCACTTCAGTTTTACCTGGCCCATGGAGCCTGGGTGAAGAGTTACTCTGGCTGTTCCTGGTACTGATCTGGAGCTGCAGGAGAGCTGCTTTTACCACTGAAATGGTGCTGCGGGGGAAAAAGATGCAAAAACACAACAACGGGGTGGTTGCTAATATTGGTTGAATGAAGTTCCCTCTAGGTGCAGAGTCGAGTGAAGGGGTGGGTTGCAGGACTGGCAACGAACAAGCCTTGGCAGAGGTAAGTGGAACAGAAAGTCACTTCAACATCCGGTGGTCCAGGGGAACATGGTAGCTGCCTGTAACTTCAACAGCTCCCACAATGCACGAGACCATCTGGATTTAGGCGAAACCTCGGAAGGCTGATGGCCAGCAGTTTTTCAGATCTGGAGCGTTGTTTTTCCTACACTTTTCAGGGGACTAGTGCCACTAGTCCAGGGGAGTCTGAGGGTGTTTCAGGATTCCACAGGGGTTCCTCTGTCTGGGGGAACCAAGAGATAGCCTAGGACGAGTCTCGATCAGGCAGTTCAAAGAGCATTGCCACAGGTGAAGGGTATCCATGTTTTGCTTTGTGCAAGTCCTGTTGTCTCAGACACAGGTCCTGTTTTCTGTCCTCTTTGATGCAGGTTGTTCAGAGCTGAGGTTCAGGTGTTAGGAATGTCCCTTAAATTCTAGGTTTAGGGGAGTTAGAGGTGTGGGAGCAAGTAGCCAATGGGTTTCTGGTCCCTACAGCTAGTCCGCCTCTGAGATGACTACATCCTGGGGTGTGGGTCACCTTTTCTTCCCAGAACTCTCTATTCTGCCACTTTTAAAAAAGGCAGAACCCTTCTCCTTCTTCCAGTGTTCAGACCAGGCTGCCCACTCTGGAGTTGTGGCTTGCTTTCTGTGGTTGTACATCTCCTTGACTGTTAGACTTGGCATCATTTGGCGTGTTCATACGAGCTACCGACTCATATGAACTGTGTTTTTGAGGTATTTCTGCAGTTTAGAAGACATCTTGCAAAGTATATATATTTCAAGTACTGTATTGTGGATTCTTTATCGTTTTTGGTCTTGTTTTGAGTATATAAAAATATTGGATATTTTTTTTAAACTGGTGTGGTGTCCTTTTGTAGCGCTTTCACTGTGTTACTGTTGGTTATGTGCAAATGCTTTACACACTGCCTCTAAGATAAGCCTGACTGCTTGTTTCAAGCTACCAAGGGGGTGAGCAGCGGTTATTTTAGGAGTGTAACTCCCTTATCCTGACTAGAAGGAAGGGTCCCTGCTTGGACAAAGGTGCAAAACCTTGCCAACTAGAAACCCCCATTTCTAACATTGGTTGTCAGCGGTGAGGATAGGACTTGCATTTGCACTTGACTTACAGTGATTGGTGTGCACTACTACCATATCGCAGACCATTACGTACCACATACTCTTTTTTTGGTCTATTTTTGCCTTTCCATTGGTCTTGAACTTGAACTTTCCAGTACAACATGCCTGAATCAATTGCATCATCTGCTGCATCCTTGGAAGTGGCCTTTGAGGAGGAGAGGTTAGAAACCTACAATGTTAAGGAACTGAAGGCGATCTGCAAAAACCTCAAAGTCCAAATCAGGGGCCTCACCAGAAAAGAGGAGCTACAAAAGGCGCTGAGGGCCTGGGTAGCAGCCAGACATGCTAGTGAGTTGTCTGGGGATCTTGGCATGGAGGCCGAGGAGCCTATTCCAAGGGTGGATGTGCCTTTGGGAGGGGGGGCACCCTCTAAACCAGGCAGCAGTGGCTTGCCCCCAGAGGAGCTGGAGGACAGGCCAGAAGCAAGGAGAGTTGCTATGGAACTGGAGAAGCTTAAGTTAGCCATGGAGGAGAAAAGGATGATGCTAGACCATGAGATCAGGATAAAGGAGCTGGATCAGAGGAGTAGAACCAGCTCAGATGGTGGCAGCAATTCAACAGGGCAGTCAGACTGAATTGTGCACATCCCCAAGAATGTAGGCAAGGAATTCAAGAAGGGGGATGACATACAAAAGGTGGTTCCAGGGGTATGAGGCATCTATTCATATGAATGGGGTCCCTGAAAGGAATTGGGGGGCAGGGTTGTGGCCTCTCTTTCCAGAAGAAGCTAGGGATACTCTGATAGCTTTGGGTAAGGGGGAGAACCTCACCTATGCTGATATGAAGGACGCTCTCCTCAACAGGTATGGTCTCACTCCCGAGAAGTATAGGGATCAGTTTAGGTCTAGCAAGAAAACTGATGACAACACTTGGTTGGAATGTGTAGATTTTTTCTGCAGGTCTCTGGATGGCTGGGTGAAAGGCAGTAATGTAACAGATTTTCAGGGGCTCTACAGTTTGATTGCATGGGAGCACTTGTCTAGTCTATGTTTTGCAGAGTTGTGCCAGCACTTGGTTGATATCAAGCTGACTAACCCCAGGAAGCTTGCTATGGAGGCGGACCGCTGAGTGAGCACTAGGGTCCACAAGAAAGCGTTTGGGGGAGACTCAGCCAAAGTTGGGCAGGGTCCCCAGCAGAAAAGTGGGGGGGACAAAGGTAAAGCAAACTAACACCCAGGGTAAAGGTTCCCAACCCCCAGGAGATAAGAAACAAGGGGTCTCTTCAGGAAAGCCTGCTGAGACCGGCCCCTGCAAGTGTTTCTCATGTGACCAGGTGGGTCACTTGAAGGGGGACCCCAAGTGTCCCAAGAGGGCACAGCCACCCACCGGTGGGCAGTTTAAGGTGTTGGCTAGTGTAGCGCTTGGGGAGGAGGGGTGCCCACAGGAGGGTGGAGATCCCTCAGAAATGACCCTCGTCTCACTAGGGGACAGTGAGATGGTCCCAGTAAACCAGGTGCCCCCTAACACATAGAAATACAGCACCTGAGTGACCATCAATGGGAAAAGAATAGAGGCTCTCAGAGATACTGGAGCCAGTGTAACCTCAGTCCGGTGTCACCTGGTCTTTGAAGAGCAGGTAGTCCCAGGGGCATTCCACCAAGTAGTTGCTGTAGACAACTCAGAGCGCCAGTGTATGGTGGCGCAGGTTCCCTTTGAATGAGGGGGTCTCAGGTCCCTTGAGGGTGGTTGTGAGCCCTACCATGCCTGTAGATTGTCTGCTAGGTAATGACCTGGAGCAGTCCTTGTGGAAGGATGTTGAGCTCAGGTCTCACTTGGAGATGCTTGGGTTGCCAGAGTGAGCATGCATGTCCACTCAGTCAATGGCGGCCAGAAAGGGTGATCAAAAGGACCTGGAGCCTGAAACAGTGGCCCAGGTTCATGCCAAGAGAAATGTCAGGGGGTGCGAGAAACCGGCCCCTGAGGTTCCCACAGACCGGGAGGAGGCTGACCTTGAGGGGGACGCCCCAGTACCTAGAGGGGAGCAGGTAGCTGAACTGGGGGACATCTCTGAGCTGACCCATTGGCAGCAAGAAGGTGGTCCCACCAGGGACGAATTCTGCAGGGAACAGAAAGAATGCCCATCTCTAGAGGGTCTGCAATGGCAGGCTGCAGACCAGGCAGCTGGTGATCAGTCTGGATCACATTGGATCTACTGGGAGAATGGTCTCCTGTATAGCGAGCCTAAGGTTGCTGAGCCTGGGTCAGCCCGTGTGCTGGTGGTACCCCAGCGCTACAGGACCTTCCTACTGGGTCTGGCTCATGACGTGCCTTTGGCAGGACATTTGGGGTGGGACAAGACCTTTGACAGGCTTGTCACCCACTTCTTCTGGCCCCAAATGTGAAGGCAGTCAGATGGACATTGCAGGTCTTGCCCAACTTGTCAGGCAAGTGGTAAGAGTGGGAGGAAGGTCAAAGCTCCTCTCCAACCTTATCCAGTTGTTGGAAACCCTCTTGAAAGGGTAGGGATGGAAATTGTGGGGCCACTGGATCCCAAGACAGCCATAGGCAACAGGTACATCCTGGTCTTGGTGGACCATGCCACCCGGTACCCGGAGGCAATCCCTCTTAGGACAACGACGGCGCCAGTGGTGGTCCAGTCATTAAAGGGGACCTTTTCCCGTGTGGGTTTCCCCAGACAGGTGGTTTTTGACCGTGGGACCAATTTCATATCGAAGTATATGACATCCCTGTGGAAGGAGTGTGGTGTAACCTACAAGTTCACCACCCCTTACCACCCACAAGGTAACGGTCTGGTGGAAAGATTCAACCAGACCTTGAAGGGCATGATTAAGGGTCTAACAGAACCCATGAGGCGTAAGTGGGACGTCCTCTTGCCATGCCTTCTCTTTGCATACAGGGAGGTACCTCAGAAGTCTATTGACTTCAGTCCCTTTGAGCTTCTGTATGGCCACCCTGTGAGAGGACCTCTGAGTTTGGTGAAGGAAGGCTGGGAGGCAGCTCCCAGGAAAACTCCCCAGGATGTGTTTAGTTACATGCTGGCCTTCAGAAACCAAACTGCCCGCTTCAGGAAACTCACTCAGGCGAACCTGGAAGCAAGCCAGGAAGAAATGAAAAAGTGGTATGACCAGAATGGCACTGCGGTCGAATTTCAACCTGGGCAAAAAGTGTGGGTCATGGCCCCAGTGGAACCTTGTGCCTTGCAGGACAAGTGGACTGGGCCTTTTGAGGTGGTGGAGCGCAAAAGTGATGTCACCTACCTGGTGAATTTGCAGACTCCGAGGAACCCTTTGAGGGTCCTCCACGTGAACCGCCTCAAGCCCCACTTCGAGAGGTCCAAAGTGAGCATGCTCTTGGCGACAGATGCTGGGGTGGAAGAGAAGAGTGAACCTCTCCCTGACCTCCTGTCCACCCAGGAGCACGATGGGTCAGTGAAAGGTGTGATCCTCTCCCCTACACTGACCCCAGAGCAGCAGAGTGACTGTCACCAGTTGTTGGGACAGTTTGCCCCACTGTTTTCTCTGACCCCAGGTGTTACTCACTGGTGTACCCATGACGTGGACACTGGTGACAGCCCTCCTGTAAAACACAAGATTTACAGGTTGACTGACTGGGTCAGGGCCAGCATCAAAGAGGAGGTCTCTAAGATGTTGGTGTTAGGGGTGATCGAGCCCTCCAATAGTCCTTGGGCCAGCCCAGTGGTCTTGGTCCCAAAGGCTGCTGCACCCGGTGCCACTCCAGAACTGCGGTTTTGTGTGGACTACCATGGGCTCAATGCCATCACCAGGACTTACGAACACCCCATCCCCAGAGCTGATGAGCTCATTGATCGGTTGGGAGCTGCCAAGTTCCTCAGCATGTTTGATTTAACGTCTGGGTACTGGCAGATTGACTTAATCGATGGGGCCAAGGAGAGGTCAGCATTCTCAACCCCAGAAGGACATTACCAGTTCTGGGTGATGCCCTTTGGGTTGAAGAATGCCCCTGCCACCTTTCAGAGGTTGGTCAACCAGGTGTTGGCTGGACTGGAGGATTTCAGTGCTGCATACCTGGATGCCATTGCAGTGTTCAGTTCCAGCTGGGAAGAACATTTGCTGCACCTCGGGGAAGTGTTGGGGGCTCTGCAGTGGGCAGGCCTCACGATCAAGGCCAGTAAGTGCCAGATCGGGCAGGGTTCTGTGGTGTACATGGGAAGCGGCCAGGTGGCGCCCCTACAGCCCAAAATTGACATCATTCTGGCTTGGGAACCCCCCCAAGACCCAGACAGAGATGAGAGCCTTTTTAAGTCTCACCGGTTACTACAGGAGTTTTGTTAAGGGCTATGGCACCATTGTTGCCCCCTTAACAGAGCTGACTTCCAGGAAGCAGCCCAAGAAGGTGATCTGGACTGAATCCTGCCAGAAAGCTTTTGATGCCCTGAAGGCTGCCATGTGCACGGCACCCGTGCTCAAGGCACCCGACTTCTCCAAGGAATTCGTCGTGCAGACCGACGCTTCAGAGCATGGTGTGGGAGCGGTGCTCTCACAACTAAACGAAGAGAGCCTAGACTACCCTGTAGTCTTCCTTAGCAGGAGACTACTCCCCAGGAAACAGAGGTGGAGTGCCATAGAAAGGGAAGCTTTTGCTGTGGTCTGGGCACTGAAGAAGCTAAGACCCTACCTGTTTGGGATTCACTTCGGGGTTCAGACAGACCACAGGCCCCTCAGATGGTTGATGCAAATGAGGGGTGAGAATCCAAAACTGTTGAGGTGGTCCATCTCCCTACAGGGAATGGACTTTACGGTGGAACACCGCCCTGGCACAGAACACGCCAAGGCAGATGGTCTGTCCAGGTTCTTCCGCCTTAGTGAAGAGAACTCCCAGGAGGGTGGATAGTTCTCCCTACTTTCAGCTGGAGGGGACATGTGTTAGACTTGGCATCTTTTGGCGTGTTTCCCCTGACTTTTTGCTTTCTGACCTCCCGGTTTTGACTCTGTTTTTTCTGGCTTAGTGTCTCTGCACACTTTCTCACTGCTGATCAGTGTGAAAGTGCAAGTGCTCCTGTTGTAAATTGTGTTATGGATTGGTGTTTCCATGATTGGCATATTTGATTTACTTGTCAGTCCCTAGTAAAGTGCACTGAGTGTGCCAGGGCCTGTAAGTCAAATGCTGCTAGTGGGCTGCAGCACTGGATTGTGCCACCCACACAAGCAGCCTGTAAATGTAACTCTGGTCTGCCATTGCAGAGCCTGTGTGCAGTCTGGGACTGCCATTGCCAGTCCCTAACCTTCCCCTTTCTTACATGTTAGTCACCCCTATGGTAGGCCCAAGGTACCCCTGTGGGCAGGGTGCATTGTATGTGAAAGGTAGGACATGTCCTGATGTGTGTGGCATGTCCTGATAGTGAAATACTGCCAATTTTGTTTTTCACTATTGCAAGGCTACCTGCTTGTTTATAACATCTTATAAACATAACTACCCCTGGGAACAAGGTAGGAAAATAAAGTTTGATATGCCTGAACTCAGAATGTTACAATGCATCATTTAGTGAGGGTGATTTTTACATTCTGTGGTTGAAAATACCACTTTTAGAAAGTAGGTATTTTCTTGCTTATCCATCCAGTATGCCTCTGCTAGGTTTGTGTATTGCATGTCTGGCTTTGGATGACAGGATCTGGAGAGGGGCAGTGACTCCAGAGAGCCTGATGAGTCAGGGCTGGGCTGAATAGGCCTGGTCTGCATTTGGAGTGGTGGGAGGAGTAGCACCTGCACCTGAATACGGCTGTGCCTGCCTTCAACAATGATGGCTCCACCCCCCTGTGGTGTGTCTGGAGCCAGGGCTCACACTGACAATGGAGGCTGTTGTGCACTTGCAAAGTGCCCCACAGAACTGGTTTTGGCTGGGTACAGACACTCTCTGCCTTCAGAGAACAAAGGATTTTTGGGTATAAAAAGAGGGGCCTAGACCCCAGACTTTTAGAACTCGCTGGAATCAAGGAACCTGCCAAGATGAAGAGCTGGAAGAGCTGCCAGGAGGAGTACTGCCCCTTTGCTGTGTTGTTGCTTTGTTGGATTGGCCTGCAGTTGCTGCTTCTGCCTTGGGCAGTGAAAGGACTGGACTGAACTTTCTTTACTTGTGCTGAGTATCTCCAAGGGTCTGAAATCGAGCTGGCCTCCTGTTCTGAAGTCTCAGGGACTGCAAAGACTTCACCAACCTCTGGGTACCACTTCTGGAGCCACTATTTCAGTTGCCACAGAGAAGGGAAACGCAACCGACTCCGTCACCGACTCCGTCGCTGGCTCTGTGTACTGACGGCACCGCAGACCGCACTGTCCGCATCTCGCACCGCAACCCTGGTCTCACCGACGACTGATGCCGCCATCACAGAGCCGCTGCTTGCACCGTGACCTGTGGACACCGCAGTCTGCACCGCCTTGCTTCACCATCCTGGTCTCACCGACGCTGTCGCTGCTGCTGACTCGACACCCGTGACCGCATCGTGATTGGGGGCACTGCTTGTAAAGTTTCACGACACATCGCCTCGTCCCACACATCCATCTGGGCTGACCAACGCCAGCTCCCGCAAACCGGCTCTGTCGCCTGCACCGCAACCTGCCAGCACCGCATCGAGCACCGTCTCGCCCTGCACCGTAAGCCTTGGTCTCACTGATGCCGTCTGGACGATCGTCACCGAGCCGCTGCCTGCACCGCATCGAGAGGACACTGCGCCCTGCACCGCTTTCATTTTGCAACGCAACTGCGACGGTTGCCACGACCGGCTCCCACCCCAGTGTAAGCCGCAACGAGAAAGGTACTGTTACCAAGTCTGTTCACGCCTTTGCTGGCCCGTATCGACGCAGTCGGCTGGAACTGTTAGACTCTGTTGTTTTCAGCATCGCAGTAATCCCGGATGGAGCTACCGACTCGTACGAACGGTGTTTTTGAGGTATTTCTGCAGTTTAGAAGACATCCTGCAAAGTGTCTATTTTTCAAGTACTGTATTGTGGATTCTTTATCGTTTTTGGTCTTGTTTTGAGTATATCAAAATATTGGATATTTTTTTTTAAACTGGTGTGGTGTCCTTTTGTAGTGCTTTCACTGTGTTACTGTTGGTTATGTGCAAATGCTTTACACACTGCCTCTAAGATAAGCCTGACTGCTCGTGCCAAGCTACCAAGGGGGTGAGCAGGGGTTATTTTAGGAGTGTAACTCCCTTATCCTGACTAGAAGGAAGGGTCCCTACTTGGACAAAGGTGCAAACCCTTGCCAACTAGAGACCCCCATTTCTAACATTGACTAACTTAGGGGCTGATTAGGATGGCGGGCGGATGTCCACCGCCGGGCCGGCGATGGCGACCGCCGGGCTGGCGGTGGACATCCGCCCGCGATCGCAACCCAGAAAACCGTCGGACAGATTAGGATGTCGGTGGTGACCGCGGCGGTGGGAAATTCCGCCCGCCGCTTTTCCGCCGGTTGCCATCCGCACTCCTGCCTGGTGGACGGAGCAGGACCGGGATAATGGTGGCAGTGCCGAGCAGGCTCCGCCGGCACCATTATGATGCCGGCAGTAGCCAGCCTTTCCGCAGCGGTCAAACCGCCATGGAAAGGCTGGCAGAGATTGTCTTCCGGGGGCCCGTTGCGGGCCCCCAATGTGTTGGGGGGGTGTGGGTGCACTGGGGGGTACCCATGGTCCCCCCCTACATTTCCCTGTACCAGGTGGCAGGCACTGTGCAGTGCCTGCCACGCAGTGCAGGGAAATGCAGGACATGCTCCTTTCGACATCGCGGCAGTGCTGCGGGTAGCAGCAACCGCCGCAATGTTAAAGCCCGCGATCGTACCGCCGCGGTCGGATTTCAACCGTGGGCCTTCGTAATTCGACCGGCGGTTATGTCGTGGTCCATGCAGGCGGTCTTTTCCCGCTACCATGGCGGTCGGGGAGGTTTTCCGACCGCCATCCTAATCAGCCCCTAAGTTCCCACCTGCCCAGGTGCAAATATGCCTGGGGCAGGAGGATCTCTGTTTTCTCCTCTGGAAGTTAGCCCTGTTGCATTTCAGAGGGAGGAGGAGTAGCCTTTGAAGCTCACCTCCTTGATGTGTCATTTCACTAGCCTGCCTGGGAGGGAGGAGGTGCAACCTCCATCCTGCCCAGTCCTTTGTTCCTGACTCCTGGGAGTGGTCACACTACCTGGCAGGAAGTAAGAATCCTGTCTTTGCAGCAGCAAGCGGGGGAAGTGCAGGCTTGCCAGTCAGAGCACAAATAATCTGGGGCAACCAGGTGGGCAGCCTCTAAGGTAGCCACCAGGGTGCATGCCACATCACCCTTGACACGAGATTTATGTCAGGGTGGGAAGGTACGTTGTTTGATACCAAACATGACATATTTAGGCAGTATCATAATGGAGCTGCCAACCTCGGATTTGCCCGGGTACTAGCCCACGTTATCCTATGGACTATCTTTCACTTATAGTGTCATTTAATGGTAAAGGGCACTATAGGGTCAAATAAGCTTGCACTTATATGTCCACACCATTAATATAAGGCACCCAGCCTCCTGGACTTTAGGAGGCCTTCCTTAGGGGAGACTGGCATATATCAAAGATAGTGCATTGACTTTGCCACATATGGTGAGGATAAAGTCAAGTTTGAGCAGTTTACAGTGCTCCTACAGTCTGCAGTGGCATGCCTACTATCAGTAGTTTATTTGGGTCACTCGTGGTGGCACAAACAGTGCTGCAAGCCCTGGATACCCCTTCACAATCCATGGTCGGGGTACCACTTTTACCATATAATAGGGACTTATAAAGGGGGTAAAGTGCTTGTCAATTTAGATTGCTAATTTACACATAACAATTTTAGGGAGAGAGCACTGGCACTGGGGCCTGGTTAGCAGCCCTCAGTGCACTATCAGAGTCGAAAACCAGTATCTAGTAGTCCAAATGGGGGCAAAAAGTGGGGCGGGACATCTGCAAAAATCCCTGTTTTCTGACATTGCTGAGCGCTGTGTTGCCCATAACATGGTGCCGGCTGTTTTGCCTGCATTTATGGTCTTTGCAAAGGACTCCCATTGACCTTTTTTTATCTGTTCCTGCTGTGGGCACTAGGCTTAGCCAAACAAGTGAGGTAGCAATTTTATCTGGACAAGTGGGGGAATACTGGTTGATAATTAATTTGTGGAACCCTGCAGATTCCAAAAGATTACATCACAGAAATGCAAAGAAAATGAGCGATTTTAGGAAACATTTGAGGCTTGCAGGGCATTGCAGGTAAGAAACTATCATGTGATCTACACAAGGCCTACTATCATCACAGATTTTACACTTTTCCCTGACAGAAATGTGAGGAAATGTGTGTTTTTAACCAAAGTTTGAGGGTTGCAAGGCCTTTTGGGTAGGAAAACCTGGTGAGAGCCATACAGGTCACATCAAACTGGTCTCCCCAGGTGTCCAGTATTCAGAAATGCCTGTAGGATTCCCTAGGTGCTTTCTGACCTAGTGCCCAAAATCCACAGCTACCGAAATGAAAAAAAAGGGCCTGTTTTCAATGGAAAATGTTGAAGTGTTTATATTGGGTTTTCAGCAAATCCTGTTGCCGGCACAGGGCCCCCAACACAACTGAGGTACCGTTTATGTAGAAGGCCTGGGGGAACACTGCATGGTAGGTAATTTGTGGATCCCCACAAATTTTAAACTTTTCTCCGACAGAAATCTGAGGAAAATGTGTGTTTTTAAACCAAAGTTTGGCATTTGTAAAGGCTTCTAGGTAAGAAAATCTGTTGAGAACCACACAAGTCATGAAACCCTGAACTCCCCCAATGTTTAGTTTTCATAAATGTACTGGTTTGGTAGATTTCCGTGGGTGGTGGCTGCGCTACAGCCCAAACTCTGCAGCTACCTACATTGCAAAAAAAGGCATGGACTCTGCTGTGTAAAATATGATGTCTGCAGGCCTTGTTTTTGGGTGCTTTATGTAGCAGGCTCCAGGTCCATCCACACAAGTGGGGTACTGTTTTTATCAGGAGACAAGTGGGATCACAGAATAGTAGAGCACTTGTTATTGCCAATTATATTCCTCTGCATTTGTGGCTTCACATGATAGTTTGGGTAACCTCCAATTCAGAGGTGTAGAAATACCATTCTTCCTAAATTCAGTATCTTCTGTACATTTCAGAATTTCATATGTTTTCTTCATACCCATGTTTACTTATTTTTATTTTGCCATACGAATTGCTGCATATTTGGTACACAATGAAAAATCATTGTAAGGTGCAGGTCAGTTGTCTCTGGGTACCTCTGGTTCTTGGAGAACTTACAAACCCTCTTTCCATAACCAGAATGGTCTAACAGTTTGCTTTTGTAAATCGGCCATCATTACAAGAAGTTCCAGATGAAAAATGTGGTCACACATGATTAATTTTGTCTTGCTAAATTTCGTTATTTTTTTTATTTCAACAGCGAGTTTTTGGGGAAAACCTTGAGGGAGATCACCCATGGCTTTTATACCTGTTTCTACTATAAACTGCAAGTAGGTCTGAATCACAAAAATTAGGATAAATGGACTATGAAAAGAAGCACCTCTGCAGAGTGGGTGAGTACTTCATTTATTAGTGACCTGTCTTGACAGCTCCCAGGCAGCAACTGCCAGACTCCCCACATTCTATGTTCCACGCAGGGAACATGACCAAGGGATCATTCCAAGAGGAATGTGAAGGAGATCCCAACACACCTCCCTTCCCACAAATGAAAGAAAAGAAAGAAAAAGAATAAAGGAAAAAATATGCAACAAAGCAATGAGATGAATGAAAACAAAACATACGATTGTAAAAGCAGATACCAACATTTCAAACATGTAAAAATCAGGACCTAGAGGAAACATGGTGTAACGTTAATACATAGCATAGTCTTGAAACTTAGCGGGCGTCTCTTCCCATCCTAACAAATTTGCACCATCCTTGACAATGAATACAGGTCCAGTGGCTAGGTCCCCACAGAATTCCAAATTTGCCTCAAATTTGCCCAGAACTTCCACTCTTTTACCCCCATAGGCAAACATTTTAATATCTGACTGATGCAACTGAATGTCTTCTAACGCCCCAAAATCCTTGATATTAATAAGAGTAAAAGGAGAACCGGAATCAGCCAAGAAATTCCCATTCTTCCCATTCACACGGATAGTACATGCGGGAGATTTTCTTTTACGTAAACCACCCATGGATGCAATTTCAACAACACCCTCAGATTGTGCAGATGAAGAAGACAGCATTAATAACATATTGTCATTCTCTTCACTAGAGTCAACAAAGTCTTCTTCAATGGACTGGACTATTTGGGTGTTTCCCTTGTTGGACCCCATGGCTTTGCAAAAACGAGCCAGATGACCTTTTTACCGCATTTAAAACAAGTCTGGTTCAAAGCATAACAGTACTTGGCATTACCTAAATGATTTTTGCTCCCACAACGAAAACAAAAGAGTTGTACTTTCTCAGATTTGATCTTGGTCGAGGGTAAAGAAGATGAATTACGCATTGTGTTTTCAATGGGAACTTTGGTGGACTTAACATTATGCTTTGATGACAGTAGTTTTACTTCACTGGGTTGAGAAGGATTGCTCATTTCCTTCATGCAAAATTGAGAATGTTCAATGCTTTCCGCAAGCGTGATGGCCGTCTCAAGATCGGGGTCGTCCGAAGATAAAAGTTTCTCTTGAATTTTCTTGTTGCAAGTGCGTTCGATTAGTTGATTACGTATGATTTCATCCCTAAATTCTCTGTAATTGCATGTGACAGATAGGGTTCTGAGAGCAGAAACAAAATCATCGATAGATTCACCAGAAATCTGGGCACGTTACAGAAACTTGTGGCGCTCAAGTACTACATTCTTCTTAGGGTTGAACCTTTTGTCTAAAGTTTTAATCAAAGTTGCATAGTCATCAATGAGTAAGGAATCACCATCATCACCACCACTCACACGAGTGCTGACGACCTCAAGGGTTAGAGTTTTTACAATGCTTCTACCCTCTGCACCCAGATTATACATAAGAAGTGCCTTCTTCTTTTAGTAGTGAACGTATCACCATCGATGGCTTCCAAATAACTTTCAAATGTATCCTTCCATTGTTGCCATATCATGGGAGGAGAACCAGGAGATTGTAGAAAGGGTGGCGGAGCTATTACGTGATCCATACTGAAACAGAGCGTGGGTGAGTTGCTGCCCACACAATAGTAATGAATGCAGGAATACGAAAATCCACGTAAGTACAGTAAGATTTTATGATGCACACTGTGAGTGCATCACAGAAATGGTAAACAACCAATGGAAAGCATTACAGAAATAAGCAGTGCATATCCATGAGAACTTTGCCAGATGTACGCATGAACTGTGCGTGTTGGGCAAAAGTACACATTCAACAATGTGATAATATGCTGTGCGCATCAGCGAGTGCTTGGAAAGACGTGCACATGAATTATAACCAAAACAGCTGTGCGCGTCAGCGGAGAAGACAACGTTGAGGAAGATTGAAATTGACGCGCAATTGAAGTGGTTAAGCTGTGCGCATCAGCGTGAAAACGCGTGGTGTCGTCATGACAACACAAATCAGGGAAAGCCAAATTCAAAATGGCCGCACACAACGTCCTCACGTTGCGTGCAAGGGGGACAGGCAGGTCAGGCAGGTTCAGCACGTCGCAGCACAACGTCACAGCGTCGCGGGGACAGAGCGCGAGAAGCAACGGCTGCTTCAACCGCGCGCGCACAGGGGCAATACAAAGTACCTGAAACGATCAGAATCAACGCCAAAATAGATGCGGAGACACCAGGGCAGCAGCAGGAGTCCGCAGAAACTTCCAACGATGGCAGGATTCAGGGGATTCGTGGAGAAGAAAGCGCCACACGAGGAGAACAAAGCTCCGGAAGTCCGCAGGAACGAAGCAGGACGGGGAGATCCACACAGGAACGGGAGGCCAAGGCGGGACAACTCATCGCCAATGAAAAGAAGCACCTCTGCAGAGTGGGTGAGTACTTTATTTATTAGTGACCTGTCTTGACAGCTCCCAGGCAGCAACTACCAGACTCCCCACATTCTATGTTCCACGCAGGGAACATGACCAAGGGAACATTCCAAGAGGAATGTGAAGGAGATCCCAACAGACTACCTACCAGAAAAATGAAAAAACTGCGGTAAAACTTTTTTTTTTATAAAACCATGCTTTGTCCTGAACTCTGGGAAGATGGTGGTCGAAGCATAGCAACCCTTTTGTTAATGCCATTTTTAGAAGAAACAAAACACATGCTTTTCTTGCACTGTACTTTTTCCAATTTTGCACAAAAAATACCCCCCAAATGTAGCTATATTTTGGCTATTTTCTCAATCCACTCCAGGAAATTTCACAATCTTCTGATACTCTTACAATCCCTAGGATGTTGGAAAAAAGACGGGTATTTGGCATGGATACCTTATGTGGCAAAAGTTATGAAGGTTTTAGCGTGAAGTAACCCAAATAGCAAAAACTAGCTTAGTGTTCTAGGGGGAAAAAGGCTTAGCAGCCAAGGGGTTAAATCAGAGTTATGGACTTTTTCACCGATATTCGAGAGTGGTAAGGAATTCTGAGGCATGATGCCTTACGTACAGATTTCATTATACACTAGCTTCTTCCATAAGCGATGCTTACATGCCTCATCTTCATCTCTTTAGTAACAGATAAGTGGCCACAAACCATACATATTATCTAGAACTTATTCACTCGTCTCTTGGTTCTTGTTTTGTTTACATTTTCTTTCTGAACTTTACATGTTTCTTCTCCCTGTTCATTTGCTTGGAGATATTCCTCAGTTTCTGTATGGCCTATTTCGGTTTTAATTATTGGGCTCCAGTGCCGTTTTTTCCCTTCCAGGCTACATGTACCCCATGACATTTGTTACACTCTAATCTCCCAAAATTCACTTCCTGCTGACAGCATGCTCTTTCTTCCACGTATGTTCTTTCTCCCCAGGTTCACATACACTTCACGAAGTATAATCGTGTAATATAGTTTATTATTTCAGCTGCCCCAAAGAGAAAACATGATTTAAAGTTATTTTTGGGTTCTCATTTTAAGAGCTAAAGAGAGAAGTGCAGAAAAAATTACCTGATCTGGCAGTTTAGGATTTTTCTTTGCTGACGGGATGCTCCAAATAATTTCATTTAACATCTGCTTTCAGATTTCAGTTTAAAAATAGGAGCACCTACTGTACTCTGTCCGTGTAGCAGAAAATTGTTTGTTGGGCTAAACATGCGGATGCACTTTGGGTTACAATTTCACAATGTTTCATCTCAAGGTTTACAATTGAAGCGTCATAAGATTGCTTCTTCGGTATAGTTATTTCATCACATAAAAAGTCCTTGCCAAATGAAATAAAATTTGCATTTTGTTTCGCATATGATTATAGCCAATTGATGACGCATCATTGCAGCTAATGCGGATTTCCCGTGATATGTCTGCCTCTTGGAGTGTGTACACACACTGAGTTCCACTTACATGTGTGTCTCTTCTTCCTGCGATTGATTCCTTGCAGCCTGGAGGACTCCCCGCTGTCGCAAATCCATCTCCTCTCTTTGCACTTCATACAGCCCCTGCATCATTGACTTTCTGCCAGCCATCTTGCTGCCAGTGCACTCGCTGACATTTAATGATCTTTAGACGCAGGAATGTCACATTTATCACTCTTTATCAGTTGTGACAGACCTAAATTCAAATGCAAACACGGAATGCCGTCTGAATCTACTCCAGACAGCAATACGCTTTTGAGTGACATCCGCCAAGCTAGTCTGGCAGAAGGGGACAAAGAACAGCTGCTTAAGGGGGGGTGCAGGATTGAAAAGAGCACTGCTCAAGTCAATATTTGTTTAACGAGTAACCTATAGCGACCATAAACAACACACACCTCACATAAATGCTTAGTGCCGATACGTTCAGATATTATATCAGTTTGCAGTCAAGCCACCAGCAAATGAGCCATACTTGCTGGTGATTTTGGATTTAACCTGACAAAAATAATTATACCAGCTTTAGAAAACTGGGAAGAAGTAGAAAAACATGCGATTACATGAAAGAACGCAGACATGCTAAACACTCAAGTCTTGTTTTTGCTATTGTACATGACTTACCATTGGAGTAGTGTTGGACTTGGCCCTTTTTGCAGGGTCATCCCTGAACATTTTGCCTTCCTCCTGGTATTTTTTCTGACCTGGTGTTGGTGGTTTTAGGACTCTGAGCACTTTATCACTGCTGTCCAGTTTAAAGTGCATGTGCTTTCTATGGTAAAACATGGTAAGATTGGTCTACACCTGTTTGGCGTATTTAATTTACCTATCAGTCCCTTGTAAAGTGGTATCTGAGATACCCTGGGCCAGTATATTAAATGCCACTGGTGGGCTTGCAGCGCTGCTTGCACCACCCACCAAAGTAGCCTTTCAAACCTGTCTCAGGCCTCTGACTTTGCAGGGCCTGTGCGCGCAGTTTACTGCCGTTGTGATGTGGCACATAAAGTGGTTGCCACATCTGTGACTCCCCTTTTACTACATATCAGTCACCCCTAAGGTAGGCCCAAGCTAGCCCTATGGGCAGGGTGTGCTGTAGGTAAAAGATAGGACATGTGCCTTAACTGTGTGGCATGTCCTGGTAGTGACAAACAGCCATTTTGGTTTCTCACTACTGTGAGGCTGCCCTCTCATAGGAATGCATTGGGGATTCCCTGATATGTGTTTCAGTGGTAATTCCTGACATGAGAAGTGTAGCCTGGTCAAGTTTGGTATGTTTGGAATAGTGGTAACAAATGCTGCTTAATGGTGTTCGCAGATTTATTATCACTATTTTAGAAATGCCACCTTCTTCAGTGACGCTTAGTACTTCAGCCTAACAACAGAATGAGGCTGAGAAATTTACTCGGTTACACAAAAAGCACATTAGAACTGAGCTCCACGGCCATTTCTTACTAGAGCATTTGCGAGCTGGCACTATTCCTTGGGGTCTCCAAGTTAAGAACATACCAGTCATATTTACTGAAGACCCGGAATATAGAAAAGGATTTAGCTACATAAACACCAAGTGTAGCCATGATTTAATGGTCCATACCATTGAAACCGCCCAGAGACTGTGTTTGAAAGAAGCTGAAGAGCTTGAAAAACTAACACAGTCAGTTAAGGATAATCATTCTGTGGTGGATGCAAAAAACTTATTGGAGAAAATAGAAAAGGAGATACTGACCTTTTAAGATAATACAATTAGCTTTAAAACTGCTAAGTTTGAGAGAGACTCAAAATCATTTAATATTGATCCGGTATATCCTTTCCTTAAAGACGAATTTTATACATCAACTGAATCGCGCAGAGTATTGTCTAACTTTCAGGGACGTTCAAGGAATCGCTTCCTCACTTTTTCTGAAACGTCATCTTCAGAAACTTCCAGTGATTCAGATTCAAGGCCAGGCACCTCACACAAGCAGGTCTCTTTTTTAGACAAAGGCGAACCAAAGCAGAGAGGAAGATTCAAACCCCAGCCTTGGGAGATGAGAACTCGTCGACAATATTACAAGTCGTCAAACCCACTAACATTATAAATTTGTCACAGAGACAATTGTCAAAGGAGGAAGCTTCAGTACTAGAATTGGGTTTAAAATTCATCCCCAATAGATTCACTGATTTTACTAAAATGAAACTGGAGGCATTAGAATTTTGCCGTAAAATTAGCTTAAAAGCATTTTTTCATGGAAAGGATTATACCAACACCAATGAGGTGTCTGATCTCTCCAACAAATCCAAGTTTGTCCCATTCTCACAGTCAATACCAAAAGAAATTTTAGCTTATGAACAAGCAGTGTTATCAGGCATCAGTCAATTGGAAACAAAAAAAGTTTTCATTAAGCGCAACATTACGAGACAGCAGCAAATGGCAATTGAGACTTTGAAACAAGACACATCGGTAGTAATAAAACAAGTCGACAAAGGTGGTGCCGTTGTCATCTGGCCCAAAGAAATGTATGTGACTGAAGGGAAGCAGCAGGTAAACAATTCTGAATAGTACCGGAAGGTCAAGGAGGATCCGACTAGGTCTACTCAAGAAACCATCTTTGGAATATTGAAAACAGGTTTTGACGGTGGGTTCTTGGGTCCTAAAGAATTTGATTTTTTGTCTAAGAAGTTCCCAAGGATCCCCGTATTGTACTTCTTACCTAAAATACATAAGAGGTTGGAAAATCCCCCGGGAAGGCCAATAGTCTCTGGAAGCGACTCATTACTAGAGCCAATTTCCAAGTATGTCGACTTTTTTCTTAAACCCTTCTTGACCCAGGTACCGTCCTATGTGCGGGACACTGCTGATTTTGTTAATATAATCGAAGGGCATGAGTTTGATGAGTTGACCCAATGGATGGTGTCGTTTGACGTCACCTCATTATATACGCCGATACCCCAGGATGAAGCACTCGAAGTGATCGAGGCATACCTGGAAGAAAGACCACGTCCCCACCGGGTACCTTCTCAATTCATTCTTCAATTGCCTGAGGTTGCCTTAAAGAAAAACTATTTTAAATTCGATGACTCCTTTTTATTCAAATTAAGGGATTAGCCATGGGCTGTCCATTTGCTCCCGAAATGGCGGTTCTTTTTATGGCACAATATGAGAACAGGTTTGTTTTCAACAACAATCCATTTAAAGAGAATATAGTGCAATGGCTGCGCTATATAGATGACATTTGGTGCCTGTGGAATGGCTCTAAAGAAGAGTTGGAAAGCTTCCATGGTTGGCTTAACACTCGCCACCAAGATATCAAATTCACATTGACTATGAGTCGAACAAGGTTGACGTTTTTGGATATTGAAGTAGTACCAAATGATAAAAAGTTGACAACCACTCTGCATAGAAAGGCTACCGACAACAATACTATTCTTCACCACACAAGTGCTCATCCTAGGAGTTTGAGGGAAAACCTCCCATACGGTCAACTATTGCGAATACGTCGCAATTGTTCATCAAAATTGGATTATGAGCATCATGCGGCAATTTTTAAAGAACAGATGATCCTTCGTGGATATCCAAAAAAGCTCCTGAAGCATGCAATAAAAAGAGCGTGGTACACGCCTCGGGAGGACCTCTTACAAAAGAAGGAGAAACCTCCATTAGAACGCATGATTTGCGCAACCACGTTTGGCCCTAATACAAATAGGTTTAGGCAAGTCATATTAAAAAATTGGCATTTACTTGAAAAATTGGAATGTGGTTTTCCAAAACCACTGTTTGCCATGCGAAAAAACCGAAGCATTGGGCAACAACTAGTACGGGCAGACATTTTTCCTATTCAAAACAAACAGTCCTTAAGATCACAATGGCATTTAAAACCTATTGAGGGTCATCACAAATGCGGCACGTGTGCGGCTTGTGATTCCACAATCGAGGGTGCTGAATTTTCCCATAATGACATCAAATGGCGACATTCTGAGTTTACAAACTGCAAATCAAAAAATATTGTATATGCGGTTGTTTGCCCATGTGCTTTGCTGTATATAGGAAAAACAAACCAACAGATAAATCAAAGAATCACACAGCACCGCTCAAGGATCAAAAAGAAGGTTTTGACCGCTCCCATGGTGCAACATTTCATGGATAAATCCCACTGTGAAAAGGATTTTAAATGGACCGTGTTGTCTTGCATTGATACATCTAAACGTCATTTTGATATCGACGCTGCTTTGTTGAGAAAAGAAGCCTACCTTATCTTAAAGTTTAATAGTGCTTCCTCTGGGCTAAATGGCATGACTGAATTAAGTAGAATTTAGTTTAGTTACTACTAGTGCCACAATGCATTTCTTGGTTATGCACAAAATGAGGAACAGTGCTAGGTTTTGATTGGTTGAGAAATGTGTTACCCAGGATTCATAGCTGTCACAACCAGGAAGTGCTCTAGTCCTCTGGAGAGGTGTGGTGCAGCGGCCAGGGCAGCTGACTTCGGAGCACAGGGTTCACGGTTCAATCCCCAGTTCCGGCGGCAGCTCAGCTCAGCACCATGTGACTCTGGGCAATAGCTCACTTAATTTCCACTCCGGCCCCCAGCGCCTTGAGACCCGTAAGGGTGAGTAGCTGCGCTATATAAAAACGGACTTACTAGTGAGAGATGCCGGGTGAGAGTTAATCCAGTTTGTTCAATGAAGTCGATACAAGTAAGTTTGTTTGTCCCTCCCCTTTAATTCCTTGAGTACAAGTGAAGCCATGAATTTTAACCCAACACATGACTTCAAGCCTAATGCATTCACGCTTGCTTTCTAGAATCAATCCCAGTGAATGCGAGCATGCTCGCTTTTGAGCAGAAGAAAAGCCTGCCTTTTGCAGAGTCTAATATCGGACAAACTCATTTAAAGTAAGTCCAAATGGCAACTGAATTTAAATCGTATAGTGCAGCCACTTGATAAACATTCTATTTAATGAACACAATACCTTTTCCCTTTTGTAGAATTGTGAGTCCCAATCCGAATATCTACTGTCCATGCTCTGCAGCCTTTGCGCAAGGTACATTTAAATTCATTCTTTTTACCGGCATTGAAAGGTTTAGAGGCAAGTCAGGGATCGAGTAGAAGTTTTCATTCTATGAATGATCTTCTCTTGCAGAATTATACACAGTTTAAAGTGTGCACGTGGTGCTTTAAAGCTACAGTAGAACGAGTCAACTGACATATAGATAAAAACGCGTGGAATCAACGAACTGGAGCGGCTGCTCCTACTTCAAGAATCAGGTACACAAAAAATCAGCTATATATATGAGAGAGAAAGGTAGTTTGGGGTTGATGCTGTTGTTGCATCACATTTTTCATTTTTTGTTTTTTAGAATATCCCGATCATTTGTTTGAAGCCCTGACGAGAGTCCCAGTACTATCCAGCCTGGGTCTTGAAACGCGTTGGCATTTTCAAGAGGCATTTTGAGAGGCATTTAGTTAAATCTAAATGTGTTGAGACTTGGGTGAGTTGCACCCCGCCCCTTTGTGGAATTGGAATTAACTTGCTAAAGTGCCTTTGTAGCACCAACGCCTTTTCCTGCATTTTGTCCCCCTCACTGCAGCTGCGCTTCATGGTCGCGGACAGCTGCGCGCTACCTGATATATGGGGCAAGTTGGTCATAAGTGGCATTGCAGAGCGAGCCCAGGACGGGGCCCCGCTTCAGAAAGAAATGACTTGGGGACACACAGGAGCAGGATGGGGTGGCAACCCTCGACAGAGGTCCCGTTCCTGCCATTGCTATGCAGGTTACACCGTAAGCGCTGAAGCGCTGGGACTGCCATTTGGGGGCCAGTGGGCTCCCGGGGATATGGAGGCATATTGTTGCCTGTGAGCAATTATGTTTACGCCCAAGAGGGACTAATGAGATGTGCACCGTGGCAGGGGTTACTGTGGTACACTGGTGCTAATTTAGGATGCATGCCTAATCTGCTAATGCCATTAGGTGATGTGTGCACCTACTGAGTGTGCATGGTGTTACTGGGGTGCCCTACTGTTAGGATGTTATGCCACATGCCTCATGATTTATGCATAATGTCTTTATGCTGAGTGTACAGTTTCCAGTAGGTACTGGTTGTTTTTATTTCCACTACTTGTGTGTTCTAATGGTGATGACAGTGGCCTAATTGGCCCTGTAAGTGTATATAATCCCTGTAAAGTAATACCTAGTGCCAGGTGGCAGAGTGTATATATGTCATTGCGTTCTAAATGTGTTTTATGAGTAATACAAAGGCTATTTTTTATATAGCCTTGTGTGGAGTTTCTTTTGGGGTGTGCCTAGTGTGTCGCTGCTATGTGAGAGTGTTGCGCAAACGCTTTGCACATTGCCTCTGGGATAAGCCTGACTGCTCTTGCCAAGCTACCAAGGGGGTGAGCAGGGGTTATCTTCAGCGTGTAACTCCCTTGCCCTGACTAGAGTGGTGGTTTCTGCCTGGCTTAGGCGTTTGCCCTAGCCACCAGAAATCCCATTTCTACCATGTAACTATAAACGTTTGTACTAACCAGAGCCAAGCTTTTCCACTCCGTGTGACTAATGTAATTTATTTCCACTTAATAGCGATTTAAAACGAGTGCACTTATTTTTATCAGGCCTGTTGAAATCGGCCTTCTCTGCAGGGTCCCTCTCATTTTTGGTGAAATTTGTTTTTGTTGGCTTTATGACTCTGCACTTTATCACTACTCCCCAGTGCTAAAATGCTTGTGCTCTCTCCTTTAAACTTGGAAATATTGGCATCTTATTGGCATATTTATTATACTTATAAGCCCCTTGTAGAGTGGTGCACCATATGCCCAGGGCTTGCAAACTAAATGCAGCTAGTGGGCCGGCAGCACTTATTGTGCCATACACTTAATTAGCCCCTTAAAACATGTCCCAGGTCTGCAATTGCAGTCTGAATGCAGTTTTAAACTGGCAATTTGACTTGGCAATTTAATCCCCTTACTTCGCTTTAAACTCCCCATTTATTGTATATAAGTCACCCCTAAGGTCTGCCCTAGGTAGTCCCAGGGGCGTCCGGCATGGCTCGCGGGTAGGGAGCGGGCACAGAGGTCGCGAGGGAGTTGCCCAGGGGGGGATCACAATTGCGGGGCGCCTCACAAATAAATTTAAAAAATATGTCTTACCTTTCTGCCGGGTCCCGCTTCTTCTCTGCTCCTGCTTTCCTGCTTCCGATTTTAGGAACAGGAAGCAGGCAGCCAGGCTCCCTCCCCTAAGCCAAACACAACGCTGCCATGCAGCGTTGTGATTGGTCTGAGCGCGGTGACACAGAGCTCAACCAGGTGCTGTAGGGGTGGGCATGTTCTCCATGCAGGCTGTAATGCAGCCTGCATGGAGAAGGGGAAAGTGTGCATGACTGGTTTGGGCGGTCCTAGAGGGCCGACCAAACAGTCACTGCGCACTTAGGAGTGGGCAAACCACTCCGCCCCTGCCCTGCTCGTAGAGCAGAGCAGCCCCACCCACCCGCCTGCAAAGAAACATAAAATGATAATAACTTAAAGTTATTATCATATTATGTTTCCTTTCCTTTCTACTGCTCGAAAGCAGTGGGGCGACGCTCCTCCGCCATAGCGGAGGAACCGCCACTGGATAGTTTATAGGTCAGGGTGCATTGTAGTTAAGAGGTTGGACATGTACTTTTAGGTTTTACATGTTCTGGTGATGAAAAATTCCTAAATTAGAATTTCACTGCTATGAGGCCTACCTGTTCCATAGGATAACATTGGGCTACCTTATTACATTTAATAAGTGCTAACTTTTCACTGGGAACATTATGGGCCTCATTGCGATGCGATTCGGACTGCAACTGTTGGACTTGGCCCTTTTTGGCCGGTTCACCCCTAAACTTTTTGCCTTGTATGGTAGTAGTTTTAAGTCTCTGGGCACTTTAGCACTGTGATCCAGTGTAAAGTGCGTGCGCGCTGAGTGCGTGTGGTGAGATTGTCCTGCCCTCCCATAGGAATGCATGGGGGATATGTGTGTCCATGGTAATTCCTGGTGTGAGAGGAGTGCAGGGGCGAGTTTAGTATGTGCGAACTCGTGAGAATAAATGCTGCGCAATGGTGTGCGCAGATTTATTATAACTGGTGTAGAAATGCCACTTCTAGAAGTTGGCATTTATGTGTGCTCTGTGTCTGCCTGCCTGATGTGAATTGCATGTCTGGCTTGTGAGTGACAGGGGCTTGGAGGTGTGTGTGGCTCCAGGAGGGGCAGGGTGAGTCAGCGCAGGGCTGAATAGGGAGATCTGCATCTAGATGGGAGGGAGGAGTTGCACCTGGGACCTGAATAGGGCTGTGCCTTCCCTCCACAATGCTGGCTCCACCCCCTGTGGTGCGTCTGATGTCCCTAGCCTGTCCGGTGAAAGGAGAGAGGAGCTGAGCAAAACAAAGTGCTCCAAAGCTCCCCCCAAACCAGTTGTATCTGGTTCCCCCAAACCCTGTGCTGTGACACAAAGGAAAATGCTGTATAAAAGAAGGGGCTGTGACCCCATGAAAGTGTGCAGTTCCTGGTTGCTGGTCCTACGGGGCGTGCTGCTGTTGGGGCCCGGGGGGGGCTGCCAGGAGGGCTTGCCTCCCTGGGCCCTGCATTGCCCCTTCACCTTTGAGGACTTTTTGCTTCATCTAGTGCCTGGAAGCGCTATCCTGTAATTGCCCAGCCGAGCAGGAGCGGGGGCTGTGCAGCGCGAGGCTGTTCGCCTCGTGGGAGGGAATCCCGATGCAAGGGATTCCCCCGGGATGCTCAAGTGCGCGGGTGCCCACCCCGCGTCTTTGCCTTTACTGATGGAGCGGGAGCCCACCCCGCTCTATATTTTAATTTCCGAGGAGCCTACCCCTCATGGCCGCAGCCGAGAAGAAACGTTGCCGGGCCGCTGCCAGCGCGACCCGGAAGTCAGGCAACCTTGCCTGCGACGTGGGCGGGGCCGGCGGCAGGACCGGAAGTGATGGCGGTACCGGTGCGGGGCTCCCATGAGCGAGGGGAGCCCCGGTGTGCAGAGAAAGGGAGAACGGGAGCCCTCCCGCCTCCCGGCGAAGCACCGGAGAAGTCCTGAGCCCTAGGAGAGGGCCCAGGCAGAAGAACAGTGACGGAGCCTCCAGGCTCCACGGTGAAGTCCCGGTCCCAGGAGGGGGACCGGGCGAAGAGGAGCACACGCCCAGAGAGAGCCTCCCCTGACCAGAGCCGGTGAGTAGGGCTCCGTGGGGGCGACGGCTCTTGGGTATTGTGGTACCCGTGGGGCACGGAGTCAGAGCGGCCCCGTCTGGCAGCGGGCCGCTCCAACGTTGGGCATACCTGCTCCCAGATCGGAGCATATTGTCGGTGCTCGTGCTCCCGCCCCAGCTGCCCCGCCTGACAGTGGGCAGCTGCAGCATTTTGCCACATTCCCCTAGCTGCGGAGTCCCAGTGGGGACCCCGAGGGCACAGAGGTGCCCATGCCGCATTTGAGGGTCACAGCTGCGCCGCACCAGCGCGGGCAGCTGCAACGTGGGGCATGTTTTCTTCCAGAGGGCCCCATAGTCTTGGGGCATATCGAGGCGCATGGTCGGCGCCTGGGCGGTCCCGCCAGAGAGCGGGCCGCCCCAATGATGGGGGCATGTGTTGATTGCCATGTGGGGGTCCAGAGGGCACAGAGGTGCCGGGCCCCCTTGATAAGAAGTGCCACAGCTGCACCGCACCAGCGCGGGCAGTTGCAACCCTTGGGCACAATTAATCCAAAGTCCCCGAGGGGGACAGGAGGCACAGAGGTGCCAAGCCTTCCCGTGATTCACAGCGGCCCAGCAAGTAGTGGGCAGCTGCAACGTTTAGGCAACAGGTCTGAGGGGGCATTCTTGCATAAGATAGGAGTGAGGTGCACTCCTCTGCCCCAGCGCAATTACGCGCTTTTGGATATTGCTGCATTGGCGGCTGAACTCTGACTTTGGACATAGGGCATGTGAGCCCTAGAGAAGGCCGTTGGCCAGGAGGGTCAGGGATTATGTGGTGCTAGGAAATGTGATGCATTTACCCTGATTTACGCACCCTGTGTTATACCTCTAGCTGTGTGTTCAGATTGAGGTTGGTTGGCATATTATGGTTTATGCTAGTGATTTTATTATTACCTAATGCGTTTAGGTTGTGAGTTATTCTCTACTGTGATTTACTCCCCTAATGTGAGTTATACTTAGGAGGTTAGGGTCTAATGTGTTTAGACTGATGAGAGGATTGCATCATGTATTTATGCTGGTGAGGTTGGCGCAGAATGTAATTCGCGCCTAATGTGATACCGTGCATAATGTAGGTTCTGTTACAGGCGGATGCTAAGTACAGTAACTACCAGTGAGTACTGGTTGTACGTTTATGATGTTCGACATTTATTATAAGTTCTACATGTACTAAGTTCGCTTTGTGCTGGTTCTGACAGTGGTCCAGTTGGCCCTGTCAGGTGTAAATAATCCCTTGTAAATATGACCTAGTGCCAGGTGGCACCATGTATATTATGTGAGTACTATTCTAATGTGTTATGATAATACAAAGGCTATTTTTGATATAACCTTGTGTGGAGTTCCTTCTTGTGGTGTGCCTGGTATGTTGTTGCTGTGTGCGTGCGCAAACGCTTTACACATTGCCTCCGGGATAGGCCTGACTGCTCGTGCCAAGCTACCAAGGGGGTGAGCAGGGGTTATCTTTGGCGTGTAACTCCCTTGCCCTGACTAGAGTGGTGGTCTCTGCCTGGCTTTGGCGCAAGCCTTAGCCAACCAGAGATCCCATTTCTAACATTGGTTGTCAGCGGTGAGGATAGGACTTGCGTTTGCGCAGTACCACAGCGACAACTGGCTGCACTACAAAACTCTGCATTTTAGATAGTCACATGGAAAGGGATTATTGTTTCAGAGTTTGTTTTAAGAGTCATTTCTTTGAAATGTGTTTTATTGCACTATGAGTTGGGTGTCCTGCCAAGGATAGAAACCAGAGAATCTGGAGGAGTGACTGCCCTTGTGCAGACTGCTATTGGGTTGGCCTAAAGCTGGAGGAGGGACTGCCCTTGAGCCATTGTGCTGGTTCTTGGGTTGGCCTGCAGCTGAGGGAGGGACTGCCCCTGTGCTGTCTGCTAGTTCTTGGGTTGGCCTACAGTGGGGACTTAATTGGTATGGAGTCACTAGCTCGGGAGGGTAGATTATCCCCTAAGTGCAGTGTGAGTTTTCTGGATTCACCAGTAAGGGTGGGATCCAGTGGTGGCAGCGAATGTGTGTCCAGTGCATGAAGTCCCCGTCCCGTTCCCAGAGTATGGTACCTGGTGCTCAGTAAGAGGGGTGCAGGTTGAGATTCAGGGACAGTAAGGAACTGTCTCACCAGTCTGGGGGGGGTGTGTGTGGATGAGTGATGTGCTGCTGGACGCTGGAGTGAGTTCTCTGAAATAAGGAACTTGCATGGGGGAGTGACCCTAGAGGAATGGTGCAGGTATCTCCCAACCAGGGTGGTGGAGATGGTTCAGAGGAACACAACTAGGAACCGTTATAGTGAGGAGGTTGCAAGGCCTCACATCATGTCCTGCGAGGAAGGTGTGAGACTGGGCCGTATTCCGAGCCTCAATCTCAAGTCTCCGGTACTGGATGGTTCTTAGAAGGAACACCAGGAAAGGAACCTAGTCTGTCCTGTTGGACTGTTCTGTGTGGGGGATCTCCCCGTGGTAGGTGAGCTGGAAGTGGTTCCAATAAGAGTGGCTCGGGTATCTCCCAGTCCTGTGGGGTGGAAGAGGTTCAGTGTAGCCCAGCTAGGTCCCAGTGGAATGGGAGGGGTGTAGGGGCTCACGTCCGGTCTCAGTGGAGACGGAGTGAGTGTGGGACAGTGTGTCCCACGGTGGCCCGAAACCCCGTCTCAGGGCCTGGAGGGTTCCCTAGGGGAGCGCCAGGTCGGGGGCCTAGGCTGTACTTGTAGGCCATTTGAGGAGGATCTTCTAGTCTCTAGAGGACGTGGAGCGTCTGTAACCAGAGCTCCAGCAGTCCTGGTGCTAGGCAGCACCGCTCCTAAGTGGAGGGTGCAGAAGTCCTGATTGAGGGGTGAGAGGGGGAGAGGTTCCCCAGTGGAAGAACCAGGGGGTCCAGAGGGGCCATGGGGACACCACTTCTGCCCTGGGTTTGTGCCCGGCAGACTGTCACACGACACATTAGTTATGTGTCACCCTCGGGGGGCATGCGTGCTCCCCGGGAAGTCCTGGTTCGCCGGGCATCTGACCAAAGGGTAGCGTCCCTGGGTTGGGGAGCCAGGTTCAGGTGTTTGCCTGACCTGGACGGCAGGGCGACTGTAATCAGTGTCCTGGCCGGTTTGCCTTTTAGGGGGTACCACTCCAGTTGGGAGGGTATCGGAATCTGGGAGGGGGTGCAGAGGGAGGGAGTTCTCGCCTCTGACCCCGGTGCATCCGGTGAATTTGGATCCCAGGTGGTAGACCAGTTGATGGAGAGAGGTCCTGAACTGGTGGGAGAGTTGTGTTCTGGTGGGTGCTTCCCCTGGGAGGGTGCGGAACCCCAGAAGTAGAGGTAGGGTGAGGAGACGCTTCGCCCGTGACCCCTGGTCAGCCTGAGGGTGCGGACCCTAGGTTGAAGGATCAGTGGTAGTTTGGAACTACACTGAGGGAGAGTGGAGAATGGCTGTTGTATGCCAGGGGTTACTGCCCCCACTCTGGATTGGCAAGGACCAGTGGCATCTGGGTGGCCTAGGGCCTGGTCCTGGCCGTGGACAACTAAGGAGTACCGGTGGGGTAGCCTAGTTGGTCCTGAGTTTTTTCTTAGATGGATTCCACGGGTTCCAAGTGGCATAGAACCGGAGGGTGTCCCTGCAGTGCGGGCCCGCGTCCGTGTTCTATCGCCCCAAGCAGGGAAGCCCATCACGGTGGTGATTGGTCTGCCCTGCGTTTTGGCTGGAAGGGGTTGTGTTGGACTTGGCCCTTTTTGGCCGGTTCACCCCTAAACTTTTTGCCTTGTATGGTAGTAGTTTTAAGTCTCTGGGCACTTTAGCACTGTGGTCCAGTGTAAAGTGCGTGCGCGCTGAGTGCGTGTGGTGAGATTGTCCTGCCCTCCCATAGGAATGCATGGGGGATATGTGTGTCCATGGTAATTCCTGGTGTGAGAGGAGTGCAGGGGCGAGTTTAGTATGTGCGAACTCGTGAGAATAAATGCTGCGCATTGGTGTGCGCAGATTTATTATAACTGGTGTAGAAATGCCACTTCTAGAAGTTGGCATTTATGTGTGCTCTGTGTCTGCCTGCCTGATGTGAATTGCATGTCTGGCTTGTGAGTGACAGGGGCTGGGAGGTGTGTGTGGCTCCAAGAGGGGCAGGGTGAGTCAGCGCAGGGCTGAATAGGGAGATCTGCATCTAGATGGGAGGGAGGAGTTGCACCTGGGACCTGAATAGGGCTGTGCCTTCCCTCCACAATGCTGGCTCCACCCCCTGTGGTGCGTCTGATGTCCCTAGCCTGTCCGGTGAAAGGAGAGAGGAGCTGAGCAAAACAAAGTGCTCCAAAGCTCCCCCAAACCAGTTGTATCTGGTTCCCCCAAACCCTGTGCTGTGACACAAAGGAAAATGCTGTATAAAAGAAGGGGCTGTGACCCCATGAAAGTGTGCAGTTCCTGGTTGCTGGTCCTACGGGGCGTGCTGCTGTTGGGGCCTGGGGGGGGGCTGCCAGGAGGGCTTGCCTCCCTGGGCCCTGCATTGCCCCTTCCCCTTTGAGGACTTTTTGCTTCATCTAGCGCCTGGAAGCGCTATCCTGTAATTGCCCAGCCGAGCAGGAGCGGGGGCTGTGCAGCGCGAGGCTGTTCGCCTCGTGGGAGGGAATCCCGATGCGAGGGATTCCCCCGGGATGCTCAAGTGCGCGGGTGCCCACCCCGCGTCTTTGCCTTTTACTGATGGAGCGGGAGCCCACCCCGCTCTATATTTTAATTTCCGAGGGAGCCTACCCCTCATGGCCGCAGCCGAGAAGAAACGTTGCCGGGCCGCTGCCAGCGCGACCCGGAAGTCAGGCAACCTTGCCTGCGACGTGGGCGGGGCCGGCGGCAGGACCGGAAGTGATGGCGGTACCAGTGCGGGGCTCCCATGAGCGAGGGGAGCCCCGGTGTGCAGAGAAAGGGAGAACGGGAGCCCTCCGCCTCCCGGCGAAGCACCGGAGAAGTCCTGAGCCCTAGGAGAGGGCCCAGGCAGAAGAACAGTGACGGAGCCTCCAGGCTCCACGGTGAAGTCCCGGTCCCAGGAGGGGGACCGGGCGAAGAGGAGCACACGCCCAGAGAGAGCCTCCCCCGACCAGAGCCGGTGAGTAGGGCTCCGTGGGGGCGACGGCTCTTGGGTATTGTGATACCCGTGGGGCACGGAGTCAGAGCGGCCCCGTCTGGCAGCGGGCCGCTCCAACGTTGGGCATACCTGCTCCCAGATCGGAGCATATTGTCGGTGCTCGTGCTCCCGCCCCAGCTGCCCCGCCTGACAGTGGGCAGCTGCAGCATTTTGCCACATTCCCCTAGCTGCGGAGTCCCAGTGGGGACCCCGAGGGCACAGAGGTGCCCATGCCGCATTTGAGGGTCACAGCTGCGCCGCACCAGCGTGGGCAGCTGCAACGTGGGGCATGTTTGCTTCCAGAGGGCCCCAGAGTCTTGGGGCATATCGAGGCGCATGGTCGGGCGCCTGGGCGGTCCCGCCAGAGAGCGGGCCGCCCCAATGATGGGGGCATGTGTTGATTGCCATGTGGGGGTCCAGAGGGCACAGAGGTGCCGGGCCCCTTGATAGAAGTGCCACAGCTGCACCGCACCAGCGCGGGCAGTTGCAACCCTTGGGCACAATTAATCCAAAGTCCCCGAGGGGGACAGGAGGCACAGAGGTGCCAAGCCTTCCCGTGATTCACAGCGGCCCAGCAAGTAGTGGGCAGCTGCAACGTTTAGGCAACAGGTCTGAGGGGGCATTCTTGCATAAGATAGGAGTGAGGTGCACTCCTCTGCCCCAGCGCAATTACGCGCTTTTGAATATTGCTGCATTGGCGGCTGAACTCTGACTTTGGACATAGGGCATGTGAGCCCTAGAGAAGGCCGTTGGCCAGGAGGGTCAGGGATTATGTGGTGCTAGGAAATGGGATGCATTTACCCTGATTTACGCACCCTGTGTTATACCTCTAGCTGTGTGTTCAGATTGAGGTTGGTTGGCATATTATGGTTTATGCTAGTGATTTTATTATTACCTAATGCGTTTAGGTTGTGAGTTATTCTCTACTGTGATTTACGCCCCTAATGTGAGTTATACTTAGGAGGTTAGGGTCTAATGTGTTTAGACTGATGAGAGGATTGCATCATGTATTTATGCTGGTGAGGGTGGCGCAGAATGTAATTCGCGCCTAATGTGATACCGTGCATAATGTAGTTTCTGTTACAGGCGGATGCTAAGTACAGTAACTACCAGTGAGTACTGGTTGTACGTTTATGATGTTCGACATTTATTATAAGTTCTACATGTACTAAGTTCGCTTTGTGCTGGTTCTGACAGTGGTCCAGTTGGCCCTGTCAGGTGTAAATAATCCCTTGTAAATATGACCTAGTGCCAGGTGGCACCATGTATATTATGTGAGTACTATTCTAATGTGTTATGATAATACAAAGGCTATTTTTGATATAACCTTGTGTGGAGTTCCTTCTTGTGGTGTGCCTGGTATGTTGTTGCTGTGTGCGTGCGCAAACGCTTTACACATTGCCTCCGGGATAAGCCTGACTGCTCGTGCCAAGCTACCAAGGGGTGAGCAGGGGTTATCTTTGGCGTGTAACTCCCTTGCCCTGACTAGAGTGGTGGTCTCTGCCTGGCTTTGGCGCAAGCCTTAGCCAACCAGAGATCCCATTTCTAACAGCAACCAATAGCTTGTCGGTTGCGGTCAGAACCGCATCTACTGCTGCGGTCCGACCGACGCATTACGATCCAAGCAGTCAGAGGAAACGACTGACACAATCAATGGAGTCAGTTGGTCGGTCGGAAACTCCTCACAATCCCTTAAGGACGGCGTTTCCACCATCAGTATTATGATGTTGGTTTCCGATGGCCTTTCTGACATAGAAAGGCTGTCGGAAGCCAACATTGGGGGCCCCTAGCAGGGTCCCCTTTCCCACCTGGCCCTCCACATGTGGCCCTGGGGGTACAAACATCCCTGCACTGTGTGCGCCACACGGTGCAGGGGTGTTTAAAGACTTACATTTTTAAATGGGAGCTTGTGCTGCGGGCGGTTTCAGCCCGCCGCACAGGCTTCCATTGAAAAATGGAAGTTTGCGACGACACCAGGTGCGTTCTCATCCTATTTGTAGGGTCAGAACCGCTGACCTGAGGTTGGTTGGTTCCCAATCTGCAGCGATGTTCGTCAGAGGCAACTCCGACCAACATCGTAATTAGAGCCTTAATGTTTGATGTCAGAGAAATTGTGATTAAAAATCCTCTTTAATGATAAAGTCAGATTTATGGATGCAATTTTGAAAATGCTAATTTTAGAAAACTGGCATTTTCCTGCCCTAGCCGTTTGGTACCTGCAGCCTGTTCCTAATTCACATGACTGGGTTTAGTTGGCAGTTGGACTTTCTTTATTCCTCTCAGGCAGCCACACAGTCTATACGTTGAAATTCTTCACTACATCATCGTCCAGCAGCTCTCCGAAGATGATGCCTCCTCCTCGGACACTACCTGCAGCCTTGCCCCACTGAACTTTACCTTCTCAAGCAACTTTTTGGCAAAATGTCTTCTAAGTCTAAAGGTAAGTGCTGACTGGGCCCAATCCACTTTTGGTATTCGACTCTCCATTGCAGTCAACCATATTTTTCAACTTTGACCCAGTATCGCATGACTAGATCTCCGCAGTTGGCACTTTGATCTTCTATGTGCTGGTTTTTACCTTAATGTTTAAAAATTCATGACTCCAGTTCTACTCATTGGATTTTTGTTCTTTTTCTGTACAATAATTTATTAACATTTACTCTATTGTTTCTAAATTGGTGTGGGATTTTCTAGTGTTACCATTACACTTTATTACGGTCTGAGTACTGTATAAAACCTTTACATACTGCCTCTAAGTTCAGCCTGACTGTTTTTGTGCCAAGCTACCAGAGGGTTAAGCACAGGTTAATTTAGTGACTTTTGTAGTTCACTCTGACTGGGATTGTAGCTGTTACTTGAGCAGGTTTAACATCCCATTCAACCACCCACCCAATTGTTCACAAAGGCTATTATTTATCTGTTTATTGTTTCACTGATATACCCAGGAAAGTTGCAGCAACATGCCAGAGTTAAAGTGTTATTCAATGGCACGTCCTGTGATATCAAATCATTTGAAAATTAGAGGGGCCTCTCACATTCTCTTTCTGCCAAGGGCCCCAAAATTCCTAAAACATATCCTGAATAAGTTATTCTGTGTCTGCAATTAGCAGAGAATTTACATGGCTTCCCAATAATGTACTAACTCCCAGATACCCTTCAGACCAAAATTCACAAGTATATCGCCATACCCAACTAAAGAAACACATTATGATTGAAAAAAAAGGAGAACGAGATGGATGGGTAATGGTTAAACAGCAAAATGAGCAGTACAAGTCAGAAATCAATTATGCAAAAACAACAAAGATATCTTTCCTTAGAGCCAAAGAATAGAGCAAAAGTCAACACAATAAAAAGTAAACATTTGTGGGGCCTTGGCTTGAAGCCAGTACACGATAGTAGATCTTCATTGACCTCCGAGAAGCCGGCAGCAGCATTTCCACCCCAGAACCTCAACTTGACAGTTGTGCCGGCACTCCTGGTTGGTGCCTACACTCGACAATGGAGGGGAGGTGGTATTGCCCCTCAGAAGTCGCTTCATGTCACCCTGAATGCAGTCAGCGCTCAGGGGCCGCTGCCGCTTTTTCTTTTCCATTATTGCGATGCTGCTTGCCTTAACGTGTTGCCCCACTGAGTCTACCTCTCCTCGATCCTGTATATCATAACTGGAGCAGTCACCAGTAGCTGCAGCAAACCTTTCCTCTCTCCTTCATTGGATTTGCCTCTACAAGCAGAGCTTTCTGATGGGAATACTGCTGTGCAGCAGGCTCGGGCTGGTGCGCCTTCAGAGCTGTGTCATCCCCGGTCATCTTAGGTCGTGGTGTGATGAATCCCTATGCCTGCCCCCTGCTTCAGGAAAGTACCTCTTGCTATTTGTTGACACATTATTAACCAATTGGTGTTCTGATCCATCTGTGATCCGTCTGTGCTATGAGACCCTTGCAGCAGTTATGTGATGCTTCAAGATATTGAAATTTCTACATATCTTTGTCCAACTACATATGTATCTTCATTTTCCTGGATAATGTGAGGACCATCTCAGCTACCTGTTCATTGAGCAAATTAGTTCCATTGGTGTCAATGGCCTCAAAGACATGTCTGCTATTACTTGTGAATTTTACCTCAATACCTCATATATAGTGCAAAGGCTATTTCTGATATTGCATTGGCTAGAGATCTCGCCCTTCTTGTTCTGTTCCAGCTCTACTGCATCTGTTATAAAGTTTCACATTATGTCTGCTCATATGATATAGATTCTTCTGAACCAGTCCGCTTTGCCCTTTATGATAGTAAGTGATTTAATGACATTGCTCTGCACCAGGTCTTGCTTAGCTCAGCCTTTAAGCTCTTGAAGGAGGTTGATTTACATGTTACTAGGGTGGGCGAAATATTTTGTTTCACCATTCAGAAATGGTGGAATTTTGGAGACTCCACATTACACTTGTAATGCTGAGCTCCAGCCAAATTCTGCCAATCGCCGCATGGCAGAATTTTTTCTTGCACGCAGCTCGAGAACGATAAGTTGGTGAGTGAGATTTGGAATCCCCTAGTGCGAATTCTGGTTGCTAGGAGGACATCCATCGAAATTTAAGTGATGTGGGCGGTAACAACTATTCGCAGTCAGAAATCTGCCACATGAGCAGCAGCAAAATCAACTCAAGTAGCTGCATCCTCTGGCACACTATGCAGAATGCACTCCCGGTGCTAAATCATAATGCAAGCAGTGCAACGTGCCTATTTCCATCCATTGGCAGAACTTCACAGAGTTTTTATGTAACTCCGTGGAATACCGCAGAAATAATTTCCACAAGTTTCACCCACCCCTACACAATACTTAATCGACCAAACATGGCTGATAGCAGGGAACATAAAGACAACAAGGGGGAGATTTACTAAGCTTTTGCGCAGTGTTTGCGTCACAAAAGTGGCACAAAACGACGCGAAATCTTTTTTTTTGTAATTTACTTTCCAGCGCTAAACTTGTTTAGCGCTGGAAATAGCGTAAAAGTAATGCGAAGCAGCGCATTGCGCTGCTTCGTGTTACTTTGCGCCATGGGGGCGTACCAGGGGTGGTGCATGGGCGTTCCCAGGCAACCACCCAAGGTTTCTCACGCTAAACCCAATTTACTAAAAACAGTAGATTGGGTTTAGCGTGAGAAAACTGTGCCCTTTTCAGCTAGGTGCAAGGAAGGAGAAATGATTTCATTTCTCCTTCCTTTTCCGACTTTGCATGCGTGCTGCACTGTGCAGTACGCTTGCAAAGTGGGAAAAGCTTTCCCTTGTGTTGAGCATAGTATTTTGTACAGGAAGCGTACCCTTCCTGTACAAAACCTATGCTGGACTCATGCACACACCCTAGCGCTGCGGCGCTAAGGTGTGTGCATGGCAGCTGTAATCAGCGCCGACGCAAGGGAAAGGGGAGGAGATAGCCATATCTTTGAAGATATGGCGCTCTCCTGCTCCCTCTCTGTCGCGCAACGCAGCGCAGCCTCGCGGGGGGCTGCGCTGAGATGCGCAACTTTTTTGTAAATCTCCCCCCAGGTATCACAAAGAAAAATAACTGAAAGGTAACCTGAAGAGGGCTAAACAAATCAGACCTATTCCTGACTCTCTGATCAAGGCCAAAACTGATAGCTCATCGACGCTGGATACTTTACTAAAGAAATTAAACTCGGTTCATGACATCGCCCAAAGCACAAAAAACAATATGGACTTGCTACAAGTGGCAGTGATAAGGAAAGATTTAAAAGATGTTACACTTAGGATTACAAATGAAAAGAGCAGGATCAGCTCACTGGAAGACTTCAATATTTTCAATCGAAGTGGCTGAGGAAGTTGGATAACTTGTTGGTCACTCTGAAGAGAGAAATTGCCAAATTGGAAAATAAAACAGAAGAAGCAGCATCATGATCATTGGCCTACTGGAAGATGTAGAAAGGGAGGCTCCTTCTCCCATTGATTTCATCACTGCGGAAATCCCCAAAGATTTGGGTATCACTTTCACTAATGACTGTGAGCTAGAACGTGCTCACAGAGTCCCAGCATTTAAACCCTAAATTCAACCTCTCTGAGACGCCTCATCTTTAAACCCTTGAGGCACCAACATACAGAACAATTCTGGCACAAATGCACAGGGTCAAATCAATCTCCTGAAGGGGATTCCAAAATGTCCATTTCCCAGGACTATTCAAGGGACACTGTCATCCAATTGAAAGGCTTCCTTGTTCTCCAGAAAAGAATCACAGAAAAATCAGTCCAATACACCTTTGTTGGTCCTTCCAAATTTAAAATTATCTTTAAGGGGAAAATCATTATCTTTACGGATCTCTCGGATCTGGAGGCCTTCCTTGACAACAAATCTGAAACACGCATTGACGAAGATCTTCCTTCACCTCTTCACACCATAAGAAGCCTGCCACCTCTAGTCTTTTGCATAGCGTTTTGAATGCACATGCATATGGAGTCCCAGAACTCTTCTAGTCTTCTGTTGGGCAATGTGAATCATGTTATCTCCAGAGAATGGGGTTGTGCTAGTCCATGCTAAAGTGTCTCTACACCCTGGTATGTTTGTTCCTCGCTATCTTATTTGCAAATGTGCCCTCCTCATGATGTTGATAATTCAGATAGTATGCACACATGCTGTAATGCTCCCTTCTCCTCTGTGGTGGTCTGAATTTCAAATAAGTTTATTATATATTAAGGTTTGCTTCTTTGACCATCAGCTATGTGCCTTGTGCCTGATTAATCTCTTTTGTTAGGGGGACGTGGGATCTATATTTGGGCCCTTTTTCAAAAGCTCAGTGTTATAAATGGGGGTCTCTAGTTGGCAGAGGTAGGTACCTTTGTCCAAATAGGGACCCTTGCTTCTAGTCAGGGTAAGGGGGATAGACACTTTAGATAACCCCTGCTCACCCCCTTGGTAGCTTGGCACGAGCAGACAGGCTTATCCCAAAGGCAATGTGTAAAGTATTTGTACCAACACTCACAGTAACACAGTGAAAACACCACAAAAGGACACCACACCAGTTTAGAAAAATAAAATATCTTTATCTAAACTAAACAAGACCAAAACAAAAAAAATCCAACATACAGATATTCAGAAAAATGACTTTCAAAAGGATATTGCAAAAATAAGCTTGTAGGAATCAAATAGCACCAACCGGGGCTATTGCGATGTTGTGATAGCAAGAAATCCAAAGTACGGCGCCAACCGCGAGGATTGCGGCTTCGGGCGCGGAGTCACACAGACCCCCAAACAAACAGTACCTTGGAAACGAAGTCGGTGACGATGCACGGCGTCGAAGATGGCCGATGTCGGCTCAGTTGACGAGGCGACGTCCGCAAGTTCGTAGAGTCTTCCTCGGCGGTTATCGGCGCTGCGATAACAGGATGTAGGCGCTGGCGATGACGGAATTGATGCGAGCGCTGGCGTCGGGCACGGCCGATCACTGCCGGCGTTGGTGGGTGTCGTAGGGCGTTGGAGCTGCGGAGCAGGCTGGGCGATGTGTTGTTCACTTCACGAGCAGCTCCCCGGGCCTCGGTGCAGATCGCGGCGTCACAGCGGCGTCGTTGACGGTTTGGGAAATAGATTTTCTTGCTTCTCTTGGGTTTCTTCCAGCTCCCAACAGCAGAAAACAACCTCCAGAGCCCCAAAACTGGCACAGGCACCTCATGGCAGGTCAGAACTCACAACAGCAGAGTTCAGGGAAGTTGGGGGTGAAGTCTTTATGTCCCTGAGACTTCTGAACAGGAGGCCAGCTCACTTCAGGCTCTTGGAGATCTTCTTCAAGCAGGGGCCACAGCACACACCAAAGTCCTTCTCCTTTCCTTGGTAGAAACAGCAACTGCAGGCCAACCCCAGACACACAGCAAGGGCAGTACTTCTCCTCAGTTTCTCCAGCTCTTCTCCTTGGCAAAGGTTCCTCTTGAATTCCAGGAATGATCTAAAGTTCAGGGGTTTTAGGTCTAATTCTTATACCCCAAAATGTATTTGTTCTCTTTGTGCAAGGGACTCTGAGCCCAGTTCAAACCAGTTCTGCCTTCACTGGTGCAAGATGACCACAGGAGGTGGAGACAGCATTGTGCAAGGGAGACAGGCCCCATTCAGGTGCAGGGTAAATCTCCTCCCACCACTCTATATGCAGCCAGGGTCTATTCAGCTCAGGGCTGGGTCATCCACGAAGGGCCACCCAGAGGCTGTCTACAGGGAATGCACATCCTCTGTCTCTGTCACACTGAAACCAGACAGTCAATCCACAAACAGGCAGAGGTACACAGAAAGGTTGAACAAGAAAATAGCCACTTTCTAAAAGTGCTATTTTCAAAAACATAATTTAAAAACCATCTTCACTAAAAGATGTGTTATTAAATTCTGAGTTAAGGGGTACCAGACTCCAATTTTCTATCTTACTCCCATGGGAAGATATGCTTGTTAAATGTCACAAAGCATTCCCCATTCTGTCCTATGGGCAAGATAGCCTTTCAATAGTGAAAAACGAAATTGGCACTATTTCACTATCAGGACATGTTACACACACCAGTACATGTCCTACCTTTCACATACACTGCACCCTGCCCAGGGGGGTACCTTGGGCCTACCATAGGGGTGTCCTATGTGCAAGGAAAGGGAAGGGTAGGGCCTGGCAAGTGGGTGCACTTGCCTGGTCGACATGGCAGTTAACAAACTGCACACATGCACTGTGGCGGCAGGCCTGAGACCTCCTTTCAGGGCTACTCATGTGGGTGGCACAATCAGTGCTGCAAGCCCACTAGTAGCATTTGATTTACCAGCCCTGGCACACTCAGTGCACTTTACTAGGGACCTACTGGTAAAACAAATATGCCAATCAGGGAGAACCAATCACAATATTAATTTACACAGGGAGCACTTGCACTTTGACACTGATCAGCAGTGGCAAAGTGCCCAAAGCATCTAAGCCAGCATCAAAGCGAAATCCAGCACAACATCAAAACATAGGAGGTAGAGGCAAAAAGTCAGGGAAAACCACGCCAAGGATGCGAGGTCCAACACTCAGCCTCAGTATGTTTGGTCACATTAGTGGATAGTATAAATGTGCTCACATCCATTATCTCAGCAGGGCTCTGCTGAGGGTTTTTACTCTAGCCCCGCGATTCCCCGGTCATGGTTGAAGGTGCTTTCATTTAGTTTGTTTGCACTTGATGCTATACTACTGTAATTTTGTGTATTTATCATGCTATAACATGTCTTACAGAAATGTTTTTGAATTTCTAATATTGTAACATGTTTCAGTGATGTGATGTACCAGAGCAGCTGCTCTTCTTATCTTATCATACACCTGGTCATATGGTTCATTTCCTCCCTGAATTATCTCATTTGGCTCCCTGGCTTACTTTTACTTAACCACTTCTGCAGGCTCCCCCTTGCTTTTATCTCCCTATAGCTGTGGGTCTATCTCATAGTCTCCCTAGACCTCTCTAGTCCTTTTTAAGTATGTTTCCTCTTGTTTTTCACAAGTCCTTTAATTTAACTTCTTTTCTTTTTTCTTGACTCATTTTGGCATGCTGGTGGGTCTCCTACTCTGCAAACAATCTCAGTTCCATGCCCTCTTTGACGCTCTGTGGTTTTCTAGCAGAACTCACACAGGTTATGTAGATATTAACCCAAGAAAGGTTGTCCCTCATGCTCCACTGCTCACACCCTCATATCCCCTTCTCAAACATATATCACCAGAGAATGTGTTCCACACTCTATCCTCATGCATGGCAATCATAAAAGTGGTTTCTTTGAAAACTAAGGGTCTCAATCACCCAGTAAAAGACCATTAAATATATGAATATTGTGATAGCCTGTTTCATGATATTGATTTCCTCCAATAAACCAAAGTCAATTGTAAACATGCTCTCTCAACGTGCTTTGGGTGGATTGATGACATGACTTGCTCTGATGCAATTTCCAAGAAGAATGGAGTCATTACACTTATCTTGAAAAAATGGGTCTTTCCATTTTAGCCTCCGAACAAGATAATGAGGTAGAGTGGGTGGCACACTCCGGCCCGCTGGTGGAGTTCGCAGAGTTTTGCTACTCTGTGCTCCGCTTGGAGCATGGAGTTTGGCAAAACCCCGCCAAGCACCGGCGGAGCAGAGATTACCGGCGCACTCACCCCAAATACACTAAGAGCAGAAGGAGTGTGCTGTGCATAGCATATGTGTACTGGGAAATTATGTGTGGTTTATACAGCGCTTTAGTCATGCCCACATTACATATGCCTGGGAATGGGACAGGTCTGCAGAGTGAACACACACAGAGGTGTTACACAATCCACATTATATGTGCATGGAGAGAGAGTAGGGGCATGCAGCATGAATGGACAGAGCGCATCAGCAGGGGTATGGAGTATGCAGAGTGAATGCACACAGCACCGTGGCTGTGCATGCAATAAAAGTGCTGGGAAAAAGGCAGGAGGTGATAAACACTGATGCTGGGCATCTACTATGTAGCAGACTGTGGCCTGACTCAGACAAACCATCAATACTTCCCCGAACACCAGACCTGCATCTACATGTTTTCCTTGTGGCTCTCTGGCGGCTATCCTTTCTCTCCTGTGTCCTTCTAGCAGCTCACAGGCTGGCTGGCCTTTTCTGTGCCACACCCCTACACATAGAGGCGGACACGGTCCCAGTGATGCCCCCTGGCAGCTCACCGACTTCATCAGGCCGGCGCTATGCCCCAACCCTGACACTGGCTGCCCTGCTGATTTGGTCCACAGTGACGCCCCCTGGCAGCTCACAGACTACTTCAGGGCAGCGCTATGCCCCACGCCTGACACTAGCTGGCCCACTGACTCAATCTACAGTGACGCCTCCTGGCAGCTCAAAGATTGCTTCAGGCCACTGCAATGCCCCATGCCTGACACTGGATGCCCCGCTGACATGTTGCGGATGCCACCCACCTGGTGCTGCCAGCCTCTTCCATGCACCCCTGCTTGGCCCCGTGCTTCGCTCCTGTGCTGCATCAGCAGGGAGGTTCTCGTCTTTCTCCAGCAGATAGAAGTCCTGTGATGAATCAGAAAACCCATTACCCAAGTGCTTTAGTCTCCAGAGTGATGCCTAACAATAAAAAAGAGGTGCTTGACATGCTCAGAATACAGAAGCAAACTGGGGTTTCCAGGTACAGATGTTTCTACTACAATTTGACCTGTGGTATATATTCTTCTGAGCATACAAAGACTTATTCATGTTGATTACTAGTATGCAGTGGTTCAGCGAGGCTTTAACTAGCTTTGCAGAAACAAACAGGATAAAAGCATTTGCAAAGATAATAATGTTGGCACTTCTTTTGTGAAACGGGATTGAGTTGTTCCAACTCACAGGAAAACTCTGGTTGCTGACCTCTGTGATTGAGAGTTAAGCAGTGACTCTTATTATATTGTAACTTTGATTGACTCCGGTCAGCCAAACAAAACACACTGAGAGGCATATTTACGATAGTGACGTTGTGTTGGCGATAGGGGCTTTGCCTTGTTTACATGGTAGCGTTAAGCCACTTAATGTGACTTAACGCAGCTTTGTAAATAAGGCCCCCTTTCACGCTGTACATAGCGTGAAAGGGGAGGGTGATGGGTGTTGCGGTGGGCGTATCATCGCAACACCCATTGATTTTGACGCTGCCCCCTATTTACAAGGGCAACGTAAATAGGAGGCAACGCCAAAATTAAGATCAGGAAAAACCTGGTCTTAAACAGGCGAAACGAGGAGAAATGCTTTATTTCTCCTTGTTTTTTACTGTTTCCATGTGTGCTGCGTTGTGCAGCACACATAGAAACAGCAAATAGCCATTTACTGTTTATGTGCAGGAAGGTGCACATAAACAATAAAAAAAAAGTTGCTTTGCAACATTATGCGTGCTGCATTAAACAGCACACATAAAAGTTACAAAACCTCATTTAAAGATTGTTTATGTACAGGAAGGGACACCTTCCTGCACAAAAACAAGCTTCCCCTCAATGCAATTCAGCTGCCTGCGTTGGCGCTAGGCAGCTGAATTCAGCATCAGCGCTATGGGAAACTCAGGGGTGCGCCGCATTCTTGTGAATACGGCGGATCCCTGCATTTTCAGAATGGAGAAGCGTGGCGTTAGCAACATGTGCTTAACACCTCTCTTCTCCATTCTGTTGTAAATATGCCCCTGAGTTTGCTGATGGTCAGCCAGACAGGTCCATGTATTATCGTAAAAGGGACCAAATATCAGATATTTGCCTGAAAACAAAAACCCAAGCAACCCCAGTTGTTTGCTACATATTTTACCCTAATGTCCACAAGCAAGTTACAATTTTGGATCACAAGTGTATCTGTATTTTGGTTTCAAGTAGCATAGTCATTCCCCATAATCGTGAGGTGGTTGCATCCGCTTACTGGTCACAAGCCTCTCCATGCTGAGTTTTGCCTTTCCTGCTCGGCGTGAAGAATTCAGCACGGCTGCGCTCTTGAGAATGAGATCTGCTTGGCTTAAGGTCTGCCACTATCATGTCGCTCTGCTGTACATCAAAATATCTCCTGTCATAAGGCCCCTTCCAGCTTCGCAGCCAAAGTGCTTTCCCTTGCAGCTGGTCATGCCCACTGTCACAGCTTGTGAGTCATATACTTTGCGACTGTGCAATGTTTCTCTGCAAACTTTGGTCTGGAATCCTATGACCTCCCAACAGGTCTTGCTAAGGTCGTATTAGTTAAATGCAGTTATAGCAATTTCTCTGTAAATTGCTCGTAGCAAGGCATTCCAGAGTTGTAAACTGAAATTTGACCTGGTTGCTGCTTTAACCCTGATATTGAAGAAGTACCAGTAAGCTTTCAAGATACTCCGCCCACTCGCGGAACTTCGCGGAATTTGGTGGAGATTTTCAATAAGCCTGCACCTATAATGAGAGCAGATGGTTAATCACTAGGTTGAACTGTGGAAGTTCAGAAATGTATGTCATCAATGTATATGCTCCCAATGGAGATGATCCACGATTTTGGTCATCACTTACATCCAAATTGGTGACCCATCCCCTCTTGGCCCAAATTATATGCAGTGGTTACTTCAATTTGCCAATGGATCCAGTTTTTGATAGGGGTTCAGGTTTTAAATTTAGACCCACAAAATCACATAAGTCCATGCTGGAGCTCTGTTCTGCCTTACGACTTGAAGACGTCTGGAGTTTACACAACTCAACGGGTAGAGACTTTACTTTCTTCTCTCCCCCTCACCAAAGCTTCTCAAGAATAGAAGATTAGCTATTGGATGATTCTTCTCCCTTACGAGATTGAATATCCTCCTTAATCGGATCTATTGCCATATCTGATCATGCAAGCATTACAATTTCTCGTACTACAGCCCCTCTGCCCCAAATTTAAATCTTGGTGCTTGAATAACAAATTTACTGAAGATCCAACTGAATTAAATGGTCAGACCCTTGAAATTGACGTCTTTCTATAGGAAAATGTTGGATCTGTCTCCTCACCAATCACTTTGTTGGACGCACTAAAACTTTCCATGCGAGGATATATTATTGGCTGCCTGGCTTGGAAAAAGAAAGTGATCAATCAAAGCATTGACTCACTTTCTAAAAAAAATCAAGTCTCAAGAAATCTCATTTAGAAACTCTAAAACCCACTGATCCTTGAGAAGCTAAATCAATTGAAATACAAATATAACTCTATTGTCAGTAAAAGAGCTCATCTAGGGGTTCACGTTCAGAAAGGGAAACACTTCTCTACCTTAACAAAGCAGGGAAATTCCTTGTGGCGTAACTGAAGTTAAAAGAAACAGTTCCATTATCTTTGCCTTTCGAGACCCTATGGGCAAAATTAAAACCAACACTACTGATATACTGAAGGTCTTTAGAGACTTCTATGCAACATTATATACTCCCTCTCTCCTAACCCTTAAGCAAGCATATTTAGAAATCCTGAACTCCATCCCCCAAATGCAAATCTCAGAGAATGAAAGAATAAAATTAGACAAACCTCTAGAAAGGAAAGAATTCTTTGATGAAATCAAGTTAATCCCTAGGGGCAAAGCTTCTGGGCACATTGGCTTCCCTATCAGTTTCTACAAATTTTTGCCCTCCGTAATTATTTCCCCCCTTGAGTCGACATTTAACCACTTTGCATTCACCGGTAACATGGCTTTGAATGGCCTCATAGATATGGAGTAAGGCAAGGCAGCTCAATTCGCTGTGTTGCCTTACTCTGCACTCGGGAGGCATTCCAGATTAACAAGAGCATGTAAACCTGGGAAAGCGGCAAAACTTTACGCCTTTTGAGGTGAGGCGTAAGGAGGAGAAATAACTTTATTTGTCCTCGTGTTTTACTCTTTCTATGTGTGCTGCAATCTGCAGCACACATAGAAAGAGGAAAACAGCTCCCAAGATTGTTTTGTGCAGGAAGGGGCCCCTTCCGGCCCAAAAACAATCCTGCGACAACACAGGCACCTTTACACCATGGTGCAAGGGTGCTTGCATTGGCGCTAGGCTGACGAAACGGTGCCAGTGCGTAGGGGAAAGGACAGGAATGCACAGTATTGCATAAATAGGTTGCATTCCTGCCCTTTCACTTCGGCATAGGGCAGCGCAGCAAGCTGACTTGCTGCGCTGCCCTATGCCAAACCTTCATAAATGAGGGCCTTCGTATCTTCAGGTGATAGATTAAGGAAGGGCTTTTCTCTGCAGTGTGAAGAAAAAAGTGAATCAAAAACCTTAATTAATGAAATATAGTTCCAAACGGTTGTAAATAATGATATCTTCTTATCCAGGAAAAGTTTTATTTCACTGTACATTCAAATTTATGCTTACGCCACTCACGCTGTTCTCAAAGCAGTTGTCATGTCAAGATTACACTCAAATTTTAGAAGAATGACAAATATTTTGCATCAGAACCTGATGTTTTTCCATTTGCAATTTATTTTATACTCTCTTACACTTCTTAAATTCATCTCAGTACTTAGTGCTGAAATGTGATCCTCTTTGAGAACAGGCAGAGAGATAGATCTTAAATATTACTAAACGTTTTACATCTGTTTACTTGTAATGGCTTTTGACTTCGAGTAGAGGTCAGTACAAAATTGATAGGTGTCTCCTTGAATATATAAATCTTGCCATTAAACATGGCTCTCATTGCTTTGTCATAATTGACAATGGGCACAATGATTTCCCCCAATTTCAGAGGATTAAACCTTGAGGTCTAAATATTGTTTAGGTACCAGAGCAGACTTAATGAGTTATATTCTACGCCTATATCTATTCAGCTTTAAATTGCCCACCACAGACAAATGTGCCATATTAGTGGCGTAACGTAAAATGATGGGGCTCCCCTGCAGAATGTGCAGAGGCGCACATAGATGTCCTATATCTCAGATATTCATTGCCATTGCACGGAAATGGGGGCCCCTGAAGGGTTGGGGGCCTCCCTGTGCCACAGGGGCTGCATTGCACCCCTGGTGTCATACCCCTTAATAAATGCCGTCAGTGTGTACCACACTCGGACAAATGAAGCAGTCCACATATTTAGTAGACAAAACGATATAGCCTCTTTATTATAGACTTTTACAGCACCAGATAATAATAAGTGCCAAATCTTCCATGAACTGCAAAATACTTTGTCTTGGTTATTGCATTCCGTCAAACGATTTGCCATTTCATGTGTCATTTATCTAATGTGTAATTAAAGCCGCTGTACATGATAACTACGTCTTTTAAAGTATTATAGGAGTATGATCATACCTAGCTGTGAAAGCTCTTTGCTCTGAAAGTTTTCATCTGCCATCATGTGTGCTATAGGTTTACTGTAGACACATAAGTGTCCATGTATTATTTTGAGCCCTTTAACATTAGTATTCCTGGTCAAAAGCTGACAGTGATCATTTTAATATAAAAACATGTAGCTTTGTATCTATAATTTTTCCTTTTTTCTACCCCTTACTTACTACACACCCACTACCAATACACCTTCCCTTGTAACAACACCCACCACCCCGCCCACTTCCCTTTTCCCTGCCGAGACACCTCCACCCACTGGAGCCTACTCCTCAAAGGGTGGAAATGTAGTCCAAATAATTGCTGAAGAACAACTCTTTATTGCACCAAAACAAAAAATGGTGATTGACAAATTTGAACTATATAAGACGCATCTGGTGGAACAAGGTTATAAAACATATATCAGTATAAAGCTGTTTCCTAACTGCCACTGTCCAAGACTCAAGGGGGCATATTCACAAGAACGTGTGATAACCACCGCAAGTTTAGCTTAACGCAACTACTCACATCGCAGTCCATCGCGGGAAAACAACGCTGTGTTAGCGTAGTATTCCCAACCTGGCGGCACCATGCGATAGTCCCACGATAACGAGTCAAATGACCGCGTTAAATTCAACTCGACGCCGCAAAAATAACGCAAATAAAGTTGCGATGAGGCCAACCGCGATACAAAAATCAGCGATAACCAGCGACAGGCCTGCAATTCCCACGCCTCATGCGGGAAAATGCACCATAAAAGCTGAACAAGAAAAACATACCATAAACAAAATAAACTGCGTATCAACATGGATGCACCCAGAACGAGTGCCCAGGTCAACGCGAACCCCACAAGCCACACAGACCACCAGCAAGGAACCTCGGGGTCGGGGAAGGCCGAGGAGAAGAGGAAGAGGAAGACGGGGTACAGTCCGCATGACAACCGGATCGTCGTCACGGAGGTGACAGAGCACTAACAACAACTGTCCGTCACCTCCACCGTGTCATTGGCAACACAGACGGAAAAATGGCTTTCCATCGTGAATGCAGCCAGAGTGTCGAGGAGGCCAAGATGCGCTGGCACGATGTGAAAAGCCAAACCATGCAGAAACCCGCTGCCAACAGGAAGGCAGCAACGGCGAATGGAAGTGGGAGTCCTGCGCCACAGGAGGAGCTGGAGCAAATGGTGGCCACAGTCATCAGTGTGGAGACAGTGCAAGGATTCGGGAGTCCGGACACTGCTCGACATGACCTGACACAACATCAACAGGGTGAGTAATGAACAGGGACTGTGGGGACAGGGGGGACGGGCACAATGGCACACATGCACAACGATGTGTAGCACACTGCACACCCACAATGACCCTGGGTCATGTCCCTGATCCCCGTGGCACACTGCAGCACACATACAAACATCAAGTAGGCCCCCGTCTACCATGTGCCCAAAGGAGTCCCACCCCACACATCACCAAATACACAACACACACATGCACCCGTGCGAAACACAGCAAAGATGCATATGTGAGAGCCACACTGACCATGCAAGTGACACCACATGACAAGCAGCATGGCTGGAGTACAATCACCATGACATTGTGCACGCCACGAGACTGAGGTGGCTGAGTGTGGACCCCATCCAGAAAGGAGCAGGTCACACTCTGACACATCCACGTGCACAAACAACCACTGACGTCAACAATACATCTGCAGACAAACAATGCACAAGAGTACAAAAACCGTCCAAGAGCACAAATGACCCAAGTCGCCAACATCACAGCACCTTAAAAGCACAAAAGCCAAAGGCACACCGCCTCCAAGGGACAAGGGGCAGCAAAATCACAGCTGCAGGTGCGACTCTCACACAATGCAGCACACACACATTGCAATGACAGCACATCCACATGGACAACAATGTGGTACACAGTGCAACACTTACACTGCAGAACAGAGGACACAACTGGGTCCGCCTGTGCGTAGAAAATGGCCAATCACATCTGACATAGCAGGAAACTGTGAGATGCAAATGTATGTGTACAACCTCACCTACGTCATGTAGTCCAAATGTCCACTGTCCCGCATCAATTAGTCCGCCCCTCCCAAACAGTCACAATGTACATTGTCATGCAGTCTGTATGTAAACTTGAACAATACGGCAACATACATGCCAACACAATGTCAACAAGCATCTCCCCTTCACATTGCAGAGGGACACACAACACATCCAGCAGGGCAGACCAGACAACTCTACAGTGATGCTGAAGAGGACCTCCACACTCCCAACACCGACGCCCTACAACAGTTCATGGACATTTTAGGCAATCGACCTCCAGGAGCAGGGCAGCACCGCTGCATCGAGGATACCCCACCCCCTGCACAGACAACACAGCTAGACGCACCCACCACCCCGGCTGGCTCCCAGCAGCCCACCCAAGCACACATCGCATTCCAAGGCCAGGTGTCAGACTGCCAGAAGGGGGTGGCCGAACATGTGCGGGTGGGGTACTACCTCATGGAATCCGAACTAGATCACATACGTGTGTGTCTAGGTCCCATCAGGGACCACCTACACTCCCCAACGGAGACCCACACTGCAACAGAGACACATGACTTTGCACATTTCCAGTACTGAACCACACCCAGAGCCACGGGATAATCATCCACACCCCCATGCTGGACTGGCGTACACCAGCCCAGTTCACTCCTCTTACGTATTGAGTGGGGGACGACAAAGCTACATGTGCAATGTCTCACCCGCTGCCTGCGGTGACATGGCTGCGTCCTCTGTACACGGCACAATGTAATGTTGTAGGGCCTGGGGCCCTAATGCATATATCATGAGCACACGGACACACTCAGATAGTTCGTTGAACTGGCTACGGGCACGTGCGCTCGACACCTTTATTGGCATGGTCACATGTACAGTGACGCATGTGCTGGATGTGTGTGGGGTGAGTGTAAGCCAGCCCACATGGGGTCGTTGGTGCTGGCAACAACTTGAACAGTGATCACAATTAAAGCGGAAACAGAAAACACCAGCATAACAGAAACAACTGTGAAGCATCATGGTGGTAGCCGGAGAAAGTACAGTGTTCACCCAACATGCAAGCAGAGTGGTCCATGATTTGTGGTGCACTGAGTCAGTGGCACCTGAAGAGCTGAGCAGGGTATCAAGCTGATGATGGCACCCACGACAGGTGTGAGCAACTCTGACAGTCTGGCAGTAAGACACTTCCGACTCTGGCACCTGTTGTTTGGAGTTGGTCCTGGCGGTGGTGGCGTGTGCATCCTGCGGTGATGCGATGTCCAGGCAGGTCAGGACTTGATTTGATGTGTGAGCCCAGGTGGACCGCAGTTGAGGCTGGAGGCAGCGGACAGTGCAGGGCCACAGACACATGGCCTTGATGACCCCAGTCCATCGACCCAGAGGCCATCCAATATGCCATCAGACAGAGGCCATGACTTGAACTGCACAGAGTTAGTGGCCCCGGATGCACTGCGGCTGGCACAGGCACACCACCACGGGACGGTGACTTGCAGTGCAGTGAGATAGGGCCATGCGAGGTGAGCGGGTCCTTGTCGATGTCAAAGGTGAATGTAGCGGAGGTTTGCGGGGGACAGTGGAAGGTGTTCTCCAGGGCATGATGCAGAGGGCAGAAGCCGGCCAGAAGCGGCAAATAGAGGAGTGGAATGCTACAGCCTCGTTTTTGCCACAAAGTCAGTATCACCGAATAGATGATGAAGACAAGCCCCAGTCCATAGACTCAGTCGCCACCAAAGTTCAACCAGAAAGTGTCCATGGATGTCGGGGAGCAGACTTAGTGGCACCGGAGCTGAAAGGGGATGCAGTCTGCGATGAGGCCAGTACAGTGATATCAAGTCTGCCATAAATGAATCATGACTGAATTCCCAATGTGTGACCTACTCGCCCGGAGTGTAGGCCGAAGGCAGTAGTCAGCAAGGGACCTAAGACAGGTGTAGTTCGAATGCTATGCACAGAGTTGGTGGCAGCACATCGAAGGGAGTACAGTGATATAAACTCAGCCATAAAGTGTGTACTCTGCCATTGCATAATCAAGACTCAGTTCCAAATGTGTGACCTACTTGACCGTAGTGTAGGCCGGAGGCAGCGGTGGAGTACGTCAATGAGAAAGGAGTAAACCGGGCCTGTGTCGCGGAGGCCGTGATCGTCTGAGGAGGCTGCCAAGGTCGCGGGCTTTGGGCTTGGAGCTTGCGCCGGCAGGTGGTGGGCCCTCCTTGACACACGCCGGTGTCGGCAGGTGAGCAGTGAGGCCTGGCTACGCAGGGGCGGGCATGACGGGTTTGGGGACCAGCGGTCCGGGCTGCAGCAGGCACACAGGATCGCAGGCCACACCGCTCACGGCGATGGTGTCGTCCTCGTGGCGGGGTGGGAAGCACCGCCTTGGCAGACACGTTGGGCATTCCGGAAGAGAACCACGCCCAGAGCTATGTGCTTTTTATTCACACCCCTACGCTGGCCTGTCGTCCTCCGGGCCAGCCCACTCCGCACACGCTTACAGGGGGGGACGTCACAAGCTACATTTCCGCGATCTTCCCCACTGGCTGGGGTGACATGGTTGCGTCCACTGTCCACTACACTCCAAACACCAGCAGTGCATGTAGACATGGATATGTCTGTGGTCTGCATACTGCAGTCTGTCCAGCACATCTCCGCCACACTTGGCATTGTGTACATTCTCATTCATGGCTCACTTGCCTCCTTCGCACATGCCTGGTTCCCACCTCTCCCCACATTCTGCTATTGTGTGGCTGAGGTGCCATGCCGTTGATGGCTCATGTACATGGCTAACCAAGGTTGCCACAGTAAGTTGTGCTGTCGTGTCTGGTGGGTGGGCATGTTGTTTGGCATGTTGTATGTGATTTTGTGACGTGTGCAGTGCCAGAATTGTGAGTTGCATGATTGTGGAGTTGAGGTGTAGGGTGTGTTCCACACTCGGACAAATGAAGCAGTCCACATATTTAGTAGACAAAACGATATAGCCTCTTTATTATAGACTTTTACAGCACCAGATAATAATAAGTGCCAAATCTTCCATGAACTGCAAAATACTTTGTCTTGGTTATTGCATTCCGTCAAACGATTTGCCATTTCATGTGTCATTTATCTAATGTGTAATTAAAGCCGCTGTAGAGCAGTGCATTCCCATAGGTGCCATCCTGGAAGTGCTAGTTGATGTTGGACTGACGGAAGATGAAGGGATCATGCACACTGCCTGGGTAGTTGGCTACGACATTGGTGAAGAGTCCCCTGTGGTCCACTATTGCCTGCACGTTGATGGGATGCGTGTGCTTTCTGTTGGGGTATTGTGTGCGGTGTTGGCAGGGGGCACAAGTGGGACAAGTGTGCAGTTGATTGCCCCCGACACGTGCGGGGATCCAGCTATGGCGTATAGTCCTTGCTTGGTCTCCAGCTGTTCCTGTGCATTGTGGGGGACATATGGGTGATGGGGTCCCTAGCTGGTGAGGGCATCCAGGACAGGTGTGAGGAACTTGGATGGGGCTGGCTGTGAGACTCCTCTGACTGGGGCGGTTGTTGCTTGGGAGGATACCAGAGGCCAACAGGTGCAGCACAGCCAGCAGCTTTGTCTGCGGAGGGATGTTGGTTGTCTGCTGTGTTGGTACTGTCAGCCTGTGGGCAATGATGGCCAGGATGCGGAGGATGGTTGTCCTTTTGGGCCTGTAGTGGGCATTGGCATTGTCTGGTGTTAGGTCTGTGGGGCTGGTGCATTTCCTGAAGGTCCGCTGTCTTTGTCTGCGCTGCCTCTGTGGTGGTCTGCGGGGGGGGTCCATTGGGGGGTGGCAGTCCTGGGGGTGGTGGCGGTGGGTGTTGTTGCCCTCTCGGGGCTCCGGGGTGCATGGTGAGTGGCTCCATGGCATCTGTTGTTCTTCAGGTTTGGCTGTGGGCTGGGCTCCCTTTTCTTGTGCAGGTTGACGTCCGACTTTGCACCAGGTCAGAGCAGGTGTTAATTTCCTGCTGGTAACGCGCCGTATCGCCTGTTTTGTGTTCCTGTCGCCGATGTGGCTGGTCGTTGAGAATGTTGCGTTGTGGTGTTGTCACGGCTTTTTGCTAGGGAACGCCTAATCTGCATCTCATTAGCGTTAGTTGCCGGGGTCATCTGTGGCGATGTTTTTTGCGACTGCTTTCGCAGGAAAAGTGGTGTTATGGGCTGTTAGCACCAGCTTGTGAATGGGGCGATAAATTTAGCGCGACTTTGGATGCGTTAAAGTGCCAATAACTCTGCGATAGCTCCTTGAGAATATGCCCCAAGATTTGTTGTTATTAAACCTTTAGTTCCCACACATTTCACAGGTTAATTCACATCTGCCTCGCCTCCGAATATCCTCTGCACAAGTTTCTTCAGTCTGCCCCATATACTGTGGCTGAAAGAGAAAGCAGTCTTGCCTCCGAAAGTGATTTTTAGCATACACCATTCTTACAAAGCTACTTCTGCACCAAGTGCATTAAATGTGTCAATTACAGTCCTCATGCATCAACATTTAGCTATCGTTGTTTATGAAAAAGGTGGCCTGGGGAAAGGAGCAGCAAGAAGAAAAGCTCTGGCACATGATCGTGACCCAGGAGCAGAAGCCTAATTGTTTCCAGGCGCTATGCAGTGAGCATGCATTTGTAACATAATATATCTTTATACATGTGAGAATGTACAATTGCAATGGAACCGCTAAAAAGGGCTGTTTTATATGTTGAAAGAGCTTTTATTGAGTGCAGTTTGTTCAACGTTCACATGTACGACCTTTACTGTGCGTTTGAATTATGCATTTCCCTGTCCTTGCGGTCTGTTTCTATTATTTTATTTAAGGTTTCCCAACTACCCTTGTCACTCTCCCTTTCCCAGCACATCTTCTTGGCCTTGGCTAAAGTCAATTGGTCTTGTGAATCATGTGACCTCGACCCTTCTCCTTGGGGCCTCCTATCCTCAACATCATTTAATATTCTCACCCAAGGACGTTCATGCTTGGCGTGCAGGCAAAGGGTGAAGAAACTATGGGGCATATGTACAAGGGAAGTGGCGGAGAGAGGCGTCAGCCTTGCTGGCTTAACGCCTCTCTCCGCCACTTCAGAAACACAGGGTTGCACTATATTTACAAGAATATTGTGCAGTCCTTCGTTTCCCCCTGTGCCGGCGCTACACTTAGCAGACTAGCGCCAACGCAGGCACCCTTGCACCATAGTGCAAGGGTGTCTGCATGCAGGGGAAGATTGTTTATGTGCAGGAAGGTCCCACTTCCTGCACATAAAAAATCTTTAAATGCCCTTTTGTAACTTCTATGTGTGCTGCTTAATGCAGCACACAAAGAAGTTGCAAAACTGCATTTTTTTAAAATGATTGTTTATGTGCAGGAAGGGGGACCTTCCTGTACATAAATAATCATTGGCCTTTTGCTGTTTTCATGTGTGGTGCACAACGCAGCACACATGAAAACAGCAAAAATGAGGAGAAATAAAGCATTTCTCCTCGTTGCACAAGGGTAAGATCTGTTTTTTCCTGGTCTTAATTCTGGCGCTGCCTCCTATTTACGCCTCCCTTGTAAATAGGAGGCAGCGTCAGAATCAATGGGTGTTGCGGTGGAACGCCCACAGCAGCACCCATTGCCCTCCCCTTTCACGCTAAGCATAGCGTGAAAGGGAGCCTTATTTGCAAGGCAGCCTTAAGCTACGTTAAGTGGCTTAACGCTGTCTTGTAAATAAGGTGAAGCCCCTATCGCCAGAGGAGCGTCGTACAAAGTGGCGTTCCGTGGTGATAGGGGCTTGTACATATGCCCCCATGAGTGAGCACCTGGAAAGACCCTGAGCTAAAACCCCTGCCATATGGCTCTCATTTTCCTACCTGTATCTTTCTTCCTGTCATCCCATCTGCCTTCTGATAGATAGCCTCCATTTATTCACAATTGATATCTACTTACTCGTCTCACACTAATAATCATTTATATCAGTCGTGCTTCACCATTCCTGAGGCATACATTCACTATTGTGGTGTCTATGGCATTCCTTTGGCTCCTCCGATTTTGTGTGAACCTCATAGACCCACTACTGTGGTGAAAATTCTGTAACTTGGGATCTGCCTCCCCTGCTCCTGGTTAAAGTTCACAAAACTATTATATCTACTGTTGTATTCCTTAGGATCTCCTTCCAAGACTTCGAGGGACTAGAAAGACCCATAGACATGTGATGAATTGTTTGGTTGGGCGGCATCACTACTAACTATTTAGGCCGTTACTTCTCTTGTATATTAAATAAATGCATTAAAACACAAAATCTCCTGAGTCTATCATATAGTATATGCCATGTTGGAAGTCCTTCATGAAATACATAGCCACACAACTTAAAAACTGCACTTCCTCAGTTTATTGGCAAAACCTGCCATAACCTCACAGAATACAAGGCATAAAGCAAAGGTTCATTGCTGCAGTTTGTGAAATAGAAATTAATTCCCCATTCCTTGGCAATCTAGATTATGCAGTCTCTAAAAGGGATAAACTCTGTAGGCACCCATAGTCAATACACACAATACAACCTCCAAAGTCACAACTCCATGGTGAGTTTGGTATTCATGGGTCTCCACAACTACCACTCAACCTGGTCGCCATAGACCCACTACTTGGGGGCCGATTCCGATCTCGGTCGGAGGCGTACCCAACACCATTCGGTCGGGAAAAAAGCCATGCGAAAGCCTGTTTCCCGACCGATCCGTACAGCACACCGAACGAGTAAGTACGATGCGCACAACAGCAAAGAATCAGGCCGAGCCGTACTCACCCAAACCAGGTCCTGTGTCCCGACCGAGGCGAATCCGGAAACGCTGAATCGAGTCGCACGGAAGGAAAATGCAGCTCCGTCCGGCCGAACGAGTACGATGTGCTTTCCGTACGCGCCGAACCCGTCGCTACGCACGGCACGTCAAAGCATCCGGGAGAGGCGCACATAAGCTCCGATTCGCGCCACAACACGATCCATGGCTCCGAGACGAACACGGCAGCGACGAGGACGACGAGAAGCGACGAGGACGAGGCGAAGCGACGAGGACGACGCGAAGCAACGAGAAGGACGAACGACACGAACCAACCATGAATCCCTGCGTCCCGATCATACCAATATTCTACATTTACTACCGGAACAGGCACGGACGCGTACGGCGCAGAAGGTAAGCCAGACACCAACCACAAAACACATACAACACGTACACGACACATCACACACACACAGAGGGATGCAGAATATACTTACACCAGCAACAGCAGCACCATAGGGGCGGGATGCCCATCACCAATGCCACATATGCACACAGGGGCCTGAATGCGCACCACCACCCCTACCCAGGGGGGGCTGGATGCCTACCACTACTACCACCCTTACCCAGGGGGGGCAGGATGCCTACCACTACTACCACCCTCACCCAGGGGGGGCTGGATGCCTACCACCACCCTTAGCCAGGGGGGGCTGGATGCCTACCACTACTACCACCCTTAGCCAGGGGGGGCTGGATGCCTACCACCACTACCACCCTCACCCAGGGGGGGCAGGATGCCTACCACTACTACCACCCTTAGCCAGGGGGGGCTGGATGCCTACCACTACTACCACCCTCACCCAGGGGGGGCTGGATGCCTACCACTACTACCACCCTCACCCAGGGGGGGCTGGATGCCTACCACCACCCTTAGCCAGGGGGGGCTGGATGCCTACCACCACTACCACCCTCACCCAGGGGGGCAGGATGCCTACCACTACTACCACCCTTACCCAGGGGGGCAGGATGCATACCACTACTACCACCCTCACCCAGGGGGCAGGATGCCTACCACTACTACCACCCTTAGCCAGGGGGGCTGGATGCCTACCACCACTACCACCCTCACCCAGGGGGGCAGGATGCCTACCACTACTACCACCCTTACCCAGGGGGGCAGGATGCCTATCACTACTACCACCCTTAGCCAGGGGGCTGGATGCCTACCACTACTACCACCCTCACCCAGGGGGGCAGGATACCTACCACTACTACCACCCTTACCCAGGGGGGCAGGATGCCTACCACTACTACCACCCTTAGCCAGGGGGCAGGATGCCTACCACTACTACCACCCTTACCCAGGGGGGCAGGATGCCTACCACTACTACCACCCTTACCCAGGGGGGCAGGATGCCTACCACTACTACCACCCTCACCCAGGGGGGCTGGATGCCTACCACCACCCTTAGCCAGGGGGGCAGGATGCCTACCACTACTACCACCCTCACCCAGGGGGGGCTGGATGCCTACCACTACTACCACCCTTAGCCAGGGGGGGCTGGATGCCTACCAATACTACCACCCTCACCCAGGGGGGGCTGGATGCCTACCACCACCCTTAGCCAGGGGGGGCAGGCTGCCTACCACTACTACCACCCTTAGCCAGGGGGGGCAGGATGCCTACCACTACTACCATCCTCACCCAGGGGGGGCTGGATGCCTACCACCACCCTTAGCCAGGGGGCAGGATGCCTACCACTACTACCACCCTCACCCAGGGGGGCTGGATGCCTACCACTACTACCACCCTTAGCCAGGGGGGCTGGATGCCTACCACTACTACCACCCTCACCCAGGGGGGCTGGATGCCTACCACTACTACCACCCCCACTCATAGGATGGACAATGCATAACACAACCAGCACACCACAACCTAGGGAATGCAAGAAGAAGACATCCCCCAACACCATGACAAGCGTGTGTAGACTGTGTCAAATGCCTACAACACCGAACATGACTTTGAACATACAATGTGACCCCCTAGCACATGTGCCACACATATATGTGTGTGGCACCCACAATGCAAGCAGGCCATGACCATTGTGGCAATGGGGTCCAAACCCCCATCATCACAGTGACCAAAATGTAAGTGTGGGGTCCATAGCTGAAGCACACTTTGAACAATGTGGCAATGGGGTCCAAACCCCCATCATCACAGTGACCAAAAGGTAAGTGTGGGGTCCATAGCTGAAGCACATTTTGAACATTGTGGCAATGGGGTCCAAACCCCCATCATCACAGTGACCAAAATGTAAGTGTGGGGTCCATAGCTGAAGCACATTTCGAACATTGTGGCAATGGGGTCCAAACCCCCATCATCACAGTGACCAAAATGTAAGTGTGGGGTCCATAGCTGAAGCACACTTTGAACAATGTGGCAATGGGGTCCAAACCCCCGTCATCACAGTGAACAAAATGTAAGTGTGGGGTCCATAGCTGAAGCACATTTCGAACATTGTGGCAATGGGGTCCAAACCCCCATCATCACAGTGACCAAAAGGTAAGTGTTGACAAAGAAAGAGGTGCAACTGCCAAACTGCATGGATGATTCCTGGTCACAGAACAACAAACACATCAGTGGCAAAGTAGTGTATGTGTCCCATTGCAACATAAATTGGGGGAGCCAAATCCTGCAGTGCAAATAAGACATACCTTTGGCCATGTGCAGACAAACAACACCCATGGGGGCTGACACTGTCAACAATCATCAATGACACAATGACAGAAGTGACCATCAGAATGCAGACCCACATATTTGCACCAATGGGCACACACATGCAGATACCCTGTGGAGACTCCAGATGTGAGGTGAACAGATACCATACCATGGCAGCAATGGGACACACAAACCATGATCATTGTGCTGACCGATGACCTAGGAGTCCCAGGGACAGCAGGGGAAACCCACCAAACTACATACAGCCAATGGCACACACAAGATATGCCAATGCAGTGGTGCAGATGCACAAACACAAACAGGCAGACCCACACTGCACATCATACACAACAGGTGAGGGGGTGCCAGTGTCCCCAGGCAACCACACAACACATGAGGAGACCTGAATACCAATCATACAGATGTGCATACAGTGCCACACAAAGGTAACTCATGGATCCAAATCCCCTATGTGGGCAAGCAGGCATTGTCAGATGAGAGGGAGCACAAATCACACATGTCACACAGGCACGTAGGGACAGCAACTGACACAGCAAGACACAGACACACCACAGCACCACCCCCAGGGCCCCCACAATGTGGTGACCCTGGGCTGCATTACAATCCCACTGTGATGACAAAGCTAAATGTGGTTCACACTGTGAACCACAGTCATGTGTACTGAACAACTAACTACCATCACACCTACACAAGCACAAATCAAACAGCATGGCCAGTAAGCCAAGGCCAACATGGAGGCAGGGGCCTAGCCGGGCAACAACTCTCATCTGCACACACTCAACACCACACCCCTCGACCTCCAACAATGTGCAGCAGTGAAGCACACATGCACTGGTGACATTGCACATGCACCCATGACTATTCCAGGGTGGTGGGTGGGAACCAAGGTGCAGAAACACATCACACATGGACACTCAACAAGACTCCTGAATGTCTGACACACTGCACACTACGCTGTACATGGACATGACGGCAATACCACACCAACCAATGGGATCACAGCCACAGTCACACACCAATGAAGAAGCCAAGGTCACCCACAAAGAACACACATAGACAACAACCAACATTGCAGCCCGGACCCTGAGGAGTGCCAGCAGTCACACACACAACGTGTCACAATCACTGAAAGATAACACAAACTGGAAATCACATGACAGGGGCAAACAACAAGTGCCAAGGGGAAACCTGACTGTGACCCATCTGCGTCTGCACACAAACTCAGCCCTGACAGCAAGCACACCTATGGGTGACACACTGATGACCAGTAATGTGCCATGCACCCACATTACAGAGAACCCAGGGAGAAGACTTTGGGGGAACATAGCTCAACTCAGCTAGCATCACAAACAGGTACAACACTAGGGATCACAGCATGCACAGCTAAACAGAAGTGAACACACAGACATGCACATACAACACACACCTTGGGCGCAGGCAATGTCACAGGAGTACACACTGCCATGAGGGGACTCCACTCCTGTGTGAGGAAAGCTGTGCCATATGTTGCCTCAGTAGGGCCCCATCATGTCAGCTGAGCACTTGGTCACACAATCAACAATTAGCACCAAATGAGGGCTCCCGTCACATCAGCCTGGTCATGGAAGTGCCAACGGAATCATCAGCACAGGTCCAACACACTTGTATAGCAATGTTGCACTGACAACACAGATGAGTCCTTCCCCATTGATGCCCAAACCTGCATGTCCACTGGAGATGGCCACACGGTCAGGGAAGTAGACAAATTGAACAATGGCAGGCACAACAGATGTGCAGGGGTGGAAGCCACAGATGTGAAATAGCCAATCTAAGTAGGAAATCCCATTGCCAAATACTGAACACATGACACCCTCAGATGCTGCTATGGATGACATGGATACACCACAGGATAGGACACATTGCCCCTGGACCACATGGGTTCCTGCACAGTAACACTTCATTATCATGAGACCAAATATCACCATCACTGCAGCAAGGGCATGGTTAGCATCATCAACATCATGTACATCAGAAGCAGAAGCACTAGAGAACAGAAAGTTGCTTTATTCAGCATATGTGGCATTAAAAGTAGAAGTCCGGTAGAACATAAACAAAGGCCAATGGCCAGTCCATCAACAAAGTCACAAGTGGGTGACAGTGGCAGATGCCACCCTACACATGCCTGCACAAAACCAGGGACAATCCACTAGGAGGGGCAACCGGGGGGTAGGCCAGGCACAGCAGGGACAGGATCAGGGCTCACCAGGAGGAAGCAGGGAAGGGGTGGTGGGTGCTGGAGAGCCACTGACAACTGCAGTGGAGGTGTCTGACATGGTGTGTGCCGGCACAACTGGGGGGCATGGCTCAGATGTTGTGGGTGCCGGCACGACTGCAGTGGACCCTGCAGATGGAGTGGACAGGTCCGCCACTGCAGTGCCCAAGTCAGACAGGGTGGTAGTGGACTCCACTGCAGTGCCTACCACCAGGGGAGGAGAATGGGGAACAGGCAAGGTGGGCTGGACAGAGGGGAGGACACCCTCACCACATCAGTGGCACAGACAAGCGCAGCGGGGGGTGTGGTGCCGGGAGAGCAAGTGGCAGGGGAGAAGGCCGGAGCCTCTTGGGGATGGTATATCTGTGGGTGGGGGAACCTGGGGCAGGGTGTGGTGGGGGCACCTGTGGAGTGGGGGCCTGAGGGATGGAGGAAGGAGACCTGGTGCTTGAGCTGCAGGGCGGCGGCGGGGTCTTGCTCTTAGCACTCCGGGGGGACTTGCGGGTGGGGGCCTCAGTCTGTCTGCGCCTGGGGGAGGGTGTCCGGGGGCGAGGGGCACTCTGCTCTGTGTGGGGGGGCTTCCTCTTCCCCCTGGATGCTGGGGCAGCTGGATCGGAGGGGAAGAGGCTGAGGTCACTGAGGAAGAGGCGCTGGGTCTTTGGGGTTGCAGGTGAGGCAAGGGAGGGTGCTTTGGAGGGAGAGGCAACTGAGGACTGCGCAGTGCCCGTGGGTGCGTGTGTGTGTACCAGGGCCCCATCCCCTGTGAGTCTGGTTTCAGTCCCCTGACTGTGCGTGCGTGTGCGTTTTGTTTGTGGCGTGTGTGTCTGTGTGCTGGACGTGTGTGTGCTGGTGTGTGCCTGTGCCGGTGTGTGTGTGCTTGGGACGGGTAAGGTGCTGGGGAGTGTGGATGGAGCAGAGGCAGGAGGGGTGAGGGACTGTCTGAGGAGGGACACTGCTGCCGTCAGGGAGGAGTCCATGGACCTATTGCCCCTCTGTAGGTCAGACATGCCCGATGAGATGCCCTCCATGAACGACACCAGCTGAGTCAACAGTGCGGTGTGCGCATGGAGGACACTCAGCATGGCTGTCTGCCCTACATGGAGCTGGCGAAGGAGGTACACAGACTCCTCACTCAGGGCAGCAGGGGACACAGGGGCAGGGGTGCGGTGCCTGGCCCAAAGGAGACACGCTCCCGAACATGGGAGCCTCGACGGACCTGGGGAATGGGAGCCGATGGGAGGGCGGTGGTGGTGCTGGTGGTGGCGGGGACAGCAACACTAGCTGGGGTGTGGTGGCTGCTGACACCCGCCTCCACAAGGGAGTCATCCTCCGAGTTGCTCTGGTCCTCAGCTGAGGTGGATGCTGCTGAGGACTCCTCGGTGTGGCTCCCCTCGCCCTCCGTGCCACTGGGTCCCTCCGACCACTCCTCGGCTGCTGACCCAGTCTGGCTCTCTGGCTCCTCCTGGTCCGTGGAGCTGTCCCCTTCCGTGGCCGTGGATGTATCTGCAAACAATGGGGAAACAGACAGACATCAGTCACCTGCACCAAACGCACACACCACTGTGAGCACAGCACATTACAGAGCAAGCCCTGGCATCATTAGTTGTACATTGCTAAAAGTGCCCTAACTGAACAGGAGAAGCCAATTGTCAGTCTGATGCCAAGCATGGCACTCACATCCCACATGGCCTTGCACCCATCTGTCTGGTGTCTGTTGGATTGCAACACCCCAGTGTGGACACATGCACCAAGTACACAGTAGTTGGACAGTGCAGAGGACACGGTGTGGCATGTGGACATGCACACATCACAGCTCTTGCCACTGAGTCAGTACAGGTTTCCGGATGAAAGGGATGCCCAGAGTCAAATAGGAAATGCATGTAATGCATACCAGCGACAGACACCATGATGCACCCATGTCCTGATAGCCATCGCCACAATGGTGTGCATGTAGCATATGTCACTCCCCTGCAGGACCACCAATAAGTTGACACATGCCATGGCAGAGGCATGACTGCTAAGTCATACATCACTGTCTCAGTGATGTATGACTTGGCAGCCAGACAACAACACTATGCACTGTGTCACAATAGTAGGTCATGGGGAATGCAAGTCCTGGAGCTGCACAAGTGCACATGTACATCCCCCACACAACACATCATCTTAACCCTCATCTGTCCAGGTCATACCTATTGGACATATGGGAGACCTGTGACACTACCCTCTGAACCTGAGCCCCTCACAATTTGCTATGAATGGGGAACAGCTGCCTGAACTTCACATTCGCATACCCCAGTCTGCACGGGCAGCTGATCAAACACCTATGTGACACACAAGTATCGTCTCCTATGGTCACATCTCCAGGGGCATGCTGAGCCCCTACCAAGAAACACCCCAGCAGTCCTGGCAACTAATCCACAGCACACTGACACAGAGGCAGACACCTGAGGGGTCAAATCACTGTGCACAATGTGTCAGCTGATACACGGGAGTGGGAGTACAGAGTGCATTGCATGGCCTGGAGTAGGCATGACTGTCCTGCTCCACATGAATGAGGGATGTGCCCTGGACAGTGGATAGCTGGCTATGTATGTGTGACACACGTAATCTGCACACTCCTGGGGCCCAAACATTGTTCCCACCCGCTGCATGGGCATGTGCCACATACCCCAGGCACATGTGGTGGCTCAGCTCAGCAAGTGGACCGCATATCAAAGCAACACGCAGATCACATGTCCAAACACAGGCGTTGTGTGAACAATGGACCCACCCATGATGCCCACAACAGAGTTAGGGAAACAGATGCTGTCCCCCACCTTTAGTGAAGCAAACTGCAAGGACACAGTCCCAAGTGACACAATTCCCTGAATGTAAGGACCACACCTGGGTATCAGATGAGCAGTGGGCAGTGCACAATAGAGGGACATGGCTCCTGGACAACATGACTGCTGCACTGTGGCAGTTGAACCAGGCCAGAGGAGGGCACAAAGCATGTAATACAGAGTTCACAGTGCAGTCTTTGACTCACCCCCTCCTTGCTGCTGTCTGGCCTTCAGCTGCCCATCCAGGTCTGGAAACACCACCGCCAGGATCTGGAGCATGTGGGGGTCAGGGTCCGTGTTCCGCCCCTCCTGCGAGGAGGCGACAGCTTCAGCTGGACCCGTGCAATCCTCCGGGTCCAGCCCCGAAGGTCCTGCCACCTCTTCTGGCAGTTGCGGATCCGGCGCTTGTAGACCCCCACGGACCGGACGGCCCGGACGATGTCCTTCCAGATCTCCTGCTTCCGATGGGCATTAACCTGTCAGGATGACAAAGTGAAAAGGCCATTACCACACATGCAACATATCCGTGCATGACACAGTTGTATATACATGTCTCAATCACAGGGGCACATGATGTACACAGGCAGTACAAAGCTGCCCATGGACAGTTTGCCATACGTCACTACATGGTATCATTGCATGGGAAGTAAAACCATGTTCAAATGCACTGTCACTGCACCATACCTGTCCAGTGCATGTCACTACACACTATGGGGGGTGACAACTACTCAGTGAGCCTGCTAGCCAGTGGCGTGCAGACTTTCAGCCTTGCTAGTCAGACAAAATGCACATTCAGAAAGGCAGTGCACAGAACACTCACCTGCTCCCCTGGTGTCCCATACAGCTTGCTGTACTGTGGAAGTAGGCTGTCCAGCAGGGCCTGGTTCTCTTCAAGGCTGAAGGCTGGGGCTCTCTCCACAGTACGTGCCATTGCAGGGTCCAGAGGGGCAGAGACAGCAGCAGTGCAGTGGCAGATGTCGTCCTGGAGCATGTAGTGCAGGCAAGTGAGCTCTCAGGGGAACAGCCAGCAATATATATGTGCTGGAGAGGCAGATACTGTCCCTTGTGTCCAAAGTGATAGGTCCAAGTCGTTTGCATCTTCTGAATCTGGCCAATCCATGGAATAGCAGCACCAAAACACGCCCACAGCATCCTTCAAATCTTCAACTTCATGACATACATGATTTTGCAACATTGTTGTGGGTGACCAACTGATTTTCCAGCAACCGACTCGTTCGTAATTTGAAAACGCGTCCATTGCCAGGCAAGCCCATTGTCAATGGGTGCGCACCGATCGGTCCATTGCGGTTCAACGCGTACAGGGGTACAACGCGTACCCGCACACATTGAATGCAATGGGCCGGCCGGAGGCACCGATCGGTCCATTGCAGTACAACGCGTACAGGGGTACAACGCGTACCCGCACACATTGAATGCAATGGGCCGGCCGGAGGCACCGATCGGTCCATTGCAGTACAACGCGTACAGGGGTACAACGCGTACCCGCACACATTGAATGCAATGGGCCGGCCGGAGGCACCGATCGGTCCATTGCAGTTCAACGCGTACAGGGGTACAACGCGTACCCGCACACATTGAATGCAATGGGCCGGCCGGGGGCACCGATCGGTCCATTGCAGTACAATGCATCACTGTACATGTGACTGGCATATGTCAGCATGCCTGTCTCAGATGGACATATGCCAGCCACAGATAGCTCCCAGGGAGTGAGGGGCACACCTACATCACAACAGCCTGTCCAAACTTTATCATAAGGCATGTAAGGCTGCATTTCCTATTGTGTGTATGTTGGTGTACATGTTGTCCTGTGGGTGTCACCTGTGGGCAGCCACCCCCAGGCTGTGCACGTGTTCATGGGGACAGGATCCTGGGTGTTACGTGTACATGACCACTGTGATGTGCAACTGTTCATATCTGTGCATGTGCCATGGTCACATTTCACGGTGGTGTATGTGTATGTCATGTCACATACCCCGTGAGTCCCATGTGGGACGGTATGTTTGAGCCAGGGTGTCCCAGTGGCACAATAGTGATGGTCCTCCACAGTCTTTGTGCATGTAGTGTTTACAATGTCTCTGATTTCATGTGCACAATGGGAGACAGTCTCCACATCCAGGTTGTGTGTGCATGGACTTTGATGTTGTGCGTGTGTGTGTCACAGACGTCCATGTCTGTCCTGCCGTGGCAAGTGGGGCCACTACCTGTGGGGGTCATGGTTGTTTTGCTGTGGTGTATACATGATACTCCATGTAATGCCAGTGTCCATGTGGCAATACAGGGTCCCTGGGAATGTACCTGTCGTTGAGCTGTGGTGCCTGGGGCACATCTGTCCTCACATGTCACTGTGGGGGTTATTGTGACACGGCAGCAGGAGATGGGAACTGAGACACGGCCTCATGATATCCAATGGGCCAACCTGGGACTAATTGATGCCACCTGTTGGACCATGTTGACAGATGTTGGCCATGTATGTACCATACATGTCCTTCCGGAACTGCACACTTCATGTAGTTGTGCCTCATAATGATGTATGTTGGGATCTTGAGTGTGTTCAATGCCGCATATGTGGGGTGACTGACAATCTTGCTTACTTCTCCTCTGCACTGCAGGGCTCCTGCTGTCCATCGACCATTCCCAGACCTGGCAACGATGGTGGAACGGGACAGCATCCGACGGTACCGCTTCACCAGGCAGTTGATTGAGGATTTGGCAGTGCAGTTGTCCCCACATTTGCAGCCTGGCCGGCCGTATCCTACAGCGCTGACCCCCAAGGTGAAGGTGATGGCAGCCCTACACTTCTTTGCCACCGGTACCTTCCAACATACTGTGGCGACTGCTGGTGGGATGTCACAGACCATGTTGAGCCGTGTGCTCCGCGATGTTTTGGCGGCAATGTTGCTATTCCTGAACCGGTACATCTATTTCCCTAGACTGCGACGACTCACTGACGTGAAGAGTGACTTTTATGCCCTGGGGAGGATGCCGCATATCATTGGCTCCATTGATGGGACACATGTGGCTTTGGTACCACCACAGGCCCAGGAGCAGGCCTACAGGAACCGCAAGCACTACCACTCGGTCAATGCACTGGTGTGTCTTGCAGACATGACCATCACACACGTGTGTGCCCGTTTCCCTGGTTCAGCACACGATGCCTTTGTGATGAGGAGTAGTCGCATCCCCAGGATGATGGCACAGATGCAGAACCAGCGTGCCTGGCTTGTCGGTGTGTACTGACTTTGTGCCATTGTGTGTGATCTGATCTGTAGTATTCCGCCCACTTTTCCAAGTCAGCTAATGTGCACTTGTCTGTCCGTAGGTGACTCGGGATACCCCAACATGCCGTGGTTGCTGACACCCCTCAGGAACCCTGTGACACCAGCCCAGATGCGCTACAATGAGGCACATGGTCGGACCAGGAGAGTGATTGAGCGGACATTTGGTCTCCTGAAGAGCCGCTTCCGCTGCCTGGACAAGACCGGAGGGTCCCTCCCATATGCCCCTGCGAAAGTGTGCAAGATTATCATCGTCTGCTGCATGCTCCACAACCTGGCAGTGCGGAAGGAGTTGCCTCTCATCCAGGATGACAATGACCAACATCCGCCACCTGTGGAGGATCCTGGCCTGGACCACGATGCCAGTGACGATGATGATGATGATGATGATGATGATGGTGATGTCCGCACACAGCTCATCACCAACTTCTTTAGCTGAATGTGAGTATACTGAGGTGTCATGTCAATGATGTGAGTTGGCATGATGTGTGGGTGGTGCTCTGGTGCTGTTGGAGTGTGTCCATGGGCTACTTGACTGGATGTGTGTTGCGATGTGTGCTAACAGGTGGGCTGTACTCCCCAACAGTGTTGACATGCTAACTTGGTTCTGGGTGGGTATCTTGTAACATGTATTGTGCATGAGTTTTGCTGTTCTGTCCTGTACTCCATTGCTTTTGACTGTGTGTCATTTCTGTCCTTCACAGGGTACTTTCAGATTCGTTTGGTCAACTGTGTCCACCGACGACGTGATTGCACATCCAGGGTGGTAGCTGTTGTGTCCCTACAGGTGATGTGCGCCACACCCATGGACTTCCTTCCGTCTAGAGTTGTTGACTGTGTGCCCGCTGCCAGGTGGGATTACCTTGCATCTGTAGTGGTTACGACATGTTGCAACTGTGTAATAAACCTGTGCTTCACTTTGTGATGTGCGTTGTCTGTGGTCACACATTTGACTGCCATTTGCTTACTGCACCTGTGGGCTACTTGACTACAACTGGGAATGGGTGTGGTGTCTGTGCATTGCACCGTCTTCCCTGGCAACATCAGTGTAGGCAATGAGTCAGATGGCCTAGGTGTGTATGTGTTGTGTAGCCCTGGTGGTGTGTCTCCCTCATATGTGTCACGTTGCCTTTACTCACATGCCTGTGTTGTCCTTGCTGTTGCAGTTCGCATACACAGTGTAATTTTGCAGTTCATCATCCCCATAACAGCACCCACGTTGGAATCACGACAGAGGCAAGTATGGTGTATTAGTGTGTTTATTGTGATACATTTGTGTTAATAGTGCATAGGATGGGTAGTGCTGTACATAAATCTTGCAATCCGAAGTTCCTAGGTGAATTGAAAGTCCTGGTAGACAGGATCCCCAGTATCGGGGCCACAGTTGTCTGACACATTGGTCCAACTTGTACTCCCCATGCAATGTGTGGGAGTAGTGTTGCCGTCAACAGGGTGAACAGTCTGTGCACAAAGGCGAACATCCAGAACAGGTTCAGGCTTCCTGGGAGTTGCGCTTGGCCATCGGCCTCTCACTTTCCCTCCTCGGACGACCCCTCTTCTTGGGGGGGCCCCTCAAGTACAGGCTGCTGCGGTGCAGGGGACTCTCCGCCAGAGTCCTCCTCCCTCCCTGTGGCAGTTGCAGTTTGTTCGGCACCAGATGTTGTTGGCACACAGGGAGGTGTGGACTGGTTGCTGTTCATCTGGCGGAGGCATTGTAAAATGTCCCTGTGCACCGCCGTCATCTCATGCAGTGCATCCCACTTGGACTCCACGCGGGACATGTGTGAGTCCACGCGGGACATGTGTGACTCCACGTGGGACATGTGGGAGTCCAAGCGGGCATGATGGGCAGCCTGCTGCTGTTTCATGTCTCTGAGGAGCCCCACTACCTGGCTGAGCTCTCCGGTGCTGGAATGGTACGCATCAGCTATGCGTACCAGTTGTGGGTCATCATGCACACCAGCAACGTCTGCAAGCAGCGACCTCTGTCTCCCACCCCTCCCACCACCCCTGCTGACATGTGCAGTGTGTGCAGTGGCACGCACAGATAACCCTGGTCCACCTTGGGGGTTGGTGGTGGTGGTGGTGTCCATGGCCCCAGGTTGGTCCAGGGACCCTGTGCTGGTGTTGTTCCTTGTTCTGTCCATGTCGGCAGGGATGGTATTTGTGGTGACAGTCGTTGGAGGGGTGGGTGCAGGGGGTGCAGCTGGTGGTCCTGCTGGTGCTGCAGCTGGTGGTCCTGCTGGTGCTGCATGTTGACTTGCACCGGATGTGCCAGGTTGGTCTTCATCGTCCGAGGAGGACAGAGGCTGTACGACGCCAGTGAGCTCCGCATCCTCTTGAGCCTGGGACTGGGACTCCTCAGCGTCTGCTGCTGTGTCCCCATCATCACCTGTTTTTGGGAGACACAAACAATGTATGTTATGTTTCTGCAGGCATCAATGGTTGACACACATGACAGTTGTGACTGTGCCTCTGGGTGCGGGCCTGTACATTGCATTGTCCTAAGTCGTCACAGTCAGGGGTTGATATTGGTGTGGCACATTGTCCTGCATTATTTGGGCATTTCTATGTATTTTCTGGGGTGTGAACATGGTCTGCATTGGTTGTGTTTGGTTGACAGCCGGCCCTCCTTCCCACCCAGCCAGCCAGTCAGTTATCCCACCATGGAACGTGCTTGCGTTGCAGGGAGTGTAAGTTGTCTCTCAGGATGTCAGTCAGTGGTGTCCTGCTGTTTGTTGGTGCACAGTTGCCAGCAGGGCCTTGTGCTCCCCACAGCAGTAGCCAGTGTCAGCCATCTTGTGAGTCCTTCTCCACTTCCTGTGATGTGAGCATGGTTCAGGGTGGTGTTGATGGGACAGTTGTGGGGGTGAGCTATGTCTGTGGCTACGACTCCCATCATGCTATTGCCTCCACCCCACTTCCCAGCATTCCCATACTTACTTGCTTTTGTGGGGAGTTCAGTGTGTGTGGGTGTGAGAGCAATGGCAAGATGGCTGACAGTGGTGTCCTGCTGTTGGTTGGTGTGCAGTACCCAGCATGCCCTTGTGCTCCCCACGACACAGCAACAGTGTCAGACATCTTTGATGGGCCTTTCCACTCTCTGTGGGATGTGCATGCGTGAGTGTGAGCTTGCTGGGCCATGTGGTGGGGGATGTAGAGCTGTGACTACGACTCCCATCATGCTATTGCCTCCTCCCCCCTTCCCAGCATGCCCATGCTTCCTTCCTTTTGACTCTGCTTCCCTGTGGGGTGGGGTGGCTGTGCTGCCAGGATGGCTGGGAGTGTTGTCCTGGCATTTGTTTGGCTAAAAGTCCCAAAAGTGGCCCTGTGCTTCACACAACATAACCCAGGGTGGTGGTTCTTTGTGGGATCTTGTGTTAGGATGGGGGCATTGCATTCTACCAGGTGGGTTCTGTGGAGTTTGTGTTGGGGTGTGTGTGAGGGAGGTGCTTGTGACTATGGTCAGTGCTGCAAGTCCTCCTTCCCACCCAGCTAGCCAGATATCCCACCATGGTACGTGCTTGCATTGCAGGGAGTGTAAGTTGTCTCTCAGGATGTCAGTCAGTGGTGTCCTGCTGTTTGTTGGTGCACAGTTGGCAGCAGGGCCTAGTGCTCCCCACAGCAGTAGCCAGTGTCAGCCATCTTGTGAGTCCTTCTCCACTCCCTGTGATGTGAGCATGGTTCAGGGTGGTGTTGCTGGGACAGTTGTGGGGGGGCAATATGTGTGACTGCGACTCCCATGATGCTATTGGCTACACTGACTTGGCCAGCATACACAGAATTCCTTCCTTTGAGTGGTCTTCACTGTGTGTTGGTGTTGTTGTGGTGGCTACATGTCTGGATGTGTTTGTTAGTTCTATTTGTGCCACTGCCTAGCTGTAGTTGTAGTTGTGTTTGTACATGTGTTGGCACAGTTGGATGTGACTTTTTTGATGGCATGTGTTGTGTTTATCTGACTGACATACACATTTTGGGATGATTCTGTTCTGGTTGCTGTGTAATTGCTATGAGTGCATGGTTTGACTCTCCCTTGATAGTGATGTGTGTGTTTTGTGGCAGTATATTGTGTATATTTGTTGTGTACTCACCAGGCTCTGGGATGTCCTCTAGTCCATATACGCTCACTGGCGGAAGGATGGCCCGCACCTTCTCCTCCCAGGGCCTGAGGTATATTGGCTTGGCAGGAGGGCCACTGCCGGTGTATTGGCTGTTGATGTAGTCTTTCTTCAGCAGGTCCCGTACCCTCCTGCGCACGTCATACCACCTGTTCTGGATGTCGCTCTTTGTGCGCCGACATGGTGATTGTGCGTTCACCCTGTTGATGATCCTCTCCCACATCTTGGTTTTCTGGGAGATGGGGGTCTGTTGGACCAGTGTGCCAAACAGCTGTGGCTCTACCCTGAGGATCTCGTCTACCATGACTTCCAATTCACTATCTAGGAACTTGGGATTCTTCTTGGGGGGCATGGTGATGGGTGGTGATGGTGAGTGATGTGTGTGTTGGTGTGCAGGTGAGGGTGTGTGAGTGTGTGTTTTGCTGGGTGTATGTGAGGTAGGTATTTGTTGGTGTGCTGATGGTGTGTGGCTTGTGTGAGGGATGAGCTGTGGGTGTGTGGTTGCTTTCTCTTGGGTGCTGGCAGTGGAATGGCATTTGCAAAGGCTCATGGTTGTGATTTGTGTCCTTTATATAGGTGGAGTTGTGGGTGTGTCTTTGTTCTCTGTCCCCACCCCCCAGTATTTATTGGCTTGGTAATTGCTTGTTTGGCCTTTTTTTGGGTGATTTTTCCTTTGTGCTGTTTGTGTATGTTGGAAACGTTCTTGTGACCGAGTCGGACCCTGCATTTGTCTCGTACGGTGTTCTCCGTTTCGTTCACGCTGTGTTTGTGCAGTTTTCTATGCTGCGTACGCGTCGGTCGCGGTGTTTTGTGTTGCTTCGGCTCGGTTTTGTATGCGTGTCGGTCGTACGGCTTGGCCTCCGTCCGACTCGCTCGTGGTTTTCGCGCCTTGCATCGTACTTTGCGGTTTGGAGTTCGCGTGTACGTTTCGGTCGGATTTGTTCTGGGTGCGTGTCGGTCGGTTGGATTTGCGTGTTTTTCCGGCCGGATTGCTGTTTTCCTTGCGGCTCGGTCGGTCGACTTGGTTTCGGTATGTGTCGGTCGGATTTTTCACGCCTTGCATCGTACTTGGCGTGTCGGGCGCCACGGCTACGTGTCGGTCGGTATTATTTCCGGATCCGAGTCGGTCGGTGCTTTTTCCGGCCCGAATCGGAATCGACCCCTTGGTGTCTGTGGCATTCATTGTTTTCAAGCTCAGCCGCTACTGGGGTTCCTCGTGGATCAGTTCCTTTAAGATCTATATTATTCCTTATGTTCTTCTCCGCTGCTGCTGGGTGGACCCAGGAAGATACTAGTGTGGTGTCTGCGTTAATTTCTTGGGTATCACCTCTACCATTCTAGGTTGATTCAGAGACCCACTCCTGTGCTCTCTTTGGTATTTCTTGGATTCCACCTGCATGACCTCATGTGGTTCCATAGTCCCAGATACATGTGGTTAGCTGACTTCTTAAATTTGATTTTGCAGTCCCTGCAGATGTTTAATTTGTTATGGTAATTATGAACCATATATGTAATAATGCCCACATAAACACGACGCTGTGGTGACTATCATATTCTTTGGGTTCCATCTCCCGTCCTCCTGTGTCAACTCGAAAGTCCTTTCTGTGGAGACTGTTTCCCATGGGGTTCTGCCTCAAGTGCTCCTTGATGCCTGAGAATGAAAACGGTGAGCAGAGATTGCCTCTCTCTGCTTTCAATTTGTTCTATCTAAACTACATGCATTAACTCTGATAATTCTGAGTTATATGTATGAACTTTAGACTCCCCAAACTCAAAAAATCAGTGCAGTTCCTCATGATCCTATCAAGAATGTGCGTAATCTTTTATCTAGCGGTAGTCTATGCCAAGCCCTCTATTGCACTTTTATGGCAAACCACCCTTCTTAAAGTTCATATAATAAAAGTCCCACCTCCACAAGTTAGATAAAAAATAAAATTGGCAGTTATCCATATGAACAGTCAGTTATTGGATGCATGTACTCTGTCTTTCTGTGGTGATTCAAATCCAATTTATAAGAAAAAAACAAAGCTATCTTTTTCAAGACTGTTCTAAGGCACTTGTAGTAGATACTACAATAAAGTCTTTTTTGCTACAATGTATATAATTTAAAGCTTCATTCACAGGATCCTACGTTGAGATGGATGAATTTCTTTTTCTTCACTACTCTCTTTATTTAATACCTTATTGACCAGAAGTGAGCTTGGAAAATATCATATTAATAACATATCACCTGAAGAATACATGCTGGGCTGAGAAATCTGGTTTCTCCTACCCTGAGCTTCTCTGCAGCAGCAAATCTGATTCAGCCAATCATCAGCGAGAAGGTATCCAGCCTTGTAGAACTCAATGTCAGATATAGCCACAGCCTTGCCCGCTTAAATATTCTGAGTTCCAAAATGAGATTAAGGGCCAGATTTATAGTTTGGTGGCCAGTCCGTTTCTCCACCACAGTGATAGAGTAAATTACTCTATTGCCCTGACGAAGGTGCCACCCACCAGATTTTGAAATGCCTACTGGTCCAGCAGACATTGCAAGCATTGATAGGAACTGCTGTCACAGCGGTTCCAGCCAATGCATTGTAAATTTGATGCATGGCTCCGTAAACATAAAGGAGCATTGCGTTAAACTCACAATTTTTAGTTTTTTTCATTTTCCCACAGTGGAATTTTCTTTTTGAAAATTTTTTTTTGTCTCCCTAGTCTCGAGAGTTTCCTCAAATGGCAAGGAGGGTATTGAGCACTTTTCAGTGCCCCTTACTGCCAAGTTTTTCCTGGTGGTGACGGGCATTGACAAACAGCTATTTATCTGCCCATTGAGTGATAGTGGTGATAGCAAAAGCTACCAACCAGCAACTCTCCAACCACCTGGAATTCCTCAACCTTTGAACTACTCCGAATCTGGATTCTGCAGCAATCACAGCACAGAGACAGCATTCATCACTGCCACAGATGAGATCCACAACCTCCTTGACTGAAGAGAATCCACTGTCCTCATGCTGCTGGACCTATCAGCAGCTTTTGACACTGTATCACACTCCAACCTCATCAAAAGATTGAATGACACAGGCATCCAAGGCCCAGCCCTTGAATTGATAAGCTCCTTCCTCACAAGGAGATCTCAGGGAGTCAGACTCCCACCGAACATCAGAGCCCATGGACCTGATCTGCGGAGTCCCCAAGGGTCACCCCTCAACCCCACACTGTTCAACATTTACATGATACCATTTGTGGATGTCATCAGATCCCACGGCACCTCAATTATCTCCTATGCAGATGACACCCAGCTTATCCTCTCTGTGTCAGGCAAATCCCCCACGACCAGATCCAACTTCACCGAATGCCTGAGCCATATAGCGGATTGGGTGTAAACCAGCTGCCTGAAACTCAACACGGATAAGACAGAAGTGCTGATCTTCAGAAACAAAAGTTCCCCATGGGACTCCTCCTGGTGGCCATCAGAGCTCCTTACAACCCCATCACCCTCCAACCACACATGCAACCTGGGAATCATATTAGAAACTCAACATAGCCGTTCAGGTGAATGCAGTTAGCTCTGCCTGTTTACATATGCTACATATCCTTACAATAATCTTCAGATGGATTCCCAAAAGCACCAGATGCACCGTCACTCAACCCCTAATTACCAGCAGACTTGACTAAGGCAAAGCACTCTATGCAAGAAACCCCACCCCCCTGCTCTACCGCCTTCATACCATTCAGAAGGCTACCACCAGACTCATCCTGGACCTCCCCCGGTGCACCCACATCACATCTCACCTCAGGGATATCTACTGGCTGCCGATACACAAATGCTGCCAGTTCAAACTCCTCACTCATGCATACAAGGCACTGCACAACATTGGACCAGCATATCTCAGCTCCCACCTCCACTTCCACCAGCCCACCAGACACCCAGCTCTGCTCCCTCTCTCAAGCACACACAACCTGAATATGCAGAAGAGGAGGATTAGCCTTCTCAAACCTAGCACCTAAAACATGGAGCGACCTCCCTCTACACCTAAGGGCTTCCTCCTTGCTTCTAGAATTCCGTAAGAAGTTGAAGACCTGGCTCCTCATCAAATGACCCTGCAGAGGACCTTCACACCTGCCCCAGCATGTGGATACCCTTTGGGTGGTTATTCACGCTTTACAAATCCATGTAACATAACATTATATTAGGTGGATGAACATACAACCAAACCTCTGATGGCCCTAAATCTGTAGGGGGCGAAGATGGAGCAGTCTCCACCATTGCCAAGTCATAGTTCACCTAAATTGAAATGTATTTATAAGGCAGATCATTATTTGGCAGTGAGTGAACTCTGTCCCGTCACAACAGAATTCCGTCTCCCCTATCCCCTAATGTATAAATCGTGCCTTAAGTCTGAAGGTAAAAATCTTCAACAGAAGGAGCCAAAAGTGTCTGATCAGCAAGAGGTCTTTTCCTGGCGTGAAATTTGAATTTCTCGTCAATCCAGTGGCTTCAGAGGTACCTTCTGCCTTACCTCGCTGATGTATTTTGACTTCCAGAAAAAAGAAAAAGTCTAAAAGTAAAACCTTTGACTGGGCCGTACCTGGTTGGTGTATCCTACACACGCTCCATCACAGTCAGCCTGAAATCACGCCTAGGTTCTGGTCAACTGCGGCCATTGATTACCAGTGGCATTTTCTATTTTTGGTGCTATTTTTCCATAAATCTTTAAAAATACATTTCTCTGGTCCCCCTCTTTGGGTTTATTTTTTTTTTACGTCTTCTTGCTTATTACATTTTACTCTAGTTCTCTAAATTGGAGTGGGATTTTTATTATTTTGTGTTTTTGACTTTTTATCTGTTATGGTAATTCTAAATGCTTTAAAAAAACATCTAAGTTATGCCTGTGTTTTCTGTGCCATTGCTACCAAGGGTTAAGCTCAAGCTCAAATTAATGAAACCTATAATTGAGCCTAACAAGATAGTGCCTTTATTACTTGTGGTGGTAGAACTCAAGCCACCTCACCTAATAAACCACTTTCTACCATACCACAAAGAGTTGCTTCCAGAGCTTCCCTTCAAATTTACCTGTGTAAAGAAATTATACGAACTATTTACAAGACCGTACAAAAGAAGGGAAAGGGTTTTCACGTTATAAGTGATTTTGATTGGTTGTTGCTCTGGCGTCTTCAGTTTTCCTTTTGGAAAGGTCATTTTGTAACAAGAATATGATAATGTCATTTTTAATTGGTCTGAAAATCAGGCCTCGATACTTGTAATGATAACCACTTCCACCCCTTTTTGGAGCAAGCACCACGAAAATCAGGAAAGTAGGCTACCTTGAAAAGAACATGAAATTACTTGCCTCAATTATAACTTTTAGTTAATTTAATGTATAGTACTTTGGAAAGGCGTCTAGTTTTCTTTGAAGGCCTATCAGGCAGCCGCAACCCGTGCAGGTAAGAGCGGTGGAGCAATGGGCGGTGGGGCTGGGTGGGGGGGATTTCAACAGACGACGATGAGGGAAAATGTATTATTTATTTAATTTCCCCTCATCGGCGTCTGTCGAAATCCTCCTCCACACGGTCCCACCACCCAACCGCTCTTATCTGCATGGGACGTGGCTGCTATCAGGATAAGATAAACAAGCTTTTGCAATGCAATATGTCTCGCATTTGCAAGAGTTTGAGCTATTAGCATTGTAAATGACAATGCCTTTATTTTCGTGTTTGGAAACCTGCAAGCGGTGTGTAAGCATTCACTTTGTACTTATAGTCTTTGCTTACGAGAAACAGGGCTGGGAGTAACTGCATTGCTTGCATGTTTTCAAAACACATAAATAAAAAGCATTGCCATTTACAATGCCAATAGCTCAACTCTCGCGCACGCAAGACCTTTTGCATTGCAAATTCTTGTTATTAACAGGTATCATCATACTGTGTTGCCTAACTATGATTGTCTGTATTGTTAGATTGAGTATTTGACTGAATTTCCCATGATTTAAGGTGTAGCAAATGTAGCTATTTGGCTGGTTGCTTTCTGGTTTCACTGGCCTCCGTGGCATTTATCATTGGCATGAATAGGCAGTTAACTGAGTTTCATTCAGTGATGATTGATATAGTTGGGTTGTTGTTGGATTTTTTTGGAGCAGATTGACATAGATATATGTTTTTCTGGGTTTCTTCCTTGCTATTGATGGAAACATAGTTGTGTACTGGGTAATCTGTCATTAATGATTAACATTCCTAAGACATTTTTCTGGGTTTCTTCCACTGAAGATTATTCAAGATGGGTGCATGATTGGGTTTCATGCATGTGGTGGTTGGAGTGAATGGTGCTTCTACTGAAATGATAAATGTAAATAAATATCTGGCTGTATTTTCCAGCCTGGGCTCAGTCTCCTATCTTTAGTGATTGTGATGTATAGATAGATGTTTTATTGGTTTTCTGCTTGTTCATATTATTGGTGTATGTTGGACTGAGTTTGTTCACAGTGGTACCTATCATACATATCGTTTGGTTGGGGTTCTTTCCACTGACAAACAGCAGTTTTCTATTGGTGAAAACCAGTTTCTATTGGTGAATATTGGCATGCATAGGTGTTTGTTTTTGCTGGGTTTCCTGCCTTATGTGATTGCCACAAATAAATGTTTTGAGGGTTTTCTGTCTGTATACTTCGCTGTTATTGCTCTGGGAGATTTGGTGTTTGTGTACACGACTGCAGTATGGCATGTTATGTTATGCACGTTCCAGGAGTGCAGTTTTAGTAATTCATAAGACCTCGCAGTGCTGTTGATTTGTCTGAAATTCATCAATATCATTCCAACTTTTTCATCACAGACCGTCGTCTGAAGATTTCATTCATTTTTAGGATGTGTGGTGTGCCCTGCATATTATGAGGTTGATTCCTGGATTACTAAATTACAGAAAAACAGTGGTACTGATGACTAGGTATTTTGAATGACGCTATGGATGTATGATATTGATGTCAGAGAACTTAGTCTGGAGGCCTTTTACTGACTGTGCAACGTATAGGGCTGTAATGTACCTTTTATCTGATGAATAGGGACAGCTGTAGCTTTAAATAATTGTATTGAACATGATGTGACACCTGTCATTCGCAGTAAGTGACTATGGGGCATCTGAGCTGTGTTAGAGCTGTTCTGTATTGTGTTTTGTCTGAGGCATCTTGATGGTTAGTGCTGTTGGCATAGTTCAACAGTGTTGGATCTTTGGTAACTATTCTTTTGCATGTGTTCTGTTGTATGCTTTCCTGTGCCCTATTTTGTTGGCAAGTACTGTTGGGAGCAAAGTGATAGCGAGATGCAGAGCATGTCTATACTTTGGCAGCTATATGTGTAGTATTCTGTCTCCTTAGTTGTGCTACACATTTATATGTGGTGTTAGTCGTTGGGAAGTAATGCAATTACATGCAAGCTGTGTGGTGTCAAGTGACTCCATGGCCCTACTTTGAGTATCCCTGATCTAATGTATTAATTTGGCTGATGGATAGCTCTGCAAGGAAAAATCAAATATTGAAAAATAATGCACGTTATATCAAGCGGGAATGATCTCACCACTGCTTTGTAAGAAAATATGACACAGCACATTGAATGCCATGCATGACACTTGGAGTCTGATGTATCAAAGGGTTTTACCCATTCTGTGTCTATGGGGAAATGCGTTTAAACACGTAAGGGCCTTGGTTTTCACTTTAGACGACACTAACAGTGCATTATGTAATTGTTAAGAGAAGAAAGAATGGTTATAGAACAGTCTGTCCCATGGCTGTAGATGCCCACCATCTTCAAGCAGGGGATTTACCCTAGGAAGTAACCATTTACTTCAGGCTACCTTAACCAGAGTGCACCCAGGCGAACGGGAGACCCTAGGATGAAGGGAAAAGTGTCACATGAGTAGACCCTAACAATCAATGCAGGAAGATGACCAGAGGTCTCAGTTACAGTACCCTCAGAGCGAGTCTCCTGGCAGCCTCTATAGGAATGGGCAAGAGGATTCAGGCTAGCGGATATATGGAAACATGGCTAGAGCCAGTCAGAAGGAAAATCTGTTCAAGTGATATGTTACAATGTCAAGGAATTCTCAGTATGTCCTAAGCCCTTGCATACTACTATACAGATTATGTGCCTTTTCAGTAACCAGCAATATTCACTGGAATCAGGGTTCATTTTCTCCTTCAAGTAGGGTTCTTGTAGAATATCCGCATTGTCTGGTAGTGGACAGTGAGATCTGTCACTGGAAAGCTCTACACAGTCTATCGCAACCACAGTAGAGTCTGCATTATAGTGATGTTAACTAAAGTAAGAGATACGCTTAGCGTAGGGAAAATACTTTCCCATGTCAGCCTGAAGAAGTGAAAACACAGTGCAAGATGGGTTCTACTCATGTTCAAGTTGCAAGCAGATTCCTGTAGGGTCTCTCCAGATGCTGTTACATGGAACACAGGGTATGTCAGGATAGAAGTGTAACAAGGTAATGAGTTATCAGGTTCTAAGTGCATATTTGTAGTATCACTGGTATGCGTCAACTTAACTCAGATGTGCTCAGAATTTAACTCGTGTATGAAAAAAGAGCCAGTGGAAAATGTATAGTGTGAGATGTGAGCATTTCAGAATGTTGGTGTGAATGGATTAAACTTTATGGTAGGAAGAACATGCAAGGTGAACGAACACACATGTGAATTAATAGAACATAGAAAAATACTAAGTTCTCTGCAAAATATATTTGTGAGGCCAAACTGGTTTTAGTTAGTTTTTATATTAATGTAGCCACATTGTAGGCAATATGATTGGCACATGGCGGATCATTGTAAGGTGATTCAGTATTGTAACAGCTCATGAGTAAAGGGCAGATGATGGAAGTTGTCTACAGGTCTTAAAGTCTAGTCGTCTTCTGGCCTACATGCTGTTGCATGTGTCAGGACCAGGGACTGGGTTAGGCCGCCAAGGCCTTTCAAGCCCAAAGATGGCAAAAGGTCCACAGAGTCACCCTTCACCTCAGATGCTCTTTACTGCAGTACTTTTAGGTAATTAGCTTGCCAACCTTATCAGTCATTGTAGATTGTTGATTGGCACCCACAGTTACATGACCCTACTAGTCGCTACTTTCCCGGAGGCCTCTGATGGCATGGGAGAGAAGGCCCAGGAGTAAAACGAAATATAAAAACATGGCTAGTGGCAGGAGAGAGGGAAAGTCTGCAGGGGGCAGCCCAGAGTGCCAGGGACATTGAAGGAGGACTTGGCACTAAGAGGAATTAGGGGAAAAAAGAGAAGGGAAGCCTGCAGGGCGCCTACCCAGAAAAGATGGCTAGTGAATAAAGCAGGAGAGTCCGACGGGGGATCATCAAAAGTTAGTGGGTGAGTGACTGAGTGTGTGTACTTGCCTACACGCATGTAACTGCTTACCATGGATAGGTATTTGGGTGAGGATCGTCCCTATTGTGATTAGTATGAATAGTTATTTGACTGAATTTCCTGATAGTGATTATGCCATCGATAGATGAGAGGCTGAGTTCAACCCATAATGATTGGCATAAATAGATGTTTGGATGGGTTTACTGCCTGAATTGATTTGTATTGTATTGATTTGAAATGGAGAGGTAGTTTACTAGATTTCCTGTCATTGATTTTTGGCTTGACAGTGTATTTGACTGAGCCAGCGATTATTGTCAAAAGTTAGTGGGTGAGTGACTGAGTGTGTTTACTTGTCTACATGCATGCATGCATGCAAATGCTTACTGTGAATAGGTATTTGGGTAAGGATCCCGCCTATTGCGATTGGAATGAATAGTTATTTGACTGAATTTCCTGTTAGTATGATTATGCCATGGATAGATGAGAGGCTGAGTTCAACCCATAATGATTGGCATAAATAAATGTTTGGATGGGTTTATTGCCTGTAATGATTTGTATTGTATTGATATGAAATGGATAGGTAGTCAACTAGATTCCTGTCAGTGATTTTTGGCTTGACTGTGTTTGACTGAGCCAGCGATTATTGTCATTAATAGACGTTTGGCAGCATTTCCTCCTTGCAGTGATTGGTATACAGATATAGCTCCTATGGACTGTTTTTGGTCTGCTGGGATTGATCTAGGTGGTTATTATACCGCTGCCTTTGTTAAATATTGTGTAAACCTCATAATTACTTTTGGGTTTTGTGGAGGGGTGTGTGTGTGCAACCACTTGGTGAATGCCCTTGTGGATGAAGGGGTGTGCACACACCAGTGGCCTAAGAGGTGTTTCCTCTCAGCCTTTGATTGTTTTATGGCACTTTGAGCAGTGGTGTTTTAGGGTTTATGTTAGAGAATCCTGAGCAGAGATGAGTGTTTGAGATCCAGCTGCCTGGTGACTTCCTGGCTGCCACTTAAAAGGGTTTAGTTTGAAAGGAATGGGGTGGAGAAAGGAGTGAAAGATATGTCACTCTCCACACAATTCAGGTTACTAGGTAAGGGATACAGGTATAGCACTTGTTCTCATGTATTGAGGCCAGAATTATAAATGTGCCTGTTAGAAATGGGGGTCTCTAGTGGCAATTATTTGCCCCTTTGTCCAAATAGGGGCCCTTCCTTCAGTCAGGATAAGGGAGCTACACTAATGAAATAACCCCTTCTCACCCCCTTGCTAGCTTGGCACGAGCAGTCAGGCTGATCTCAGAGGCAGTGTGTAAAGCATTTGCACATAAACAACAGTAATACAGTGAGGACACTACAAAAGGACACCACACCAGTTTTAGAAAAATAACCAATATTTTATCTTTGCCAACAAGACCAAAAATGATAAAAATCCACCAAACAGTTCTCAGAGATATCAATACTCAAAAATATAATTGAAATACAGTTCCTTAGAGTCGATAGCTCCATCCAGGGCTATAACAGCGTCGTCAACAACAAATCCAAACAGTTCTGGCTGACCGTGACATCGCAGCCAGCTACGGCATCGGGAAGACACTCAAAACAGTACCTTTAGGAATGCAGGGCGCCGGTGACCTCTCATTGAGCTCCGAAGAGCCGGCGTCTGCAGGTGTCGGTTCTGGAGGTCATTGCAGGAGTCGTCAGGCCCTTGAAGTCACATGCGTTGCAGATCGAAATCCTCGCGGTTGAAGTCAGGAGCATTGGCATTGGCAGGTGTCGGGGCTGCGGTGCGAAGCGGAGCGGTGTGGCATTTGGTGCCCTTAGGTTGTGGTGCAGGCAGCGGCTCGTGACGGTCAACCAGCGGCATCGGTGAGACCAGGGTTGCAGTGCGAAGTGATGCAATGCTCGTCGCGGTGCTGGCAGGTCACGGTGCAAGCAGCAGTTTCATCGTTGTGGAAGCACTGTAGTCGGCTGACGAACCAGGTTCGATGGTGCTGGCGTCCGTAGACCAAGGCTGCGGTGCGGAATGAGGGTGGTGCGTCATGTAACTTACGAACGGTGCCCTCGAACCATGGTGCAAGCAGCGGCATCAATGCTGGTGTGAAGCGGCGGCATCAGTGATACCAGGGCGGCGGCGTAACGCGAGGCGATGTGGAGGGCAGTGCACACAGGTCGCAGTGCAAGCAGCGGCTCGGTGGTGGTGAGACCAGGGTTGCGGTGCGAGGTGCGATGGTGCCCTCTGCTGTGCCCTCTGTGATGCCTTCAGGACACGGAGCTGGCAGCGGCGTCGGTGACGGCATCAGGTTGTTGTTTTTTCTGTTGCAGCACAAAACACACAGTTCCCAGTGCTGGTAGCAGATGAACTTGAAGTCTTTGCTGTTCCCTAGACTTCTTGAACAGGGGGCAAGCTCTACCTCAAGTCCTTTGAGAAACTCACACAAAGAGGTTGCAGAAATTTCAGTCCAGTCCTTTCTCTGCTCAAGATAGAAGCAGCTACTGTAGTCCAACACATCAAAGCACACAGCTAAGTGGTAGTTCCTCCTCACAGCTTCTCCAGCCCTTCTTCTTGGCAGGTTCCTTAATCCCAAAGAGTTTTCTGAAGTCTTTTATCTCCCTGAGACTTCCAACAGAAGGCAAGCTCTACTTCAAGCCCTTGGAGAAAACTCTAACTGCAGGATGATGAAAGTATAATCCAGTCCTTTCCCTGCACGAGATAGCAGCAGCAAGCAGCAGGCCAACACAGCAGAGCACTCAGCAAAGTGGCAGTTCCTCCTGACAGCTGTTCCAGCTCTTCTTCCTGGCAGGTTCCTTAGTTCAGCAGTAATCTAAAGTTCAGGGGTCTGGGCCACAATATTTATACCACCTTTTCCTTTGTTCTCTTGTGGAAAAAGTCTCTCAGCTCAGTCCAAACCAGTTCTGTCCTCTCTGGCCCAGCTTCCTAGCAGGAGGTGGAGACAGCATTGTGCAAGGGAGACAGGGCCTATTCAGGTGCAAGGTACATCTCCTCCCACCACTCTAAATGCAGACCAGGCCTATTCAGATGCTAGTAAAACTCCTTCCACTACTCTGAATGCAGCCCATGTCTATTCAGCTCAGCCCTGCCTCATCCAGGAAAGGCAGGACACACCTCGAACCCCCAGTGGCTGTCTACAGTGAATACACATCCCCAGCCCCTGTCACTCCAAACGCCAGACAGTCAATCCACAAACCAGCAGAGGCACACAGGAGGGTTAAGCAAGCAAATACCCACTTTTTAAAAGTGGTATTTTCAAACACACAATATAAAAAACATCTTTACTAAAAGATGCATTTTTAATTCTGAGTTCAGGCATACTAAACTCCATCTTTCTACCTTGTCCCAATGGGAAGTTATACTTATAAGATGTTATAAATAATCTCCCATTCTATCCTATGGACAGATAGACTTTCCATAGTGAAAAACGAAATACACTGTAGTTCACTATCAGGACATGTCACACACACCAGTGCATGTCCTTCCTTTTTACATACACTGCACCCCGCCATAAGGGGCACCGTGGGCCTATCTTAGGGGGGACGTACATGTAATAAAGGGGAAGGTTAGGGCCTGGCAAGTGGGTGCACTTGCCAGGTCTACATGGCAGTCACAATTGCATGCAGACACTGCAGTGGCAGGTCTGAGAACCCTTTGAAAGGCTGCTTGTGTGGGTGGCACAATCAGTGCTGCAGGCCTACTTGCAGCATTTGATTTACAGGCCCTGACACTCTCAGTGCACTTTACTAGGGACTTAACAGTAAATCAAATATGCCAATCATGGAAACACCAATCCATAATACAATTTACCTAGAGAGCATATGCACTTTAGCACTGAATAGCAGTGGTAAAGTGCCCAGAGTCCTAAAACCAACAAAAAGAGGAGGGCAAAAAGCCTGGGGGTAAACCGGCTGAAAAAGTAAAGTCTAACACAACCCCGTCCCAGCCTAAAGCCAGGGTAGACTAATCAATCCCTTGATGGACTTCCCTGCTTGAGGTGACATAACATAGACCTGTCCCACAAGAGCAGGGGCCCGTTCTGGTTCTATGCCTTGGTGAACCCAGTTGGATCCCTCTGTCCATACTCTCAGGGCCCACTAAGCTAACCCATGGTGAACCGTTCTCCTCATCTGTGGACACCATCTGTGCAGCACCTAACCTTAGCTTGCTCACAGGTGTGCAGGCAGACAGTACCCACATGGCCAACACAGTGGTGTGGCCCAGTCCACCCCTGGGGTGTGACTCCGGCCCCCTCCCTAGGGGCACCTCTGTCCACCAGGACAGCAAGCCACAGTGGCCACTGACAGCTGTCAGTGACGAGAGCCAAGCCTCATGCCTTTCAGGGCTCTCTAACCTCTGTGGCATTAGAGAGTAGGGGGTGGTAGCCCCAGGTGCTTGACACCCTTTGTCCACTCTCTCTCCTGTCAGATCAGGTATGACGTCCTGACACTGACCCACCAGACCAGGGTCGGTACCCTGAGGCTGGACAGGAGACTGGGGTATGCTCTCCCCCACCCTGCTCTTCTCCCTGGGGCTTTGTACCCTCCCACCTGGAGCGGTACCCCCAAATTCCAGAATTGTCAGGGCACCTGTGGTAGGTGTCCCGCACAATTCTCCCACTAGTGCAGGGGTGCTATCCTGCAACTGGTTACTCAGCTCAGGGTCTGTACCCTGAGGCTAACCAGGAGACTAGGGTCGGCTCTCCCACACCCAGTCTTCCCTCCTGGGAATCTGTACCCTCCACTGTAGAGATGTACCCCCAGGCTCTAGAATTGTCAGGGTGACTGGGCCAGCCATCCTGCACAATCCTCCCACCAGTTCAGGGGTGCTATCCTGCAACTGGTTTGCCAGCCTAGGGTCTGTACCCTGAGGCTGAATAATGGACTGAAATGGGCACCCCCACACCCTGTCCTCCTCTATGGGGATCTGCACCCTCCCACCTGGAGCGGTACCCTCAGAATCCAAACTGGTAGGGGCACTGTTAGCAGTTGCCCCTTCCCCCAGGTCAGGGGAGACACCCTGGACCTCTCCCTCCAACTCAGGGTCTGTACCCTTAGGCTGGACCTGTGCCTGGCAATCCAGGACTTCCGGGGGAGTAAACCCACCCCCCCAAGGGATACACACTCCTCTTGAGTTGTGGGAGACTACACCTCCTGTCCACCTGATAGTGCGTGAAGAACTCCCAGGCCAGAAGTGGCCACACCAGTGTCAGTCCTGGGGTGCTCTGACCTCAAAGATGGCAAACCCTGACCCACTGGTCCTTTCACTGGGGACTGTCTCCCCCCCTTACCCATTGCTCTGGACTCATGCACCCTCCCAATGGAAGTGGTGCTGCCAGACACCAGACCTGGGGCAATGCTGGTTACAGCAGTCCCCACAAGCTCGTCTGACACTTTGGGATTCCCCTCAGGTGAAGGCCTCACGGTATAGACTAGGCCCCCCTCCTGGTGTTCTCTCATGGAACCAACCAGGCCCTGGGACGGGGTTTCGGGAACCTTGGCCTCAGCCCACTGCCACTCCATTCTACTTAGAGACAGGACATGCAACCCCTCACTGATCCCACTACACTGGGACCTATCTGGGTCACTACCAACCTCCCCTACCTCACCTAGTTGGAGAAAACCTGGGCCACCTCCTCCAGGATCACTCCAAAAGCTTCTTCAGACCCTCTGGAAGCCACCAAAAGGTCTGCCTCCAGTGCAAGTTTCCTGGGGTCAGAGAACTCACACTCCACCAGGTGCTGGCAGAGCTCTGGAAAACAGGGACTGAACATTTGCTCTCCAGCATCAAAATTGCACAGCCCCTCACATGTGTCAACCAAACAACCTTTCACCCAACCATCCAGTGCTTCAGAAAAGTACCCCACATCACCCTCACAAGACTGGTGAGACAGTGTCTGACTGTTGCTGTCGCTCAACCCATACTCTTCTGGGTGGTCTCTATACTGACTTCCCAGGGCTTCTACCATGGAGGAACCCCTCTCCCTGCATCTCTCATCTAGAGTCAGTAGAGTATCCTTCCCACCTCTAGGAAGATGATCCCCTGTGCCAGTTCCCCAATCCACCTCAGGGACACTGCGCACCACTGGAGTTACCTTACAATCCTGAAACCCCTGGTGGTGTAAGTCAACCCCCTCCTTGAAGCAGGGCACCAAGTCTGTGTGTGTGTGTACTTCTCCTTGGTCAGTACTGGACCTAACACTTTTGCTGCCACCATCCTAGCTGGACTCTCCCCTCATGGCTTCTACCTCCAGCCCAGCCAAGCTCAGGTCCTGAGCAACACACTTTTCTTTTTCCTGGGCTGAGGCTCTCTTAGCCTCAGCCTTCCTGAGTTCCCGGTCGAACTCTCTCAGTCTCCGTTCACGAGCTTGGATCCTACTCCTTTCTTCCCAAGCCCATCTTTCCCCCCATGTTTCCTTCTCAGGGCCATTGCCCTCCTGGTACTCTGGCTGGGGATCCTCCCCTTCAGACTCCTTCTCAGAATCATCTGGTAGGGATGCTACCCAACGTGTTTCCTCATAACAAAACAGAGCTTCATCAAGATCCTGCCTTGTGGATCTTCTCTTCAAAGGCAACCCCCTCTCCTTGCAAAGGCTTGTAGCTCCTTCATCCTGTAGATGGACAAGTGGCAAAAGTTGATTTCCATTTTGTCAAGGCCCCACAGGTACAACAACTAACCAGAGTTCCAGTTCTCAACAATTCTTCCAGAAGGCAAACAGGGAAAGACAGTATGTGGTATGTAATGGTATGCAATATGGTAATAGTGTACACGAATCACTGCAGGGCAAGTGCAAACGCAAGTCCTATCCTCACCGCTGACAACCAGTGTTAGAAATGGGGGTCTCTAGTTGGCAATGGTTTGCACCTTTGTCCAAATAGGGACCCTTCCTTCTAGTCAGGATTAGGGGGATACACTACTGAAATAACCCCTCCTCACCCCCTTGGTTGCCTGGCACGAGCAGTCAGGCTGATCTCAGAGGCAGTGTGTAAAGAATTTGCACATAAACAACAATAATACAGTGAGAACACTACAAAAGGACACCACACCAGTTTTAGAAAAATAACTAATATTTTTTCTAAGCAAACAAGACCAAAAACGATAAAAATCCACCATACATTTCTCAGAAATATCAATACTCAAAAATAGACTTGAAATACATTTCCTTGAAGTCGATAGCTCCATCCGGGGCTATCTCGGCATCGTGAACAACACATCCAAACAGTTCTGGCTGACCGCAGCGTCGCGGGCCAGCTATGGTTCAGGAAAACAGCACCTTTAGGAATGCAGGGCATCAATGACCTCTCAGTGAGCTCCGTAGAGCCGGCGTCCATAAGCGTCAGTTCCGGAAGTCGGTGCAGGTGTTGTCTGGCCCTTGAAGTCACACGTGTTGCAGATCAAACTTCTCGCGGTTGAAGTCGGGAGCGCCGGCTTCGGCAGGCGTCGGGGCTGCGGTGAGAAAGTGCAGTGGAGCAGCATGCCATGCCCTCAGGCCGCAGCGCAGGCAACAGCTTGGTGATGGTCATCCAGAAAAAGAACAATTGATGGACAGAATGCAGAACAATGTCATACATTCACCCCAGAACAGAGATCTGGGCCTGAATCCATCGTTATTTTGCTCCCCATGCCATTCCAGTGTGAACCCAGCCATATGCAAATCAGTCTTGACTCTGCACCCAATGGGAACAGTCCAGCCTGAACTGCCAGGCCAGGTCCTCCCTGGACTGGAAACAAGCATCCTAGGACCGGTTTCGGGGTTTCACCCCTCATCAGACAGGATAGCTTGACTCCAGTGGCATTGAAACCACTGAACCCACGTCTGGGCATACAAGTCCCACTCGTGGTGACAAATGCAACAAGAACAATTGATGGACAGAATGCAGAACAATGTCATACATTCACCCCAGTACAGAGATCTGGGCCTAAATCCATCTCTTTTTGCTCCCCATGCCATTCCAGTTTGAACCCAGCCATATGCAAATCAGTCTTGACCCTGTGCCCAATGGGAACAGTCCAGCCCGTCCTGCCAGGCGAGGTCCTCCCTGGACTGGAAACAAGCATCCTAGGACCAGTTTCGGGGTTTCACCCCTCATCAGCCAGGATAGCTTGACTCCAGTGGCATGGAGAGCACAGGACCTACGTCTGGGCATACCCATCCCACTCGGGGTGACAAATGCAAAAATAACAATTGATGGATAGAATGCATAAAAATGTCATACATTCACCCCAGTACAGAGATCTGGGCCTAAATCCATTGCTTTTTTGCTCCCTATGCCATTCCAGTTCGAACCCAACCATATGCAAATCAGTTTTGATCCTGCGCCAAATGGGAACAGCCCAGCCCGAGCTGCCAGGCCCGGTCCTCACTGGACTGGAAACAAGCATCCTAGGACCGGAATCGGAGTTTCATCCCTCAACAGCCAGGATAGCTTGACTCCAGTGGCATGGAGAGCACAGGACCCACGTCTGGGCATACCCGTCCCACTCGGGGTGACACATGCAAAAAGAACAATTGATGGACAGAATGCAGAACAATGTCATACATTCACCCCAGTACAGAGATCTGGGCCTAAATTCATAGTTTTTTTGCTCCCCATGCCATTTCAGTTTGAACCCAGCCATATGCAAATCAGTCATGACCCTGCGCCCAATTGGAACAGTCCAGCCCAAATTGCCAGGCCAGGTCCTCCCTGGACTGGAAACAAGCATCCTAGGACAGGTTTCGGGGTTTCACGCCTCATCAGCCAGGATAGCTTGACTCCAGTGGAATGGAGAGCACGGGACACACGTCTGGGCATACCCATCCCACTCGGGGTGACAAATGCAAAAAGAACAATTGATTGACATACATTCCCCCCAGTACAGAGATCTGGGCCTAAATCCAGCGGCATCGGTGAGACCAGAGTTGTGGTGTGAAGTGATGCGGTGCTCGTCGCGGTGCTAGCAGGTCACAGTGCAAGCAGCGGTGTCATCGTTGCGGAAGCGCTGTCGTCTGCTGACGAACCGGAGTCGATGGCGCTGGTGTCGGTAGGCCAAGACTGCGGTGCGGGATGAGGGCGGTGTGTCATGTAACTTACGAGCGGTGCCCTGGAACCACGGTGCAAGCAGCGGCGTCGATGGTCTGGAACGGCATCATTGGTGATACCAGGGTAGCGGCGTGAAGCAAGGAGGTGCAGAGTGCGGTGCTCACAGGTCCGGTGCACGCAGCGGCTTGGTGGTGGCATCGTTGCCGGTGAGACCAGGGTTGAGGTGTGAGGTGCGGCGGTGCCCTCTGCAATGCCTTCAGGACACGGAGCCGGCAGCGTTGTCGGTGACATCGTCGTGTTGCTTTTTTTTCTGTTCCAGCACAAAACACTTAGCTCCCAGTGCTGGTAGCAGATAAACTTGAAGTCTTTGCTGTTCCTGTGAACAGGGGGCAAGCTCTACCTCAAGCCCTTGGAGAAATTCACACAAAGAAGTTGCAGAAAGTTCATTCCAGTCCTTTCTCTGCCCAAGTCAGAAGCAGCTACTGCAGGTCAACACAGCAAAGCACACAGCAAAGTTCCTCCCCACAGCTTCTCCAGCTCTTCTTCTTGGCAGGTTTCTTGATCCAAAAGAGTTCTCTGAAGTCTTTTATCTCCCTGAGACCTCCAATAGGAGGCAAGCTCTCCTACAAGCCCTTGGAGAAACTCCTTACAGCAGGATGATAAAAGTACAATCCAGTCCTTTCCCTGCCCAAGACAGAAGCAGCAAGCAGCAGGCCAACACAGAAGAGCATGCAGCAAAGTGGCAGTTCCTCCTGATAGCTTTTACAGCTGTTCTTCCAGGAAGGTTTCTTCCTTTGGAAAGGTTCTGGGCAGTACATCAGATGAAGAGGGTGGTAGAGGATAGGACTGATGAGTGACCGTAGAGGAGGGCATGATATTTCCATATGCTGAATCATGGACTGAAACCTTTTTAGGAAACAGTGCGGTGACCAGATGAAGGTCAGAAGAGAGGGGAAGGGAGGAGGGCCATGGTGTCTTTTGTGTGAAGGGTTTGAAACTTTATAAAAATGAAGCCTTGTAATCTAAAGTTCTGGGGTCTGGGCCCCAATATTTATACCACGTTTTCCTTTGTTCTCTTCTGGCAAAAGTCTCTCATCTCAGTCCAAACCAGTTCTGTCCTCTCTGGCCCAGCTTCCTGGTAGGAGGTCAAGACAGCATTGTGCAAGGGAGAAATGGCCTATTCAGGTGCAAGGAAAATCTCCTCCCACCACTCAAAATGCAGACCAGGGCTATTCAGGCGCTAGTGAAACTCCTCCCACTACTCTGAATGCAGCCCATGTGTATTCAGCCCAGCCCTGCCTCATCCAGGAAAGGCGGGACACACCTTGACCTCCACAGTGGCTGTCTACAGTGAATAAACATCCCCAGCCCCTGTCACTCCAAAGCCAGACAGCCAATCCACAAACCAGCAGAGGCACACAGGGTGGCTAAAAGTGGTATTTTCAAACACACAATATAAAAATCATCTTTACTAAAAGATGCATTGTTATATTCTGAGTTCAGGCATACTAAACTCCACCTTTTTACCTTGCCCCAATGGTAAGTTATACTTATAAGGTGTTATAAATAAACTCCCATTCTATCCTATGGGACAAATAACCTTTCCATAGTGAAAAATGAATTACACTGTAGTTCACTATCAGGACATGTCACACGCACCAGTGCATGTCCTTCCTTTCACATACACTGCACCCTGCCCATAGGGGTACCTTGGGCCTACCTTAGGGGTGACTTACATGTAATATAAAGGGGAAGGTTAGGACCTGAAAAGTGGGTGCATTTGACAGGTCGACATGGCAGTCACAAATGTATGCAGACACTGCAGTGGCAGGTCTGAGAACTCTTTGAAAGGCTGCTCGTGTGGGTTGCACAATCAGTTCTGTAGGCCCACTAGCAGCATTTGTTTTTCAGGCCCTAGCACTCTCAGTGCACTTTACTAGGGACTTACCAGTAAATCAAATATGCCAATCATAGAAACACCAATCCATAATACAATTTACATGGAGAGCATATGCACTTTAGCACTGAATTGCAGTGGTAAAGTGCCCTGAGTCCTAAAACCAACAAAAACAGGGTCAAAAACAGGAGGTCAAAAAGCAGAAAGTCTGAGGGTAAACCTGCTGAAAAAGCCAAGTCTAACAGTGCCCGAGACGGAAAGTATCGGAAAACTACAAGGACAAAAAACACAAGCAGAAATATTCAACCAAAATAAAACTGTGTCATCACGTAAGCTGAAAAAATGTAAAAAGGTTAAGTATGTATTTCATTTTAAAAGAGCCATGTAGAAACGTATTTATTTGCTTGTAAGTCGCTGAAGGGTTAAGCAGAAGAGATGGGGCAATGGGTGGGAAAGTCCCATTTCCCTGCATTTTGTCAAGTGCCAGAAACCTTAAGGAGCAGTGAGGTGGTGTGGAAGGGATACTGGAAGGTGGAAAGGGTACCGTAAAGGAGAAAGGATGAGGAAGGCTATCTTTTCCCTGCAATTTGTCATGTGCTTGAAACTTTAGGAAGCAGTGATGTTGTGTGGAAGTTTAGCAGGAGAGCGGTTAGAGTGGAGGTGGAAGATGGTGGTAGATCCCTCTTTCCGTGAACCTAAACTCACATTTTCAAAACTTTAGAAGGCGGTGAGGTGCCAGGATAGAGGCAGGATCAGTGCTTAAAATGGAAAAATAGAAGCGCAGGTACTCTGTAGCAGTACCTGATTGTTCCTGAGAAGTGTTGGTACTCTCCAATTAAAAGTATTAAGTCACTTCTGAGAAGTGCCGGTACTCTCCCTCTCAAAAAAAAAAAAGTGCTGGTACTCCATACTGGCCAATTTGATGCACTGGGCAGGAGAGAGGAGGGGAGGTGGAGTTCTCCTTTGCTTACACTTGGTCACCTCCCAAAAAGTTTAGGAAGCACTGAGGTAACATGGAATGGTGAACAGACATGACAGGGAGGACATGGAGGGAAGAGAAGATGGCATGTTGGCATGAGGGAGCTACAGAGGTTTTGAATATCACGGTGGGCCTTTGGAAGTGTCTGGCTAGTACATCAGATAAAGAGGGTGGTAGGGGATGGGACTGATGAGTGACCGCAGAGGAGAGCATGATATTTCCATATGCTGAATCACGGACTGAAACCTTTATAGGAAACAGTGCAGTGACCAGATGAAGGTCAGGAGAGAGGGGAAGGGGGCCATGGAGTCTCTTGTGTGAAGGGTTTCAAACTTTATAAAAAATTAAGCCTTGTAATCCATCCCTGTAGAAACAGTGTTTGGAAAGGAAGTACTAATGGCTCTGTAAGCAGAGGATCACAGATAATATCGATAATCAAACAGCCATTTCTGGGTGGTGGGTTTTACTCCTGAATTAACAGGCCCATCACATGGTGCACTTACGTCACTCCAGGAAGTACATTTGGGGAGTCAATGTCATTTGTTTGCTTTCGTTCTCAGATTCGGTCCACACGTGCAGTGCGGGAGCGGCTGATTTAGGTTCCACAGCTGCTTGTGAACAGTGCGTGCACGCGAATATTCCCACACACATCCCATAAATGAGTAGCAATATAAAGACAATGGAATCTATATGCCTTACCTTTCCCACTTTAAGTAACATGACATGTCAGATTCGGTCCATGCGTGCAGCACGCATGCGCATCACAGTGATCATCGCAGGAGCAGCTGTTTCAGTTCCACTGCTTGTGCACCCTGCTCCCACATGAATATATCCACACACACCCCAAAATGAGTCAAATAAGTAGTGATAGCAAGTCAATAGAAGCTATATGTTTTACCTCTCCCACTTTAAGTAACGCTGCCCGAGTAAGCACAGAAGATGACTGCAAACAGTAACACAGGCAGGAATCAAGGAAGAAAATAGTCCCACAAAACACCAGATAAACAGACATAGTGTAAGGATACAGAACCTAGTGCCTGCTCTGTGGGAGGGAAAAAAGACAAAAAGGAGGGACAAAGGGGAAGGACTGACCATTAGCAAGCCACGATTTATTGGACACTGAAACAAACAAACCAAAAGCAGTGGGCGGGGCTGAACCCACAAAGAAGTACAGAAGTATATACTAAAGTATATACAAGCGGTCTCAAATGCTCGACCTAAAAAGGAGCAGGTCCCCTACATACATCAGAGCCCCAGTCATTGGTATGCTAGTGGCATGTTTGTATTGTTGGATGTGAGTAATGGGTGCCTGGAATGCCTGATTGGTCGAGAACACTGTCAGAGTGAGTTATGCCTCTTATCATTGTAAATACATCAGTGCTATCATTGTTGTAGGTTCATTGTAATTTCTTCCTGGGGTTTTGCTATATACTGTTTCTGTGCCTCTTCATGCACCTATACAATTACTACTCAGGTTTTCAGTGCAAGATCGAAAACCAAGGGCGTGGTAGGAGTAGGCTTCTATACAACTCTTTTGCTGAGGTTTCCGAGAGTGAAAAGTGCAATTTTCCTGTGCTTCTGGGTAAGCCACGAGGAGGGCATAGTGCATGCAGGATTGTTGCCAAGAGAGATGGAATGGTTTCTAGTCCCGCCATTTTATTAATCCTTTTGCCTTCTTTAGCGTTAACTTGTAATTCTAAGACCGACAGAAACACAAAGGGGCATATTACCAAGGATTTGCGATAATTATCGCAAAGCACGCTCAGCGCTGTTTTTTTTATCGCCGGCTATCGCTGGATTTCATCGAGAAGATAACGCGTTATTATCAACGCTTATTTCCAAGGCGATAAAAAATCCAGCAATAGCGGCGAAACCCAGCAATAGCGCGAGAAATCCAGCGATAAATTCACTGCGCTAATGAAAAGCTCGCTAATAGGCAGGTGAGGACTTAACCTTACAATCCACCTCCCATTGACAAGATGGTTAAGTCAAGTTTTTATCAGGTGTTAAATTCCAGCAATAATCGCGGTTAGCGCAACTTTTTTTATCGCTTCGCGGGCATTGGTAATAGGGGGAAGTTGTGTTTGCAACTGTTTGCAGTTGTTTTTAGTTGGGAACGCCTACTTTGCATGTCATTAGCGATAAATATCGCTGACATGCAAAGCGCCACCAAAACGGTCACTTTCGCCATAAAGCTGTCGCTAACAGCTGTTAGCGACAGCTTGCTAATAGGGCGATAGAAATATCACCGCTTTAGCGGCAAAAAGTGCCGCTAAAGCGGCGATAACGCCCTTGCTAATATGCCCCCAAATCATACTGACATTAATAACAATGACCCGGCATTTTTATGTATAAAGTGGGATTTGGTTATACTGAAGATCTCAAAATAAATTGGTCTTGCTGAAAATAGTTCTTTAATGTCACTATGTCCACATTTGTGATTTTAAGTCACAGTAATGTTCGTTTCTATTTGAGACTGGATAATACATCTTCATCACAATGCTTAATATTGTGGAAGAGTTCAATCCGAGCATGTAATGCTCACTCACAGACATACATGGAGCATGTGTGCTCTATATAGGCTTTTAATATGCATCATTTAGCCAACATAGTAATTACGAGATCAGCACATATAACACCGATAAAAAATTAGAGGCTCTGGAAGGAACGCATGCGCCTATTAGAGAGATTTTAATGCATTTTATTCCCATAAATGATGCATTCTGCTTTAACCTCGCGAATCTAATTTGTGTTCACAGAGCTTCATATTTCTAATGATTAAAACTGATGAATTCTGCCGCAATGTACTCGATGAAAGCAAAATTAGATATTGTAATAAGCATTTTCATCAAAGGCATAAAATGTGTTGATTTTTTATGTATTTCCTCATTAGATTTTCAAATGCGATTCATTAAAAAAATCCATATGTTTTCAAAGAATATGTAGCATTATGAAAAGTTCCCCTCTTTGGTTAGTAGCTACACCATGTAAAATGAGTGTAGAATTGTATTGTACAGAATGCAAAGTCCATTGCTGAGAAATATACAAGGATTTGTTTGTCCAGTGAAATATGTTTTGCATTTAATTAATGTTATTCGAATTATTATCCAAACTTTCAATCGTATCTGATTGAATTGATGCAGGATGATTAATCTGAAACATGCAGTGGTCTGGAAATAATGTTTTGGTTTCAGGAAGGCAGGATTTTAGGATACCTCTGTGCACAAAGCTATTTAAAATCCCGACACGTTTATTTTATTCGTTGGTAAGACTAACGGTGTGGCCATAGTATAGTAGGAGACAGGGATAGGGATAAGGAGTTGCATTGGGGAGTGGGGATGGACAGGACAGACTTTGCAACAGTGCAGGGTGTCCTTCGAGGTGACGCTAAGATACACCCTAGGACAATGGGTACATGACGTACGGGGCGAATGTAGTATTAAATGATGTGTTTATGAGCTCATAATCATTGGTCAGATCTTTGTAGCTTTGAAGGTTTATAGCACAGGTGGAGTAAGGGTTCTCCACTATGGATTTCTTTCGGAAATTCATCAGCAAACAATGCATGTATTTATACATTAAGCCAGAAATCTTGGTCACAACATTTGAGGAATTAAAAAACAGGTTCACAGAAGATAAACATTGACAAATGCCTGCAGTCAGTTCCTAATAATGCAATGTGTACAAAATGTCTTGAGTGTCACAAAGAGTCTGGTTAAATAATCAATGCAATTTCGCTCTGGGAGACCTATCCAGAGGGCGACACAGTAAATCTGATTCACAAAAATACAGGAAGTTGTATAGCAAGAGTACTCTGTTACATATTCTTACATGCCTTTGTGAATTGGCCCCAAAATGTCCAACTCTTTATTAGTAAAAGTGGAAAGAGGACACATAGACCAGATATCCCAATGCCAGGCACACACATACTGCATACACTGAATAAATGCATGCAAAGGAAAAGTCCACAAGCAAATGACCGAGACCACACCAGTTTTGTTTGGAGAACATTATGTTGCAGGTTTATTTGGTAATGTAATGGGCTAACTTGCAGGTGATCTAAGGGCAGCCAACTACAGTATGACCTAAGATGAGTGGCAGGACACTCTTAGGTAGCTGTTGTGCTTTAGAACTCCCAAATCAAATCATTTTAGATGAATGCCTGTCTGATTAGGCAATGAGTACCAGGAATGCACAAAATGTGATCATGAACCTATGGGGTTCACCCCACATCTAAAACTCATAGTCCAGGAAAATGAACTCAAGTTAAGAGGCAGAACATTGCCAATGAAGCCCCGTCTTTCTCAAGTTTGCAATTCCCCTTTGGAATAACAGGGCCCTGTTGCTTTCACCCAGGGGTCTTTCCATAAGGACACCTGGGGTCCTGCCATAGAGACTCCTTGGGTACTGGAATGAAGCTCCTTTTGGTCTCTTTCCTGTAGTTTCTTTCTGCACCAAAGTCCTTTGGATCGCGCTGTAACTCAGCCAAACCTCAAGCATGGCTACTGCTGGTACTGAGGTCCCAACTATTACCTGTTTTGCTAACTGACCTGCATTTGTTTCTTGTCGTTCCATTTACTAAGTGCCCTGGTTGTCACCACTAGTTTTGCTACAACAGTACTGCTGTTTGGCTGCAGCATGCAGCCATGCCCCACTGAACATTATATGAAAATTCAACTTTGGAATAAAAAGGTAGGGTGCTTTGTAACTATAAGCAGGAACATTATAAAAGATGTTTTATATGATCTGGCAAGGGAAAAACTGGCAATTTCGTTTTTCACCATTGCAGCACAATGACTCCTTTTGCTAACATGGGAATACTTTATTAACTATTGAAAAAAGGAGCTAAAATATCCTTCAAAATACCAAAATGATAGAATAAATCCAACAACTTGCCACTGCTAGTCTTATTATAAGAATCACAGAAAAGAAGTATAGAACTTTCTTTTCTGTAAGTCAAAATCCAGCCTTCTTGCAGACCTGCTCTGATTGGTCGACCTGTGCCAGTCTGAGCCAAGCTGTCTTAATGAGGTGTGAAGTGGCCTGACTAGAGACAAAGGATTTCCTGTGGGAGGAGAACTGCAATCTGCAGAGCAAAAGGCAGAATTGGGGTGGAGTAGCCAAACTGGTCTTTAAAGTGGGAATGGCATTTTAGGACAGCACAGGCTCACCGCCACATCCTGTACCCCCAGCCAGACAGGAGCAGCACTAATTAGATTAGCAGAGGGGCTAGAAGGGGTGTGTTAGGAAAACAGACACAGCAGTGGGTTGGCTTAGCCAGATCTAACCCTCCAGGAGAGAGTTTTTCCATTTTGTATTTCAGAAGAATTGTTCTTTCTGAGTCATAAATATGCAACACTTTAAGGGAAGTGGCCATACACCTGGGTGGCACCCTGCATCCCACTTGTCAGGGGTGCCCCCTGCTTGACGCCCACGAACACTGAATAAATATGGGAGACTTGCCAAGCAACTCAGATCCCTGTCTGCAATAATCAAGAGACGAAGGACTGCCCTGCTGGAACCCCTGGTCTGCACCCCAAGAGGACTGCACTCAAAAGGACTGCACCTGCTGCACACTTTAGGACTACAGCCCTACGGACTTTGTGTGGCTTAAAAAGGATTAAGGAGGGACTCCTAGAAAGCAACAGGTACAAAAGAGCTGCAAGAGTTCCCTGTCTAACACTACTGAAGAGAAAAGACTGCCCTGCTGGAACCTTGGCCTGCACTTAAAGGATTGCTCTCTGGATGACTGCACCTGATGCACACTTGGAACTACAGCCCTAATGACTTTGTCTTGCTTCAAATGTGGAACGAGTGGACTCCCTGACAGCAACATGTTAAAAGAGCTCCACCTGCATCATCTCCAACAAGAAGAACCCATCTGGAGTGCGTCCAGTGGACCTTTGAGGATTTGGACAGGTGCATTGTGGGAAATGTAGTCCCAACATCCCAAGGACCATCTCAGAGCTTCTAGACCCTTGTTTTGGTGTTTAGGACACTTGGAATCCCAAGAGGAACTCCAGGAAGAAGTTCCATAAGTTGACCAGGTGTATGGTGGGAGTTAATGTCCCAGACCCAAAAAGGCAAACCAGAGCATCTGAACCCTTGGCTTGTGCTGTAGACCACACTCCTGCATCAAAAAAACACTGCTGGAAGTAAGTGTAAAAGTGTTACATCATGGGTAGCCTGAACTCTGCACTTTGTCCTGGATCTGCGTGGCCTATTTAAACCCTTTGAGAGCTATTTGCTTCTAAGCGTTAGTTTTACTTGTAATCTTTAAAAAAATCATATCTCCGGTTCCCTCAATTTGGATTTTTGTTGTTTTGGTGTCATTTTAATCATAAAAATACTTCCTATTTTTATAAATTGGTGCTGGATTTTTATTGTGTGTTGTGTCTTACTTATTTAATGTATTGGTGTTTTAAAATGCCTTACACACCTGTCTCCACAGTTAAGCCTGCTTGCTCATTGTCAGCTACCAAGCGTTGAACAAGGGAATAATTTATTGAGACCTTGACTGGAACTTTAATTGTGATTGTGGACTTATTACTTGTTGGGATGGGTGAATACAATGTCAATGAATGTCATGATGTGTGCAGGCCCAACAACGACAATACCAGTAAATGCAATGTGAATGTATGCCATAACCTGTGCCCACATAATTTCGTCAATGCAATGTCAATGTATACCGTAACATGTGCCTGCACAGCAGCGCCGACATCAGCAATAATGATACCAATGTATGTAGTAATCCATACTTGTATGATTTTGTTATTTTTGCCAAAAAGACCAATGTCAATGTACATTCAGACCAAATCAAACATACCTTTTATAACACCAGCAAAAACAATGTCAATGTGCAAGATCACAACTGTATGCACAATGTTGGTAATGTCGATAAAAATGATACCCGTGGCTGCCATATTATACTTAGGAGTTCCAATGAATTCACATCATTGCTGTTGGATTCACCCAAGGTGACCTCCCCATCAACCCCAAGTCAGAGATACGTGGTAAGTAGGTCCTGTGACCCATGCCCACGCTTATTGAGTAACAAGTTACAGGTGGGGTCCCCCATAATTTACAGGCAAATATGCACCCAGGGAAAACCCTGTTCGATTCCACAGATAGATAGTTGCACCACAACAAGTCTGAGGTAATTGGCCCCATTAAAATCTGTTTGGTCAAAGGCTCACGTTCCACAGAAATTTCACAAAGCTAATTACCACATGTAGATAGGACATTCAACCAATCAGGACATGACATGCACACCACAAGTAATGATCACACGTAGCGATCACACGCTCCTCACACCGGACATCTGAGCACATACACACTGGCCCACAGTAGATCTCCCTCAGGTCAATAGCCATCTATGTCCTTTTCAGAATGGCACATGTGATTGATTTATAATTTAGATGCTCTTTTGGAATGTAGAGAACATTTTATTGTTCCTCAAGAACCGTATAAATTGATGGCCAAAACGTTGTACATCGAGAGATTTTGAGCAGACACATTCTGTCCAGGCTCTCCTGACCACAGCGTTTAATTAAACTAACTTGTTCCTGTTTTGCCAAACGCATCTTGTCTTTTCATTTGCTAAAAGTTAAATTCATATCTGAGCAACATACTAGTAGTAGTTACCTACTATTAAACCTCTTTCCAACACATAGCTACCAGGGAGTTGAGCTCATTTTAATTTCCTAACCTTAGTGGTGCACCCCGACAAGGATTGTAAATTATTGGACACCAAAACAACAAAACACCAACCAGTAGAACCAGAGATATGCAATTTCAAGATTTAAGGTGAGTATAGCACCTAAAAGCACAAAGTGCTGTGATTATCTGCTCACGCTGAACTAGGACAAAGTCACACATTCAGGCTAACCGCAATGGAGTGCGGGCCAGATACAGGGACCTGCTTAGTCCCACTGAGAATTATACCTTATTTCCTTGATGTGGGGCATTGCATCACACTCTGTTGGTTCTGATGAGGAGCTGTGAGGGATGTAATGCAAGGTCCTGCATATAGTTACATATTCATGCATCTATTCCGATGAGACCACTGATCAGGGACGGCAAGGTGCTGCGATGGGATGTACTGCATGTGCTGCATTGAGATGCGTCAAGATGTGTTGGTTCTGAGGGAACCCACAGTTGGGCCAAGAGGAGTACACTCTGATGTCAGCCAAGGGTCCCAGGACCTGGGGGGCACCTCCTGGGGATCAGGACTCTCTCCAGCAGAGGCCAGCAGCAGGACATAGGCCGGTCTACTTGAGTCTGGCTAGCTGGGCAGATGCAGGACAGGTCTCTGGAGCTTGTTATGTCCCTGTAGCTCAGAACAGGAGGTCAATCAGCTAGCTCTTTGAGTCACTCTGGTGGTTATGGGTTTAAGGAGCAGGTACTGTCTTCCTTTCTAAGGCAGCAGGGAAGTCGTCCTAGTACACCAGGGCAGCAGGGGAGCAGGGCAGTCCTTCCAGCAGCAGGACAGTCCTTCTTCTGAGTCTTCCACTGGTCCAGAGGTGATCTGAAGAGTGGGTCTAAGGGTCCAATGTTTATACCTGGTGCTAGCTTTGAAATGGGGGAAGCTTCTGGAGGCTTCTCTGCAATAGAGTTGTTTGGAATTTCCTGCCTCCCTGTCCTAGTCCAAGTCTGTCTGCATTCACAATAGGCTAGTGTGAAGTTATCTGAGGCAATTTCTTTGTAGTGTAAGTGTGACACATGACAGCGTCGTCTTTCCCATCAAATCAGGATGGCACATCCTACAGACAACCAGGTCCTCTATTGTTATACTGTCTGGGAGGAATACACAAAAGCCAACTGCCAACTATGCCTAGTTATGTGCCTCAGGATACAGGCACAAAATGGTTGGGACAAGAAAATGCCAACTTTGTCAAAGTGGCATTTTAGAATTGTGACTTAAAATCTGACTTTACCATTAAAGAGCGTTTTAAATTACGATTCCTCAAACACCAAACATGACATTTCCACCTGCTCCCAAACAAAAGTTATCATGTATTAAATGTGATAAGGTAACCCAGTGTAATCCCATGAGAGAGGTGTGTCTCACAGTAATGAAAAAAACATTTGTAAATCTTTCACTACCAGGGCATCTAAAACTAAAAAATGCATGTTTAACTTTTTAAATACACTACACCCTGCCCTAAGGGCTGTTTAGGGCCCAGCCTGGCGGTGACTTATATGTGATAAAAGGAAAGTTTAAGCCTGGTAAAAGGTTCAATTTTCCAGGTCAAAATGGCAGCTTAAAACTGAACTACCAGTCTGCAATGGCAGACCTGAGGCATGTTTAAAAGGGCTATTTAAGTGGGTGGCACAATAATTGCTGCAGTCCACTAGTAACATTTAATTTACAGGCCCCGGGTGCATATGGAACTTACAAGTAAATCAAGTGTGCCAATTGGGTGTAGAGCAGGTTCACCATGTTTAAAGTAGAGGGCTCGAGCAGCACTGGTTAGCAGTGGTAACGTGCACAGAGTCCTATAAGCCAAAAAAATGGGTTCAGAATGGAGTGTTGAAAGCAAAAGGTCTGGGGTGACCCTAAAGAGAGGGTCAGGTCCAACAACCACTATATATGAAGAAGGCATCCTCACATCCAGCAACATGAATAATCTCTCTAGAGATGCACTCTCACCACTTTCCAACATAATTAATGAAGATAGCCACACCCCTGCCTAACATAATCAATGAATCCTTCACGCAAGGTATTTTGTCAAACTCCTTTGAAACCCAACAGATATTCCACTACAGAAAAAAGCGATCTGAGGCAAAAATGATATTGCCAAACCCCAACCCACAGCAACCTTTCCTTCCTTTTCTAAGAAAGATGATCAAGAAAGTGTCTCTGATCCATCAGAATCACCACAAAAAGAGCCTGCAACTTTTTTATTATCAGCCTTAGTTCTAACACTCTTGCAGAACCAAACCAGCAAGTATCCAGGTTGTGGATATTCTCTACTCATCTTCGACCAAGGCAACCACTCCCTTCTCTCCTGATGGATCCCATGTTTCCATTGGATAAAATCAATCAAGAGCTTCTTAACATTCTATAATCATTGGCTATGTTGACACTTAGGGCCTGATTACAAGTGAGTGAGTTAATTCGGACCTATGTGTAAACCACTGTTTACTCATGGGTCAGAATTACAAGTTTGAAGGTATTTAACGCATCTGATAATGATTGAATGCCTTAAATACCTCAACCTTCGTTAAATGTCAACAGTTCAAACCTGCCAATATTTAACACAGGACAAGCATGTAAAACTCAAGATCTGGATGTTTGATTGAAGACCACCATGCAGCAGCCAACTTCTCCAGCCCCTTCAGACCCACACAGGTGATTTGTCTCGCTCTATAACTGTTTGATTGATTGAATGATTTACCATATCATGCAAATTTTGGTACGCTAAACACCAAAATCCTCATGTTATTCCTGAAAAAATCATAATAGGTCTATTTGTAGCACCCGATAAATAGCGTACCCCATGATATCCTTATTTTCAGATGCATTAAATAACACTTAGACTTGTATTCAGCCCCTATAAAGTGCTGTTTCCCAGCTCTGGACCAACATCTCCATTTCTGAATGGACTTACCCAGATCCCAGCAATTAAGATTGATGTATGCAGTACCTCGAGGATCCATACATACTCCAGTAGCATTCAGTCTATTTGTGGACCCAATAGGTATGCTCCTGGAGAACCACTATATCAAAATTTATCAGTATGATGATGCCACCCAACATTATTTGATTGACAATCAAGGACTTTCACATAATTTTATTGACAAAAATAGCAATCTAAAAAACATCATGGATATACATGTGGGAAAAAGTAAACTTTTTAAGGTGTCGCACAGACGTACTTGATATATTTCAACACAAAAATTACATGGAACACATACCAGTGAATGTTAAACAGTAGTTATCAGAAGTCCTGCAAACCAAATATTTTTCTACTTGAAGAAGAATAAAATCTTGTTTGCAAGTTTTTGATTTCCCATCTTATAAATCAACATATTATCTTATTGTGTGGGTTTAACGGAGGTGGTTTACTGTACCAGTGTGGATGCCTGCCCTCATGAACAGAGCAAGCACCAAAAACAGAAGAAGAGAGGGCAGAGAATCACAGGCACTTAGAACAGCAGAGTCCTGTAGTTCTGCGGCATGTCAGTGTGCTTAAGGTAGGTCTGTAAGTGAGTGGAGCATAAAGGCAGGCATTGATGTCAGACAGTTTACTGGCTGGGGGTGGCACAGGTTTGTAGGAACCAGGGGCAGCATTGCCTGCCAGTGCCAGTACAATGAGGGGAGCCAGGCAACTGTGCTTCAAAGCTAATTAAAAATTCCTTGCTTTTAAAGCGCTTCTGGTAAGTCACTGTCACTGTACAGCAAACTCAGGCTGCGCCGGGCGGCCAGCTTTGGCCTCGCATGGCAAAGCAGCATCAGGTGCTCTCAGTCCTGGTTCAGCCTTCTTACTAAGTGCCAGTAGAGCACTTTCAGAGCAACAGACAGGGCCACAAGCTAGGCAACTGTGCAGCAGATACATATAGGCAGTTCTTTTTGTATCAGGCCTGTTCATTTATTTATGTGCAGTCTCCCTCCCTCTTTGATGAAAGGGGCTCTTCAGACAGAGCCTACGATGGAAACAGGCCTTTCTGTTGTTCTTACAGGCTTTGAGCATACCCCAGAGCTTTATTCTGATTGCTTCTGCAGCACTGGCTTTTGCCCACTGGCTTGGCATGCTTGGGACATTCCTTACCAGATGCCATGAACCGAGAACAGTCAAAGAAAGCAAAACACCCCTGCCTTAAAATTTTAATTGGTGCCTCTTTTCTGGAGGGGCATCACATGGGGCCTTTACTCCAGGCGCCTTTCTTGATGGCCCTAGCTAGGTGCCTTGGAGCAACATAAGTGCAGAGTGAGGCAGATAAATTCAGACTGTTGAGATCAAAGTTGGAGTCTGCAGCTGTTGATGAGTGAATGACACGGTAACAGAACGACGTTACATGTTGCGTGGGATTTATCCCGTGAATTAGGAATATACTTTGGATTGTGAGTCAATATTGCAAAAGAACTTGAAGTATCTAACATTTGTAATTTTTAAGCCTTGAGAAAGACCCAGGCCTATTAGCCCTAGGGGGTGAAACACATGTTGGCTGTCCTTCAACTACACAGATTATTGGATTGTCACTCTGAAAAGTGGAAGAAAAAAAAAATTGGCGCAACATACATACGGACTGAAGCAAGTTTTATTAACAAAGGGAAGACACTCCTACGCTTCTTTGAACAAGACATATAATGGGGAAACCAAAGGTCTATACCCCGTTGGAGTGAACACCCGCCAATAAGAAGGGATTCCAAACGGCAGGCAGAGGGTGCAGTACTCTTTCTCGGTGTGTTTGGCTGATGAGTGAAGATGCCTTCTTGACTTCTTTTCCACATACGTGGACTGTGTGTTGCCTCTAGCTTGGTAGAGATATAAGGTAAATAATCAAAGTGATACAAAACGCTTTAAACATGCAGTTCTGTAAACCTGGCCTGTCCTAGTGGGATGGTGCTGGCAAGGGCTAAAAATAGTCTTTCTACCAGAATGCCATTTTAGAGAGTGGGTTTGTTCTAAAAAAGGATTTCATTATGTCTAGCATTTACATACTGTATATTCCTTTACATGTTTCTAGTAGAATTGTGACTTCTTGCTCTTCAAGTGAACATCTGTGTTATTCTTTGTTTATCAAGTAGGTCACTAATAATTATTCAGAGCATATGCCTTATTTATGACACTTTGGGGCATATTCACAAGGAGCTATCGCCGAATTAACGGCACTTTATCCCAGCCAAAGTCGTGATAAATTTACCTCCCCATTCACAAGCCGGTGTTAACAGCCCGCAGCACCAGTTTACCCGCGATAGCAGCCGCAAAAAACATCGCCACAGAGGACCCCCGCAAATATCGCTAATGAGATGCAGAGTAGGCGTTCCTGTGCCAAAAGCCGAGACAACAGCACACCTCAACATTCACAACGACCAGCCACATTGGCAATAAAAACACAAAACAGGTGATACGGCGCGTTAGCACCAGGAAATTTACACCTGCTCTGACCTGGTGTAAAGTCGGACGGCAGCCAGCACCACAAAAGGGAGCACAGCCCAGGGCCACATCCGAAGGGCAACAGATGCCATGGAGCCACCCATCATGCGGCCCGGACACCCAAGAGGGCCACAACACCCACCTCCACCACCCCAGGACCCCAACCCACACCCGGAACACCCCCTCCAGACCACCACAGACGCAGCGCAGACAAAGACAGCGGAACCCCAGGAAATGTACCAGCCGCACAGACCCAACATCTGACAATGTCACCGTCCACTACAGGCTGAAAGGGACAACCATCCTACGCATCCTGACCATCATCGCCTAACAGGCCTACGGCACCAACACAGCAGACAACCAACATCCCACCCCACACAAAGCTGATGGCTTCGCTGCACCTGTTGGCCCCTGGTACCCCCCAAACAACACCCGCCAGAGTCTGAGGAGTCACACAGCCAGCCACATCCAAGTCCCCCACACCTGTCCTGGACATCACCATCACCCTGGTACCCCAGTCCCCATACGTACAACACAATGCACAAGATCCGCTGGAGACCAAGCAAGGACCATACGCCATAGCAGGATGCACGCACGTGTTGGGGGCAATCCACAGCACACATGTACTACCTGTGCCCCCTGGTGACACAGCACACAATCAACTCAACAGGAAGCACACGTCTCACATCAATGTGCAGGCAACAACAGAACACAGTGGAACCCCCAACAATGTCGCCTTCAAATACACAGCCAGTGTGCATGATACCTTCATCCTCCGACAGTCCATCATCAACCAGCATTCCCAGGATGGCAAAAAGGGAAATGCACAACCCCTTGGCAAGTCCGAAATGACCACCTCACACACCTCAACTCCACAACCATGCAACTCACAACTCTGGCAATGCACACGCCACAAAATCACAACCAACATGCACAACAACATGACCATCCACCAGACACGACAGAACAACTCACAATGGTAACCTGGGCAAGCCCTGAACATGAGCCATCAACGGCATGGTACCTCAGCCACATAATAGCCGAATGTGGGTAGAGGTGGCAACCAGGCATGTGTGAAGGATGCAGTAGACATCACATAAAGAGAGGCGTCATCCCGCCCCAACCAATTGCACAGCTCAATAAGCGCCTTCGCCGCATGTTCTCTTGACTGCACATTAATCAATAGAATCCGTCTATTCCAACTCTTTAGCTCATATTCACGTCCTTTTAATATTTTTGCGCCCACACGTGGACTAGTATGCATTTTTCCAAGTTTCTGATGCTCAAAATGAGTCCATCCGGACCTCTATATATGAACACGACTGAAGCAGTGATTCATCAGAAGCAGTGTTTATTCATAAAAAACCCAATGCATTTCGGGCTGACATCGCCCTTCGTCAGGGGTCACTGTGAAACAATAGAACAATTTTCACATTTAGTTTCATTGTTAACGTTTTACATAATTCATCATCATATGCAAATAACAGTTTAATCACATTACCACTTCACATTATATGCTACTCAAATATTCCCTCAGTAAAGCACTGTGTTAGAGGATCTGCTTAATCTCCATCCTTAATTTGTCCTAGCGCGTATTGTTATTCATCTTTTACTCTGCACTGAGTGTTACTACTATAAGTGCACAAAACTATCTATGTTGTCCGCGTGCAACCACCTTTCTCCGTCTCATTACTCCTATTCCTTCACCCCTCTTCCTTGATTAACCAACCACGTATATTACCCACCGCCTCTTTGCACCAACACACTGCCGCCCTTCAACTGTCCCCATTGCCTAACTGCTGACATAGGTTGAAATCCTCAAATTCCTACGTTCCCACAACTCTCATTAAATCAACCGCTTAACTTCTGCCTTACAACTAGTGTCAAATAGCGTGTGGATTTCCATACCTGACACGAGCGTAAAAAATCAGACCGCCTCCGTTCCATTCCAGCGACGAATCATTCATCGCGAACCACACCCTCTTTTAACCTGAATTTTCCCGCCCGTTTTCCCTCATGGATTAACCCTTTGTAAGACCGCATTCCCAACATCGGAGTCGCTTTCACAGTAACTGCCCTCTTGCAAAACACTGCATTTCCCATAATGCTTTAGAATGAACAAATCGACGCTCGAACTCTTCCTCTATAGTGCAATACACAAGAACTTTTAGCAATTAGTAATTGTCATCATAAACGATTTGAAACGATGTTAACATCTTGCTGTTGTTAAAAATCTTGTAAAATCCAATCGAATGAAAATTTAGATGACTAATTGAAGCATTTCTTGAAGACAGGTGTGCATCCCATCCCTATTCATTTGATGTTTATACAGCCCGTAATTTGGGATAGCACCCGCTGATCAAACACAAGGAGAAACTAATTTGAAACAGAGAATTTTCTACGCGTCCACACGGTCGGCGAAAAATCATGGTTCATTCATGAAGCTATCGTTGAATTTTCATTCGATTGGATTTTACAAGATTTTTAACAACAGCAAGATGTTAACATCGTTTCAAATCGTTTATGATGACAATTACTAATTGCTAAAAGTTCTTGTGTATTGCACTATAGAGGAAGAGTTCGAGCGTCGATTTGTTCATTCTAAAGCATTATGGGAAATGCAGTGTTTTGCATGAGGGCAGTTACTGTGAAAGCGACTCCGATGTTGGGAACGCTGATCTTACAAAGGGTTAATCCATGAGGGAAAACGGCGGGAAAATTCAGGTTAAAAGAGGTGGGGTTAGAGATGAATGATTCGTAGCTGGAATGGAAAGGAGGAGGTCTGATTTTTAACGCTTCGTGGCAGATATGGAAATCCACACGCTATTTGACACTAGTTATAAGGCAGAAGTTAAGCGATTGATTTAATGAGAGTTGTGGGAACGTAGGAATTTGAGGATTTCAACCTATGTCAGCAGTTAGGCAATGGGGACAGTTGAAGGCGGCAGTGTGTTGAGTGCAAAGAGGCGGTGGTAATATACGTGGTTGGTTAATCAAGGAAGAGAGTGAAGGAATAGAGTAATGAGACGGAGAAAGGTGGTTGCACGCGGATAACATAGATAGTTTTGTGCACTTATAGTAGTAACACTCAGTGCAGAGTAAAAGATGAATAACAATACGCGCTAGACAAATTAAGGATGGAGATTAAGCAGATCCTCTAACACAGTGCTTACTGAGGGAATATTTGAGTAGCATATAATGTGAGTGGTAATGTGATTAAACTGTTATTTGCATATGATGATGAATTATGTAAAATGTTAACAATGAAACTAAATGTGAAAATTGTTCTATTGTTTCACAGTGACTGACGAAGAGCGATGTCAGCCCGAAATGCATTGGGTTTTTATGAATAAACACTGCTTCTGATGAATCACTGCTTCAGTCGTGTTCATATATAGAGATCCGGATGGACTCATTTTGAGCATCAGAAACTTGGAAAAATGCATACTAGTCCACGTGTGAAGCAAAATATTAGAAGGACGTGAATATGAGCTAAAGAGTTGGAATAGACGGATTCTATTGATTAATGTGCAGTCAAGAGAACATGCGGCGAAGGCGCTATTGAGCTGTGCATTGGTGAGGCGGATGACGCCCTCTATGTGATGTCTATGATGGGTGCCAACATGGGCTGGCACCATACCAGTTTGCACGCTATTGTTAGAAAATTTAGATGACTAATTGAAGCATTTCTTGAAGACAGGTGTGCATCCCATCCCTATTCATTTGAAGGATGCAGTAGAACCATGATCGGGAAAGCACACAATGCCAAGAGTGGCGGAGATGTGCTGGACAGACCGTAGTATGCAGAACACACCCATATCCATGGCGACATACACCTCTGGCGTATGGAGTGCAGTGGACAGTGGATGCAACCATACCACCCCAGCCAGTGGGGGAACTCGCAGAAATGTTGCCTGTGACGCCACCCCCTAAGCGTCACCGGAGTGGGATGGCCCGGCGTAGGCCATGCCAGCGTAGGGGTGTGAATAAAAAGCACGTAGGCCTGGGTGTGGTCCTCTCCCGGAAAGCCCCACGTCTCTGGCAGGGTGGCGCCTCCCACCCCGCCATGAGGCCGACGCCGTCCTCGTGAGCGTAGTTGGCTGTGATGCTGTGCGCCTGCCAGACCCCGGCACGCTGGACCACGAACCCATCAGGCCCGCCCCTGCGCAGCCAGGCCACACTGATCACCTGCCGACACCAGCGTGTGTCAAGCAGGGCCCACCACGTGCCGGCGCAAGCTCCAAGCCCGAGTCCCGCGACCTTGGCAGCCACCTCAGACCAGCACGGCCTCCACGACACAGGCCCACTTTATTCCCTTTTCGTTGACGTACTCCACTGCCGCCTTCGGCCTACTCTTCGGACCAGTAGGTCCCATATGTGAAACTGTGTCCTGAGTCATGAATGGCAGTGACCCCAAATCTCGGCCAGCGGCCACAGCACCAGACCCCCCCGATCAGTGAGGCATAGTTCCATATGGGCATCTTGCGACACGTGGTGCCACTAACCCTGTTCAACGCCAGCCTCTACACGTGGTGCCACTAACCCTGTTCAACGCCAGCCGGCTACATGTGGTGCCACTGAACCTGAACAATGGAAGGCCGGTGGGGCCATCCAACCTATGCCGGCGACACTAGGTGAATGGGCCGTGCTGACCGCTGCCTCAGGCCTACACCACGGTCAGGTAGGTCACACATTTGGAACTGAGTCTTGATTACACCATGGCAGTGAACATCATTTAAGGCAGAGAACAATTCACTATACTCCCTTCGATGTGGTGCCAACAAGTCTGTGCATGGCATCACAACCACACGTGTCTGTGGGCCTATGCGGACCACTGCCCTGGGCCTACGCTGCGCACGAGTGGGATCACAGATTTGGACTGAACACCGGTAATTCAAAAGGCAGAATACATATCATCACACGCACGGAGAGGCGTAAGATGATGACGCATTGCAGTCCGGAGGGAACAGGATCATCGTTACGGAGGTGTTTGAACACTTCCCACAACTGCCACTGTGTCACTAACTCTGTGCCTCGCGAGCCAACGACACGTGGCTGTGGGCCACTGCTGACCGCTGCCTCCGGCCTACACTGCGGTCCAGTAGGTCACAGAGTCTTGATTTGGCAATGTTGGAGTTCACATCTGTGTACCGGCATCATCGCAGACTGCATCCCCTCTCAGCACCTGTTCCACTAAGTGTGTTCCCCGACATTCATGGACACTCACTGGTCGTACATTGGTGGCGTTTGAGTCTATGGACTAGGGCTTAGTTTTCATCCTCATGTAGCTGATACCGAATTGTTGGTGAAAATGAGGGTTGCGCTTTCCACTCCTCCATTTGCTGCTTCCAGATAACATCAGACCTTCCGCATCATGCCCTGGAGGACACCTTCCACTGTCCCCCGCAACACTCCGCAACATACACCTCGGACATTGATGGGGACCCGCTCAGGTCGCATGGCCCATCTGACTGCACCGCAAGTCACCGTCCCGTGGCTGGGTGCCTGTGCCGGCCGCAGTGCATCCGGGGCCACTAACTCTGTGCTGCTCAGGCCTGGGACCCCTTCTTCTGAGACATTGAATGGCCTCTGTAGCGATGGTCTCTGGGTCATCAACGCCATGTGTCTGTGGCTCTGCGCTGTCCGCATCCTCCGGCCTCAACTGCGGGCCACCAGGGCCCACACATAGCATTGAGTCTTGACCGGCCTGGACTTCGCATCAACGCAGGAGGCACACGCCACCACCGCAAGGACCACCTCCAACCGCCATCTGCCAGAGTCGAAATGGTGGTCCTGACAGACCTACGGAGTTGCTCAGACCTGTCGTGGATGCCATCATCAGCCTGATACCCTGCTCAGCACTCCAGGTGCCAGTGACTCAGTGCACCGCAAGCCATTGTCCGTTACTGATTGAGTTTTGTGCTGTTGTGAGGTTGCGCAGCAATGTCACCTCATGCAGTGGGGTAGACCTGGGACTATGATGAGGAAGATGTGTCATGTGTGCGGACGGGAGAAGGCACAGAAAATGGGATGGCAGGAGGCAACAGCCCCAAGGCAGGAATGCAGACTGGTGGTGGTAGTCAAGCTACACACCCGGATCTATTACTGGGTATTGCGCTGTGGACTGCGGATGCAACTGTCACCTCAGGCAGTGTGGGAGACCTGGGACGTTGATGAGGAAGTTGATGCAGGTGTAACACACCCACTGCATCTGCATCAGGACTAACCCGAAGGGACACAATCCTAGCAATTTCCTCACATGAGCGCGCTCTTCTCTAGTGCCCCTACCTCAGTGCACTGCAACTCACGGAACCTCCTGACTGAATATTGGGTGACCTCTGTCCTTACTCCGGATCCCTCCATGTTGCTCTGCAGTTGACTCTGTTATGCTGGTGTTTTCTGTTTCCATTACACTGGTGTCCACCGTTCAGGTTGTTGCCAGCACCAAGCACTTCGTTCGGGCTGGCTTATACTCACCCCACACACATCCATCACAGGCGTCACTGTACATGTGGCCCTGCCAATAAAGGGGACGGGCGCACGTGCCCGTAGCCAGTTCAACATGATGTGTGCATGTGTCCCTGTGGTCTTGTTGTATGCATGGGGGCCCTGGGCCCTACGACATTACATTGTGCTGTGTACAGCGGACGCAGACATGTCACCGCAGGCAGTGGGCTAGAACCTGGACATGTAGCTTTGTTGCCACCCACTCAATTTGTAAGGGAGTGGACTGTACCGTCGTACGCAGTGTGGGAGACCTGGGACGTTGATGAGGAAGTTGATGCAGGTGTAACACACCCCACTGCATCTGCATCAGGACTAACCCGAAGGGACACAATCCTAGCAATTTCCTCACATGAGCGCGCTCTTCTCTAGTGCCCCTACCTCAGTGCACTGCAACTCACGGAACCTCCTGACTGAATATTGGGTGACCTCTGTCCTTACTCCGGATCCCTCCATGTTGCTCTGCAGTTGACTCTGTTATGCTGGTGTTTTCTGTTTCCATTACACTGGTGTCCACCGTTCAGGTTGTTGCCAGCACCAAGCACTTCGTTCGGGCTGGCTTATACTCACCCCACACACATCCATCACAGGCGTCACTGTACATGTGGCCCTGCCAATAAAGGGGACGGGCGCACGTGCCCGTAGCCAGTTCAACATGATGTGTGCATGTGTCCCTGTGGTCTTGTTGTATGCATGGGGGCCCTGGGCCCTACGACATTACATTGTGCTGTGTACAGCGGACGCAGACATGTCACCGCAGGCAGTGGGCTAGAACCTGGACATGTAGCTTTGTTGCCACCCACTCAATTTGTAAGGGGAGTGGACTGTACCGTCGTACGCAGTGTGGGAGACCTGGGACGTTGATGAGGAAGTTGATGCAGGTGTAACACACCCCACTGCATCTGCATCAGGACTAACCCGAAGGGACACAATCCTAGCAATTTCCTCACATGAGCGCGCTCTTCTCTAGTGCCCCTACCTCAGTGCACTGCAACTCACGGAACCTCCTGACTGAATATTGGGTGACCTCTGTCCTTACTCCGGATCCCTCCATGTTGCTCTGCAGTTGACTCTGTTATGCTGGTGTTTTCTGTTTCCATTACACTGGTGTCCACCGTTCAGGTTGTTGCCAGCACCAAGCACTTCGTTCGGGCTGGCTTATACTCACCCCACACACATCCATCACAGGCGTCACTGTACATGTGGCCCTGCCAATAAAGGGGACGGGCGCACGTGCCCGTAGCCAGTTCAACATGATGTGTGCATGTGTCCCTGTGGTCTTGTTGTATGCATGGGGGCCCTGGGCCCTACGACATTACATTGTGCTGTGTACAGCGGACGCAGACATGTCACCGCAGGCAGTGGGCTAGAACCTGGACATGTAGCTTTGTTGCCACCCACTCAATTTGTAAGGGGAGTGGACTGTACCGTCGTACGCAGAGCCAACGTGGGTGTGTGACTGATATGTGCGTGCCCCTGGGCGTGGTTCTGTACTGGGTATGTGCATCTGCATGTGTCTCTATGGCAGTGTGGGTCTCCTTTGTGGGGTGTAGGTGGTCCCTGAAGGGTATTGGAGACCCACGTATGTGTTCTAGTTCACATTCCATGGGTTGGGCAACACCCGCACCTGTTGGGCCACCTCCTTTTGGCGTTCTGACACCTGGCATTGGGCTGCCATGTGTGGGTCGGTGAAGTGTTGTGAGCCAGCCGTGATTGCGGGTGCTTCATGCTGTGTGGTCTGTTGCAGGAGCTGGGTTCTCCTCTGAGTAGCTTGTCTGCCCTGGTCCTGGTGGTGGGTTGTGTGGGATGTCCATGGGCTGTTGTAGGGCGTCGGTGTCGAAGGTGTGGTGTTCGTCTCGGGCATTCACTGATGGGTTGTCTGTTCTGACCTGCTGGAGGTGTTGTTTGTCCCGCTGCATTGTGAAGGGGAGGTGCATGTTGGCATTGTGTTGGCACCTTGTTCTTGTCGACATGCAGACTGTGTGACAATGTACATTGTGACTGTTTGGGCGGTGGTGGCTATTTGAGTTGGGACAGTGTACATTTGGCCTACATGGCTGATGTGGGGTTGTACCCGTAGATATGCATCTCACAGTTCCCTGCTCTGTCCAATGTGATTGTTCTGTTTCTGCACCTGGGCGGACCCAGTTGTGTCCCCTGTTCTGCAGTGTGGGTGTTGTACTTTGTGCCACATTGTCATGGTAAGTGCTGTGATTGCTATGTATGGGCCCGATTCACAGAACTAACTTACGTCAAAAACGTAAAGTTAGTACTTTTTGGTATTCACAGAATACACTTACTCATTTTGGTATTCACAGAAGGCACTTACTCATTTCGGTATTCACAGAAGTTAGGAGTCCTAACTTTAGGACTCCTAAATGCCTTCTGTGAATACCGAAAGTCTTAAAGTTAGGATTTTCTCAGTTTAGGAGTAGTAAAGTTAAGGAGTCCTAACTTTACTACTCTAAACTGAGAAAATCCTAACTTTAAGACTTTCGGTATTCACAGAAGGCATTTAGGAGTCCTAAAGTTAGGAGTCCTAACTTTACTACTCCTAAACTGAGAAAAATCCTAACTTTAAGACTTTCGGTATTCACAGAAGGCATTTAGGAGTCCTAAAGTTAGGACTACTAACTTCTGTGAATACCGAAATGAGTAAGTGCCTTCTGTGAATAACAAAATGAGTAAGTGTATTCTGTGAATACTAAAAAGTACTAACTTTACGTTTTTGACGTAAGTTAGGTCTGTGAATCGGGCCCCATGTATGCTGCAGTGTGCCAGGGGGATGGGGGACATGTCCCTGGGTAATTGTGGGTGTGCAGTGTGCTACACCTCGTTGTGCATGTGTGCCATTGTGCCCATCACCCCCGTCCCCCCAGTCCCTGTTGGATCCTCACCCTGTTGTTGTTGTGTCGGGTCCTGTCGAGCTGTGTCCTTACTCCCACCTCCTTGCACCATCTCCACGCTGATGACTGTGGCCTGGGTTTCCTCCAGCTCCTCCTGTGGCGCAGGACTGCCACCTCCTATCGCCGTTGCTGCCTTCCTGTTGGCAGCGGGTTCTTACCTGGTTTAGGTTGTCACGTCCTGCCGGCGCCTCTTGGCCTCCTGGATTGGCCTCCTCGGCACTCCGACTGCATTCCAGGTGGTCTGCTTGTGGGTCAGGTGCTGGTAGTGTTCTGTCACCTCCGTGACGCTGGTCTTGGTTTTCTGCGGTCTGCACCCCGTCTTCCTCTCCCTTTTCTCCTTGGCCTTCCCCGACCCCGTTGTTCCTTGCTGGTGGTCTGTGGGGGTTGTGGGGTTCGTGTTGACCTCAGCGCTGGCTCAGGGTGCATCCATGTTGCTACGTGCTTTGGCTTGTTTCTGGTGTGTTGTTTCTGTGGTTTTTATGGTGCATTTTCCCGCCAGACGCATGGGATTTGCAGGCCTGTGGCTGCTTATCGTTACTTTTTGTACCGCGATTGGCCTCATCGCATGATTTCTCGCGTTTGCGTTTCGCATTTTTTCGGCATGGCATTGATTTTCACGCTGACATTTGACGCGTTATCTGGTGACTATCGCATGCTACCGCCTTGTTGTGAATTCCACGTTGACACGGGGTTATTTTCCCGCGATAGGCTGCGATATTGAAAGTTGCGTTACGCTACTCTTGCGGTAGTTATCACACGTTCTTGTGAATATACCCCTTTGAGTAGCTCGTTTGAGCTGAGCAAAGCACTTGGGTTTATGTGTCATTGTTAATTACTGTGTTACCCTTTTTTACTATACTGCTTGTCATCCGCACCCAGGTATCCCCTGGTATTCCCACTTATGTTCACCTGTACACCTTTCATCCCTGTTCACTGCCTTGTATAACCGCATGTACCCATTTTTGCTTCTCACGCTGTCTTTTGCAGTATTCTTCTAAAGTGCTCTCCACTACCCCTCAATTGCAACTTAGATGTATACTCTTGCAATCTCTTACAAAGCAAAGAGCTTGTAGTTTCTTCAGGGTCTGAACCAATCTGTTCCAAAACAGCAAAATGTCCAAGTAATGATTCTCTCTGTGTGAGGCTCATAGGCGAACCCTTAATGGCCAGGGCACAGCGCAAGCCCAATATCATATTTCAGCATGTCCTGGTGTTTTACCCCAGGGCACTTTGCATGGAGGTATTTTTCTGTCCGTATTTATGTATGGTGTTAAAATTAAAACTAAAAATCCCAGAATGCAATGTACTGTAGGCTAAAAGGTCAAAACTGAGTGAAGAGTTAGCCACTTGGCCCCTTCAAATGTAGCATAAATCACTTCCTGTTTTCATGATTGAAATCTTTTTTTTGTGTTCTCTAAAATAATGCTTGTATACGGCTCGCTGGTGCTACCATGGCTGGGTAATTGTGGACCACAGCATGGTCATCATTTCCACTGCTTTAAAAATTATGACATTTCAATATATAACAAAATGTGTTAGAAAATGCACAATTTTTACCATTTTTCTCAAACATTTATTGAAAGAGAACACCTCCAAGACTTACCTTTTAGTCGTCGTGCTTGCTCACTATGCTTGCTCACTGCGCCCAGTATGGGGGCGGGTCTGACTACATTTTCCAGGGCTGCTTTTGGTTCCCACCCCGGCCCTGGCACTGCCCCACTCAAATTTAGCAGTCTTGGTGAAAAACCTTGGGGCATATTTATGAGAGGCTTGCATCACGTTTGCACCAGGAAATGTGGTACATGCTTGACACAAGCCTCTAAGTCAGATTTTTGCAGCCACGCAAAACCACTTTGCGTGACTCAGAGTGGCTCCAAAAATCTGGAGTAGCGCAACACAGCACAAATCACTGTGTTGCATTACTCTGCCCTGGGAAGGAATTCCATGGGTGTTGTGTGGGTGTTCCCATGCAACTCCATGATTTTTTACTCATTCACAGATTTATAAGAACTTGTAAACCTGGGAACGCCCAGAAATCTTACACCTTCCCAGGGTAGGTGAGGAGAAATATCTTTAGTTCTTTTCTTTTCGTTTCTTCCTCTTTCTATGTGTGCTGCATTCTGCAGTACATATAGAAGAGGAATATGCCTCCCAGGATTGTTTTTGTGCAGAAAGGTACCCCTTCCTGCACAAAAACAATCCAGTATGCAACACAGGCATGGTGCAGGGTGCTTGTATTGGAGATAGGCATCCAAAAGGGTGCAAGTGCAGGGGAAAGGACAGAAATGCACCGTATTGCCTTAAATATGGCACATTCCTGCCCTTTTGATTGTCATGCAGTGCAGCAAGGTGACTTGTTGCGCTAGAGTGCGTGACTTTCTCATAAATAAGCCCCCTGGAGACTTGAAAGCAGGGAAGAAGACTGGGCTTCTGATAATGTGAACCATCAGAGTCACAAAGACAATTTGCAGGTTTGTTTTGCACTTTCTGCCAGCACTATAGGGACCTCATGGCTGCATATTAGTGTCTGTCCCTCCCATCCTCAAAAACACCAATTCACTTTGACCCATCATCAGAAAAAGCAAGACTTCACCTAGATGTAAACTGTCAAGTTAGACATCTAATGAGAATATTAAAAAGGGGTTTAGAGAAAGTCTTCTCCCGCGCGTGGTTACAAAACTCTGCGTGAGAATGTGTGTGATGTCCTTGTAAACGTACATTTTCTTTTAGAGAAAGAGAAAAAAAACTCTGAAAGTTACAGAATCAGGTTGATTTTTCACACCTAAATTATATTTATTACAAATAAAAAGGAGAACAATTCTCAGATTTATTTGATCGGGCTTCTGTAAGCAATGGTTTCCAAACACACTGTCAATGTATTTAATAATTAAATATATTGTCTGCCAAAGAATATACGTCTTGCATATGCACAAAAATTATGTGCTCAAATATTGTAGCCCATTTTTCCTCTGAGGTTTATTTTACATGAGAAAATGTAATGGAAAACATTAGCAAATATGCTTCAAAAAGTATGGTACAGCTTTTAAAATGCTATTCCCAATTATAGATAATATAGCAGCAGTAGGTAAGTGATAAAATGGTTTACTCAGTAATCGGTATAAACAACAAGCCGTCCTCACAATACTGTTCAAACTATGCCTATGATTTGTGAGTTTGCTGCTTCATAACAATTTGTTCCATAGCACATTATCATTAAATGGCATTTATTCACAATCTCACTTCCTGCACGGTGCTCATTAAACATTAATGAAGCTCGGTCTGCAAAAATCACTGGCAAATGTGCTTATATTTCAAAAGGCACTAAAAGCAATTTTCTCTGCACAGTATTCCTAAGAAGTGAGACATGAGAGTTATTGGATTCCCCAAAAAAATGGCACAGCGGATACATAGCAAAAGCACATTTATTTTAGCAACTCAAACAAATAGAACGTGGGTGTTCATTTTGAGAACTGAAGTGGAAAATGTCTTAAAATTAAATAGGCGCAGTGCAGCATGATTATCATTTCAAGGTAACAAAATGATGCATCTGTCTTTGAGAGGAAGTGATTACTGAGCAACAGGAAGGTATCTGATTAACATTGATCAAACCTGAGTTTTCACACACCATAATCTCGTTATGTTTTGTGCATCACATCAATGAATACAGATACCAAGTTTTATTTCTAAAATATAAAAGTACATTCTGTTTTACAGTCAATATTGAGCCCCATCCTTCTCAACTTCAGGCATACCCTGGCACTCAGGTGCTTTTGGGACAGGGGCTCCCCAGAGTGATGGATGTCTGCACTTCATACCTCACTAACCGTTGTGGACTCCCAGCCTCAGGGAGAGCCAGCAAACATATATCAACACATGGAGAATACATTTACTATTGGGATTTTTCAGCACAGGGAGATTAAGTGATTTGCCCAGAATCACAGGATGCTGCGCGTCGTTGCCGAGACTCGAAACCAGTTCCCCAAATTTGAGGTTGACCTCCCTAGCCGTTAGGCCACATCCTCTCCCCTTTCTTTAAAAAAAGAACATTTTAGATTTTGAATGCCTATATTGATTACAAAACACATGACACCAAATGCTAAATCAAGATTGAGCCTCGGTGACGATCACGAAAATATGTGTTATTATTTTTATGTAAAAATGGCAGCATTTCACCTTACACAATTTGGCACAACGTTTGCTACAGATAGTGTAAACATTGCATAAAATATCTTAAAAGATACTAGCAGGAAACTGGGTTGTGGACTGCATCTGTAACCAGTGGTGGCTGCCTCTGTACGGAGATGGGGGGACAGGAGAGGGGGAGGCATTATCTAAAAATAAAAAATTGACTTACCTTCTTCGCCGCCGCTTCTCTCTCCCGTAGTCCTGCAGAGCACTAGAAGCACCCAGACTCCCGGACTCTACCAGGCAATCACGACGCTGCAGGAGCAGCATCGTAATGGGTCCGAGCGGCCGAAACGGGTGCTCAGACAGTAACTGGGAGGCTGGGCACCACAGCCCAGTGGAGAAAATGCCATGTGTGCATTACTCTTTGGACGGCCCAAGAGGGCTGACCGAGCCGTCATGCACACTTCTGCTCCCTCTGACGTGGGGGAGCCAGCCCCGCCCTGCCGGCCTGGCTGGAGTCGGAGTTCCGCTAAGAAAAATAAAATGATAATAACTTCTTGTTTTTATCATTTTCTTTTTCTTTTGCACTGCTCAAAGAGCAGGTGGGTGATGCTCCTCCGCCTTAGCGGAGGAGCCGCCACTGTCCGTAACATGACCTGATGTATGACGTAATGCTGATTATGCACATCCTTTCAACAAATAAAAAGGGACATAGTGCAAAGACTTATAGAGTCATGCAAGCCGTGTTATACCCCAGAAATGTCCTACTCATGCCCCTCAGAGATGTCTGCTTGAGTTGTTTCCAGCCCACAACATTATTGGTTACCAATGACATAAGGAATGGATATGAGATGTGATTGCGGTTCAAAAGGATTCTGTTAAGTGATACCCATCTCTTCCAGGTGCCACTTGGCATAATCAACCACAGAGGAGATTACTGGGCAGAGAGTGAGCACCCTACAACTGAGCAAAACTGCAAGTGAACACACACAACTTTTAGGTCAGGCACTCCTCTTGTCACAACAGTGAAGTGAGGGTTGTTGATCAAAAAAGTGGATTACCTTCAAAAAGCAAACTACAGATTACATTTCAGAGAGAAAATAGGCTATCTGAAATCAGTTAGGAACAGAGAGACATTTGCATGGGAGTCCAGTTGTGCATTGTGGTTGTTATGACAAAAAATTAAGAAGCAGGATCTCTGGCTATCAAGACACTCAGACACAAGGTACCTGCCTTCCACTCACCCTGATACAAGGAAGGTCTTGGGCATTTCAAAGAACTAAATATACAGAGTAAAAATGAAATGCAATTCAAAGATGCCCAATAGTTGAAATAGAGACCAAAACAGATATTTAGAAAGTGGCAGATGGTCCTTGTGTCTGCCATTAGCAGAAGGCAGGGCTATTTAGAGATCCACCTTATTTATGTCTCCACGCCTGCCTGGTGTGGATTTATTTGCTGTGAATGAAAGTTGACACTTTTCTCTTTCAGGCACTGCAGCCTTGCGCAGCAGACAACATGCTTAAAGCACCTAGCTCTAGGGTGTTGTCTTGCAGTAAAGAAACCCATTATCTCAAAACATTTTGGCCCTGATTCTATATTTGTCTAAATCCAAGGGGTTTTATCACACAAGATAAATAGCAATAGCCTGGGGTAGACTATCTAACGGGTGCCATAAATAGCATCTATTTCTGTTTTTTTGGAATTACATGCAGATTTTGTTGATGTCAAAGACCACCTAACTTAAAATTCCCATTGCCTGCACAAAAATTGGTTTACACAGGAGGTCAGAAACGTCTGACCAACTTGCAATCAAGGCCAATATAGTAGGACAATCAGCTAGTCTGCTGAGCGTTCTCAGTTTGCTGTAAAACAGATTCAGCCCTCAGCTTGGTGGATATTGGATCTTTCCGGAAGGACTCCCTTAAATTCTATAATTGTAGACTCCACAGGAGCTGGGTCCACAGGGTCAGACGGTCCAGCTCCTCTAATCTCTCCTCTGCAAATGAGTCTCTAGGCTTGCCTCTGATACAGTTGTCCCATCATACATGATCAGAGCTTCTGAGCTTTGTTCCACACAAGAGCAAAGGGATGGTACTGTGCAGAAGGAGTATGGTTGACAGATGGTGTCTGTGAGCAGCCCTATTATTGCTCCTAGCCCAGTCCACCACAGCATCCCTTTAATCCATGTAACAATTCAGAATATCCGCAAGTACTTTTTTCTAAGAATACATTCTTATCTATCTTTTGATTTTTCTGAAGTGTAAAGTCTTCTAGAGAGGCAACCTCTGTGGTGCTATATCCAAAACATAACGGAGCAGATACCTTGGTTACTAGGTCTCCACTGCTGTAACCTGCTATCCACATCAACCTCCTTTCAATTTGTTAACTGCCACACTAATGTCCAGCTCTGCTTTACTACACCGGTAGGTTTGCACTACATTGAGTCCTTATACCTATGCAAATACTTGCATACATACACACAAGCATACAATTTAATGCCCATTGTAGCACTTTCTGTTTGTTTCCATGACTGTTTATGGTATCTCGATGTACTTGTCACCTTGCATTTCAGACTTTCTTTCGCACTGATCAGAGGCACAACTCTGTGTTCAGCAGTAACTTGACTGCTGTACACATTCTTTCATACATCTTTCACAAAGGCGGTAGATAATGCTGGAGCATTCAACACACATAAAGTAATGGGAAGAGTGCTTGCATTTTGTCTAACCACTGACAATTGTTGCGGTAGTATTTAAACCCATTGTTCTTTTGCCCACCATGCGTCTTCAGCTTGGGCCCAGCTATATGCAAATCAATTTTAACCCTGCTCCAATAGGACTGCCAGGTGTCATGATCCACACACCTATGACCTCATTTCTTTAACATCTTGTTGACTGTCATCACCCAAGCACTGAACTCAAGTACCTGTCCTGCGGGACTCCAAAGACCATTCTGGGGAACACTGGAACATTGGACAGTATCCTTCATTTAGCCTACAGATCTCAGACCCCCAAGCACTGCTAATGCACCATAGTATCATCCACAAAAGGATCTCAGCCCCCCAGCACTGCTTAGTATGACAATGTATAACCAATACATGACATGGTGCACCATTGTATTGCCACATGGCTGCTGCGCAGCACCATTGTATTTGTTTGGGCTCAAAGGTCAGCACCCATTGTATCCTTTCATTGTAACCATTGAGAGTTTCCATGATCTTGCAAGATCTCGGCAAGTCTCAATGGCTATCTTGGGAATTGCTACTACTTAAACCACATCCAAGTAACCAATCCCGGCTTTTCAACTAGGATTCTGACCTAAACACAGCTCCTCGCCTGCCGCAGGCTTACCTGGAAATCATCAGTTGCCAGATTATGCTCCGAAATCCTGACTGCTACCATCGGGAACTCATCCTTGCTGGCGCCATCGGAAACTATGTGGGCCCACAGTCCAACGACATAATAGAAAACAATGACAGTAAAGACAATTAAAGGTATCACACTAACCATAGACACCAAATCCAGTTGGTGCACACCATACAAAAAGGTATTTCGCGAACAGTGTACACAAACCTTAATTGAAAGTGTGAAGGAATATTTTGCTGAAAATCTGAGATTAATATTTGAAACCTCAAAGGTACGCAAGTTATGAATGTATACATTTGTTTGATCATTGTTCATTGAATGTGTGCAAGAGGTACAAATGTACAGAATCTCATGGGTGACAACACAACACAGAAGTGCAACCTGCTGCAGACTGTGCATAACAAGTCTACAAGAGTGATAACCAAAACATGGCTGTACATTGGTGCCAAGAGCAAGAAAGGCAACTCGCAGGTACATAAGGGAACAAAGGTGGGGAAGTTGCTCAATTGAAAGGAAAGATCAGAGTGGTAGGAACGAGTGACTAACTGACTTGCACCCTTTTTTTAAGGTTCAACAGCTCCAAGATATGCTCCAAGCACCAACCATCAACAAGGCCCCCTTCCTTAATTCCCATCCATATTTCCAGGTGTAAATTTACTGCCATGAGTAGGAACAATAGAGAGTGAGGAGTTAGGTCCATAAAGTCTCGGCGAGATTGCGTCTCAAACCACAAGGCGAGTGGGTGTGCGTCGTCTGCTCTGACATCAGGTCAGGTCCTCACTGAATCTGAATACAAGCAACCCAAGACCAGTTTTGCCCTAATTGGGGCTCATTCCAGTGGCACAGCCCGAGAACCACATCTGGGAATACTCTTGCCACTTAGGGAGGTACATCAAACACACAAAAGGGGATGGGAGGAATGCTTGTAATTTGTCTAACTACTTACAAGTGCTCGGGATAGCATTACAACTCATCGTTCTTTTGCCCGCCATACCAATTTGAACCCAGTCATATGCAAATCAGTTTTGACCGTGCTCCAATAGGAAATGTCCAGCCCAAACTGCCAGTCCAGGCCCTCCCTGAACTGGAACACAAGCAAGCCAAGATCGGGTTCACCCTGATTGGGGCTCTTCTGTCAGATGTAGCTTGGTTCCAGTTGTACAGTGAGCATGGGCCCCACATCTTCGCACCCACCTCACTCCCCCATGTACGTCACACATTCAACACACTTAACACACACAACCACACACACCTGACCCGCACTATACCACACCACTCCTTGTGTTGCATACTCGCTCTCTCACTAAACACTCCACTGAAATTTGAGATCTGCTACCTGACCACTCACCGGGGCTGCTCTTCCTGACCAAAACCTGGCTGACTCCCTCATTGGCCTCGTCATTGTCTTGGCAATACTCCCCAGACACAAAATAGCAATACAGGAAAGGGAAAACAGACCGGGAGGCAAAATCTTTATCATCTTCAACGAATACATCAAATTCTTCACTACCTAAAAAAGCACCTTTGGCAACATGGAATACTTGACCTTCAAACTCTTCATCACTGGCACCCTCTTCTACCTCCCTCCTGGACCATGCACAATCTTAGGCAGCAGCATCACAGGCTTCATTACCCCCTTGATCCTCAACTCCAGCACCTTTATCCTCCTCGGTGACCTCATCTACCACCTGTAGGACCTCACCAATCCCAACACGACCAACCTCCTCAAGGACCAATCTAACCAGGTATTTGGAATGTAAGGCCCCACACACGCTGCAGGACAGCCACTGAACCCCGTATTCATCAACTTCTGGAACATCATAGTAGATAATCTGACACTGATCCCCTGGTCTGACTACACCCTCATAAATTTCAACATGCCCATCCCACACCACTGTAGAAACACAATCACCAAATCTGCACTACAGGTTTTGCACAACATCTCAGAAGTGTCCTGGTCTTCCACACTCCTACACCACTGGCCTTGACACAACAACGACCTCCCCAAATCTATCTCTAACTTCAATGCATAGATAACCACATGTGTAGAGACCCTGGCCACTCTCAAAGCCACCAAAGCCACAGGAACCAGACCACAAGCAAGCTGGTACTTGAATGCAGATACAGACAAAGTCAACACCAACAAGAGCCACTACAAATCCGTCCACAGATGCTACCACCACCAAATTAGAGCCAGCAATTGCTTTGTGCACACTGACTACATTGAAAGCCGCACCAACGGTGCCAAGGAAATCTTTGCCATAGTGAAAGACTTCATATCTCCAGCAGCAAGTTCCACCAGCTTAACCGCTTCTCAGGACCTCAACACCTAGCTGTTCCCTATTCTACAGCACCAGGATCATCAGCATCTATGAAAACATTGAACCTGAAATGGGTCTTTCACCCTCACAGCCCTCCTGCCCATTTTTAACAACACCCAGAGGACCACTCTGGCCACATGGCTCACCATTACCACCCATTAAACTATCAATGACTACCACTCCGGAGCACACTCGGACCCCTGCCCTCACCACATCTTCATCAAAGGACTGAACCCAATTAGTGCAGTCCTCACCCCAAACCTGAATTACTTAAATGTCACAGCAACCTAACTGGGAGCCTGGAAATATGCCACAGTGCTCTCCCTCCTCAAGAAAGCCTTATCAGACCCAAAGATGGTAGCCAACTACCAACCTATCTCCCTGCTACCCCACCTGGCAAACGTCATTGAAACGATGATAGACAAATACCTAGCCACCTACATCACTGACAAGCACCTCCTTGACATCACTTAAGCTGGATTCAGGCCCAATATCAGTACAGAGACCACCCTTATCACCACCAAGGACGACATCCGGATGATCATGAACAGAGGTGACACTGTGGCCCTCATCCTACTGGATCTTTCCGAAGCCTTCGACACCATCTCCTACCCCATCCTTATCCAATGACAGCACAAAGCAAACATCTAAGGTCCCCCACTTCACTGGATTTACTCCTTGCTGACAGGCCATACCAAGTTGGTCAACCTGGCCCCCTTCCCATTGGATGCTGTCAACCTCCTCCACGGATCCTCTGGCAGCCCCACTCTGTTCAACACCTGCATGACCCCACTCACCAGCATCATCTGCCCACATGCAATAAACATCATATCAGACTCTGATGACACCCAGCTCATACTCTCCCTCTCTGACAAGACACAAAACACTTGGAACAAGTTCTCTGCCTGCATGGCCAAAGTCATCAGATGGATAAAAACCAACTGCCTCAAGCTCAACACAGACAAGACAATAGTAGTAATCTTCGGCAAAGACATCTCACTATGGGACTCCAACTGGTGGCCTGCCAAACTCAGACCCACACCCCTCCTGGAGACTTACACAAAGAATCTCAAAATAGTAATCAACAACCAGCTCACCATGACCGGCCAAGGGAATTCAGTCTCTGCATCTTGCTTCCACACACTTAAGATGCTGCATAAGTTCTATAAATGACTCCCCACAAACAATTGCAGTACCCTCACCTGAGTTCTCATCACCAGCAACCGGGGTACGGCAAAACACTGTATTCTGGAATCATTGCTTAACTGACTCGAAGACTACAGACCATTCACAACTTTGCAGCCAGGCTCATCCTCAACCACCCACATCACATCACACCGCAAAGAGCTCCACTGCCTCCCAATCCACAGACAAGCACTCTTCAAATTTCTCATGTACACATGCAAAGCCTTACACAACATTGGAACCACGTACCCCAACAACTGCGTAACATTCCACAAACCTACCAGATTCCTCGGCTCAGCCAGATTCCTACTCACAGACACACCTTGATCTGATGTTCATGATTTCTCTTTCATTGCTCCTAAAACCTGGGATGATCTGCCCGTATACAGCAGAGCCTCTTCCTCTGCTTTTGAATTCCACAAGCAACTGAAGACTGGCTCATCACCTAGCCCCATCCTTGGCCCATGCAGTTCCTGCTTCAGCACCAAAATAACCTTGAGGGTAAGTTGTGTGCTATACAAACATACATAATATAACACAGAATAGAAGAAATTAATAAAAATGGTGAGAAAAAATATAGATTGTGTGTTTTAAAAGAGGCACACAATTGATGTGCTATTAAGTCCACTGAGCTTAAATTTGGCCCCTGTTAGATTCAGTGCAATTAAGGTTCAGTGCAACACTACAAGTTCTGCATTACCACATTCAAATCCACCTCATTTGCTGGTGACAGTAATCCAGCCACCATCATTAAGCCCCTTTCCAAAAAGTATGAACACCCCTCAACATAGTTATTGCATCCCTTCCATTAGGTGTTTTTTGTTTTTGTATTCAAAATGAAATCAGCAAGCCTTAGCTCTGAAGATTCTGTCAGCTATCAACCCAAATCAGTCACTATCCAACTAACAGACCAAGTTAACCTCAGTTCCATCTTATAATGTAACATATATTGTTTGAGACCATGATGCAGCACTGGCACAGCAAGCATTCAAGTCATGAATGGCACTCTTGCCATCATACTGTAAGCCCCAGGATTTGCTTAATTTATCAGCCATCTAAGATATCTTTATCCATCAATCCCAGATCAATAACATCTTATCACACATAAGATTGAATGACAGGTCACTACATTGGTTCTCATTCCATCTCTATGATTAAAATCAACATATCCAAATCAGCACCTTTTGATTACACTGGCTGCTCATAATATGAGAAGAACCCCAAATACTGCTAGCGTTAATCACACACAAAGCAAGCACAGCAAAGGCTGTAGTGTAATTTTCCTTTAGACGCATAGAGCAGGCCAGGTACAGGGGCAAAGCTGCCTTAAACCCAAGCTTAAGCAGATGAAACAGGTTATACCACTGTGACGACTAGACCAGCTGTTGAAGCTCAGTCAGATTAAATAGTTGTTTAGGAACTCTCCAAATAAAATATCAAAAATACCACTGCAAGTGTTCAGCATTAAGGAGCTAAAGAGAAGGGCGGGCGCATGGTGTCAAAGGAGTTAAATGTAAATAAAGACAAAGAAAATGATGAGAATTAAAAAAAAAAGCTGAGGTGAAAGAGATGAAAAGGGGCAAGTGAGGTAAGAGAAATAATGAAATACAGGATGAAAAAAACATAAATAAAGTAATGGACTAACAGAATGGAAGGAAGAAAGGACAGAAGATTTAAAGAAATGGGGCCCTAAAGAAAGAAAGGATGCAAGAAAGAAACAATTACGGAAAGAATGAAATGATTTAAGATAAAAAAAGATGAAAGTTGTAAAGAAGAAAGAATGATGTAAATGGTAACAGAACGGAAGTGTGAAAGGATGAAGGGAACACTAATAAAAGAAAGTAGTAAAAATATTGGATAAAAGAAGGAAAAGACATGGGAATGGAACAAAGGAGTAAACAGGAAAGAAAGGATGAAAGGCAGGAAAAAAGGATGAACAGCTAAAAGAAAGTTGAAAAGGTAGGGAGGAAAAAACAAAAGAGAAAGAAAGAAAAAGAAAGTGAGACAAAAATAAATGGAAGCAAACAAGAAATACAATAAGGGAAGCTGGCAGGAAAGAAAGAAAGATTAACACAAGAAGTAAAGGAGGAACATTGAGAGAAAGTCTGAAATGGAAATTGGTAAGACATAAAACTGACATAGTGAAAAAGTAACCCATAAAGTAAGAAAAAAGAGCCAAAGCGCGAAGGACTATTGAGGTGATGATTGAAAATGGCTGAAAAAAAGGGACAGAATAAACAAATGCTAATGGGGGGGGGGGGATAGGAGCACACTGCCTCACATCCCAGCACCATTACCTCTCTGCATCATTGTTAGGGGAGTACAGAGTTTTGCGCTTGCATCAAAGTTCATCATCATTTTTACCAAAGCTGGTGCAGTCATTTCTGTATCTCTAGACATGTGTTTTTGGATTATTCGGGCATCAGTAGAGAATTATTCTGGGGTTGCTGGATGTTAAATCTGGTACCATTGGTGTGAGTCTCCCTTCCACTTTTTTCTGATTGCCTCCTCTGTTTTTGATCTGTTTGCTGGTTTTAGATGCTTTGGGCACTGTGCCACTGCTATTCAGTGCCACAGTGCAAGTGCTCCCTATGTTAAATTGATGTATTGATTAGTGACTCCATGATTGGATCATTTGATTTACTTGTCAGACCCTAGTATAGTGCACCAGGTGAGCCCAGGGCTTGTAAATCAAATGCTGCTGGTGAGCTTGCAGCACTAGTTGTGCCACCCACAGAAGCAGCTGGTAAAGTGTGTCTCAGGCCTGCCATTGCAGAGCCTGTGTGCAGTCTGTGACTGCCATGTCGATTTGGCAAGTACACCCACTTGCCAGTCCCTAAACCTTCCCTTATCTACATATCAGACACCCCTAAGGTAGGCCCAAGGGCAGGGTGCATTGTAAGTATAAGGTAGGACATGCCCTGGTGTGTGTGGCATGTCCTAATAGTTAATTACAGCCATTTTCGTTTTTCACTATTGCAAAGCTACCTGTTCTCCATAGGCCAGAATGGGCAGTTTGATTATAACATCTTATAATCCTAACTGACCCAGGGAACATGGTAGAAAAACAAATTTAGTATGCCTGAACTCAGAATGATAAAATACATCTTTTAGTGAAGTTGGTTTTAACATTCTGTGTTTGAAAATACCACTTTTAGAAAGTAGGTATTTTCTTGCCTAACTGTCCAAGCCTGCCTCTGCTAGGTTGTGTATTGTGTGTCTGGCTTTGTGAGTGACAGGGGCTGGGGGATTCCAGGAGACAGGGTGAGTCAGCACAGGGCTGAATAGACCTATCTGCATGTAGAGTAGTGGGAGGAGTTGCACCTGGGTCTGAATAGGGCTGTGCCTGCCTTCCAAAATGCTGGCTCCACCTCCTGTGGTGTGTCTGATGTCCCTGGCCCACTCTGTCAAAGGAAAGAAGGAGTCCTGTAACAAAAGTGCTCCAGGACTGCACAGAACTGGTTTTGACTAGGTAAAGGCCCCTCTGCCTTCAGAGGACAAAGGATTTTGCAGTATAAATATTGGGGCCCTGACCCCAGAACTTTAGATCACTTCTGGAACAACAAGACGAGCCTCTGCCAAGGAGAAAAACCAAAGGAAGCTGTAGGAGTTGGACTGCCCCCCTGCCAGTGTGCTGTGTTGCTGGGTTGGCCTACAGTGGTGTCTTCAGTGCCAAGGAGAGGAGAAGGAACTTTTAAAGAACTTTCATCATCTTGCAGAATATTACTCCAAGGGCTTGAACTTGTGCTTGCCTCCTGCTGAAGTCTCAGGGACAAAAGACTTCACCACCAGCTTTCCTCTGAATTCCCTTGCTGGGAATTCTGTCTGCAGAAGCCTGCGTGTCGCTGGGAGCTGGAAGCGCGACTCAACGAGAAGAAGCGTGTCGCAGTCGCAGCTGTTGCCGTCGCATCACAGGAGAAGCGTGTCGCCACCGCAGAGGTCGCCGCCGCATCACCAGAGAAGCGAGCCTTCGTCAAAGCTGTTACCCGACGCATCACCGGAGAAGCGTGTCGCCACCGCAAGGGTCGCTGTCGCATCACTGGAGAAGCGTGTCGCAGGGCCTGTCGCGGCTCCAAAGTACAGAGTCGCCGCACGGCCGCCGGGCGTGCACGCATTGTCTTCACGTCGTCGCATCATGGGCGCCATCTTATCGCATCGCACCGGATTGTCGCATCGCATCGAAGCGCCATCTTGCCGCATCGCAAACGGAACGCAGTATGAGAATCTACGCATCACCTCCTCTCCGGTAAGGATCAAGACGCATCCCCTACTCTGCGCATGCATTGAGGCGTGACGCATCGTCTCCCCCGCAGCAAGGAACCGACGCATCTCCATCCCTGCAAACCTTTTGTTTGTTTTGCGTTACGCATCCAGGTACTTTTGTGAGAACTTTGTCGCACTTACCATCAACTTGAACTAAGTTAGTTCTACCATCTTTAAGTCAATTTTGAGTACAGTATTGTGGATTTTTGTCGTTTGTGGTCTTGTGTTAAGTCTATATAAAGAATACTTATTTTTATAAAACCTGTGTGGTGTCCATCTGTAGTTTTTTCACTGTATTACTGTATGTGTTCACAAATGCTTAACGCACTGCCTCTGAGATAAGCCTGTCTGCTCGTGCCAAGCTACCAAGGGGGTGAGCATGGGTTATTTTAGTAGTGTAACTCCCTTGCCCTGACGTAGAAGCAAGGGTCCCTATTTGGTCAAAGGTACCTACCTCTGCCAACTAGAGACCCCCAGTTCTAACAGTGGACATGCTGCCACAAATTTCCCCAGGTCAATATAACTCCAGGCATGCAGGAGCTCCGAAGCTCGTCAGGTTGTAGGCTCACAGGAGTATTTTTACACAGTAAGGGGGATAGGAGCACATTACCTCACATCCCAGCACCATGACCTTTCTGCATCCTGGTTAGTGTAGTACAGGATTTCGCGCTTGCATCAAAGTTCATCATAATTTTTATCAAAGCTGGTGCAGTCATTGCTGTATCTCTAGACACATGTGTATCTGGATTTTTCCGTCATCAGTAGAGAATTATTCTGGGGTTGCTGGACATGCTGCCACAAATTTACTCAGGTCAATACCACTCCGGGCATGCAGAAGCTCCGAAGCTCGTCAGCTTGTAGGCTCAAAAGAGCCTTTTTAAACAGTAAGGGGGGTAGAAGTACACTGCCTCACATCTCAGCGCCATTACCCCATTGTATCCGGGTTAGTGTTGTACAGGATTTCACGCTTTCATCAAAGTTCATCATCATTTTTTCCAAAGCTGGTTTAGTCATTGCTGTATCTCAGGAAAATTGATATGATGAAACTGATTTTTTTAAGCTGTACCTAATCCACTGTTGCTTATTGCCCTGAAAGAGAGAAAATGACACTCTAGTCGACAAGAAATCACAGTGAAACCAAAAAAACAAGAAAACAAAATTAGGGGTAATATTAACTTATTGAAGAGAATTGTTCAAGCGTTTGGTACCAAAATATCGAGTTCTAACTATCCTATTGCAAAAATATAATTTCAAAAATTTCGATGAACAAAATATTGACATGTTCGTAGGCATACGTAAGAATAAATTTACTATACTATAAGAATATATATTTACCAATGTATACTTCCTCACACAATATTTTGGTTGTCAATATTTGTGCTACAAAATTTCTGTAGTTCGATGTTCATTTAGAAGATATTCTGACATACAGCCCCAAGAAACTGAACCCACAAACCTATTACCCCAGCTGCCTCTGACTCTCTGCTACACTCTCTGCCACTCAAAATAACATTGCACCTGGATGTTTCAAAGATCAGGCTGAGCTTAAATGAGAAACAGTATATGTAAAAAATACCGAACAAAAAAGGGAGTAAAGGATGGGTGTATATTTTTTTCATCTTTAGATTGCCCTCACTTCCATAAACATACAGATACACCTAACGCCTATACACACAGGGGCTTCTTTACAAGAAACTGTTGCATCGGCATAGATGCGTCAATTTCCCTGTGTCTGTGTCAAAACCCTTGCGCCAACATGGATGTGCCGTATTTACAATACGGTGCACCATGGCGCAAGGATTTACAGATGCGTCAGAAATTCTGACGCATCTGTCAGCGCAATAGTCATGCATTGCTGGACTTGTGTCGCAAGCACGACGCAACTCCAGCAATGCATGGGAGGCCTATTCCTAATACACTGCGTCACTCCTTACACATGCTCTAAGCAGGCATAGGTTTTTGACGCAGTGGCGTCCTAGAAGTGGCACAGTGAAATCTTGTAGATTTCACTGCATCACTACCACAAGGGTCTCCCACGTGGGAATGCCCACTCTCCATCATTATACCTGACGCAGGTATAATGTGGTACAGGGCTTTACAAGGTGACGCACCTCCCTAGATGTGTCACATTGTATATGGGCTGCAACGTGGCGCATTGTTTACACCACCGCTGCGTCACAAAAAGTGACGCAATGGCAGCACAAAAGTGTCGCAAGGGGCTTGTAAATCTGCCCCTCATTTCCTTAATGACGATTTAGAGGAATAAAGATAGACAATGTAATTCTATATGTATTTGAAGTATTTATGCTTTATATTTCTCTGATCCTTTTTGTTTGTGATTCAAAAAGAAATTTGTTCATCAAATAAGGAAAATATATTGGTGTTCTATTTATGAACACATTAAATGGGATTACGTATATATTGTGATCCTTATAGCTTCTGAAACCATACCTCCTGCTGAAAGGAATATTCCTGTGTAAATAATAGCAACTTTCTTGAAGGATATAGCTTTAAATCAGTTCCTAAGGTTACAGCAAAATAGCAAATTTCAAATCATGTTTGAACAGCAAGAAAATCAATGTACATGACATCTGAGTTAATGGAGCTATTGGGGCCCTGCTTGCTTTTCGCACTTTTTCATTTTGTCAGACTATGTTAGCAATATATTACTTTTGCCATCAATTGTAATGTGGAAATATCTAGTTTGCTGTTGCAAGAATTCTTTTTCCCTAAAGCCTTTTTAATATATTTCCTCGTAGTGGATTGCATTCCTTCTTTTGGATTTGATAAGTGTTGAGTTTATGTATTTGTGCATTATAACATATTTATAAGACGAGCTCTACATAGGAGTGAAAACAATGACATGCTAATATGATATTGGGTGGCAATAACATTAAAAACAAAACCTCTGACAAGTTAACTGGGATGATAATTAGGAAGATGTCATCCAGTGCGGTGTAAAACTGTGAAAAGGTGATCTGTGTGTGTGGTGTGAAAAGATTGCACATAGTTAAAAGATTGCACATAGTTATATCAGAAGTCCTAGTCCTGGAATACTCAAAAAGCACCAGACTCTCTGGAGCTATTCTAGTGAATAGGAGAACACTGCAACTGTTATAGAGGGTGGGAGGGTATTAGGATTGAGGACACCGAAGAATAGGTCCTTAACTGTGGTTGAACTTCATTTTGCTGTTGACACTGGTCCCAATAACAGCGGATTTATATTCATGCACTTTGATCTACTTGCTTTGGAACCTATGTGCTGCAGGTATCAAAGAAGGAATAGTTACTCGGGTGAGGTTATGGCAGAATGGCTGTGACTGCAGTGTATAGAGAAGTTTTAGTCAGACACCAAGAACAAATATAAGATTTGTGGACATATCCACTGGGACCCTTCTGCCTAATATATGCTACTGCAAATTCATGCACAGTTTTGATAGAGCGCCATGTTCTTGTGAAATTTGTAGGGGTGCATCATAATCACTGATAGCTCGCACCCGCATATATCCAGCTATATATCTATGAATGGCCAGCAAAATGTAGTTATAAACCAGTTGTCAGAATGAATAAGAAATGTAATTGTGTTATTTTTAATCATGCAAATGTAAGGCTTAACTGAATCATGTGTAAAATAATGCATAAATGAATCAGCCCATGTGTAATCGAGATGCAGTAGTTTAAACGTGTACCATATTAAGTTGCACATGTAGTTCACTTTTGAATATGAAATATAATGAACCAATGCTTATAGACGTGATTAAGATTTGTGTGTTTAAATTGTGTAAAGGCCTGACTGCATATACGCCAGGGAAAGGCCTGTTTGTTCTTATGTTAGCTTATTTTGCAGGCAGAGAAGGTTCTCTTGGAAAGGCTCTCTGGGCACCGACAGTAGATTTAATTAGCACAGTAGAGAGTAGAGTAGGGACAGTCAAGGGGTTTTCTGCTTGTTGAGATAAATGAGGAATAACATAGAGATTGGAGCTGTTATTGCTGGTCTAATACTTCTGGAGTTAACGATTCTTCTCATCCTGAGTCGGATGAGACTCCTGCGTAGCATGCTATTTGTATTAGTGCCCATTTATTTCTTTAACCTCGTGTTGAGGTGCTTGCACGTGCAGTTATTCTTGGCTGTAATAAACCCACAAAACTGAATTCGGAGTCAGTAGTCTTTGTAGGAGAACCAGATTGAAGAAGAAAAGATTGCATAACTGAAAAGATTTTCTTCCCTTCACACTATTCAGCAGGTAAAAAGATCCTGGTGACCTGAAGATTCTTAGAGGTGATAAGATAAGAATCAGTTGGTAGCAGAGTAGGATGGTTATCTCTGATAGTAAGGGGAGATCTAGATTAGGATGAGAGATTAGTTGCCCCATAGAACCCCAGTGATGGTGATCCAGCGGATCGCAAGAGGAGGACGTCGGCGGTCGCTGAAAACTGACGGAGAGTGACGGTGCGGCGGAAGTAGCAGTTCGTGTAGAGTGAGTATGAAAAGGGTGATGGTTGTTAGATTGCGGTGTTTGCTCGTTGTGTGATGTCTTGCGGAGTTGGAATGAGAGTCGTGTGATTGAGGATCGGACCGTGAGCGCGCGCGGCGCCGAGAGATATTGTGGTGTAGAAGACACCCAGAATTGAGAACGTTGACCAGAGATTGTGGGGGTCATGAGACGTCGTTGATCAACTCACTGAGGATAGGGAGCACATGCGTGAGAGTGTGAATAACCGACGCTGGTCGTAGGTTGTTGTGTGTAGAACATTGAGCGTTTGGATCCTATCGATTGTGTCAGAGGTGATTGTCCGGTCGTTCGCGGACAGACAGTTGCCAGATTGAGGTCAACAATTTTGAGAGGCTGATCGGTCATTGGAGGACCGACGGTCAGAAAGGTAATTGGTCGGTAGTACGGACCATTGTTTCAGAGTGTGACTGGGACACGTGCAAACGAGAACGAAAGAATTAGCAAGGAGGGGAACTGCTGCGAGCGGAGGAAGAGTGACGTCAGACAGTGCCGCGCTGCGATAGGCCGGTTGGTGCGAGCCGCGCTGGCATTGGTGGATTGAACCAGGAAGCAAAAACAAAATATTGGGTGCGAACAGATTTCTGCTTTACCATGAAATGTTTTAAAGTTTTACGAGAACTTTGCAGAGGTGACAGACATGTGGTTACTCGGGGTGGAGAGGAAGCCCCTCCCGAGGATACACCGGCACATTATATGGCTACGAATGTAGGATTGCATACCATAATTTGGCTTGAGAACTGGCATAAAATGACAGAAGGGGAAGGAGAATTGACTTTCCCACGCTATGGCACTTTCAGGTTAGAGGTGTTGTACCAGCTAAAGACTATAATGGCTTCTTTACGACCACTGCCTAGACCGACACAGTTTGAGGCGGTACATGCATGGATTAGGGCAGCGTATGACCGGAAAAGAGATAAGAGCCAGGAAAGGGTGAAGAAATCGATCAGGGCCTTTCAAGATGCGAGGTGGGACGCACTGGAGAAAAGGTGGAGAGTGGAAACGATCGAAGGAGATAGGTTGTACCCACTGTTAATAAGAGATGGGAAAATAACAAGAGTTGAAGAGGATGACAGGGGAAACAGCCTTTACATCGACTCATTGACAACGAAGGACCTGAACCACGACTCCTTAACAACGACCTCAACCTGAATCACGAGTCTTTTAACCACCAATGCATTTACAACTACCTCTGGCCAGTAGATGGCACTCTTGGATTGTATATGACAGATGTATTACTATTGATAAAATGGTGGATGGGCGCATTTTATATGGTTTTGTAGAGTGGATGTGTTTTTCTTTTAACAAAATAAGTTTAGGGAAATAGTGTTTATTATGTGAAAACGTGTTTGAATTTTGTTGTAAATGCATTAAAGGTAAAGGCATACTCGCAGTAAAAAAAAAATACTTTAAAATGTAAGTATTTTGGTAAGTATTACGTGATATATATATATATATATATTTGCAAGTGTATTTTTAAGGTTTTAGGGTGAGTATGGATTTTCAAGGGTATTTTTAGGGTTTAGAGTGGGTATGGGTTTTTGGCTGGCAAGGGTATTTTTAGGGTTTAGGGTGGGGATGGGATTTTGGTGGCAAGGGTATTTTTAGGGTTTAAGGTGGGTATGGTTTTGGGTGGCAAGGGTCATTTTATGATTTAGGGTGGGTATGGGATTTTGGGTGGCAAGGGTAATTTTAGGGTGGGTATGGGTTTTGGGTGGCAAGGGTAATTTTAGGGTGGGTGTGGGTTTTTGGGTAGCAAGGGTATTTTTAGGGTGGGTGTGAGGGTTTGGGGTGGAAAGGGAATTCATAGGGTTTGGGGTGGGTGTAGGTTTTTGGGGTGGAAAGGGATTTTATAACATAAATAGTGAGTATAGGGGTGTGTGTGTGTATATAGTGTTAATACTTACCAACATTAATTTTACAACACGTCTTTAGCATGCATGCCTTTACCACGAAATGTAAGTGTTTTACAGGTACATACAAACCCATAACACATACATACATGTATATATTTATATATATAGGTTTATACTTACCTGTAAAATAGATACATTAATGGGGTAAAGGCAATCGTGGTAAAGGCATAGTAGTTGTAAAAAAATAGTTGTTGTTAAAACTGTAGTGGTTTAGACTAAGTAGTGGTTAAGGAGTAGTTGCTTAGACTGTAGTTGTTCAAGTGGTAGTTGTTCCATCATACAACCGGATGACAGTGATACCGATGACAGTCTGTTAGATAGGTTGCTGGCAGAGAGACCACCTGAGTTTAATCCAGATTTAGAAGAGGGAAAATCGACTTCAGCAGGGGAACTGGGTGAGACGCAGAATCAGACTAACATGAGAGTAGTGGGAAGAATTTCCACAGGAACAGAGGGAGCGGCAACACAGCCTTCCATAGGGAATACCCGATTACCGAACTCCCTGACAGTACCGGTTACCATTGGCCCTATAGTACCGGTATATGACCCAGACCGAGTAAGAGAAGGAAGTTCAGTACAGACGAGAGGAGAAGAAGGAACCAGCGCTAGTGGGAATGGGTTCGGAGTACAAGTGATTCACTTCCCAAAGCCATTAGACACAAGTACGCCATTACCAGCCACTGCAGACTCCTCTTTTAGACAGGAGGATGAGAGACCAGTCAGACCAAGATCTTTGCACAAATCTAAGTCAGCTTTGAGGATGTGGACACCAACAGTAAGAAACCAAAGTGATAGAATGCCAGGTGATAGGGAATGAGAAATTTCCGAAACCAGATCAAGCTTTAGGAATACGATAGAAGAGAGCAAGTCACAAGAGAAAGTGGTGACTATGATGAGCAGAATGGCGCAGCTTGTTGAGAAATACTAAAGAGTGCAGTACAGGCAAGGTTGCTGGACGTAGTAAGATTAAAAGCAGAAGTAGATGAAATGATTAGCGGAAGTCTGCCTTTGGAAAGAATAGAAATTTATGGGTCAGATGAGCTGCTTTTCATAGCAAAAGATGTAACTCGGAAAGCAAGGATAGCACATGAGAAATTGACGGCAATAGCCAGGAGATATGAGGTAGACTTGAATAAAACAAAAACATTGCAAGGACCACATAGGTTGCAATATAGTGATCAAGAACTGGAGGAGAAAAGGATTACAGGATTAAGGACGCATACTAAAGATCTGATTGTAGGGATGCAGATATGGAACTTGTTGGACAAATGGGAGGAAAGGTGGTCAAAGAAGAAAATAGCAAAGAAAATTGTGGGAGAAACGCCACCTCCGGGGGGAGGGTCAACGGGCGTTGGAAACTTTCCTTTACGGGAAGTACAGAACGGAGGGTACGTATATGTGCCGTGGAGTAGAGGTGACTTGGCTGCGTTTACAAATGACTTTCCTCGGCTGAGGGAGAAACCCGTAGAGTAGTATAAACAGGTTGAGCGGTTTGTTAAAATTTCGAAGGTGCTGTGGACTGATCTGAACACCTTGTTTGACATAGTGGTGCCGGGAGATTTGTGGACAGCTTGTAAAATCGCCATTGAGTGGCCGACTGTTGAACCTGAAAGGGATGCTGTCACGAATGGTCCGTCACCCCTTGTTATGAAAAAGTTCGAGCAAGTGATTACATGGTTGAAACTGAAGATTTCGCCTCAAGATATAGATTGGGTCAAGATAGACCGAACGGTGCAGGAACCTAAAGAAACGGTGCACGAATATTATGAAAGACTTCTGCAAGCTTTTAAACAGTATAGTGGATTAGATGCATTAGACCCCAAGGATATGGGACAGTTTGTCTCAAAGTTTGTGTTGGGCCTGAGACCAGAAGTCAGCCTCATGATACAGCACCATTTGATCTGTTGGCAGAACAAGCCGGTAGATGAAATCTTGCGGTATGCAAGGTATTGTAGCAATGAGGTGGATTCGAAGCATCGTAAGCTAAAGGACAAATTGATGCTCGTCCAGATGCAGACAGCTCAGGTCCAGCCCAGTGGAGGGACCTTAGGAAGAAGACAAGGAAATTACCAGGGGAACCAGAATGGGCAAGGACAGGGAAAAGGGAAACCCATTGATCCCAAGACGGGGGAGGATGTGGCGACACTGAAGAAGACCACTGCGTGTCACCTTTGTCACCAGATCGGGCATTGGAAGCGCGAGTGCCCTTTGAACCCAGCCAACCAAGTGCAGCAGGAGGTAGAAGGGGTTCAGGCACCTGTGACGGAAATAGTCAATACTGTAATGAGGCCCAGATCGATGAAAGGGGGGCACATAACCAACAAGTACAGGTCCCACAGCCACCAAGGATCCCGCACGGAATACGAACTTATCAGCAGATGCCCCTGTTCGAAGGGTATGATGAGTATAGCCCCGACCCGTTATCCTGACGGTGCCTGAGGGGGAGGAAGACTGCACACTTGGAGCAGTCTTGGAGGTAGACCAGAGAGGACCTTTTGTGGAGGCAGACATTGATGGTCATCCTACCACGCTTTTGGTTGACACTGGTGCTACCCGGTCTACTGTAAGATCAGCAGTAGTCCCCAACCTACCCCTCTCGGGACAATCGATCCAAGTTGTTGGAGTGGCGAACAAAAGAATAAACAGCCCGTTGACCGAACCGATTCCAGTAAGGATAGGTTCCTTCCAAACTAGACATCAGTTTGTGGTGTGCGATACGAGTCCAGTTTGTCTTCTAGGAAGAGATCTGTTATGTAAGCTGAACTGCATGATTTATTGCACACCCAAGGGAGTGGAGGTTCAGATGAGGGATGATGATGCTACCTTTAAAGTTGCTAATCAGCACCTGTGTATAGACTTGTATCCAATGGTGACCGTGGAGGAACTTCCACCGGATTTGAGAGATACCGTGTCACCTGAGGTGTGGGACTTCACCAGAGAGGAGATAGGGCTAATCAAGGGAGTTGAACCTGTGCAGATCCAGGTGAAACAGAATGTTGAGTTCCCTAGAACACCTCAGTACAATCTGTCGCCTGAAACGATTGCAGGGATTAAACCTGTAATCGAGTCTTTCATCAAAAAAGGCATTCTGAAGGAGATCAGAGGTAGCCCCTGTAATTCACCTATTATGGGACTACAGAAACCGAGCGGGAAATTCAGGATCGTGCAGGACCTGCGAAAGGTCAACACGATAGTGGTCCCTTGTTGTCCAGTGGTACCGAATCCATCAGTGATACTGTTTCAGATACCATGCGAAGCCGAGTGGTTTACTGTCATTGACTTGTGTTAAGCATTCTATTCGATACCACTCCATGAGGAAAGCCAATTTCTTTTTGCGTTCCGGCTGGAAAATCGTGTGTTAACATGGTGTCGTATCCCTCAAGGGTATACAGAAAGTCCATCGATCTTTAATCAGATCCTGAAAAAGAATCTTGAGAGTCTTGTATTGCCGCAGAACTCAGTTCTCGTGCAATATGTAGACGATTTGCTTGTTGCCTCAGAAACGGAAGATGCTTGCAGGATAGACACGGTAGCCCTGTTGAACCATTTAGCAGAGAACGGGCACAAGGTGTCTCCAAACAAGTTACAGTACTGTTTAAATGAGGTACAGTACTTGGGACATAGATTAGAAAAAAGGCAAGAGGAAGGTGTCACCAGACCGAATTGAGGCAATAATGAGCATGGCAGTACCCACCACACAGAGGGAAGTCAGGATGTTTTGGGAATGGTCGGCTATTGTCGGCAGTGGATACCTAGTTTTTCCTTGAGAGCAAAGCCTTTACAGAGGCTTACGCACAAGGATGTGAGTGATCCGGTACCATGGGACGAGGAGTGCTTGATGTAATTCCTAAAACTGAGAGAGGAGTTGTGTAGTGCCACAGCTCTGGGAATGCCTGATTACAACAAAGCCTTTTCACTGTTCTGTTGTGAGAGAGAAGGATGTGCATTAGCAGTCTTAGCTCAGAACCATGGAGGTGTCCGTAGACCAGTTGCCTACTTTTCAGCTACTTTAGATCCAGTAGCTTCTGCGTTGTCCGGATGTCTAAGATCCGTTGCTGCAACAGGTGTCAGCATTGAAAGATGTGAAAGCATTGTAATCGGTCATCCTTTGACTGTATATGTGCCACACTCGGTTGAATTGTTGATGACCAGGACTAAGACCCAGCACCTAACGAATAACATGTTAACAAGGTAGGAGCAAGTCATACTCGCCGCAGAGAATGTGACTCTGAAAAGGTGCTCCGTCTTAAACCCTGCGACATTAATGCCCATACCGAATGAAGATGATGAAGATTGTGCGGACCATGATTGTCTTGACGTGACTGAACTTTGCACCAAACCAAGACCTGACATTGTCGATGAACCACTTATGGACCCAGATGAAATTTTCTTTGTCGATGGTTCATGCCTAAGGGACAGTGTCGGTCAATTAAGAGCAGCGTTTGCTGTATGTACCATTTCCGGGGTGGTTGAGGCTGCCTGCCTAGAAGGAGTACGCTCCGCGGAGGTAGCTGAAATCATTGCTTTGACTCGTGCCTGTTTGGCCGATGATCAAATTCGAATCACGATTTACACGGACAGTCAGTATGGGTTTGGTGTAGTTCATGACTTCGGACAGCTGTGGTCCCAGAGGGGATTTTTGACATCATCTGGCTCACCCATTAGGAATGGAGAACATGTAAGACAACTGTTAGATGCATTGCAATGTCCGAAGGAAGTCGCAGTTGTAAAGTGCACTGCACACGGGAAGGGGGAAGATTTTGTGTCTTTGGGAAACAATTATGTGGACGAAGTTGCCTGCTTCTGTGCAGAACAGGGATGCATATTTACAGAGGGTTACACAGGAGAGAGTCAAGAAAGAACCGAACTCAACATGATGTTGGCCATGGCATACACTTGGGAGGAGCTCAAGCGACTGCAGGAAGAAGTTTCAGATCAGGAACGGAATGGATGGATCAAAGCAGGGTGCGAAAGAGGGGATGTGGATTTTTGGGTCTCCAGTGATGGGAGAGCTGTCTTACCAGAGAATCTGCTGAGTCCGATGGCGAGACTGATACATGGACCGGTACACCTTGGTAGAGATGCAATGATGCGGGTGTTTAGACAGACGTGGTATAATCCACGGTTTCGTGCAATGGCTGAAACTGTTTGTCAGAGGTGTGTCACGTGTCAGAAGATGAATGCTGGAAAGAAAACAGTAGTCACCTTGAGTCACATTGGGAGGTCAGGAGGGCCCTTCAATAGGATACAGTTAGACTTCGTGGAAATGCCTAAGTGCAATGGGTTGAGATACATCTTGGTGTTGGTATGTGTATTCTCACGGTGGGTGGAGGCTTACCCGACACGCAGGTGTTACACTCACAGTGGCTAAGTTATTGTTGAGGGAGCTCATCCCGAGAATCGGGATCCCAACCTCTTTGGAATCAGATAGAGGAAGACATTTCCACAGTGAAATCATGAAGTTACTTTGTGCCGCATTGAATATTGATCAGAGGCTCCATTGCAGTTACCAACCAGAGGCTTCTGGGATGGTGGAACAGGTCAATGGAACTTTGTAGGCCCGGATGGCAAAAATGTGTTCATCAACGTCCCTGAAATGGCCTGACGCTTTGCAGCTCATACTAATGAGCATGCGAAGTGTCCCAGATAGGAGGACCGGATTGTCTCCCCACGAGATATTAATGGGGAGGGCAATGCGGTTGCCAGCAGTACCAGCTACAGCCTTGATTAACATCACTGATGACTTGATTCTCGATTACTGTAAAGGACTATCTGATGTGGTCCGTTCTGTGTCCCAGCAGGTGCAAGCTGCAGCTGTTCCGGCCTCGAGTGATCTGTGCCACGACCTGTGTCCCGGCGACTGGGTGTTTGTCCGAAAGCACGTAAGGAAGAGCTGTTTGGATGTTCGCTGGCGAGGCCCGTACCAGGTGATACTGGTAACGAATACAGCAGTAAAGTGTGGAGGATTGCCGAACTGGGTACATGCCTCCCATACCCGCAGAGTTTCAGCACCCTTGGAAGAAACAGCTCCTCTCGTAACTGAAAATCCAGCTGATGTGGCAGGGCCACATGAGAGGACAAGTCAAGCTGTAAGGGTCGCTGACACAGCTGGTGGTGCACTAGAACAAGCTGAAGGGGGTTTCGACAACCCGAACCCCGACTCTGACTCAGAAGACAGAGGTGGTGCAGTGGGTGGAGTAGAGTCAGATTCAGGAGAAGGAGGAAGTGGTGCACTGGGTATAGCAGGGGAAGGCGGAAGAACGACCAGAACTGAGGAAGGTTGGCCTGAAAGACAGAGGCGACTGAATCTGAGGTTGGCACCCGAAAGAGATCTTGCTCCAGTGTCTGAAACGTCTGAAACAGAAGCAAGCGACGAAGAGCAGACTCAAGAGGGTCGGAGAAGGTCGAAAAGAACGAGAGTACCCTGCCGGAGATACTCTACCCCTGAGTGGACTTACACTGTGACTGATGCAGGGGGTAGTGAGTACAGGGAGACTGAGGTCTGTGCAGGTGGTCAGCAAGAGCCCGAATGTGGTAGTGAAGGTGGTGCTGTTGTTGCCAGGGCTCGAAGTCGAAGGAATACTGACCCTCACCGTTCCGAATCCCCCGCTTCTGAGTAAAGTCCGACATCTGGTTTTGCATCGACTCGAATTTCCGTCTTTTGGGTTTGACCCGTCTTCACATGAAATGGTAATCCTGCGTCTTGAACTTTTGTATCACGTTCTGGAAGTGCTTACTAATGATCTTATCATGGATGAAATATAACCTGTTGTAAATGAAAAGTCTAAAGAAGAAGATAACCTAGGTCCGAGTGGAAGAAGAGTAAACTTAGGGACTTTCCACCGAAGAGGAATGAGAGTTAGGGAAGTCTTTTTCTGGACTATGTAAATAAGACTGTGGCTGAAAAGGGGATTTCCAGAGGTTTCAAAGTTGCTCGAGCTGGTTAAGCAAGTCACGAGTGGAAGGACAAAGACTTTGAGTGTTCATTGCTGAAACCAAGAACTTTTTGAGAACTTTCGAAATCATGGAGGTTGGAGATCCAAATCGTAGATCTAAAATGATTGTAGGCATACTCGTAGGTGGTGTGATATTTTCTATAATCGTAGTAATTATAGTCTCATATACAGTTCCACATGAGCTAGCAGTGCAGGGGGTGCCAGGGACTCCTACACCTACTACACCTAGCCAAAAAGAGGTAACCATAGGAGCTAACAAGGCTTTGCTGATAGAAGAAAGTCGTAGATTGCATGTAGATTTGTCTAGAAGTGATTTCAAGCTCAATGCTTACGCCAAGCTGCTATACGAGTATGTGGATGCGATGGATGCGAAAGATTGTTATGTGTGTATGCAGTTGCCTGCTTCAGTGGATGAGGGTATTAGATATCACCATCTTCCACTGACATATGGAATTTCATGTAGCCTGTTACTTAGTCTATTCTATGAAAGAGATCAGTTTGAATATTTCTTTTCCAATTACGATGCAGTGCTTCCTGAAGTTCCCGCTTATAAACATTTGAATAAGTATGATTATTATAAGTCGGAGGATAGGCTTAGGAAGTTCTTCATACCGTCTTTGGAACTGGACACAGCATATGCCCACCGACATAATTTGACGTGTTCATTATCAGAAATAGAGAAAAAATTTGTGGATCAGGTAGAAGACAGATATAGAAAACTGACACAGACACGAGACACAGGGCATAGTAAAGTGGATTGGACAGAGGAGGAAAAACTGCACAGGACAAAGGGAAGCTATGGTCCTATAGCTTTGGACAAGGAACAAAGGGGAAAGCTGTCTGTGAGACGATATCAGACCTATTATGAAAAGGTTCCCGTGGGACAGAGTACGTGTGACCATGTTTTTACTATGGCAGATGTGGCTAAGAATTTTCTCCAAGGTCCTGTACAAGTGATACCTACGGTGTATTTTGTGTGTGGAAGGAATGCTTATGTGAGATTGCCTGCGAACTGGTATGGTACATGTTACTTGGGAATAATATTCCCAAAGATTTATCATACTGAGGATTTGGAACTTTTGGAAGGTGGGAAGCATTCAAGAGTGAGAAGAGGTGCGAGTGCAGGGGTTGTAGTGGGAGATATCTTTGGAGCCATGATACCAAGTTTGGGAGTGATCTTGAATGAGGTAAAAATCCGGAGACTGGCGACTGAGATAGACGAACTATTGATGAACACAGCAAAATCGTTGGTACTGGTGGAAGGGGAGATGTTGTCGATAAGGACAATGGTTTTGCAGAACCGCCTTGCTTTGGATGTCTTACTGGCACAAGAGGGCGGAGTCTGTAAATTATTGAGGGTTCAAGAGTGCTGTACTTATATACCAGACCACAGCAAGGATCTGGAGAAATATATAAGTAACATCACTACTATTCACACGAAGATAGCGGACCTGACTGAAGAGGGAGCTTGGGAAAAAGTTGGGAAAGGGTTTGGTCAAGTGGGAAGCTGGTTTGCGAATTTGGGAAAGGGATTCCTTGGCTATGTTCTGGGACCTCTCCTGATCGTGGTGGTTTGTGTGGTTTGCCTGTGGGGTCTGATTAAAGCTTACAAGTGGTATCAAGCAGGCCGAGTTGAGAGAGCTCTGAGAGAAAATGAGACGAGAATGGCTAGACTGCAGGACAGTCAATATCAGAGACTCAAGAGAATGGAGAATCACAGACCAGGGAGAATGGCAACGAGTTCTGTTTAGGTCGGTTCTTTCTCCAAGGGAGTTGAATAAAATGTGATGACAGGAGTCATCAAAGGGGGGAACTGATAGAGCGCCATGTTCTTGTGAAATTTGTAGGGGTGCATCATAATCACTGATAGCTCGCACCCGCATATATCCAGCTATATATCTATGAATGGCCAGCAAAATGTAGTTATAAACCAGTTATCAGAATGAATAAGAAATGTAATTGTGTTATTTTTAATCATGCAAGTGTAAGGCTTAACTGAATCATGTGTAAAATAATGCATAAATGAATCAGCCCATGTGTAATCGAGATGCAGTAGTTTAAACGTGTACCATATTAAGTTGCACATGTAGTTCACTTTTGCATATGAAATATAATGAACCAATGCTTATAGACGTGATTAAGATTTGTGTGTTTAAATTGTGTAAAGGCCTGACTGCATATACGCCAGGGAAAGGCCTGTTTGTTCTTATGTTAGCTTATTTTGCAGGCAGAGAAGGTTCTCTTGGAAAGGCTCTCTGGGCACCGACAGTAGATTTAATTAGCACAGTAGAGGGTTTCTGGTGAACGTATCTTCTGTTGCAGGTGCAAGGACACATGCCTCGTTAGTAAAAGACTGGCTCTTTGTTTCACAAGTTAGAGCGATGGGAGGCATGGAAATGGGAGTGCAATGGAATTTAGGGATGATACTTTCAGCGGAGAAGGTGCCTGGGACTCAAGGTCATCGCAACCGTCCAGGATGAAGTAACCGTTTCGATGGAAAAGTACAAGAAAGAAGACCTGGCCAAAGAGGCGTGACAAAAGGCGTGTTCAATTGCATTGGGTTTTGTATTAGGGATAGTGCCCCGAGGGTGGAGGTCAGAGAAGAGGTAGGAGAGAACAGAGAGAAGGACAGAGAGGGATTTGGTGAAGGAGCATCTTAAATCTGAGCTTAAGTACTAAGTGAGTGCACTTCTTAGGAAGTCTTCACAGCTGACACCTTTTTCGTACTCTTTCCTGGGAAATTCGTTAAGTAGGTATGTCATCTTAGAGTAGAGTAGGGACAGTCTAGGGGTTTTCTGCTTGTTGAGATAAATGAGGAATAACATAGAGATTGGAGCTGTTATTGCTTGTCTAATACTTCTGGAGTTAACGATTCTTCTCATCCTGAGTCGGATGAGACTCCTGCGTAGGATGCTATTTGTATTAGCGCCCATTTATTTCTTTAACCTCGTGTTGAGGTGCTTGCACATGCAGTTATTCTTGGCTGTAATAAACCCACGAAACTGAATTCGGAGTCAGTAATCTTTGTAGGAGAACCAGATTGAAGAAGAAAAGATTGCATAACTGAAAAGATTTTCTTCCCTTCACACTATTCAGCAGGTAAAAAGATCCTGGCGACCTGAAGTTTTTAGAGGTGATAAGATAAGAATCAGCGTTATCAGTTTAAGGCTCGATTATGAGTTGGGAAGTATTCTTGGGTTGTGTATTATTTTGTCCAATTAAAACTGGCACAATATTCCTTCACCTGGTTTCTGGGATGTGGGAATATGGGTCCGGTTTCAGCACCTGGAAAGTCTGGCCAGTAAAATTGTGTTAGGATTCGGCTCCAAATGCAGCCCAGAGCTGACCACGAACCCCACTGGACCCCTTCGACAGAATGAGGGGAGCATTGAATGCTCCCTCTTGCCAGCTATAAGCCTTCCTTGCCCAAAGCCATCCATCTGGACAAAAAACAGGCCTTGCTACGATTTACCATCTGCTCAGAGCAAGTGAAAAATTGACCTGGAAACCTAGGTCCCCATGATTATTGCCCATTCTGTGGGGATTAACTTGAAAAAAACAGATTTAGGAGTGGGGATACTGGCTGGAAAAGTGTTTTGCAGCCACATGGTTTCCGTACACATAAATCTGGTTAACTGATAATCAGAGCCTTTGGGGCCGATTCCGATCTCGGCCGGTAGGGCTCCGAATCGGATTCGGCTTTACCGGATCCGATTCGGACGCCCTGTTTCCGACCGAGTCGGACGTGCGTCCGGGCGAGTGAGTACGATGCGAACGTACGCGAAATCGCCGACCGACTCGTTCGCGGGACCCAACCGTTCCGACCGACTCGCACGGACACGACTCGCACCGCGCAATGGAGTCGTTCCCCGGCCGGGTAAGTACGATGTGCGCCGCAAGCAGTCCGACCGACTCGCGCCGTCCGGCTCGAGAGAGCAGTCGGAGCCGCACTTTGGGGGTCCGTGTCGGACCCCCCTGTACGCCTAGCCGCGCGAGTCGCACATAGGGGGGACCCATGGGTCCCCCCTACCTGTGCGTGTATGGCGCAACCTGCTTCGACGCGTAGCCGCTATAGGGGGCGCCCTTGTTCGCCTCGCACCCATTGAGTCAATGGGAGCCCGCGTACGCGTTGTACGACCGGCTCCCATTGACTTCAATGGGAGTCCGACCGAATCGAGTCCGATAGCATGCAAACGCATCGTACTCGTTCGGTCGGACTGCTAGGGTCCGATTCGGTCAGTAATCTCTCCGGGTCCGGCTCGGTCGGAGAGATTTCCTGCCCGAATCGGAATCGGCCCCTTTGTGTTTGATTCACAAAGTTAAACTTACAGTTTTGTGTATATTTATGATTTATTTGCAATTCTCAAAGGAATTTTCTAGTAGTGTCTTTACGACTGCCTATCTTTATATGTGCGGTGTCTTAACCACGAGTGCAGAGACTCCGCAGTTATAAAAATAATACTCGTAAAATTCCTTTGTGAATTGCAAAAAATATAATCTTACACAAACATTTAAGTTACCTATGTGAATCAGGCCCATAGTTTTTTGCAGTCAATACAAGAAATAGTTCAATGATGAACTTTTCTTTGTTTTTTGCTGTGATTTGCGCGAGGAAGGAAAATAGGTCAAAGTTCAATTATGAAGAAAATATTCTAAAAGTTGTATCTAACTGCAGAATTTGATTGAATCCATTTTCCAAATTGTTTGTACTTTAGCATTCAAAGTAAAAGGCAAAAAATGTAGCTTTCAGCAAAAATATCCCAATTCAAAACTCTGAAGACATGATTCACAGAGCTACCCTAAACTTTTGAGTAATTCACAATTTTCAGTAAGTTTACTACATTTGCTTGTTCACAAAATTGAAGTGTAAGATACTAATGCTGAAAAAATAATTTAAAAAACAGTAGTAAGTCTAGCACCACGCATTGCAACAACCTCCCAAAGAAATAAATGGTGGTAGGAAATTAAAATAAAACCCCGTAGGAAATGATGTTAGAGGAAAGTAAATTACTAACAATAAAAACATATAATTTAATGCTAAAATATATAGTAAAAATATTTATTTATCACCTCATTATGAAGTATATTAATACCCCATTTTGAAATGAGCAATAGTTTTCATTAAAAAGTTTACTTCATTAATTTTAATTAATTCTACACACCATTTTAAATAATGTTTAATGCATGTAAACTTTTGTTTTCCTTTAGGTGGAAATGTATTTTTTAATTTAAGCTTCAGTAAAATATTTGTAATTTAATTTAATATATTTCCATTAATTAAAGATTTATTTTAAAATTAAGTTAATAGGGCTGTAGCATTTTTTCTGAATATGGCTCATTACATCACGATGTATTACATTGCGTGCTTTTACAACGTGGTCTTTACAACGACCGCGTTGTTAGTACGCGATGCATTTACATCGCAAGTCATTACAACGACTTGGACTAGGGGGCACGCAGGACTTAGGAATAGTAATAATTACTATTCCTACTCCAGTTTGCGCAACAGTAGGGAAGGTGTTGGAATTCATTTCCAATACCTCAGCGCCCCCTAGTGCAAGTCGTTGTAATGACTTGCGATGTAAATGCATCGCGTACTAACAACGCGGTCGTTGTAACGACCACTTTGTAATAGTAGCGTGATGTAATGACAGCGTTGTAAATGCTGTTTCCCTTTTTTTATTCAGTTCTATATTTCAAATATATACAGCCAATTCAAATTAATATTTAATATCAACATCTTTTTAATGTTTATTTTTGTGTTGAACACACACTTTTAAAATTTTCCCAAAGCTTAACCACAGGGAGATCTGCATATGGGCAAAGTATAGGGAAAAATAAAAACTTTTAGTTAACATGAAAATAAATGATGAAAAATATGTAATTTCATTTGCTATATTTATTTTAAATGTAGAACAAAATAAAAAAGAGGACGCCCACCATCTTGCTCAGCATGATAGCTCAGAGGACAAATGCATCCACTTTAAGGACGTGAGTTTGAAGCCATGATCGAATCCTACTGCGTCCTCTCAGCTGTTTATGCCCTAGACGAGGTTGGTAACAACAAACATATGATATTCAGTACAAAGGTACACTCAGATGAATGTGACCTCTGAAGTAACAGAAGCATGCTAATCATGCCACAATTACATATACTCTGTTTCATAGGGCAACCCTTTTTTTAAATTAAGATTGACAAATTTGGCACACATCTGCCACAATTCAACTGTCTATTGGCAAAGGTTTTGCATATTTATCCAAAGTATAGATACATGTTGTAAGAATGTAGGAAATCATTTCTGCACTTGGATCTTAAAATGTAACATGTGCTTTTAAGTCAATGCTTTATGCAGCAACACAACAAACTATCTTTCCAATATAAAAGGTGGATTAAATCATTATTATATAGATCGTAATATCAATACCAATTCATTGGTGCAGTTAATTCATAAGGTGGTAAATTAATTTTTGAAATTTTAAATATAATCTGTCTTGCTCAACTTCATTGCTTATTTCAGCAGTTTACACCTCATCCACACCTTTTACATGGACAGCGAATACCTGTTAATAAAATGAAGCTTACACAATAGGCCAAAAAGGACGGGATGTGTGCCTCTCAGCCTTTGAGATCATATCTGCATGTAAATATCTAATGTAGGATTACCCTTTTGTAGGACTAGTGAACAGAAACTGACTCATGGAGTCAAGCTCATATGGGACATGAGCACAGAGGGCCAAATCACATAGGCAATTATGAGAATGAAGAGCAGTTCTTTAGGAGTACTACTTCACATACTCATAAATATCTTGGCAAACTAGCCCTAGCCCCTGTGAGCTTGCAAAAGCATGTTATGCCTGATTTATAAAGACTTTGCTAGGAGAATATGTGACTAACTCTTGTAGGGCTCTTGGCTTACACCTAAATTCTAGAATACACCTGGCTTATGTAGGACACTGGTTCTCTTTATAGTGCACTAAAATGAAGTACACTCTGCAGAGAGTCCAGTAAGACCCAGAGTGGTATACAGAGGCAAAAGTAGATTATACTAACACTCTATTTGTGGTAGTGTGGGCGAGTGGTTAAGCTTATCAGAGAGTAGTGCTAAGCATTTGTTGTATTCACAGAGGCGATAAATGAGATACACTCTCAAGAAGAAATCCGAGACCAATTTGCAAAAATAACATCAATTTTTATATAATGTTTCAGACCAAGAACTTCAATCAAAGTTAAGTGCTTTTTAAGGTAGGAATTTAGCAAGTTCGCAAAATGAATTACTTTTGTGTGCAATTACACGCCATTGAAGTAAATGGGAAAATGCACAGAAAATCACACAGTGCGTTCTCGAGGTTCACCTTCTCAATTCAGGTAAGTAGCAAGGCCAGGTCCAATGTTCCAGCACCATAAGTTCAGTAACGTCCCAGATTCTGCCGGGAGCGAGGTGCTGAGGTCGTTGGTAGCAGCGCCCTATGGAGAAGGTGGCCACCTAAAAGCACACTGTACAGCTGGGCTTAATGGTAAGTCCAGGGAGTTCCACTCAAGGGAGCAGGTCGCAAGGACCTCAGGATCACGGTAGTACAGCTAGTTTCCCTTTTCCTAGGCCAGGAGGGCTGGGTGCAGAGCATATAGGGCAGCCAAGCGTTGTGCGTTGAGATGGTCCTCGCAGTCAGGGGCAGGCAGACAGCAGAGGTGATTCTGGGACACCTGGGCCACTCATGGAGTGGGTCTCAGGGGTCTAAAGACTCTCGACAGGTGTCTGCGTCCTGTGTAGTTGGGGTCTGGATTGGGATTGGTCTCTTTCTTCTCAGACTTCAGTGTAGGGTGTCCAGTACAATGGGTATTGGCATGGCTCCGGTAGGTCTAGGTGTCCTCTCACTTGCTGGGGTCACAGATCTGACCCTTTGGAGCTGATGTACCTCTTCTTATTTGGGTGCTGAGGTGGAGTTGCCGCGGAGCAGTTCGATCAGTAAACCTGACTTCGCGGTTCAGTGCTTGCAGGCTGCAGGGGAGTAGCTCCTCTACTCCAAGGGAGGTTCTCGGCAATTTGTCAAAGGCTGGAGGTGCACTGGGGTTCTTGGAGGCCTCACAGTTGCAGGGCGAGACAGCAGACCACAATGGTAGATTCCTGGAAGCTGCTGGCAGGGTTTGACGCCAAATTCTCTGCAGCAGGTCTTTGGTGCTCCGATCAGCAGCTCTTCTTTGTCTGTTGCTCTTCTTAGGCCCATTGAAACTGAGTTCAGGGTCCAGGGATTCCATCTAAATACTAAATTTAGGGGTGTTAAAGGGGGAGATAGGTAGTAGTCAATGGGCTACCTGCCTTAAGGGTGTCTACACCCTCTCAGTGACCACTTCCTGTGGTAAGGGTCACTGCCTTGACCCTAATTGGCTACTTTTCCCTCAAACCAAGATGAAGTTAAATAAAAAGTGGGTTCTAAATTGCCTGCATCACATTAGGGGTGGTGCTGGCTGAATGGTGACCCACCTCCTAATGTACCTAATTTTCCTACCTGTCTGTTAGAAGGAGGTAAGAGGCAGGGATGGCAAATGCAGAAAACCAAGGTTCTTTATTGGGTTAATACAGTCAAAAGAACAGATGTCAGATAGGGCGTCAGGGCATTCCCTTCTTGCTTGAACTTCAGCGATAGGGTTCTCGTCAGTACGGGGACTCCACCTCAGGGATGTTGAGAACACACAAAAGAAAACAAAAAGAAAACACGTTTTAACAAGGATTCTCCTTTTCCTGTATACGTGTAAAAGGGAAGGACTGAGGGAAAAAAACACCCGTCCGTCACCAAGTGGAAGTGAGCGCGTGGTGGTTTCGCGACTTCAATAGTGCATTATCGCTAGACCCCTCAGCCAGTCCCACCCTTAGCCGTCGGCTTAAATGCCTCTGGGTCCCTTTTTGAGAACCAAGCGCGTACACGTGAACGTACCTCGGGGAGCCACGCGGAGGAGCGTGGCTGGCTTGCTCGCGGTACCGGATGGGGTCCGGCTCCCGTTCCAGAGGCCTCCAACAGTCTCTCGAGGGCAGACCCAGTGTCTCGTCTTCCTCTGGTCGTCTTGGGAGAGCCGCGGCGTTGTGCTGGGGATTCGTCAAGGCTGGATACACGGGCTGGTTCCTCGGCGTCTCGGGAGTTCCGCGTTCCTGGACGACACACCCCTTGCTTCCTGTGATGCTCCTTATAAGACCCTCCTCCTCGCTGTCCTGGTGTTGTATAGGCTCATGTGACGTGGTCACATGGGTCGGCTGGAATTCTTGGTGCTGCGTGGAGGTAAAGGGGCCGTGAGCGTCTTCCTCGGACTGTTCCAATGGAGACTGTAAGTAAAGGAGAGGCGAGACATGAGGGGGAAAACAGTTGGCAGAGTCCTCCTCCCGGTCCCGGGCAGCAAAATAGTGACACATCCCCCCCCTAGGCAGTTCACAGTTGGGGAACTGGGCCACATGGGACAGGAAGTCGGCATTCCCATTATGCCGACCTTTCCTGTGCCGGACTTCAAACGAAAAGGGCTGGAGGGAGAGGAACCACCTCAGGACTCAGGGGTTGTTTACCTTGTTGCGACTCAGCCATAGAAGGGGTGCATGATCAGTATATAAGACAAATGGGGAGCCCTCAAGATAATACCGTAGTTTGTCCACGGCCCATCTGACAGCCAGGCACTCCTTTTTCTATGACTGGATAGTGCTTCTCACGGGGAAACAGTTTCCGACTGATGAAAAGAACGGGGAGTTCCACACCATCATCCGACAGCTAGGACAGTACAGCCCCTAAACCGGATTCAGAGGCGTCGGTCTGAAGGATGAAAGGCTTTGTAAAGTCAGGGGGCTGCAGAACTGGACCAGACGTTAGGACACGCTTTAAATCATGAAAGGCTTGGCGGGCTTGTGCAGAAGGGGATAGAAGTTCTTTTTTCTTTTATACCCTTTTTTAGGAGGTCTGTCAGGAGGGTCGCTATTTGGGAGTAATGGGGAATGAACCTACGGTAGTACCCAAGTAACCCCAGGAAGGCCCTGATGTCCTTTTTGGTTGTGGGAAAGGGCGTGTTGGTAATGGCCTTTACTTTTTCGTGTTGAGGTTTGATTACCCCGTTCCCCAAGAGGTATCCCAGGTAGCGGAATTTTTGGTAGGCCATTCGGGACTTTTTGGAGTTTATGTGAAGCCCAGCATCTTGTAGGGCCTGAAGTACCGATTGGCAGTAGTGAAGATGTTGTTCCCAGTCTGGGCTGTATATCACGATGTCATCGAGATAAGCAGAGGAGTACCCCCAATGGTCCCGTAACACCTTGTCCATAAGTCTCTGGAATGTGGCTGGCGCGCCATGAAGGCCAAAAGGAAGGACAGTGAATTCGTACAACCCAGAGGGGGTGATGAACGCTGTTTTGGCCTGGTCTGGTGGAGAAAGGGGAACCTGCCAATAGCCCCTGGTGAGATCCAGAGTTGTTATGTATTTAGCATCACCCAATTGTTCAATAAGTTCATCCACCTGGGGAAGAGGGTAGGAGTCAAACTTTGTTATGGCATTTACGGCCCTGAAGTCTACACAGAATCTCGTAGACCCGTCCGGCTTAGGAACGAGCACCACAGGGAAGACCATTTGCTTTTGGAGGGTCGGATGACTCCTATCGCGAGCATTTTTTGGATCTCTTCCTCAATGGCTTTTCTGTGGGCTGCGGGAACACCGTATGGGCGTTGCCTTACGACCTCCCCAGGTAGGGAAAGGATGGAATGCTCAACCACAGAGGTCCGCTCAGGTTTATCTGTGAAAACGGAAGAGAAGGGTGCAAGCATTGATTGCAAGGCTTGTTTTTGTTTTTCGGTGAGGGATTCAATAATGCTCAACTGGGGAAATGTGGACAGAACCTCTTCTGGCTCTGGGTCTAGCAGAAGGTTGGATTTGGGAGGGGGTCCTAACCACTTTTTCAGAAGATTAACGTGGTATATTTGTGTTTTGGTCTTACTGAGGAGTAGGCGATAGGTTGTTAGACCGATTTTATCTATGATCTCATATGGCCCTTTCCATTCTGACTTGGTTTTGGGGACAGGGAAGGGCAGAAGGACCAACACCCAGTCATGTACCTGGAAGTGACGCCATTTCTTTCCTTTATCATAGAACACCTGTTGGTGTCTTTGGGCCTTCTCAAGGTTGGCATGTGCAAAGTCCCGTAGTTTGGATAAACGGGACCTCAACCCCTGGGAATAATCAAGGAGATGCTGGTTCTCCTCAGGCTTCTCTTTTTCCCATGCTTCTCTGGTCATTTCTAACAGAGTTCGTGGTTGCCTTCCATACAGGAGCTCAAAGGGGGAACACCCTAAGCTACTCTGTTTCTGGCAGTGGATGACAAACAGGGCCAAGGGTAGTAAGGCATCCCAATCCGCCCCTTCAGCTGTCATCATCTTTTTAAGAGGCAGTTTGATAGTGCCGTTGTACCGTTCGCACAATCCGTCTGTCTGCGGATGATAGACTGATGTTTTTATCTGTGTGATGTCTAAGGTCTTACATACTTGTCCCATTAAATGGGAAACAAACGGAGTGCCCTGATCTGTGAGGATTTCCCTGGGAAACCCCACGCGAGAAAACAATTCCAAGAGTTTCTCACAGAAAGACGTGGTATTTGGGGTCCGCAAGGCAAAGGCCTCCGGGTACGGAGTGGCACAATCGATAATGACGAGGGCGTACTGGTTCCCTTTTCGGGATTTAGGTAAGGGGCCTATAAGGTCCATTCCTACACGCTCAAATGGTTGCCCGATGATCGGTAGGGGTTGTAACGGGACTGCAGGGGGACGGTATGGGTTCTTCCTTTGGCATTTTTCACACACTTGACAGTACTTGGTGATATGTGCGTGAATGCCTGGCCAATAGAAGAGGTCAAGGACCGTTTGACTGGTCTTTTGGGCTCCTACATGACCTGGCAAAAGATGGCTGTGTGCAAAGAACAGGACTTGCTCCCTGAACCCCTGAGGAACTAGCAACTGTTTGGGGGCACCGGGATTCCCTTTTCTGTATAGGAGGTCCTTTTCAATCAGGAAAGACGGATAGGTGTCAGAGGGAGAGGCTGCTTGTTGCCAGGCTGACTGAAGGGTAGGGTCGTTTTTTTGGGCATACCGGAAGTTTCTATTGTCCTGCCAGGGGGCCTGAGTGAGGAGGGCTGGAGGGGCATCTGGATTTCTATTCAACCACCCCCGGAGAAGTTTCATGAATTCAGGATTGTCGGTTCCTAATATCAATTTCTCTGGAAGGTTGGGCAATACCCCTGCGGTGACCTGTAATTCTTTCCCATCTGGTAACCGTACTCTAACCCGGGCGGTGGGATATGTCCGAACATCACCATGGACACACCTTATAGGTATTTCCCGGTGTGTGAGGACTTCCTCAGGCTTAACTAGGGCCCTCTGAATGACGGACTGCCTGCAACCAGAATCAAGTAACGTCTTGACGTATACCCTGTCTACAACCAGACTTACATAAAAGCAGGTACCCATTTCCTCGGTATAAAGGACGTTACGAGGTAGGTAACTGACGTCCATGGGCTCCTCCGTGCTTTTCTTCTGTGGACAAAAGCGAGCTATGTGACCCCAGTGTCCGCAGTCAAAGCATTGTGGTCCCTTTACCATAAGAGGCTCAACTTTTGGGGAGCGTATTTTTGGGATGTCTGCTATGGGATTCGTGAGTCTTTTATCAGGTTTCCCAGGACCGGGACGTGGGTTTCTCTCCCCCTCCCAAGTAGTCGGTCTCCCTTGTGCCCTAGAATAGGTGGTGGCCATTTCCACCGCTTGGTCTATGGAGAGGTGCATGTGTTGTCTAAGCCACCTCTGGGTGGAAAAGGGCACAGCTTCCAGGAACTGTTCAAGATAGATTAAGGACATTATTTCTTCTTTAGTATGTTCCTGGGGTTTCAGCCATTTATCTGCGGCTGCTTTCAACTTGTGAAACAGGGTCTTAGGGCTGTCTCCGGGATTTCCTCTTTCTTTTCGGAAGCGTACTCTATACGCCTCCGCATCCATACCAAGGTGTTCCAGGATGATATCTTTTACCTCCTTGTATGGGGTGTTACCTGTCGGGTTAGGGGCTTGGTAGGCGGCTTGGGCTTTGCCGCTTAATAAGGGGGCCAGAAAGAAGGGCCATTTTTGCTCTGGCCAGCCCGAGGCCCTGGCTGCGCTTTCAAAGTTAAGAAGAAACGCATCGGGGTCTTCCCCCACGGTGTATTTCTGTAAGGCGATGGTGGGGAAGCTAGACTGAGCCCCTTGTCTGGCGGTAGCCTGAGTTGTAAGGCGGTCTTGTTTTTCCATCACTTTATGAAGGCTCTCCAAGTTCTGATTAATAGAGGAGCTAAAGAGTGCCCTATCAGCCTGGGCCGATGTCATATGCCTCTCTACTGCCCATTCTAGCTTCTCCTGTCCCTGGAAAAGTTGTTGGATGAGGTTCTCCATTTTGTAGCAATGGACAATCCCACTTCTGACACCACGTGTTAGAAGGCAGTAAGAGGCAGGGATGGCATATGCAGAAAACCAAGGTTCTTTATTGGGTTAATACAATCAAAAGAACAGATGTCAGATAGGGCGTCAGGGCATTCCCTTTTTGCTTGAACTTCAGCGATAGGGTTCTCGTCAGTATGGGGACTCCACCTCAGGGATGTCGAGAACATACAAAAGAAAACAAATAGAAAACACGTTTTAACAAGGATTCTCCTTTTCCTGTATACGTGTAAAGGGGAAGGAGTGAGGGAAAAAACACCCGTCCATCACCAAGTGGAAGTGAGCGCATGGCGGTTCAGCGACTTCAATAGGGCATTATCGTTAGACCCCTCAGCCGGTCCCACCCTTAGCCGTCGGCTTAAATGCCTCTGGGTCCCTTTTTGAGAACCAAGCGTGTACGCGTGAACGTACCTCGGGGAGCCACGCTCCTCCAGGAACGTGGCTGGCTTGCTTGCGGTACCGGATGGGGTCCGGCTCCCATTCCAGAGGCCTCCAACAGTCTCTCAAGGGTGGACCCGGTGTCTCGTCTTCCTCTGGTCGTCTTGGGAGAGCCGCGGCGTTGTCCTGGGGATTCGTCAAGGCTGGATACACGGGCTGGTTCCTCGGCGTCTCGGGAGTTCTGCGTTCCTGGATGACACACCCCTTGGTTCCTGTGATGCTCCTTATAAGACCCTCCTCCTCGCCGTCCTGGTGTCGTATAGGCTCATGTGACGTGGTCACATGGGTCGGCTGGACTTCTTGGTGCTGCGGCGAGGTAAAGGGGCCGTGAGCGTCTTCCTCGGACTGTTCCCATGGAGACTGTAAGTAAAGGAGAGGCGAGACATGAGGGGGAATACAGTCGGCAGAGTCCTCCTCCCGGTCCCTGGCAGCAAAATCGTGACACTGTCTTACCGCCAAAGGTGGAGCAGGAAAGGGGGGTTGGCATCCTCCTCTAGCTGGAGCTGCCTGGGTCACATTTCAAAGGTGGCATCGCCTTTGAAACTTCCCACCTTGGAGGGCCATCTTGTCCTGGGGAGGTAGGAAGCACCTTTGCCCAGAGTAGGCTTTGTTCTTGGACACTGATTTTTTAATGTTTAATCTTTTGACTGTATATAACTATTGCATATGAATTATCACTTTTGGAACTAAAATAAGTGTGCTTAGTCATTTTCCTGCCCGAAATCGGTCAAAATAGAAGCTTCTGAGTAGGAGGAAAAGTATGTAAAAGTGGCAATTTTGGTCATGTGCGGCTTTAAAAAATGGTTATTCAACATGAGGCACAATCAAATTGACATTTAGAATCATTTTTTGTATAGTCCAAAAAATCAATTTCCTGATGAAAACGATGACCCCGGACCTGTCGAACTTTCTCCAGATGGTCAGTAATGGTGATTTTTTAATGTTTAACCTTTTGATTGTAAATGACCATTGCATGTGAATTATAACGTATGGAACTAAAACAAGTGTGTTTAGAGTCATTTTCCTGTCCGGAATTATTCAAAATAGAAGCTTCTGAGTAGGAGGAAAAATCAGTAAAAATGGCAATTTTGGTCACTGTGAGGCTTTAAAAAGTGGTTATTCAACGTGAGGCACGATGCAATTGACATTTTGAAACATTTTTTGTACAGTCCAAAAAATCAATTTTCTGATGAAAAACGATGACCCTCCGAAGACTTGTCGAACTTTCTCCAGATGGTCAGTAATGGTGATTTTTTAATGTTTAATCTTTTGTCTGTAAATAACTATTGCATGTGAATTATCACTTTTGGAACTAAAATAAGTGCGTTTAGAGTCATTTTCCAGCCCGAAATCACTCAAAATAGAAGCTTCTTAGTAGGAGGAAAAGTCTGTAAAAATGGCAATTTTGGTCACTGTGAGGCCCTCTGCCCCATGATGTCAGCAACATGTCTGGTGGTGGCAGTCTGGCTGAGACTAGTCAAAGACCACACCAGTGCTTGGTAGGTTTCCAAGGGAGCCTCTAAAGGGTATCCTGTCTGCATTTATTAATAAATCAAACACTGGCATCAGTGAGGATTTATAAAGACAAAATGTTTGGTATCAAACATCTTAGGGCACAGTGAAGCCATCATGGAGCTAGGGAACCCATATTGACAAGTATCCAGCCCATGTACTCTCCATGGCTTACCTGTGTGCTTACAATATCCAATAATAGACTTGATATTGTAGGGCCATATCTGCTCATGTTGATATGTCCACACATGGGATAGAGTGCATCCTGCTTTAGGGCTATAAACCTGCAGTAGGGGTGACATACCTATACCTTATGCACAGAGCTGTGTGCCATGTTGCCTCTTTGGTTTCCTCTGCACCAAGACACACAATGCAATGGCAGTTTGCATGGTCTTAGTGAGGCGTCTCTGGTGTGGCACATTTTGTGTTGCAGCCCCAGTGGACCCTCTTCAGTACCAATGCCCTAGGTACCAGGAGTGCCATCTACTAAGGACTTTTAGGGGTTGCTGAAATTGTGTCAATCGTGGTATAGTTTTAGGAAAGAGATCTGGCACTGGGAACCTAGTTGGCAGGGACCAGTGCACTTTCAATTCAAAAGCACACCATACCCCAGGCAAAAACTGGGGGCTAAACATGTCAATAGAGGCACTTTCCTACAGCTTTTTATTGGCTTATTCCTAAAATTCAAGAGTAATTCAGCAGTCCTACAAGTGTAAGTCACAGCAAAAACTTTGTTAATCAGACCCCTTAAAGTTTGTAAGCATCTAAAAATATGATCCTTTAAGCAGCAGTATGCTTCTCGCAGTTGATGATGTTCTTTCCAATTTTTATCTCTAAGTATATACAGAACCTTTGAGGAATTCTATGTACTTTGTAACTATACATATAAATGGATACATATCTAGATAACTGACTGTTTTGACATTTACAATTCCCAGATTTACCCGCTCCAAGCACCAAGTTACATCGAACAGCACAAGAAAGGAAGACTGTCTTCCTTGCTGTACTGAAGAATTCCTGCCTCCTTAAGAATGGCTTGTGGAGAGCGGTATGACCATCTCTCTTTTAAATATTTGCACTAGAATGGACCTTGAGGGCTGAGGGTGGTACTTTCTTACTGGCCAGAAAGGAAACAGGTGTCCAGATTTTGACAGTGCCTCTGTGGCACTATTCTTCTGTTACTGGAGAGAAGATATGTTTCTGGAGCATGGGAAGTGTGTGGCTTGCCTAGAGACCAGTGGCCATTTACAGCTGGACATGCCTCCTGCCTATCCTTGTGAACTTTTTCTACTGTTTCGAAAGAGTACAGAACACTCTTTGGACAAAGTAAGCTACAGCTGCTACACAGAATTACGAGGACCCATTATAACTCGAAATTCTGTTTTAGACCTGTGTGAGAGCAGACCAGTAAAAGCCATTCTTCCTTCCTATAGTGCATGAGTGTAACTGCCAGGAGTCAATGATCACTGACACAAAAGGTACAGGAATGACATTCCATGAGATTGTGACCTAATGAAAGAATATGCACAATAGAGCGGATTAGACAAGAAACTTATCTCAGCAAAGGGAAATGTCGCAGGAAGAAATATTTTGGGCGACGCTTGGCAAAATGGGTGGTGGTGCCCTACCGCTCTTTAGAAATTGGGGGCAACAAGTCCCACGAAGCTTTGCAATATGTACATCTTGGATGGGTCCCGCTATAAAAGAAACCATAACCAAGACACAGATTCTCAGTGTTAGTCATTCTTTCAGGTGAGAGGAATGTTGAATACGGGCTCCTTTTGACAGTAAGAACTCAGAGGCCCGAGTGAGCAGAAATTTTAGAGGCAGCATAGAAGGAGAAGGAAGCTGCAAGAACAGTCTGAGTTTACCGACTGGCATCGGTTAGGAGCATCAGTTATGCAGCACATTTAATTTTTTTTTTTTTAAGAAGCACAGGTGCATATTCACAAGGACTTATCGCCGATTTATCTGCACTTTAGCGCCGCAAAAGTGGCAATAGATTTATCGCCCCATTCACAAGCAGGTGCAAACTGCCGACATTGCCAGTTTCCCTGCGATAGCTACCGCAAAAACCATTGCCACGGGTGAGTGCGACAACTAACGCTAATGATATGCAGAGTAGGCGTTCCCGTGCAAAAACACACGAAAACAACACTTCGCGCGATTCTCAACAACCAGTCAGATCTGCGATGCGAACCAAGAACAGGCGATATGGTGCGTTAGCTGCAGGGATTTAACACCTGCCTTTTGCTGGTGTTAAGCAGGACGACTACCTGCAGTATGAAAGGGAGCCCAGCCCAGAGCCACATCTGAAGACCCACAGATGCCATGAAGCCAATGAACATGCAGCTCGGAGACCCAAGAGGGCCACAACACCCACCGCCACCACTCCCAGGCCCCCCCCCTCCAGACCCCCCCGTACTACCACTGAGGCAGCGTAGGACAAGACAGCGGACCCTGCGAAAACGGCATGGCCCCTCAGCCACACAAGTGCAGAATGTGGGGAGAGGTGGGAACCAAGTATGTGTGAAGGAGGCAAATCACCCATGAAGAAGAATGTACACAATGCCAAGTGTGGCGGTGATGAGCTGGACAGCCCTCAGAATGCAGAGCACAGACATGTCCATGTGGACATATACTGCTGGCGTTTGTAGTGTTGTGGACAGTGGATGCAAACATGTTACCTCAGGCAGTGGAGAAGACCTTGGACATGTAGCTGTGCCGGGTACCCCTGTAAGCGTAAGCGGAGTGGGCTGGGCCGGCGTAAGCCACTCTAGCATAGGAGGGCGGATAAAAAGGCCGGGGCTCTGGGCGTGGTTCAGTTCTGGCCTGGACAAGGAAGTACATAATGCGTGTGTCTTTGTTGTAGTTTGGTCGCCACCCGGCCCACAATCGTCAATGTTGCAATGTAGCATGCACCCGGAGGGCAGGCTCACACGTACGGAGTCATGAAGGAGCGCAAGACCACTCGGGGTCTTGGCTCATACATGACAAGTGTTGTGTGTATCTGTATAGCCGCAGCATGAGCCAAATGCCTAGCCTCAATCGCAGCGCGAGTACAGCCAGCCATGAACTGTACACCTGTGTCCGCCCTGTCCTTCCCATAGGCCTACCCTCACGTGGCCGCCCACCCTCAACGGCCAACATCACAGTGTCGTTGTCAGGCTTGTGGACATGTGCAGACAGGCATGACAATGGTGTGCCGTAGGAGTGCAAGTGATGCAACCGCGCAGCGCACACAAGTAAAAAGGCTCGGGGGAGGGAGGAGCAGCTGTGAGGCAACTTAACACACAGTGAGGCCGCTCATTTGCCACATGCTAGGCATGTCATACATGATTCCCAAAGTCGCAGACATCCCACCCCACCCCCAACAAGCCTCTACACATTTCCTGAATGCAAGCAGATGACAAACTAACATTAGGGATGAAAGCTCCATTGTCTGAACTATCAGGCGGAAGCACATCTGCACCTCCGACCTCGGAATTGCATGTGCCCGGCACCCCCTGACAGATGCCATAGCAGTTGATGACGACTCCTACACTACGCACAGCCTGATGACAGACCAACGTATACACACCCCACACACAGAAGTCCTTGCTCGAAGTTATCTTGCATGGAATGGCCTTCACACTTACTCCCACACCATCCCAGGCCTACAACCGTTGCACACAAACACTGCTCATTGATCCGAGCTGTGGCATTTCATCCACAGAACTGGCGCAGGTCAGAACAGTGCTGCTTCAACCAGAGCCACTAACGCAATGGCAGAACATCCCGGACACATGCACAACCCCTGTCACGTGGAACTGTACCGTGCACGTATGCTGCATTTACTGGAGGCACTGCCATTGGTAGTGCTGCGGATCAGTTACCGGCTAAGCTTGCACCTTGCCAACGTCACCTGTGTTCAGACTGTGTTGCATTGTTGCTCGTGCATATTCGAGTGGTCCATGGATGTCTGCCTATCCAACAGGACGGTAGCCAAACTGGATTTCGACATGTGTGTGCGCCCCCTGTTGGCCCACGACCATGAGTGTCACCGTGATACCCGTCAATGGGATGCCTGGATACTTGGCATACATGCTGGCAGCTGGACCTGGGAGATTGCAGAACTCCTCGTGTGCAGTCACCACATTGAGCTGCTCCCCTATTGGGCTGTAGTGCTAATTGGTGAAAGGGGGTGGACGCAGCACATCTGTCCGGACCTGCTAATCTTTAGCCTTGCCGTCCTGTTCGATGAAGTCGACCACGACCTCATGTTGGAAATGATTGCCTACGAAGCTGCACTCGCTTTCATGGACGTGTAACTACATACCTGCAGACACAACAGTTTGGAACACATTGCACATGTCCCGTTCCTTGTTGGAACTTGGGGTTCTGGTCACATCTCCCACGACGACAGTGGACATGGCTGCATTCGCCTGGACTCTGAATACATGAGCGGACAACAACGCTGGTAAACACACACCTGTGAATGGTGCGGCACTCCCCCGGAGTGGACAGCGGCGCTTGACAACGTTCCACGTTCTGACATACTACTGCATTGGTCTGCATGTTGTGACACTTATCTTGGCCGTACTGACACGCATGTGCTAATATAGTCTACGCACCTTCACTTGTATTCAACTGTGATGAGTGTTGATTTGTATGACAATGTGTGTCTCACTGCCTATCTGGGTCATGGCCATACATGCATTACTGCACCATCAGGGATGTCGGGTTGTACTAGTACATTATCATCTCACAGTTTCCTGCTGTACCACATGCAAATGGCCATTTTCAACACACAAGCGGCAACAGTTGTGTCCTCTGTTCTGTTGTGCTGGTGTTGCTGTTTGTTCAACATTGTTGTAAATGTTGCGGTGCTCTGGATCTTATGTGTGTGTGCTGCATTGTAGGTGAGTTGCCCCTTCAGCTCTGATTTGGCTGGCCCTTATCCCTTTCAGGCGGTGTGGCTTTCACTTCTGTGCTTATGCAGTGCTGTGATGTTGCAGACTTGGGTAAATTGGGCTCTTTTTTTTTATTGAGATTTCTGATAATCTTATACAACAATTGTCGCATCTTCAACAATATCTATTAGCATAGTACAGCACTGAATTCTTCAAATTACATTCTCTAATAGTACACATTGGAGCTTTGACATATCCTTGTTGCAACCCATTAACAGTTCAATTGGATAAGTTAACGAACAGTCTAGAGCAAATCAGGGTGTTCTCGCAAATATGCTGTTAGTGGCTCCCAAATATCTGAGGGCTTGGAGGCTGTTGATAGTTCTTCTGCATATAATAGAAAATTGTTCCTGCAATAGACAGCGTCTTTTAACCAGTGTGCTAGAGTAGGGAATTGCTTACTGTCCCAGTTCATCGCTACTCTACGTTTTGCCAAGAGCAACATTAAGGCAACCAATTTCTTCCTTGCCGATTTCGCAGGTATGTGGAGGCCCAGGAGACACAGTTGTGGCGTGCATGACAGTGCACACGGAGCAAGTATACCTAAATGATTGATCACAGTCTCCCAGTATTGTCTTATCCTATCACAATTCCATGCCAGGTGTGCAAAATCTGCCTGGTCAGTCCCACATCTCCTACAGCGAGCGGTGTCGCGCAGCCCATATTTATGCAATTTGACTGGGGTGTGATAAGCTTGATGTAGATACTTATAATGTATGATGCGGAGGTTGCCATTGGGCGTGAGCAGTGTTATAAGTGCGCAGCATGAAGACCAGTCCTCGTCCGTCAGGGAGATGTCTAGGCATTTGTTCCAATTGTCTCGGGCCTTGAGGGTATGTGCGCCAATTTCTGCCTGTATCAGTGCATATAGCCGCGAGATTATTTTAGTGTGAGTGGGAGTTGCTATCAACACCTGTAACGATTGTAGTACAGGAGGTTCAGCTGGATATGTAGGGTACAATTCTCTGATGGCTGCCCGCAGTCTATGATAAATAAATCTGAATAGTAGAGATTGGTTGCTTATATAGGACAGGTCATCGGGAGTGATGAAGGTGCCATTCGGATATAGATCACTCATTTGCCGCATGCCAGCTTGTTCTAGTATCATCATACTATTTTTTTCTTGTGTGACTGATAGTGCAGGGTGATGTGCCAGTGGTAGATTCGGGGTGTATATTGGGGTTTTGCTCGCCATTTGGCCGATGCGGTGCTAGGCCTGTGAGGTTGTACGAATTGTGTTTATTTCTCGCGACGTTAAATGTTGCCGTGTATGTGGGAGTACGCTTGTGAGCGGTATTGGGTCAGCGTCACCAGCCTCCACTGCTAGGTGCGGTAAATATTGCACGGGATGATACCAATAGTATGCATATTGTGCCTGCGCACATAAGTAATATAAATAAATATCGGGAACTGCAAAACCGCCCGAGGTATACGGCAGTGACATGGTTTGGAGGCTTATGCGGGATTGTTTCCCGGCCCATATCAGTCTAATGATATTTGTACGTATCCGTTTAAAAATTGGAGCAGGCGGTTTTATCGGTATGTTAATAAAGAGGTACAACAATTTCGGTAGTAGCACCATCTTTATCAGTGATATTCTGTCGGCTAGTGATAGTGGGAGTGTTATCCATCTGGTTATTTGTGTTTCTATACGATCTATTGCGGTACCATAGTTGTATCTAAGCACCACTTCAGGGTCGCGATGTACCCATATTCCGAGATATTTAATTGGGTCTTCCTGCCACACGAGAGGGAAGTCCATTTGTGGTGCTCTGGTGTTTACTGTTAGTGGTATCACTGCTGACTTGCTCCAGTTGATGCGTAGGCCCGAATAGCGTCCAAATTGTATATATTCTCGTAGCATTGGTGATAGGTTCTCCTCTGGGTCTCGAAGGTAAAGTACCATATCATCCGCATACAGTGATATGCTAATGGGTCTGAGGTTGAATCGCAGTGCCACGTGTACGTACTTCTGGCGTATTTTACAAGCTAGCGGCTCTAACGCAATGGCAAAGAGCAATGGAGATAACGGGCACCCTTGTCTGGTACCGCGTTGTATTGGTATTATGTCTGATATATGTCCATTGACCTTGATGCGGGCAGTGGGTTTGTTGTATAGAAGGGCAATCCACTTGATAAACAGGGGTGGTAAGCCTATTTTTTGTAAGATTGTGAACAAGTAAGGCCACTCGACGGAGTCGAAGGCCTTAGCTGCGTCCAACAGCACCGCCACAGCCCGCAATTCCGGATTTAGTTGATGCAGAAGGGCAAAAATGGTACGAAGGTTATGTGCTGTTGAGCGAGCTGGAATAAATCCCGATTGATCGGGTAAAATTATAGTGGACATAAGTGGCTGCAGTCTAGTAGCGAGTACTGTGGCCAGTATCTTAACATCTGTGTTAATTAATGACAAGGGCCTGTATGACTCCGCTTTTTCAGGCCTTTTATCTGGTTTTAAAAGTGCCACTATTAGCGCTTCACGTAGTGTTGGAGGGAGTATATTATTATTATAGGCTTCATCATACATCTCGAGAAGATATGGAGTTAATTGGTCTAGATACGCTTTGTAAAATTCAGCGGTATATCCGTCAGGGCCAGGCGATTTACCATTGGGCAGTGATTTTATAGCTATCTGCACCTCTTCCTCCGTGATTGGTTGGGCTAAGTTTTCGCGATGCATATCGGATAGCCACACCAGTGCTATGTCTTCAATGTAGCTCTGAATTTCAGGCGCCAGCACTGTGTGTTGGGTCTTATAGAAATCACTGTATGTGTCTACAAACGTATTCAATATGCCTTGTGTGTCATAATGTATCTGTCCCTCGTCATCTTCCATCTTGATGACAGTGTATGGTTTATGTTCTGTGCGTATTTTTTGCGTTAACAGTCTACCCGGTCTCCCTCCTTCTCCCATCCGACGTGCTGTGTGGCGTCGAGCAGTATATTTTATTTCATCATCCGCTAATGTGTTATAGTGATTGATTTCGTCGCGTAGATTGCTAAGGGTGGGTGCGCTATGTGTCTTATCGAATTTTGCTTCCAGAATTTTTATTCGAGCTTCGCATTTCTCTAACTGGGTTCGGAGATCTTTCAAGATTCCTGCGTTCGTGCTTATACAGATGCCTCTCAGAGTCGCCTTAAAGGCCTCCCATACTGTACCTGCACTATCAACTGATTTTGCATTCTCCGCGAAATAATCTTCTATTGCTGTTTGAATTGTGTCTTTATAGTTGGGGTCCAGGAGTGCTGCGGCGTTAAACCGCCACACAAATGGAGGAGGTGTATATGTCGGTATCAATAATGCCAATAAGACAGGTTTGTGGTCGGAGAGTGTTTTGGGGAGGTGAGTTATGGCCTTAGTCCATGTGGCGGCTTGACTTGTGAGGAGCCAATAATCTAGCCTTGACCAGCTGTTATTTGCTGTCGACGAGTGTGTGCTGTCCCGTGTCATCGGGTTGCGCATTCGCCATATGTCAAGCATGTGGAATTCCGCCATACTATTTAAGATAATCGAGACTGCACGTGTATGGTGTTCTGCGGTGTTGTGAGATCTATCTTGTGTGTCATCCAATGCCACGTTCAAGTCTCCCCCCCAAATCAGTTCCAGGACTGGCAGGTCACGTATCTTTGCCCTTAGATTCATAAAAAGTCGGGATCGTCCGTGTTCGGCCCATACACGTTAATGATTCCTACCTTGGTGCCTCTCAGGATGCCTGTCAGAATAACATAGCGTCCTTGTGGATCTATAATCGTCTGTTCTAATAGAAATTGGGTGCCCTTGCGTATTATGGTTGTGACCCCCGCGCGTATGAAGAGTAAGTGGCCGATACTGCAAGCTCCGCCCATCTGCTACCTAATTTATCTGCTTTGTGTCTAATCAAATGCGTTTCCTGAAGTAGGGCTACATCAACGCGATGTCTGTCGAGATAGGCGAAGACCTGCCTAATCTTTTTGGGACTATTGAGGCCTCTTACATTCCACGTTATGAATTGCAATGGTGTAGCCTTAGCCATCGGGTGCGGTCTTGGTATCTCCAATTATGCCTAGTGGCTCTAATGCTGCGTGTGATTGCGGTTGCTTGATTGCGTTCATGTATACTACTCTAGATGGTGCAACGTTCTCGCTGACATGCTCATAGGATTCCAACAGATATACGACTACCAATATAACAAATTCCCATCCCATTCCACCCCCACCCACTTCACCGTCCCAATTACGGCAAAGACAATTCCCTTTAACTTCTAACCAATTTACTCCTCCCCAGTCCCGTTCCCGGATTTGCTACTGCCCCCAAAACAGGGGATGTGGTATACACTGGAGGGCGGTCGCTGCCAGCCATCAACCCCAGCAGTGATACCGCTGGGGGATCGAGCCACAATCCCATTGTATTGTGGATGTATTGTAGGGGTGTGTTATAACCAAAATATATTAATCAGTTACGTACGCTCTGCAGTTCACATATATTGTACAGTCTGAGCCAGCAAGCTGTAGTTATTATCCATACCTCCTCTCTTACATTGCTGATGGGTTACAAAGTATCTCATGATAGTATATGCTATGCATACGAGACCTGTAGAGCTGACACAATCTATTCCACAGTTCTGAGCGCCAAGTTCGAAGGAGAGACAGTATTCATTCTACATCTGAGGTGCGGTCCTGCTCGGCCTGTGTTCCCTCGGAGATTTGCGGCGAAGCGCTTGTGGGTGGTTTGATTGTAGGTATTTAAGCACTTCCTTGGGGTCATTGCAGATTGTACTCTTTCCGTCTGCCATGAGTTTCAGGCGAGCTGGGTATAACATTGCATAGGGGATGCCGTGTTCTCTCAATTTCTGTTTCACATCAAGAAATTTCTTTCGTGCCTCTTGTACCTGTGATGTAAAGTCCGGGTAGATGGAGATAGACATTCCTTCATACGTTAAGGTGTTTAGTTCTCGGGCTTTGCGAAGGGCCGCATCTCTGTCTCTGTAGTTCAGGATTTTGGCGATTATAGGGCGAGGTCGCGTCCCAGGCGCCGGTGGTGGCGCTAAGGATTTGTGAGCCCTTTCGACAATGAATACGTCAGAGAATGTGTCTCTACCCATGAGAGCAATTAATATTGTTTCAATGTACCGTTCCATAGTCCCTGTCCGTGTCGACTCCGCCACTCCCATGATGCGTAGGTTACAGCGACGCCATCTGGCTTCCAGGTCTTCAGTTTTAGCCAAGAGGGTCTGTATGATCTTATCGGCTTTTGTCTGTTTCTGTGCCATTTGATGCTGAGAGTCTTCTGCATCCGAGATGCGGCGCTCTGCCATGTCTATGCGTTCTGTTTGTTTATCCAGCCTTTCCGACATGCGATCGACGCGATAAGTCAAGGAGTCTATTTTCCCATCAATATTGGATAGGGTTGCTTGTATCGTTGTGAACATTGATTGGAAATCCACTGGTGTCTCAGAATTCGGAAGGGGTGTGGTTCCGTGGTTCTGATCCGGGGCCTCGGCCCCCGTTTCTGCGGCCTTCCGCTGCTGTTCAAAGTGCAATTTGGGTTGATTTTTATCTGGTTTCCCCATGTCGTCAATGATGATGTTATATCGCTGTTGTGCTTACTGCAGGAGTTCCAGGCGTTCCCCAGCGCGCGGTGTGCAAGAAGGGCGTATCTGCTGGTGTTCTGATGGGGGCTTTGGTACGGCGAGAGGCTAGGGGTATGTATCCTCCAGGTGTGGTATTTAAAACAAGTGAAGTGCAACTCCCCAGGCCTGACTGCAGGTTTGTGCTTGTCGAAGCTCTTGGGTTTGGGTCTCGCCTTCCTCCCCCTGGTTGATGTCGGTAGGGCCCTTTAGTGGCAAGTATTACCTGCAACAGTCTCAGCACCCTCGTCCTTCGGACCCAGCGTGGTTCCAGCGAAGGCCGCGATTTGCGTCGTAGAGGCGGTCGCCGCCGGGCCTTCCCCCCTGATGGCGCCGGTGGCAAGAATCTAGTGCATCCGTCTTTCCTCCACACCCCAATCTCATCACACAGCGTTATAGCGGGCAGCCCGTGGATCGCCGGTTATCCGCGGCAGACGCTGCTTACCGGACTTGCCTCAGGCCGGGACCACGCTGGGGACATCTCGGATTTGCGCTGCGGTTATGTTTCGGTTCGGATATTTGCAGTCCGGCCCTCCGTTCTTCTCCGCGCACTGGCGATTTCAGGCAGCCCAGCGGAAGGCAGACGGGACCACCCGCAGCCGCCGCGGCGCCGAGCACACTCCTGGGCCCGCACCACTCGGCCGCGCCACGGACTTGCGTGCCTGGTGCGTCGCGACGTACGTGATGCCGGGCTCCAGGCCAATGCCCGGCAAGGCCAGCGATGTTGTTTAGTGCTACTGCAGGCACCTGTAGAGCGGAATCCGACACTCAACCGCCCCGCCGATAGTCTGCACTGCGTTGGCGATCAGCTTTGGGTCCGTTCAACGGCTATACACCCAGGATAATTGTAGGATTGTGGCTCGGTCGGGAGAGCTCGCCTACGGCGCGGCCATTTCCTAGCTTGGCTAGCTCCGCCCCCCGGGTAAATTGGGCTCTTGATTGGAGTTGTGACTCTTGGCCATGGTTTGTCCGCAGATGTGCTCTACTTAATTGTGCATGTGTGCCATTGGGCCCATCTCCCCCCGTCCCCCCAGTCCCTGGTGGTTACTCACCCTGTTGCTGTTGCGTCGGGTCATGTTGAGCAGTGTCCGGTCCCCCAACTCCTGCCACTGTATCCCCACTGATGACTGTGGACACCATTTCCTCCATGTCATCCAGCTCCTCCTGTGGCGCTGGACTCCCACCTCCAGTCTGCATTGCTGCCTTCTGGTTGTCTGCGAGTTTCTGCTTGGTCTTGTGCTTCACATCATTCCACATCTTGACCTCGTCCATTGTCCTCCTCAGGACTCCGACTGCATTCACCTTGTCCACGATGGACTGCCATATTGCATTTTTTGTTGCCAATGACACAGTGGAGGTGACGAACAGTTGTTGATGGTGTTCTATCACCTCCGTGATCAGGATCCTGTTTTCCTGCGGACTGAACCGCGTCTTCCTCTTCTTCTTGTCCTTGCCCTTCCCTGACCCCGAGGTCCCAGGCTGGTCCTCCGGTGGGCTTGTGGGGTTCTGGTCGTCCTCTGTACCTGCTCCGGCTGCCTCCAGTGTGCTTTGCTGTAGTTTTTTTTTTTTTTTCTGCTTTTGTGGTGGTTTTTCCCGCCTGACGTGTGTGAATTGCAGGCCTGGCGCTGGTTTTCGCTGTTTGTCTTATCGCGGTTGGGCCCATCGCAACTTTTTTCGCGTTCAGGTTTTGATTTTTATCGCCGTACCGGTACTGTTATCGCGGACATTTGCCGCGTTATCGGGGTACTATCGCATGTTACCGCCGTGTTGAGAATGCCACGTTAACACAGTTATTTTTCCGCGATAGACGGCGATATGAAAACTTGCGTTAACCTATTTTGGCGATGTTTATCGCACGTTCTTGTGAATATCCCCCACAGTGTCTGCTAAGAGAAATGTTTATTTAGGAGTACAGACAACTTTTTTAAGGAAATTAATTAGTTTACAGAGTGCAATGCCTGTGAGCTGAAATGTAAACAGAGAGTGGAACAAAGAGCATTTGTTTAATTAAAGATACCCTTAAGAGGTTCAGAGAAAGATTACCCTTGTGTTTTCTCATTTTTAACAAGACTCTCGCAAAGAGTATTTCAAAACCTTCTTTATATATTTGTCACTAGTGAAGGTCTGTGACCTGATGGAAGAGTTTTCACCTTGTGTTTTCACATTTTACAGAGGACTCTTGGAGAGAGCAATTCAAACTTTAAGTTTACGTATTTTCACAACTGAAAGACTGATTGAAGAGTTCTACAATTTCAAGTAGATCTTTGTGGCGTGTCTTTGTTATTTGAGACGTGTATCACAGTCATATGAATGTTTCAGAATCCCTTTATGCATCAAAGAGATAAATGAATTAACTTATTGTTCTTCATTGTCAACTACTATTAACTGTGGAAATCAAACTAAGTTTGCAGATGATTATCAGAGTAAATGTTTTTATGCCCTTTAAGGAACAAAGGACACAATACCTCGAAAGTCTAATAATTTATTGTATATTTTCGAGGTCTCCTCCCCCGTAGTTTCCAACCCAAAATCCCTTCTCCTCATCAGGGCACTCCGATAATCTGTGAACTTCAAAGCACACGCGGTGGTGCCTGTAGAAGCTCCATATTGAGTATTAAATTGATCCTGTCATATTATGGAGAGGACAGCGGAGCTGACAGTGCCCTATTCCCCACAGACACACAAGGAATGTTCAAACCTACAAGAGTACGTAGCAACATGGTGCTAAATTGTTGGGCATACAGTAATTTCTAGACCTTTGCTGGGGAATCGCTGCTGTGGCAGCTCCAGTTCCCCTATGGCCTAGAGCATAGTGTGGGATAAAATGGACTTGCATCATGTCACATACATAGACAATGCACTATATTTGGCAAAATAAAAACTATGCACAAATCTTACGTTAAGTTTTTCCCCACTGGAACTGTGGCTTTTTGTGCTCCAGAGAATTTGCCGACTGTCTCCAGGTGTGGCTGCTGTCCTCAATTCACAGTACTATTCTATTGTCAGCCTACATGAACGTCTGCTAAACAATTCTGTGACATCTGTAAGAAAGAGAGAGATTTTGAAGAAAGTGAAGACAAATGTTAGTGACAAGCTCCTCTTCAAAGATTGACACAACCATAACTTAAGCTACCAAAAACACAAAGCAGACAGTGATGTCTCACCCAGAGTTAGAACTGTTCAATTACTCTTGGGTGCAGCATAACAACTTTGAAAACAGTTTCACAGTCTCTGGAAACTGCACAAGAATGTATAACTTTGCAAACACCCTTTAAAGACACTGTCCAGGATAATTCATGCTTCCACATGACATGCAAGTCCTTTGAGACACGGTCAAGCACAACGCCTTCAAAACATTAAGCGAGTACTCAAAGCCAATGAAAGTCAGACCTGTGTTCCAGAACTCTCTCTCTGAAAACCTAAGAAAAGATGCCTGCAGGGAAGACATGAACTAGACATACCACACGGTTAAGAACATGGGTTCGTTCCCATGTATACACAGGCAAGTCAGGTTCTGTGGAGGGTATTACGCTGAGCAGTGGGGAGTTCAACTGTTCGTAGAGGGTGTTTTTAATTCATAATTATACATTTGTCTGTCGGGTGGAGGTGAAGCTAGATGGTGTTGTCACTGTCCCATTAACTTTTACCATAGTTCCTGGCTTTTGGTAGCAGGTAGTTTGCAAACACAATCACTCAGGGTGCAAAACTATTTTAATTTCTACTGCATATGGACTCATGCAGTATCAGGCCTAAGAACCGGATTTGGAGTTGTGGAGAGCCCTCGTTGGACTGGAAACAGTCAATATATCTAAAGAGACACAAAGATGATTTGGAGGCTTTTTGAAGCAAAACATACTGGACATTTTGAAAATGTTGGAAATTCATGTTTATGGGACTGGGACATGGGGCCAAGGATTCCTCAAAATGATGCAACCATGACAGCTACATTTTAGCAGTATTTCCTTCTGCAAACTTTTTTAGGCAACCATCAAGGCTACCAGATGACTCCTCAAAAGGTAATTTGCCTTATTGTTGACCCCATCCCAGTCACAGCTTACAGCCGTGCCATGCTCAAGGGTGAAAGTAAAACTCCTGACCAGGACAAATCACAAACTTTTACACAGCATTGTTCCATTTTGAGTCAACCACAAAGGGTACCTATGCCCGAGTTTTCCACAACAAACAGACTAACATTGGATTTTCAGTTTTCTATTGTTTTAATAGAACATATCTTTTTGATATAACTTTGGTTTCTTACATCAAATTTTCCTAATTTCTCTGGCATTTTACTCATTACAATTTTTCTTAATTTTTTCTCATTTCAATCAACTTGGTATGGAACTTTTCAGTCCTTTATTTTTAAACTGTAGTGTTGGTTTGGTTGATGTTTTATAAAAGTGGCATGTATTTATCTGGCTAAAGCCTCTAGTTGAGCCAAGTTACCAAGGGTCAGCCATAGATTCCTCATAGAAACTGGTTTCCCTTTTTAGGGCACAAATCAGTTAGGTATTCTGGAAGCTGTTGCACAACTCACATCACAACTATGGCCTCTTTCAAGAACAATGCAATTTACAGACATGTCTTTTCAGTAGTAAATGCATAGCTGTCTACCTCCTGACTTAAAATTGTGGGCCATGTGAAGTCTTTAAATGGGTCATCCCATTAAAGTGAATAAAGTGCTAACTCTTTTTTGGAGGGTGTTCAAAGTTTAAAAAGGTTGTGATCCCATGAAATCCATGGAAGCATTTTGTTTATTAGGTGGGCGAATGCCAGGAAAAAGAGGGTAACAATAACCAAGTTTGGATGACTTGAACAGATATTGGAGAGGTGTGGTGCAGCGGCCAGGGCAGCTGACTTCAGCGCACAGGGCTCATGGTTCGATCCCCGGCTCCGGGCTCAGCTCAGCACCATGTGACTCTGGGCAACAGCTCACTTAATTTCCACGACAGCCCCCAGCGCCTTGAGTCCCATAAGGGTGAGTAGTTCGTGCTTTACAAATACAGATTTACATTTTTTTTTTTTTAATATATTCTGCCAAGGTTTTATGGGGCGCTCAAACCCTGGCTGACATCACGGCGACACTTTGAGGTGGCCAGAGAAGGGCAAAATGTATTTTTTTCTATTTTTTTTTATTTACAATGGACACCCACAGCATTTTTTGTTGGAATCAATGGGTGGAGCTTAGATGTACCCATGGTCCCTCCCAGCTCCTCTCATCCACCCCCCGTTGGAGCTGGCATTCTTCTCTGCCCTCCACCAGTGCTGACTGTGGGTGGGAGCAGGATTAAAGCACTCTTCCCGACAGCAGTTAGTGCAAGGGGGAGACTGGAGACCGCACACTTCTACTCTCTCAGACATGGTCTTGGGGCTGTAGGAGAGCCACGCTGGTCCTTCTTGATACCCAGGTGATGTGCCCCCGGGGACAGATATTGTAAGACAGCGGCAGCCCTCATTTTATTTATTACTCCTGGAAGCTAAAGCCTTAGGCCAGAAGACTCATGGGGAGGGGCCTTCACTTACAAGGGACTGTGCTTCTTTCAACATTTTCTTAGCAACCAGTGGGCTTCTTTGGATGCTTTTGTTTTTTTTTCGCTCCTGGTGGTGCATTCTTGCCACCACGAGGTGTCTCTTCAGGTCTCCAGTCTGTCCCACAGGGACCTGGGATCTTGGTGTGCCCACCCTTTCCCCTTATGTGGCCTTTCATTTTTTATTTTAAGGTGTCCACTAATGACTAACACAGGATATTATCCATTTTGTGGCAAGCCAACCAGGATCTGCACATCCACTTCAAATGGGCCAATCACAGCATATCTGGACATCAACTGTCCAGCTATCTCTTACTTTTTACCAGCATCAACCGCTTCATCACCAGTCCAAGCACCTATAAAAATGCTAATTTCTTAAGAACTACTAAATGGATTTACACCAAATAACAAATAGCACACATTTTGAGTAAAGTTCTACATTTTGTAAAATTTGCTCTAATTCCATTCAGCTGCTATTTTTGTAGCTGCAATAGAAGTTTTCTTTGAAAATAAACATGGGAAATCACACTTTTGGAACCCCCCTTTTTCTTGACCCCATGCGTAACAGATCAGTGTGAAACGTTGCATGAAAGAGCCATAGTGGAAGAATTTTTTTTTAAACTTTCATGCAGGTTTGTTAAATGGCTGTAAAGTTATTTTAAAAAAGAGGTGTCATCAGTGATGCCATCAACGATATAATTTAACATGTTATGAATGATGTAATATGTAAGGGCCCGATTCACAAAAGTAATCTGAGACAAAATCCTAACTTTACGACTTTCGGTATTTACAAAGCGCATTTAGGAGTAGTAAAGTTAGGATTTTGTCTCAGTTAAACCTAAGTTTTGGTCTTAAGTTTAACTTAAGACCAAAACTTAAGTTTAACTGAGACAAAGTTTTGGTCTTAAGTTTAAGTTTTGGTCTTAAGTTTAACTTAAGACCAAAACTTAGGTTTAACTGAGACAAAGTTTTGGTCTTAAGTTTAAGTTTAGACAAAGTTGTGGTCTTAAGTTTAAGTTTTGGTCTTAAGTTTAAGTTTTTGTCTTAAGTTTAACTTAAGACCAAAACTTAAGTTTAACTGAGACAAAATCCTAACTTTACTACTCCTAAATACCAAAAGTCGTAAAGTTAGGATTTTGTCTCAGGTTACTTTTGTGAATCGGGCCCTAAGTGTCTGGCAGTGGCACAACTTATAGTTAGCTGAGTAATGGGTGATTTTTTTAACATTAGTCTTTACCTTATCTCAACACCTAAATATAATATCACTTTAACCTTTGGTTTCTGCAATGAAAAAACGCATCTATATATACAGCCATACAGTAGAAGCAGAGCAACACGAGTCAGCGGACCTGTGAAACTTAGCGACACTGACGGTAAGCCATTTCAATTTGGCATCATACAGGTGGGAAGGTGTGCTTTAAATCTAGTGCTGCACAAGATTCACTGATACATACGGATCTGGAGTGTACAATTCTCCCTGGGTGCAGCACTAAACAACGAAAATAAACACGTCAGATTACGTGCTGCGAGAGAGGGAAATGGCGGCACAGAACTTTTTGATAATTTGCCCACAACTTTAGACAGCAGGCGAACCAAAGGGCCCTGAAATCCATCTATGGATAGCGATGTCAAACTAATGTTTAGGACCTTAGAGAAACACATGAAAAACGAGATGACAAAATGGTGGGAACAGTAGTCCCTACAAAAGTATGAAGAAGTAGGTCGTATACCTCGAGGATTACGCATAATGGTAGACCCCAGCTTCGAGAATCCAAATCCAAATATGCTTAAGGAGTGGGCTGAGAGCAATCTCGATGCATTCATGCACTTGGTTCGAATTCTCATAAAATATGCGCAAAGTGACCGTGAAGTCGTTCTAAAGGAAATTGAAAACGTCAATATTGAGTTAGATAAATCTGATCTAAAGGACTTAATTTTAAAAAGTAAAAGCAAAATTAAGGGCAGAATTAAAAAACAAGAAGACATCATCAAAACGAGAAAAGCTTTTAAATTCGCTAGAGATAAATTGGACTACGAAACTGGTCAAATCTTTACTTTCTCAAGGAAATATGACTTCATCAAATGTAAACATTTTACTAATGCCAGAACAGATACACAAGACTGTGAATCCCAGGTCGAGTCGACATCAGACTTGAGCTCAATTGTGAGTGAAACTGATTCTGAAGATGGCAATAGAATAGGGGGTAACAAAGGAGAAGATATGGGTAAGCTTACCTTAGTGGAAGAACTGGATTTTTTATGGTGGGACCGCCGTCAGACCCTAAGGCTGCGGAATCCACAACAACCGCAAGACAAAGGCGAAACCAGGGACGACGCGCAAGGAGGAAGTGCAATAAACGCAAAATGCAAAAAACAACCAAACAACACATGGAGGAGAAAATAAAGTCGTGTGACAACACTGTCATCAACCTGTCCAATATCGAGTTGAATCAAGCAGAAAAACAACTATTATCATTAGGTCTTACATTCTGCCCCGAAAGCAATTTCAACTATGTTCAAACAAGAATTGACGTTTTTAAATTCATTGGAAAGTTGAAATTAATTAAATACTTTGCTATTAAAAAGCCTAAAGATGATTCAACTCATAAAACATCTCTTGTTAGACAAAATGAAGTGAACCTATCAGTATCAGATGTTTCATCTCTACGGATGTTAGATGAACTATCCAATGATAGAACTGATGATGACGAGGAGATCTCTACCCAGCTATTACTTCACAAAGCGGGCATCAATCCATCCACTGCCGCTATGAGTCCATTTAAACCTACTTCGACATTTATCCCTATGATGCCCCGTGATGCAGTTGACATTTTTCATGATCGCACGGTGGAGGAATTGAAAAAACTGCACATTAAAACCCAACGGATGGCACAAAAACTAAAATATTGTGCCAAAAAATATAATGAACTGATGAGAAAACTCCAATCAAACAATGATGTGGTGATCAATAAATCTGATAACGGGGGTAACATTGTTTTATTGCCAAACAATGACTATTTAACTGAAGCCTATAAGCACTTAAATGATACGGCATGCTACAAAAAGGTATAATCTCCAACAAATAAAGCTAGTTAAAGAATCATGTAAACAAGATTTTTTTAAATGGAAGAGAGATGGGCTTATCTCCAATGATTAATATTTATTATTGTTTAATGAATTTCGTGTTACACCTGTCATGTATTTTATATAGAAAATCCATTAAAAAAAAGTTTCCCTATCCCAGGTAGACCTAATATTTCAGCTAAGAATGGTCTTTTAGAAAGAATGTCTCAATATGTTGATTTGGATCTACAAGATTTTGTCATGGCATTACCATCGTACATTTAAGATATGGGGGATTTTCTCCAGAAGCTCAGCACAGTAACTTGGTCGGAAAATTGTTTTCTGATCACTCTAGATATAACATCTTTATACACTAGCATTAACCACAGGGATGGTTTAAAAGCAATAGATTTCTATTTAAGAAAAAGATCTATCAATATGTATGACCACAATGCTATGTTACTGGAGATGATCAGTTTCTGTTTACACAGCAACTATTTCCTATTTGATAAGGAAATATTCCAGCAACTAAGAGGTGTAGCCATGGGGGCCTGCTTCTCCCCCAGCTATGCGTGCTTGCACGTGGGGTGGTGGGAGGATCAGATTCTCCAGGTGAGTCACAAAATCGAATGGGAGGCTAATATAGTGAGTTGGATGCGATACATCGACGAAGTATTCTTAGTCTGAAATGGGTCATGTGACAGCGCAATAGCATTTGTGAACAGTATCAATGTCAATGATTTAAATTTGGAGTTCAATGCACAAATGGATCAATTTGCTATCGATTTCTTAGATGTGCACTTTCATGTTGTAGACAACAAATTGGAATCGACTTTGCACTGCAAAAGTACTGCAGGAAACTCAACACTACACGTGTCGAGTTTTCATCCCAAACACGTTCTAAAAAGCATTCCCTATAGCGAATTTTTAAGACTACGCAAAATTTGCAGTATAGATCAGGAACTTTTGCGATGCCAAAATGAAACTAAACAAAGATTCTATGAAAGAGGTTATGATAGTCACACCATTGATCAGGCTCGAGGAAAAGTGAATAAGATCACTCGAGAGAGCATGCTGTCACCCAAACCCCTCCTCAATACTGATACAGAAGATTTGGCTAGCGTTCAAGAACATGTTGAGTCAGAGACTCGACTTATAACTACATATAGTGGACAAGCGAGACAAATATGATCTATTATCAATAAACAGAGACCAATAGTCAAAACAGATGCAATTTTAGGAGAATGCTTACGAGCTAACCCCACACTAACGTTTAGACGGGCTCCATCAATGAAAAGTGCTTTAGACAGAAGTAGTCCAGAATTAATACCTAAGAACCCTAAATCTAGTGGGAAACAGCGTTTACATCGCATGCGCTACAATGCATGCAATTACAACGCGGTCGTTACAATGACCACGTTGTTACAACACAAGCCATTACATTGCAAGTTGTTTCTACGACTTGCTGTAGGGGCGCGCTAAACTAAGGAATAGTTATAATTTACTATTCCAATACCTTCTCTACTGTTGCACACGCTGGAGTTGGAATAGTAAATTATACTATTCCTAAGTCCAGCGTGCCCCTTGCAGCAAGTCGTAGAAACGACTTGCGATATAATGGTTTGCGTTTTAACAACGCGGTCATTGTAACGACCGTGTTCTAATCACATGCGTTGTAGCGCATGCGATGTAACATTGCATATTCAAATCTAGTTGGCTCTCTTTGAAAAATGGTTTTTACAAGGGCAGTTATTGCAGAGCATGCAAATTTGGGATCAGTACATCTGAATATGTCTCAGCTTTTAGCCCCAGACCCATGGCACTGAATGGCGTGTTCAATTGCAGAACGGAGTTCGCAATATACATCCTGATTTACACATGTGGACTCCGTTACATTGGGAGTTCGAAGATACAAGTGCATTTAAGAATACTCCAGCACTTGAGGGCAATAGTCAATTCAGACCTGTCCTATCCATTGGCGAGGCATTTTAAAACAGAACATAACAATGATCTCAATTGCCTTAAATATTTCATCATATAAGCCATACCACCCAGGAGAAGAGGTGGCAATAGGGAAAAGATGCTTCGACGTTTGGAGTCCAAGTTCATTTTGGAATTGGATTCCAAATCGCCGAATGGTCTCAACAATGGGGAAGATCTACACAACTTCCTGTGAGCCCACACATCTGATGTTGGCATTAAGTTGTTTTCATGATTCCATCTACAGTTCTTTATTAAAACCAGTATTTCAAATAGGTTGTAAGAGGCAACATTGCTATACACTAAAGCGTTATATGAATCAGTTAAGCTAATATACGTAACCGTTGGAATGACATAAGTATGATATCTTTGCAAGATCTTTGCTGTTTTCCCTCAAACGAATTTAAATATGTATTCACCTTGCACTTTATGATATTTAGGCACTTTATTCCATTTAGCACTTTATGGACAGTTGTTTAACTTTTGTAACTACACGTTTGATGACTTTATTCTTGTAGTTATACTGTTAGATATTCAACTGCCCTCAACTAATTATTGTAGGATTAATTCATTAAGAAAAACATATGAATTGATTACTTGTTTGCAGGTTATTATTGTATAATCACTTTTGTACATTATTTTACCATATTTTAAAACACATTTTAATATATACTGTAATATTGTGACCACTGCTATTCGAAGGCTGTGTACAGAGTAGTACGCTCGTAGGACAATGCAGTTAGGCATTTAATGTAGTGAGCCATTGGTTCCCCTAGTTTCTTTTATACCTGGAATAAGTGCTCTAACAACGGACCATCGAGTTGTTTAGAGTAAGGGGTTAAAGAAATTCCAAAATATTCACAATACCTGTATGTAACCAATTAGGATATTTATCCATTTATCTATTCATGTTTCAAATTGGAGTGCTCTATCTAACATGATACGAATAATGTAGTGCAGTCTGTCTTCCATGGCTACATGCAACGTCTATCACGTGGTGTTTATGTTAATTTAAATTTCTTTTTGGTTTTTAGCAGCACATACTCAATGTGAACAAGGCCACATGTGGTGGCCGAAACGCGTCATAATGACATGTCTGCGTAAATTAATTTATATGCAGCACAAATCTCAGGAGTCCATGCCCTTTGTGATGGAATCAATGCATCTAGAACTGCTTGTTAGTTAAACATATATAAATATATATATATATATATTCACTGAAAAAACCATAGGTTTCAGGGACTTTATAGGTAGAAATTAGCATTTAAAAAACCTTTGAAATTCACTGAAAAAACCATAGGTTTCAGGCACGTTATAGTTAGAAATTAGCATTTAAAAAACCTTAGAAATTCACTGAAAAAACCAGAGGTTTCAGGAACGTTATAGTTAGTTGGACATTTCACTCGTACAAAACCAGTGAAATTGAGCCGGTATAGTTAGTTCAGCTAACTATAACTCGCTCCCCTGCAATGCACTGCTGATCACATATTACATCATTCATGAAATAGTCAGTGACATCACTGATGACATCACTGATGACATCTCAAATGACATCACTGATGTGTGGCCCCCTTCTTTTACATTTTTTGGGCCCTGGGGACCCCATCCCCCAGGGCCTGACCCCTATTTATAATTTTTTTTTTTTTAAACAGGAAGGGGGCCGCGTAGCCCCCCTCCCGAGGCCAATTTTGGCCCCGGGGACCCCATGCCCCGGGGCATGGCCAGACTTAATTTTTTTTTTACATTTATTTATGTGGAGGGGGCCACGTGGCCCCCCTCCTCAGGTCAATTATGGCCCCGGGGACCCCATCCCCCGGGGCCGGCCTTTTCGTTTTTGTTTTAAATTTATTTTTTTATTAGAGGGGAGGGGGGCCGCATGGCCCCCCTCCCGGGCCACTTTTTGCCCCAGAGACCCCATCCCCCGGGGTCTGGCCTCTGTGATTGGGACCTTGGGGGGGAGCCCCAATGCCCCCACGGTCCCACCGGCTCCCCGCCTCCTGCGGGAGCCGGCATTGCTTTTGAGCAAGGGGAGCTGCTGACATGCAGCTCCCCTTGCTCAAAAGCAATTCTGCTTTGCTTCATTGAAGCGAGAGCAGTTTTTCCTGCTCTCGCTTCAATGAAGCAAAGCAGAGTTTGCTATGGGAGGGTGGGAGCCGTCCTCCCGCCCTGCCATAGCAAACAGCAATGTCCCGGGTGTGGGCACCCCGGGACATTGCAGGAGCCGGCCCTGGGGGATGGCGGTCCCCAGGGCCATCGAGGGCTCCAGGAGGGGGGCCACGCGGCCCCCTTCCCTTAATTTTCAAAGCCCCTGGGAGGTGGTGGTCCCTGGTGTAGGAGAGTAGGATCTGCTTCACATGGGTACGCCCACTTTTTGCTGATGCTTCACTGTTTTTCGACATTAGTCTGGCTGGGGCCCTGCTAATCAGAACCCCAGCCTAGCTGCTTCCTCTCTAAAATGGTTTCCATGTGCCTTAGGCACATCACTGATTGGAATCTGGAGTGCCCTTATAAGTCCCTAGTATATGGTATACTATGTACCAAGGGCATAGGTACCTCAGAGGACCTGCCAGGGGCTGCAGCATGTATTATGCCACCCCTGGAAGGCCATCCAAACTGACACCACAGGTCTGCTACTGCAGCCTGGGTAAGGCGGTGCATGCACTCCTTACTGTGATATAGGTTACCTATATCACGAAATACATACACACATATAAACCTATAAGTCACTCCTAAGGCAGGCCTTATCAATCCTAAAGGCAGAGTGCATGGTTCCTATGTGAGAGGGTGCCCCTGCATGAGCAGGGCCCTCTGCAGCGTTCGGAGACCATCTCTGATGCTGTTTGTAGTGCAGCCTGACCATATACTCTTAAGCGCATTATATCCTCGCGGTAAAATGCTAACTTTGGAATGGCTGCACCTAAACATGTCGTGTTTGGTGTCAAACATCTTGGAATACTACCCCCGCCAATCCTGGCGGCGGGGGTAGCATTCCACCCTTCTAGAGGGAAAGACATGTTAACTCTGACGAGTCCGGTAACTTCTTTCCAGAGCCCTGGCATCACAAAATGGATGCTGCTGCCACAGACACGAGTCTGGCCTCCTGCTGCTGGACGAAACTCCGGCAGGGGAGGCCTGGACAATAGGTTTCTGTCCCAGGGAGGTGTGACCACCTCCCCAGACAGGATAATGTGTATTGGGGCTGGGCGGGAGCACTTTCGGGTGCTTTGAAGTCCTGCACTGGGGGCACATTTGGTGTCCCTAGTGCATACCCCAGTTCAAACCGGATCAGGGGCTTGCAGCCCCTGCTTTGGCGCGAACTGGACAAAGGGAAAGGGGTGTAGCCACCCTCTGCCCTGACCCACCCATAGGTGGGGCCACAGAGTAGTCCAACCCCTATTTTTAGAATAAAGGTAGGAACCCAGTCCTTAGGACTTTAGATTATCCCTGGACGAAACTCTGAAACTGAATCCTGGACCTTCGACGCTCTACTACACGATTAGAGGACTGAAGAATCTCCCTTGGGGTCAAGGAGTGACTCCCTGCTTGGCAGGCACCAAAGAAGCATCTGTCCGGTTCGCATTACTGAAGCTCCTGCCGGACGCCGAAGTCATCGCATCACCAGAGGTGGATTCTCAGACTTCCCCGAGGCTACTCCTGAGTCCCCAGCAAAGCTGAGGCCCGTGCCTATCGTGGGTGACTTGAGACCGTGACCCTGGACACCGAGCACATTTGCAAGTGCACCATCTTCTGGGTCTCCCAAGAAGTCGTGCTTTGGGCTCCGAGTAGCCCTAGCCTCCAGCACCACCTGCACCGAAGATCACTGGCCCCCACTCCACGAGTGTCCTGCAAGCCAGCTCCACGTGCGGCGCCACGAGGCTCCTTCGCGGTCGCTAGCCCGTTGGCTAGTAGCCCTTAACGAAGGCCAATCTTTTCCTTACTTGGCATCCTGGTTGCTCCAGGCCTGCCCTCACTTACCCTCGCTGGGTGAGTTCCACAGACCTTGCTGGTCTGCACCATCGACGATCTTTATCTTGCTCAAGACTTGCTGTTGCCAAGGCTTGTTGGGTCCAATCCGGTCGCCGACACCTCAGCACTCGACAAACATTGAGCACCATCCGAATCCTGCTCCTGGTCGCCGACAACGCCTCCCGGACCTCGTGGCTGAAGAGTCAAGACGACCGTCAACGCACCTGAAGCACTCGACATCGGTGGGCATCTGTCCATCGCCTTCCTGGTCACTGGCTAGTGACCCAGACTCTGTCCCCTCTGCTTTCTGGTTCACCAGAACTCCGATCCACTCTGGGATCCACCCGGACACTTTTCTCTTGGCCGCCAGCAGCACTTTGCAGCAGATCGCCATTCGAATCGACGACGAAACCCGACCCCGAAAGGCACCTATGCACCCGGCTTCCCTGGGTGAGGTAACACGAGTACTCCGGTGCTCCCGTGGGTAGAGACTCTTCAAAGTCCTAGATCTCAAAGGGTTTTGTCCTAGTCCTCTTCTAAGTGTCCCTTTCCTCTATTTTCCCGATCCCGACTTTCTCCATAGAAGTTAACGGCGTATCGCGGTTGTGTATTTACACTGCACGCGTCTCCCGTGGGTCCCCTGTGTCACTACCTTGGGTGGTTCCTTGTGGTCCAAGCACTTCTAGAGGCTCTAGGCCTAGTGTCTAGTTCAGTCGTGGTTCGCATACCACTTTATTGGTATATGGTTTGGTACGCCCCTAGGGCCCAAACGTGTATTTGTGCTATTATTGTGATTTAAGATCTTATAACTTATGTATTTCGAACTCTAGCCTCATAAAGAGACTAGAGGGGTGTGTTTAGTAATAAATACATATATTTTGAATATATACCTGGTGTGGTGCTCTTTCATTTGGTCACTCAAGAGATTATAGACTGGTAAAACAAGCTGCTTTACATTCCTTCAAGACTTAGCCTGAAGGCTGCTCTCCATAGCTACCACTAGGATAGCTTTCAATAAGGTTGTCTTTAACCTACCTACCATAAGAGTCGATTTGGACTGGGGCAAGGTGCCCACTATAATTAGTGGACAGCATATGCCAGGCCAACTTCTCACATTGGTGTGCAGCGTGTGGGATTCCAGCTTGCTATTGTTTTACCAGATAATCTCAATTGAATTGATCAACTGAAAACCACTAAAAGGTACCTAAGGTACATATAATTTAAGCTTAGAATAACAGTAAGTCCTACTGAACTTAGAGTTGTGTGTTAAGGGATAGCACAACCCTTTCTACAACTCAAGAGAGTTTAGTAGGCCACACTAGAGTAGGTAGTGCATACACCACACCACACTAGTAATGTCTTTAAGGGTAGGATCTAAAGAATCCTTGCAGGAAGCCATTGAGCTTCCACCCTCCAAGTATGATACACTCCCATTCTTGGAATTGAGAGCTTTATGCAACTTGAGAAAAATAAGGACAGGCCAAAGTCTCCACCACCCAACACCTCAAGGAGTTGTTGGTGGCTTATGACCTTAGTAAGCCTGTAGGGACTGAAGGGGTAGGAGCTGAGGGTGGGGCAGAAGAAGAGGAGGAGGCCAGGGGTACCAATACCCCCAGCCCCCTCTGAAACTGGCCAGGAGGGGGACAATGACCCTGACCTGGATAACCCAATCCCTCCTGTGGAAGATGATGAGGATGATCAGAATGATGCCCTCTTTGTCCCCCCAGGAAGGATTAAGAGTGTGCCCAGAAGGTCTAGGTCTCCTTCTCAGGAGTCTAACCACTCTGGCACCTCTATAGGGAGCTCTGTCTCATCTCATAGGAGAGAATCCTCTCATGAGAGAAGAAAGAGGCTAGTCCAGTATGAGGAAACTCAGCTGGAACTCAGAAAAAGCAATTAGCTTTAGATAGAGAATCCCTAGATCTCCTTAGAGAGAGAAGAAAGTTGGGACTAGAGTCCCATGGTGGCAGCCATGTCCCTAGAGATAGGGAAAGGTCCTATGACCATAGGAACCTGAGCAAGATTGTCCCTCCCTACCAGAGTGGGGATGATATCCACAAATGGATAACTGCTTTAGAAAGGGCCTGTAAAGTACAGAAGGTCCCTCAGGAGCAGTGGGCAGCAATCTTGTGGCTCTCCTTTGCTGACAAAGGTAGAGATAAGCTCCTCACTGTTAGAGAGGAGGATGCTGATAATTACAAGGTCTTGAAGAGTGCTCTTATTGATGGGTTTGGCCTAACCACTGAACAGTACAGGTTGAAGTTCAGAGGCACCCAAAAAGCACAGACTCAAGACTGGGTAGACTATGTGGATTGTTCTGCCAAGGCTCTGGAAGGCTGGTTGATGGGCAGTAAGGTGTGTGACTTCTCAGGATTGTATAATCTGATAATGAGGGAGCAGATTCTTAATAACTGTCAAAATCAGCTGTTGCATCAATACCTGGTAGACTCTGATCTGACCTCTCCCCAAGAATTGGGAAAGAAGGCAGACAAATGGGTCAGGACCAGGGTGAAGCAGAAGGTACAGAACCAAGGTGGGGAAACCAAGAAGCAAGATGCTAAGAACTCTGACAAGGGTGGGGAGAAGGGTAAAGATCAAAAGTCTTCATCAGGCCCCCAAAAATCTTCTTCTGGTGGGGATTCCCAGTCTACCAAGGGTAAAGGCCAAAGAAAACCATGGTGCAAGGTCTGTAAGCAAAAGACTTACTGGACCAGTGATTGCACCAAGTCCAAAGACTCCAGTCCAGCACCCACCAATGCCCCTAAGGCACCTGTTCCCCCTAGTACAGTTGGTGGAAGTGCTCCAGCAAAGGGTTTAGTAGGGTTCACCCTGGGAACTGAGTTGGGCTCTGACTTAGTCAGGGAACTGACTCAGGCTGTGTTAGTCTGTGATGGAGGCATGGATGTGACCTCCACTGTGAGTCCCAGTAATCTGGGCAAGTACAGACAACAGCCTTTAATTAATGGACGTGAGGCTTTGGCATTTAGGGACACAGGGGCAAGTGTCACAATGGTGACACAAGACCTTGTGCTTCCTGGGCAAGTTATGCTTGGTGAGATGTACCAAGTGACCAATGCTAGCAATGTCAGAACAGACCATACTCTGGCAGTTGTTAACTTCTCCTGGGGAGGGGTAACTGGCCTTAAGAAGGTTGTGGTAAGTGCAAACCTACCAGTCGAATGCTTGCTTGGCAATGACTTAGAGACTTCTGCTTGGGCAGAAGTGGAGCTCAGGACCCATGCAGAAATGCTGGGGATCCCTGCAGATGTGTTTGCTGTTACCAGGTCACAAGCCAAAATGTCTAGCACTGAACAGGCCTTGGATTCTGGAAAAATGGACCAAGTGCCTTCCAAGAGGAGGAGTAGTAGGGTTAAGGCAGTGCCTTCCCCCTTGGCTCAGGAGGAAGATCAATCCCTTGAGGGGGATGATCTCAGCCCTGAAGAAGGAACTGTCCCAGAGGAACTGGAACCTGAACAGGTTGAGTTCTTGGGGACAGGGGGACCTTCTAGGGCAGATCTGAGCCAGGAGCAGCAGAGCTGCCCCTCCCTTGAACCCCTCAGACAGCAAGCTGCTGCTGAGGCTGCTGGGAAAGCTAGTGGTCCCCATACAGTGTATTGGGATGATGGACTCCTCTACTCAGAGAGTAGAGACCCCAAACCTGGTGCTACCAGGAGGTTGGTAATACCTTTGAAGTTCAGGGGCTTCCTATTGACCCTAGCCCATGATATTCCCTTAGCAGGACACCTGGGCCAGAACAAGACTTGGGACAGAATTGTCCCTCACTTTCACTGGCCCCACATGTCTGAAGACAGTAAGGAGTTTTGTCGCTCCTGTGTAACCTGCCAAGCCAGTGGCAAAGCAGGTGGCACTACAAAGGCCCCCTGATACCACTACCGGTGGTGGGGGTGCCCTTTGAGAGGGTAGGGATTGACATTGTTGGTCCCATGGATCCCCAAACAGCCTCTGGGCACAGGTTTATCCTGGTGGTAGTGGATCATGCCACCAGGTACCCAGAAGCTATTCCCCTAAGGACCACTACAGCACCTGTGGTGGCAAGGGCCCTCCTGGGAATCTTCTCAAGAGTGGGCTTTCCTAAGGAGGTAGTATCAGACAGGGGTGCTAACTTCATGTCTGGGTACTTAAAAGCAATGTGGAAGGAGTGTGGAGTGACTTATAAGTTCACCACACCCTATCACCCACAATGCAATGGTTTAGTTGAGAGATTCAACAAAACCTTGAAGGGCATGATTAAAGGGCTCCCAGAAAAGCTTAGGCGTAGATGGGACATACTCTTGCCCTGCCTTTTATTCGCATATAGGGAGGTGCCTCAGAAGGGGGTTGGTTACAGCCCTTTTGAACTTCTGTTTGGCCACCCTGTGAGGGGTCCACTGTGCTTGGTGAAGGAAGGATGGGAGTTACCTCTCAAGCCCCCAAAGCAAGATATAGTGGACTATGTACTTGGTCTCCGCTCCAGGATGGCTGAGTACATGAAAAAGGCAACCAAAAACCTTGAGGCTAGCCAGGAACTTCAGAAGGCCTGGCATGACCAAAAGGCTGTTCTGACTGTTTACCAGCCAGGACAGAAGGTGTGGGTGTTGGAGCCAGTGGCCCCAGCAGCTCTCCAAGACAAATGGAGTGGGCCCCACACTATTGTTGAACAGAAGGGTGAGGTTACTTATTTAGTAGACCTAGGAACACCCAGGAGTCCCCACAGGGTTCTCCATGTCAACAGGTTAAAACCATATGTGGACAGGGCAGACATGGGCTTGCTCATGGCTACTGATGAAGGGCAGGAGGAAGAGAGTGACCCACTCCCTGACCTGCTCTCACAGAACCCTGACGATGGGTCAGTTGATGGTGCAGCCTTGGCAGGCAGCCTCACTACCCAGCAACAAACTGATTGCAGGCAAGTCCTCAATCAGTTTCGACATATGTTTTCACTGACACCCAGTCAGACCACCTGGTGCACTCATGAAGTGGACACTGGGGACAGTCTGCCTATTAAAAACAAGATTTATAGGCAACCTGACCATGTCAGGGACTGTATCAGGACTGAAGTCCAGAAAATGTTGGAATTGGGAGTAATTGAACCCTCAGATAGCCCTTGGGCTAGTCCAGTAGTCCTAGTACCGAAACCTCACACCAGTGGTGGGAAAAGAGAGATGAGGTTTTGTGTAGACTACAGGGGTCTCAATGCAGTTACTAGGACTGATGCCCATCCAATACCCAGGGCAGATGAGCTCATAGATACTTTGGCCTCTGCCAAATATCTCAGCACATTTGACCTAACAGCTGGCTACTGGCAGATCAGACTAGCTGATACTGCAAAGCCCAAAACAGCATTTTCAACCCCTAGTGGGCATTATCAATTTGTGGTAATGCCCTTTGGTCTGAAAAATGCACCTGCCACTTTCCAGAGGTTGGTGAACACAGTTCTCACAGGACTGGAAGCCTATAGTGCAGCTTATCTAGATGATATTGCTGTCTTTAGCTCCACCTGGGAGGATCACCTGGTCCACCTCAGGAATGTTTTACAGGCCCTGCAAAAGGCAGGCCTGACTATCAAGGCCACTAAGTGCCAGATAGGGCAGAGTCAGGTTGTGTACCTGGGCCACCTTGTGGGTGGAGGCCAGGTTCAACCTTTGCAGAGCAAGATCCAGACCATCATGGACTGGACTGCTCCCACTACCCAGACTCAGGTGAGAGCCTTCTTAGGCCTGACTGGGTACTATAGGAGATTTGTCAATGGGTATGGATCAATAGTGACACCCTTGAATGACTTAACTTCTAAGAAAATGCCCAAAAAGGTTCAGTGGACAGTTAGCTGTCAAAAGGCATTTGATGACCTCAAGCAGGCCATGTGCACTGCTCCAATTCTGCAGAGTCCTGATTACTCCAAGAAGTTCATTGTTCAAACTGATGCATCTGAATTGGGGGTAGGGGCTGTACTGTCACAATTGAATGAAGAAGGTCAAGATCAGCCAGTAGCTTTTATTAGCAGAAGGCTGACCCCTAGAGAGAAACGTTGGTCAGCCATAGAGAGGGAGGCCTTTGCTGTGGTCTGGGCTCTGAAGAAGTTGAGGCCATACTTGTTTGGTACACACTTCCTGATTCAGACAGACCATAAGCCCCTCTTATGGCTAAAACAAATGAAGGGTGAAAACCCCAAACTGCTTAGGTGGTCCATTTCCCTACAGGGGATGGACTTTACAGTGGAACATAGGCCTGGGAGTAACCATGCGAATGCAGATGGACTCTCTAGGTATTTTCACTTAGAACATGAAGACTTAACTGGGCAAGGTTAGTTTAATGTCCCTACGTTTGGGGGGGTTGTGTAGGAGAGTAGGATCTGCTTCACATGGGTACCCCCACTTTTGCTGATGCTTCACTGTTTTTCGACATTAGTCTGGCTGGGGCCCTGCTAATCAGAACCCCAGCCTAGCTGCTTCCTCTCTAAAATGGTTTCCATGTGCCTTAGGCACATCACTGATTGGTATCTGGAGTGCCCTTATAAGTCCCTAGTATATGGTATACTATGTACCAAGGGCATAGGTACCTCAGAGGCCTGCCAGGGGCTGCAGCATGTATTATGCCACCCCTGGAAGGCCATCCAAACTGACACCACAGGTCTGCTACTGCAGCCTGGGTAAGGCGGTGCATGCACTCCTTACTGTGATATAGGTTACCTATATCACGAAATACATACACACATATAAACCTATAAGTCACTCCTAAGGCAGGCCTTATCAATCCTAAAGGCAGAGTGCATGGTTCCTATGTGAGAGGGTGCCCCTGCATGAGCAGGGCCCCTCTGCAGCATTCGGAGACCATCTCTGATGCTGTTTGTAGTGCAGCCTGACCATATACTCTTAAGCGCATTATATCCTCGCGGTAAAATGCTAACTTTGGAATGGCTGCACCTAAACATGTCGTGTTTGGTGTCAAACATCTTGGAATACTAGCCCCCCACCAATCCTGGCAGCGGGGGTAGCATTCCACCCTTCTAGAGGGAAAGACATGTTAACTCTGACGAGTCCGGTAACTTCTTTCCAGAGCCCTGGCATCACAAAATGGATGCTGCAGCCACAGACACGAGTCTGGCCTCCTGCTGCTGGACGAAACTCCGGCAGGGGAGGCCTGGACAATAGGTTTCCTGTCCCAGGGAGGTGTGACCACCTCCCCAGACAGGATAATGTGTATTGGGGCTGGGCGGGAGCACTTTCGGGTGCTTTGAAGTCCTGCACTGGGGGCACATTTGGTGTCCCTAGGCATACCCCAGTTCAAACCGGATCAGGGGCTTGCAGCCCCTGCTTTGGCACGAACTGGACAAAGGGAAAGGGGTGTAGCCACCCCTCTGCCCTGACCCACCCATAGGTGGGGCCACAGAGTAGTCCAACCCCTATTTTTAGAATAAAGGTAGGAACCCAGTCCTTAGGACTTTAGATTATCCCTGGACGAAACTCTGAAACTGAATCCTGGACCTTCGACGCTCTACTACACGATTAGAGACTGAAGAATCTCCCTTGGGGTCAAGGAGTGACTCCCTGCTTGGCAGACACCAAAGAAGCATCTGTCCGGTTCGCATTACTGAAGCTCCCGTCGGACGCCGAAGTCATCGCATCACCAGAGGTGGATTCTCAGACTTCCCCGAGGCTACCCTGAGTCCCCAGCAAAGCTGAGGCCCGTGGCTATCGTGGGTGACTTGAGACCGTGACCCCTGGACACCGAGCACATTTGCAAGTGCACCATCTTCTGGGTCTTCCAAGAAGTCGTGCTTTGGGCTCCGAGTAGCCCTAGCCTCCAGCACCATTTGCACCGAAGATCACTGGCCCCCACTCCACGAATGTCCTGCAAGCCAGCTCCACGTGTGGCATCACGAGGCTCCTTCGCGGTCGCTAGCCCGTTGGCTAGTAGCCCTTAACGAAGGCCAATCTTTTCCTTACTTGGCATCCTGGTTGCTCCAGGCCTGCCCTCACTTACCCTCGCTGGGTGAGTTCTACAGACCTTGCTGGTCTGCACCATCGACGATCTTCATCTTGCTCGAGACTTGCCATTGCCAAGGCTTGTTGGGTTCAATCCGGACGCCGACACCTCAGCACTCGACAGACATCGAGCTCCAGCCCGAATCCTGCTCCTGGTCGCCGACAACGCCTCCCGGACCTCGTGGCTGAAGAGTCAAGACGACCGTCAACGCACCTGAAGCACTCGACATCGGTGGGCATCTGTCTATCGCCTTCCTGGTCACTGGCTAGTGACCCAGACTCTGTCCCCTCTGCTTTCAGGTTCACCAGAACTCCGATCCACTCTGGGATCCATCCCGGACACTTTTCTCTTGGCCGCCAGCAGCACTTTGCAGCAGATCGCCATTCGAATTGACGACGAAACCCGACCCCGAAAGGCACCTATGCACCCGGCTTCCTGGGTGAGGTAACACGAGTACTCCGGTGCTCCCGTGGGTAGAGACTCTTCAAAGTCCTAGATCTCAAAGGGTTTTGTCCTAGTCCTCTTCTAAGTGTCCCTTTCCTCTATTTTCCCGATCCCGACTTTCTCCATAGAAGTTAACGGCGTATCGCGGTTGTGTATTTACACTGCACGCGTCTCCCGTGGGTCCCCTGTGTCACTACCTTGGGTGGTTCCTTGTGGTCCAAGCACTTCTAGAGGCTCTAGGCCTAGTGTCTAGTTCAGTCGTGGTTCGCATACCACTTTATTGGTATATGGTTTGGTACGCCCCTAGGGCCCAAACGTGTATTTGTGCTATTATTATGTGATTTAAGATCTTATAACTTATGTATTTCGAACTCTAGCCTCATAAAGAGACTAGAGGGGTGTGTTTAGTAATAAATACATATATTTTGAATATATACCTGGTGTGGTGCTCTTTCATTTGGTCACTCAAGAGATTATAGACTGATAAAACAAGCTGCTTTACATTCCTTCAAGACTTAGCCTGAAGGCTGCTCTCCATAGCTACCACTAGGATAGCTTTCAATAAGGTTGTCTTTAACCTACCTACCATAAGAGTCGATTTGGACTGGTGCAAGGTGCCCACTATAATTAGTGGACAGCATATGCCAGGCCAACTTCTCACACCTGGGGCTTGGGGGTCTGTAACGGACCCCCCAATTTCAATATTTAGTGCTCCGGGGAGGCTCGAGCCCCCCACACATTTTTTTTTAAAAACAGAGCCCCGAGGAGGTGGCGGTCCCCAGGGCTTGGGGGGGCCCATGAGCCCCCCCACCCTAATTATAAAAACAGTCCCAGGGAGGTGGCAGTCCCCGGGGCTTGGGGGGCTGTGAGGCCCCCCCACAGCTTTTGCATAATGCCCCGGGGAAGTGGCGGGCCCCGGGGCTGCGAGGGGACCCCGTGCCCCCGTACATCATAAATAAAGCCCCGGGGCTGCGGGGGCCCCCGCAGGCCCCCACCACATAATTAGGCATGCCCCCGGGACCTGGCCCACCCGGGGGCCTAAATACAACGAAGCGCGGAAGCCCGCGCTTTTTTAAAAAAAATTCTCAGCCGGATTTGCGACCCCAGCGTGAATTCGGCCGATTTTTTTTTTTAATGCTTTTTTTGGCCCTGGGGGTCCTTGTGTTTGTACCCTGCCCCCTTTTAATTTTTTTTATCTTTGTTTCACCCTTTTTCTTGTGACTCGGTTACCGAGTCACAAGATGGCTGCCAACACTTCCTGGTTTGGAGTGTTGGCAGCCAATCAGAGTGAAGCTCGTGCCCGGGAGGGTTTGCGAACCCTCCTCGTGCTCAGATATCGATATTTTTCTTTTTTCAATTTCTCAAAAACTACTGAACGGATTTACACCATTTAAAAAAAAGGGCGCACTCTAAACCAAGACCTACCTTTTTGCCAAATTTGGTGTGATTCCTTTCAGCAGGTCGGGCTGTAGCCTGTAATAAAGTTTCCTATGGAAAATAACATGGAGAAAACGCGCTTTGGGACCCCCTTTTTTCTCGGCCCCCGCTTGACGAATCACCCCAAAACTTTCAACACACAAACTGAGTGGTCCGGCCCTATTTTTGGGAAAATTTCACGAAGATTCGTCAAACGGTGCCAAAGATATTGGCAAATCAATAAACGCTTTTCCTATCGAAACTAGGTCCTAACTATAACAACCTACTGGCAATCGCCAGTAGGTAATATATATATATATATATATATATATATATATATATATATATATATATATATATATATATATATATATATATATCTATATATATTGATAGATAGATAGATAGATAGATATATTCATTTAAAAAAACAAAGGTTATAGGGATGTAGGGGCATTATAGTTAGGCTCAGATTTCAATCATACAGAACCGGTGAAAATCAGTGGGTATTTGGTTAAGTGAGTTTGTGTGTGAGTCCATCTATTGGAGAGTGAGTGTCTGTGTGAATGGGTGTATGTGTGAGTGAGCAGATGTGGGAATGTTTGTATGGATGTGTGAATGGGTATGTAAGTGGTTGTGTGGGTGTGCGAGTGAGTGTGCGAGTACTTGCATGGGTGAGTGAGTGGTTATGTTGAGAGGTTGTATGGGTGAGTGAGTGGCTGTGTGAGTGGCTGTATGGGTGAATAAGTCGATGTGTGAGTAGCTGTATGAGTGAGTGTGTGGCTGTGTGACTGGCTGTATGGTTGAGGAGCTGGTTGTATGAATAGCTGTATCAGTGAGTGAGTGGTTGTGTGAGTGGCTATCTCTTGGCTCCTATGAGGCAGGAGTGTGGGATTATACAGTTCCAAGAAAGCTACAGATAGTAGAAAATAGGTTTTTATGTGGGCATTTAGCATTACCTAAACCTCCCGCAAGTCTTATTACATATGCAGAATTAGAGATGGGATTCTTGGAAGATTTTATTGATATGGCCCTTTTGTTATTATGAGTTAAATTATGGAGCACTCATCGGGCCAGTTTCTCAAGAGGCTTTGCTTGAATTTAGACATTATGATTGCCATTCCATGGATGGCCTATGTGAAAAAGGGTACCCTCTTTCACTCTCCAGAATGCATAGGCCCTCATACCAAAGGAAGGGTAAAAGAGATTTTTGCTTCTTATAGAGAGGAGATTAGAATTGAAAAGTCTGCCACTTCAAGTGCAACTATTAATTATATGAAATTGTTCAATGCTCCTGGAACTGACTCTTACTTAACCTGGATAGGCAACCCACAGCACAGATTGTGAGTGAGTGAGTGAGTGGGTGTGTGAGTGGCTCTATAAATGAATGAGTGGTTGTGTGATGGGTCTGTGAATGGGTATGTGTGTGGTTATGTGGATGTGTGATTTTGTGTATGAGAGATTGTATAAGGGTCTGAGTCGGTGTGTGAATGGTTTTGTGGATGATGTCATCAGTAATGTCATTTAAGATGTCATCAGCGATGTCACTGACCATCTCATGAGTGATGTAATGTGTGAGGTCATAAGCAGTGCATTGCAGGGGCATAGGTTATGGTTAGCTTAGCTAATAATAACTGCTGAATTTCTATGGTTTTCTACCAGTGAAATCTGAGCTTAACTATAACGTCCCTAGAACTTTTGATTTTTTCAGAGAATTTCTACGTTTTTTGAAATACTAAATCCTAACTATAACTCCCCATAATCTTTGGTTTTGTGTGAGTGGCTGTATAGTTCGGTGAGTTGGTGTATGAGTAGGTGTATGGGTCTGTGAGTGGGTGTGCGTGGGTGAATGAGTCTCTCAGTGTGTGAGTGGGCCCATGAGTCTCTAAGTGGGTCTGTGAGTGGATGTGTGAGTCTCTGTGTGGATCTGTGAGTGTGTGCATGACTGAGTAGGTCTGTAACTGGGGCCATGAGTGTCAGAGCAGGGCTCTGATTAGGTGTCTGCATGTCTGGCTGCATCTGTAAGTGGGTGCATGAGTTTCTGTGTGGGACTGTGGGAGGATACAAGTATGTGAGTGGGTATATAAGTGGGTGCATCAGTGTCTGAGTGGATCTGGGAGTGTGTACATGAGTCTCTGAGTGGGTCTCTGAGTGGGTGCATGAGTCTATGATTGGGTCTGTGACTGGGTGTGAGTCTCTGAGTAGGTGCATGAGTGGGTGCGTGAGTCTATGAGTGGGTCTGTGAGTGGGTGCATGAATTTCTGAGTGTGTCTCTGAGTGGCTGCATGAGTTTCTGGGTGGGTATGAGAGGGTGCATGAGTGTCTCAGTGAGTCTGTGCATGGCTGTCTGAGTGTCTGAGTGGGTGTGTGAGTCTCTGAGTGGGTATGTGAGTGGGTGCATGACTATCTATTTTAGTCTGTTATTGGGTGCATGTATATCTGAGTGGATCCATGATCAAGTACAGGAGTGTTTGAGTGGATCTGTGAGAGGGTGCATGAGATTCTAAGTGGGTGTGTGAGTGGATGCATGAGTCTCTCAGTAGGTCTCTGAGTGGGTGCATGAGTCTCTGAGTGGGTCTATGAGTAGATGCGTGGGTCCTCAGTGGGACTGTGAGTGGGTGCATGAGTCTGTGAGGGGGTATGTAAGTGTCTGAGTGGATATGTGAGTGGGTGCATAAGTCTCTGAGTGGGTTTGTGAGTGGGTGCATGAGTATCTGAGTGGGTGTGTGAGTAGCTGCATGAGTCTCTGAGTAGGTCTGTGATTTGGTGCGAGAGTCTATGAGTGGGTCTGTGAGTGGGTGTGTGGGTCTCTCAGTGGGACTATGAGTGGGTGCATCAGTCTCTGACTGGGTGTGTGAGTGGCTCTATAAATGAATGAGTGGTTGTGTGATGGGTCTGTGAATGAGTATGTGTGTAGTTATGTGGGTGTGTGATTGTGTGTATGAGAGGGTGTATAGGAGTCTGAGTGGGAATGTGAGTGGTTTTGTGGATGATGTCATCAGTGATGTCATTTAAGATGTCATCAGCGATGTCACTGACCATCTCATGAGTGATGTAATGTGTGAGGTCATAAGCAGTGCATTGCAGGGGCATAGGTTATGGTTAGCTTAGCTAATAATAACTGCTGAATTTCTATGGTTTTCTACCAGTGAAATCTGAGCCTAACTATAACGTCCCTAGAACTTTTGATTTTTTCAGAGAATTTCTACGATTTTTTAAATACTATTTCCCTAACTATAACTCCCTGTAGCCTTTGGTTTTTTGAGGTGAATTTCTAATATTGTTTTGAATTGTATTACCTAACTGTAACCTGTAAAGTTTGAGAATGGGTGTGTGAGTGGCTGTATAGGTCGGTGAGTTGGTGTATGAGTAGGTGATTGGGTCTGTGAGTGGGTGTGCATGGGTGACTGAGTCTCTCAGTGTATGAGTGGGCCCTTGAGTCTCTAAGTGGGTCTGTGAGTGGGTGTGTGAGTCTCTTTGTGGATCTATGAGTGTGTGCATAACTGAGTAGGTCTGTAAGTGGAGGCATGAGTGTCAGAGCAAGGCTCTGATTAGGTGTCTGCATGTCTGGCTGCCTCTGTAAGTGGGTGCATGAGTTTCTGTGTGGGTCTGTGAGAGGATACGAGTGTGTGAGTGGGTATATAAGTGGGTGTATCAGTGTCTGAGTGGATCTGTGAGTGGGTGCATGAGTCTATGATTGGGTCTGTGATTGGGTGTGAGTCTCTGAGTGGGTGCATGAGTGGGTGTGTGAGTCTATGAGTGGGTCTGTGAATTTCTGAGTGTGTCTCTGAGTGGGTGCATGAGTGTCTGGGTGGGTATGACAGGGTGCATGAGCATCTCAGTGAGTCCGTGCATGGCTGTGTGAGTGTCTGAGTGGGTGCGGGAGTCTCTGAGTGGATATGTGAGTGGGTGCATGACTATCTATTTTAGTCTGTTATTGGGTGCATGTCTATCTGAGTGGATCCATCATCACGTATATGAGTGTTTGAGTGGATCTGTGAGAGGGTGCATGAGAATGTGAGTGGGTGTGTGAGTGGCTGCATGAGTCTCTGAGTGGGTCTGTAAGTGGGTAGATGAGCCTCTCAGTGGGTCTCTGAGTGGGTGCATGAGTCTCTAAATGGGTCTGTGAGTAGATGCGTGGGTCCCTCAGTGGGACTGTTAGTGGGTGCATGAGTCTGTGAGTGGGTACGTAAGTGTCTGAGTGGATATGTGAGTGGGTGTATGAGTCTCTGAGTAGGTCTGTGATTTGGTGCGAGAGTCTCTGAGTGGGTGTGTGAGTGGGTGTGTGGGTCTCTCAGTGGGACTATGTGTGGGTGCATCAGTCTCTGAGTGGGTTTGTGAGTGTGTGCATGATTGTCTGAGTGGGGTCTGTGACTGGGTATGTGAGTCTCTGAGTGAGTCTGTGAATAAGTGCATCAGTTTCTGCGTGGGTCTGTGAGTGGGTGCATGAGTCTTTAATAGGGTTTGTGAGTGGGCATGTGCATCTCTGAGTACATGTGTGAGTGGGTGCGTGAGTCTTTGAGTGGGTGTATGGGTCTTTTAGTGGGACTGTAAGTGGGTGCATGAGTGTCTGAGTGGGTGTGTGAGTGGATGTGTGGGTCTCTGAGTGGGACTGTGAGTCAGAGCATGTGTCTCTGAGTAGGTCTGTGAGTGGAAACATGGGTATCTGAGTGGGACTATGTGGGTGCTGAGTGTCTAAGTGGATCTGTGAGTGGGTATGTGAGTCTTTGATTAGGTCTGTAAGTACATGTATGAGTGTCTGAATGGGAGTGTGAGTGGATGGATGAGTGTCTGAGTGGGTCTGTGAGCTGGTGCTTGAGTGGCTGAGTGGGGTCTGTGAGTGGGTGCATGAGTGGCTGAGTGGGTCTGAGAGTGGGTGAATGAGTCTTTGCGAGGGTCTGTGAGTGGATGCTTGCATCTTTGAGTGCCTGTGAGAGTGGGTAAATGTGTCTCTGAGTGGGTCTGTGAATGGGTATGTGGGTCTCTGACTGGGATTTTGAGTAGGTGCATGAGTGTCTGATAGGGTCTGTGAATGGGTGTGTGGGTCTCTGAATGGGTCTGTGAGTGGGTACGTGGGTCTCAGATTAGGACTAAGAGTGGGTGCATCAGTGTATGGTAGGTCTGCGAGTTGGTGTGTCAGTCTCTGAGTGAGTCTGTGAGTGGGTGCATGAGTGTCTGTGTAGGTATTTGAGTGGGTACATGGATCTCTGACTGGGAGTGCGAGTGTTGGCGTGCTGATTCGTGATTCATCTCAAAATGATCGTGAATTTCTCAACAACAATTGAATGGATTTACACCAAGTAACTGAAAGCGTGATCTGCAGATCAAAATCTAAATTTCTGCCAAATTTGGTATAATTCCTTCCAGTGGTTTGTGCTATAGTCATGTTCAAATCTCCAATGGGAATTAACATGGGAAATACACCTTTTTTTACCCCCATTTTTCTCGGCTCCTGCTTGACAGATCATCCTGAAACCTTTTATGTGCAACAAGAATCACTGGCTCACTTTTTTTGAAAAAGTCCATAAAGATTCACCAAATGACACCAAAGATATAGGCAGGTCAAAATGTTTTTTTCCAATAGAAACATGGTCCTAACTATAACTACCTACTGGCAACTGCCTGTAGGTAATGTAATATATTTACATACGTATGTATATATGTATGTATGTATATATGTATATATATATATATATATTCACTGAAAAAACCATAGGTTTCAGACACGTTATAGTTAGAAATTAGCATTTAAAAAACCTTTGAAATTCACTGAAAATACCATAGGTTTTAGACACGTTATAGTTAGAAATTTGCATTTAAAAAACCTTACAAATTCACTGAAAAAACCATAGGTTTTAGGGACAGTTATAGTTAGTTGGACATTGCACTCGTACAAAACCCGTGAAATTCCCCTGTTATAGTTAGTTCAGCTAACTATAACTCGCGCCCCCGCAATGCACTGCTGATGACGTCACATATTACATCACTCATGACATGGTCAGTGACATCGCTGATGACATCACTGATGACATCTCAAATGACATCACTGATGACATTATCCAGTGACTGTGTGTTTCTGTAAAGTTTAAATATGTTTAATATATATATGGAAAGACGTATTGAAGAATGAGTGGGTGTATAAGTGTCTGTATGGATGATTTAGTAGGTGCGTGACTAACTCTATAAGTGAGTGATTAAACGTATCTTACTGAATGCATGGGTTAGTGACTAAACTGGGTGAATGTCTGTATCCGTCTGTCTGTTGCTGTGTAACTGGCTGCATGGGTTTGTGAATCGCTACATGAGTGTCTATATGAGTTATTGATTGGTTGTCTGAGTATCTGTATGGGTGCCTGAGTGTTTGTGTGGGTGGGGTGGGTGCGACTCTGTGCATAGATGTGTGAGTGGGTGATTCACTGGGTGGATGGTTTCAAGAGTGCATCTGTGATAGACTGTATGGGTGGGTAAGTGTGTGTAAGAGTGTATTAGTGAGTGAATGTATGTCCCAGTGGTACATGTGTGAGTAACTACATATGTGACAGGCAGTATATATGTGTGTTGGAGTATATAAATAGCTATAAGCCAGAGTGTGTGATTGTGAGAGTGACTGTATGGATGAGTGTGTGCTTGCATCAGTGATTGTATAAGAGCGTAAGAATGTGCTAGTATTTGTATGAGTAAGTGAGCTGGTGTGTGTATAACTGTATAGGTGAGTAAATGGCAGTGTGTTTAATTATTTGCATGACTGACTAGGTGTGTGAGTAACTCTATGGATGAGTGGCGGTGTGTGAGTAATTCTATTGATGAGTGGCGGTGTGTGAGTGTCTGTATAGGTGTATGAGTGCATATGATAGTGTTGTATTGATGAGTGAGTGCATGTATGAGTGACTGTATGGGTGAATGAGTGGATATGTGTGTAGACCTAGGAATCAGTGAGTGGGTATGTAGTAACTGGTATTGGTGTGTCTATGGTTTCAAAAATGGCAGTCTGTATTTTAGAGTGGGTGTATCAAAGGTTATATTAGGGTATGAGGAGGTGCATCAGATTATCACATGGGTGATGTCATCAGTGATGTCATCAGTGATGTCATTTGAGATGTCATCAGTGATGTCACTGACCATGTCATGAATGATGTAATATGTGATGTCATCAGCAGTGCATTGCGGGGGCGCGAGTTATAGTTAGCTGAACTAACTATTACGGGGGAATTTCACGGGTTTTGTATGAGTGAAATGTCCAACTAACTATAACGTCCCTGAAACCTGTGGCTTTTTCAGAGAATTTCTAAGGTTTTTTAAATGCTAATTTCTATCTATAACGTCCCTGAAACCTATGGTTTTTTCAGTGAATGTCAAAGATTTTTTAAGTGATAATTTCTAACTATAACGCCCCTGAATCCTATGGTTTTATCAGTGAATTTCTAAGGTTTTTTAAATGCTAATTTCTAACTATGCCTACAGAGGTAGGACATGTGCAGAAAGAGGAAGAAAAGTGCAGAAAGAAGCAAGAGAAATGCAGAAAGAGGCAACAGAAGTCCAGAAAGATGATGAAAGGTGCAGAAAGAAGCAAGAGATATGAAGAAGGAACCAACAGAGGTACAGAACGAGGCCTTGTTGCAAAGTCATCCTGTGCCCCCAACTTTTTGCTGACTGGTACTGGTGGTAACTGACTCTGACTAACCAGGCCCGGAGCCAGTGCTATGCTGAAAGACACTTAGAATACAGTGCAAACACCTACATACACTAGGGTACACTATGGGTTGGGGTACACCTGTGATTGGCATGACCTCCCCTGTAAGGCCCTAGTACATAATAGGGCAGGGGGATTAAAACTACCTCTAAGTACCTAGCATATAATAGGGCATGGCAGTTTAGAGGCCAGCAGCCCTTATCTGCACTTGCATGTGTGCACTGCTGAGCCTGAGGTCAGTTTAAAAGTAGCCCTGTGTGTACAGAAAGAGGCAAGAGAAGTGCAGTAAGAAGCAACAGAGGTGCCGAAAGAGGCAAGAGAGGTGCAGAAAGAAGCAAGTGAAGTGCAGAAAGAGGCAACAGAGGTGCAGAAAGACGCAAGAGAGGTGCAGAAACAAGCAAGAAAAGTGCAGTAAGAGGCAAGAGAATTGCTGAAAGAAGCCACAAAGGTTTAGAACGAAGCTAGAGAAGTGCAGAAAGAGGCAAGTGAGGTGCAGAAAGAAGCAAGAGCACTGCAGAAAGAACCAACAGAGGTGAAAAAAGAGGCAAGTGGGGTGCAGAAAGACGTAGGAGAGGTGCAGAAAGAGGCAAGAGAGGTACAGAAAGATGCAGGAGGGGTGCAGAAAGAAGGAAGAGAAGTGCAGAAAGAGGCAAGAGAATTGCTGAAAGAAGCAACAGAGGTGTAGAAAGAAGCAAGAGAAGTGCAGGAAGAGGCAAGTGCGGTACAGAAAGAAGCAAGAGCAATGCAGAAAGAACCAACAGAGGTGCAAACAGAGGCAAGAGGGATGCAGAAAGAGGCAGGAGGGGTGCAGAAAGAGGTAGAGAACTGCAGAAAGAAGCAACAGAGGTGCTGCAAGAGGCACGAAGGGTGCAGAAAGAGACAAGACAGGTGAAGAAAGAAGGAACAGAGGTACAGAAAGAGGCAAGAGTGGTGCAGAAAGAGTGAAGAGAGGTGTAGAAAGAGGCAAGAGAGTTGCACAAAGAGGGAAGAGGGGTGCAGAAACAGGCAAAAGGGGTGCATAAAGAAGCATTTGAGGTGCAGAAAGAGGCAAGAGAGGTGCAGAAAGAGGCAAGAGAGTTACAGAAAGAGGCAAGTGAAGTGCAGAAGGAGGCAAGAGAACTGCAGAAAGAGGCAAGAGAGGTGCAGAAAGAGGCAAGTGAGGTGCAGAAAGAATCAAGATAAGTGCAGAAAGAAGCAACAGAAGTGCAGAAAGAGGGAAGAGGGGTGGAGAGAGAGGCAAGAGGGGTGCAGAAAGAAGCAGGACAGGTGGAGAAAGAGACAAAAGAAGTGCAGAAAGAAGGAACAGAGGTGCAGAAAGAGGCAAAAAGGGTGCAGAAAGAGGCAAGAGGGGTACATAAAGAAGCAAATGAGGTGCAGAAAGAGGCAACAGAGGTGCAGAAAGAGGCAAGAGATGTGTAGAAAGTAGAAGAGATTTGCAGAAAGAGGCAAGAGAAGTGCAGAAAAAGAAAGAAATGTGCAGAAAGAAACAACATAAATGCAGACAGAGGCAAGAGAGGTGCAGAAGGAAGCAAGAGTTGCTTGCACACCATTAGTACCAATTTAACACCCACATTTAGCAATAAGTAACAGGTGACCATTCTAGGTTTGCAAAGGGACTTCCACCACGCTGTAACCCTTGTCGCTGCATTTTTGGTAACATTTGAGCCGTTTGAGCTAGAAACAAGACTTTTTTTGTTCAAATCTCCAGATTAGGGAGCAGATGATGAATTATGTGGCTAATGCGGAAAATGTATAATTGTGTGAAAGTCGGTGCAGCTAAACAGTCGCATAATTCTAGTGGCCCTGCTCATACCTCTGACTAGGTCCACAAGTGCTCCTCAGTGATTCCTTCTTTTTTTGTCTCACTGAGTTCATAGTTGAGCTTCTATGTAAACGAGGAAGACTAAATCTGAGGTTACCACTCCACAACACAGACTACCATACCACATAATTACTCTACATAACACATAATCCCACTCTACATAATTCCTATAAAATAAATTACACATGTTTTCTATCCACATAATTTCACTGCACAACTTACCACATAATTCCACTACACACAATGTACATCCACTCCACTCCAAAAAACATTATTAAAAAACTTTTACATTTACAACCCCAATAGATCTAACTCTCGCAAATGCGAAACCTATTGCATTGCAAACACTTCTTTAACTAGTAGTCATGTTTGCAGAGTGGTGGAGAAAGGGTGCTGAGCCTCCGACCAATGCTCAGGAATTCTGCTGCGTAGGACTTACAGGAGGTACCTGGAGGGCTTCTTGGCCCCCAAAGTCCCTCAGGAGTAAATTGGACTTCATCCCCCATCCCGTAGTCTGCCAGGAGGGGCGTTTGCAGAGTAGTGGAAAAAGGGGGGCTTGGCCTCCGAAGACGTCTTAGCAATCCCACTGTGTGGGACTTACTGGAGGTAACAAGAGGGGTAGTTGTCCTTGGGGGCCAACTACTCCTCCTATTACCTCCAGTAAGTCCAACACAGCAGGATTGCTAAGTTCTCCTAGCAGGCCAAGCCCCCTTTCCCCACCACTCTGCAAACACACTTCTTGGCACGCTCTTGGATGGGGATTAAAGTAACCTTTGCTGCTGGGGGGCCTTAGGGGCTAACTAGCCTACCTGAAACCTTCAGTATGTCCCAGATAGTGGGATTGCTGAAAGGTGGACACAGGCCACGTCCCCTTTTTCCACCACTCTGCAAATGTGCCTCCTGGCGCATTCTGGGTTGGGGGATTAAGTCCCCTTGAATCCTGAGGGTCCCCGCCTGGCCCCCCTCCCGAGGCCAATTTCGGCCCTGGGGACCCCATCCCCCAAAGCATTGCCATATATACATATTTTAAAAATGTTAATGACGTGGCCCCCCTCATGACCCCAAACCCCGGGGCCGGCCCTCAAGTTGGGGACCGTGGGGGGAGCCCCAATGCCCTGATGGTCCCAGCCGGCTCCCTGCCTCCTGCGGGAGCCGGCATTGCTTTTGGGCAAGGGGAGCTGCTGACATGCAGCTCCCCTTGCCCAAAAGCAATTCTGCTTTGCTTCATTAAAGCGAGAGCAGGTTTCCTGCTCTTGCTTCAATGAAGCAAAGCAGTGTTTGCTATGACAGGGCGGGAGCACGGCTCCCGCCCTGCCATAGAAAATGGCAATGTCCCGGGGTGGGCACCCCAGGATGTTGCAGGAGCCGGCACTGGGGGGTGGAAATCCCCAGGGCCATCTAGGGCTCCAGGAGGGGGGCCGCGCAGAGCAGGCCTAGGGGTCAGGGTGTTTCTACCCTGCCCCCTTTTCTTGTTTTTCACCTTTTTTGTACTGTTTTCTTGTGACTCGGTTACCGAGTCACAAGATGGCTGCCAACACATTCTGGTTTGGAGTGTTGGCAGCCAATCAGAAGTCAGCTCGTGCTCGGGAGGAGTCGCGACTCCTCCTCAGTGCTCAGATATCGATATTATTATTTTTTGAATTTCTCAGGAACTACTGAATGGATTTATACCATTTAAAAAAAAGGTCGCTTTCTGAACCAAGAGCTATTTTTTAGCCAAATTTGGTGTAATTCTGATCAGCAGTTCAAGCTGTAGCCTGTTCCAAAATTCCAATGGAAATTAACATGGGGAAAACGTGTTTTGGGACCCCCCCTTTTTTCTCAGCCCCCGCTTGACGAATCACCCTGAATCTTTCAGTACAGGAGCTGACCTGAGTGAACCATTAGTTTTGAACAATTCGCGAAGATTCGTCGAACGGCGCCAAAGATATTGGCAAAAGAAAAAATGCTTTTTGAATAGAAACAAGGTCCTAACTATAACTACCTACTGACGACCGCCAGTAGGTAATAAATATATATATATATATCTATATCTATCTCTATATATATATATATATATATATATATATATATATCTATATGTATATATATATATATATACATAACTTCCATATTTCATTATTGTATCCAAACAATGATCCACGGCACCCAATTGCTTCAAGCAGATTTTAATTCAGCAAATGCTCCACTCAACGCGTTTCGGGAACCAACGTCCCTTGTTCACGAGTGTTGAGTTGATGTTACAGACTGCTTTAAATAAACATCACATGACTTGTGACTACGAATGAACAGTGTAAACAGACTACATCATAGTTACAACGAAATGCACCATTGAACATGAAACATATAACCTAAACACAATATTAAATCATACTGGTTTTAAAAGTGCAATTCATCTTTAGTTTAGTGCAATAGTGAGGAAAACGAGTATCAGAGGATATAGCTAAATAAACAAGTGCCGCTACGAGGACGGGACTGTCTGTTTTCGTTTTTTTATTATTCGAACGCTGCCTGAACTTTATTGTTCCTCCTACACCTACAAGGTGCCAATGGCTTATCTCCACAGCATTATTACCAATCACGGCTAGTGCCTACAAACTGTTTAATGCCAGTGGTCTACAATGCTACCGTTCTGTAGCGTGTTAGTACTCTAATGACAGCTCCTGTCCGAGCCACATTAACCACGATACTAAAAGAAAAGTAAACGGAGCCTAACCCTCTGCCTATACCTCACGGTCAGGTTCCTTTTAATCATACAATTGCGCCAGTGCGCACGTATGCCAAACCATACCAATGGGTAAGGAGTTACTCCTGATCAAGCCCTAGTGGGCAGTAGACTCTATATGTGATATACAAATAAAAATGTAAACTTCCTTGTGACTTCAGGGGTACAAAAGGAGATATTCCAGTGCACGTAGCTACTCTCGTCCATCCACGACTATCCAAACTTGATACTGCCTCTCAACTCGTTAACCAAACATTCTCAGTGCAGGAGATCTGTAAAAACACATATAACAAAACAGTGTCATAATCGTGAATATATAACAGTGCTACAAACAACAATACGCAAAAACCACAAAGAAGAGGATAAAAAGCCATACATAATATCTATATATGTACACACACATACACAATGTAGATACTGAGTTTGTGTTAAAACACGGGGATTTCACATCATCATCACTAGCCCAGATGCACTGATAATTCCTCATCAATATTATGCCCTAATGGCTGTACTGTCTGATATTCAATTATCATCCTTGATTCCAGGCGTCTTAATTCCAAAACCCTGTCCCCTCCCTCTCTCTTACTGGAATGGTGTCTAAGACACAGTAGGAAAGGAGGTTAGCATTTTGTTTGTGTACTAACTTGAAATGTCGTGCTATTGGGTACTGTTTGACATCCTTATTGATTGCCCTCAAATGTTCCAAAACTCTCTTTTAGCTGGATGAATAGTACTTCCAATGTAATATTTCTCACATGGACACTTAAGGGCATATACAGCATGGTCTGTATTACAGGAAACATATTTGGTGATCGTGAATGGTTTACAAGTAGTTGATAACCTGACTTGTTTACAGTTTTTACTGTATTTGCACGCTTTGCACTTATTGCAAGTATAAAACCCTTTTACCTGGTTACCCATTGACATAGTGGTCACACCTACCGTGCTTCGACATACAATATCTTTGAGGGATTTAGCCTTTCTATATGTCACCTGTGGATAGTGTTCTACCACCGCTGAAAGATCTTTATCAGTTTTAAGTATTCTCCAGAATTTATTTAAGCATTCTCTCACTTCGTGTGCTTGATTAGGTGCAATACATTGACGATATTTTTTGTGTGTGGAATGGAAGTGTTGAACAAGCAAATCATTTTGTAGAGACACTCAATGACAACACCTTAAATTTAAAATTTAGTAGCCAGATAAACAAGGAGACGATTGAATTTTTAGATTTGAGACTGGTTGTTGCAGAAAAACGCCTGGAGAGCTATCTATTTAGGAAGGAAACGGCGGGCAACAGCCTGCTTCATGCAGAAAGTTGCCACCCCTCTAATTTGATACGCAGTATACCACTAGGTGAACTAACACGAGCTAAAAGAAACTGTAGCAGCGTAGAGGGTTTTGAAATAGAGAAAGAAACTATGATCACGCGTTTTCTAGAAAGAGGTTACACTCAGAGCTGCATCATGAAAGCCAGCGCAGAAGTTGAAAGAAGAGAGAGAAGTGAGCTACTTAGAATTGAAGCCATTGAGCCGCCGAGAGAAGAGATGGAGAACAAGATTAGGTTCATTACCACATATTCTAATCAAGCACACGAAGTGAGAGAATGCTTAAATAAATTCTGGAGAATACTTAAAACTGATAAAGATCTTTCAGCAGTGGTAGAACACTATCCACAGGTGACATATAGAAAGGCTAAATCCCTCAAAGATATTGTATGTTGAAGCACGGTAGGTGTGACCACTATGTCAATGGGTAACCAGGTAAAAGGGTTTTATACTTGCAATAAGTGCAAAGCGTGCAAATACAGTAAAAACTGTAAACAAGTCAGGTTATCAACTACTTGTAAACCATTCACGATCACCAAATATGTTTCCTGTAATACAGACCATGCTGTATATGCCCTTAAGTGTCCATGTGAGAAATATTACATTGGAAGTACTATTCATCCAGCTAAAAAGAGAGTTTTGGAACATTTGAGGGCAATCAATAAGGATGACAAACAGTACCCAATAGCACAACATTTCAAGTTAGTACACAAACAAAATGCTAACCTCCTTTCCTACTGTGTCTTAGACACCGTTCCAGTAAGAGAGAGGGGAGGGGACAGGGTTTTGGAATTAAGACGCCTGGAATCAAGGATGATAATTGAATATCAGACAGTACAGCCATTAGGGCATAATATTGATGAGGAATTATCAGTGCATCTGGGCTAGTGATGATGATGTGAAATCCCGTGTTTTAACACAAACTCAGTATCTACATTGTGTATGTGTGTGTACATATATAGATATTATGTATGGCTTTTTATCCTCTTCTTTGTGGTTTTTGCGTATTGTTGTTTGTAGCACTGTTATATATTCACGATTATGACACTGTTTTGTTATATGTGTTTTTTACAGATCTCCTGCACTGAGAATGTTTGGTTAATGAGTTGAGAGGCAGTATCAAGTTTGGATAGTCGTGGATGGACGAGAGTAGCTACGTGCACTGGAATATCTCCTTTTGTACCCCTGAAGTCACAAGGAAGTTTAAATTTTTATTTGTATATCACATATAGAGTCTACTGCCCACTAGGGCTTGATCAGGAGTAACTCCTTACCCATCGGTATGGTTTGGCATACGTGCGCACTGGCGCAATTGTATGATTAAAAGGAACCTGACCGTGAGGTATAGGCAGAGGGTTAGGCTCCGTTTACTTTTCTTTTAGTATCGCGGTTAATGTGGCTCGGACAGGAGCTGTCATTAGAGTACTAACACGCTACAGAACGGTAGCATTGTAGACCACTGGCATTAAACAGTGTGTAGGCACTAGCCGTGATTGGTAATAATGCTGTGGAGATAAGCCATTGGCACCTTGTAGGTGTAGGAGGAACAATAAAGTTCAGGCAGCGTTCGAATAATAAAAACGAAAACAGACAGTCCCGTCCTCGTAGCAGCACTTGTTTATTTAGCTATATCCTCTGATACTCGTTTTCCTCACTATTGCACTAAACTAAAGATGAATTGCACTTTTAAAACCAGTATGATTTAATATTGTGTTTAGGTAATATGTTTCATGTTCAGTGGTGCATTTCGTTGTAACTATGATGTAGTCTGTTTACACTGTTCGTTCGTAGTCACAAGTCATGTGATGTTTATTTAAAGCAGTCTGTAACATCAACTCAACACTCGTGAACAAGGGACGTTGGTTCCCGAAACGCGTTGAGTGGAGCATTTGCTGAATTAAAATCTGCTTGAAGCAATTGGGTGCCGTGGATCATTGTTTGGATACAATAATGAAATATGGATGTTTGGGGTCCCGCTAACCCGCCACGGCCCGCCGTCGTGTGAGGCAAGGATTGAAGCGAGACTTTGTTTTGGATATTAGTGAATCAATCGTTGCCCGCCCTGCTGAATTAGAGGCGCATTAACCGTGGATGAAAGCCGAGGGTCCTATGAGGAGCGATTACGCCGTGAAACCTTTTGGACAAAGGCATCACAATATCGGGTAAGCGTGTTACATTGTTATTCCAGCACGGGGGCAGACGGAGCCTCAGGGTTGTTTAGAAGTAGACGATTTGCCTGAGACCGCTTCAAGCAGATACACTGGAATAGCGTTGATGAATTGTATAATTCAATATGGCAATGCAGAGAAACGCAAAACGCAATGAGGCAGCCACGAGACTTTTTGATGCCGAGATGGCAATTGTAGATACTGAGACAACAGAGGGGGCATCCAATAAACCTGCCACTCAGAATAAGAGACAGAGTTGGGATAAGTTATGGAGAGCCCTTAAGTCGGAACAAACGAAATGGTGGGAGGCGACCACCTTACAAAAGTATATAGACGTGGGCAGGGTCCCACGTGGTTTGAGAATTTTCATCACTCCGACATTCAATAACCCTGACCCAGAGTTGGTAGATGAATGGGCGGGAAACAGCCATAACTGTTCCACTATTATGTTGGGTCTACTTGTTAAATATGCCAGGAAGGACTGTGAAAGGCTTGCAATAGAAATCGATGACTTGACAGGCAGCACAGTTAAAAATCCTTTGCACACCAGATGAATTTAAGTTGGATCTGACGAAAATGGAAATCAAACTAGAAAAAATAGAAGATGAAATCAAAGCCAAAAAACAGCGTAAATTCTTACGTGATCAAATTGATTACGATAAAGGTCAAATATTGACATTTGCAAAAAGATATGATCACCTGCGGAATCAAACACAAAGTCAAGCTGCCAAACCAATGAAAAGAGTACGGATAGCCACATCGAGGTCATGAGACCTAGATAAAACGGGCGAACAAAGTGAAACAGGTGACAGCGACAACTATGAAAGTGATGCATCGGCTATATCAGAACACCAGGGTGCAAAAAACAACATTTTAAACGAATTTACGCTCATGGCACAGGGAAGAATGACAACCCAATACAAACAAAGTGCCGGAGGCTACAGAGGACGTGGACGAGGCGGGAGAGGAGACGGAAAAGCCAGCACAATATCAGGAAGAGATGCGGAAAGCCCAGTGGGAAGCAGAACGAGGGGCGAACAAAAGCCAAAATGAAGGACAGGAAGACAGTTATCAATTTATCAGGTCGGGACCTTAGCTCATTGGAGATTGAGGTTCTCTCTTTAGGCCTTTCTTTCTGCCCCACAAGGGGCTTTGATTATACCCAGAGTCGCATTGACCATTTCCAGTTCACACGCAAACTCAGACTTAAGAAATGGTTTGCAACCAGAGTCATTGATAAGAATACGAGAGTACCAAAGCTACCTAGTGTCATCAGTATTGGAGATATTGAGCTGTTACACAGCATGAATGAACTTGATGGTAATGAAAAGTTTATAGATGACCCCTATCTAAATTTGATTAATGACAATATCGAATTAGATCTCTGCCATGTTAGTGGTTTTAAACCAAAATCGATTTTCCTCCCCCAAATCGCTAATGATGCTATAGATGTTTTTGAGAAGGGAGTGATACATGAGTTAGAAAAAGTACGTAGAAAGAAATATTTTGGCAGACACAATCTTAGTAAAGACCACCTGGAAGCTATTCAATCCATCAAAAATGACAGTAACATAGTAGTCAAAAAATCAGACAAAGGTGGGAATGTGGTTGTAATGTCTAAAGAGATGTACCTGAAAGAAGGCTATCGCCAATTAAATGATAGGAACAACTATGAAATTACCACTAGATCTAAATACGAACAAGCCAATAAAGTATATCAAGAGCAATTGGGAGACTGGAGGGAACGTGTATTGTTAGAATGGGAGGAATATGAATTCCTTAAATGTAAATGTCCCAAACTTCCTGCATTCTATCTACTCCCCAAAGTACACAAGAATAACATTAATCCCCCAGGTAGACCCATTGTATCTTCTAGAGGCAGCTGCCTAGAAAATACATCTCGATATGTTGATTTTTATTTGCAACCACTTGTTCAGGGGTTACCATCCTTTATTAAGGATACAAGTGATTTTTTAAGAGTGATTGACCAGATTGAGTGGGAGGATCAATTTTTACTAATGTGTCTCTATGTTACTAGCCTCTATACATGCATTCCACACGAGGCAGGGATCAAGGCATGCCGACATTTTATGAGGAATCGATCAATTTCATATCTGTTTCATACAGAGATGATTATTGATATGATGTACAGATGCCTTACACAAAACTTCTTTGTTTTTGACAAAATAATCTATCGTCAGATTCTTGGGGCTGCAATGGGGACCTGCTTCGCCCCCAGCTTTGCGGGTTTATACCTGGGCTGGTGGGAGGAGCAGATCGTCAGCACACTACCTATTTTTGAAAAATGTGTCATCACATGGGTGCGATACATTGACGATATTTTTTGTGTGTGGAATGGAAGTGTTGAACAAGCAAATCATTTTGTAGAGACACTCAATGACAACACCTTAAATTTAAAATTTAGTAGCCAGATAAACAAGGAGACGATTGAATTTTTAGATTTGAGACTGGTTGTTGCAGAAAAACGCCTGGAGAGCTATCTATTTAGGAAGGAAACGGCGGGCAACAGCCTGCTTCATGCAGAAAGTTGCCACCCCTCTAATTTGATACGCAGTATACCACTAGGTGAACTAACACGAGCTAAAAGAAACTGTAGCAGCGTAGAGGGTTTTGAAATAGAGAAAGAAACTATGATCACGCGTTTTCTAGAAAGAGGTTACACTCAGAGCTGCATCATGAAAGCCAGCGCAGAAGTTGAAAGAAGAGAGAGAAGTGAGCTACTTAGAATTGAAGCCATTGAGCCGCCGAGAGAAGAGATGGAGAACAAGATTAGGTTCATTACCACATATTCTAATCAAGCACACGAAGTGAGAGAATGCTTAAATAAATTCTGGAGAATACTTAAAACTGATAAAGATCTTTCAGCAGTGGTAGAACACTATCCACAGGTGACATATAGAAAGGCTAAATCCCTCAAAGATATTGTATGTCGAAGCACGGTAGGTGTGACCACTATGTCAATGGGTAACCAGGTAAAAGGGTTTTATACTTGCAATAAGTGCAAAGCGTGCAAATACAGTAAAAACTGTAAACAAGTCAGGTTATCAACTACTTGTAAACCATTCACGATCACCAAATATGTTTCCTGTAATACAGACCATGCTGTATATGCCCTTAAGTGTCCATGTGAGAAATATTACATTGGAAGTACTATTCATCCAGCTAAAAAGAGAGTTTTGGAACATTTGAGGGCAATCAATAAGGATGACAAACAGTACCCAATAGCACGACATTTCAAGTTAGTACACAAACAAAATGCTAACCTCCTTTCCTACTGTGTCTCAGACACCGTTCCAGTAAGAGAGAGGGGAGTGGACAGGGTTTTGGAATTAAGACGCCTGGAATCAAGGATGATAATTGAATATCAGACAGTACAGCCATTAGGGCATAATATTGATGAGGAATTATCAGTGCATCTGGGCTAGTGATGATGATGTGAAATCCCCGTGTTTTAACACAAACTCAGTATCTACATTGTGTATGTGTGTGTACATATATAGATATTATGTATGGCTTTTTATCCTCTTCTTTGTGGTTTTTGGGTATTGTTGTTTGTAGCACTGTTATATATTCACGATTATGACACTGTTTTGTTATATGTGTTTTTTACAGATCTCCTGCACTGAGAATGTTTGGTTAATGAGTTGAGAGGCAGTATCAAGTTTGGATAGTCGTGGATGGACGAGAGTAGCTACGTGCACTGGAATATCTCCTTTTGTACCCCTGAAGTCACAAGGAAGTTTAAATTTTTATTTGTATATCACATATAGAGTCTACTGCCCACTAGGGCTTGATCAGGAGTAACTCCTTACCCATCGGTATGGTTTGGCATACGTGCGCACTGGCGCAATTGTATGATTAAAAGGAACCTGACCGTGAGGTATAGGCAGAGGGTTAGGCTCCGTTTACTTTTCTTTTAGTATCGCGGTTAATGTGCCTCGGACAGGAGCTGTCATTAGAGTACTAACACGCTACAGAACGGTAGCATTGTAGACCACTGGCATTAAACAGTGTGTAGGCACTAGCCGTGATTGGTAATAATGCTGTGGAGATAAGCCATTGGCACCTTGTAGGTGTAGGAGGAACAATAAAGTTCAGGCAGCGTTCGAATAATAAAAAACGAAAACAGACAGTCCCGTCCTCGTAGCGGCACTTGTTTATTTAGCTATATCCTCTGATACTCGTTTTCCTCACTATTGCACTAAACTAAAGATGAATTGCACTTTTAAAACCAGTATGATTTAATATTGTGTTTAGGTAATATGTTTCATGTTCAGTGGTGCATTTCGTTGTAACTATGATGTAGTCTGTTTACACTGTTCGTTCGTAGTCACAAGTCATGTGATGTTTATTTAAAGCAGTCTGTAACATCAACTCAACACTCGTGAACAAGGGACGTTGGTTCCCGAAACGCGTTGAGTGGAGCATTTGCTGAATTAAAATCTGCTTGAAGCAATTGGGTGCCGTGGATCATTGTTTGGATACAATAATGAAATATGGATGTTTGGGGTCCCGCTAACCCGCCACGGCCCGCCGTCGTGTGAGGCAAGGATTGAAGCGAGACTTTGTTTTGGATATTAGTGAATCAATCGTTGCCCGCCCTGCTGAATTAGAGGCGCATTAACCGTGGATGAAAGCCGAGGGTCCTATGAGGAGCGATTACGCCGTGAAACCTTTTGGACAAAGGCATCACAATATCGGGTAAGCGTGTTACATTGTTATTCCAGCACGGGGGCAGACGGAGCCTCAGGGTCGTTTAGAAGTAGACGATTTGCCTGAGACCGCTTCAAGCAGATACACTGGAATAGCGTTGATGAATTGTATAATTCAATATGGCAATGCAGAGAAACGCAAAACGCAATGAGGCAGCCACGAGACTTTTTGATGCCGAGATGGCAATTGTAGATACTGAGACAACAGAGGGGGCATCCAATAAACCTGCCACTCAGAATAAGAGACAGATTTGGGATAAGTTATGGAGAGCCCTTAAGTCGGAACAAACGAAATGGTGGGAGGCGACCACCTTACAAAAGTATATAGACGTGGGCAGGGTCCCACGTGGTTTGAGAATTTTCATCACTCCGACATTCAATAACCCTGACCCAGAGTTGGTAGATGAATGGGCGGGAAACAGCCATAACTGTTCCACTATTATGTTGGGTCTACTTGTTAAATATGCCAGGAAGGACTGTGAAAGGCTTGCAATAGAAATCGATGACTTGACAGGCAGCACAGTTAAAAATCCTTTGCACACCAGATGAATTTAAGTTGGATCTGACGAAAATGGAAATCAAACTAGAAAAAATAGAAGATGAAATCAAAGCCAAAAAACAGCGTAAATTCTTACGTGATCAAATTGATTACGATAAAGGTCAAATATTGACATTTGCAAAAAGATATGATCACCTGCGGAATCAAACACAAAGTCAAGCTGCCAAACCAATGAAAAGAGTACGGATAGCCACATCGAGGTCAGAAGACCTAGATAAAACGGGCGAACAAAGTGAAACAGGTGACAGCGACAACTATGAAAGTGATGCATCGGCTATATCAGAACACCAGGGTGCAAAAAACAACATTTTAAACGAATTTACGCTCATGGCACAGGGAAGAATGACAACCCAATACAAACAAAGTGCCGGAGGCTACAGAGGACGTGGACGAGGCGGGAGAGGAGACGGAAAAGCCAGCGCAATATCAGGAAGAGATGCGGAAAGCCCAGTGGGAAGCAGAACGAGGGGCGAACAAAAGCCAAAATGAAGGACAGGAAGACAGTCATCAATTTATCAGGTCGGGACCTTAGCTCATTGGAGATTGAGGTTCTCTCTTTAGGCCTTTCTTTCTGCCCCACAAGGGGCTTTGATTATACCCAGAGTCGCATTGACCATTTCCAGTTCACACGCAAACTCAGACTTAAGAAATGGTTTGCAACCAGAGTCATTGATAAGAATACGAGAGTACCAAAGCTACCTAGTGTCATCAGTATTGGAGATATTGAGCTGTTACACAGCATGAATGAACTTGATGGTAATGAAAAGTTTATAGATGACCCCTATCTAAATTTGATTAATGACAATATCGAATTAGATCTCTGCCATGTTAGTGGTTTTAAACCAAAATCGATTTTCCTCCCCCAAATCGCTAATGATGCTATAGATGTTTTTGAGAAGGGAGTGATACATGAGTTAGAAAAAGTACGTAGAAAGAAATATTTTGGCAGACACAATCTTAGTAAAGACCACCTGGAAGCTATTCAATCCATCAAAAATGACAGTAACATAGTAGTCAAAAAATCAGACAAAGGTGGGAATGTGGTTGTAATGTCTAAAGACATGTACCTGAAAGAAGGCTATCGCCAATTAAATGATAGGAACAACTATGAAATTACCACTAGATCTAAATACGAACAAGCCAATAAAGTATATCAAGAGCAATTGGGAGACTGGAGGGAACGTGTATTGTTAGAATGGGAGGAATATGAATTCCTTAAATGTAAATGTCCCAAACTTCCTGCATTCTATCTACTCCCCAAAGTACACAAGAATAACATTAATCCCCCAGGTAGACCCATTGTATCTTCTAGAGGCAGCTGCCTAGAAAATACATCTCGATATGTTGATTTTTATTTGCAACCACTTGTTCAGGGGTTACCATCCTTTATTAAGGATACAAGTGATTTTTTAAGAGTGATTGACCAGATTGAGTGGGAGGATCAATTTTTACTAATGTGTCTCGATGTTACTAGCCTCTATACATGTATTCCACACGAGGCAGGGATCAAGGCATGCCGACATTTTATGAGGAATCGATCAATTTCATATCTGTTTCATACAGAGATGATTATTGATATGATGTACAGATGCCTTACACAAAACTTCTTTGTTTTTGACAAAATAATCTATCGTCAGATTCTTGGGGCTGCAATGGGGACCTGCTTCGCCCCCAGCTTTGCGGGTTTATACCTGGGCTGGTGGGAGGAGCAGATCGTCAGCACACTACCTATTTTTGAAAAATGTGTCATCACATGGGTGCGATACATTGACGATATTTTTTGTGTGTGGAATGGAAGTGTTGAACAAGCAAATCATTTTGTAGAGACACTCAATGACAACACCTTAAATTTAAAATTTAGTAGCCAGATAAACAAGGAGACGATTGAATTTTTAGATTTGAGACTGGTTGTTGCAGAAAAACGCCTGGAGAGCTAGCTATTTAGGAAGGAAACGGCGGGCAACAGCCTGCTTCATGCAGAAAGTTGCCACCCCTCTAATTTGATACGCAGTATACCACTAGGTGAACTAACACGAGCTAAAAGAAACTGTAGCAGCGTAGAGGGTTTTGAAATAGAGAAAGAAACTATGATCACGCGTTTTCTAGAAAGAGGTTACACTCAGAGCTGCATCATGAAAGCCAGCGCAGAAGTTGAAAGAAGAGAGAGAAGTGAGCTACTTAGAATTGAAGCCATTGAGCCGCCGAGAGAAGAGATGGAGAACAAGATTAGGTTCATTACCACATATTCTAATCAAGCACACGAAGTGAGAGAATGCTTAAATAAATTCTGGAGAATACTTAAAACTGATAAAGATCTTTCAGCAGTGGTAGAACACTATCCACAGGTGACATATAGAAAGGTCTAAATCCCTCAAAGATATTGTATGTCGAAGCACGGTAGGTGTGACCACTATGTCAATGGGTAACCAGGTAAAAGGGTTTTATACTTGCAATAAGTGCAAAGCGTGCAAATACAGTAAAAACTGTAAACAAGTCAGGTTATCAACTACTTGTAAACCATTCACGATCACCAAATATGTTTCCTGTAATACAGACCATGCTGTATATGCCCTTAAGTGTCCATGTGAGAAATATTACATTGGAAGTACTATTCATCCAGCTAAAAAGAGAGTTTTGGAACATTTGAGGGCAATCAATAAGGATGACAAACAGTACCCAATAGCACGACATTTCAAGTTAGTACACAAACAAAATGCTAACCTCCTTTCCTACTGTGTCTCAGACACCGTTCCAGTAAGAGAGAGGGGAGTGGACAGGGTTTTGGAATTAAGACGCCTGGAATCAAGGATGATAATTGAATATCAGACAGTACAGCCATTAGGGCATAATATTGATGAGGAATTATCAGTGCATCTGGGCTAGTGATGATGATGTGAAATCCCCGTGTTTTAACACAAACTCAGTATCTACATTGTGTATGTGTGTGTACATATATAGATATTATGTATGGCTTTTTATCCTCTTCTTTGTGGTTTTTGGGTATTGTTGTTTGTAGCACTGTTATATATTCACGATTATGACACTGTTTTGTTATATGTGTTTTTTACAGATCTCCTGCACTGAGAATGTTTGGTTAATGAGTTGAGAGGCAGTATCAAGTTTGGATAGTCGTGGATGGACGAGAGTAGCTACGTGCACTGGAATATCTCCTTTTGTACCCCTGAAGTCACAAGGAAGTTTAAATTTTTATTTGTATATCACATATAGAGTCTACTGCCCACTAGGGCTTGATCAGGAGTAACTCCTTACCCATCGGTATGGTTTGGCATACGTGCGCACTGGCGCAATTGTATGATTAAAAGGAACCTGACCGTGAGGTATAGGCAGAGGGTTAGGCTCCGTTTACTTTTCTTTTAGTATCGCGGTTAATGTGCCTCGGACAGGAGCTGTCATTAGAGTACTAACACGCTACAGAACGGTAGCATTGTAGACCACTGGCATTAAACAGTGTGTAGGCACTAGCCGTGATTGGTAATAATGCTGTGGAGATAAGCCATTGGCACCTTGTAGGTGTAGGAGGAACAATAAAGTTCAGGCAGCGTTCGAATAATAAAAAAACGAAAACAGACAGTCCCGTCCTCGTAGCAGCACTTGTTTATTTAGCTATATCCTCTGATACTCGTTTTCCTCACTATTGCACTAAACTAAAGATGAATTGCACTTTTAAAACCAGTATGATTTAATATTGTGTTTAGGTAATATGTTTCATGTTCAGTGGTGCATTTCGTTGTAACTATGATGTAGTCTGTTTACACTGTTCGTTCGTAGTCACAAGTCATGTGATGTTTATTTAAAGCAGTCTGTAACATCAACTCAACACTCGTGAACAAGGGACGTTGGTTCCCGAAACGCGTTGAGTGGAGCATTTGCTGAATTAAAATCTGCTTGAAGCAATTGGGTGCCGTGGATCATTGTTTGGATACAATAATGAAATATGGATGTTTGGGGTCCCGCTAACCCGCCACGGCCCGCCGTCGTGTGAGGCAAGGATTGAAGCGAGACTTTGTTTTGGATATTAGTGAATCAATCGTTGCCCGCCCTGCTGAATTAGAGGCGCATTAACCGTGGATGAAAGCCGAGGGTCCTATGAGGAGCGATTACGCCGTGAAACCTTTTGGACAAAGGCATCACAATATCGGGTAAGCGTGTTACATTGTTATTCCAGCACGGGGGCAGACGGAGCCTCAGGGTCGTTTAGAAGTAGACGATTTGCCTGAGACCGCTTCAAGCAGATACACTGGAATAGCGTTGATGAATTGTATAATTCAATATGGCAATGCAGAGAAACGCAAAATGCAATGAGGCAGCCACGAGACTTTTTGATGCCGAGATGGCAATTGTAGATACTGAGACAACAGAGGGGGCATCCAATAAACCTGCCACTCAGAATAAGAGACAGATTTGGGATAAGTTATGGAGAGCCCTTAAGTCGGAACAAACGAAATGGTGGGAGGCGACCACCTTACAAAAGTATATAGACGTGGGCAGGGTCCCACGTGGTTTGAGAATTTTCATCACTCCGACATTCAATAACCCTGACCCAGAGTTGCTAGATGAATGGGCGGGAAACAGCCATAACTGTTCCACTATTATGTTGGGTCTACTTGTTAAATATGCCAGGAAGGACTGTGAAAGGCTTGCAATAGAAATCGATGACTTGATAGCACAGTTAAAAATCCTTTGCACACCAGATGAATTTAAGTTGGATCTGACGAAAATGGAAACCAAACTAGAAAAAATAGAAGATGAAATCAAAGCCAAAAAACAGCGTAAATTCTTACGTGATCAAATTGATTACGATAAAGGTCAAATATTGACATTTGCAAAAAGATATGATCACCTGCGGAATCAAACACAAAGTCAAGCTGCTAAACCAATGAAAAGAGTACGGATAGCCACATCGAGGTCAGAAGACCTAGATAAAACGGGCGAACAAAGTGAAACAGGTGACAGCGACAACTATGAAAGTGATGCATCGGCTATATCAGAACACCAGGGTGCAAAAAACAAAATTTTAAATGAATTTACGCTCATGGCACAGGGAAGAATGACAACCCAATACAAACAAAGTGCCGGAGGATACAGAGGACGTGGACGAGGCGGGAGAGGAGACGGAAAAGCCAGCGCAATATCAGGAAGAGATGCGGAAAGCCCAGTGGGAAGCAGAACGAGGGGCGAACAAAAGCCAAAATGAAGGACAGGAAGACAGTCATCAATTTATCAGGTCGGGACCTTAGCTCATTGGAGATTGAGGTTCTCTCTTTAGGCCTTTCTTTCTGCCCCACAAGGGGCTTTGATTATACCCAGAGTCGCATTGACCATTTCCAGTTCACACGCAAACTCAGACTTAAGAAATGGTTTGCAACCAGAGTCATTGATAAGAATACGAGAGTACCAAAGCTACCTAGTGTCATCAGTATTGGAGATATTGAGCTGTTACACAGCATGAATGAACTTGATGGTAATGAAAAGTTTATAGATGACCCCTATCTAAATTTGATTAATGACAATATCGAATTAGATCTCTGCCATGTTAGTGGTTTTAAACCAAAATCGATTTTCCTCCCCCAAATCGCTAATGATGCTATAGATGTTTTTGAGAAGGGAGTGATACATGAGTTAGAAAAAGTACGTAGAAAGAAATATTTTGGCAGACACAATCTTAGTAAAGACCACCTGGAAGCTATTCAATCCATCAAAAATGACAGTAACATAGTAGTCAAAAAATCAGACAAAGGTGGGAATGTGGTTGTAATGTCTAAAGAGATGTACCTGAAAGAAGGCTATCGCCAATTAAATGATAGGAACAACTATGAAATTACCACTAGATCTAAATACGAACAAGCCAATAAAGTATATCAAGAGCAATTGGGAGACTGGAGGGAACGTGTATTGTTAGAATGGGAGGAATATGAATTCCTTAAATGTAAATGTCCCAAACTTCCTGCATTCTATCTACTCCCCAAAGTACACAAGAATAACATTAATCCCCCAGGTACACCCATTGTATCTTCTAGAGGCAGCTGCCTAGAAAATACATCTCGATATGTTGATTTTTATTTGCAACCACTTGTTCAGGGGTTACCATCCTTTATTAAGGATACAAGTGATTTTTTAAGAGTGATTGACCAGATTGAGTGGGAGGATCAATTTTTACTAATGTGTCTCGATGTTACTAGCCTCTATACATGCATTCCACACGAGGCAGGTATCAAGGCATGCCGACATTTTATGAGGAATCGATCAATTTCATATCTGTTTCATACAGAGATGATTATTGATATGATGTACAGATGCCTTACACAAAACTTCTTTGTTTTTGACAAAATAATCTATCGTCAGATTCTTGGGACTGCAATGGGGACCTGCTTCGCCCCCAGCTTTGCGGGTTTATACCTGGGCTGGTGGGAGGAGCAGATCGTCAGCACACTACCTATTTTTGAAAAATGTGTCATCACATGGGTGCGATACATTGACGATATTTTTTGTGTGTGGAATGGAAGTGTTGAACAAGCAAATCATTTTGTAGAGACACTCAATGACAACACCTTAAATTTAAAATTTAGTAGCCAGATAAACAAGGAGACGATTGAATTTTTAGATTTGAGACTGGTTGTTGCAGAAAAACGCCTGGAGAGCTATCTATTTAGGAAGGAAACGGCGGGCAACAGCCTGCTTCATGCAGAAAGTTGCCACCCCTCTAATTTGATACGCAGTATACCACTAGGTGAACTAACACGAGCTAAAAGAAACTGTAGCAGCGTAGAGGGTTTTGAAATAGAGAAAGAAACTATGATCACGCGTTTTCTAGAAAGAGGTTACACTCAGAGCTGCATCATGAAAGCCAGCGCAGAAGTTGAAAGAAGAGAGAGAAGTGAGCTACTTAGAATTGAAGCCATTGAGCCGCCGAGAGAAGAGATGGAGAACAAGATTAGGTTCATTACCACATATTCTAATCAAGCACACGAAGTGAGAGAATGCTTAAATAAATTCTGGAGAATACTTAAAACTGATAAAGATCTTTCAGCAGTGGTAGAACACTATCCACAGGTGACATATAGAAAGGCTAAATCCCTCAAAGATATTGTATGTCGAAGCACGGTAGGTGTGACCACTATGTCAATGGGTAACCAGGTAAAAGGGTTTTATACTTGCAATAAGTGCAAAGCGTGCAAATACAGTAAAAACTGTAAACAAGTCAGGTTATCAACTACTTGTAAACCATTCACGATCACCAAATATGTTTCCTGTAATACAGACCATGCTGTATATGCCCTTAAGTGTCCATGTGAGAAATATTACATTGGAAGTACTATTCATCCAGCTAAAAAGAGAGTTTTGGAACATTTGAGGGCAATCAATAAGGATGACAAACAGTACCCAATAGCACGACATTTCAAGTTAGTACACAAACAAAATGCTAACCTCCTTTCCTACTGTGTCTTAGACACCGTTCCAGTAAGAGAGAGTGGAGGGGACAGGGTTTTGGAATTAAGACGCCTGGAATCAAGGATGATAATTGAATATCAGACAGTACAGCCATTAGGGCATAATATTGATGAGGAATTATCAGTTAATCTGGGCTAGTGATGATGATGTGAAATCCCCGTGTTTTAACACAAACTCAGTATCTACATTGTGTATGTGTGTGTACATATATAGATATTATGTATGGCTTTTTATCCTCTTCTTTGTGGTTTTTGCGTATTGTTGTTTGTAGCACTGTTATATATTCACGATTATGACACTGTTTTGTTATATGTGTTTTTTACAGATCTCCTGCACTGAGAATGTTTGGTTAATGAGTTGAGAGGCAGTATCAAGTTTGGATAGTCGTGGATGGACGAGAGTAGCTACGTGCACTGGAATATCTCCTTTTGTACCCCTGAAGTCACAAGGAAGTTTAAATTTCTATTTGTATATCACATATAGAGTCTACTGCCCACTAGGGCTTGATCAGGAGTAACTCCTTACCCATCGGTATGGTTTGGCATACGTGCGCACTGGCGCAATTGTATGATTAAAAGGAACCTGACCGTGAGGTATAGGCAGAGGGTTAGGCTCCGTTTACTTTTCTTTTAGTATCGCGGTTAATGTGGCTCGGACAGGAGCTGTCATTAGAGTACTAACACGCTACAGAACGGTAGCATTGTAGACCACTGGCATTAAACAGTGTGTAGGCACTAGCCGTGATTGGTAATAATGCTGTGGAGATAAGCCATTGGCACCTTGTAGGTGTAGGAGGAACAATAAAGTTCAGGCAGCGTTCGAATAATAAAAAACGAAAACAGACAGTCCCGTCCTCGTAGCGGCACTTGTTTATTTAGCTATATCCTCTGATACTCGTTTTCCTCACTATTGCACTAAACTAAAGATGAATTGCACTTTTAAAACCAGTATGATTTAATATTGTGTTTAGGTTATATGTTTCATGTTCAGTGGTGCATTTCGTTGTAGCTATGATGTAGTCTGTTTACACTGTTCATTCGTAGTCACAAGTCATGTGATGTTTATTTAAAGCAGTCTGTAACATCAACTCAACACTCGTGAACAAGGGACGTTGGTTCCCGAAACGCGTTGAGTGGAGCATTTGCTGAATTAAAATCTGCTTGAAGCAATTGGGTGCCGTGGATCATTGTTTGGATACAATAATGAAATATGGATGTTTGGGGTCCCGCTAACCCGCCACGGCCCGCCGTCGTGTGAGGCAAGGATTGAAGCGAGACTTTGTTTTGGATATTAGTGAATCAATCGTTGCCCGCCCTGCTGAATTAGAGGCGCATTAACCGTGGATGAAAGCCGAGGGTCCTAAGAGGAGCGATTACGCCGTGAAACCTTTTGGACAAAGGCATCACAATATCGGGTAAGCGTGTTACATTGTTATTCCAGCACAGGGGCAGACGGAGCCTCAGGGTCGTTTAGAAGTAGACGATTTGCCCGAGACCGCTTCAAGCAGATACACTGGAATAGCTTTGATGAATTGTATAATTCAATATGGCAATGCAGAGAAACGCAAAACGCAATGAGGCAGCCACGAGACTTTTTGATGCCGAGATGGCAATTGTAGATACTGAGATAACAGAGGGGGCATCCAATAAACCTGCCACTCAGAATAAGAGACAGATTTGGGATAAGTTATGGAGAGCCCTTAAGTCGGAACAAACGAAATGGTGGGAGGCGACCACCTTACAAAAGTATATAGACGTGGGCAGGGTCCCACGTGGTTTGAGAATTTTCATCACTCCGACATTCAATAACCTTGACCCAGAGTTGGTAGATGAATGGGCGGGAAACAGCCATAACTGTTCCACTATTATGTTGGGTCTACTTGTTAAATATGCCAGGAAGGACTGTGAAAGGCTTGCAATAGAAATCGATGACTTGACAGCACAGTTAAAAATCCTTTGCACACCAGATGAATTTAAGTTGGATCTGACGAAAATGGAAACCAAACTAGAAAAAATTGAAGATGAAATCAAAGCCAAAAAACAGCGTAAATTCTTACGTGATCAAATTGATTACGATAAAGGTCAAATATTGACATTTGCAAAAAGATATGATCACCTGCGGAATCAAACACAAAGTCAAGCTGCCAAACCAATGAAAAGAGTACGGATAGCCACATCGAGGTCAGAAGACCTAGATAAAACGGGCGAACAAAGTGAAACAGGTGACAGCGACAACTATGAAAGTGATGCATCGGCTATATCAGAACACCAGGGTGCAAAAAACAAAATTTTAAACGAATTTACGCTCATGGCACAGGGAAGAATGACAACCCAATACAAACAAAGTGCCGGAGGCTACAGAGGACGTGGACGAGGCGGGAGAGGAGACGGAAAAGCCAGCGCAATATCAGGAAGAGATGCGGAAAGCCCAGTGGGAAGCAGAACGAGGGGCGAACAAAAGCCAAAATGAAGGACAGGAAGACAGTCATCAATTTATCAGGTCGGGACCTTAGCTCATTGGAGATTGAGGTTCTCTCTTTAGGCCTTTCTTTCTGCCCCACAAGGGGCTTTGATTATACCCAGAGTCGCATTGACCATTTCCAGTTCACACGCAAACTCAGACTTAAGAAATGGTTTGCAACCAGAGTCATTGATAAGAATACGAGAGTACCAAAGCTACCTAGTGTCATCAGTATTGGAGATATTGAGCTGTTACACAGCATGAATGAACTTGATGGTAATGAAAAGTTTATAGATGACCCCTATCTAAATTTGATTAATGACAATATCGAATTAGATCTCTGCCATGTTAGTGGTTTTAAACCAAAATCGATTTTCCTCCCCCAAATCGCTAATGATGCTATAGATGTTTTTGAGAAGGGAGTGATACATGAGTTAGAAAAAGTACGTAGAAAGAAATATTTTGGCAGACACAATCTTAGTAAAGACCACCTGGAAGCTATTCAATCCATCAAAAATGACAGTAACATAGTAGTCAAAAAATCAGACAAAGGTGGGAATGTGGTTGTAATGTCTAAAGAGATGTACCTGAAAGAAGGCTATCGCCAATTAAATGATAGGAACAACTATGAAATTACCACTAGATCTAAATACGAACAAGCCAATAAAGTATATCAAGAGCAATTGGGAGACTGGAGGGAACGTGTACTGTTAGAATGGGAGGAATATGAATTCCTTAAATGTAAATGTCCCAAACTTCCTGCATTCTATCTACTCCCCAAAGTACACAAGAATAACATTAATCCCCCAGGTACACCCATTGTATCTTCTAGAGGCAGCTGCCTAGAAAATACATCTCGATATGTTGATTTTTATTTGCAACCACTTGTTCAGGGGTTACCATCCTTTATTAAGGATACAAGTGATTTTTAAGAGTGATTGACCAGATTGAGTGGGAGGATCAATTTTTACTAATGTGTCTCGATGTTACTAGCCTCTATACATGCATTCCACACGAGGCAGGTATCAAGGCATGCCGACATTTTATGAGGAATCGATCAATTTCATATCTGTTTCATACAGAGATGATTATTGATATGATGTACAGATGCCTTACACAAAACTTCTTTGTTTTTGACAAAATAATCTATCGTCAGATTCTTGGGACTGCAATGGGGACCTGCTTCGCCCCCAGCTTTGCGGGTTTATACCTGGGCTGGTGGGAGGAGCAGATCGTCAGCACACTACCTATTTTTGAAAAATGTGTCATCACATGGGTGCGATACATTGACGATATTTTTTGTGTGTGGAATGGAAGTGTTGAACAAGCAAATCATTTTGTAGAGACACTCAATGACAACACCTTAAATTTAAAATTTAGTAGCCAGATAAACAAGGAGACGATTGAATTTTTAGATTTGAGACTGGTTGTTGCAGAAAAACGCCTGGAGCGCTATCTATTTAGGAAGGAAACGGCGGGCAACAGCCTGCTTCATGCAGAAAGTTGCCACCCCTCTAATTTGATACGCAGTATACCACTAGGTGAACTAACACGAGCTAAAAGAAACTGTAGCAGCGTAGAGGGTTTTGAAATAGAGAAAGAAACTATGATCACGCGTTTTCTAGAAAGAGGTTACACTCAGAGCTGCATCATGAAAGCCAGCGCAGAAGTTGAAAGAAGAGAGAGAAGTGAGCTACTTAGAATTGAAGCCATTGAGCCGCCGAGAGAAGAGATGGAGAACAAGATTAGGTTCATTACCACATATTCTAATCAAGCACACGAAGTGAGAGAATGCTTAAATAAATTCTGGAGAATACTTAAAACTGATAAAGATCTTTCAGCAGTGGTAGAACACTAACCACAGGTGACATATAGAAAGGCTAAATCCCTCAAAGATATTGTATGTCGAAGCACGGTAGGTGTGACCACTATGTCGATGGGTAACCAGGTAAAAGGGTTTTATACTTGCAATAAGTGCAAAGCGTGCAAATACAGTAAAAACTGTAAACAAGTCAGGTTATCAACTACTTGTAAACCATACACGATCACCAAATATGTTTCCTGTAATACAGACCATGCTGTATATGCCCTTAAGTGTCCATGTGAGAAATATTACATTGGAAGTACTATTCATCCAGCTAAAAAGAGAGTTTTGGAACATTTGAGGGCAATCAATAAGGATGACAAACAGTACCCAATAGCACGACATTTCAAGTTAGTACACAAACAAAATGCTAACCTCCTTTCCTACTGTGTCTTAGACACCATTCCAGTAAGAGAGAGGGGAGGGGACAGGGTTTTGGAATTAAGACGCCTGGAATCAAGGATGATAATTGAATATCAGACAGTACAGCCATTAGGGCATAATATTGATGAGGAATTATCAGTGCATCTGGGCTAGTGATGATGATGTGAAATCCCCGTGTTTTAACACAAACTCAGTATCTACATTGTGTATGTGTGTGTACATATATAGATATTATGTATGGCTTTTTATCCTCTTCTTTGTGGTTTTTGCGTATTGTTGTTTGTAGCACTGTTATATATTCACGATTATGACACTGTTTTGTTATATGTGTTTTTTACAGATCTCCTGCACTGAGAATGTTTGGTTAACGAGTTGAGAGGCAGTATCAAGTTTGGATAGTCGTGGATGGACGAGAGTAGCTACGTGCACTGGAATATCTCCTTTTGTACCCCTGAAGTCACAAGGAAGTTTAAATTTTTATTTGTATATCACATATAGAGTCTACTGCCCACTAGGGCTTGATCAGGAGTAACTCCTTACCCATCGGTATGGTTTGGCATACCTGCGCACTGGCGCAATTGTATGATTAAAAGGAACCTGACCGTGAGGTATAGGCAGAGGGTTAGGCTCCGTTTACTTTTCTTTTAGTATCGCGGTTAATGTGGCTCGGACAGGAGCTGTCATTAGAGTACTAACACGCTACAGAACGGTAGCATTGTAGACCACTGGCATTAAACAGTGTGTAGGCACTAGCCGTGATTGGTAATAATGCTGTGGAGATAAGCCATTGGCACCTTGTAGGTGTAGGAGGAACAATAAAGTTCAGGCAGCGTTCGAATAATAAAAAACGAAAACAGACAGTCCCGTCCTCGTAGCGGCACTTGTTTATTTAGCTATATCCTCTGATACTCGTTTTCCTCACTATTGCACTAAACTAAAGATGAATTGCACTTTTAAAACCAGTATGATTTAATATTGTGTTTAGGTTATATGTTTCATGTTCAATGGTGCATTTCGTTGTAACTATGATGTAGTCTGTTTACACTGTTCATTCGTAGTCACAAGTCATGTGATGTTTATTTAAAGCAGTCTGTAACATCAACTCAACACTCGTGAACAAGGGACGTTGGTTCCCGAAACGCGTTGAGTGGAGCATTTGCTGAATTAAAATCTGCTTGAAGCAATTGGGTGCCGTGGATCATTGTTTGGATACAATAATGAAATATGGATGTTTGGGGTCTCGCTAACCCGCCACGGCCCGCCGTCGTGTGAGGCAAGGATTGAAGCGAGACTTTGTTTTGGATATATACATAACTATATACATATAGTCAAGTCAAGTCAAGAAAATCTTTATTCGACGATGTGCTGATCATAAAAACACGTAAGATAAATACAAAATCCAGATCAATTAGAAAAACAAAGCGGCAGATACAGTCATTAATACATTTTTAAAAAAATCTAAAATCACAGTGACAGGGGTATCATTATTTGATTGTAAGAAAACTTACATTGCCTACGTTTTCCTGATTTTCATAGCAGCGATTGTGTAACTAAGTATTGCATAACAGAATTCTGAAATAGCCAAGGATTGTAAAAATCTTAATCCCTCTTTGTATGAGGTAAAGTGACTGTGCAGAAGAACTGGGCGTAGAAATCATACTCTTATCGGGCCATACAATGTGCAAAACAGCTTAAAGTGTGCAGTGGACTGAGTGGAGACAGCATCACACGGACACTTCATACCCGGGGCGACCCAAGAGCCAGCCAGGGAGAAGGCAACTAGATGATGAATTAAATTTAATCTCAGCTTTGTCGAATACACATCTGTGATGTGGGTTGCCTATCCAGGTTAAGGTAGAGTCAGTTCTACGAGAGTTAAAAATTTGCATATCATTTATAGTAGCACTTGAAGTGAGAGACTTTTCAATTCTAATCTCTTTAACCCTTTCTTTTGTCTGAGGGCCTATGCCTTCTGGAGAGTGAAAGAGGGCACTCAAACCTAAATTGAAGAAACCCTTTTTCACAGAGCCCATCCATGGAATGGCAGACATAATGTCTAAATTCAAGCAATGCCTCAAAACCTCTCTGGAGAAATCGGCCCGAGGAGTGCTCCATAATTTAACCCATAATTATAAAGTGGCTATATCAAAATAATCTTCCAAGAACCCCATCCCTAATTCTGCATGTGTAATAAAACTTGGGGTAGATTTAGGTAATGCTAGAAGTCTACATAAAAACTAATTTTCTACTATCTGTAGATTTCTTGGGACTGTATAACCCCACACTCCTGCCCCATAGGAGCAAAGAGATAGGCACTTACTTTTATACAGTTGAATCATCTCCCTAATTGGTTTATGCCCCAATTTCTTAGCATACCTCAAAATCGACTTCACCAGCTACCGCCATCTTTTGTGATCTCTGACTAATCAGACTATCCCAGGACCCATTGGTATCAATCAAGAGAACTAAATATTTAAAAGAAGATACCTTTTCTATTAGGGTTCCTCCAACATTAAAATGCTTGATTTTCGTACTTTTGGGGCCAAGGGTCATTATAAAAGATTTCTGATGATTTACCTTAAGATTTAAATTATTCATAAAATCATTAAAACCCTTTAATAAGCTTTGTAGTCCATTTGCAGTTAGCCCCAAGAGAATTGCATCATCCGCATAAAATAGAGCCAGCACTACACGAGAGACGATTCACGGAATGTCTTTGCTACAAGCCCCTAAAACAGTATCAAGGGAGTTAATGAAAATAGAAACAGAAATGGAGCCAGAATACATCCCTGCCTCACTCCTCTGTTCACCTTATAGGTTTTGTATTATCCCCATTCAATTTGTAACGTACTTTAATGGTTGTATCACAATGCATACTCTTAATCAAATCCAACAAAGAGGAATCCACGTCCACCTGTTCCATTAAAATCCACAATTTTTTCCTATCAACTAAGTAAAAAGCACAGGAGAGGTCCATAAATGCCATGTGAAGGGCACTTCTCCTGGCTTTAACATACTTCCCCCAGATAAAATTTAAGTTCAGGGCTTGCTCTACTGTCCCTAGATGAGGACGAAAACTATATTGAAAGGGTGAAAAAAAGGAAGCGGAGTCTGCCCAATCCTCCAATTTTTCTAAAGCAACAAGCTCCAAGATCTTAGCTGTACTATCTATTAATGATATTGGGCAGTAACAGGCTGGCGAAATCTGTTCACCCTTTTTAAAAATTGTGATTATTATAGCCACATTCCAGGACCCAATTAAATTACCCCTCACAGCTGCCCTTAAGACATTAAGTAAAAGAGGGGCCCAGAAATCAATATTATGCTTAAAAAGATCTACTAGGACCCTATCAGGGCCTGGAGCCTTACCACTCGCTGCAGTCTGCATAGATGCAGTTAAGAGGGAAGACTTATAAAATCAACTAGCTTGTCTTCCTTAATTAACTGAGGATCAAACCTCATCTCTTTGTCGTTGGCAATTCTTTCTTGATCTGTGTTAAAGACTGTTGAAAAGCAATTAAACCAATCCTGTTCAGGGATATGACTCTCAATGCCATTGAGGGGATTATCTGTAAAAAAAGGCCGATTTACAGCCTCCCAGAATAGTCTATTATTTTTCAACTTGGCCACTTTTTCTAGGTCATCTCAGGCCTTGGTTCTAATCTCCTGCCTCCTCTTTTCTAGGGTTAACCTATAATTTTTCCTGGCTGCCCTGATGTCCTCGAAATTTCGAGGAACTATGTTGGTGGTTTGTTTAAAACTTTTTAAAGCTGCTGTGCAGTTAGGACTCATTCAGGCGGTAGCCGGTCATGATTGAATGGCTTGGTTATATACATTTTCAGATGCCACAAATTTAGCAATTTTTATAAAACCCTCCACTAATCAAGTTATTAAAACATGTATCTGGGTTTATATTCCTCCACTTGATTCGAGCCCCTTTGCTTACTGTGTAATTAACGGGAATCATATTAATTGCCAGTCGCCCTAGTATCAGACTAAACTCAAAACATAAAGAAATGGGGTTATGATCACTGAATGGAAACAAAAAAGTTGATCTGCAAGGTCAGCTGTTAGGAGGACAAAGCTATAGTGCTCCCCTTGCCTCTCCCTGTAAACATTTGGTGACTTAATTCACCCCGAGGGCAGTAGTCTTAGGCAAAGATCAGATTATGAGTTAAAATTAACTGGTTTAAAGTTACGCGATAGTGTTTAAAATGGTTCATAACATCCCCCTGTAAGTTTAAAAATCCACAGGTGCATTTCCCACTGTAAAGGCATTTAGTAATATTAAAATCCCCTGCCCACATAATTGAACTAACACTGTTCCGGTGTCTTTCCACAGAATCTGACAGTGCAATCTCCATGGGTTGTATAGTAAAATATTTAAAATAATAATTTACAATAACCATTTTTAACAAATGTCTTACTTGTAGTATCAAAATTTGATAACATGGTATTGATGCTATAACTTTCACTGACAGGTTTTTGATGGCACATGAAACAAAGATAGCCAAACCTCCTTTACCCCTCCCTGCAGATGACGAGGTGGCTTGGGAACAATATGATTTATATCCGTTGATAATAATAGGATCTACTGCCCAAGTTTCCTGATAACACACAATGTCATAATTTTGAAGGAACACCAACCAATCTTCATTATTTGATTTGTTCCGAAACCCCCACGATATTCCATGAAAGGAATTGAAAGCCTCGCCCACTCACAGCATCGATCTTTGCTTTATTTGGAGTATGCTTAGGTGGAGCAAAAAAGTGGCTCTGTAATTGCAGGCTCCCATTGAATAAGATACCCCAATTGACTGCTCTTGTTCGGGCGTCAATCATTTTCTGTGAGTTTTGATAAAAGTTCAAATCGATATGGGTCGGCAAAGTTCACCCTGGGGGGCAAATTTAGAGGGGGTCTGTTCCTTTGGGTAGACTGATTATTAAAAGAATACCCAGGAGGAGGTGGATAAAAAGAAAACCAGGCAATATAGCAAACTATGCACAAGCTCTGGATCCTTAAAATTTAAAACTATACAGTCCGCTTCAGCTAGTTTCATAGAGGTGCCAACCCAATTTACTCTATGGGCCATGATAATTTTATAAATAGTAACTAAATCACAGTCTGCGTTCCTCCTACACCAATAGGCGGCTTTGTTAATCAAACTTTGGCAGGATTCCTGTGCATCTTTTGCTGAGGGGGCTCCCACTAGAATCATTATGTATGGGGTACTCTCTGGTGGTAAATACAGGCTTTAACTCAAAGAAGAGGGACTGGGGGCTTTTTATGGTCCAGCATATATGCCCCTAAAATGATCAATCCAAAAAGGTACGCAGTTCCTAAGAGCAAAAGGAGGGGACAGTAGGACTGGGTGGTCTTCAGTCCTAAGAGATTACAGAAGGAATGGGGAATTACTCCTGTTGGAATTAGGGCCCTCACACACCCGGCAGGGTGTTATGCTTCACCATAGGGCGTGCTCCTTGTCAGGTCGGCGCTGCAATACCTGACAGGCTCCCTATGAGGTGCTCTTTGGCGGAGATCTTTTATTCCAAAGTGCTGTTTGGTGCCGTGGGGGTGAGGGGCCTAGGTGTGTAGATGGATGAAGTGCAGGTGAATGATCAGGGTGAGTATTAAAACAGGGTATGGAAGTTCCAGAGAGAATTATTTTAATCAGCAAGACTTCCAACCTGATTAAAAACAGGAAGGCGCACTACTGAAATAATGTTTCAGGGATGGCGCACTGTAAAGTGGTCAACATGTTTCTTGCCTGAATAGTCCTCAGATCTAGCGGCAATTCATCAGGACCAGAGTAAAAATTCTATCTACACCGTGGATGGTTCTGTGGCAAAGTGACTCTGATAAATTTAGAGGTATTTAGATACTTTTTTTTTACTGACAATGCCCAGTGTTATAGTGGTTTTCCTTAGAGGGTACAGAAAATTTGTTGGGGGCATTTTGGAGTAAGAGCATGGTCCCATGACAGAGGAGGAACCCTACTTTTTCTTTTTTGTGTATACGCTAATATCCTGGTAGCTAATGGTCTTTCTTCTCTTCTTAGGGGAGACTGGAGGTCAGTCCCTCCATCATCACCCCAAGAGGACAGAAAGTCTGTTCTATTTTTAAAATTGGGGGAGTACTTGACCAATGCGTGGGAGTCACTGCCCAATAACTGGTATATAATGGGTTGAGCCCTGCTTGGGGATAGCAGTCCTGTGGCAATTTCTGAAAAGGGATCCCTAGTGGGAGGAACCACTGGAGAGTGATACTTCTCCCCCACTGATTAATGTTTGGGGGAAGAGATATGTTCTCAGTGCACCTATCAAACTGAATGTAGTCAGAGCATAATGGTACTGACTTTTTTCAGTTTCAACTGGGTAATGTCAGCACACTGTGTGTTTTGCATATCAAATATTTGAAAAAAAGAAAACTTGATACGTGACACAAGCACCACAAGGCTTTTCTTGCTGAATGTGGAGGAGGAGGCATTCACATCCTCTGTGTTCCAGAGGTAATGCAGAGAACTTGAACATCTCTTCCTACACATTCAAGTAGTTAAAGACATTAGCCAAGTTGGGGTTATTTACTAAGGGTTTGTGCTGCTGCTCTTGTGGTGCAAAGTGACTCAAAGTAATGCAAGTCATTTCATCTAGTTACTTACTACTATAAAAGTCTTCAGATGCACTGCAAAACTGTGCCGCACCATGTGAGCACTCACACACCCCTCAGTAAATAAATCCTAATGTCTCATTCAACTTTTACATCCTCAGCATCCCTCTTTTGGTAACAGACAATACTAAAGGCTTTTGGAATTATGGCAATTGGGTGCTTTGTACTCTTCTTTCTTTTCTTTCTCACAGTTCATGATGCAGCACAATTATCTTAGTAGCAGTCTTGGAGCTAATTAATGGCGCTAACACCACATTTTGGAGGGGTCCTAACACCAAACTCTACCAGTGTCACAGTCAAACATAGGTACACCTTCTCTAGAATCCTGACCAATATTATGAAGAGGGGGTTGATATCAGGCATAAGAAAAATGGCAACCATGTGAGTTGGTATGGACAAAGCTGGAGGCCATGCATGGTCTTTGTGTGAAAAGATGACAAAGACAGTGATTGCCTAAAAACTAGAAGACCAGGTGCTAATTTTTCCAGAGTACATGCTGCTACTGGGAAAAGTTACTCATCCTACTGAAGCATTTCAGCACTGCTGAAAAGTGCAGGCATGTCCCCTTCCCAATAAACAAAGTATATATGCTTGGAGGCTGTAAGTGCCTGCCCATGTAAATCAGTGGATGGGAGAACATGCAGATTGGATGGGCTTTTTGGGAAGTTTATCTCTGTATACGTGCATAGATCACTGAATGTTTAGAACACTGGGTCTCTTAGGACCTGATTATGAGTCCGGCGGTCCATCTACCACAAGGCTCTTGGTGGCAGGGTGGTCGAGCCACCACCGCATCGGTAGTCTGAGCGCCCCATTGCTAGTTGGGTAGTTGGACTACTATTGCACCGTCTCAGCCGCCAGGGATCAGAGATTCCTGGTGGTGGCACAGCAGTCTTGAAGCAGCAATATGTTTGTCAGGACCACGGCGGTCCCACCAAGCATATTACGAGTTTGGAACCTCAGGTCTGCTACTGCAGCCTGTGTAAGCTGGTGATTGCACCACTTACTTTAGATATAGGTTCACTATATCTATATATATCACTACACTTAAAATTTTGTAAGTCACCCCTATAGCAGGCCTTAACAATCTTGAAGGCAGGGTGCTGGGTTGTACGTGAGAGGGTGCTCCTGCATGAGCAGGGCCCCTCTGCAGTCTTCGGAGACCATTCTCCCGGGCTGTACGTGATACTACCAGACATATAGGTAGAGGTGCATTATAACCTCGCTGTAAATGCTATCTCGAAAACGAATGCAACGAAGTATGTCGTGTTTGGTGTCAAACACCTTGGAATCATACCTCAACACCAGTAACTGGTGTGGGAGGTATGATTCCTCCCCTCAGAACCGAGGTTCTGGGGGTACCTAAGTCTACCGGTATCAACTTTCTCGAGCCTTACAGCACAAAATGGATGCTGCCAGCCACAGACACGAGTCTGCCCTCCTGCTGCTGAGCCAAGCTCGAGCAGGGGAAGGCAGCACAATAGGCATCCTGTCACAGGGAGGTGTTACCACCTTCCAGACAGGATTTAGTGTATTGGGGCTGGGTGGGGGCACTATCTCAGGGCCAGAAAGTCTGCACGAGGGGCACACTTGGTGTCCCTGTGCATAGTCCAGCTCAAACCAGTTCTAGGAGCCATTTGCTCCTGCTCTGGCGCGCAACTGGACAAAGGACATGGGAGTAGTCTCTCCCCTGTCCTGTCCCTCCCCTAGGAGGGTCCCTAGAGTCTGTCCAACCCTCTCCCGTGGGTATAAAATAGGTTACCTGGCTACAGGACATTAGATTCTACGTGGACAAGATTCTGTAAGAAGATACCACTACATTTCGACCGTCTGGACATGCTGGACTTCGCTGGACCTCCCTTGGGCTCGACTTCGTCTTCCCTTGCTGTCCCCAGTGTCGCCAGTGTCCTTGATCCATACAGGCTCTGTGCAGGACCATGTGGACCTCCAAAACAACAGAAGAATCTCCCTTGGGGTGAAGGAGTCACTCCCCTGCAAACGCAGGCACTGTAATGCATCTGACTGGTCTGCTGATCCTGAGCTCCTGTGGACTCTGAAGGCTCCAGCAACACAGGAGGTGGGTTTCTGAAGGTCTCCAAGGTTGAGCTGCCCTCTAACCCAGTTTGAGGCAGATATCCCTCTTGGGGACCACATAACCTGTACCCCTGTGCACCACGTCCATTTGCAGCTGCTCATGCTTGTTGTCATGCAACAATTCTGTGCATTGGACCATTTATAGCCCTGATCCCAATGCATCTTTTCTGAGAAGTACTCTGGCATCCTCACAATCTGTGCCCTGCTAGCTGGTATCCTGTGAAACCACCTGAGGTCCCCTCGCAACTCCTGTGCCTTCGGTCTGTGGGTCCACTTGAGGGTCAACTTTGCTTTATTTGGGCTCCCCTGGGTGTTCCAGGCCTGCCCTGACTCCCCTTGCTGTGGTGAGTCTCCTGGTCCTTGCTGGACCAGATCGACACTGAATTTGACCATCTACGTTGTTTGCCACTGCCAAGGCTTGTTGGTGCTCCCGCCGGACACTGACCCCTCAGCACTCGACATCCTTTGTGGCACCGCTCGTATCTGGCTCCTGGTTGTCCAAGACATCTCCTGGTCCACACAGCTGAAGAGTCAAGATCACCATCAACACACCTGAAGCACCCGACATCGGTGGGCATTCGTCTAGCGAGCCCCTGGTCACTCCAAAGTGACCCAGACTCTGTCCCCTCTGCTTTCAGGTTCTTCTAATCTAAAATCCACATTTGGATTCCACCGGACACTTTTCTTTCTTCCAGCAGCAGCATTTCTTTGTCGACATCCATAGAGAACAATGAGGGTTTCCGACACCACTTCACACCTATGCACCCGGCTCCTCTGGGATAAGTAACTCTGGTACAAAGGTATCCATGGGTGGGGTGGCGCTCCAAACTCTTAAGTTCCAAGGGTTGTCTTCGTAATCTGCTGGGAAGGGTCCTTAATCTCTGATTTTCCAACCGTGACTTTCCCATTGAATTGTACGGAGCACACGGTTGTGTTCTCACTCTGCACCCGTCCGCCGTGGGGTCCCTACTCACTCACCTTGGGTGGTTCCTTGGGTCCCAGCAATTCTACACCTTCTAGACTAGGTCTAGTCCCGAGTGGTGGTTCTTATACCACTTATTTAGTATATGGTTTGGTCTCCCCCGGGAGCCCACTGTGTATTGTGCTACTTACGCTTGATTCTTTGCAACTGTATTATTTGATTTGTGTTCAATCCTTGAGTAGAGGATACTAGAGAGTGTTATATATAATAAATACATATTTTTATAACTACTTTGTGGTTTCCCTTTCATTTAACCAATACTATAAGGTTGCATTCTGGTAAAACAAGCTGCTTAACATTCCTTCAAGACTTAGCCTGAAGGCTGCTCTCCATAGATACCACTAGGATAGCTTTCTATAAAGGTTATCTTTAACCTAATCACCATAAGGGCTGTTTGGACTGGTGCAAGGTGCCCACTTTAATTAGTGGACAGCAGATACCAGGCCAACTTCTCACAAAAACCATGGTAGAGAGGAAACAAAGGGGGCCCTAAAGGTTCCCTGGTCACCTCTGGGCCATGGGGTGTATGCAGGGAGGCAAATGTTGTGCCCCCCTGTGTGCATACACCTCAGTACCTGCACAGCATGGACTGAACCGTCCTACCGTAGCTTCCAAGCAGAAGTCAAAAACAGAAAATTGTGGCTTTACAAGGATTAGATCCATGCAAAGTAAGGAAGCATACTAATTTACAAGGGCGCTCACTAGTATGTCTATCAAAGAAAGTGTGCCAAAGCACCTTTCCCTGTTTCAGAATGTTAGGTGTACACCACTCAAAAATGCAAACTTTAGTTAGGAGGCTTTACTATGTGAGAACTCCTGCCCTATGTTTAGGAGAAATGAATAGAGCTCTTTTGCATGGTACAGTGACAGCAAATATTTCTGGTGATGGTCAGTTTCGTTTCTTTGGTCCTGAAGAAAACTGCAGGGAAAATGAGGATTTGGTATCTGCAGGTCCAGTGGAACAGGAGAGCGGTATTACTGTTGATAATTTTGAAGAGGAGATTAGAAAGTTTAACAGTGTTTCTTCAGAGAAGCCAAACTATGTTTGCATTTGTTGTTGATGCACTCACTATAAAAGACAAACTCAGACTGTTGACTTGTATTTAAAAAGTGAAAAAGAAAACAATGATAAGTGGCAACAATTTGCTGTTTACTTATTTGTAGAGGAATGGTTTGACTTGTCCACACGAAAAGTTATATGTAAGTAATGCTACAATAAGTTAGAAGAAAACAAAATGCCTTCTAGAGCAGTGCATACCAAGTTATAAATAGTATCTATTCAGAAGTACTTCAAGATTTGAATGTTTATGAGTCTATACTTATACAACGTATATATCAATTCCAAGCTATTGTCCGTATGGAGCCAAATACAGGTAGGTCACCTCCAACTGAGCTCCAGAAAGGTCTTAAAGGTAGAGTTGTGTATTTGCCTTTAGATTTCAAGCAGAATATTGAAACTGTAGGGGTGCAAAGTGATTTTGATGAAGCGGCTATAATTCTAGTCAATGGTGTTATGTCATAGGGTTACCCAATATTGGCTTAAGTAGTCCCCTAACCTTTCACCTACATTTACCGTACCATTACACTACACTATGGGTTTTGGTATTGACCTTTTACCGAGTTAAACGCTGCATAAATGTGGCTTTCCCCGAAAACTAGCCTCATTAATTATGCATGAAGATTCTCAGATTCACAGCAGGATTACCATCTTCTGCATAATAACTATGTATAAGGGTCATCCCTTCCGTCATCCTCGACCGACATGACACATCAAGGTAGAATCCCCTGAGGGTACATTTTGGGTATATGTACACCAAACCTTTGCCAGGGCAGGCAGTGGAGAAAGATTTCCACGCTGACACACTGACGCAAGACGATGAGGTTCCTGCATGCAGACACTGCAGCTCACAGTGGTCTGACATCCCTCGCGAGGTGTCCATCTCGAGAATAAGACGGGGTCCCACAGTCTCTCACTTCAGGTAATGGGGTTGGCTACATCCTAGAGTGATTCTTGGCTCTACACCAACATACATGCTAGGTACACTTAGGTACATCTAGTTAGGGTTGCATCGTAGGAGTACGCATTATTACTGTCCTGTATTTATATACATGACTGTATTCATTGTTTTAGCACTATGGTAGAAATATACCATCCTTTTACTCTGATGGTGCTTATAATAATTTATATCTGTTTCTGTATTATGGTTGTTTCAGCACACCTATTTTACACTAGAATGACGCTGGTTCAAAAAAATGCTTATTTAAAAACATCCCCACCGTTTATTCTGTGTATCTCTCTGAGACAAAGTGAGCACGAGTGACTGAGCGAAAAGTACTGCACTGTTTCCACGATCCCTGATGGGACAGAGTTGTCATGTTGGATAGTTGCCAAGAACTATTCTCTCCTTGGTAAGAGGTGTTTACAGTGGCACTGTGAGCTAGCTGGTATAAAGGCGAACATACCGGGTGGGGGTGTCTGGAATCAGTCTGGACCCCAATCCCACAGTCTATGCTGTCTAAATGCACAAATCCTATATAGGTTTATAGGAACTACACAACATGGCACCCAATGTTGGTTTGGTTCTCATTTAACGGTCAACTCTGAGTAGTTCAATCGTGCTTTTCTCAGAGACCCCTACTCACATATACTCAGAGACGTCTGGAGTTGGGAAGGGAAAAATCCGCTGCAGCTGAGTTGGCATATCCTATGTATTGGCTGTAGGTTTATTCAAACTTGAAGGACAAATAGTTCCTATTGTGCATGAAACCTTATCTCAGTTTCCTTGAAACCTTTTTCAACAATGGCTGACGAAGACCTCGCTGAGCCAACACTACCTGCGAATGCAGTGGAGGAAGGAGAGCAAGAAGGCGAAATAAACATTACAGAAAATGCCAGAACTGCCCTTACATTAAAATTAGCAGACTATCGAGTCACAGCTAGGGGTGGGACAGTAACATTCGTGATTGAGGCACACGAGTCACATAGAACAGAGGTATTCTATTCATGGGTTAAATTCCCACAAGCAGATGCACGCACAAATACATTTCATTCTTACACTGAAGATGAAACATCAGAGGAATTCTGTCCATATGAGGACATTGAAGTTCCGCTCACCTACCGGTAGCACATAAACTTATTTAAAGGCGCCCTCCCACACACAAAAGATAAAGTAAGACTCGGTCCACTCGGCAGAGATGGAGCGACTTGGCCGGTCCTAGCGGCTTACACACCGCATCCAGACATTGACACAATGCCGGTAGCAGACTTATATCCGCTACACAAAGAAATAATAAAACTTTACAGAAACCTGACACAGTTCGTGATGAGAACATTCACACTGCAGCCAACAAGGGCTACACAAACAGGACAAATTCAGGGGTCTGCAACTAAAATAATTCCACAAACGCTACATGCACTTATGGGTAAAATGCCTACCAAACGTGAGCAAATGCCATTCTGGATAGCTCAGAAAATAACACAGTTGGAGGCAGTGTTTCCACACACAAGCTCTCAAGCAAAACACAGAATGCTAACAATCTGCTTGCCAATGGGGATAGCTCCCTATTGGGGTACAGTTTTTGATGTCATATATACCAGAACTCATGGTATCCCTTCATTGCAGTAATACCAGATGTATTAAGACAAATACAGAATGAGTATGGACAGACCCTGCTCTGAATTTAGGCATGAAATTGTTAGGATATTTTGCCCAGGTATCAACTATTATATTAGCAAACATAAAAGGGGGGGGCAGCAGCAGTGGCAATACGCCAACACCTGAGGGATTTCACTCCTTTACAACAGGAGCGTGAATTACCTAAAATTATCGAAGATACCTATGGAGAATTAGGTAGAGATAGTTTGGGAGCTAGAGCAACAAAACCTCAACTCATGGGTGGACCTGAAAAGGATTACACCAAGCAAGCACTTGATTCTTCCAAGAAGAAATTGGATAATAAAAAACAAAAGAATAGAGAGAAAAGATCACAATCAAGGGGTGGGTCTCCTCAACAGGAGCCCTCCGAAAGGAGATACAACCTTAGAAATCGTGATAATATTAAACAACCTGACAGGTATCAGGATACTGATACACATTCCTCTCGTTCCTTCCAGGGTTCATCAAAAAACTACGAGAGGGAAGGACAGTCAGAACACAGACAAGAAGAACGGACAAAGTCCAGAGACACACAACGTACTTCGGACTATAATATCAAAAAAGAAGATAAAACAAAAACAAAATCTCAATTTAAAAAGAAGAAAGTAGCAGGTCTTAAAGTTAGACATTCCCAGAATTCTGAGGACTCAACTTCTGAATGGAGAATGGGCTCTGACGATGCTAGACAGTGCAGCAGAAGTAACAATAGCTCGCCAGAACCTGATGGAATTTCTGGTGACAGCGGCGTTGAATGAACACATCATGGTGGAAACACCTGATACAAGGGTAAGTGTCTCACACTCGTTATATGAAATAACACTCCAGATGGAGGGGGACAAACCCAGAAAAATTAAAGGTCTCTTTTGGGAGAACCTGACTTATGGCTATGACATCCTTTTGGCTGAAAAAGATTGGCCGCCTGAGATTGTTATGGATTGCCCAAAGGAAGCAAGGTTAATTTTACCGGCTTTCTCTGACCACATTCCAGTATACTTAAAACATTCATACGCACAGGAGTGGGCAGTAGCACTTGCTCCAGCATTATATCACAACCATGTAGGGTGGGATGCTGAGTCACCTCACCATGTACAGCCAGTAAAAACTACTCCAACTCCACAGAGACAGTACCCTATTAAACAAGAAGCGACAAAACAGGTCACGGGGATCTTAGATCAACTTGAATGCCAAGGGGTAATAGAAACTTGCACCTCTTCAATGAACAATCCTTTGTTTCCCATAATAAAACCTGATAATTCATATTGTCTAGTTTTAGACTACAGACATCTGAACACATGCACAAAGACATTTGCATTACAGAATGCTCACAGTGCTGCATTGATGAATAAAATTGTGCAGAAAAAATACAAAACAATGCTTGATATCTCACATGGATTTTTCTGCCAATTTATAGCGCCTGAAAGCATATATTTGACAGCATTCTCAGTGCTCAGCTCTCAGCGTCAATTCTGTAGACTCCCCCAAGGGTATAAGAACAGCCCCGGGTTGTTATCAGCTAGGGTAACTAGGTTACTTCAAAATTTGGATGTGGAGCCATTGTCCTATGTAGATGATATTAATCTGACGGATGATGATTTAATGGATCATTTGACAAGGGTGAGCAACATCATTTTGGGGTTCACCTCTGAGGGCTACAAATTCAACTTTAAAAAATCAAAAATAGGCCTCCTCAATGTCCTATTTCTGGGGTATGAGTTATCAAGTGAAGGAAAAAGTTTAGCAGCTAACTTTTAAGAAAGGTGTGCGCTGCTCCAACCTCCAAAAACTCTGAAAAACTTACAATCCATATTGGGATTCCTAAATTTTGGCAGAACATACATTTTGGATTACGCAGAAGAAGTAAAACCTTTCTATGCCTTAATAAGACCTCATTTTTCAATTAGACATTGGACACAGGAACACACGGATATCCTACATTCCTTCCAAGCTGACATGAAAGCTTCAAAACATCTACACACATGTGTAAATACCACAAATTTGGTGTTCCGTGTAATCGCGGGCCAATCAAGATACACTTACCTTACCTTCAATGAAGGTGAAACAGTACCAATATCATACAAATCACACTTGTACACAAACGCTGAAATGCGTTTTGCTTCTACAGAAAAGATTCTGAGAACAGTACCGACAGCTGTAGTGAGAGAAAGAGTACTGGCTCAGGTGAAACAAATAATTGTCATAACTCCAGTACCGGCCTTAGAGGCTGTTACCAAGCCAAGCATCCCAAATGCTAAAGCTTTACATCCAAGATGGATACAATGGGCTAAATCTGCAACAGATGTGGACTGCAAATTTGATTCTACACTAAAAACGCAAGCATTCCTGCAATATGAACAAGAATATCCTCTTTCAAATGAAATAATGCCTCTAGATCAGTATGAATACATTATTTACACTGACGGTTCTGCTCAGCCTGCCATAGGAAGTTTACAGCAGTATAGCGCAGCATGTGCGATTGTAAAAGGACGTATGCGGCATGGCAAGTTCCATCCTAGCAGTATGAAGACACAGTTTCTAGGAGACTGCAAGGCACAGCTGGCAGAATTAAAAGCCCTATTACTGGCATTAATACAAACTGTTTGAGAATTCCCCAAACTTATAGTGTGCGATTCCTTTTATTGTGTCCAGTCATACAATAAATATCTTCATCACTGGGGTCAAAATGGATTTAAAGACTCAAAAGGTTGCACAATAAAGCACAAAATGCTTTGGGAACAAGTGGCAGAGTTGGAAAAAAACTTGCAGAGAGCTCACGTGATAAACACGCTGAGTCATCAACATGATCGCCTTCACTTTGAAGGAAATTCATTGGCTGATGAAGCTGCAAAAGGGGCAGTACAAACTGCTGTCATAGCTGCATTCACTCGTTCTAGCATGAGAATAGACAGAAGCACAATGGTAGCTGTCATTGCTTCACACAAAAACAGCCCAACCTTGCTGAAAGGATTTCCACTCAAGTACTCCTACAAGTTAGATGCAAAAAAGGTTCCGTATGCACAAATTCCAGGAGTGGGGGATAGGGTTATACTGAACATGGATCGCAGATTAGGTTTGATTCAAGCTGCACACACGGGTCTGGGTTCTGCACACGTAGGGGTTACCGCAACAGTTTCTCTACTGAAACAACGCTATTGGTGGCCAGGTTTAACAAAACAAACAAAAGCAATTGCTCTTGAGTGCGACATCTGTCAGCAGATGAAGGGTTCCACCGTAGCTCATCTGGCACAAACACCATTACTAATATCAGACAGACCTCTCACATGTGTCTATTTGGACCACTGAGGCCCCTTACAATCCGAAGGGGCCTACAAGTACATCCTGTTGGCAGTTGATTCTTGCTCTAGATTCCTGTGGGTTTCACCTCAGCGCTCGCCTGATGCTTGAACTGTTATAAAAGACTTGCAAGTCTTTAAAGGGACATACGCAGTTGGCACATTACATACTGACCGTGGCCCCACCTTTATCTTTAGGGCTCACAAGGAAGCCATGGAAAGTTTGGGTGTAGCACTGCGGTACACCTCTCCATAGCATCCTGAGGGAAATTCGGTTGTGGAGAGGAAAAACCAGGACTTAAAGCAATCTATAACAGCAAGGGTATTAGGTTTGGGTGGTGGTTGGGTCAATCACCTATGTGGGGTCCAGAGGGCACTCAATAATATGCTAAGGAGTTCTCTAAGAGGTGTCACGCCTTACAAAGTCCTATTTGGGATGAGAATGTGGGTACCTGATCTCATTTTTGAAAGCACAGTGGCGGATGAAAAACCTTTTGACATAAATAAACATTTGGCTGTTTTACTGGATCTTAATGAATTCCAGGCACTACAAAGCAATGTGCAAGTGAAACGCACCGCCACTGGGGAAGTCAAATCAGTCACGGCAATACCTGCCTGGATCCCAAAAGTCGGGGATCTGGTCAGAGAAAAGCTTGTGGACAAGAAAGTATTTAGGCCTTCATACAGAAAGCCTGCACCTGTCCTGGCTTTTGAAGGAACAAGAACAGTACTTCTTCTGCCTCTTACCGAAAGAGAGAAAAGAGATTTGTCTCAATTGATCTGATCAAACCACACTATGTGGCCGATCCTGAATAGCAGGCCACGTGGGCTCCTGGGTAGCCGCCGCTTTCCTCTCACTACCATACAGGAAGTGCAGACAGAAAGACTTATAACATTTGAAGAGTCTACAATTCGAGATAATGGAGTTACCAGCAATAAAATGGAACTCGTTCCTAAGGAAAATGAACAACAAAACACAAATGAAACACAGATTTCAATTCGGCCTACCACAGGCATCTACATCAATATGCCTCTACAGGAGACATCTGCCAGTTCAACAAAACCTGCTGAGCTACCAAAGGTAGATCGAACTGCATCTGGCTACTTCATCGATTTCAACATGTTTTCTCTGGATCCCAGTGTACCTGAGTCACCGCCAGCTCCAGTTTCCCGTAAAAAACAACGTCATGATTTCTACATATTTCTGAAAAAGACATACCTGGTCTCACCATGGCTACAGCTCTGGATCATAACTGGAATACTGTTCCTACTATTTTGGATAGGTTTAGTGACTGTCTTTTCCTTGATCCTGAATAGACACTATCTCCCAGAACGCTCTGCAGTATCAAAAGTGAACTTGGTGCTGAAACCTCATACTTCATCTCATCATGAACAGAGAGACCTGCCCTATGTGAACATTACAGTGGTTCCAGTTCCTGACCAAATAGTTTGGGACAGAGTTACATATGATCTATTAGGTTTCACTGAACTTTTGAAAATACCACAATACCATATGTATTCAAAATGTCTTTCAATGATATCATTACCTCAAGTACATACTCTGACGATTGGGATTTTAAACTGTTAATAATATATTGTCTGATTTAGAACTGTCTGCAGCATTTTCAACAAATGAAATGTTTGATGACTCTTCTGATTTTAATGCAAAGTACTGTTATCAACACTACGGTGATCACTTTTTGCATAAAACAAGTGCACCACGTAATGTTTTCACATACCATCAATAGGAACATTGCCCAATACCACGAAAGGTAGTTCACGGACGTTTGCACAAAAGTTTGCTTATTTTTCTGGGTTCAACACATCAAATCCGCGCTCATATTATTATAAGCTTGCACCTACATCTGCAAAGAAAAGTATGCTTACTAACACAAGACAGATATACTCTGCATCCTTTATTGCCCAACTGTCTAAACAGGGTTTCGGGCTTTTGGAAAGACACTATAGACATTAAATCAGTCTGGGGGACTAAAGAATAGCAGGTTCAGGGAACCGAGGCACTATTTAGAGCATGCCTCATACCACTACAAATGATTTTCCTGAACGACACTGTGCAACAGACTTCCTGTCTTGGGTTAGCCAAGATTAAGGACCTGAACACACCTCGTATTCCCTCGCTTTCACACTTGGAGGGATGGCAAAACTATACAAAAAAAATGGTGAGGGTACACTAGAGGACATCATGCATGGCATTTCATACAATGTAACAGATCCCAATTGGAAGGGATGGTTAGTTTGGCCTATCGACACAAATAGGTGTCTGTCAAGTTTCAGGGGTACCACCGAAGGGTTTAGTATCCATAGGTCTGACTAACGCTATGTACAACGAGAACATCTGGGGGTGGTGACATCATAATGTGTTGGGAAGTTGTGCCTAGATTGGCTAAAAACCTCGACACTGTCTCAGGTGAAACAACACTTGTCCTTACTCTCAGAAGACATGGATCTTAAGGGTTTCTTGCTAGGTCCCCTAAAGCCACGCAGAAACGCTTCTTATATGCCACTTACAATGAAATTTAGAACATTTCTCAACAGGAAGCTGCAGAGAGGCTTCGTGAAATAGATAGAATTAACCTAGAAAAGGCCTTGGCAGTGGTTGATAATGGTATGACCACATTAACATCCAGGATTTATTCACTGTGCAACATTGTATCTTCTGCTATAGATATACTATAGCAAGATCTGTCCATCCTACAACACGGCCAATCACAGTTACTTACTATTAGGTTGTTAAGCTGGATGCTACAATCCTTGCGCTCTGGCTATGTGCCCTGGTGATATATCAACAGTACATCTCTGTTTATGCATATTATTTGACTGAAAAGCAGATAACAATGGCTCAAAGGGATGCAAAATATACAATACTGTGCATTGGAAAATTAGACCAATTACCTTTCACGGTGGCAGAGTCACCATCCACAAAATGGTTAATTCATGGCCATATAACATTGCCAGTAACAACTTTCCAGTTTCAGTATTGCCTAGAACACCACCAGGTAGGCAGCTATGAAGTAATGGGTAGGAAATTCATCCATGAATCTTGGGAATTACCGTATAGATTTACATGCAGGACCGGGGACACTGTAGTGTTCCTCAGTGGTACAGACTGTGCGAATTTTTTGAGTGGATCTCTCATTTTCCAGGATATTATGCTCCATGTGGCCTGTAACGGTTCAGTTGCAAACTTGTCCTGTCATTTGAAAGGGTCCCCACCTACTGTGATTAATCCAGTGTTCAGGTTGCTCTCAAATGGGAGTTACTTAATGCTGAATGATCACGGTTGTTGCGGGATGCTTCCAGGCATCGCGTATCTTGTCACTGTAAGTTCCAGGGTTATGTGATGTATGCAAGTATTATTTCCACTGACCCACACAGTCAAGGAGGCGCCATTATGGCCTTCATTGAATGTTTCCTTTATACGGTTTGATACTCTGAGCTGAATGAAAGCCATGCTTTTACAGAAAGATGTGCCCTTAACCTCAGCCTGAGAGACTTTTGATCTCCAGGTTGCAAGGTCTTCAGCTGAGATACAGGCACTAGTATGAGCTAACTGGCCTTTCCATTTTAGAGAAATGGTACAGCGTATCTTTAACATGTCTGATACGAAGGTTACAGTGCACCTATTTAAGACCATAGGTTCTGGACTGTTAAGCACCTTCCAGCTTTCATACACTCTGTATTCGGGAGCATTTATGGAGGGCTTCTGCTAATCCTGCTTCTGGTAGTGGGTATCCTGATTTTAATTTTTCTGCTATGCAATGGACGTCCCAGTCACCAAGGAAATGGAAAAAACGCTCTTGGAGCGACGTTACTGTGATCGCATGGTACTCCATCTTGGCACACCTCGACTTCGAGAGCTAAGCGAGAAGCGAGTCTTGGTTCCTATCATTTTGACCAGTCTGGATTGACTGTGTTCTTCCTGTTCTCCGCTTCTTGTGCTGCGGACAAGAATCCTTGTTGGGTCTCTATCTAACACTTCCATTGGTTGCGCCACCGGCTGTAGCTTTATTACTGGACCCGCTAACGGCCCACGTACTGCAGTGTCCCCAGCAAATTCCCATGTCGATGTCAGCATTCTTAGAGCCACCACGGGATGCTTCAGCTTCTGTTGGACTGGATACCAGCTCTACTACAGACACACAGGCTTTGGATGTTTCAATTGCCCCCCCAGAATCGGCTGCGGGAACTGAAGAAGATCACCTTTGCTCGATTGACCTGATCTGTGAGGTGTTACAGGGACCGTCGTCTGTGAAGGCAAGCAGCAGTGATGTTGCATCTCCCACACAGGACACATACACATTTGGCTCTCCGTGTGCTGGGAAGAATTCGGCCTTTTTCCAAAACAACCGAAATTGGAATTTTAAACAAAACTTTTCCTTTCTATACTATGACTGAGCTCCATGGCTTTCAGATGTACTCAGTGGCTCGGACTATATATATATATGAACATATTTTTAAGGACTTTTAGAGTTTATTTTTTAGAGATTTTATGAATTTTTAGAAAGTTTTTAACAGCATTTTAACAATGTTTATTGCTTGATTAGAAGGGCATTCCCTTTTTCGTATGTCGTCCGTTCAGATGAGGAGTGGGTGTTATATTTCATAGGGTACCCCAATATAGGCTTAAGTAGTCCCCTAACCTTTCACCTACATTTACTGTACCATTACACTACACAATGGGTTTTGGTATTGACCCTTTACCTAGTTCAATGCTGCGTAAATGTTGTGTGGTTTTCCTCCGAAAACTAGCCTCATTAATTATGCATAAAGATTCTCAGAATCACAGCAGGATTACCATCTTCTGCATAATAACTATGTATAGCCTGGGGTTGGCTCAGATCCTTCCTGGAGGGCAGGACTCAGCAGGTCTGGCTGCCGCCGTTCTCATTGGCTCCTCTTCCAGTGACTACGGGTGTTCCACAGGGGTCATCCCTTAGCCCACTCCTTTTTAACATCTATGTTACCCCTCTGATCCATTTGGCAGAGGGGTTAGGGGCTAGGGTGATGGCCTATGCGGACGACACCCAACTCCTGTTCACTTGGGGCAGGGAAGTTGCCTCGGTCTCTTCTGTCCAACATTGTTTGTCCTCAGTGTTTCACTGGCTCGCTGCAGCACAGCTTAAGTGCAACGAGGAAAATTCAGAGATTCTTCTGTCTGGCAAATTCCCGGATAACTTTAGAGAGGTGCTGTGGCCATCTGGATTTCCACTACCTACCTCAAAGGGCAACTCTGCTAAGAATCTGGGGGTGTGGTTCGAGGACAACCTACTATTCTCCACCCAGATCAAGAGGCTGGCAGGCACCTGCTTCGCAACGCTGAAAATGCTGAGAAAGTTCCTTCCTCTCCTTCCTAGATCTGCGAAGGAAACGGTGGTCTGTGCTTTGATCCTCTCTCGTCTAGACTACGCCAATGCGCTGTACGTTGGCACTCCAGGCTATCTTCTGGATAAGCTTCAAGTCGTGCAAAATTCGGCCGCCAGGCTTCTGCTGGATCTCTCCAGCAGAAGCAGCGTGCGTTCCCACCTGCGAACATTGCACTGGCTTCCTATTGAGGCACGGGTCAATTTTAAAATTCTCACCATCGCTCACAGTGCCCTCTATGGCCGTGGGCCTATTTATTTACAGAAGAGGTTTTCCTTCTATGTCCCGGATCGTCAATTGCGGTCTTCCTCACAACTTTTGGCCCGGACCCCACGGTTCACCCGCCAGAGGCTGGGAGGGAGTTCCCTTGCCCTGAAGGCTGTGCGGGCTTGGAATGCCCTTCCGCTAGCTTTACGCTGTATTCACGATTCTGTGGACTTTAAGAGAAAGTTGAAAACCTTTCTCTTTTAGCTTCAGTTTTTAGAGACTCACGACTCATTCCTGATCGCGCCGGGACACTCTTCGGAGTAGCTGTTCGCGCTACAAAAGCAAATAACATAACATAACATAAGGGTCTTCCCTTCTGTCATCCTCGACCGGCATGACACAGCAAGGTAGAATCCCCTGAGGGTACCTTTATGGTATAGATACACCATATATTTGCCAGGGCAGGCAGAGGAGAGAGACTTCCATGCTGATACACTTACACGAGACGCTGAGGTTCCTGCACGCAGACACTCCAGCTCGCAGTGGTCTGACATCCCTCGCGGGGTGTCCATCTTGAGACCAAGATGGGGTACCACAGTCTCTCACTTCAAGTAATGGGGTTGGCTTCATCCTAGGGGGATTTTTGGCTCCACACCTACATACATGCTAGGTACACTCAGGTACATCTAGTTTGGGTTGCATCGTAGGAGTACGCATTATTACTGTCATGTATTTATACACCTGCCTGTATTCATTGTTTTAGCACCATGGTAGAAATCTACCATCATTTTACTCTGTTGGTGCTTAAAATCATTTATATCTGTTTCTGTCTTATGGTTGTTTCAGCACACCTATTTTACACTAGAATGATGCTGGTTCAATAAATGCTTGTTGAAAAACGCCCCCACCGTTTATTCTGTGGATCTCTCTGAGACAAAGTGAGCATGAGTGACTGAGCGAAAAGTACTGCACTGTTTTCACGATCCCTAATGGGACAGAGTTGTCATGTTCGATAGTTGTCAAGAGCTATTCTCTCCTTGGTAGGAGGAGTTTACAGTGGCACTGTGATATAGCTGGTATACAGGTGAACATACCCGGTGGGGGTGTCTGGAATCAGTCTGGACCCCAATCCCACAGTCTATGTTGTCTAAAAGCGCAGATCCTATATAGGTTTATAGGAACTACACGACAATGGTGTCCCTACCAAGAGCAAAAATATGACAAGAGTTAGTAAATGTTAGTAAAGCAAAAAAAGCAACATTATATCTGGTACAAAATAACATTTACTATAAAAATGTAGATGTTCTTCAAGCTATTACACACATGTAGGATGACATATTACCATCAAGAGGTTATATTGAAAACGTGGATTGATCGAGATCAGAACAAATTTATGAACACTACAGTATTCATCCTGTCCATTCTAAAGAGATCATTGGTAATGTTATTGATCTCTTTCAAATGAAAGAAGCAAAAGGAGTTCCCTTGAGTGTGTGTAAGAAAAGTTTAGAAGCTCACTGTTTTCCACAGCTGTTTCCTACTGGATTAGGTGGTAAATATGATGACCGGACTGCACAAATACCATCAGCCGAGAACAGATCAACTAGACTTCATTCAGAGGACCCTAGATTTTGTCAGTAAATTCCATATATATTTGATCTACTATTTGAGAGCGACTTGTTGGGATATCCTATGCAGTGAATCACATTCTCAAAACAGAAGTGAATCTGCAAAATCTGTCAGCAAGGCAATTTGTTGGCAAAGTTCATGGAAAAGATGAAAACATGAAATACAACCTGATTAATTTGATGGTGTGTCAACATGGCTGAAATGTATGTTGAGAAACCTAGGAGCACCTATTTGGTTACTAACTTACTAGCAGTGCTGAGTATGCATGGGATGATCTGCTTGAATTCTTATGCAAACATAAATCAGAAGACACCAGGAGAATTCTTATCATTGGACCCTGAAAATGTTTGCAGATATTTTATCCACAGATTTCAAGCTATGATGGCTTTCCTCTGCAACACAACTAATCCACCTCTTGGTGAAATGACTGATTTTTTTTTGGGGTGCAAAGAGTACCAAGCAAGAGGTGCTCCCTATATTTATATGCAGCTATGGGTAAAACATGCCCCGAAGTTTGATACAGGCACTGATGAGTCTGTCTTGTCTTTCATAGAACAGTATGTGAGATGTGCTAACCCAAAACATACTACTGAGAATGGGTTGAGACAACTAGTTCTATGGTTTCAAACTCATAGGTGTGGGAAGTACTATTGTCAAAAATACAAATCCAAAGGAAAGGTTTAGACAAGATGTTGTTTTGGATTCCCACAACCTATGATCTCACAAGGAAGAGAGAACAACTTTTTGTCACGAGTCAGACACACCCTCACACGGAAATCTCCCAAAAATACATACAACCTGAGAAGAACAGGGCTTCAAAATATATCAATGACTACAATCTTGTTTTTCTGAAGATGTGGAATGCAAACATGGATCTACAATTTGTTGCAGACAACTGCATCACTGTTGCTTGCTACGTGACTTCATATATAACAAAGTCAGAGAAGACAGAGATGAAAGGGGTGTGGGGGGAGATTTCTGCAGAAAAGAGTCTTACCAAGAAATTGTACAGTTTCAGCTTGAAAATGCTTTCCCACAGAGAAATTGTTTTGTATGAATGCTTGGACAGGTTAAGGTCAGCTACTTTATTCTCAAAGTCAAGAGGAATCGTGTGGGTAAGCCTAGGCCTCGCAAGTAGTCGTAATAGAGTATTAAAGTATTTTCCAGAAATACAATACCTTGCAGAAGTTGTACCCGACATTCTGAAGGCTAGCATGCTGAATACATACAACCCAAGAAGGAGTCCTCATCCTGAAAACATGTGTCTCTAAGAATTACTTCAGCACTATACATATTGAAGTACTGTAAATGAAATATGAGAACAAGGAAGATATGCAGTCCTTGGATATGATGTTTGTTTAGTGAGACACAACAAAGGAAATCTAAATAACCACAGAAAACGTAGTAACCAAATTCCAGAGAAAAAATAGTTTTTCTACTTGGCACTTTTGCAGTTGTTCAAGCCATGACATGCAGAATTCCAATTACTTGGACACTTTGACTATTACAAAGACTCTTTCAATGCAGTGAAAGACATCATTGAGTGCTCAGTGTTTCCAACCTACCTGCAAATGTTAAGAGATGAGACTGAACAGGAAGAAACCATTGCTACTGACATAGATAAAGGAGAGTTCTCAAAGCAGACAAAGTTCTGCACCAGCAAGTCAAGATCCTCTTGTAGAGCCAATAATTAATAATGAAGCAACAATACCTATGAATAAGGTGGAGAATGCAATGCACCAAGCAAGACAGGATCTGAACAGTTAGTAGAACAACTGAATAATGAACAGAAAGACATTCTTTAACAAAGTTAAAGATGAAATACAGCATGGATTTCTGCATGAGAAGAGACAGTGTGAATGTTCTTCATTTAAAAGAGTTGTACTATACATGGTTCACTGACAGAATATCGAACAAAAAATATCGTGTGGACAGAATATCGTGTCCAAAATATCGAGGACAAGAATATCGAGTAGGTAAGTGCAAATAGATAGGTATAAATTTACTATTCTTAACTCCAGATCTACGTACCTTGAAGATATATATATCGTCAAAGTACATATATGTGGAGTTATATATAGTAAAACTTTACTTACCCACAAGCAATGACCTTCACGATATTCTTGTCCTCGATATTTTTGACACAATATTGTGTCCGACGATATTTGTGCTTTCGATATTTTGTCCACGCACCACTATACATACGTGGTCAAGCCGGCACTGGAAAAAGATTCTTAATTAAAGTACTCACCAGTTATCTACAGAAGACTACAGATTAAAATTTGTCATGTGTAGTTACTGCACCAACAAGTTAAGCTGCACATATCACTAAAGGAATTACTCTTCATCGAGTATTAATGCTACCTGTGGAACATGACAACAAACTAGAATACCAGAAATGATCTGGGGACGCTTGTCTTGAAGTAGCAAGCATATTGAAAAAACTGAAGCTTCTAAGTACTGATGAAGTGAGTATGGTTTTGAACCTAATGCTTGCCTTCATACATTTTAGAAAGTAGCAGATACTGGGGGCGATTCACAGAACTAATCTGAGATAAAATCCTAAACTTACTACTTTTGGTATTCACAGAAGACATTTAGTAGTAGTAAAGTTAGGACTCTTAACTTTACTACTACTAAATGCCTTTTGTGAATACCGAAAGTCGTAAAGTTAGGATTTTGTCTCAGTTTAGTAGTAGTAAAGTTAGGAGTCCTAACTTTACTACTACTAAATGCCTTCTGTGAATACCAAAAGTAGTAAGTTTAGGATTTTATCTCAGATTATTTCTGTGAATCAGCCCTACTGAGAACAAACTATGATGTACTGTTTGGTGGGAAATATGTAATTGTCTTTGGTGACCTACTACAACTAATACCTGTAAAAGGACAACCTGTTTTCAAAACACTTCTACATAATGAAACAAGAAATTCTCTAGGAAGTATTGGGAATGTAAATATTTGGCAAAAACTTTGAATGTGTCCCAAGTATCAGATGTGGAAGATAGAGATATACTGAAGGAGAGTAGGAGTTCTTATGAAAGAAGGGAAACGTGCTTTAGAAACTCACCTTATCAAGAAACTATTTCCATCTAATATTACAGAAGCAAAACTAATGTATAATTTCATTAAATAACAGAAGTGTATAGTTTGTTTAATGCCAACTCTTCAAGAGTGCTCGATATTCAATGATGAATTATTACAACTGGAGAAAGAAGATATTTTGGAAATTATAGCTACTGATAAAATGGAACATCAAGGAGTCACAATACTACTCACAGATAAATTTGATTCTTTGATGAAGTCTGCATCCATAACCGCAGGGTAAGAGAAGCTGTTACATCTCTGCAAAATCTGTCGTACAATTTTGCCTCGGAATTTAAATGTTAAAGAAGGGTTAGTAAATGGTGCAATGGGTAAAGTTATAAATTTCACAAATTTATTGATGGTGTCAAGCAGATTAGTTAAGTGTTGTATGTTTTTTGTTAGTGAAATACTTATCTGTTCAGCGAAAGCAGTTCCTACCGACTTTAGCATATGCTGTAACCATCCACAAATTGCAAGGTTCAAGTGTAGATGCAGCTTTTGTTAATATTAGAATTACTATATTCAAAGAGGGAATATCATATATAGCATTGTTGCAAATTAGAACATTTTCCGGTTTGTTTTTGGTTGACTTTGATGAGAAGAAAGTTTTTGATTATGCAAGCTGTTTAAGAGAAATGGTTAATCTGTTCGAAGCGGAAGATTACAAAACAGTGTATGGATGCACAAGAAAAGGAAGGACAGAAGGAGAATTCCTAAGGATCAAAGAAGAGAAAAATGCTAAATGATGGAGAAGTTGTAGGTTCTGCTATGCAAATGTTGTTCTGAATGCACTGTTCCATTTGCCACATGTAGTAAACCACATTTAACAAAAAACAGATAAGAGAATCTATTATGAACTATATAGTTTGCTCCAACATTTACTGAGTGACAGAAGTGTAATACTTTCTGTTTAAGGAATCCGAGATCTTATAGATATATCTATCGGATCAGTAGTGTTTTTCTAAATATTCAAAAAGACACACAAGAATGTATTATTGTAATGCTAGGATTGTTAGAGCAAGAAGAAGTAAATATTAATGAGTCATTTGGATTGATTTACAAATGGAACCATGACTGCGAAGATTGTGGATTCACCTCCAGCACTATAATTAATCTTGAACAATTCTTCTACTTGACATTACCAGATACTAAAACCGTGCCTTTTGAGAAATTGTTGAAAAAGTCTAACAAAATTATGACCTGCCCAAACTGCAGATCAGATGTCATGTCTATGTTCTTTCTAGAAACAACAGGGAAATACTGTTAACCCCTTCGCTGCTAGGCCTTTTCCCCTCCTGTGCTAAGCCTTTTTTTGGCTATTTGGGGTAGTGCGCGCTTAGGCCCCTGTAACTTTTTGACCACATAAGGTATCCATGCCAAATTTGCGTCCTTTTTTCTAACATCATGGGGATTGTAAAGGTACCCAGGGTTTGTGGATTCCCCTGGAGGGGACCCAGAAATTAGTCAAAATACAGCTAAATTTTGTTTTTTTTTGGAAAAAGGCAAAAAAGGGCTACAGATGAAAGCGTCTTGATTTTTCCCTGCAAATGGCATCAAAAAGGGGTTGTGGGGATGAAATCACCATCTTCCCAGATTTCAGGGACAAGCAGACTTTTGTCAGAAAACCAACTTTTTTACACAGTTTTGGCATTTTTCTGGGACATAGCCTATTTTTGCTATTTTTTGTGCTTTCAACCTCCTTCCAGTTAATGGTAGAAATGGGTATGAAACCAATAATGGATCCTGGAAAGCCATACATTTATGAAAAGTAGACAAAATTCTGAATTCAGCAAGGGGTCATTTGTGTAGATCCTTAAAGTTTTCCTTATAGAAACTAACAGTTAAATAAAGGAAAAATTGAAAATTAGTTGAAAAAAACAGCCATTTGTGTCAACGTTTTCACCTGTAACTTCTTCTAATTATGACAGCTATTTGAAGGCAATATACCGTTATATCCGCTGGACCTTTCTGGTTGTGGGGATATATAGGACTTGTAGGTTCACCAAGAACCCGACGAACCCAGAGCCAATAATTGAGCAACATCTTGCAATGATTTTTTTTAAGTACCGGGTATATAGCAATTATTTTAGGAAAATGTATACATGGAAAAATTGTTATGAAAGACACCTATGTATTTCTGAAATGGGAACAAAATGTAGATTTTAGAAACAGTAGATATTTGCACATTTCCGAAATTGGGAGTACCCATACTAGCATGAGAATTATAGGTCATTTTTCAAAATGACTTATTTTTTACACATTGTCTTTCATTTGGAAGGCAGAAATGCATCGAAAGTCAATAGGTAATAACAGTTGCTCTACAATTCTGTGTTACCCTAAGTCTCCCGATAAAAATGGTACCTCACTTGTGTGGGTAGCCTTTGTGCCCACAACAGGAAATGGCTCAAAATGCAACGTGGACGTACCACATTTTCACAATGAAAAATTACCCTTTTTTTGCAAAGTGCCTAGGTGTAGTTTTGAACCCTAGCTCTGCCGGCACCTAGGGAAACCTAGCAAACCTATACATTTTTGAAAACTAGACACCCAGGGGAATCCAGGATGGGGTGACTTGACTGCCTCCCACCAGGTTCTGTTACCCAGAATCCCTTGCAAACATAAAAATTGTCAAAAAAACACATTTTCCCCACATTTCTGTGGTGGAAAGTTCTGGAATCTGCGTGGATCCACAAATTTCCACCCACCCGCGTTCCCAAAGTCTTACGAGAAAAATGGTACCTCACTTGTGTGGGTCGGCCTAGTGCCTGCGACAGGAAACGGCGCAAAACGCAACTTGGTCACACCTCAATTTCGCAGTGAAAAATGACCCTTTTTTGGCAAAGTGCCTAGCTGTAGTTTTTGAACCCTAGCTCTGCCGGCACCTAGGGAAACCTAGCAAACCTATACATTTTTGAAAACTATACACGCAGGGGAATCCAGGATGGGGTGACTTGACTGCCTCCCACCAGGTTCTGTTACCCAGAATCCCTTGCAAACATAAAAAATTGTCAAAAAAAACACATTTTCCCCACATTTCTGTAGTGGAAAGTTCTGGAATCTGCGTGGATCCACAAATTTCCACCCACCCCGCGTTCCCCAAAGTCTTACGAGAAAAATGGTACCTCACTTGTGTGGGTCGGCCTAGTGCCTGCGACAGGAAACGGCACAAACGCAACGCGGTCACACCTCAATTTCGCAGTGAAAAATGACCCTTTTTTGGCAAAGTGCCTAGCTGTAGTTTTTGAACCCTAGCTCTGCCGGCACCTAGGGAAACTTAGCAAACCTATACATTTTTGAAAACTAGACACCCAGGGGAATCCAGGATGGGGTGACATGACTCCCTCCCACCAGGTTCTGTTACCCAGAATCCCTTGCAAACATAAAAAATTGTCAATAAAACCACATTTTCCCCACATTTCTGTGGTGGAAAGTTCTGGAATCTGCGTGGATCCACAAATTTCCACCCACCCCGCGTTCCCCAAAGTCTTACGAGAAAAATGGTACCTCACTTGTGTGGGTCGGCCTAGTGCCTGCAACAGGAAACGGCGCAAAACGCAACGAGGTCACACCTCAATTTCGCAGTGAAAAATAACCCTTTTTTGGCAAAGTGCCTAGCTGTAGTTTTTGAACCCTACCTCTGCCGGCACCCAGGGAAACCTAGCAAACCTATACATTTTTGAAAACTAGACACCCAGGGGAATCCAGGATGGGATGACTTGACTGCCTCCCACCAGGTTCTGTTACCCAGAATCCCTTGCAAACATAAAAATTGTCAAAAAAACACCTTTTCCCCACATTTCTGTGGTGGAAAGTTCTGGAATCTGCGTGGATCCACAAATTTCCACCCACCCCGCGTTCCTCGAAGTCTTACGAGAAAAATGGTACCTCACTTGTGTGGGTCGGCCTAGTGCCTGCGACAGGAAACGGCGCAAAACGCAACGTGGTCACACCTCAATTTCGCAGTGAAAAATGACCCTTTTTGGCAAAGTGCCTAGCTGTAGTTTTTGAACCCTACCTCTGCCGGCACCTAGGAAAACCTAGCAAACCTATACATTTTTGAAAACTAGACACCCAGGGGAATCCAGGATGGGGTGACTTGACTGCCTCCCACCAGGTTCTGTTACCCAGAATCCCTTGCAAACATAAAACATTGTCAAAAACCACATTTTCCCCACATTTCTGTGGTGGAAAGTTCTGGAATCTGCGTGGATCCACAAATTTCCACCCACCCGCGTTCCCCAAAGTCTTACGAGAAAAATGGTACCTCACTTGTGTGGGTCGGCCTAGTGCCTGCGACAGGAAACGGCGCAAAACGCAACGCGGTCACACCTCAATTTCGCAGTGAAAAATGACCCTTTTTGGCAAAGTGCCTAGCTGTAGTTTTTGAACCCTACCTCTGCCGGCACCTAGGGAAACCTAGCAAACCTATACATTTTTGAAAACTAGACACCCAGGGGAATCCAGGATGGGGTGACTTGACTGCCTCCCACCAGGTTCTGTTACCCAGAATCCCTTGCAAACATAAAAAATTGTCAAAAAACCACATTTTCCCCACATTTCTGTGGTGGAAAGTTCTGGAATCTGTGTGGATCCACAAATTTCCACCCACCCGCGTCCCCCAAAGTCTTACGAGAAAAATGGTACCTCACTTGTGTGGGTCGGCCTAGTGCCTGCGACAGGAAACGGCGCAAAACGCAACGTGGTCACACCTCAATTTCGCAGTGAAAAATGACCCTTTTTGGCAAAGTGCCTAGCTGTAGTTTTTGAACCCTACCTCTGCCGGAACCTAGGGAAACCTAGCAAACCTATACATTTTTGAAAACTAGACACCCAGGGAATCCAGGATGGGGTGACTTGACTGCCTCCCACCAGGTTCTGTTACCCAGAATCCCTTGCAAACATAAAAATTGTCAAAAAACCACATTTCCCCACATTTCTGTGGTGGAAAGTTCTGGAATCTGCGTGGATCCACAAATTTCCACCCACCCCGCGTCCCCCAAAGTCTTACGAGAAAAATGGTACCTCACTTGTGTGGGTCGGCCTAGTGCCTGCAACAGGAAACGGCGCAAAACTCAACGTGGTCACACCTCAATTTCGCAGTGAAAAATTACCCTTTTTGGCAAAGTGCCTAGCTGTAGTTTTTGAACCCTACCTCTGCCGGCACCTAGGGAAACCTAGCAAACCTATACATTTTTGAAAACTAGACACCCAGGGGAATCCAGGATGGGGTGACTTGACTGCCTCCCACCAGGTTCTGTTACCCAGAATCCCTTGCAAACATAAAAAATTGTCAAAAAACCACATTTTCCCCACATTTCTGTGGTGGAAAGTTCTGGAATCTGCGTGGATCCACAAATTTCCACCCACCCTGCGTCCCCCAAAGTCTTACGAGAAAAATGGTACCTCACTTGTGTGGGTCGGCCTAGTGCCTGCGACAGGAAACGGCGCAAAACGCAACGTGGTCACACCTCAATTTCGCAGTGAAAAATGACCCTTTTTTGGCAAAGTGCCTAGCTGTAGTTTTTGAACCCTACCTCTGCCGGCACCTAGGGAAACCTAGCAAACCTATAAATTTTTGAAAACTAGACACCCAGGGGAATCCAGGATGGGGTGACTTGACTGCCTCCCACCAGGTTCTGTTACCCAGAATCCCTTGCAAACATAAAAATTGTCAAAAAACCACATTTCCCCACATTTCTGTGGTGGAAAGTTCTGGAATCTGCGTGGATCCACAAATTTCCACCCACCCCGCGTCCCCCAAAGTCTTACGAGAAAAATGGTACCTCACTTGTGTGGGTCGGCCTAGTGCCTGCAACAGGAAACGGCGCAAAACGCAACGTGGTCACACCTCAATTTCGCAGTGAAAAATGACCCTTTTGGCAAAGTGCCTAGCTGTAGTTTTTGAACCCTACCTCTGCCGGCACCTAGGGAAACCTAGCAAACCTATACATTTTTGAAAACTAGACACCCAGGGGAATCCAGGATGGGGTGACTTGACTGCCTCCCACCAGGTTCTGTTACCCAGAATCCCTTGCAAACATAAACAATTGTCCAAAAAACACATTTTCCCCACATTTCTGTGGTGGAAAGTTCTGGAATCTGCGTGGATCCACAAATTTCCACCCAACCCCCGTTCCCCAAAGTCTTACGAGAAAAATGGTACCTCACTTGTGTGGGTCGGCCTAGTGCCTGCGACAGGAAACGGCGCAAAACGCAACGTGGTCACACCTCAATTTCGCAGTGAAAAATGACCCTTTTTGGCAAAGTGCCTAGCTGTAGTTTTTGAACCCTAGCTCTGCCGGCACCTAGGGAAACCTAGCAAACCTATACATTTTTGAAAACTAGACACCCAGGGGAATCCAGGATGGGGTGACTTGACTGCCTCCCACCCAGGTTCTGTTACCCAGAATCCCTTGCAAACATAAAAAATTGTCCAAAAAACAAATTTTCCCCACATTTCTGTGGTGGAAAGTTCTGGAATCTGCGTGGATCCACAAATTTCCACCCACCCCGCGTTCCCCAAAGTCTTACGAGAAAAATGGTACCTCACTTGTGTGGGTCGGCCTAGTGCCTGCGACAGGAAACGCCGCAAAACGCAACGTGGTCACACCTCAATTTCGCAGTGAAAAATGACCCTTTTTGGCAAAGTGCCTAGCTGTAGTTTTTGAACCCTAGCTCTGCCGGCACCTAGGGAAACCTAGCAAACCTATACATTTTTAAAAACTAGACACCCAGGGGAATCCAGGATGGGGTGACTTGACTGCCTCCCACCAGGTTCTGTTACCCAGAATCCCTTGCAAACATAAAAAATTGTCCAAAAAACACATTTTCCCCACATTTCTGTGGTGGAAAGTTCTGGAATCTGCGTGGATCCACAAATTTCCACACACCCCGCGTTCCCCAAAGTCTTACGAGAAAAATGGTACCTCACTTGTGTGGGTCGGCCTAGTGCCTGCGACAGGAAACGGCGCAAAACGCAACGTGGTCACACCTCAATTTCGCAGTGAAAAATGACCCTTTTGGCAAAGTGCCTTGCTGTAGTTTTTGAACCCTACCTCTGCCGGCACCTAGGGAAACCTAGCAAACCTATACATTTTTGAAAACTAGACACCCAGGGGAATCCAGGATGGGGTGACTTGACTGCCTCCCACCAGGTTCTGTTACCCAGAATCCCTTGCAAACATAAAAAATTGTCCAAAAAACACATTTTCCACACATTTCTGTGGTGGAAAGTTCTGGAATCTGCGTGGATCCACAAATTTCCACCCACCCCGCGTTCCCCAAAGTCTTACGAGAAAAATGGTACCTCACTTGTGTGGGTCGGCCTAGTGCCTGCGACAGGAAACGGCGCAAAACACAACGTGGTCACACCTCAATTTCGCAGTGAAAAATGACCCTTTTTGGCAGAGTGCCTTGCTGTAGTTTTTGAACCCTACCTCTGCCGGCACCTAGGGAAACCTAGCAAACCTATACATTTTTGAAAACTAGACACCCAGGGGAATCCAGGATGGGGTGACTTGACTGCCTCCCACCAGGTTCTGTTACCCAGAATCCCTTGCAAACATAAAATATTGTCCAAAAAACACATTTTCCCCACATTTCTGTGGTGGAAAGTTCTGGAATCTGCGTGGATCCACAAATTTCCACCCACCCGCGTTCCCCAAAGTCTTACGAGAAAAATGGTACCTCACTTGTGTGGGTCGGCCTAGTGCCTGCGACAGGAAACGGCGCAAACGCAACGCGGTCACACCTCAATTTCGCAGTGAAAAATGACCCTTTTTTGGCAAAGTGCCTAGCTGTAGTTTTTGAACCCTACCTCTGCCGGCACCTAGGGAAACCTAGAAAACACACACATTTCTGAAAAGGAGACACCGGGGCTTCCAGGAAGGTATGGCTTGCGTGGATCCTCCAACGTTTCCTTACCCAGAATCCCTTGCAAACCTCAATTTTAGCTGAAAAAATCACTTTTTCACACATTTTTGTGTGGGAAAGTGTGGCATCACTGGCCTCACACAGATTTCCTACCACCAGCGTTCCCCAGGTCTCCCGATAAAAATGGTGCCTCACTTGTGTGGGAGGCCCAAGTACCCGCGACAGGCAAGGGCCCACAAAGTAGTGAGGTGACCTCAAAATTGCCTATCTCAAAACCACCTGGTTTTGCAGAGGTCACCTGGGTTTTGGCCCCGTGCTCGGTGGCCATCTAGGTAAACCTACCAAACCACACATTTCTGAAAAGTAGACACTCGGGGGCTTCCAGGGAGGTATGGCTTGCGTGGATCCCCAACGTTTCCTTACCCAGAATCCCTTGCAAACCTCAATTTTAGCTGAAAAAATCACTTTTTCACACATTTTGTGTGGGAAAGTGTGGCATCACTGGCCTCACACAAATTTCCTACCACCCAGCGTTCCCCCAGGTCTCCCGATAAAATGGTGCCTCACTTGTGTGGGAGGCCCAGTACCAGCGACAGGCAAGGCCCATAACGTAGTGAGGCGACCTCAAAATTGCCTATCTCAAAACCACCTGCTTTTGCAGGGGGTCACCTGGGTTTTGGCCCGTGCTCGGCGGCCATCTAGGTAAACCTACCAAACCCACACATTTCTGAAAAGTAGACACCTGGGGCTTCCAGGGCGGTATGGCTTGCGTGGATCTCCCAACGTTTCTACCCAGAATCCTTGCAAACCTCAATTTTAGCTGAAAAAAATCACTTTTTCACACATTTTGTGTGGGAAAGTGTGGCATCACTGGCCTCAGACAAATTTCCTACCACCCAGCGTTCCCCAGGTCTCCCGATAAAATGGTGCCTCACTTGTGTGGGAGTCCCAAGTACCCGCGACAGGCAAGGGCCCACAACGTAGTGAGGCGACCTCAAAATTGCCTATCTCAAAACCACCTGGTTTTGCAAGGAGTCACCTGGGTTTTGGCCCGTGCTCGGCGGCCATCTAGGAAAACCTACCAAACCCACACATTTCTGAAAAGTAGACATCGGGGGCTTCCAGGAGGTATGGCTTGCGTGGATCCCCCAACGTGTTTCCTTACCCAGAATCCCTTGCAAACCTCAATTTTAGCTGAAAAATCACTTTTTCACACATTTTTGTGTGGGAAAGTGTGGCATCACTGGCCTCACACAAATTTCCTACCACCCAGCGTTCTCCAGGTCTCCCGATAAATGGTGCCTCACTTGTGTGGGAGGCCCAAGTACCAGCGACAGGCAAGGACACAAAACGCTTTGAGGCAACATCAACATTGCTTATCAAAAATGTTTTGGGCCCTTGCCTGTCGCTGGTACTTGGGCCTCCCACACAAGTGAGGCACCATTTTTATCGGGAGACCTGGGGAACACTGGGTGGTAGGAAATTTGTGTGAGGCCAGTGATGCCACACTTTCCCACACAAAAATGTGTGAAAAAGTGATTTTTTCAGCTAAAAGTGAGGTTTGCAGGGGATTCTGGGTAGGAAACGTTGGGGGATCCACGCAAGCCATACCTCCCTGGAAGCCCCGGGTGTCTACTTTTCAGAAATGTGGGTTTGGTAGGTTTCCTAGATGGCCGCCGAGCACAGGGCCATAAACCCAGGTGACTCCTTGCAAAACCAGGTGGTTTGTGAAAGGCCATTTTGAGGTCGCATCACTACGTTGTGGGCCCTTGCCTGTCGCGGGTACTTGGGCCTCCCACACAAGTGAGGCACCATTTTTATCGGGAGACCTGGGGAATGCTGGGTGGTAGGAAATTTGTGTGAGGCCAGTGATGCCACACTTTCCCACACAAAAATGTGTGAAAAAGTGATTTTTTCAGCTAAAATTGAGGTTTGCAAGGGATTCTGGGTAGGAAACGTTGGGGGATCCACGCAAGCCATACCTCCCTGGAAGCCCCCGGTGTCTACTTTTCAGAAATGTGTGGTTTTGGTAGGTTTACCTAGATGGCCGCCGAGCACGGGCCAAAAACCCAGGTGACCTCTTGCAAAACCAGGTGGTTTTGAGATAGGCAATTTTGAGGTCGCCTCACTACGTTGTGGGCCCTTGCCTGTCGTGGTACTTGGGCCTCCCACACAAGTGAGGCACCATTTTTATCGGGAGACCTGGGGAACGCTGGGTGGTAGGAAATTTGTGTGAGGCCAGTGATGCCACACTTTCCCACACAAAATGTGTGAAAAAGTGATTTTTTCAGCTAAAAGTGAGGTTTGCAGGGGATTCTGGGTAAGGAAACGTTGGGGGATCCACGCAAGCCATACCTCCCTGGAAGCCTCCGGGTGTCTACTTTTCAGAAATGTGTGGGTTTGGTAGGTTTCCTAGATGGCCGCCGAGCACAGGGCCAAAACCCAGGTGACTCCCTTGCAAAACCAGGTGGTTTTGTGAAAGGCCATTTTGAGGTCGCCTCACTACGTTGTGGGCCCTTGCCTGTCGCGGCTACTTGGGCCTCCCACACAAGTGAGGCACCATTTTTATCGGGAGACCTGGGGAACGCTGGGTGGTAGGAAATTTGTGTGAGGCCAGTGATGCCACACTTTCCCACACAAAATGTGTGAAAAAGTGATTTTTTCAGCTAAAAGTGAGGTTTGCAGGGGGTTCTGGGTAAGGAAACGTTGGGGGATCCACGCAAGCCATACCTCCCTGAAGCCCCCGGGTGTCTACTTTTCAGAAATGTGTGGGTTTGGTAGGTTTCCCTATGTGGCCGCCGAGCCCCGGGCCAAAAATCCAGGTGACCCCCTTGCAAAACCAGGTCATAATGAGATAATGTGTTGTTTATTTCTGCAGCGTGAAAATTTTGGCACAATATTGCAAGGAAAATGTGACAGACATTTTGAGGTTTGCAGGACATTGTGGGTACCATAACTTGTTGGGATCCACAAGAGAGATATCACCATGTACTCCCATGGGTGTTTCGTTTACGACAATATCTACAGTTGGTAGGTTATTCTTAGACGGAATGTACACCTTGGCAGACAGACTAAAAAGACAAAAATTACTGCACAGCCATCTATTCCTCAAGCACACACACATACTGGTTGGATTTGGCACGAGGGCAAGTGATGGTTCAGTATATACAATTTTATTAACAAGAGATTTCACAAAAATGAAATGCACTGTCAATAATTGAAAGGACAAAAACGGAACCAGTGACTCGCAGCTCGTGAGCTGTAAAGCCATGTCAAGGCCCCAACCGCTTTACAGGCCATTCACACACCTTTCATACGTGATACACACAAGACCATTCACACCCCCAGGCACGAAACAAACACATTACAACATTCACAAAAAGGGACAAGGTACACCCTGCTTGAGAAAGACAAAAAAAATATTACTGCACAGCCATCTAATCCTCAAGCACACACACACATACTGGTTGGATTTGGCACGAGGGTGAGTGATGGTTCAGTATATACAATTGTATTAACAAGTGATTTCACAAAAATGAAATGCACTGTTAATAATTGAAAGGACGAGAAACTGAACCATTGACTCACAGATCGTGAGCTGTAAAGCCACGACAAGGCACCAACCTCTTTACAGGCCATTCATACACCTTTCATACGTGTGACAAATACAAAACCATTCACACCACCAGCCGCGGGCCCATCACATTACAACACTCACACCAGCAGACAGCGCCATTCAATGCCCCATCACTTTCACACGCCCACATTCCTAACACAGCAACCACACAAGCTGATGGATTGCGTGGAGTGTCGCTCGGCTAGCAGTGTGTGTAGTGACCAGCAGCAAGTCACTACTCACACACTGCCAGCCGAGCGCCACTCCACGCACACCGCCAGCCAAGCACCAGCCTACACACACCACCATCACATTTAGGATTTTTTATACAAAAAGAAAACACAAACAAATTGCAAATAGATACAAATCTACTAACACAAAATCAGAAACATTGCACTAATGCCAACCTTGAAACAGAACAACAATTCTTAAACATTACAGACCAGGCAGTTCACTTTACCACTCATGGTTGCTCCCAATAATTCTTTTGCTTGTGGTACGCTCTATAACAAGCAGGCACACACAGCCCAGGGTTAGAAGGACACTCAGGGCAGTACATACGAGTCTCCTTCCGCGTACCTCTTCGCCAACAGACTCTACATCTCCTAGTGGGAAAGTCTTTTGAGAGTGTAGGAGGAATGTGATCAGGAAAGTGGCGATCTTTCAATCGAGCCACATCCTCCACCACTCCAACTCTAGGAACACTTGCCTGTTCCACAACAACAAGGCTGCCTATGACAGACTCCTGAAACTGAACAAAAGTCAACTTTGACGCAGGAGAACACTCCTTGAACACAACAAAAGCATTGAAAGTTGCTAAATTGAATAGATGGATGGCCAACTTCTTATACCAAATGTAAGACTTACGAATAGCAGTGTAAGGTTCCAACCTCTGATCTACTCTATCAACACCACCCATGTGCTTATTGTAGTCTAAAATGCACACAGGTTTGCGCACTTCAGCAATCTGACCCCAAACAGCCACAGGTGAAGTACTCTCATCATGGATGGTAGTCAGCACGTACACATCCCTCCTGTCCACAAATTTCACAGCTAGCAGTTCCTCACTACGCAAGGCACTGCACTGTCCCCTCTGAAGTTTTTTGCAAACAAGCTCTTTTGGATAACCTTTACGGTTAGAGCGGATTGTGCCACAAGCAAAAGTGTCCACTTTGAACAATTCCTTAAACAATTGCATAGCAGTGTAGAAGTTATCAAGGTACAAATGGTGGCCTATGTTAAACAGTCCTCTAGCAAGTTCCCACACAATTTTCTCTGAAACTCCTACTAAAGTGGACGGACAACCAGGGGGATCAATAGTGGAATCCCTACCAGTGTACACACGCAAATTAAAAACATATCCTGTCCTACTCTCAGACAACATATACAGCTTAATTCCATAGCGTGCCCTCTTGCTAGGAATGTACTGCCTAAAAACCAAACGGCCCTTGAACAGCACCAAAGACTCATCAATAGATATTTCTTTCCCTGGAGTATAGATCTCTGAAAATCGATCTACAAAGTGATCAAGAACAGGCCGAATCTTAAAAAGACGGTCACATTCAGGGTGATCTCGTGGCAACGCCAAACCATTATCAACAAAATGCAGCATCCGAAGCAAAAGTAAATACCGATCACGAGTCATAACTGCAGGAAATATGGCCGTTGCCATCAAGGGACTGGTAGACCAATATGAACCCATGGACGGCTTCCTTATCAAACCCATCAAAAAGTCAAACCCAAAAACTTCTTCATCTCTTCCAGATTTGTGGGACTCCACCGGGTAGCTCTAGAATGGGGCCTAAGTCTGGCACTGTTGTCCCTCAAAAACTGTTCAGCATACAAATTAGTCTGCTCAACAATCTCACCCAAAAATACATCATCCATAAACAACTGAAAATACTGTATAGGCAAATAATGTTCACAATCCACTCTACACCCTGCATAACCACTAAAGGCAGGCAACACCGGCTGCACCATGTTTGGATCAACCCAGAGTCCAGCACTTCCAGTAGGAAGCCTAGCAGCCCCAGGCTGCAATCCAGATGCCTCTTGCACCATCGGCACAGTAGTATCCTCCTCTAAATCAGGCACTTCATCTGCACTGAGAGTACCTTCATCATCCGATGATTCCATGTGGAGAGAAAACTCACTGCCTGAATCTTCCCCTCCCTCCTCTCCCTCAGACGCACTGTCAGTCTCATAATCCTACTCAGAGGAAGATTCAAGAAGCAAACCAACCACCTGCTGAGCAGTAATTCTATGGCTAGCCATAATGCTTACTAATAAAGGTTACTTGTCAAACAAGTCAACAACAACAAACCCTTTGTAAAAAAAAAGAAATAAACAAAATGTAGCTTTATCACAAAGACCTATATACTCCAACACTATACCACTCACGTGACAGAAGCAGCTAGACTCACCACCACCTACTCTGCACAGACACAGTAAGGATCAACAATATCCCACTAAAAAGAAGAAGAAAAAAATTACACATAAGACAATGCAAAACATCGCAAAGAATTTCATGCTCTGAACACTAACAAATATGCTGCCATTATGGCACCACTTACAAAAAAATTCATTCATGCATGACAATAATACTCATTTGGAGTACACACAACAAAAATATTTTTCTTACCAAATAAATGCAATTACGCAAAACTGCAGAACCACAACTGCCGAAACCGTAAACAGGAATCAAAAGCTTTACACTAGAATAAAAAGGAGGAAAAAAACATTACAATCACATATGCAAATAATGCACCAGTCCACACACAATCCACCAGCCAAGCTAAGGGGTAGGTGGGCCTAACAGTATAAATAAAATATTCACACCTGTAAAAGGGAGCAACCCTTGCCCTTTGGCCACTCCCCAACACAAAAATAAAAAAAAACCCTGGTGCCTAGTGGGCATTCCTGCTGCACGATCACATGATCGTGCAGCAGGAATGCACAAAGAGGCATCGGGGAAAGGAAAACCCTTTCCTTTCCCTCGATGCCTCTTTTGATACAAACCCCCCTCCCCGAGCCAAACCTCACCTGATTTCTCCGACGCGCTGGAAGCAAATGGCTTCCAGCGCGTCGGGAAGAAAGGAAACCCTCAATGATGTCAGCGCACCTCGCGCGCTGACATCATTGATGGGGCGGGGAAGCCCTTCCCCTGCCTCCCCCAAAAAAACCTAACGATCAGATTCCCACGGGGAGCGCCAGCGCTTCCCCGTGGGTGGTCTTATGACGAGCTGGACTCGTCACGAGCACTGTGTGCCATGACGAGTCCAGCTCGTCATAAGCACCGAAGGGGATAAAGGGTCAGAGCAGGATCTCAGCGGCAGACGAGGAGAAGGAACCTCCTGGTCACAGGAACTACACGAGCATTGCGCTCGAGAAATTCAAGGATGCAAAGACCTCCATCAAGGATTACAGCTAACTTTTCAGGGTGTAAATGGAGAGAAGGCACATCTGCCCTGCATATTTATCCCCGAAGATGCCACCGTTTTGTGCAATACCTCTACTCAACTGGAGTACTTTCTACTGGCTAATCAGTAAGTGCTACCTCGTTGGGTAAATGTATAGTGCCTTTCCTACACTACAGCTGCGTAAAGGACCAGAAGAATTGTCTCCAGTGACCTGTGTGTCTGTAACTTTGCCACCGCGCCGAAAGCGCCGGGGTCCTTTGAGTAAGCTGTCCATCATAGTGGGGAAAGGGCGGGCATACGTTGCATACCGCTAGTGTATGTGTGGCGGGGCCAAACGAGCGGGGCTTCTAGGCCCGTTCACATGCCTCTTGTTTATAAAGGGTCAGAGCAGGATCTCAGCGGCAGACGAGGAGAAGGAACCTCCTGGTCACAGGAACTACACGAGCATTGCGCTCGAGAAATTCAAGGATGCAAAGACCTCCATCAAGGATTACAGCTAACTTTTCAGGGTGTAAATGGAGAGAAGGCACATCTCCACGCTCACGAATTCTACACGAGAATTGCGCTCGAGAAAATGAAGGATGCAAAGACCTCCATCAAGGATTACAGCTAACTTTTCACGTTGGAAATGGAGAGAAGGCACATCTGCCCTGCATATTTATCCACGAAGATGCCACCGTTTTGTGCAATACCTCTACTCAACTGGAGTACTTTCTACTGGCTAATCAGTAAGTGCTACCTCGTTGGGTAAATGTATAGTGCCTTTCCTACACTACAGCTGCGTAAAGGACCAGAAGAATTGTCTCCAGTGACCTGTGTGTCTGTAACTTTGCCACCGCGCCGAAAGCACCGGGATCGGTAAGCTGTCCATCATAGTGGGGGAAGGGCGGGCATACGTTGCATACCGCTAGTGTATGTGTGGCGGGGCCAAACGAGCGGGGCTTCTAGCCCCGTTCACATGCCTCTTGTTTATAAAGGGTCAGAGCAGGATCTCAGCGGCAGACGAGGAGAAGGAACCTCATGGTCACAGGAACTACACGAGCATTGCGCTCGAGAAATTCAAGGATGCAAAGACCTCCATCAAGGATTACAGCTAACTTTTCAGGGTGTAAATGGACAGAATGCACATCTCCACGCTCACGAATTCTACACGAGAATTGCGCTCGAGAAAATGAAGGATGCAAAGACCTCCATCAAGGATTACAGCTAACTTTTCACGTTGGAAATGGAGAGAAGGCACATCTGCCCTGCATATTTATCCACGAAGATGCCACCGTTTTGTGCAATACCTCTACTCAACTGGAGTACTTTCTACTGGCTAATCAGTAAGTGCTACCTCGTTGGGTAAATGTATAGTGCCTTTCCTACACTACAGCTGCGTAAAGGACCAGAACAATTGTCTCCAGTGACCTGTGTGTCTGTAAATTTGCCACCGCGCCGAAAGCACCGGGATCGGTAAGCTGTCCATCATAGTGGGGGAAGGGCGGGCATACGTTGCATACCGCTAGTGTATGTGTGGCGGGGCCAAACGAGCGGGGCTTCTAGCCCCGTTCACATGCCTCTTGTTTATAAAGGGTCAGAGCAGGATCTCAGCGGCAGACGAGGAGAAGGAACCTCATGGTCACAGGAACTACACGAGCATTGCGCTCGAGAAATTCAAGGATGCAAAGACCTCCATCAAGGATTACAGCTAACTTTTCAGGGTGTAAATGGAGAGAATGCACATCTCCATGCTCACGAATTCTACACGAGAATTGCGCTCGAGAAAATGAAGGATGCAAAGACCTCCATCAAGGATTACAGCTAACTTTTCACGTTGGAAATGGAGAGAAGGCACATCTGCCCTGCATATTTATCCACGAAGATGCCACCGTTTTGTGCAATACCTCTACTCAACTGGAGTACTTTCTACTGGCTAATCAGTAAGTGCTACCTCGTTGGGTAAATGTATAGTGCCTTTCCTACACTACAGCTGCGTAAAGGACCAGAACAATTGTCTCCAGTGACCTGTGTGTCTGTAACTTTGCCACCGCGCCGAAAGCACCGGGATCGGTAAGCTGTCCATCATAGTGGGGGAAGGGCGGGCATACGTTGCATACCGCTAGTGTATGTGTGGCGGGGCCAAACGAGCGGGGCTTCTAGCCCCGTTCACATGCCTCTTGTTTATAAAGGGTCAGAGCAGGATCGCAGCGGCAGACGAGGAGAAGGAACCTCCTGGTCACAGGAACTACACGAGCATTGCGCTCGAGAAATTCAAGGATGCAAAGACCTCCATCAAGGATTACAGCTAACTTTTCAGGGTGTAAATGGAGAGAATGCACATCTCCACGCTCACGAATTCTACACGAGAATTGCGCTTGAGAAAATGAAGGATGCAAAGACCTCCATCAAGGATTACAGCTAACTTTTCACGTTGGAAATGGAGAGAAGGCACATCTGCCCTGCATATTTATCCACGAAGATGCCACCGTTTTGTGCAATACCTCTACTCAACTGGAGTACTTTCTACTGGCTAATCAGTAAGTGCTACCTCATTGGGTAAATGTATAGTGCCTTTCCTACACTACAGCTGCGTAAAGGACTGGAACAATTGTCTCCAGTGACCAGTGTGTCTGTAACTTTGCCACCGCGCCGAAAGCACCGGGATCGGTAAGCATTGCGCTCGAGAAATTCAAGGATGCAAAGACCTCCATCAAGTATTATAGCTAACTTTTCAGGGTGTAAATGGAGAGAAGGCACATCCCCACGCTCACGGATTGTGCCCTCGTGGGCATTCCTGCTGCACGATCACATGATCGTGCAGCAGGAATGCACAAAAGAGGCATCGGGGAAAGGAAAACCCTTTCCTTTCCTCGATGTCTCTTTAGAATCAAACCCCCTCCCCGAGCCAAAACTCACCTTATTTCCTGACGCACTGGAAGCAAATGGCTTCCAGCGCGTCGGGAAGAAAGGAAACCCTCAATGATGTCAGCGCGCCTCGCGCGCTGACGTCGTTGATGGGAGGGCGGGGGGCGGGGGAGGCAGGGGAAGTCCTTCCCCTGCCTTCCCTCAAAAAACCCGACGATCGGATTTCCACGGGGAGCGCCAGCGCTTCCTCGTGGGTGGTCTTATGACGAGCTGGACTCGTCATGAGCACACGAGCACTGTGTGCCATGACGAGTCCAGCTCGTCATAAGCACCGAAGGGGTTAAATTCCAGTAGTACGTGAGAACCTGATTATGTTATCTGGTCGGATGAGGAGTGGGTGTTATATTCCATATAGGTACCCCAATAAAGGCTCAGGTAACATCACCTATATCCTCCCCTACATTACACACATAACGGTTCTTGGAGACTGACCTTTTACCTAGATATGACACTGCACACAGAACGCAGGATTTCCCTAGTAGCAGCCTCATACGTTATGCATGAGGATTCTTGCAAACTCAGCAGGACTTCCGTCTCCTGCATAATAACTATGTGCAACGTTCATTCCAGATGTCATCCTAAGTCCGACCATGGCACAGCAAGGTAGAACCCCCGGGGAGACCTTTGGACATCACATCTTGCTGAGACAAGAGAGAGAGGAGATCAGGACTTCCATGCTGACACACTGACGCAAGACGCTGAGGTTCCTGCATGCAGATACTCCAGCTCGCAGTGGTCTAACATCCCTTGAGGGGTGTCCAACTCGAGACCAAGATGGGGTCCCACAGTCTCTCACTTCAGGTAATGGGGTTGACTTTATCCTAGAAGGATTCTTGGCTTAACACCTACACACATGCCAGGTACACCTAGGTACATCTAGTTAGGGTTGCATCGTAGGAGTACGCATTTTATTTTCATGTATTTTATATACTTGCCTGTATTCACGGTTATAGCAAAATGGTAGAAATCTATCATCCTTTTACTGTCTTAGTGCTTCTAATCATTTATATCTGTTACTGTCTAGTGATTGTTTCAGCACATCTATTTTACACTAGAATAACGACTGTTCAATAAATGCTTATTGAAAACGTCCATACCTTTTATTCTGTGTATCTCTCTGAGACTAAGTGAGCACGAGTGACTGAGCGAAAAGTAGTACACTATTTCCACAGTCCTGAGGGATCAGGGTTGTCATGTTCGATAGTTGCCAAGAACTATTCTGTCCTTGGTAAGAGGAGTTTCTAGTTGGCACTGTGAGCTAGCTGGTACACAGGCCAACATACCCGGTGGGGGTGTCTAAAATCAGTCTGACACCAATCCTACAGTGTATGTTGTCTAAACGCGCAGATCCTATAGCGGCTTTATAGGAACTACACGACATGGTGCCGCCAACGTGGGGCGGGTACTTATTTAACGGTCAAATCTGAGTAGTTCAGCCGTGCTTTTCTCAGAGACCCCTACTCACATTTTCCCAGAGATGTCTGGAGTGGGAGGGAACAAAAATCCACCGCAGCTGAGTAGGCAAAATCCTATGTATTGGCTGTTGGTTAATCAAGCTTGAAGGACACATAGTTCCTATTGTGCATAACACCTTATCTCGGTTCCCTTAAACAAATAAATACAAAAAAAACTCTTCGGGCCTGATTCACAGAACTGACTTACGTGAAATACGTAAAGTTAGTAATTTTCGGTATTCACAGAATACACTTACCAATACTAACTTTATGTCCGCTCCCGGGCTGGAGATTCCGGCCCTGTGGCGGAATTTCCGCCTCTGGGCCGGAATCTCCGCCTCCGGGCCGGAATACCCTCATTTAGGCCGTTTGAGCATAAACGGCCTACATGTGGGTATTCTGGCCCGGAGGCGGAGATTCCGGCCCAGAGGCGGAAATTCCACCACAGGGCCGGAATCTCTGGCCCGGGAGCAGACATAAAGTTAGTATTGGTAAGTGTATTCTGTGAATACCGAAAATTACTAACTTTACGTATTTCACGTAAGTTAGTTCTGTGAATCAGGCCCTTCCTACTAAAAACAATGACTGAGCAGCAGGATAACACTGTGCATGACCTAAACCTCTCAACCGAGGAAGAAGATACAGATGCAATACAAATTTCCGAAAATGTTAGAAATGCCATCACCCTAAAACTAACAGCATATGGTTTAATAGCTAGGGGTGGGCCAGTAACCTTCGTGATTGAGGCACACGAATCATATAGAACAGAGGTATTCTACTCATGGGGTAGATTCCCACAGGCAAATGCACAAACAACAACATTTCATTACTACATAGAAGATGACACACCGAACGAAAATTGTCCATACGAGGACATTGAAGTTCCGCTCACTTACCAGGAGCATATATACTGGTTTAAAGGTGCCCTCCCCCATTCAAGAAATAAAGTAAGACTCGGTCCTCTCGGAAGAGATGGAGCAACATGGCCAGGACTAGCGGCCTACACACCACACCCTGACATTGAAACAATGCCAGTAGGAGACTTACTTACACTTCATAAAGAACTAATAAGACTTTACAGAAACATGACACAGTTTGTGATGAGAACACTCACACTTCATCCAGCAATGGGTACACCAACAGGTCCAATTCAAACATCAACAACTACAATTACACCACAAACGTTTCATGCAGTGATGGGTAAAATGTCCACTAAACGTGAACAAATCCCATTCTGGATAGCTCAAAAAATAACACAGGTAGAGGCAGTATTTCCACACACTGGTCCACAAGAAAAGTATAGAATGCTAACAATTTGCTTGCCCATGGGGATAGCTCACCCGATAGAGGATTGTACTACATGGGGTACAGTCTTCGCTGCCATATATACCAGGACTCATGGTATCCTTTCATTAGCAGTAATTCCAGATGTATTAAGACAAATACAGAATGGTTACAGGGCAGAACCTGCTCTGAACTTAGGGATGAAGTTACTATGTAACTTTGCCCAGGTATCAGCTATAATATCAGCAAATATTAAAGAAGACGCAGCAGCAGTGGCAAAACATCAACGCATGAGGGATTTCACTCCTTTACAACAGGAGATAGATTTACCTAAAATTATTGAAACCGCATATGCAGAATTAGGTAGAGATAGTTTGGGAGCTAGACTAGTAAAACCTCAACTAATGGGTTGTCCCGAAAAGGATACCTTCAAGCAACCACCTGCTTCTTCAAAGAAGAAATGGGATAATAACAAACAACAAAAGAATAAAGAGAATAGATCTCAATCCAGAGGTAGGTCTCCTCAACAGGAGCCCTCCGAATGAGGTATAACCTTAGGAATCGGATAACATTAGAAAACCTGACAGGGATCAGGACACTGATACACGTTCCTCTCGTTCCTCTCAGGGTTCATCAAAAACTCCGAGAGGGAAGGACGGTCAGAACACAGACAAGAAGAGCGTACAAAGTCCAGAGACACGCAATGCACTTCGGACTACGCACCTAAAAAAGAAGAAAAGCCTAAAGCAAAACCTCAATACAAAAGAAGAAAGTAGCAGGTCTCAAAGTTAGACATGCCCAGAATTCTGAGGACTCAACTACTGAACGGGGAATGGGCTCTGACGATGCTAGACCTGATGGAATTTCAGGTGACAGCAGAGTTAAATGAACATATCAAGGTTGGAAACGCCTGATACTAGGGTAAGCGTCCCACATAGGTTACATGAAATAACACTACAAATGGAAGGGGACAAGCCCAGAAAAATTAAAGGTCTCTTTTTGGAGAACCTAACTTTTGGCTATGACATACTTTTGGCTGAAAGAGATTGGCCGCTTGCTATTGTTATGGATTGCCCAAAGGGAGAAACGGTAATTATGCCAGCTTTTTCCAACCTCGTTCCCCAATACTTAAAACATACATATGCACGGGAGTGGGTGGTAGCCCTTGCTCCAGAACTACATCGGTACCATGTTCGATGGGACAAAGAGTCAACTCACCACGTGATACCATTAAAATCTACTCCAACTCCACAGAGACAGTATCCAATAAAGCAAGAAGCTAAAAAACAGGTCAGGGAGATCTTAGATCAACTTAAATACCAGGGGGTGATTGAAAATTGCACCTCTTCAATGAATAATTCTTTGTCTCCCGCAATGAAACGCGATAATTCATTTCGTCTAGTTTTAGACTACAGACACCTGAACTCATGCACAAAAACATTTGTAGTACAAAACACACACAGTGCCGCATTGATGAATAACATTGTGCGGAAAAAATACAAAACAACACTAGATATCTCAAATGGATGTTTCTGCCAAAACATAGCGTCCGTAGCTGCAATCACTCGTTCAAAGACGAGAATAGACGGACAGATAATGGTAGCTGTCATTGCTTCACGCAAAGACAATAAGGCATTGCAGCAAGGTGTTCCACTCAAGTACTCCTATAAGTTAGATGCAAATAACATTTCATTTGCTCAGATTCCCAGGGTGGAGGATAGAGTAATACCAAATATGGATCGCAGATTAGGCTTAGTATTAGCTGCACACGAGGGTCTGGGTTATGTACACGCAGGAGTTACGGCGACAGTTTCTTTACTGAAACAATGCTATTGGTGGCCAGGGTTAACAAAGCAGACCAAAGATTATGTCTTAAAGTGCGACATCTGTCAACATATGAAGGGCTCTACCATAACATGTCCAGCGCAGACACCATTGCTAATATCAGCCAGACCACTCGCGTGTGTCTATTTGGACCACTGCGGCCCCTTACAATCTGATGGGGTCTACAAATACATCATGGTTGCAGTGGATTCCTGCTCAAGATTCCTATGGGTATGGCCTCAGCGCTCGTCTGACGCTCGAACTGTTATCAAAGATTTGCGAGTCTTTATAGGGACATACGCAGTTGGAACATTACATTCTGACCATGGCCCCACATTTAGCTCTAGGGCTTACAAGGAAGCCATGGGAGGTTTGGGTGTTGCACTGCGCTACTCCTCTCTGTACCATCCCAAGGGAAATTCGGTTGTGGAAAGGAAAAACAGGGACTTAAAGCAATCATTAACAGCTAGAGTATTAGGTGCGGGTGGCAGTTGGGTCAATCACTTATATGGGGTACAGCGGGTCTTGAATAACATGTCCAGAAGTTCTCTAGGGGGTGTCACTCCATATGAGGTCCCATTTGGGATGAGAATGTGGGTACCTGATCTTGATTGTGAAGGCACAATGGCGGATGAAAAACCTTTTGACATCAATAAACCTTTGGCTGTTTTACAGGATCTGAATGAATCCAGAGCACTACAGAGTAATGTGCAGGTAAAGCGGACCGCCTCTAGGGAAGTCAAGTCAGTCACGGCAAGACCTGTCTGGATTCCTAAAGTCGGGGATCTGGTCAGGGAAAAGATAGTGGACAAAAAAGAATTTGGGCCATCATACAGAAAGCCTGTACCTGTTGTGGTGTCGAAGGAACAAAAACTGTACTTCTGCGGCCTCTTGCCAGAAAAAAGGAAAAGAGATTTGTCTCCATTGACCTAATCAAACCACACTATGTGGCTGATACTGAATAGTAGGCCTAGTGGGCTCCTAGGTAGCCGACGCCCTCCTCTTGCTACCATACAGGAAGTTCAAACACAAAGGCTCATCACCTTCGAAGAGCCTCCTATATGGAATGATGCACTAAGCAACAATGCCATGGAACTCGTTCCCCTTGAACAAGGAATACAAAATCAAGAAGAAAGACAAATTTCAATTCGACCTAACACAGATGTCTACATAAATATGCCTCAACAAGAGCCATCGACAAGTTCAACAAAACCTGCTGAGCTACCTAAAATAGATCGTCCTGCATCTGGCTATTTCATCGACTTTGATACCTTTTCATTGGATCCAAGTGAACCTGAAACAACGCCAGCCCCGATATCACGTCAACAACAAATCAAAGACTTCTTCATTTTTCTTAAAAAGACTTACCTGGTGTCACCTTGGATAGAACTTTGGATAATCACCGGGATACTTTTCTTTCTCTTCTGGATAGGCTTAGTAACTGCTTTCTGCTTACTTATTAATAGAACTTACCCTTGCCAAAGCTCTGCAGCATCAATAGTGAACTTGCTCCTGAAACCTCATGTTTCATCATATAGTGAACAAAGAGACTTGTCATCAGTGAACATAACAGCAGTTCCTATACCTGATGGTATAGTATGGGACAAGGTTGATTATGATATATTTGGTCCAACCAAACTTTTAAAAATACCACATTTATTTAAAATTTCCTTAAATTATATCATTACCTCCAGTACATTTTCCGATGATTGGGATTTTGAAACTGTAAATATATGTTGTTTGATTTAGAACAATCTGCCTCATTTTCTAGCATTGAAATGTTGGAAGGCACATCAGACTTTAACACAATGTATTGTTATCAACATTATGGTCATCACTTCCCACACTAATCCAGTACCGCTAGAAATGTTTTCACATATCATCAATGGGAACATTGCCCAACACCACCAAAAAGTAGTTCGAAAACCTTTGCACAGAAATGTTCATATTTTTCGGGATTTAACATTTCTGACCCGACCGCATATTACTATAAGGTTGCACCAACATCCGCACAGAAAAATATGCTGACCAACTCCAAACAGATTTACTCTGTTTCCTTTATTACCCAACTGTCTGAACAGGGTTTCAACTTATGGAAAGACACTATAGACTGGCAGGTCCAAAGAACAGAAGCGCTATTTAGAGCATGCCTAATTCCTCAGCAGATGATATTTCTGAATGATACTGTGCAACAGACTTCCTGTCTTGGACTAGACAAGAACAAGGATTTGAACACACATCAGATTCCAACACCATCATATGCTGAGGGTAATTTTACATCACAAGAAGGGGCTACAATAGATGACATTTTACAATGCAATAGATCAGACCCCAATTGGAAGGGATGGTTGGTTTGGCCCACAGACACTAATAGATGTCAGGAAAGATTCAGGGGTACCACCGAAGGGTACAGTATCCATAGGCCAGACCCACACTATGTACAAAGAGACATACAGGGGTGGTGACATCATACAGTGTTGGGAAATTATGCCTCGATTGGCTAAAAACCTCAACACTACCACAGGTGAAACAACACTTATCCTTACTTACAGAGGATGTGGACCTACGGGATTTATTACTAGGTCCCAGAAAGCCACGTCAAAAACTTTTCTATTATGCTGTCTATAATGAAATTTGGAAAATCTCCCAACAAGAAGCAGCAGAGAGACTACGAGAAATAGATAGGATCAATTTAGAAAAGGCATTGCCGTAGTTGACAATGGTATGACTACATTAACATCCAGGATTTCTTCACTGGGCAACATTGTATCTTCTGCTATTGATGTACTAGAACAATATTTGTCCATACTACAGTACGGAAAATCACAATTACGTTCTATTATATTATTAAGCAGGACGCTGCAATCATTGCGAGCAGGTTACGTGCATTGGCGTTTTATCAACAGTATGTCACTGTTTTCTGCATACAATCTAATGGAAAAACAGATAAAAATGGCACAGAGGGGAGCAAAATATACAATGCTGTGTATTGAAAAACTGGACAGATTACCTTTTACTGTGGCAGAATCACCGTCCACAGAATGGTTGATCCATGGCCATATAACATTACCGGTCACAGCTTTCCAGTTTCAGTACTGCCTAGAACAACAACAGGCAGGCAGAGATGAAGAAATGGGTAGGGAATTCATCAAGGAATCTTGGGAATTACCGTACAGATTTCAATGCAGGAGTGGGGATCGAGAAGTGTTTCTAAGCGGTACAAACTTCAAAAACGCTTTGAGTGGATCTCTCATATGCAAGGATATTATGCTGCACGGGGCCTGTAATGGTTCAGTAGCGAACCTATCCTGTAACTTGAGGGGTACCCCAGCAGCCGTGATTACCCCGGTGTTCAAGCTACTTTCAAATGGGAGTTACTTGATGCTGAATGATCAAGGTTGTTGTGGGATGCTTCCGGGTATCGCATATCTAGTCACCGTGAGCTCCAGGGTTACTTGCTGTATGCAAGTATTGTTTCCTCCGACACACACAGTCAGGGAGGTGCCGCTATGGCCTTCGTTGAATGTTTCTTTTATAAGGTTTGATACTCTGAGCAGAATGAAAGCCATGCTTCTACAGAAAACCGTGCCCTTAAGCTCCGCCCGGGAGACTTTTGATCTCCAGATCGCAAGGTCCTCGGCTGAGATACAGGCACTCATACATACGAACTGCCCCTTCCATTTCACAGAAATGGTAAATTGTATCTTTAACATGTCTGATACGATGGGTATAGTCCACCTATTTAAGGCCATAGGTTTGTGACTGTTGAGCACCTTTCAGATGGTCCTCGGAGTTATACCAAACTTTATACACTCCGTATTTGGAAGCATTTTTGGAGGGCTTCTGCTGATCCTGTTCCTAATAGCAGGTATCCTGATTGTAATTTTTCTGCTATGCAATGGACGTCTCAGTAACCAAGGAGATGGAAAAAGCACTCCTGGAGCGTAAATACCGTGTCCGCATGGTACAACATCTGGGCACACCTTGCCTACGGGAACTAAACGCCTCTTGATTCCTGTCATTAAGACCAGTCTGAATGGACTGTGTCCCACCTGTTCGCCGATGCCTGTTCTGCGGAGAAGAATGCGTGTTGGATCTCTGTCTGACACTTCCATCAGTTGCGCAACCGGACTTTGATGCTTTACTGGACCCGATAACGGCCCATGTTCTGCAGTGTTCCCAGCGTATTCCTATGTTGATGGCGGCATTCTTAGAGCCTCCACAGGAAGTCTCTGCTCCTGTTGGAATTGATACTGGCTCCTCCAGTGACACCCAGGCCTTGGATGGTGCACAGGCTGCCCCAGCATCGGCTGCAGGCAGTACGGAAGATCATCTGTGCTCAATTGACATAATCTGCGAGGTGTTACAGGGATCGTCGTCTGTGAAGGCAGGCAACAGCAGTGTTGCATCTACCAGCTAGGACACATAAACATTTGGCTCGTCGTGTGCTGGGAAAAATGTGTCCTTTTTAAACAAACTCAAATTGGAACTCCAAAACAAATTGCCACTTTTTATGAACCTGCATGGCTTTCCGATGCTTGTAGTAGTTCAAACTATATATACGGACACATTAGAGCTATTTGCTTGAGTGACAATTTTTGTTTTTAGCATTTTGTAGAGTTTTCATCATTTTATAGCAAAACTATTGTTTTACTGTAGTTGTTTGCGTACCAGTACCTAGACAACCAAGTAGTACGTTAGAACTTGATTATGTTATCTGGTCGGATGAGGAGTGGGTGTTATATTCCATATAGGTACCCCAATAAAGGCTCAGGTAACATCACCTATATCCTCCCCTACATTACACACATAACGGTTCTTGGGGACTGACCTTTTACCTAGATACGACACTGCACACAGAACAAGGGATTTCCCTAGTAGCAGCCTCATACATTATGCATGAGGATTCTTGGAAACTCAGCAGGACTTCCATCTCCTGCATAATAACTATGTACAAAGTTCATTCCCAACGTCATCCTAAGTCTGACAGAGGCTCAGCAAGGTAGAACCCCCGGGGAGACCTTTGGGTATATAAACATCACATCTTGCTGAGACAAGAGAGAGATCAGGACTTCCATGCCGACACACTGACGCGAGACGCTGAGGTTCCTGCATGCAGATACTCCAGCTCGCAGTGGTCTAACATCCCTTGTGGGGTGTCCAACTCGAGACCAAGACGGGGTCCCACAATCTCTCACTTCAGGTAATGGGTGTCGGAATTAAAAGAAAAGTCTGATCTGTGCTACCATACATAATGATGCTTAAGTTAGCCTTTGCGGCGCCATTTCATATTTAGCCGCCAATTCTAGGCCATGATTACAATTAATTGCTCCCTGGCTCTGCTAGTAGTACATGTGCTGAATTTTCTGTCTCTCTCAAAGTTGGGCCTCGTTGTACTAATGAAAATATTGTTTTTGTACTTCTGCATACCTTTCCCATGAGATGGAGCCTGCTCCCACTGGCTCAGCTGCAGGCACAGACAGAATGACCTTGCCAGAGAGATAGTGTGTGCCCGGTATCAGACTCTTAGCTCATCTTTGTGTGCCCCCTTTGTTTCTTGCTGCCTTCTGTGGAAAGTTACTGGGTGGGTGTGTCTTGTGCTGATGCTGAAATGTATAATTATTCCCTTTATGCTGGAAAAAGTCAGTCCTTCATCAGCCATTCCAGGGGGCTGGTTAGGTTGGACTCCACTGCAGTGTATCTTGTGAATAAACTAGTTTGCTTGCATTCTCTACTGCGTCACCGACTCTTCATTGGATGGAAGGCTAGTGGAGGTCTAGAGTGACCCGGTGGCCCCAAACGGGTCACTTCCTTCAGTTGGCACCCGAACAGGGGCCCCACCAGGTGACCCATCTCGCCCGTAGACGCGTTGTAGAGGTCGGGGTTGCGTCTGGTTGGATGGGCAGATCGGGGAACCCCATACGATCGAGCTTGGTTCTCGCAGCTTCCCCGCCTGTCTGATCAGGCGGCTCCTTGTCTAGAGGTCATCTTGGGTGGGGTCCTGAGAAGGCGAAACCCTTGGATCTGACCGTTTTGGTCTGAAGAGTCGGCAGTGGAGAATAATCTTGTTTGACCTGTGTGCACCAGGTGAGTTCATCTTGAATTCTTGGTAAGTGCGGCGCTGTCTTGGTTAACTTGGTGGGTCTGCGGACCCTTGTGATACGGAGCATTTTAAACGTTCCGCCAGGCCACCTGGTAATTTGGCATATTCTTGAAAAAACCTGGGGCTAGAGCCTATCTTGTTTTGGTGCAGTCTGCGGACTGTCTTGTTTTGGTGCAGTCTGAGGACTGTCTTGTTTTGGAAAAAGCGCTTGAATTGTTTGGGTTCTTTGTGAACATGGTGCACCATCAGTTTGTTTTTGGTACGGTCTGAGGACTGTCTTTTGAGGAAAAAAAAAAGCACTTGCAATTGCTTTGCCAGGCAAAATAATGAATTTGGCTCCTTTTTGAAAATGCCTGGAATGAGTTTCTTGTTGTCATTGTTGTTCTGCTGATGCATGATTGGCAGAAGATCAGCCGGCGCAAAGAATAGTAATAATATATATGTTTGTTTTTTGCATAGGATGAATAGTTAATGTGTAATGGGGGAGAATGTGAAGTGAGACAGTTAGAGAGCATGATGTAATAAAAAAGGAGAAAAAGCAGGGGTGCTCTGATGGCGCCCAGATCTCACATTTAGCTTTGCACATTGCAAAATGAAAAAAAGTTGTTTTGAGCTACAGATATGGAGTTGCATTTGAAAAGTGGCATGCATGCAAGTAGAATGAATGAATGAGCCCTGCTCAGATGCTGATATATATTTTTTTGTCTGCTGGGTAGTATAAGGAATGCTCAAGTAATTAATTAATGATTGATTTGAGTGAGTGTGTTTAATTTGTATTTGCCCTCACACTATAAGGTGTATTAAATTTGGAAAAGGTGTTTCAAGCAATCCAGGCAACATGTATTTATGCTGAATGAAAAGGATTTTCAAAGTTGAAAAGTTACACATTTCGTGATTCAGTTTATTTTGGCAGACTTACTGAGGTCTTTGGCCTTGAGATAAGCTGTTCTGTCTTTTCATGAAAAGGACGCATGCAGAAATATACAGCCTTATCTGTAGAAGGGGCTCATTTTGGGGAGTTTCTGTGGGGCGCACAGAGCAGCAGACAGAAGTGGAAAAAGTCAGGAAATGAGCTTGAAAGGCAAGAAAGGTTGTTTGCAGGGAATGACAGAAATAAACGGTGTTCATGATGATTTTTTTCAAGTTCTGATGCTCTCTCGAAATATGGAGAGTGCTAAAATTTATTTGAATGAGTTGTTCAGGGCAAATGTGAATTCTTTTCAAATAGAAAATAAGAACATGTTTCAACAGGCTGCTGTAGTTGAAGATGACGGGTTGTTTTTTTGGCGCTAACATTTCTGGTATTATCAAGTCCACTGTGGCAACGGTGGAAGGTCCAGATTTCCCCACTTAGGAATGAATATCAAAGTTGTAGGAGTTTTAAAGGAGAAATTACAAAGTCAGTTCTAGAGCGGGTTGCAGCAACAATAGGTTCAATTGAGACAGGTTACCAATTTATTGTTTATGACTCAGGCCTGACAGGAAAAGATTCGTTTTGCAAATAAAAAAAAAAAGCACAGATTACTGTACACCAGATGATATCAAATATCAGATTCCTGATGAGGATGTACAGTCTAATATGGCCTAACAAGAGACAGCTGTAGCATTGTTTTCATAACTGACAGTTGACACAGTACCCTCTGATTTTATTGTATTAAATATTCAGTTGTTCTTTCTATTTCTGCTATTTCTGCCCCTGCCATGTCACTCAGGCTGCATTGACTATGGCATATCTTGCTCTTTCTTTGTCTCTGCCACCTGTGGCCATGCCAGCAGCGATGCTAATGTCTGTTATTTCTGTGCTATTCCCACTGTGGTTTTCATCCCCAGATATTAGTGAGTACTGGATTTGTGTTTTGAAAGGGGTATTTGATTGTTTGTTTGCAGATTTGTTTTTTCTGTGTTTTTGCAATAGCAATTTGGTTGTAGACATTTGGAAGTATTTGGTCTACATTGCCTTTTTCTGTTACGTATTTAACTTAGCACAGTGTTATGAGTGTTTTGGTGGGTGTTTCAGATGCATTAGTTGTAGCACATGTTTTGCGCTATCTTGCTCTGATTATTGGTCCTTTTTACCGTGAACTTTCCATTTCAGTTAATGTCTAGTTGTGGTGAGCATGTGATGGGTTTGGCATCCTACTATTACTACTCTCAGGCAGGTGAATGTCTGATGATGGGCCTTAATGTAAGTAGTGAATAGTGTTTGTTCCCCCCCCCCCGGGTTTTGCGGATGTGCCATCCACTTTGTGGGTAACAGGTGATGTAGAGCTGGGATTCTTACAGATTTTACAAGCCGTGTTGTGTATAAAACAGGATTTGGTTGAGAAAGGCGTTGGTGAAGAGACGACTGGTAAATAATAATAGTCCCATTATTTTGATTGTGTTTACATTTTGTGACTGATTGGTGTGAAGTTCATGAAAACGTGTTTTTCCTACATCTTGCTGTTCTAGCCATTACTATGCTTCTGCTAATGGTTCTTTACTGCTGCTCAATGTTTTTCTATTACTGATCTAAAATACTTCCTTTGGCGGTACTCTTTATGTTAATAATAGGTCTTTGTCCGGATTTCACATTGACTGGTAGGAGTCATAGGCTCAGCTGCGCTTCTTAGGACTATGCAGAAAGACAGAGCATCTATAAAAATGTTTAAAAAAGGTCGTTATTTGCTCATAGTTTCAGACACATAGCAAAGTTGTAGGGACAGTACAGTTAAATAGTATTAGACATGGCATCCTTGGCGTGGTTTTCCCTGACTTTTTGCCTCTACCTCCTATGTTTTTGATGCTGTGCTGGATTTCATTTTTGCTGGCTTAGATGTTTTGGGCATTTTGCCGCCGCTGGTCAGTGTCACAGTGCAGGTGCTCCCTGTGTAACATGATATTGTGCCTGGTTCTCCCTGATTTGCGTATTTGTTTTACCAGTAGATCCCTAGTGAAGTGCACTGACTGTGCCAGGGCTGGTAAATAAATTGCTAATAGTAGGCTTGCAGCGCTTATTGTGCCACCCACATGAGTAGCGTGGAAAAGATGCCTCAGGCCTGCCACCGCAGTGCCTGCATGCAGTTTGTACATAGGACACCCTATGGTAGGCCCAGGGTACACCCCTGGGCAGGGTGCAGTGTATGTGAAAAGTAAGATGTGTGCTGGTGTGTGTGGTGTGTCCTGGTGGTGAAAAGCTGCCATTTTCCTTTATCACTATTGAAAGGCTGTCCTGCCGATAGGACAAAATGGGGAATTTTTGTAACATTTTACAAGTATATCTTTCATAGGGATAAGATAGAAAATAGGAATATGGTACCCTTGAACTCAGAATTTGATAACACATCTTTTAGTAAGGATGGTTTTTAAAGTCTGTGTTTGAACACAGCACTTTTAGAAAGTGACTATTTTCTTGTCCAACATTTCTGTGTGTTTCTGTCTTTCTGTGGATTGACTGTCTTGTTTCACTGTGACAGAGAAAGAGGATGTGCATTTGGTGTGCTGTTCTGTTGTGGTGCTTTCACTGTGTTACTGTGAGTGTTGGTACAAATACTTTACACATTACCTTTGGGATAAGACTGTCTGCTCGTGCCAAGCTACCAGGGGGGGTGGGCTGGGGTTATCTAAAGTGTGTATTCCCCTTACTCTGACTCAACGGAAAGGTCCCTATTTGGACAAAGGTACCTACCTCTGCCAACTAGAGACCCCCATTTCTAACAAATTGTTATTGCATTTAGCTTTACATGGCCTGGGAATATGCTTTTCAAAAGGGTTAAGTATTGTCGACAGGAGGTTTCCTACTTAGGTCACCTACTGTCGAAGGGGGGTAGGAGATTAGCTCCTTGATGAACTAACGCATTAAAGAAGTGCATGAAGAGCATGAGCCTTTATTTTTAAAATACTTGAAGAAGTCTTTTGAGTAACTAACACTTGGACAACTAACAGTGCTTTCTTTGGTATGTGTGCTTGGTACATATATTGTTGCGTGCTGTTTTGTGTTGTAAGTACACAAGACGGCTTGTTGTGCGCTTTCTGTCTTTGACGCTACCACAAGAGCCCTCCCGAGCTGTCTAGGAACGGTCATGACAGTGGCCATTTCCATAAGACAATCGGTTGGACTCGCTTTAGCCACTAATTTCACAGATATGGTACCCCATGCTGTGAACATGCCCTTGAATAAACAGAGACACAGCACCTCACCAGTGCACGTCTAACCGGCTATAAAATAACACTGTTCGCAAAAAATTGTCATGATTAAAAATGTGTCACCTTGAAGCCAGCCATGTTACTGCCTCTTCCTTCTGTAAATTGATGGAATTGGAATTGAAATGGAGATGAAAGGACGGGTAGACTAGACTGATGTTCCCTTATCTGATCTTTAAGGGGAACTATATGTCGGTGGCTCTTGTTTAGATTCCCAGGTGGCACCACCACTATTGCTGATGTTACTGCAACACTACATACAGTCACAGAGTCATCACGAGTCCCTTATTAGTTAGCCTGAGTAACTGGGTTGTGAATTGTAAGTAAGTGTAGTGCCCACCGGAAAATAACAGATGATTTGGGAAGGGATAATGTTTGCAGATCAGACAATTAAGGAAAATGATTAGACTGAAAATGAAAAGAATTTTGTAATAGGCCCTGCTGAATGGGTACTGGAAGTCATGATGTTTGAATAAAAAGTATAGCACAATTGAAAGGACAAGGGATGGTGTATTGATAGGTCAGGGAAGGAAAAAGAATGTTGCCAGATGCATATGTATTTCCCATGGTTATGAGGAGACATTGTCCAACTCGTGTACTGTATGGTGTGCATGACGCACGATACTAGGAAGGGTACCTGTATGCCCCCGGTAATTTCGCACCACACATGTTCCCGTTCTGATGTTCTTCAGATGAATAATATAGGAATAGACGGATATAGTAATTCAAAGGATGTCCTGATTGTTCTTTAAAAGTTTAGTAAATGAATTGAGGCTTATCCCACTATTTAGTGTTGAGAGGCAACAAAAGAAAAATTATATAAAGTCTTATCCTTGCCAGTTAACTGAAAGCTTGTATTTTATCCACTAATAGGTCCGGGACGCCTTGCAGTCACAGGGGCCCGGACGTGATGCACAGTCTGGCTGCTTGTTATGGAACATCCATGCATACGATTGAGGTGAAGCTGCAGAGCAAAGAGGTGCTGGATGAGGCAGTATCACCGAAAAACAAAAGAAAGAGGGGCTATCCAGGAGCCCAGCCTGTTGGTCCGCCTGTGCTTGAGTCTCAGCCCATTGAGCCCCAGCCTGAGGGCTCGTTTGTGTGCAAGCCTCTGCCCCTTGGTACTTTTGAGCCTGACCCCTTTTTCCTTGACAACTCTGTATCTGAAGCGGCTAGGTACAAAGTGCACCAAAGGGACAGTTAGGTTAGTAGGGATGGACTGGAGGGATGAAGAATAGGGTGGACGTACCCTTCTTGTGGTACCAACGATAAGTTTAGGGAAATAGGAGATTGGTGCACTGTCCGATGGTTGAACAGCATAAATTGTGTCCGAACTTTGAGGGGCGTAAGTTGGGGACGGAGACACCCCGACCACCGTAGGATCTTTGCAGAAGGAAAGGGCTGTGATCGCACAGCTCCACCGCCGGTGCTCAATAGCGCCTACATCAGATGAACAATAGGAGCCTGCCAGTGATGGCTCTCTGAAAGACACTGGAAAGAAGAGTTTTGCCCATCCTCCTGTTCCCTGGTCACCAATTCCATTGTATTGCATTTCTCTCCCAATTACCATGTATCCTTTTGTTCGTTCCATTATTGAAGAAGAACAGCTCTTTGCAGCCCCGCTGATAATTCAATTATTTCGATTGATGCACATTCAATTCCTTTTTTTTTCCCGTTCCAGAAATGACATTTATTGATTTTTTGCACTGCGAATGAATATGTACATTAAGAAAATGTCTGTAAAGGTGGTTGATATGACAGTTGGTTTTGTATCCAGGGGGCGGGGGAGATTAAGGTGGGTGAGAACACATATGACTTCACTTACAGACTGAACATGACCACAGGCCCGTCTTAGATCCTGCATCATAATGTTCACTTCGCCCGTGGATCACAAGTTTATACTTGGCCTCCGAGAGGATGGTTTGCAAATGTTGCCTCTTTTTTCCTTCTTCCCACTGTATTTGTTGCCCCATCTACATATCACACATTTCATCAGTTACAATGTAAAAGTATGTTACACGAAAAATAGGCCCTTGTATGCACTGTCTCCCAGTTTGTTGTGTCTACTGCGTAAGTACATTGACTCCTAAGAAAAGGATATCCATGCAATACAAATGCTAAGATCATGCTTCAGAAAGAGATCGAAGGGTTGATGAGCGTTGATGTAGATACTTTTTAGGTCAACATGTATCTTATAGTTTCCCTGCTTAATAACGAGCATTTGAACATTTCTGAGTATTAATATATTGATCATGTGACTAGAGATGTTTCCCCTCCCTAGTATGAAATGGTTTAGCTAAGGCTAAAAGCATGGTCTGTCGGAATTAAAAGAAAATTCTGATCTGTGCTACCGTACATAATGATGCTTAAGTTAGCCTTTGCGGCGCCATTTAATATTTAGCCACCAATTCTAGGCCATGAGTACAATTAATTGCTCCCTGGCTCTGCAAGTAGTAGCTGTGCTGAATTTTCTGTCTCTCTCAAAGTTGGGCCTCGTTGTAATAATGAAAATATTGTTTTTGTACTTCTGCATACCTTTCCCATGAGATGGAGCCTGCTCCCACTGGCTCAGCTGCAGGCACAGACAGAATGACCTTGCCAGAGGGATAGTGTGTGCCTGGTCTCAGACTCTTAACTTATCTTTGTGTGCCCCCTTTGTTTCTTGCTGCCTTCTGTGGAAAGTTACTGGATGGGTGTGTCTTGTGCTGACGCTGAAATGTATAATTATTCCCTTTATGCTGGAAAAAGTCAGTCCTTCATCAGCCATTCCAGGGGGCTGGTTAGGTTGGACTCCACTGCAGTGTATCTTGTGAATAAACTAGTTTGCTTGCATTCTCTACTGTGTCACCGACTCTTCATTGGATGGAAGGCTAGTGGAGGTCTAGAGTGACCCGGGTGGCCCTAAACGGGTCACTTCCTTCATGGGGTTAAATTTATCCTAGAGGGATTCTGGGCTTAACACATACACACATGCCAGGTACACTAAGGTACATCTAGTTAGGTTTGCATCGTAGGAGTACGCATTTTATTGTCATGTATTTTATATACTTGCCTTTATTCATGGTTATAGTAAAATGGTAGAAATCTACCATCCTTTTACTTTCTTAGTGCTTCTAATCATTTATATCTGTTACTGTCTAGTGATTGTTTCAGCACACCTATTTTACACTAGAATAACGACTGTTCAATAAATGCTTATTGAAAACGTCCATACCGTTTATTCTGTGTATCTCTCTGAGACTACGTAAGCACGAGTGACTGAGCAAAAAGTAGTACACTGTTTCCACGGTCCTGAGGGATCAGGGTTGTCATGTTCGATAGTTGCCAAGAACTATTCTCTCCTTGGTAAGAGGAGTTTCTAGTGGCACTGTGAGCTAGCTGGTACACAGGCCAACATACCCGTTGGGGGTGTCTAGAATCAGTCTGACACCAATCCTACAGTGTATGTTGTCTAAACGCGCAGATCCTATAGAGACTTTATAGGAACTACACGACAATACCTTATAATGATGCTACAACGATGCAGAGTGGATAGTTCAGAATTGGAAACTGAAATTACAAACTTCGTAGCTGAACAAATATTAATTTCGGAAAGGACTTTTACTACTTAGGCTATCATCTTTCATGAAGGAGTTATTACAACCTATGGACACTACACTGTCTATTTAAGATGCCAATCTGGATGGACAGAATGCAATGAAATTAATCTAAAATCCAAACCAAGACTACCTAGGAGATTATCAAACTCATATCTCTTCTTTCTTCAACCAAAGTTCTGAGGACAATTTGTGGATTTAAAAAAGTGATATACAGTATTTTTTATTATGTGGTTTATGTATTTATTAGACATTATTCGGCCTCTTGGGGGTAATGTCTTTTAAAAGTTGTTCCAAATGCAAGATTTCTTTTATCTTCGACAAAGGAGTTTATGTAACATCTAAACACTACGGGGCATATTCACAAGAACGTGTGATAACCACTGCAAGTTTAGCTTAACGCAACTGCTCACATTGCAGTCCATCGTGGGAAAACAATGCTGTGTTAACGTAGCATTCTCAACCTGGCGTCACCATGCGATAGTCCCACGATAACGCGTCAAATGACCGCGTTAAAAACAACGCAACACCGAAAAAATGAGAAACACCAACGCAGATAAAGTTTCGAGGAGGCCAACCACGAAAAAAAAAACCTGTGACAACCAGCGACAGGCCTGCAATACCCACGCGTCTGGCGTGAAAATGCACTATAAAAGCTGAACAAGAAAAACACAACATAAACAAATCAAACTGCGCAGCAACATGGATGCACCCGGAACCAGTGCCCAGGTCAACGCGAACCTCACAAGCCCCACAGACCACCAGCAATGAACCTCGGGTGCGGGGAAGGCCAAGGAGAAGAGGAAGAGGAAGACGGGGTACAGTCCGCAGGAAAACCCCATCGTCGTCACGGAGGTGACAGAGCACCAACAGCAACTGTCCGTCACCAACACCGTGTCATTGGCAATACAGACGGAAAAATGGCATCCCATCGTGAATGCAGTCGGAGTGCCGAGGAGGCCAAGATGCGCCCGCACGATGTGAAAAGCCAAACCAAGCAGAAACCCCCTGCCAACAGGAAGGCAGCAACAGCGAATGGAGGTGGGAGTCCTGCGCCACAGGAGGAGCTGGAGCAAATGGTGCCCACAGTCATCAGTGTGCAGACGGTGCAAGGAGTCGGGAGTCCGGGCACTGCTCCACATGACCTGACACACCAGCAACAGGGTGAGTAACGAACAGGGACTGTGGGGACGGGGGGGACGGGCACAATGGCACACATGCACAACGACGTCTAGCACACCGCACACCCACAATAACACTGGGTCATGTCCCTGATCCCCGTGGCACACCACAGCACACATACAAACATCAAGTAGGCCCCCGTTCACCATGTGCCCAAAGGGGTCCCACCCCACACAACACAAATTACACAACACACACATGCACCCGTGCGAAACACAGCAAAGAGGCATATGTGAGAGCCACACTGACAATGCAAGTGACACCACATGACCAGCAGCATGGCTGGAGTACAATCACCATGACACTGTGCATTCCACAAGACTGAGGTGGCTGAGTGTGGACCACATCCGGAAAGGAGCAGGTCACACTCTGACACATCCACCTGCACAAACAACCACTGACATCAACAACATATCTACAGACAAACAATGCACAAGAGTACAAAAACCGTCCAAGAGCACAAATGACACAAGTCGCCAACATCACAGCACCTCAAAAGCACAAAAGCCAAAGGCACACCGCCTCCAAGGGATCAGGGGCAGCAAAATCACAGCTGCAGGTGCGACTCTCACACAAAGAAGCACACACACATAGCAATTACAGCACACCCACATGGATGACAATGTGGTACACAGCCCAACACCTACACTGCAGAACAGAGGACACAACTGGGTCCGCCTGTGTGTGGAAAAGGGCCAATCACATCTGACACAGCAGGAAACTGTGAGATGCAAATGTACGTGTACAACCTCACCTACGTCATGTAGTCCAAATGTCCACTGTCCCACATCAAATAGTCCGCCCCTCCCAAACAGTCACAATGTACATTGTCATGAGGTCTGAATGAAAACTTGAACAATGCGGCAACATAAATGCCAACACAATGTCAACAAACATCTCCCATTCACATTGCAGAGGGACAAACAACACCTCCAGCAGAGCAGACCAGACAACTCCACAGTGATGCTGAAGAGGACCACCACACTTCCGACACCTACGCCCCACAACAGTCCATGGACATCTTAGGCAATCGACCTCCAGGAGCAGGGCAGCAAAGCTGCATCGAGGATACCCCACCCCCTGCACAGACAACACAGCTGGACGCACCCACCACCCCGGCTGGCTCCCAGCAGCCCACCCAAGCACACATCGCATTCCAAGGCCAGGTGTCAGACTGCCAGAAGGGGGTGGCCGAACATGTGCGGGTGGGGTACTACCTCATGGAATCCGAACTAGATCACATACGTGTGTGTCTAGGTCCCATCAGGGACCACCTACACTCCCCAACGGAGACCCACACTGCGACAGAGACACATGCCTTTGCACATTTCCAGTACTGAACCACACCCAGGGCCATGGGATGATCATCCACACCCCCACGCCGGACTGGCGTACGCCGGCCCAGTTCACTCCTTTTACGCATTGAGTGGGGGAGGACTACACTACATGTGCAATGTCCCACCTGCTGCCTGCGGTGACATGGCTACATCCTCTGTACATGGCACAATGTAATATTGTAGTGCCCGGGGCACAAATGCATACATCATGAGCACACAGACACACACAGATAGTTCATTGAACTGGCCACGGGCACGTGCGCCTGACACCTTTATTGGCATGGTCACATGTACAGTGACGCATGTGCTGGATGTGTGTGGGGTGAGTGTAAGCCAGCCCTCATGGAGTCATTGGTGCTGGCAACAACTTGAACAGTGATCACAATTGAAGCAGAAACATAAAACACCAGCACAACAGAAACAACTGTGAAGCATCATGGTGGTAGCCGGAGGGAGTACAGTGTTAACCCAACATGCAAGCAGAATGTTCCCTGATTTGTGGTGTACTGAGTTAGTGGCACCTGAAGAGCTGAGCAGGGTATCAAGCTGATGATGGCCCCCAGGACAGGTGTGAGCAACTCTGACAGTCTGACAGTAAGACACTTACGACTCTGGCACCTGTCGTTTGGAGTTGGTCCTGGCGGTGGTGGCGTGTGCATCCTGCGGTGATGCGACGTCCGGGCAGGTCAGGACTCGATTTGATGTGTGAGCCAAGGTGGACCGCAGTTGAGGCCGGAGGCAGCGGACAGCGCAGGGCCACAGACACATGGCGTTGATGACCCCCAGACCATTGACCCAGAGGCCATCCAACATGGCATCAGACTGGGGCCATGGTTTGAGCTGCACAGAGTTAGTGGCCCCAGATGCACTGCGGCCGGCACAGGCACACCACCACAGGACGGTGAGTTGCGGTGCAGTGAGATAGGGCCACGCGAGGTGAGCGGGTCCTCGTTGATGTCAAAGGTGAATGTAGCGGAGGTTTGCGGGGGACAGTGGAAGGTGTCCTCCAGGGCATGATGCAGAGGGCAGGAGTCGGCCGGAAGCGGCAAATGGAGGAGTGGAATGCTACTGGCTCGTTTTGGCAACATAGTCAGTATCACCGAAATGATGATGAAGACAACCCCCAGTCCATGGACTCAGTCGCCAACAAATCTCAAGAAGAAAGTGTCCATGGTTGTCGGGGAACAGACTTAGTGGCCCCGGAGCTGGAAGGGGATGCAGTCTGCGATGAGGCCAGTACAATGATATCAGGTCTGCCATAAATGAATCATGACTGAGTTCCCAATGTGTGCCCTACTCGACCGATGTGTAGTCCGGAGGCAGCGGCCAGCGCGGGCCAACCGCTGTTCAGCGAGCTCCTCCTGGAACACTGACACACGGTGTTGAAATGGCATGTGGGGATTGTAGGAGAGTAGGATCTGCTTCACATGGGTAACCCCACTTTTTGCTGATGCTTCACTGTTTTTCGACCTTAGTCTGGCTGGGGCCCTGCTAATCAGAACCCCAGCCTAGCTGCTTCCTCTTTAAAATGGTTTCCATGTGCCTTAGGCACATCTCTGATTGGAATCTGGAGTGCCCTTATAAGTCCCTAGTATATGGTATACTATGTACCCAGGGCATAGGTACCTCAGAGGCCTACCAGGGGCTGCAGCATGTATTGTGCCACCCCTGGAAGGACATCCAAAATGACACCACAGGTCTGCTACTGCAGCCTGGGTAAGGTGGTGCATGCACCCCTTACAGTGATATAGGCTACCTATATCACTACATACATACACACATATAAACCTATAAGTCACTCCTATGGCAGGCCTTATCAATCCTGAAGGCAGAGTGTGTGGTTCCTATGTGAGAGGGTGCCCCTGCATGAGCAGGGCCCCTCTGCAGCGTTCGGAGACCCTTCTCTGATGCTGTTTGTAGTGCAGCCTAACCATATACTCTTAGGCGCATTATAACCTCGCGTTAAATGCTAACTTTGGGATGGCTGCACGGAAACATGTCGTGTTTGGTGTCAAACATCTTGGAATACTACTCCCCCGCCAGTTCTGGCGGCGGGGGTAGCATTCCACCCTTCTAGAGGGAGAGACATGTACACACCGGTATACCCGGTACTGACTTTCCAGAGCCCTGGCATCACAAAATGGATGCCGCTGCCACAGACACGAGTCTGGCCTCCTGCTGCTGACCGAAACTCCGGCAGGGGAGGCCTGGACAATAGGTTTCCTGTCCCAGGGAGGTGTAACCACCTCCCCAGACAGGATAGTGTGTATTGGGGCTGGGCGGGAGCACTCTCTGGTGCTTTGAAGTCCTGCACTGGGGGCACATTTGGTGTCCCTGTGCATACCCCAGTTCAAACCGGCTCAGGGGCTTCCAGCCCCTGCTCTGGCGCGAAACTGGACAAAGGGAAAGGGGTGTAACCACCCCTCTGCCCTGACCCTCCCATAGGTGGGGCCACAGAGTATGTCCAACCCCTAAACTTAGTATAAGTATGGGACCCCAGTCCTTAGGACTTTAGATTTACCTGGACGAAACTCTGACACAGAATCCTGGACCTTCGACGCTCTACTTTAAGATTAGAGGACTGAAGAATCTCCCTTGGGGTCAAGGAGTGACTCCCCTGCTTGGCAGGCACCAACAAAGCAATTGTCCGGTCTGCATCGCTGAAGCTCCCGCCGGACGCCGAAGTCTTTGCATCACCAGAGGTAGATTTCCAGACTTCCCCCAGGCTACCCTGAGTCCCCAGCAGAGCTGAGGCCTGTGGCTATCGTGGGTAACATGGAACCGTGACCCCTGGACACCGCGTACTTTTGTAAGTGCATCCTCTTTTGGGTCTCCCCCGAAGTTGTGTTTTGGGCTTCAAGTAGCCCCAGCCTCCAGCACCGACTGCACCGAAGATCATTGGCCTCCACTCCACGAGTGTCCTGTGAGCCAGCTCCACGTGCATCGACTTGAGGCTCCTTTGTGGTCGCTATTCCATTGGCTAGTAGGCCCTCCCGAAGGCCAATCTTCTTCTGCTTTTGCTCCCTGTTTGCTCCAGGTGTGCCCTGACTTACCCTTGCTGGGTGAGTCCCACAGACCTTGCTGGTCTGCAACATCATCCTTCTTCCATTTCCACGAGACTTGCCGTTGCCAAGGCTTGTTGGGTCCAATCCGGTCGCCGACAACCCTGCAATTGACAGACATCGTGGGACAGCTCGAATTCAGCTCCTGGTCATCGTCGACACCTCCTGGACCTCGTGGCTGAAGAGTCAAGACGACCGTCAACTTACCTGAAGCACTCGACATCGGTGGGCATCTGCTCATCGCCTTCCTGGTCACTGGCTAGTGACCCAGACTCTGTCCCCTCTGCTTTCAGGTTCTTCAGATCTTCGATCCACCTTTGGATCCACCCGAACACTTTCGACTTGGCCGCCAGCAGCACTTTGCAGCAGATCGTAATTGAAAGCGACGACGAAACCCGACCCCGAAAGACACCTATGCACCCGGCTCCCCTGGGTGAGGTAACTCGAGTACTCCGGTGCTCCCGTGGGTAGTGACACTACCCACGTGGGTAGTGACACTAGATTCAGGGCCCCAGTCTATCTGCTTTCTCTGTAAAAAGGTTTCCATGTGCCTTAGGCACATCTCTGATTGGAATCTGGAGTGCCCTTATAAGTCCCTAGTATATGGTATACTATGTACCAAGGGCATAGGTACCTCAGAGGCCTACCAGGGGCTGCAGCATGTATTATGCCACCCCTGTAAGGCCATCCAAACCGACACCACAGGTCTGCTACTGCAGCCTGGGTAGGGTGGTGCATGCACTCCTTACTGTGATATAGGTTACCTATATCACTAAATACATACACACATATAAACCTATAAGTCACTCCTAAGGCAGGCCTTATCAATCCTAAAGGCAGAGTGCATGGTTCCTATGTGAGAGGGTGCCCCTGCATGAGCAGGGCCCCTCTGCAGCGTTCGGAGACCATCTCTGATGCTGTTTGTAGTGCAGCCTGACCATATACTCTTAAGCGCATTATATCCTCGCGGTAAAATGCTAACTTTGGAATGGCTGCACCTAAACATGTCGTGTTTGGTGTCAAACATCTTGGAATACTACTCCCCGCCAATCCTGGCGGCGGGGGTAGCATTCCACCCTTCTAGAGGGAAAGACATGTTAACTCTGGCTTACCCGGTAACTTCTTTCTGAAGCCCTGGCATCACAAAATGGATGCTGCTGCCACAGACACAAGTCTGGCCTCCTGCTGCTGGACGAAACTCCGGCAGGGGAGGCCTGGACAATAGGTTTCCTGTTGCAGGGAGGTGTGACCACCTCCCCAGACAGAATAATGTGTATTGGGCTGGGTGGGTGCACTCTTAGAGTGCTTTGAAGTCCTGCACTGGGGGAGCAAAAGGCTCCTCTGTGCATATGCCATTTCAAACCAGCTCAGGGGCTACCTGCCCCTGCTCTGGCGCGAAACTGGACAAAGGGAAGTGGGTGTAGCCACCCCCTCCCTTGACCCTCCCATAGGTGGGGTCATAGAGCTAGTCCATCCCCTCTTTTAGTATAAGAGGGGAACCTTGCCATTGCAAAGCAGATAACCCCTGGACGACGCTCTACAGAAGAATCCTGGCCCTTCGACGTTCCACTACCTTTGGAAGACAGAAGAATCTCCTTTGGAGTCAAGGAGTGACTCCCCTGCTTGGCAGGCACCAAAAACGACAACGACGGTCGCAAACTACGCCGCTCCCGCCGGAGTCCGAAGTCCCTGCAGCCCAGGAAGTGGATTTCCTGACTTCTCCCAGGCCATCGTGAGTCCCCAGCGAAGCTGAGGCAAGTGGACCCCACGAGTAATGAGGAACCGCGACCCCTGGTTACTGTGCACTATTGTCGAGTGCAACCCCTTCACAACGTTCTACGAACCTATGCTTTGGACCACGTGTGGTCCCGACCTCCAGCAGGAATCCCTCTGAAGATCAGAGGCCTACACCGTCCCGAGTGACCGTGGGCCCCTGTTGAGTGATTCCGCCCGAGGTGTCTTTGCGATCCCTTGCCTGCTGGCTTGTGGGTCCCCAGAAGACTTCTGAAAGAAACCAAAGGGCTCCCCTGGTTGCTCCAGGCCTGCCCTGACTTACCCTCGCTGGGTGAGTTCCACAGACCTTGCTGGTCTGTGCCATCGACTTTTCTTCATCTCCCCAAGACTTGCAGCTGCCAAGGCTTGTTGGCTCCGATTGAGTTGCCGACACTGCAGTCAGCTGCAGACGTCGAGGGACACACCGAATCCAGCTCCTGGTCATCGTCGACACCTCCTGGACCACGTGGCTGAAGAGTCAAGGCACCCGCAACCGACCTGAATCACTCAACGACAGTGGGCATCCATCTTCCTTGCCCCGAGTCACTGCCAAGTGACTTTGAACACTGTCCCCTCTGCTTTCAGGTCATCCTTCTTCAGAATACAGGCTTGGATTCCACCGGACACTTCTTCAGCTCCCGCAAGCAGCAAGTCTTCTTTGTTCGCCATTGAAAACGACGCCGCGACCCGACACCAAAGGACACCTGTGCACCCGGCTTCCCTGGGTGAGGTAACTCCAGCACTACGGTGCTCCTGTGGGTGTGGGCCCTAGAACGACTTACCCTGTAAGTGACTTGCTTGTAGGTTCTATAGAAGTATCCTAAAACTCTTTATTTCCAACCGCGACTTGCCCCATTGAAGTCAACGGTGATCCGCGCCTGTGTATCTACACTGCACGCGTCCCCTGTGGGTCCTTTACTTACCTGCCTTGGGTGGTTTCGTGAGGCCCCAGCACTTCTGAAGGCCCTAGGCCTTGTCTCCCTGCAAGTCGTTGTCCCTAAGTCTCTTACTTAGTATATGGTCTGGTACGCCCCTAGGGCCCCAGCCATATTTTGTGCTTAACTTATTGTGAAACGTTGATTTGTGCATATGTTTGTCTTCTAATCTCATAAAGAGATTAGTAGAGAGTTATTTAGAAATAAATACATATATATTTGATATATATACCTGTGTGGTGTCTTTTCATTTGGTGATTCAAGAGATTATATGGTAAAACAAGCTGCTTTACATTCCTCCGAGACTTAGCCTGAAGGCTGCTCTCCACAGCTACCACTAGGATAGCTTTCTTTAAAAGGTTGTCTTAAACCTATCTACCATAAGAGTCGATTTGCCCTGGTGCAAGGTGTCCACTTTAATTAGTGAACAGCATATACCAGGCCAACTTCTCACAATGATAAACTCCCATTCTTGGAATTGAGAGCATTATGCAATACTAGGAAGTTGAAGGCAGGCAAAAGTGCCAGCACCCAACACCTCAGGGAGGTGTTACTAGCTGATGATCTCAGCAGGCCCATAGGGTCTGAAGGGGTAGGCAAAGAGGGTGGGGCAGAAGATGAGGAAGGGGCCAGGGGATAAGAAACCCAGGCCCCCCCTCTGAAACTGGCCAGGAAGGTGAAAATGACCTTGTCCTGGAAAACCCAATTCCTCCAGTGTGAGGAGGAGGAGGAGGAGGATCAGACTGACCTCCCCTTTGTCCCCCCAGGAAGAGTTCTGAGTGTGCCCAGAAGGTCTAGGTCTCCTTCTCAGGAGTCCAACCACTCTGACACCTCAATAGGGACTCTCTGTCTCCTCTCATAGGAGGGAATCCTCTCATGAAAGGAGAAAGAGACTGATTCAGTATGAGCAAGCCCAGCTTGAACTCAGAAAACAGCAATTGGCTATAGACAGGGAGTCCCTAGATCTCTATAGAGAGAGACAAAAGATGGGACTAGAGTCCCATGGTGGCAGCAGTTTCCCCAAAGATAGGGAAAGGTCTTATGACCATAGAAACCTGAGCAAGATTGTCCCTCCCTACCAGAGTGGGGATGACATCCACAAATGGATAACTGCTCTAGAGAGGGCCTGTAAAGTACAGAGGGTCCCTCAGGAGCAGTGGGCAGCAATCTTGTGGCTCTCCTTTGCAGACAAAGGTAGAGACAAGCTCCTCACTGTTAGAGAGGAGGAGGCTGATAATTACAAAGTCTTGAAGAGTGCTCTAATTGATGGGTTTGGCCTAACCACTGAACAATACAGGTTAAAGTTCAGGGATACCCAAAAAGCACAGACTCAAGACTGGGTGGACTTTGTTGATTGTTCTGCCAAGGCTCTGGAAGGTTGGTTATTGGGCAGTAAGGTATGTGACTTCACAGGACTGTACAATCTTATCATGAGGGAGCAGATTCTTAATAACTGTCAAAATCAGCTGTTGCATCAGTACCTGGTGGACTCTGATCTGACCTCTCCCCAAGAATTGGGAAAGAAGGCAGACAAATGGGTCAGAACCAGGGTGAGGCAGAAGGTACAGAACCAAGGTGGTGACCCTAAGAAGCAAGATTCGAAAAACTCTGATAAGGGTGGGGAGAAGGGTAAAGATCAAAAGTCTTCACAAGGCCCCCAAAAATCTTCTTCAGGTGGGGATTCACAGTCTAACAAAGGGAAAGGCCAAAGGAAACCATGGTGCAAGGTCTGTAAGCAAAAGACCCACTGGACCAGTGATTGCACCAAGTCCAAAGACTCCACTCCAGCCCCCACCAATGCCCCTAAGGCACCTGCTCCCCCTAGTGCAGTTACAGTTGGTGGTGGGACTACACAAGCCAAGGGTTTAGTAGGGTTGACCCTGGGTAAGGAGATGAGCTCTGACCTAGTCAGAGAACTCACTCAGGCTGTCCTAGTCTGTGATGGAAGCATGGATGTGACCTCCTATGTGAGTCCCAGTAATCTGGGCAAGTACAGGCAACAGCCCTTAATCAATGGAAAAGAGGCTTTAGCATTTAGGGACACAGGGGCAAGTGTCACCATGGTGACACAAGACCTTGTGAATCCTGGGCAGATTATACTTGGTGAAATGTACCAAGTGACCAATGCTAGCAACGTCAGAACAGACCATACTCTGGCAGTTGTTAACTTCTCCTGGGGAGGGGTAACTGGCCTTAAGAAGGTTGTGGTAAGTGCAGACCTACCCGTTGAATGCTTGCTTGGCAATGACTTAGAAACTTCAGCTTGGGCAGAAGTGGAGCTCAGGACCCATGCAGAAATGCTGGGCATCCCTGCAGATGTGTTTGCTGTGACCAGGTCACAAGCCAAAATGTCTAACACTGAACAGGCCTTGGATTCTGGAATAATGGACCAAGTGCCCTCCAAGAAGAGGAGTAGTAGGGTAAAGGCAGTGCCTTCCCCTTGGCTCCGAAGGAAGATCAGTCTCTTGAGGGGGATGATCTCAGTCCTGAGGAAGGAACTGTCCCAGAGGAGCTTGAACCTGACCAGGTTGAGTTCTTGGGGACAGGGGGCCCTTCCAGGGCAGATCTGAGCCAGGAGCAGCAGAGCTGCCCCTCTCTTGAACCCCTCAGACAGCAAGCTGCTGCTGAGGCTGCTGGGAAAGCTAGTGGTCCCCATACTGTGTATTGGGATGATGGACCCTTGTACTCAGAGTGTAGAGACCCCAAGCCTGGTGCCAACAGGAGGTTGGTTATACCTCTGAAGTTCAGGGGCTTCCTATTGACCCTAGCCCATGACATTCCCTTAGCAGGTCACCTGGGCCAGAACAAGACTTGGGACAGAATTGTCCCTCACTTTCACTGGCCCCACATGTCTGAAGACACCAAGGAGTTTTGTCGCTCCTGTGTAACCTGCCAGGCCAGTGGCAAGGCAGGTGGCACTACAAAGGCCCCCTGATACCACTACCTGTGGTGGGGCTTCCCTTGAAAGGGTGGGGATTGACATTGTTGGTCCCATGGATCCCCAAACAGCATCTGGGCACAGGTTTATCCTGGTGGTAGTGGATCATGCCACCAGGTACCCATAGGCTATTCCCCTTAGGACCACTACAGCACCTGTGGTGGCAAGGGCCCTCCTGGGAATTTTCTCAAGAGTGGGCTTCCCTAAGGAGGTTGTATCAGACAGGGGTGCTAACTTTATGTCTGGATACTTAAAAGCAATGTGGAAGGAGTGTGGAGTGACTTACAAGTTCACCACACCCTATCACCCACAATGCAATGGTTTAGTTGAGAGATTCAACAAAACCTTGAAGGGCATGATTAAAGGGCTCCCAGAAAAGCTTAGGGGAAGATGGGACATACTCTTGCCCTGCCTTTTATTTGCATACAGGGAGGTGCCTCAAAAGGGGGTTGGCTACAGCCCTTTTGAACTTTTGTTTGGTCACCCTGTCAGGGGTCCATTGTGCTTGGTGAAGGAAGAACGGGAGTTACCTCTCAAGCCCCCAAAGCAAGACATAGTGAACTATGTACTTGGTCTCCGCTCCCGGATGGCTGAGTATATGAAAAAGGCAACTAAAAACCTTGAGGCTAGCCAGGAACTTCAAAAAGCCTGGCATGACCAAAAGGCTGTACTGACTGTTTACCAGCCAGGACAGAAGGTGTGGGTGTTGGAGCCAGTGGCCCCAGCAGCTCTCCAAGACAAATGGAGTGGACCCCATACCATTGTTGAACAGAAGGGTGAGGTTACCTTCTTAGTAGACCTAGGAACACCCAGGAGTCCCCACAAGGTTCTCCATGTCAACAGGTTAAAACCATATGTGGACAGGGCAGACATGGGCTTGCTCATGGCTACTGATGAGGGACAGGAGGAAGAGAGTGACCCACTCCCTGACCTGCTCTCACAGAACCCTGATGATGGGTCAGTGGATGGTGCAGCCTTGGCAGGCAGCCTCACTACCCAGCAGCAGACTGATTGCAGACAGGTGCTCAATCAGTTCAGACACATATTCTCACTGACACCCAGTCAGACTACCTGGTGCACTCATGAAGTGGACACTGGGGACAGTCTGCCTATTAAAAATAAGATTTATAGGCAACCTGACCATGTCAGGGACTGTATCAGGACAGAAGTCCAGAAGATGTTGGATTTGGGAGTTATTGAACCCTCAGATAGCCCTTGGGCTAGTCCAGTGGTCCTTGTGCCAAAACTTCACACCAATGGTGGGAAAAGAGAGATGAGGTTTTGTGTGGACTACAGGGGTCTCAATGCAGTCACTAGGACTGATGCCCATCCAATACCTAGGGCAGATGAGCTAATAGACACTTTGGCCTCAGCCAAGTATCTAAGCACATTTGACCTGACAGCTGGCTACTGGCAGATCAGACTAGCTGATGATGCAAAGCCAAAGACAACATTCTCAACCCCTAGTGGGCATTATCAATTTGTGGTGATGCCCTTTGGTCTGAAGAATGCACTTGCCACTTTTCAGAGGTTGGTGAATACAGTCCTTACAGGTCTGGAAGCCTATAGTGCAGCATATCTAGATGATATTGCTGTCTTTAGCTCCAACTGGGAGGATCACCTGGTCCACCTCAGAAATGTTTTGCAGGCCCTGCAGAAAGCAGGCCTGACTATCAAGGCCACCAAGTGCCAGATAGGGCAGAGTCAGGTTGTGTACCTGGGCCACCTTGCGGGTGGAGGCCAGGTTCAACCACTGCAGAGCAAGATCCAGACCATCATGGACTGGACTGCTCCAACTACCCAGACTCAGGTGAGAGCCTTCTTAGGCCTGACTGGGTACTATAGGAGATTTGTCAAGGGGTATGGATCAATAGTGACACCCCTGAATGACTTAACTTCCAAGAAAATGCCCAAAAAGGTTCAGTGGACAGTTAGCTGTCAAAAGGCATTTGATGACCTGAAGCAGGCCATGTGCACTGCTCCCATTCTACAGAGTCCTGATTACTCCAAGAAGTTCATTGTCCAAACAGATGTTTCTGAATTGGGGGTAGGGGCTGTACTGTCACAATTGAATGATGAAGGTCAGGATCAGCCAGTAGCTTTTATTAGCAGAAGGCTGACCCCTAGAGAGAAACGTTGGTCAGCCATTGAGAGGGAGGCCTTTGCTGTGGTCTGGGCTCTGAAGAAGTTGAGGCCATACTTGTTTGGTACTCACTTCCTTGTTCAAACAGACCATAAGCCCCTCTTATGGCTAAAACAAATGAAGGGTGAAAACCCCAAACTGCTTAGGTGGTCCATTTCCCTACAGGGGATGGACTTCACAGTGGAACATAGACCTGGGAGTAACCATGCCAATGCAGATGGACTCTCTAGGTACTTCCACTTAGAACATGAAGACTTAACTGGGCAAGGTTAGTTTAATGTCCCTACGTTTGGGGGTTGTGTAGGATAGTAGAATCTGCTTCACATGGGTACCCCCACTTTTTGCTGATGCTTCACTGTTTTTCGACCTTAGTCTGGCTGGGGCCCTGCTAATCAGAACCCCCTGCCTAGCTGCTTCCTCTTTAAAATGGTTTCCATGTGCCTTATGCACATCTATGATTGGAATCTGGAGTGCCCTTATAAGTCCCTAGTATATGGTATACTATGTACCCAGGGCATAGGTACCTCAGAGGCCTACCAGGGGCTGCAGCATGTATTGTGCCACCCCTGGAAGGCCATCCAAAATGACACCACAGGTCTGCTACTGCAGCCTGGGTAAGGTGGTGCATGCACCCCTTACAGTGATATAGGCTACCTATATCACTACATACATACACACATATAAACCTATAAGTCACTCCTATGGCAGGCCTTATCAATCCTGAAGGCAGAGTGTGTGATTCCTATGTGAGAGGGTGCCCCTGCATGAGCAGGGCCCCTCTGCAGCGTTCGGAGACCCTTCTCTGATGCTGTTTGTAGTGCAGCCTGACCATATACTCTTAAGCGCATTATAACCTCGCGTTAAATGCTAACTTTGGGATGGCTGCACGGAAACATGTCGTGTTTGGTGTCAAACATCTTGGAATACTACCCCCCGCCAGTTCTGGCGGTGGGGGTAGCATTCCACCCTTCTAGAGGGAGAGACATGTACACACCGGTATACCCGGTACTGACTTTCCAGAGCCCTGGCATCACAAAATGGATGCCGCTGTCACAGACACGAGTCTGGCCTCCTGCTGCTGACCGAAACTCCGGCAGGGGAGGCCTGGACAATAGGTTTCCTGTCCCAGGGAGGTGTAACCACCTTCCCAGACAGGATAGTGTGTATTGGGGCTGGGCGGGAGCACTCTCTGGTGCTTTGAAGTCCTGCACTGGGGGCACATTTGGTGTCCCTGTGCATACCCCAGTTCAAACCGGCTCAGGGGCTTCCAGCCCCTGCTCTGGCGTGAAACTGGACAAAGGGAAAGGGGTGTAACCACCCCTCTGCCCTGACCCTCCCATAGGTGGGGCCACAGAGTATGTCCAACCCCTACCTTAGTATAAGTATGGGACCCCAGTCCTTAGGACTTTAGATTTACCTGGACGAAACTCTGACACAGAATCCTGGACCTTCGACGCTCTACTTTAAGATTAGAGGACTGAAGAATCTCCCTTGGGGTCAAGGAGTGACTCACCTGCTTGGCAGGCACCAACTAAGCAATTGTCCGGTCTGCATCGCTGAAGCTCCGCCGGACGCCGAAGTCTTTACATCACCAGAGGTGGATTTCCAGACTTCCCCGAGGCTACCCTGAGTCCCCAGCAGAGCTGAGGCCCGTGGCTATTGTGGGTAACGTGGAACCGTGACCCCTGGACACCGCATACTTTTGTAAGTGCATCCTCTTCTGGGTCTCCCCGAAGTTGTGCTTTGGGCTCCGAGTAGCCCCAGCCTTCCAGCACCGACTGCACCGAAGATCACTGGCCTCCACTCCACGAGTGTCCTGTGAGCCAGCTCCACGTGCGTCGACTCGAGGCTCCTTTGCGGTCGCTAGTCCGTTGGCTAGTAGGCCCTCCCGAAGGCCAATCTTCTTCTGCTTGGGCTCCCTGGTTGCTCCAGGCGTGCCCTGACTTACCCTCGCTGGGTGAGTCCCACAGACCTTGCTGGTCTGCAACATCGTCCTTCTTCCATTTCCATTTCCACGAGACTTGCCGTTGCCAAGGCTTGTTGGGTCCAATCCAGTCGCCGACACCCCTGCAATCGACAGACGTCGTGGGACAGCTCGAATCCAGCTCCTGGTCGTCGTCGACGCCTCCTGGACCTCGTGGCTGAAGAGTCAAGACGACCGTCAACCTACCTGAAGCACTCGACATCGGTGGGCATCTGCTCATCGCCTTCCTGGTCACTGGCTAGTGACCCAGACTCTGTCCCCTCTGCTTTCAGGTTCTTCAGATCTTCGATCCACCTTTGGATCCACCCGAACACTTTCGACTTGGCCGCCAGCAGCACTTTGCAGCAGATCGCCATTGAAAGCGACGATGAAACCCGACCCCGAAAGACACCTATGCACCCGGCTCCCCTGGGTGAGGTAACTCGAGTACTCCAGTGCTCTCGTGGGTAGTGACACTAGAACAGCCTAGTTCTCAAAGGGTTTGCTCCAAGTCCTCCTCTAAGTGTCCCTTTTCTTTAAATTCAAACCGCGACTTTCCCCATAGAAGTTAACGGCGATTCGCGGCTGTGTTCATACACTGCACGCGTCCGCCATGGGTCCCCTGTGTCACTACCTTGGGTGGTTCCTTGTGGTCCAAGCACTTCTACAGGCTCTAGGCCCTGTGTCTAGCTCAGTCGTGGTTCTTATACCACTTTATTGGTATATGGTTTGGTACGCCCCTAGGGCTCAAACGTGTATTTGTGCTATTACTGTAGATAACTAACTTATAATTTATGTACTTTCGAACTCTAGCCTCATAAAGAGACTAGAGGGGTGTGTTTAGCAATAAATACATATATTTTGAATATATACCTGGTGTGGTCCTCTTTCATTTGGTCACTCAAGAGATTATAGACTGGTAAAACAAGCTTCTTTACATTCCTTCAAGACTTAGCCTGAAGGCTGCTCTCCATAGCTACCACTAGGATAGCTTTCAATAAAGGTTGTCTTTAACCTATCTCCAATAAGGGGTTGTTTGGACTGGTGCAAGGTGCCCACTATAATTAGTGGACAGCATATGCCAGGCCAACTTCTCACAGGGATGTCTCGTGGTTGACTGAGGCAGTAGCGACAGAGCTGAGCGGTTGTTTAGCCAGCGACGATGCCGTGTCCTGCCTAGTACGGACTGGCATGGATTTGTGTGGGGCCTGCAGGACCGCAGTGTGGTCCGAAGGCGTAGACATCAAGAGCCCACAGACACGTGTGGTTGGGATGCCCAGCACATACTTTGTGTCACCACATCGAAGGGAGTATAGTGAGTTAAACTCAGACATGAAGTGTGTACTCGGCCATTGTGTAATCAAGACTCAGTTCCAAATGTGTGACCTACTTGACCGCAGTGTGGGCCAGAGGCAGCGGTCAGCAGGGGCCCACAGCCACGTGTCGTTGGCCCGCGATGCACAGAGTTAGTGACACCACAGCAGTTGTCGGCAGTGTTTGATCACCTCCGTAACGATGATCCTTTTCTCCTCCGGACTGAACTGCGTCTTCCTCTTACTCGTCTCCTTGCGTACATTGATATGAACTCCGCCATGCAGAAAACAAGACTCAGTTCCAGATGTGTGACCCACTCGACCACAGTGTGGGGCGAAGGCAGTAGTCAGCAAGGGACCACAGACAGGTGTAGTTCGAATGCTATGCACAGAGTTGGTGGTACCACATCGAGGGGAGTACAGTGATATAAACTCAGCCATAAGGTGTGTACTCTGCCATTGCATAATCAAGACTCAGTTCCAAATGTGTGACCTACTTGACCATAGTGTTGGCCGGAGGCAGCGGTGGAGTACGTCAACGAGAAAGGAGTAATGCGGGCCTGTTTTGCAGAGGCCGTGATGGTCTGAGGAGGCTGCCACGGTTGCGGGCTTCGGGCTTGGAGCTTGCGCCGGCACGTGGTGGGCCCTCTTCGACACATGCCGGTGTCGGCAGGTGAGCAATGAGACCTGGCTGCGCAGGGGTGGGCATGACGGGTTTGGGGACCAGTGGCCCGGGGTGCAGCAGGTGCAAAGGATCGCAGGCCACACCACTCACGGCGACGGCGTCGGCCTCGTGGTGGGGTGGGAGGCGCCGCCCTGGCAGACACGTTGGGCATTCCGGAAGAGAACCATGCCCAGGGCTACGTGCTTTTTATTCCCACCCCTACGCTGACCTGGCGTCCTCCGGGCCAGCCCACTCCACACACGCTTACAGGGGGGGGCGTCACAAGCTACATTTCCGCGATCTTCCCCACTGGCTGGGGTGACATGGTTGCGTCCACTGTCCACTACACTCCAAACACCAGCAGTGCATGTAGACATGGCTATGTCTGTGGTCTGCATACTGCAGTCTGTCCAGCACATCTCCGCCACACTTGGCATTGTGTACATTCTCATTCATGGGTCACTTGCCTCCTTCGCACATGCCTGGTTCCCACCTCTTCCCACATTCCAGTATTGTGTGGCTGAGGTGCCATGCCGTTGATGGCTCATGTACATGGCTAACCAAGGTTGCCACAGTAAGTTGTGCTGTCGTTTCTGGTGGGGGTGCATGTTGTTTGGCATGTTGTATGTGATTTTTGTGACATGTGCAGTGCCAGAGTTGTGAGTTGCATGATTGGGGAGTTGAGGTGTGTGGTGTGTTCATTTGGTACTTGCCAACGTGCAGTGCATTTCCATAGGTGCCATCCTGAAAGCGCTGGTTGGTGTTGGACTGTCGGAAGATGAAGGGATCATGCACACTGCCTGGGTAGTTGGCTATGACATTGGTGAGGAGTCCCCTGTGGTCCACTATTGCCTGCACATTGATGGGATGCGTGTGCTTTCTGTTGCGGTAATTGTGTGCGGTGTTGGCAGGGGGCACAAGTGGGACAAGTGTGCAGTCGATTGCCCCCGACACGTGCGGGGATCCAACTATGGCGTATAGTCCTTGCTTGGTCTCCAGCTGTTCCTGCGCATTGTGGGGGACATATGGGTGCTGGGGTCCCTAGCTGGTGAGGGCATCCAGGACAGGTGTGAAGAACTTGGATGGGGCTGGATGTGAGACTCCTCTGACTCGGGCAGTTGTTGTTTGGGAGGATACCAGAGGCCAACAGGTGCAGCACAGCCAGCAGCTTTGTCTGTGGAGGGATGTTGGTTGTCCGCTGTGTTGGTACCGTCAGCCTGTGGGCAAAGATGTTCAGGATGCGGAGGATGGTTGTCCTTTTGGGCCTGTAGTGGACATTGGCATTGTCTGGTGTTAGGTCTGTAGGGCTGGTGCATTTCCTGAATGTCTGCTGTCTTTGTCTGCGCTGCCTCTGTGGTGGTCCGGGGGGGCGGGGTTGGTCTGTTGGGGGGGTGGGCGTCCTGGGGGTGGTGGCGGTGGGTGTTGTTGCCCCCTCGGGGCTCCGGGGTGCATGGTGAGTGGCTCCATGGCATCTGTTGTTCTTCATGTGTGGCTCTGGGCTGGGCTCCCTTTGATGGTGCAGCTTGTCGTCCGACTTTACACCAGGTCAGAGCAGGTGTTAGTTTCCTGCTGCTAACGCGCCTTATCGCCTGTTTTGTGGTCTTATCGCCGATGTGGTTGGTCGTTGAGAATGTTGAGGTGTGGTGTTGTCGCGGGTTTTTGCTCGGGAACGCCTACTCTGCATCTCATTAGCGTTAGTTGCCGGGGTCATCTGTAGCGATGTTTTTTGCGACTGCTTTCGCAGGAAAACTGGTGTTATGGGCTGTTAGCACCAGCTTGTGAATGGGGCGATAAATTTAGCGCGACTTTGGCTGCGATAAAGTGCCGATAACTCGGTGATAGCTCCTTGAGAATATGCCCCTACATTTTCTAATTACAGATAAAAACTGAATAGATATACTCTAATTACAGCAGCCTTAAGTTAGAATTAAAAGGTTTCTTCAAAACTAAAAAAAAGTACCCCTTTTGTTTCTTCAACAACAACTTCTACATACTCCTGTGTGGGATTATTCAGCCTACTGAGGGTAATGTTTTCAAAGAGATCTCTAAAAAATCAAGAGTCCTTTTATATTGGAGAAAGGAGTTCATATAACAACTAAACATGACACTCTAATTAAAGTTTGAAAGTGGATTGACACACTTTAATCACTGCAGCCTTAAGATGAAACCATAACACTGCCTTCAAAAGTAAAAAATTGTCCCCTTTTGTTTCTCCAACCACACTTCTACGTCCTATTTCCAGCAAAAAAGTACTGTATGGTATTTTGTCTACATAGACCATCAGTAGTTTACACATCAATTGGCCTACCAGGGGCGATGTTTTCAAAGGGATCTCCAAAATTGAAGACTACTTCACATTTATTTCTGATATTGTACCAAATATAATAATATGAGAAACATTTTGTAACATACGTTTTCTCAGATTACTGTTGTAAGTGTTGAAAAAACCACTAAATAATGAATTCTAGTGAATGGAATGCATAGTATTTCTTATTTGTAGTGACCTACTGTGCAGATTTTTATTTTATTTTTTACAATCCATTAATTGTTTTTCCCCACTGTTTGAGGATGAGGCTTCATACAAACAAATATTTAAGGTGAAGACGTAGGAAAGCTGAGAACAGTAAAAAGGGAACATTGTACTTTTACTATATTGTAATATAGTCTTGCAGTATAAACAATGTGTATTGTTATGTTTGTGTAATTTTGAAGATTAAATACTAACATATCTTTATCTTCTTTTTCTGTTTCAATAGTGGCTGAAGATGAACATCGCTAGATGCCTCAAGAAAGTTCTTCTACCACACACATATTGCTTACGGATATCCATGGAGAGTCTTTTAAACATAAAGGGGTCGATTCCGATTCGGGCCGGAAATTTCACCGACCGAGCCGGACCCGGAGAGATTTCCGACCGAATCGGACCCGTGCAGTCCGACCGAACGAGTACGATGCGTCCGTATGTTATCGGACTCGAGTCGGTCGGACTCCCATTGATGTCAATGGGAGCCGGTCGTACAACGCGTGCACGCGGGCTCCCATTGACTCAATGGGTGCGAGTCGGACAAGGGCGCTCCCTACAGCGGGTACGCGGCGAGCGATTCGCGCCGTACACGCATAGGTAGGGGGACCCATGGGTCCCCCCTGTGTGCGACTCGCGCGGCTACGCGTACAGGGGGTCCGACACGGACCTCCAAAGTACGGCTCCGACAGCTCTTACGAGCCGGAGTGCGCGGCTCGGTCGGACTGCACCGCGGCGCGCATCGTACTTACCCGGCCGGGAAACGTCTCCATTGCGCGGTGCGAGTCGAGTCCGAGCGAGTCGGTCGGAGCGGTTCGAGCCGGGAGCGAGTTGGTCGGAGCGGTCGGGACGCCCGGACGAGTCGGTCGGCGATTTCGCATCGTACTCGCTCGGCCGGACCCGCGTACGGTTCGGTCGGGAAACAGGGCTCCGAATCGGATCCGGTAAAGCCGAATCCGATTCGGAGCACTACCGGCCGAGATCGGAATCGGCCCCAAAGTGTACTTGTCATACTTTCCCATTAGTTTTTTTTGACAATTTACTAATTAAAAGTTTCAGTGCAGTACAGCACATTTCTAGGTAGTCATGCAAGACCTTACTCAATTATTCAGGTAATTATTTATGCAGGCACTAGCACATCCAATCACTTACCTATACAGTGTGTCATAGAAGCAGTCACTCAGAGACACTGATATACCTACTATTTCACTTATAGACTAGATGACACATGCACTCAGTCACTAAAATAGCCAGTGACATACCTATTGAGTCACTAATAAACTACTCCCACACTCACTCACTCACCCATACAGTCATTTACACAGCTACTAGCTCACCCATAGAGCCACTCACACTAGCTCTCACTCACCCATGCAGTGACTCACACTAGGACTCATTCACCCATACAAACAGACACATACTCACTCTCCCGTGCAGCCACCAGTCACACAGACAGTGACTCTGCCAAACAGCTACTCACACAACCATTCAGTCACCCATACTACCACTCAAACAACCAGTTGTTCTTTTTCAGTCACTCATACACCACTTATACATTCATTCAATCATCCATACACCACTCATGCATACATTTAGTGACCCCTATTCACTCATTCAGTCCCATACTCATTCAGTCACCCATACAACTGTCATGCACTCATTCAATCATCCATGCACCACTTATGCAATAATTCAATCACCCATACCCCACTCATGCACTCATTCAATCACCCATGCACCACTCATGCACTCATTCAATCATCCATGCACCACTCATGCACTCATTCAGTCATGCATGCACCACTCATGTACTCATTCAATCACCCATGCACAACTCATACACTCATTCAATTATCTATCCACCACTCATGCATTCATCCAATCATCCATCTACCACTCATGCACTCATTCAATTACCAATCCACCACTCATGCACTCATTTAATCATCCATGCACCATTCATGCACTCATTCTAATATCCATGCACCACTCATGCACTCATTCAATCATCCATGCACCACTCATGCATTCATTCAATCATCCAAGCACCACTCATGCACTCATTATTTCACCCACCCACCACTCATGCACTCATTAAATCACCCATGCACCACTCATGCACTCATCCAATCATCCATGCACCACTCATGCATTCATTCAATCATCCATGCACTCATTCAATCATCCATGCACCACTCATGCACTCATTCAGTCATCCATCTACCACTCATGCATTCATCCAATCATCCATGCACCACTCATGCACTCATTTGATCATCGATGCACCACTTCTACACTCATTCAAACATCCATGCACCACTCATGCACTTATTAAATCATCCATGCTCTCATTCAATCCCCAAAATACCACATGCACTCATTCTAATATCCATACACCACGTATACACTCATTCAATCATTCATGCACCACTCATGCACTAGGTCAATCACTCATGCACCATTCATGCACTCATTCACTCATCCGTGTACCACTCATGCACTCATTCAATCACCCACCCGTCACTCATGCTCTCATTCAATCATACATGTACCACTCATGCACTCAATCATTCATACACCACTCATGCACTCATTCAGTCATCCATGACCCACGCATGCACTCATTCAACCACCCATGCACCACTCATGCACTCATTCAATCAACCATGCACCACTCATATACTGATTCAATCACCCATACACCACTGATGCACTCATACTCCCACTCATATACTCACTTACTCATGCATTAACTCACACAATAATAGTCAGTCATCCACGCAGTAACTCCCTGATACAGCCAGTCACTGACCTATAAACACAGTTACACAGCCAACCAGTCGCCCGTGCAGCCACTTATAGACTCAGTTACACACTTATACAACCAGTCCTCTATATATGTACACAGATATGTAGTTTTAACCGAGAAAGGAAGTTCAAAGAAGAACGCTTTTCTTCTTTTTCTGTAACAGTGTTTTTTTTTATTTTCTAACTTTTTTTATTTTATTTTTCTTTAAACAAAATGGCAACAAAGAGAGAAAAAAGTAGAACTACAAACACAAATACTGAGCACATCTGGAGGAAACAAAAATAAAAACAAAATTAGCAAGTGTGGTTTCTTGCTGCCTCCAGAATAAGTTTTATGCACTGCTCACTACCTGTGAGACTAAAGTTATAGATCATACAATATGTGTAAACATGCCTCAATTCAGGTGCAATTGTGGGGCATCTTCTCTGCACTTCAGTTGGCACTGACTCTCCAGAAGCAGGTGGAGTAGGCCTGGAGGTACTTGGTCCCTCTTCATCTCTGTTCTTCTTTGTCATTTTCAGAGCCGTTATGATATATTTTCAGGTTGTATAACATGCTATTTGTTCCGCATGAATACTATTTGTGACATAGGCAGCATTTCAGAAGCTTTGCCACAAACTTGGATTCCCCACATGGAATTGTAAAAATTTCCCAAGGAATACTTAGCTTTTTTCAGGCTGGTGTTTTATCGCCAGAATCTTATTCTTGCAGCTCTGCTTGTTGTTCTACTCCTTGCTGTGGCACCTGGTCTTGGTGACTTTCCCCTGTTGCCATTTTGGTTTGGAAATTTACGAAAAATATATTTAGAGCAAGTTCTGAGTTGCAGTACAGCACACCTCAATACAGTACGCGAAAACCCACTGGAACATTCAAGAAAGAAGAAACAGGTGAGTATTTCCTATAGAAGTTAATGAAAAGTGTCTCCTCCAATCCTATCTCTTTATTTGCAGGTCACAGCATCTTTGCAAATGTTGATTTCATCGTGACTACCGACGTGGTTGTGGGAAGGGATAAAACAATTTAAAATTGTTTTTCTGTAAAATAATAAAAAGTGGAGAAGCTTAAACAGCATAACAGCATAACACCTAGTGGCAAACATTCTTTATCATATCTCTAAAAATGTGTTTTACACTTTTTCAAAAACACACTGTCTTCGCCGATACCGATGTCATTGAAACCTCTGAAACCGTCGCAGAAACCGGAAACTCCATTTAAAAGCTATTGCCAAACTGTGTTTAAAATATCTTTATACCTGTGTTTTACATTTTTTGAAAACACGTGGTCTTTGCAGACTTTTGGCAAAATTGGGAAATGCATATTGCAATAATTTGTGACCATCATGATTAAGTCACAACGATCAAAAATATTGTTTAAAAAAATAAGTATTAAACCACTAAAATTATTGTTACGAAAGAAAATGTTTAAAAAATGAGAAATTCACTAAAAAAACATATGTTACAGGGACATTATAGTTAGGAAATAGAATTAAAAAAACTGAGCAATTCTCTAAAAAAAACAAAGGATGCAGGAACGTTATAGTTAGGAAATAGTATTAAAAAAACTTAGAAATTCTCTGAAAAAAAACAAAGGTTAAGGGACATTATAGTTAGGAAATAGTAGTTCAGATTTCACTCTTACAAAACCAGTGAAATTCAGCAGTTATTCAGCAGTTATAGTTACCTGAGCTAACTATACCTTATGACCCAATGAACAGTGAGTGAGTGGCTGTTTGAGTGAGTGTTTGGTAAAGTGAGTTTGTATGTGAGTGGCGGTATGGAAAAGTGAGTGTCTGTGGGAGTGGCTGTGTGAGTGGTTGCATGGATGTGTGAATGGGTATGTAAGTGGTTAGTTGGATGTGTGATTAAGTGTGTGAGTGGATGTATGGGTGAGTGAGTGGCTCTGTTGATAGGATATATTGGTAAGTGAGTGGGTATGTGAGTGGCTGGATAGGTGAATGACTGGCCGTGTCAGTAGATGTATGGGTGAGTGCATGGCTGTGTGAGTGGCTGTATGGGTGAGTGACTTGTTGTATGATAAGACTCTATGAGTGAGTTTTTTGGGTGTGAGAGTGACTCGACGGATAAGTGAGTGGTTGTGTATGTACATGTATGGGTCTGTAAATAGGCATATGAGTGGTTGTGTGGATGTGTGAGTGGGCTTATGAGAGGTTGTATGGGGTTTGCCTGTGAGTTGGTGTGTGAGTGATTCTATAGATAATGTCATCAGCAATGTCATCAGTGATGCCATTTGAGATGTCTTCAGTGATGTCACTGACCATGTCTTCAGTGATGTCATGAGTGATGTCACTGACCATGTCATGAGTGACGTAATATGTGAGGTCATAAGCAGTGCATTGCGGGGTCATAAGTTATAGCTAGCTCAGGTAACTATAACTGCTGAATTTCACAGGTTTTGCACAAGTGAAATCTGAGTCTAACTATAACGTCCCAGTAATCTTTGTTTTTTTTAATGATTATATATATATATATACATATTCACTGAAAAAAACATAGGTTTCAGGGACGTTATAGTTAGAAATTAGCATTTAAAAAACCTTAGAAATTCACTGAAAAACCAAAGGTTTCAGGGACGTTATAGTTAGTTGGACATTTCACTCGTACAAAACCAGAGAAATTCAGCCGTTATAGTTAGTTGAGCTAACTATAACTCGCGCCCCCCAATGCACTGCTGATTATGTCACATATTACATCACTCATGACATGGTCAGTGACATCACTCATGACATCTCAAATGACATCACTGATGACATCACTGATGACATCATCCATAGACGGGGGGATTTTTAACAGTTTAAGAATGTTAATTATAGATACGCAAAGGTGTATTGAAGAATGAGTAGGTGTATGAGTATCTGAATGGATGATTTAGTGGGTGCGTGACTGACTGTTTAAGTGAGAGATTAAACGTGTCGTAGTGAATGCATGGGTGAATGACTAATCTGTCTGAATGTCTGTATCAGTCTGTCAGTTGGTGTATAAGTAGCTGCATGGGTTGGTGAGTAGCTACATGAGTGTCTATATGGGTTAGTGATTTGTTGTCTGATTACCTGTATGGGTGCCTGAGTGTCTGTGTGGGTGGGTGGGGGTGTGTGTGACTCCCTCCATGGATATGTGAGTGGGTGATTCAGTGGGTGTATGGGTTCATGAGTGCGTCTGCGAGGGGCTGTATGGGTGAGTGAGTATGTGTATGGCTGTGTTGGTGAGTGAATGGATGTCTCAGTGGTATATCTGTGAGTAACTACATATGTGAAAGGCAGCATATGTGAATGTTGGAATATATAAGTGATTATATGTGAGAGTGAGTGATTGTGAGTGTGGCTGTATGGATGAGTGTGTGCTTGTGTCAGTGATTGTATAAGAGAGTAAGTATGTGTTAGTATCTGTATGAATCAGTGAGGTGGTGTGTGTATAACTGTATTGGTGAGTAAATGGCAGTGTGATTGAGTCTTTGGGTGACTGACTAGGTGTGTGAGTATCACTGTGGATGAGTGACAGTAAGTGAGTGTCTGTGTGGGTGTATGAGTGCATATATCAGAGGCTGTATTGATGAGTGACTGCATGTATGAGTGACTGTATTGGTGAGTGAGTGGATGTGTGTAGACCTATGAATCAGTGAGTGGGCATCTACTAACTGGTATTGGTGTGTCTATGGTTTCGAGAATGGTAGTCTGTATTTTAGAGTGGGAGTATGAAAGGTTATATTAGGGTGTGAGGAGGTGCGTCAGATATTAAGTAGATGATGTCATCCGTGATGTCATCAGTGATGTCATTTGAGATGTCATCAGTGATGTCACTGACCATGTCATGAGTGAAGTAATATGTGACGTCATCAGCAGTGCATTGCGGGTGCGTGAGTTATTGTTAGCTCAACTAATTATAACGTCCGAATTTCTCTGGTTTTGTACGAGTGAAATGTCCAACAACTATAACGTCCCTGAAATCTGTGGTTTTTTCAGTGAATTTCAAAGCCTTTTTAAATGCTAATTTCTAAATATGTCTACATAGGTAGGACATGTAGGTAGGACGTGCAGAAAGATGAAGAAAGGCACAGAAAGAAGCAAGAAAAGTACAGAAAGAGGCAACAGAAGTCCAGAAAGAGGAAGAACGGTGCAGAAAGAAGCAAGAGAAGTGCAGAAAGAACCAACAGAGGTGCAGAAAGAGGCCTGCTTTGTCTGTACCTTACAACAGACTCATACAAAGTAGCCTAATCACTAATCCTTCTTCCAAGATGTCTTAAACCTCACTTTTCTCTTGAAGGTGCACTATTAATCAACTGCTCAGAATGTTAGGCCAACCTACCAAATATTAAACAGCAATCCTAATCATATCACTGTTGTAAGTCTGACCAAGTTTGTGAAGGTATGCATGCGTGTCTCTGCTTTTACCGAGTGACATGTTACATAAAAATAAACATACAAAGTGGCAAGAGGGGTGCAGAAAGAAGCAAGAGATGTGCAGCAAGAAACAAAAGAAGTGCAGAAAGAAGGAACAGAGGTGCAGAAAGAGGCAAGAGGGGTGCAGGAAGAGAGGTGTGAAAGAGGCACGAGGGGTGCAGAAAGAAGCAAGAGAGGTGCAGAAAGAAGCAACAGAGGTGCAGAAAGAGGGAAGAGGGGTGGAGAAAGAGACAAGAGAAGTGCAGAAAGAAGCAAGAGAGGTGCAGAAAGAAACAAAAGAAGTGCAGAAAGAAGGAATAGAGGTGCAGAAACAGGCAGGAGGGGTGCAGAAAGAGGGAAGAGGGGTGCATAAAGAGGCAAGAGAGGTGCAGAAAGAGGCAAGAGGGGTACACAAAGAAGCAAGTGAGGTGCACAAAGAGGTAACAGAGGTCCACAAAGAGGCAAAAGAGGTACAGAAAGTAGAAGAGATTTGCAGAAAGAGGCAAGAGAAGTACAGAAAAAGAAGGGTGCAGAAAGAAGCAACAGAAATGCAGAAAGAGGCAAGAGAGGCAAAGAAAGAAGCAAGAGTGGCTTGCACACCATTAGTACCAATTTAACACCCACATTTAGCAATAAGTAAGAGGTGACCATTCTACGTTCGCAAAGGACCTTCCACCACGCTGTAACACTTGTTGCTGCATTTTTGGTAACGTTTGAGCCGTTTAAGCTAGAAACAAGGCTTTTTTTGTACAAATCTGCAGATAAGGCAGCAGATGATGGATTATGTGGCTCAAAATGTATAATTGTGCGAAAGTCAGTGCAGCCAAACAGTCGCATAATTCCAGTGGCCCCGCTCATACATCTGACTAGGTCCAGAAGTGCTCCTCAGTGATTACTTCTTTTTTTTTGTCTCATTGAGTTCATAGTTTAGCTTCTATGGAAACGGGGAAGACTAAACCTGAGGTTACCACTCCACAACACAGACTGCCATACCACATAATTACTCTCCATGACACATAACCCCACTCTACATAATTCCTATACACTAAATACCACATACTTTCTATCCACATAATTTCATTGCACAACATAGCACATAGTTCCACTACACACAAAATACAACCACTCCACTCCAAAAAACATTAGTAAAAAACTTTATAGATTTACAACGCCAATAGCTCTAACTCTTGCAATTGCGAGGCCTATTACATTAGAAGTGCTTCTTTAACTGGTAGTCGCGTTTGCAGAGTGGTGGAGAAAGGGTGCTGGGCCTCCAACCAGCGCTCAGGAATTCCGCTGCGTAGGGCTTACAGGAGGTACCAGGAGGGCTTCTTGGCCCCCAAAGTCCCTCAGGAGTAATGTGGACTTCATCCCCCAACCTGTAGTGTGCCAGGAGGCGCGTTTGCAGAGTGGTGGAGAAAGGGGGGGCATGGCCTCCGAAGACCTCGTATCAATCCCACTGTGTGGGACTTACTGGAGGTAACAGGAGGGGTAGTTGGCCCCCAAGGACAACCTTGGGGGCCAACTACCCCTCCTATTACCTCCACTAAGTCCCACACAGCAGCATTGGTAAGTACTCATAGCAGGCCACGCCCCCTTTGACCACCAGTCTGCAAACGCGCTCCCCAGCGCGCTCTTGGATGGGGATTAAAGTCCCCTTCCCTGCTGGGTGTCCTTAGGGGCCTACCTGATACCTCCAGTATGCCCCAGATAGTGGGATTGCTGACAGGTCGACACAGGCCACGCCCCCTTTCTCCATAACTCGGCAAACGTGCCTCCTGGCATGTTTTTGGTTGGCGGATTAAGTCCCCTTGAATCCTTTGAGTCCCTGTGGGCCAACTAGCCCACCAGGTATCTCCAGTAAGCCCCACACAGCTGGATTTCTGAGAGTGGTCTGAGGCCACTCCCCCTTTTTACACCACTCTGCAAACGCACCTCCTGGCGCACTGCTGCTCGGGGGATGAAGTCCACTTTAGTCCTGAGGGCCTCAGGACACAAGAGGACCTCATCGCTCCATCAGTAGTGCGCCAAGAGGCACGTTTGCAGAATGGTGTAAAAAGTGCTTTGGAAAGACATATTCGTGGTAAAGGCATGCGTGGTGAAGGCAATCTGTGGTAGAGGCTGTCTCCCCTACCTGTGATCGTATATGTGTCTATGCTTGAGTGACTGTTTATAATAATTGCAAGATTAAGGGGCAGGAACACACAGACCACAGGGTGGAACACAGCTAAGTGTGGAGTGTGTGTGTGCTTGTGTAAAGGAGTGAGTTGCATGACCAGGGTGTGTCCGTGCACAAACACATACTTCCCCATTCGCACTGATTATGTCTATCCATGGTGTGATATCTCACTGACCTTTTCTCTCCCAGTCCCTGCGCTCTGCTTAATGTGACCCAGGGCCCGACTGGCCATAGCGGGCTGCAGGTGTTTTCCCAGAAGCTGGAAGGGTGGGGGCCGGTTTTGGAGCGGTGGGGCAGTTTTGTTACTGGGGGCCGGTTCTGCAGCGATGCAGCAATATCGGCCCCCAGTAACAAAAGCAGCAGTACTGGGGGCCATTTTTGTATAGCAGCAGTGCTTCACGCTGCCGTCCCTCCTCACCTCCACGGTTCGGGTCGGTCCGACAAAATTGCCAGGGCTGCTTTGGGTTCAAAGTCAGGCCCTGAAGTGACCCCTCCACCGATGGACCTGACCAATTAAAGGTCACCGCGCAGACCCATCTCTGACCCTAGGCAGACAATCTCTATGGTCTGGCACATGGTAAGGTGAGGGGGCGGAGTTGTACACAGGGTTTATTCTGCTTGACCATCAACAGAAGGGTCTGGCTTTTTACCAACCTCCAAATTGGCAACAAAGTGTTCACAAGTATCAGGGGACTTTGTCGTACCAAACAGCCTCTCTCTCCCTCTCTGTCATATCATTAGCAATCTGCCCACATAACCAAACCCCAGGTATCTTCGCAATATTAGTGTGCCTGGACAACAGGAGTTCCCAGAAGACATTGGTCACCAAACACTGTGCCTCAAATGTGGAGAGCACTCCTTCAGACACAGCTACCCGTTATTGGCTGGCTGCCACCCAGGCCATGCATGCTCACCTTATTACAGATTTCATGTTACTCCTCTGTTGTTTTCTGTTGCATGTTTTAACCAACTGAGTATGTGCAACCTAAAAACATTTAATAACTATCTAATTCATCTTCTTTATGGAAACAGGCTGTGACGGGGAATGCAGATATCCAAGAGGTTTTTGGTAGAAACCCTAATTTGTGCTGCAGAGCTGCCAAAAGTTGTAATTGTATGTGGGTTCTTCTGAGCAGTGGGAGTAAAATACAACTCGCTTTTATTGCTGGGTGTGCATTGGAGTGAGAGAGAGACAGACAGAGAGAGACAGAGAGAGAGAGAGAGAGAGAGAGAGAGAGAGAGAGAGAGAGAGACAGAGAGAGAGAGAGAGTGAGAGAGAGAGAGAGACAGAGAGAGAGAGAGAGCATATGTGTATGCCTGTGTGAGAGAGCATGTATGTGTGTGACAACACGTGTTCTGCGAGAGCTGAAAAGTGTGTGTGTTGTGTGAGCTAGAGAGAGAAAGAGAATGTGGAGATGTGGTGTGTGCTTGTGTGAGTGTGGGGCTAGAGGGCGTGTATTTGTAGTGTGTTTTTCTGGTTGCACATAAATTACTATACATTCATGCACACATACCTACGTTTTGGGCCTACAGAGGTTTTTTTTAGGAAGGAACAGTGGACGTGTATTTGCCAGTTGACTTGCATTGCACTGGTGTCTTTTCAAGAGTAAGAAAGTGCAATTAAAAGTATGGAAATGTCAACAAATAAAACAAAGGAAGTCTGTGCACACACGCGGACACACATGCAGAGATGTGCACGCTAACACCGCCACACTCTTAGCTTTCCATTTTCAATCAGCAAATAAATGTTCCTGTTTTATACCACCAGAAACCCACACAAACACTCGTAGTCTAGCTATCTATCCTGTCTATACATCTAAACATATATATATATTTTACTGCATGGCAGTGAAAATAAATGTGGCCCAATAATAAGGTATTTAGAGAAACTGGACTAATAAATGCACGTTCACACATTCATTACTACAGTGCAAAGGCCAAATTCGAGTTTGTTGCCACTGTACAGCAAAACTGACATGAGAAAATGCTTTCTAGTGCCTCACCCATTGTATGTAACAATTAATTTTCAGAGGAAAACAACTCTCCTAACAGTCCAGAGGTGTCTTCAGTGTGATTTGACCATGTACACATGGCGACTGACTAAAATCTATATTTGTTATTACAGTGCCTACAGGCATAAGTGCTTGCATTCAACAAATGCAATAAAAAAGTTAGGAATATAAAAAGTTAAATCATTAGCTGAGATGGTGCATAAAAAACACATATTCCGGTAGATAGAGATATTAACCCCTGTGTGGTTTGCAGTTGCATTGTGTCCCTTTGTGCATAATGAAGTTACACTTTGGCGCTTACATGATTTATGTTTGCAGGTTGGCCTTTGTCTAATTTGTAGTTGCAGTTTGGATATGGGTGTTTTGCAGATTCAGTATGGGTCCCCTTGTAGTAGCAATTCGTCAGTTGTGTGGTTTGTATCCATTACCAGTTGCATGGGTGCAGTTTAATCTCTGTGCATCTTGTGGTTGCATTCTGGCCCCTGTGCGTGCTTTAGATGAGGTTTGGACTCTGTGTGTATGTGCAGTTTGCTGTCCCCTGTAGCTTGCAGTTGCCATTTGTCACTTGCATTCTTTATGTTTGAGATATAGCCTTGTGCATCTTATGGAGGAATTCTGGTCCCTACGGTTTGAAGTTATATTTTGGCACCTGTGTTTGGTGTGCAGTTTGGCCTGGTAGCTAATGCAGTTTATGGTTTCAGTTTGGCCCCTGTGTGGTTTGCAGTGGCAGTTTTATCGCCGCTATGTTTGTATTTGCTGCCCTTCTCCCCAGCAGCGTTTTCCAGTTGCTGTTCGGCCGCCGTGTGCTTTGTGTCTTTAGTTTGGTCCTCCCACCGGCGCGGTATGCAATTGCAGTTTGGCCCTCGCAGGTTTGGTATTTGCATTTTGCCCTCTACCTCCCCCCGTGAAGCTTGCAGTTGAAGTTTGCTCTCTGTGCGGTTGGTGGTTTCAGTTTTGTCCAGTGTGGATCCAAGCAGATTTAGTCCAGCTATGTGGCCGATTCCCAGGAGGGCCTGGCCTCTGCTCGGCCATGATGCCAAATGACAGGCAATTTATGCAACATGCTTGTGCCTCTTTCAACGGCACGCTGCCTCTGCAAAGCTATACACGAGCTGCGCCTTTCGACAAGATCCGGGCTAAATTAAAACTCTCAATAAAAGATTTGCACCAAGCACGTGCACACATTTAACGCTTGCACGTAATGTAATGAAGTCACTCGCTACAAAAATGAAAATAAACAAAGCAAATGCATGCTCGGGCACATGCAGCGCACAGACTGCTTCCAAATGTATGCTCAGCGGAAGTGTGGAAACACTAGCCGGGGGCTACTGTTTTGAACTGTGACCCCAAAAATCTGACTTGCAAACCACATAAACTGCCGGGCCCTGCCTTATATACAACTCCTGATGTTAATCAATGTTGGGGGCTGCAATCGCTCGAGGCATGCATTAGAAGTCACTTCCAACATCACAAAGAATACAGCTCCATGTTTTTTTTTTGTGCAATTTACAGCAGTATATTATATAACACGTCCATTCGGACCGGCGAATTTTCACCCAGTAAAGTGGCCGTGATAGTCCGAATGCGCACAGGAGGCTCGCGGACCGAGAGAAAGTGAATCTGCAATTCGTCCCACAACTATATTTTGGCCTGCTCGGATGAACAAAGTCACTTTTAGCTTCTCGTGATGCAGTTTCCTTAACAAAAACACCAATGTTTGCCTGAGTTCCACACCTTAGATTATATTTCTCAAGGAAGAAGGACCTATGTTGAAAAATATGTTTTGAAGATTATAAGTTTCAAAGGCCAAGAATTTACATCGACCACGTGGGAGGTGATAAACATTTTTTGCAAAAAATAAACAAACCATAAAAAACTCAATCATGCCCATTATATATTACACAGGTTTTCAAGGTCACATAATAAATCGGTTACCATAAAGGACACTGTATTCGCTAGGACTGTTCACATTGGCTGCAAAGATACGACTTCACCTACTCGACGTAGAATATAGACTCCGAATCCTTCGCCTCTGAACACGACGTCTGTCTGTGGCCTTGTCCGGTTTGTCTTACAATAGCTGAAATTAATGGCAAAAATAACCTTCTTGAAATTCAGCTGGAAAAATCAACAAGGCTATTAAAGATAAGTGAAACAAAGGAATCCAGTATTATAGAGAGTTGTGGCACACTTCAAAAAGTGACCAAAGGTCTTCAAGATGCAATTATAAATCAATGCAACTTAAGAGATGAAAATGAAAAGCTTAAGAATAAGACACAGCTTTTGGAGGAAAAATGTAATGCTTGTCAACAGCCCTGAAGAAGTCCATTTGTTTGGACGAAACGCGTTGGCTGTTCATCACAACTTGAGATGTTTAATATTTTGAATAAATAAATGAAGATTTGGAGAAAACAACCTTGGACACAGATCTGATAATTTGTTGTGTGATAGTTTACAAAGTGGTGCACCATTTGCTCTTATTAAACATTGTTAAGTTCAGTACTGGACTGCACTGGACAGTGGGTGCGCATACTGTGTGCACACGAAATCCTGGGTACTTCCCAACATTTAAAATAAACAGAGAAAGCAGGTCAGGTGCTTGTTTTTTGTAGGGTTCCACTGTCCTAGCTTGTATGATTTAGTAGAATATAGATAAATTAACATATTTATGAAAGCTGCTTACAGGAAAATAAACATGAAGGTAAACATAGATAAATATACACGCACACACGTGCATGCAACCCTCGATTGCATCAATGGGTATGCGCGTTAAAAGTCGGATGAAAATCAGATGTGAAAAACAATGCGTTTCGAAAATTACCTTTTTTATTCCAAGTTTTTTTGCAAGTCGTCCTATTCAAATATTAGTTTTTAAGAAAACTACTGGTTTTAAAATGATAACCACGTTCAACAAGAATTAAACCAAATGCACATCAGTTTTTGAACAGCTGGCTGGCATATACATCAAAGTTTTTTCGGTCCAGGTCTATTTCTAGTTTGTGAAAAAAGAAAGCTCTCTGCAGAACAAGATACATGATCAACCCCCACAATGTTTGTTGCATTGCAACCCGGCCTGGAATCGGATGTGAGTGGTCGGGCCATTACGAGGTTGGCCGGGGCTTTTGATTACAAGTGTGAACGCATATATGAACAACGTTTCAACAGCTGGAAGTACGTACAGGGTGTGTGCGGTGAAGTGGCCTTTCATTTCAGAGCCAATTGCCATTCCGAGGTCAGAGGGAGCTCCCTGGTTTGCCAGCTGATGCCCTCTTCCCGCACCAGGGGCGAGCTCTGCCCTGTGATGACCTGGGTGTAATGCTGCAGCTGTGCAAGGAGTGTGGGTTGTAATGGGAAAGAAACGTGCTTGTAAAAGAAGACCAGTCAGTACCGATTGTAGTCATAACAATAAGACACTATTTAATATAATATCTTACACTTTGGTATGGATGTACACTTTATGAGAAAGGGAAATTCTGACTGAAAATTGAGTAAAAAGTTCAACAAAACTGGAGGTAAGCGATTCTGTTGTGTGTGCTCAAGCAAACTGAAAGAGAAACTGAGAGCTTTCAGACACAGGCTCTGGAGTCCTGGGGGTAGCGTCCCACATACCCAACCATAGAGGAACACACGTGTACCCCCATGCATGTGTACAGTTCAGCCTGTCAACGGGATCCCGAGGGAACAAAAGCAATAAAATACAAGAAATCAACTGCACCCCCTAGCCGGCGACAAAACCACACTGTGGACCGGAACGTGAGAAAGGGTAAAGAAACATCACCAGCAAAACAGTCCTCAGGATTAGAAGTTGGAAAAACAGTGTTATATGAGCGTCTGATAGAATGCAGCCCCCCCAAAAAACAGCCTGCAGTTATTACGGTTATAAAAAAGGAATCATTGTCAGTCAAATATGAATCTAGTTTCTCGAGTGCGAACATTTGTTCAATATGTCTGAGAAAAGTCATGTTTTAAGAATGAAATTATTTCTTTGAAATACTATTTTCAGACTATCTTTCCCCAGCGACCGTGTCTCTCATTCCGATTTGGCTCTCACTCCCGTTTGCTGTCTCTGTATCTGTGTCTCACTCCTACTACATCAGACAGTGCCCCATTCCTCCAGACTGTCTCAATGCGCTGTCTCGGTCACTCCTTGACTCTCTCAGTCTCCCACCCCCTTCTTGCTCTGCATTTCTGTTGTAAATGGCCCCACAAGCACTCTCTCTCCCTTAATTTCTTTCTTTCTCCTGCCTCTCTCCCGATCTGTCCATATCTGTTTTTCTCTCCCACCCACTCTCTTATGCTCTCATTTTTGGTGTCGTATTCCATCTCACTCCACTCTTCTCAACTGTTCTACTGTTTACAGTTCTCTGCGGCTACCACGCCCCCTTCCAGAAGCCTCTCTGTGCACTGTCTCTCTCTCCCTGGCAGTCTCTCCCCTGCCCATGTGTGAGAAGTTGGACTGGTATATGCTGTCCACTAATTATAGTGGGCACCTTGTACCAGTCCAAACAACCCCTTATTGGAGATAGGTTAAAGACAACCTTTATTGAAAGCTATCCTAGTGGTAGCTATGGAGAGCAGCCTTCAGGCTAAGTCTTGAAGGAATGTAAAGCAGCTTGTTTTACCAGTCTATAATCTCTTGAGTGACCAAATGAAAGAGGACCACACCAGGTATATATTTAAAATATATGTATTTAGTCTTAAACACACCCCTCTAGTCTCTTTATGAGGCTAGAGTTCGAAGTACATAAGTTACAAGTTGAATATTAACAGTAATAGCACAAATACACGTTTGAGCCCTAGGGGCGTACTAAACCATATACCAATAAAGTGGTATAAGAACCACGACTGAGCTAGACACAAGGCCTAGAGCCTGTAGAAGTGCTTGGCCCTCAAGGAACCACCCAAGGTAGTGACACAGGGGTCCCACGGGGGACGCGTGCAGTGTGAGAACACAGCCGCGAGCCGCCGTTTACTTCTATGGGGAATGTTGCGGTTGGAGTTTTAAAGAAAAAGGACACTTAGAGGAGGACTTGGAGCAAACCCCTTTAGAACTAGGCTGTTCTAGAGTCCATACCCATGGGAGCACCGGAGTACTCGAGTTACCTCACCCAGGGAAGCCGGGTGCATAGGTGTCTTTCGGGGTCGGGTTTCGTCGTCGTTTTCAATGGCGATCTGCTGAAAAGTACTGCTGGCGACCCAGTCGAAAGTGTTCTGGTGGATCCAAGGGTGGATCGAAGATTTGAAGAACCTGAAAGCAGAGGGGACAGAGTCTGGGTCACTAGCCAGTGACCAGGAAGGCGATGAGCAGATGCCCACCGATGTCGGGTGCTTCAGGTAGGTTGACGGTCGCCTTGACTCTTCAGCCATGAGGTCCAGGAGGTGTCGACAACAACCAGGAGCTGGATTCGAGCTTTCCCACGACGTCTGCCGCTTGCTGAGGTGTCAGCAACCGGACTGGACCCAACAAGCCTTGGCAACGGCAAATCTTGTGGAAATGAAGAAAGGTCAGTGGTGCAGACCAGCAAGGTCTGGGGGTCTTACCCAGCAAGGGTAAGTCAGGGCACGTCTGGAGCAACCAGAAAAGCCCAAGCAGAAGAAGGGTTGCCTTCGGGAGGGCCCACTAGCCAACGGACTAGCGACCACGAAGGAGCCTAAAGTGGATGCACTTAGAGCTGGCTCAAAGGACATTTGTGGAGTGGAGGCCAGTGATCTTCGGTGCAGTCGGTGCTGGAGGCGAGGGCTACTCGGAGCCCAAAGCACAACTTTGTGGTAGACCAGGAAGAGGATGCACTTGCAAAAGTTCTTGGTGTCCAGGGGTCATGGTTTCACGTTACCCACGACAGCTACGGGCCTCAGCTTCGCTGGGGACTCAGGGCAGCCTCGGGGAAGTCTGGAAATCCACCTCTGGTGATGCAAAGACTTTGGCGTCCGGCGGGAGCTTCAGCGATGCAGACCGGACAGTTGCTTCTTTGGTGCCTGCCAAGCAGGGAGTCACTCCTTGACCCCAAGGGAGATTCTTCAGTCCTCTAATCTTGAAGTAGAGCGTCGAAGGTCCAGGATTCGGTTTCAGTGTTTCGTCCAGGGTAATCTAAAGTCCTAAGGACTGGGGTCCTATACTTATACCAAGTTAGGGGGTTGGACATACTCTGGGGACCCACCTATGGGAGTGTCAGGGAAGAGGGGTGGTTACACCCATTCCCTTTGTCCAGTTTCGCACCAGAGCAGGGGCAGGTAGCCCCTGCAACCGGTTTGAACTGGCATATGCACAGGGACACCAAATGTGCCCCCAGTGCAGGACTTCAAAGCACCAGAGAGTGCTCCCGCCCAGCCCCAATACACACTATCCTGTCTGGGGAGGTGGTTACACCTCCCTTCGACAGGAAACCTATTATCCAGGCCTCCCCTGCCGGAGTTTCAGTCAGCAGCAGGAGGCCAGACCCGTGTCTGTGGCAGCGGCATCCATTTTGTGATGCCAGGGCTCTGGAAAGAAGTTACCGGGTAGCCCGGTGTGTACATGTCTCTCCCTCTAGAAGGGTGGAATGCTACCCCCGCCGCCAGGATTGCCAGGGGGGTAGTATTCCAAGATGTTTGACACCAAACACAACATGTTTTGGTGCAGCCAGTCCAAAGTTAGCATTGTACCGCGAGGATATAATGCACTTAAGAGTATATGGTCAGGCTGTACCCCAAACAGCATCAGCGGAGGGACTCCGAACGCTGCAGAGGGGCTCTGCTCATACAGGGGCACCCTCTCACATAAAAACCCAGCACTCTGCCTTCAGGATTGTTAAGGCCTGCCATAGGAGTGACTTATAGGTTTATATGTGTGTGCAATTGTAGTGATATAGGTAGCCTATATCACAGTAAGGGTGCATGCACCACCTTACCCAGGCTGCAGTAACAGACCTGTGGTGTCATTTTGGCTGGCCTTTCAGGGGTGGCATAATACATGCTTCAGCCCCTGGCAGGCCTCTGAGGTACCTATGCCCTGGGTACATAGTATACCATATACTAGGGACTTATAAGGGCACTCCAGATTCCAATCAAAGATGTACCTAAGGTACATGGAAACCATTTTAGAGAGGAAGCAGCTAGGCTGGGGTTCTGATTAGCAAGGCGCCAGCCAGACTAAAGTCGAAAAACAGTGAAGCATCAGCAAAAAGTGGGGGTACCCATGTGAAGCAGATCCTACTCTCCTACATAACCCCCCCCCAAACGTAGGGACATTAAACTAACCTTGACCAGTTGAGTCTTCATGTTCTAAGTGGAAGTACCTAGAGAGTCCACCTGCATTGGCATGGTTACTCCCAGGTCTATGTTCCACTGTAAAGTCCATCCCCTGTAGGGAAATGGACCACCTAAGCAGTTTGGGGTTTTCACCCTTCATTTGTTTTAGCCATAAGAGGGGCTTATGGTCTGTTTGAACAAGGAAGTGAGTACCAAACAAGTATGGCCTCAACTTCTTCAGAGCCCAGACCACAGCAAAGGCCTCCCTCTCAATGGCTGACCAACGTTTCTCTCTAGGGGTCAGCCTTCTGCTAATAAAAGCTACTGGCTGATCCTGACCTTCATCATTCAATTGTGACAGTACAGCCCCTACCCTCAATTCAGATGCATCTGTTTGGACAATGAACTTCTTGGAGTAATCAGGACTCTGGAGAATGGGAGCAGTGCACATGGCCTGCTTCAGGTCATCAAATGCCTTTTGACAGTTAGCTGTCCACTGAACCTTTTTGGGCATTTTCTTGGAAGTTAAGTCATTCAGGGGTGTCACTATTGATCCATACCCCTTGACAAATCTCCTATAGTACCCAGTCAGGCCTAAGAAGGCTCTCACCTGAGTCTGGGTAGTTGGAGCAACCCAGTCCAAGATGGTCTGGATTTTGCTCTGCAGTGGTTGAACCTGGCCTCCACCTACAAGGTGGCCCAGGTACACAACCTGACTCTGCCCTATCTGGCACTTGGTGGCCTTGATAGTGAGGCCTGCCTTTGCAGGGCCTCTAAAACATTCCTTAGGTGGACCAGGTGATCCTCCCAGGTGGAGCTAAAGACAGCAATATCATCAAGATAAGCTGCACTGTAGGCTTCCAGACCTGTGAGAACTGTATTCACCAACCTTGGAAAGTGGCAGGTGCATTCTTCAGACCAAAGGGCATTACCACAAATTGATAATGCCCACTAGGGGTTGAGAATGCTGTTTTTGGCTTTGCATCATCAGCTAGCCTGATCTGCCAGTAGCCAGCTGTCAGGTCAAATGTGCTTAGATACTTGGCTGAGGCCAAAGTGTCTATTAGCTCATTTGCCCTAGGTATTGGATGGGCATCAGTCCTAGTGACTGCATTGAGACCCCTGTAGTCCACACAAAACCTCATCTCTCTTTTCCCACCACTGGTGTGATGTTTTGGCACAAGGACCACTGGACTAGCCCAAGGGCTATCTGAGGGTTCAATAACTCCCAAACCCAACATTTTCTGGACTTCTGTCCTGATATAGTCCCTGACATGGTCAGGTTGCCTATAAATCTTATTTTTAATAGGCAGACTGTCCCCAGTGTCCACTTCATGAGTGCACCAGGTGGTCTGACTTGGAGTCAGAGAGAACATATGTCTGTACTGATTGAGCACTTGTCTGCAATCAGTTTGCTGCTGGGCAGTGAGGCTGCCTGCCAAGGCTACACCATCCACTGACCCATCATCAGGGTTCTGTGAGAGCAGGTCAGGGAGTGGGTCACTCTCTTCCTCCTGTCCCTCATCAGTAGCCATGAGCAAGCCCATGCCTGCCCTGTCCACATATGGTTTCAATCTGTTGACATGGAGAACCCTGTGGGGACTCCTGGGTGTTCCTAGGTCTACTAAATAGGTAACCTCACCCTTCTGTTCAACAATGGTATGGGGTCCACTCCACTTGTCTTGGAGAGCTGCTGGGGCCACTGGCTCCAGCACCCACACCTTCTGTCCTGACTGGTAAACAGTCAGTACAGCCTTTTGGTCATGCCAGGCTTTTTGGAGTTCCTGGCTAGCCTCAAGGTTTTTAGTTGCCTTTTTCATGTACTCAGCCATCCGGGAGCGGAGACCAAGTACATAGTCCACTATGTCTTGCTTTGGGGGCTTGAGAGGTAACTCCCATCCTTCCTTCACCAAGCACAATGGACCCCTGACAGGGTGACCAAACAAAAGTTCAAAAGGGCTGTAGCCAACCCCCTTTTGAGGCACCTCCCTGTATGCAAACAAAAGGCAGGGCAAGAGTATGTCCCATCTTCACCTAAGCTTTTCTGGGAGCCCTTTAATCATGCCCTTTAATGTTTTGTTGAATCTCTCAACTAAACCATTGCATTGTGGGTGATAGGGTGTGGTGAACTTGTAAGTCACTCCACACTCCTTCCACATTGCCTTCAAGTATCCAGACATAAAGTTTGCACTCCTGTCTGATACAACCTCCTTAGGGAAGCCCACTCTTGAGAAAATTCCGAGGAGGGCTCTTGCCACCACAGGTGCTGTAGTGGTCCTAAGGGGTATAGCCTCTGGGTACCTGGTGGCATGGTCCACCACCACCAGGATAAACCTGTGTCCAGATGCTGTTTGGGGATCCATGGGACCAACATTATCAATCCCCACTCTTTCAAAGGGGAACCCCCACCACAGGTAGTGGTATCAGGGGGGCCTTTGTGGTGCCACCTGCCTTCCCACTGGCTTGGCAGGTTACACAGGAGCGACAAAACTCCTTGGTGTCTTCAGACATGTGGGGCCAGAGAAAGTGAGGGACAAGTCTGTCCCAAGTCTTGTTCTGGCCCAGGTGACCTGCTAGAGGAATGTCATGGGCTAGGGTCAATAGGAAGCCCCTGAACTTCAGAGGTATAACCAACCTCCTGGTGGCACCAGGCTTGGGGTCTCTACACTCTGAGTACAAGAGTCCATCAACCCAATGCACTTTATGGGGACCACTAGCATTCCCAGCAGCCTCAGCAGCAGCTTGCTGTCTGAGGGGTTCAAGAGAGGGGCAGCTTTGCTGCTCCTGGCTCAGATCTGCCCTGGAAGGGCCCCCTGTCCCCAAGAACTCAACCTGGTCAGGCTCAAGCTCCTCTGGGACAGTTCCTTCCTCAGGACTGAGATCATCCCCTCAAGAGACTGATCTTCCTTCTGAGCCAAGGGGAAGGCACTGCCTTAACCCTACTACTCCTCCTCTTGGATGGCACTTGGTCCAATGTTCCAGGTTCCAAGGCCTGTTCAGTGTTAGACCTTTTGCTCTGTGACCTGGTCACAGCAAACACATCTGCAGGGATCCCCAGCATTTCTGCATGGGTCCTGAGCTCCACTTCTGCCCAAGCTGAAGTATCAAGATCATTGCCAAGCAAGCATTCAACTGGTAGGTCTGCACTTACCACAACCTTCTTAAGGCCAGTTACCCCTCCCCAGGAGAAGTTAACAACTGCCAGAGTATGGTCTGTTCTGACACTGCTAGCATTGGTCACTTGGTACATCTCACCAAGTATAATCTGCCCAGGATCCACAAGATCTTTTGTCACCATGGTGACACTTGCTCCTGTGTCCCTAAATGCCAAAGCCTCTTTTCCATTTTTTAATGGCTGTTGCCTGTACTTGCCCAGATTACTGGGACTCACAGAAGAGGTCACATCCATGCCTCCATCACAGACTAGGACAGCCTGAGTGAGTTCTCTGACTAGGCCAGAGCTCATCTCATTACCCAGGGTCAACCCTACTAAACCCTTGGCCTGTGTACTCCCACCACCATTTGTAACTGCACTAGGGGGAACAGGTGCCTTAGGGGCATTGGTGGGGGCTGGAATAGAGTCTTTGGACTTGACGCAATCACTGGTCCAGTGTGTCTTTTGCTTACAGACTTTGCACCATGGTTTCTTTTGGCCCTTCCCTTTGCTAGACTGTGAATCCCCACCTGAAGAAGATTTTTGGGGGCCTTGTGAAGACTTCTGGTCTTTACCCTTCTCCCCACCCTTGTCAGAGTTCTTAGAATCTTGCTTCTTTGGTTCACCACCTTGGTTCTGTACCTTCTGCCTCACCCTGGTTCTGACCCATTTGTCTGCCTTCTTTCCCAATCTTGGGGAGAGGTCAGATCAGAGTCCACCAGGTACTGATGCAACAGCTGATTTTGACAGTTATTAAGAATCTGCTCCCTCATGATAAGATTGTACAATCCTTTGAAGTCACATACCTTACTGCCCACTAACCAACCTTCCAGAGCCTTTGCAGAACAATCAACAAAGTCCACCCAGTCTTGATTCTGTGCCTTTTGGGTATCTCTGAACTTTAACCTGTATTGTTCAGTTGTTAGGCCAAACCCATCAATCAATGCACTTTTTAAGACTGGATAATTATCAGCATCCTCTTCTCTAACAGAGAGGAGCTTATCTCTACCTTTGTCTGCAAACGAGAGCCACAAGATTGCTGCCCACTGCTCCTGAGGGACCCTCTGTACTTTACAGGCCCTCTCCAGTGCAGTTATCCACTTGTGGATGTCATTCCCACTCTGGTAGGGAGGGACAATCTTGCTCAGGTTTCTATGGTCATAAGACCTTTCCCTACCACTAGGGAAGTTGCTGCCACCATGGGTCTCTAGTCCCATCTTTTTGATTTGCCTTTCAAGCTCTAGGGACTCCCTGTCTATAGCCAACTGCTCTCTTCTGAGTCTCAACTGAGCTTCTCCATACTTGAGCAGTCTCTCTTTCCTCTCACTGGAGGATTCCCTCCTATGAGAGGAAACAGAGGTCCCTACTGAGGTGTCAGAGTGGTTAGACTCCTGAGAAGGAGATCTAGACCTTCTGGGCACACTCACAACTCTTCCTGGGGGGACAAAGGAGAGGTCATTCTGATCCTCCTCCTCATCCTCAGGAGTAGCTGCATTTTCCAGGTCAAGGTCATGTTCACCTTCCTGGCCAGTTTCAGAGGTCAGGTCCTGGGGATTTTCATCCCTGGTCCTTTCCTCCTCTTCTGCCCCACCCTCTCTGCCTACCATTGCAGACCCTATAGGTCTTCTGAGATCATCTAGCAGGAGCATCTCCATGAGACGTTGGGTGTTGGCACTTTTGCCTGTCTTCAACTTCCTAATCTTGCACAACTCTCTCAATCCCAAGAATGGGAGGTTGTCATATTTGGATAGCAGGAGCCCACTGGTTCCTGGTAGTGAAGACATTACTAGTGAGGTGTGGTGTATGCAGTACCTACTCTAGTGTGGCCTACTAAACTCTCTTGAGTTGTAGAAAGGGTGTGCTAGCCCTTAACACACAACTCTAAGTTCAGTAGAACTTACTGTGTACTAAGCTTGTTTTATATGTACCTAAGGTACCCTTAGTGGTTTTCAGTTGATCAATTCAATTGAGATTATCTGGTAAAACAATAGCAAGCTGGAATCCCACACGCTGCACACCAATGTGAGAAGTTGGCCTGGTATATGCTGTCCACTAATTATAGTGGGCACCTTGTACCAGTCCAAACAACCCCTTATTGGAGATAGGTTAAAGACAACCTTTATTGAAAGCTATCCTAGTGGTAGCTATGGAGAGCAGCCTTCAGGCTAAGTCTTGAAGGAATGTAAAGCAGCTTGTTTTACCAGTCTATAATCTCTTGAGTGACCAAATGAAAGAGGACCACACCAGGTATATATTTAACATATATATGTATTTAGTCTTAAACACACCCCTCTAGTCTCTTTATGAGGCTAGAGTTCGAAGTACATAAGTTACAAGTCGAATATCAACAGTAATAGCACAAATACACGTTTGAGCCCTAGGGGCGTACCAAACCATATACCAATAAAGTGGTATAAGAACCACGACTGAGCTAGACACAAGGCCTAGAGCCTGTAGAAGTGCTTGGCCCTCAAGGAACCACCCAAGGTAGTGACACAGGGGACCCACGGGGGACGCGTGCAGTGTGAGAACACAGCCGCGAGCCGCCGTTGACTTCTATGGGGAATGTCGCGGTTGGAGTTTTAAAGAAAAAGGACACTTAGAGGAGGACTTGGAGCAAACTCCTTTAGAACTAGGCTGTTCTAGAGTCAATACCCACGTGAGCACCGGAGTACTCGAGTTACCTCACCCAGGGAAGCCGGGTGCATAGGTGTCTTTCGGGGTCGGGTTTCGTCGTCGTTTTCAATGACGATCTGCTGCAAAGTACTGCTGGCGACCCAGTTGAAAGTGTTCTGGTGGATCCAAGGGTGGATCGAAGATTTGAAGAACCTGAAAGCAGAGGGGACAGAGTCTGGGTCACTAGCCAGTGACCAGGAAGGCGATGAGCAGATGCCCACCGATGTCGGGTGCTTCAGGTAGGTTGACGGTCATCTTGACTCTTCAGCCACGAGGTCCAGGAGGGGTTGACGACAACCAGGAGCTGGATTCGAGCTGTCCCACGACGTCTGTCGCTTGCTGAGGTGTCGGCGACCGGATTGGACCCAACAAGCCTTGGCAACAGCAAATCTCGTGGAAATGAAGAAAGGTCTGGGGGTCTGGGGGACTCACCCAGCGAGGGTAAGTCAGGGCATGTCTGGAGCAACCAGGAAAGCCCAAGCAGAAGAAGGGTTACCTTCGGGAGGGCCCACTAGCCAACGGACTAGCGACCACGAAGGAGCCTCGAGTGGACGCACTTGGAGCTGGCTCACAGGACACTCGTGGAGTGGAGGCCAGTGATCTTCGGTGCAGTCGGTGCTGGAGGCGAGGGCTACTCGGAGCCCAAAGCACAACTTCGTGGGAGACCAGGAAGAGGATGCACTTGCAAAAGTTCTTGGTGTCCAGGGGTCACGGTTCCACATTACCCACAACAGCTACGGGCCTCAGCTTCGCTGGGGACTCAGGGCAGCCTCGGGGAAGTCTGGAAATCCACCTCTGGTGATGCAAAGACTTCGGCATCCGGTGGGAGTTTCAGCGATGCAGACCGGACAGTTGCCTCTTTGGTGCCCGCCAAGCAGGGGAGTCACTCCTTGACCCCAAGGGAGATTCTTCAGTCCTCTAATCTTGAAGTAGAGCGTCGAAGGTCCAGGATTCGGTTTCAGAGTTTCATCCAGGGTAATCTAAAGTCCTAAGGACTGGGGTCCCATACTTATACCAAGTTAGGGGGTTGGACATACTCTGGGGACCCACCTATGGGAGGGTCAGGGAAGAGGGGTGGTTACACCCATTCCCTTTGTCCAGTTTCATGCCAGAGCAGGGGCAGGTAGCCCCTGCAACCGGTTTGAACTGGCATATGCACAGGGACACCAAATGTGCCCCCAGTGCAGGACTTCAAAGCACCAGAGAGTGCTCCCGCCCAGCCCCAATACACACTATCCTGTCTGGGGAGGTGGTTACACCTCCCTTCGACAGGAAACCTATTGTCCAGGCCTCCCCTGCCGGAGTTTCAGTCAGCAGCAGGAGGCCAGACCTGTGTCTGTGGCAGCGGCATCCATTTTGTGATGCCAGGGCTCTGGAAAGAAGTTACCGGGTAGCCCGGTGTGTGTACATGTCTCTCCCTCTACAAGGGTGGAATGCTACCCCCCCGCCAGGATTGGCGGGGGGGGTAGTATTCCAAGATGTTTGACACCAAACACGACATGTTTTGGTGCAGCCAGTCCAAAGTTAGCATTGTACCGCGAGGATATAATGCACTTAAGAGTATATGGTCAGGCTGTACCCCAAACAGCATCAGAGGAGGGACTCCGAACGCTGCAGAGTGGCTCTGCTCATGCAGGGGCACCCTCTCACATAAAAACCCAGCACTCTGCCTTCAGGATTGTTAAGGCCTGCCATAGGAGTGACTTATAGGTTTATATGTGTGTGCAATTGTAGTGATATAGGTAGCCCATATCACAGTAAGGGGTGCATGCACCACCTTACCCAGGCTGCAGTAGCAGACCAGTGGTGTCATTTTGGCTGGCCTTCCAGGGGTGGTATAATACATGCTTCAGCCCCTGGCAGGCCTCTGAGGTACCTATGCCCTGGGTACATAGTATACCATATACTAGGGACTTATAAGGGCACTCCAGATTCCAATCAAAGATGTACCTAAGGTACATGGACACCATTTTAGAGAGGAAGCAGCTAGGCTGGGGTTCTGATTAGCAGGGCCCCAGCCAGACTAAAGTCGAAAAACAGTGAAGCATCAGCAAAAAGTGGGGGTACCCATGTGAAGCAGATCCTACTCTCCTACACCATGTCTCCCTCTTTGCCTCGGATCTGTGGCTGTAGTAGGCCTGTCTCCCTCTGTCTCCTCCCCCTATTCAAAGCCTCACGCTCATTCCTCTGCTCTCCCCTCTCACCTCCAGCAATCTGTGCCTGTCTCTTTCTCTGTCCTACTCTCTCTTCACTCAAGTGCATTCCTTTACTGGCTGTCTCTTCCCTGCCGTTACCTCTATGTGTCTGTCTCTTTTGCTGTCCAATTTGCCCTCTCATCTCTGTCTCACGTCTTCGCGGTCACTCCCTGTCTTTTCGATGTCGCTGTCTCTTTGCCTGACCTTTTTTCTGCGTCTCTTAAGTCTCTTCCAGCTCCTTCCTCCCCCCTCTCTCTCATTTCTCACTCTCCTTGCTGCCTGTCTCTCTCCCTTCTCGCTCCCATCTGCTCCGGCTCTGTTTTCTTCTCTCTTGTTCCTGTCACTGACTCAGTGCCCGTGTCTTCTCTCTTTTCTAAAGTGCTCTCTCGCCCCTGTCACTCCTCTGTCTCTTTCTCTCGCCCTCTGTCTCTCCCTGTCTGACCTTCTGTCTGTCTCTCTCATCTGCTCCAGTTCATTCCTCCGCGCTCTCCCCTTTGGCTCTCATGGGCAGAGCTCGAGCACCCACTATTTCTAAAGCATGGAACATTATTTCACAAGACTTGGAACAGCGCAATAAAAAAGTTCCCCTGCCTTCCGTCAACTTTCAAATAACATTCGCCTTTACAGATATTCCCCATTATTATTATTATTATTATTATTATTAATTTATATAGCGCTGAATCACCCCTAGGGGTATCTCTGCACTAAGGGTTTGAGTTTGAGTTTGGTTACTTAAAACCCTTGCAATAATATACAGAATATATATTTACATAGTGAGTTAAAATCATTTGTAAAATCTTCATTTATCAAATGTAACAGATTAAAAGGAAATCTGGTAGTTTCAACTTAAAATTGGAAATGCTGGTACACAGAAATATTTCAATTAGTATATATGCCAATAGATTAAAATTTGCCCTAACGGCCTACCAATTAATATTGTCATTTGATAGTAACTTATATATACGTAATAAAACCGGAAATTCATGGTGAGGCAAAATTCGAAAATCAAATCTATAGTATCAGAATATTTCTAATGGTAGGAGGCAAGCGTTGGTCATGGTTTAAGAAAAAGGAACATACAAAGAAGGTATTCTAGTTCATTGGTTGTCCTTAGGGGGATTCAATTAGAGTCAATAGTTCAACCCCTAGTTATGTTATGGGGACTCAAATTTGCTTCTAAATGTTTGGTATTACAGTTAAATTGCTTGTTATGTCAAAGACACTAGATGATTTTCGTATTCTTTAAGTCTTTGCTCCACTTTCAGTAGAAATTTGACACAGCGGCAATTTAATTGAGAGTCCCCTGGATCGAAGCAGGCTAAAATAGCCTGTCTTCTTGTTCGTATTCCTCTTTGGTTGAAGGCTTTTGTTAACAGTTGTTTTCTTTCTTCCTTTACAGTATTACAAGAACAAACCAAATGCAAAAGATCCTCCTTGCAGCTCCCACAAAGGCGACAAGTGACGGGTAGATTACCACGTTGCCAGGGAGCCATGTGTTCTTTGGCTGGTAGTAACCCCAGCCGATATCTTAAGAACTGCTGCTTAATAAAAACTGGATAGCCAGTGGCAAAGTAATCTTGTGGTGAGATAGACTTATAATTGTTTAGTGTCATCCACCCATGTGCCCTTTGAGCTAGTGTAGCTTTATCTTCTGTTGCTGATTGAATTTCAAGAGACTTCTTTACTAAACGTTTAAAGGCCTGTTGATCAATTGACAGTTCCCAAAGCTGGACAAGACCTGTATGCTCGAGAGACTTTTGCAGGTACTCTCTGCCTGGTGATATATGACGATGCTGTAACTCATCCCACAGCATATGATTCAGTGTATTCAATTCAGCTTTCCTAATTTTGTTCCAGCATGTTATATATGAGTAGCGCCTGGCTAATGATTGCTTAACTAGTCCAAATTCAAGCCTTATCTGAGCCGGGAGGTGTAACTTGGCAAGGAGAATATAATCCTATAAACTTGGGAGACTACGTTGTCCAACGTGGTTGCGTCCTGCCCTCTTAAAGCCTCGCTTCCATATGAAATTGTTGGAAGGAATTTTGCTCTTACAACTTCCAGTAGGGGCAACAAAACCGGTCCAGCTACCTTTTCTTCAAGTTTTTAAAAACTGCAGCTAAAACCAGACCTTTCTTTTTGATTGCCTCCTTCTGTGCAAAAAGTTCCTTTATTGTCGACGATTACTCCGAGATATTTGTATTCGGCTGTATTTTTCAACTGCTCTTTACCCATAAACCAAGCCTGTGCTTGTGTCTTCTTAACGTTATAACACATGGTTTTCGTTTTCCCATAATTAATCTGCAGGCCATTGGTTTGCGAGTAAGTAGACATTCTATCAAGAAGTCGTTGGAGCCCCACCCGAGTGCGACTCACCAATACTACATCACCGGCATAAAGAAAGGATGATATTGAATTTGCCCCTAGTTTCGGGGGATGGGGGTTACATAATTGCAGCATTTCCATCAGGTCCGCCAAAAAAAGGTTAAATAAGGTTGGTGCCAAAACACAGCCTTGTTTTAGGCCTCGAGTAGTTTGAATTTTCCGAGAGAGATGTGTGCCAGCTCCTAATTTAACTTGAACATATGTATCAGTATGAAGCATTATCAACATTTGTAAAAGATTCTGTGGTATACCCCAATTTGCTAGTTTCCGCCATAATTTCCCCCGGTCGACACAATCAAAGGCTGATTTAAAGTCAATAAAACACAAATATAAAGGGAATTTTGATGCGCGGGCCGCATCCATGAGTAAAGAAATTGCCAAAATATTCGTGAACGTACAGGTCAATTTTATAAACCCAGTCTGATTGTACGGAATTATGTTGTTGCTAGAGGACCATGATGTCAACTCCTCCAGGACAGTCCTGGCGAAATATTTGGCCTCAACGTCCATCAATGTTATAAGCCGATAATTTCCCGGGAGTGATCTATTCCCCCCTTTGAATATGGGAGATATAATTGACCCCTTCCAAGACTCAGGAATGATTTGTATGCTCCTAACCTCAGTAAATACTGGTGCCAGAATTTCTGCCCAAAAGTCTGGCTTGTGTTTGAAGACCGCAGGAGATACACAGTTTGTGCCAGGGGCCCCCTCTTTCCGTCCTTTCATTATCTGTTTTTTGATAATTTCTATATTTGACTCCGACGAGCCCTTGTACTGCATTTTTGAAGGAATGACCGGAAGATTCGTCGGTAAATTTTCTTCTGATGGATCATTGAAGTAAGTTCTTAAATATTGGACCCACGTAGCCTCTAAAATATGAGAATTAATTCCTCTGTTGTCTGGATTGAGGAGTTGATTTACTGTGGACCAAAATCTAATACCATTTTTACTTTTTGTATCGAAAAGCAATTTGGCCCATAGTTCGTTGTCTTTGTCTCTTTGAATTCTCCATTTTAGCTTTTTGATTTGTTCTTTATTTGACTTCAGTGCTACAAAAGCAGTTAAATCACCCGGCTTTCTCCTAAGCATTCTCAGTGCTTTATTAATTCTAGATTTATATTCCCAAAATCTGTTTTCATGGTTTGCAATAGCGGCTTCCTTATATATTTTATTATTACCTTTGGATTTTACTGGTTTAGAATGCTTCTCATAAATTATACATATGAGTCGTTCCCACGTGTTTACTGCTGTACTTTTGTTGCTTGAAATTTCCTGGAGTGTATCCATTACAGTTTCGTGTAATTGGTCAAGCCCAACCGTAGAGCTCTTAATACGTCTACAGTTTATTAGATACGTTTGGTCTATTATTTCCCTTATATGCGTTGAGCGAGTGATGTTTGGGGAAAATATAACTTCTTGTGGGAGATGGTCACTACCAGTCCTGTCCTTTATTCGAAATGCGCAAATATGTTGAAATAAACTCAGGGAGACAAATGTATAGGCCAAACATGAGCTAGAATTGCTAGAGTGGTATGTAGCGTTAGGCGGGTTATCTGTTTGAAACCTTCCATTTAAGGCCCTAAGAGATAGATGTTCAAGATCCTCCAGAAGTTGGTGGCCCGTTTTTGACCGTTTCCCTAGTGTGTTACTACTCTGGTCCAGTATTTCCCAAAACGCAGATTGGGAAATTAATAGATCATCTGCCGAAGAGCCCATTAAGTACAAGTTGAAATCCCCAGATACTATAAAGTGGGTCGCACTCTCTGTTTCCAGCAATCTCGTTAATTCATGCACTAACTTTTTACTACCGTCAACTTTGTTTTTAGGATGGATGTAAGTGTTGATCATAATCACTTCTGTCGCAACATTTTGGATGTTTATAATACATTTGGTTGCATTAATTCCCGAGTCCTTTTTGTCCAAAGTTGTTCCTAGGACTCCACTAGCTATCGTGATGAAAGTAGCCAGCCCCCCTGAAGGATGTCCATGTTTTGCATGTTTTATGGCAGGTGTGAAAAAGCCTATATATCCTTGTATGAAGACGGGTTCCACTAACCAAGTTTCCTGAAGGAAAATAATATCGAAGGACGCTAGATAAGTATGCAACTCTGGATCAGCTAATTTGGAATTTAGACCGTTTATATTCCAGGAGCACATGCGCAATGGTCTGATATTGAGCCTTTTTTGATTCATTCCGCCTGAATTTTGTCATGGTGAAGTACGAGTAAGTGTTATTGTTCTTACTATATCTCTGATGCCATCTTGCGGCTTTACCTGGGCAGCCCGTTCTAGAACTCCATGAGAGCTGTTTGCAAAACATACTGTATCTGTGGAGCCCTTTGCTCCCTTTAGTACAGAGGTGGTTTGTTCCTTCCTTGTGTCTGGTAGCCCTTTTTGTCCTTGTGGTAGTAGAGGCAGGGGGTATCCTGTCGTTTGTCCAAGGATAACCTTTATTCCCCATTTTTTAAGTGCTGGGCCTTCCACAAGAATTCTTTTTGCAATTTCACTTGATGACCACGTGGCCTTGGTTGCTTCACCCCCGGGCGCCGCATCTGAGTTCTCAAATTGTATTCCTTCCAGGTCTTTAGATGTAATATTGCTTAGATTTGGAATAGCTGCTAACAGCCTTAGAATGTTTCCACTGTTTAGAATATCATGTCTGCCTCTAGATACGTATTCCGGGATCAAAGTTAGAACTGGGGCTTTAATCGAATCCATTTTTTCTTCAGCTCGAAGGTTTTCTAAGTTGGAACTTATTTTAATGTGATCTAGTGCTTTGGGAATGTTTACTTGCGGACTCCAGCTAGACGCCGTAGTGCTCATAGAGATGGAGCTGGAAGTTGTTTTGATGTGGTCTGGTACCTTAGAAATATATTCTTGCTGGCTCGTGCTAGGGACTATAATGCTCGTAAGATCTCCAAAAGAAATAACAGGTTGAACACTAGTGGAAGACGTCAGAACTGGATCCACAATTAGGTTTGTAATCAATGATTTTTCTGTCTGTGTAAAGACATTATTTCTGGTTTTTATGACGAGTACTTCATCCCTTAAGCTATTTCTATCCCTTGAAACTTTATCTGTTGGGGATACAGTTCTTTTATCTGAAGTTGCCTCAGTTTGAGTTATCGTAGGCTTGGAGGCGATTACTTGCTGTACTAGAGGAGTATCATGAGGTGCCTTATGGATTCTGGCTGCTGTTTGGATTTTAGTGGTCACAGTAGGTTGTTTACCTGACTTTACACAATTAAGTTCTAAATGGCGTGATGATCCCTTTTCCTCTTCTCCTTGTATAGACTCAGTTTCTTTTTGCGCCACTTTAGCATCTGGTCATTTTAAGGTCTCAAATAGGGGATAGCGTTGCATCAGGCCCATAGCTTTTTTATTCCGTCCCTTTCTTTTTTGTGCGCGTCTATATTTGGCATTTCCTATATTTGGATCTCGCCCGCCTTTCCCCGTGTTGGGGGGTCCACATGCTGGCTGCCCTTCTTTAGTACTGTTTTCCCTTGGGAAGTCCGTATTGGATAAAAGTTGTATACTTAAATTGTTCATTTGATTACTAGTATCAGGGGATTCATCCCCCATGTGGTTGAGACAAGAAGTGTCCTCTAATCTTGTTGTCCTGTTGTCCGGTTGGCCGGCCTCCCAGGTTGCGTGCATTGTTTCACATTTGTTAATAGATCGTTTAAGATTAAGGGGACCGATGCCAGTTTGTCAACGATTTTAGAGCAAGAGCACTCTATTTGAGCGTAGGAGGTGTTGTCCTGCACCCTTTTTATAAGACAATTTAGTTCTCCAAGCTTACCATCCATCCCTACTATGTACACTGCCATAGTATTCAGTAGCGAAAGTTGGATATCCATCTTTTTAGACTGCAGTTGTAATGCGTCGGTTGATAGCTGAGTCATACTCAGGAGGGATTGCCAAGCAGAAAACGTAGGCATCATTTGTGCTTCAGTTGGATTTGTTTCCCTCTTACCAAGTTCACAAGTACGAATTGGTGACTTGTGGGGATCCTGCATATAGGCTGCAAGAATCTCGTCCCATTCTGGGGTCTTTAAATACGAGAGTGGCTCGCTATCTTTTCCTTCATGGGACTCTAAAGATACTGACGGTAAAGTATTATCTTGCTGGAGATTCGATTTTGGCGTGCTATTAGGAATCCCTGAGTTACTGGAGGGTGTGGGGCTTCTCACAATCGATTTGTTTTGTGAATTAATGCCCTGCATGCCGTTACTTGCCTGGGAGCAAAGAATGCTCTCATTTAGGTCCTCAGAGCCTATTTGCGGATGCTCTGTCTTGGATTCCGATGGTTTTAAGTATTGAGAGGAATTTGTTGAAAGCCCAGTTTCCCCCTTCGTATCTATATTTGGGGGTGAAGATTGTATTGTTGGATGCTGGAGATCACAGAGAATAGGTTCGGGAGACAGTTCACACTTAATTGGTGTAGTAGACAATAATGGTGTTTGCAGGCCTGTAAGATTGTCGTTAGTTGAAAACAGCACTGCACCCGCATCTTTTAAAAAGGCAAATTTTGTATAAATTTTAGGTTGAATGACGCAAGTTGTTTGCCTACGGTCCGAAAGAGTTCCCTGTGGACCCTTCCTTCCGGGTGGATCCCCTTGATTTGAAAGATCAATTAGAGGGCCTTCATTAAGCTGTGATTTTAAATTTCCTTGGCGTTTGGTGGCTTTGTCTTCCTTCCACTTCTCCTGGGTGCCCATAGCTTTTTTCCCAGTAACTGACTTATTCTTTTTTCCCAATGTTACTGGTTCACCCCTGACCCTCCCTGATCTCATAGTTCAAAATACAAGATTATAATCCAAGCTGACGATGATACACTCTCCGGTAGGGGGGGGCTCGCGTGCTCTGTCCCACTCCGCTGTTAATGCTGATGCTGCCTCTGCCACTGAAACCTCCGAACCAGGCTGATAATGGTACACTCTCCGGTGGAGGGGCACACTCACTCTGCCCCACTCCACTGTTAATGCTGGTGCTATCTCTACCACTGAAGACTCCCAATCGACCTGCTGAAGATGGTGGCAGCAATCCTCACAGTGGCTGGGAGGGGGCAGAGGCGAAACAAGATGAAAAGAAAGAGCCCGGGAACTTCAGGAATATCAGGATTATGGGGCTTGCGGTCAAACCTTCCTACCATTTTAAATGGCGGTAGGGACCCAAGGGTTGAAAGTTCCAGGCAGGCACAGCAAGGATGAAAGTTCCAGGCAGGCGCGGCGGGTGGGCCAGCACAGCGGTCTGCGTCGCACGCTGCTGGCCGTTACCGTTTCTGAGGCCTCTGGGCCGCTTCCGCAGAGTGGCGGGCTCGAGCCCACAGGTTAAGCAAGCTGGGAGCCACCGCTCCAAATTCCTGGCACCCCAGCGCCCCACAATTGGCAGGCTCAGGCTCGCGGGGCAAACAAAGTAGGGACTGCCGTCAGTCCAGTCTACACCGCCCGCACACTCCGTTGGTCTGGGGGCTGTTAGAAGCTGCCTCCACGGGTGAAGGGGGCGGAGAGGATCGGTCCAGCAATTCGAAAAGGCTGCAGCCTGCCGCGCCGCACTCTGAGGTTATTCTGCTGCTCTGCTACATTGGCGCGCAGGAAACTCTGCACTAAGGACTGAGTGCTATAGCCAGATCCGAGGGGATCAGAAGAGATGAGTTTTCAGAAGCTTCCTGAACTGAGAGAGGCTCTGGCAGTTGCAAAGCTGGAGGGGCAGCTCATTCCAGTAATCAGGGGCAAGGTATGAAAAAGCTTTGCCACCACTGCGCGCTTTTTTAATTATAGGGGTGCAGAGGAGGAGCTTGGAGCCCGATCTAAGAGGTCGTGAGGGGGTATACTTAATAAGTTTAGTAGATAGGTAGGAAGGCCCCTGTTCATTAATGGCTTTAAAAACAGTGCAGCCTATCTTAAATTTCACCCGCTTTCTCACAGGGAAGTTTTTGAGGAGGGGAGTGGAAGCCGTTCTAGGTGGGGCATTTGCTACCAGACGGGCAGCCGTGTTCTGCACAACTTGTAGCTTGTTTTAGGAGGTTTGGTTGGCCGATGCTAATAGTGCGTTACAATAGTCCAGTCTACTTAGTACCAGAGCCTGTATCAGTGTTTTTCTGGTAGAGGAAGGTAACAGGGGAAAGATCCTTCTAAGTAAACTGAGTGTGTAGAAGCAGGTGCCAGCAGTAGTATTGGCGTGAGCGTTAAAAGTAAGGTTCTGGTTGATCCTAATTCCTAAATTTTTAACCACTTCCTTAGGGGACGGGGCATTGCCCAGCTCCTCTGGCCACCATCTGGGGGTCCAGCTTATGGCTGCTCCTCCAAACAACATGATCTCCGATTTCTCGGCGTTCCATTGGAGGAAGTTAGTCCTCATCCAGGCAGCAATAGTCTTCATGCCTTCAGAAAAGATGAGTTGTATATCAGGATTGTTCTTATCAAAGGTGAGGAGGAGCTGGGTGTCGTCCGCGTATGAGATGGGATTGAACCCTAAGTTCCTCATGAGTTTAGCCAAGGGGGTAACATAGATGTTAAAAAGTGTGGGGCTCAAACAAGAGCCCTGCGGTACCCCTTTGGTAACTTTGGTGGTTTTTGATCTAAAGGTCCCCAGAGTGACCGTCTGGGTTCTATCAGTGAGAAAGTCCTTCATCCACTTCAGTGCAAGCCCCTGTACTCCAATGTCTTGAAGTCTCTCCAGTAGGATCTGGTGCGAGATGGTGTCAAATACTGCCCATTCACTCCTCGCCTCTGCTGTGGACCAGGGCGCCCAGGGGTCCCCTACATGGTCACCCCAAAAACACAGCTGGGTACCTCTGCAGGGCTCGCAGGCAGTGTCCCCGAGCCTGCAGCGGGTGTATGTGTGTGCCCGGCTCTCGGCACAGCTAGGGCACCAGTGATCATCTGCCTGGGGCTCAGCCAGATCTGGGGGGGCTGCACGCCTCCTCCTCGGATCATAGCCCTTGGTCAGCCGCTGCCCCCGAGGTCAGAAGCAAAGGCAGAAGCAGAGGGAAAGAAGAAAGACTTACTTTTCCCCAGCTTCCTCGCCCACGCCTTGGATCGCATGTCTTCTCCTCAGCACCACCTCAGGCCGGCGTGCTGTTTCTCTCACCTGCGCTGCCCCTTTAAGAGAAACCCGGTGCTCTGTGTGTGCGGCACAGCCTGCGCGCTCCGGCCAGGTACTGGACACTTTGTCATAAATTTGAGCTCAATGTGAAAGTCAGTGAAAAGCATGAGATTATATACTTATATATCATGAAAAACACCCACTATTTCTAAAGCATGGAACATTATTTCACAAGACTTGGAACAGTCCCCGGGACCTGGCCCACCTGGGGGCTTATTAAAACGAAGCGCGGGAGTCCGCGCTTCGTTTTTTAAAATATTTTCCACCGGATTCGCGCACCCAGCGCGAATTCGGTCAAAAATATTAAAAGAAAATGCTTTTTTTGGCCCTGAGCAGGCCTAGGGGGTCAGGGTGTTTCTACCCTGTCCCCTTTTTTTTTTTTATAACCTTTTTTTAACTGATTTCTTGTGACTCAGTTTTACTGAGTCTGAAGATGGCTGCCAACACATTCTGGTTTGGAGTGTTGGCAGCCAATCAGAATGAAGCTCGTGCTCGGGAGGGTTCGCGAATCCTCCTCGGTGCTCAGATATATAAATTATTATTTTTTTAATTTCGCAGGAACTACTGAACGGATTTACACCATTTAAAAAAAAGGGCACTTTCTGAACCAAGAGATACCTTTTTGCCAAATGTGGTGTAATTCCGTTCAGCAGTTCGGGCTGTAGCCTGTTCCAAAAATTCCTATGAAATTAACATAGGGAAAACGCAATTTGGGACCCCCCTTTTTTCTCGGCCCCCGCTTGATGAATTACCCCCAAACTTTCATGACAGGAGCTGACCGGAGCGGGCCATTAGTTTGGAAAATTTCGGGAAGGTTCGTCAAACGGCGCCAAAGATATTGGTAAAAGAAAAAATGCATTTTGAATAGAAACAAGGTCCTAACTATAACTACACACTGGCGACCGCCAGTAGGTTATATATATATATATATATATATATATATATATATATATATATAT